>CM048744.1:781220914-782655914 GCA_026315105.1 Locusta migratoria
CTTTAGACCGCTCGGCTACTCCACCGCGGCGATTTCATATCCGTACACAACTGATACAGAAAAAAGCCAACGTTTTGTCTCTGAAGTTTGCTGTTGAAACAGCTTCCACCATTTGTGAAGGTTAATTTTTTTAAATTTATTTATGCCGCTCTCTGGCACTTAGTGACTTTCATTAGAAGTATGGTGGGTGGACAAAATAATACCAGTATAGAACATAAACACATCATTCAATTACAAGAAGTCGACCCACCATTTACGTTCACAAGAGCTACTTCACTTCGAGAAATGGATAACTAAAGTGTCTTTATAATTTACAACAGAATGTTTTCCATTCTCTTGCTAAGACATTCGAGTTTTAGCTCAACGATTTGGGATCCGTAAATCTGGACTCACCATCTTTCGTAAATCTACCCATATTGTTTCAATTATATCATAAAGTGACGATGTCGCTGTGCATGGGTGATATTCGATAATTCTCTTATGGTTTACAACGCAAGCGTGGAACGTTTTCGCTGTGCATGTGGTAGCAATGCCTTTTGGTATTATCGCAGTGTTTGTTGGCAATATTTTAGTCGTAGTAAGCAGCTTTCTGCTAAGGATACTCATTTCCAGTTATCGAGCCAATGAGGGCAAAAACGAAAACAGTTGAATACCACGATATAAGTACCGAAATCATGACACATTCACTTCGGTGTAGGTTTGTGAGACGCGGCTCGTTCTGCCGTAAGCTTCTTTTGGTTTTCGATCCATAAATCTGGTTGTTCGTAGGAAGCAATGTAAACGATGATTCATCGACCCGCACTTAATGGATCGAGTCATCAATTATTCGGATTTTATGATCGTGGTAATACTTCCTTCGCAGCTCTGCACTGTTTTTCATCATTAAGAGTTTCGCAATTTCACAGCTATACTGTTTTCATCGAAAACGGAACAACTCAAGTGAGTTTGCTGCTGCGCAGTCGATTTATGTTTTCAGGGCGCAGTCGTTCTTCATCATGATCATCGGTATTTCTTAGTTAACTACAATTTAGTCACACTACTCCTCTTTGCCAGCGTTGTGTACTTTGTTATCACCGAGGATAATGTTGATAGTAAAACAGTGCAGCGGTTTCCGTCACAAATGCTCCAACTAACAGCTTACCATTGGCAAGCCACTCTGTAACTCTGAGAGATCACTGACTTCATCGATCCGTATTAACAGTCGTAAAATAAAACGAATAGTGTACTGCAAGGTAACTTCTATTACTTCGCACGTAAACTTCGCACTACTGTCGCGTCTCAGTGTTATGAAGTAAGTAGAGATATCAACTTAAGAACAATAAGTAACGTGAAACTTTCTGGTGGATTCTAATCCCAGCTGGGAAACAACTGTCGATTTTCCACATTTATTCAATTTCATGACCATTTACAACTGATATAAATTCATTTGTGAACTCAGTAATAATAATTACTAAATAGAGTCCGAAGTAACAGATCACTGTATTGTTTCCTTTAGCCCGTTTTAATCTGACTGAGACACCGATCGCTCTAGGATTGTATAGAGCGTCGTTTTTGTGCAGTGCTTTGCTGCGGTCGATGTTTTCCACTGAGAAAGTTCAAAATTTTTGATCATCAATCTCTGTTGAGAACGGAGAAGAGATTAACTGGTATGATAATATTCGTACAGTTCGATATTGCCAAAGATTTTTCTAACAACTTACGGGTATGCTTCCGGGTGACGTCGTCGACAACCGCCGATATTTCGACAGGAGGACATTCTCCCATTCTCAAGGCACAACTGCACTCAAGGAAGCAATGTGCAAGCGTATTTAATACATCGGTTAGCAAAGGGTAAGAATATAAGACAAACATTACAAGTCAGTAAAAAGTGAGTATGGCATAAAGACCATAGATTTAGTTGCCACTTCATTAGATCGTCACTCACCCGTTGCACAGTAGGTTGATAGCACAACGCATGTTTTATCTGTCTCTCACTGTAACCATTGTGACGAAAGGTGACCTCGAGATGGGACAACTCATCTGAAAAACTTTCAGGGTCAGAAATGGCATGGGCCCTGTGAACCAAGGTACGATGGTGACAACCATCGGCTCACAGATTTGTTTGCAATGCAATATATTCTCCGGATATAACATGAGGTGACAAAATTCCAGCTCAGGAAACGTTTTGGTAGGGTATCTTTATCCTGTACGAGAGGTTAAAATTTTGTAATGAGTTTTTATAACCACGATTAAGGACGGCGTTTCTACTCCAACTCAGAACATTCAGTATTCCCTTTTATCTAGAATGTTTTGGGAAGTTACAATCATATCAGTGTATGTGCAAAACTTTAGCTTTTGGGGCAATACATTTAATTGATTATTATTAGTTATTACATACAAATATTTCACATTCAATTTCCTTTTGTCATTATACAAGACTGTCCTTAATTTGGCAGCGATTTTACTCAGTATTGTTCTTTATAATGACATTAATGATAGTCACTAGTGAAAAAATAAATAAAAATAAAATATAGTAAATTAAAAACGGGAACCAAATGAACAAACGAGAGCGAAAGAAAAGGAAAAATAGTAAGCAAACCATTCTTTAAAAAGTAATCAGCATTACTATTAATACTTTCAGTGTACTGCGAAACAATAAGTCTTAATGAGTTCATGGATGGGGATGCCTTCACAACCCTGATTGCATCGAGGCGTTTATCTCTTCTTCCGAAACAAACTGATGGCCACGAATGTCAGGACTCCAAAAATACGGAAGAAACTTTCTGCAGAATAGTCGAAACTACCCTATCAAAGCGTCGGAATGGTGTCATTTTGACTACGCTACAAAAGCTTTGTTCAAAATCCTTTATACTTGCACCACACACAGATTTTCTTCAGGCGAGAAGGGGGATGCTTATATTATTTACGATGTTTCCTTCGCTTGAAAGGCTGGTATCACGTAAAAGTATGCACTATACTGATATTACTAATTATCAGGGAGTAAAATTAATAGATTTTCCACCACGTCGTATATCCCTATGCGAATTACAGTTAATTACTTATTTTATAAGCATTTAGTTCAGTTACCTGAAACGCTATCATAGATACAGCCACTCAATCAGTTACAATGACGATTATTTGAGAACGCTACTTTCAGATTCACCATACAATTAATGTCTATTTATAAAAATAAATTACTCATACTTTCACCTATATTAATATTTCAAAGTTATTTCATTACAATCAACTGGTATCACGTTTGTAACATAATTTTTTTACCATACATCTACGATGTTGTTAACTATTGTTATTGTCTGATACAAGGTCTGAAGAATAGAATAATGTATTCTCGAAACAAGTGATTAAAAATCCAAAAATGACAGGCGGGGGTTTTTCGTTTGTCAAATTAATACATCGCCGTCGTCCCATCATCCTTCTAACTAAGATGGATACACAAAGACAAGCAGAATATGTCCGGTACACGTATGGCTTATTTGCTTTCGTTGCCGTGTTACAGGCATTTGGTGTGGTGTACGTAACACAGACAACTTCACTATACAGGTTGGCCACTTGTGTTAACGCCTTGTAATTGATTACGTACAGTTCCCTACATAAGATACCAAACTTGGCTACGGCGAGCTGTATTGCATGTGTCTGTGCACCGCATCATCGACGTCTCACTATATTCCAAGCGTCTGTCGTATCCGTTGACACACTTACTTTACTCGTTGACGCAATTACGCATTATGACTAGGGGAAGAATACACAACAACCTTTAAATGGTCCCATAAGTAGAAGTGTAACGGATTGTGACAGGCAGAACGATCAGGCCACACTGTCAGTCCTTGCTGCTGTAACATTGGTTTCGTAGCATGAGCAACAAGAGCAAAGATAAATACAGACGCGTGAATAAGGATGAAACGCACATGCCGCCTGTACCCTCTACTATAGGCTGTTGCAACAGGCTGGCACACGAGCGCTCACTACACCATCTCCGAGCTGCTGTAGTCGGGCAAGCTGACGTCACGTACGCCGGGCTTAATCAACGGACGCGCTCGCTTAGTTCACGTAAACGTGTAGATGTGACAACAGCAAAAATGTCGCGAGAGCCCAGTGCCTGCTTCTTTAGAAGAACTGTATCTCATCACTAACAGAGACAGAGAGTCTCATTGAATTCATCATTGGTGGTGGGAACGGGACAGCGGCTGGTCAAGAGTCTGAAGGAACTGAGATACCGACAGCCGTATGTATAATAAAATGTTTATTGTATCACAACTAGTTTCGGCTAATGATATTTTCATGAACATTAATAAGTGGTTTAAAGCCAACTCACTGTCATTAAACTTTGAAAAGACTCACTCCATGCTGTTCAGAATCGAATACGAATCGTACCACGCTGCCCACTGCACTACAGAGGCCGACAACACGAAAGAAAAAGGTCAGTACTTTGGCGAGTACAAGAGTTTTCTTTATAGAATATCCAAAGCGTCGATTGCACCGGCGGCTTAATGGGAACGTGAACCTACACGGTGTGAAAGTATGCTTTAGGTCGGAGTTTGTTGTTTTTGGTCTTGGTGATTAACTATTTCCCTTTCTGCTAATATTAATGATGAAACACTGAGAGTACTTCCAGACTCCTTCATATAGTTGAACAAATATTTCCTGGTTTCACTAACCCTCCGGCTACCATACCAGACTGATTAGTTGAATAAATCGACCGTGGTCTAGCAGAAAATGTGATATTTTCAACGGCGAGTAAAACATAGATTTAGGCAAAGCTACATGAATAAGTTTTTTGGTGTTTCTTCATCACTAAATTCAATTTAGTGATGACTTGGCGTCAGACGGTGTATGTGGAAAGCTACGTTGAACTAGTTTCATAGTTTGGTACATGAAAGATCTGAACGCCAGTTTCTGTACCAGAATGGACCGTCGTACCATTATTATTGATTGTTTTTTTTTTTTCAATATGTATGTCATTTAGAAGAAGAAAAGGTATAAGAGATGCTACTGTCCTCTTAAGAACTATAGGGGAAAGACACGTGGAAAAAAGCAGAGATACTTTGCTGTTTTTATAGATTTAAAAAAGGCTTTTCATAGAGTTCAGTGGAAGAAGCTGATGGATATTTTGAAGAGGAAGGGAGTAGAGTGGAAATAGAGGCGATTTATACAAAATCTATATTTACACCAGAAAGTGAGAATAAAGATTGGAAATGAAATATCAGAAGGAAGCAGAATTGGACGAGGGGTTAGACAAGGTTGTTACCTTTCCCCATTGTTTTATAACGTATACCTTGAAGAGATTATTGCGAAAGGCTTAGATGGGAAAAATAGGAATACATACTTGTGGAAAGAGAATAGAATGCATAAGACTTGCTGATGACATGGTATTAGCGGCAGAAAGTGAGCGGACAGCGAACAACATGTTAAAAGATCTAGATGATGCTTGTGTGAAACATGGGATGAAAATAGAAGCAACAAAAACAACGATCAAAGAGTATGGTCATCAGTACAAGAAATAGACTGGCCAATATTAAAATAGGACGAACTACCATTAGCCAAGTGCATTTAAATATCTTGGAAGCACAATAACCTAAGACTTAAGATGTCACCAGGAGATGAAAACTAGAATTGCCATAGCGAAGGAGGCATTCAATAGAAAGAGGAGACTGTTATGTGGCAAATTAGATAAGGGTCTAAGAAAAAGGGTTGGTAAATGTTTCGGCTGGAGTGTGGCAATATATAAGATTAGAAACATTTGAGATGTGGATGTGGAAGAGAATGGACAGGATAAGCTGGATAGAAAGAGTGAGTAATGAAAGGGTGTTGTAAATGGTTGGAGAGAGAATATGTCTGCTGAAGGTTATAAGAGAAAGGAAAGAGAACTGTTTGGGACATTCGTTGAGAAGGGAGTGCATACTAACAGATGTCTTGGAAGGACTGGTTTCTGGGAAAAGACTAACAGGTAGGAAGACGCTACAAGATGATGACATAAAGGGAAGAGGAAAATGTGCGGATCTGAAGAGGACGGCAGAGAACTGAACAGCGTGGAGAACTACCATGTGACAAGTTGTCTTTTGGCATAACACTGATGACGATGTGTCATTTGTAAGACAGCCTGGGATTGCGGACACTGCCGACCGAGTCATTAATATGTAACGCGGACGGCGCCAAAATTCCTAGGGCGGCCGTTGTTGCAGCTGCGGAGAGCGCTCTCAATCTGGGGTGGGGCTGCAAAGTGGCCCGCGGCCCATCGCGCCCGGCGCCAAACTCGACAAGAAGTGTCCATGCCCGGGGCGGCGGCAGTGGGCCGGGACTTGCCGCAAACTTGCGGCCTCCTGCTGCCGCCCCCCGCCTCCTCGCCCGGCGCCTCAGGCTGAGGCAGTCCGCCCCCCGCCCCCGTCTCAGCCGTCCCCTCATTTAACAGCCGCACCGAGAGGAGGGCCGAGATGGAGGTCCATACGGCCTGACGTGCCGCGTCCCAACGACGTCTCAGCTGAACTGCGCTCTGTCGACGGTACGGTACACTTTCTGATGACTTGGGACTTGCGTTGATACCTTATTTTACTGTTGTTGATAGTGTCAAACCTATGCCCTTTTTTTGGCCCACTTTAGGTTACGGTAGTAACACTAAAAGTGGGCCTTGCGATCGTCTTTTGACAGCTCGAAATTTAAATGAAAAGAACGGCTTAAGTATTCACCTGATACGAAAATTGAATAACCGAATTTGTAGAGGAGAAAATTCTCTACAACTTTGCTCTCTTGCGTGTTTTTTTTTTTTTCATATCTCGTAGCGTTTCAAAGATATTTGCAGAAATAATGGCGATTTTGGGATGTATGTCTCCCTGTCTGTCTGTCCGTCTGTCCCTAAAGTGTTCCCTGTTTTTAAGACGAACCATTCAACCGATCAGCACCAAATTTTACAGACATTATTGTAGGCCGCCGGAGGCCGGATCCTCCGTTTTTAAAATTTTTCGGACAAAAATACGGTAGAAAAAACAAAATAAAGCCGTTTGTAATGTAATTGTAATTGCAAACGAACCGTTCATCTGACACGAAAATTGAATAACCTAATTGGTAGATGAAAAAATTCTCTACAACTTAGCCCCCTTATGTTTTTTTCATATCTCGTATCGTTTCAGACATATTTGCAAAAATAACTGAGATTTGACACCCTCCATTGAATTAACGAGAACCATCCGGTCGGAGATGTCACGTGACATTCCTCGCGTATTTGATGATTTTCTTATTGTAACTCAGACGTTGTCATTTCAAAGCAACGGCACACTGAGGAATTAACAAAAACAAATCGTTCTTCGTACGATAAATGATAATCTAATGTCTACAAATGCCATATTAACATCATTTAACAACGGCCATCAATTGTATGGGATTAAAGAACTTCTGTTTTTTATTTTATAGCCGTAACGTAGTGGGCAAGGAGCTGGACTGTGACGCGAAAGGTCGGTGGTTCAAAACCCACCACTACCTAAACTTCTTTTTTCTTAAAAGGGTTTCTGACATTCTTATTAATTAATTTATTATTATTTAGATTATTATTTTGGTCCAAAATATTTTCAAAAACTTATAAAACTACAGATATAAAGTGAGCTGTAAAAAACACGTCAGTGCGATTTTTTTATTCTTTTTTTGGGGGGGGGGGGGGTGGAATATGTTGTACAGGTTCTGGTGTGCTTTTGATGAATGAAAGAAGAAAAAATAACGATCAGTTGAGGCCAACATTGCTTGCCAAACGTGTAATCTGTATCTATAAAAATCTTTGTGTATGTATGTTTCTTATAAAGACGGTTGGTGTACCTTTTATGAAATCTTCCAGAAATCTTCAGATTGGCCCATTGGGTGACCTTGTGAAATTTTGCAGATATTGCAACAATATATTTATTGATTATAAGAATATAATTCGACATGTGGAACAATGATTACTGTTTGAAAAGCTATTTCCTCTATGACTTTTCATCATTACCATATTTTACAAAATGCTTTTATTGGTAGATATACTGTACACATTGTGATTAAAAACAATGAATAACATGCGTAATCCTTTGCGTCTTTAATCCGTATTTACATACTAATACAAGAGTATAACATTTACGGGTAAGTTTACGTCTAGTACAAATTAATAATATGCTAATATCCCGATTTTGTTTTTTCAATTATGTTTTAGATCATTTATGTGTTTATATAAGTTGTTAGTGCAGTTGTTACCTCTCAAACCGTAACAAAACTATGTTATGAAATAATTTATTGTCTGAATTTCAGCCAACAGTTGTAAATGTTTTTTTTTTTTTTTTTTTTTTTTTTTTTTTTTTTTTTTTTTTTTTTTACATTTATATGTTTCGATCTTGTAGGATCATCTTCAAAAAAAGAAATTTGAAACTGTTGGATCACAGATAATTATTTTAAATATTTATGTACTAGCGGACTCTCACAAGTCAGTAAAGAATATTTTTACTATAATAAAAATTATATCATCTCAAAGAAAACTAATGTAAACTTCATTACGGCTCTCTTTTAAATTGTTGGACTAATTTCGTTTTACTTATTTTTAGGAATGGAGCACATTAACCTATTTTTACGATTTCGAAATGAAAGAAACAATTACTTAACCAGTATTTCCCTTTTCTAGCAAGACTCAGACGCGAATTACGTTCATTAAGAAAGGACGCACTGTACAGACAGTTTGTAACGAAGTATATTCTTTTCGTATTGTTCAAAAATTCTCATTGTATCATGTTCTTTTACCTCTCGATCAGTTCATGAAAATTATTTTCAGGCTTCATTATTAACTCACTGTATTACAGAATAATTAATGATCTAATTAATGAATAATGTTACACAAGGAACTCCGTAATTTTAACGTTAAATAAATTTCACCTAGACATGCTTTTTTTTAATTAATTTTTGTTTTTTGTTTTACTGAACCTCTAGCTACTTTATGGTGCAAGTAGTTCCTCCTATGTCAGTGACCCCTCCCCCCCTTCCCCGGCGAGACTTTTGGGATCGCGAGCCACAGGTAAAAAACCACGACTCTAAGACATCAGGCCAGAAGATAGTATCTCTGTGCGCCAAAACCGGTCGTCAACACAAGTAAATAAAAAATGTTTGCGATTTTGGCATATTATAAATTACATTTCGAAAGTTCGCCGATCTCAAATATGAGCAAATTATGTTACGTCTGGGAATTGATTGGTAGGTGGTTTTGGAGGGGGGAAGCAAACTGCCTAGATCATCAGTACCCCGGTGTGGAGGAGGAGGGAAAATAGGAAAGGAGGGGAAGGGAAAGGAATTCAGTCCAGAAAGGGAAGAAGGATTCAATCACAGAAACGACGCTAGAGCTCAAAGTGGCAGCAGTGCAGTAACAGAGCAATGGTATGGCAGAAACGAAGAATTTACTACTTCAATGTTGTTATCTATATATTTCCCAGTTACTTAAACGTAGAGGTAATTTTCCAATACGAATAGGAAAAATCTAATTAAAGTAATATCCATCTTCTGAACTCATTGAAACAATCCCGAATGCCACCGCACGTTTTAACATTGAAGATTGGAACGCGAATGATGTTAATTCGCAGCTCAAGCGCATCAACGTTGTGCATCGAAACTATATTGACCAACAAAATCTTGAGACCAAATTTAATCCCGGCACATACAAAACCGGTGACGTACTGATTCCACGCATACGGTTGATTTCCAGCGATTTACAAGTCAACTTAAAGCGTATCCAGTTCCTTTTGCATCACTTTTTTTGTGCTAATACCATCTACATCTACAAAAATAATCTACATGTCAGACCGAAGTACGCGTACATGGCAGAGGGTTCATCGAACAGCTTTTATGATATTTCTCTACACTTCCATTTCCTATTAGCTTGCTGGAGAAAGGAACACATAAACCTTTCTGTTTTCGTTCAGATTTCTATTATTTTATTTTGATAATCATGTCTTTCTATGTAGGTGGGTGCTAACAAAATATGTTCGCATTCGGAAGAGAAAGTTGATGAAAGAAATATCGAAAAATAGATCTCGTCGCAACAAATAACGCCTTTCTTTTAATGATTTTCATCCCAACTCGTGTATCATCCCGGTGAAACTCTTTCCCCTATATCGCGATAATACTAAACGAGCTGTCCTTCTCTGAACTTTCTCTAAAACGTCTATTTGTACCATATGGTGGGGATCCCATAATGCACAAAAATACTGCAAAATAGGACCCACAAATGTGGTGTAGGCAGTGTCTTTATTAACTGTTGCATCTTTGAAGTTTCTGCCAACGAAACGAAGTCTTTTGTTCGCTTTCCCTACAATATTTTCTATGTGATTTTCTTTCCATTTTAAGTTTTTTGTAATTGTTACTTCTACGTATTTAGTTGAATTTACGGCCTGTCGTTTTGACTGATTTATCTTGTAAATGACGTTTAAAGGGCTTCTTTTAGTAGTCATACGGATGACTTAACTCTTATTATTAAGGGTCAATTGCCATTTTTGCGACATGCAGATATCTTATCTAAATCATTTTGCAATTGCTTTTGATCTTCTAGTGAGTTTACTAACAAATAAGTGACAGCATCATCTGCGAACAACCTCAGGGAGCTATACTGGTTGTCTCCTAATTCGTTTGCCGCGCGTGAGTAGCCGAGCGGTCTGGAGCGCCACATTGCGCATCGCACGGCCTCTTGAGTCGGAGGTTCGAATCCTTCCTCAGGCATGGATGTTTGTTTTGTCTTTAATATAAGTTAGTTTATATGTCTAAGTTTAGGGACTGATGACCCCGCAGTTAAGTCCCATAAGATTAACAAACATTTGAAAATTTGAATCCTAAATCGTTTCCTAAAATTAAGGAACAGGAGGCGCTCTATAACACTTCCCTGAGGAACGTAAGATGTCACTTCTGTTCTACTCGATGAATTTCCGTCAATTACAACGTACTGTGTCCTTTCTGTCGGGAAATTACAAATCCAATCGCACAGTTGTGGCGATATGTCATAAGCACGCAGTTTGATAAGAAGGTAAAGTGTCGAAAGCCTTCCGAAAATCTAGAAATACGGAGTCTGTCTGACATCACTTGTCTGTAGCACTCATCACATCATGTGAGAAAAGAGCCAGCTGTGTTTCACAAGAACGATACTTTCTGAGTCCGTGTTAACTATGGGTGAATAGGTCGTTCTCTTCCAGGTAGTTCATAGTATTTGAGGAAAGTATATGTTCTAAAATCATGCTGCAAACCGGCGTCAGTGATATGGGCCCGTAATTGTGCGTATCACTCCTATTGCCTTTCTGAATAATGGACTGACTTGTACAACTGTCCAGGCTTTGGGTACGAAACGTTCGTGAAGCGAGCGGTTGTATACAATAGCAGGTATGGGGCTATTGCATCTACTCTGTAGGCACCTAAATCTGGACCGGGAGGCTTACTTTTGTTAACCGATTTGCTTTAATACACCAGGGGTATCTACTTCTAAATTATGCATGCTGGAAACTATGTGCTTTGTCTTCTTTCGTGAAGGAATTTCGGACAGCTGTGTTAAGCAATCCTGTTTTAGCTGAACTGTTATCAGTAGCATCGCTATTACCATCGCTCAGTGAAGGTATTGATTGTGTTTTACCGCTGCTATACCTTACATACAACCATAATTACTTAGGATCCTCTTCCAAATTACGTGACAGGGTTTCGTTGTGGAAAGTATTAGAAGCTTCTAGCACTGAAATTCGAGTCAATGCATATGGGCCGGCCGCGGTAGCCGAGGGGACTGCCGGGCGCCGTGGCTCAGCGCGCCCGGTCAGGGGGCTCAACGCCCACTGTAATAAAAAAAGCTGAGCCAAGAACACTTCGAACATCAACGAACAAATACGATCAGCGTCCGCAATGAACAGAACTACACATAGAGCAAAAAAAAAAAAAAAAAAAAAAAAAAAAAAAAAAAAAAAAAAAAAAAAAAAAAGGGGACTGAGGCGCTTCAGTCATGGTCTGCACGTCCACTACGGTAGGGGGTTCAAATCCCCCCTCGGGCATGGATATTTTTGCCGTCCTAGTTCGTAGGTAGTTCATAAGTAGTTTGTAAGTTTAGGGATTGATGACCGCGTAGGTAAGTCCCATAGACTATACAAAAATTTGAACATTTGAACAACTGTAACCAATATCTTAATAAAATACATTACAATGTGTATAGTGTGTATGACATCACATCTTATTGATCTGAGACGTGTCTTATGATAAACAAATTATCCCCATACGATTTACAAACATTTGAACATTTGAATGCATATGGCCGATAATAGTTTTTTGCTGGTTTACAGTTGGAACATTAATGCTTTCTACACGGTCAGTTGTATATACCTTGCCCCCAATTAGGGAACCACAAAATTTATACTTTTTTACTCCAAATAGGAAATCATAAAACATTAACTCTTGGCCTTAAGATGAATTGATGAAAAAAATATAATTTCTCTCTAGTTTTCAATAATTTTTCCTTGTAAGTAGAAAGGCACTGTACATATAGATGTGTCTGCTGTAGCTTCGTCGCACGAGGTTCGCCGCCCATCCACCAGAAGTAATCTGGCTGCAGTGGTTAGTGCTGCCTGTGCAAAGCCGTGGCGTGTCACTTTATACCAATATAGTGGTGTTGCCGAAGAGGTGTGTTCACTCTCCTGTACGATTAAACGGCAACTGACACTTGCGATTCCTAAACCCACAACGCTTAGACAACTACGTGAACAGTTGGAATGGCCGTGGAATAATATAACGTGAGTCAGTGTTTTCCATCTTTTAGATCTAACAAAGCTCCTACGTCGCATGGCTCGACGCTTGGTTCTGCAGTATCACACCAGAATTGCGACATGGAAACTGCAAATAAAGGTTGAACAGGCGTACTAGAATTCGTAGGTGGTGGTGATGTTTTGGTACAGAAGTTCACGGATGCCTCGCCTCTATCCAGAATCTCAATCCATAAATGTCGAAGATTATAGCAGTTGTTATCGTCAAGAATCAAGCAACACTTGATACAGAATCCATCATCTTACTCACTTCCCTTCTAGCCGTATTTTCAGTCATACGAATTTCGTAGAACTTGTTATCCCCGAAAACAATGGCGACTGTGATATCTCCCATACTTTTTGCTGATGAATATTTACTGTGATCGGCACTACAAATTATCCCACGACAAGTTTCGAAGCTTGCAGCGGCGTCTCCAGGTGTCACCAGTTGTTCACAAGGGGCACGAACTTAGAATAACCAGAGGTACAAGTACCAAAACGAAAAGTCTTTGACATTATTTTTCTACTTGTGTTCCAGTGTTCAAATGCACTTCGTCACATTTGTTCAGTTCAAATTTGTAGCCATTATGCCTGGTGGTTACTTTGGAACAGCATTCTGAAAGAAGGACTCATTATAGACATCCTGGATATTGTAATTTCTTAGACTTTCCCGGAGATTTTTTGACATCTTATTGAAGTCCGGTCTTCTGCCGGTTATCAGCGTCTTCCAAAACACGATATTTCGACGACCGTTACTCGGTGTCTTCTTCAGGTGTTGCCTGAGACTGGTTGCCTGGTTGACCAGGTGAGATATTTAGGCCTGGCCAGTGCCTGATGTTCCGTTTTCGGTTCGCGTCCAATCGGTCGTTCTCAGGCATAAATATCTCATCCGGTCAACCATGAGTCGTGCAGAGGCCAAGCGAAGACAAGAAGACGCCAAGAGAGGACCAGAAGACGGTAACCCTGGCCCTTGCAGCTGAACATACCGTGAGAAGAGGAAGACAAAGATCTAGGCTCGCATCGTTACGTCGATGATCTGGTGATGGTAGTCGATCAGAGTTTGTTGTTGTTGTTGTGGTCTTCAGTCCGCAGACTGGTTTGATGCAGTTCTCCACGCTACCCTGTCCTGTGCTAGTCTCTTCATCTGAGAATAAGTTCAGCAACTTAGTCCTTTTGCATCTGGTTACGTTATTCGTCCCTCGGTCTCCCTCTATGATTTTTATCCCACACACTTCCCTCTAATGGTAGGTTGACGATTCCTTGATGTCTCTGTCCCTTCTCTTAGTCAGGATAAGTCAGAAACTCCTATTCTCCCCAATTTGGTTAAGCACCTCCTCATTAGGTAAATGATCTACCCATCTAATTTTCATTATGCGTCTGTAGCACCACATTTCGAAAGCTTCTATCATCTTTTTGTTTGAACCTCTTATCGCCCACGTTTCACTCTCATACAATGCTACACTCCACTTTCGAAAGGACTTCTTAACATTTACATTAATATTGGATGTCAACAAATTTCTCTTCTTCAGAAACGGTTTTCTTTTTTAAATTAATATTGGATGTCAACAAATTTCGCTTCTTCTGAAATGCTTTTCTTCCCATAGCCGTTCTGCATTTTATATCTTCTTTACTTCGGCCATCAGAATTTCTTGCTACCGAAATAACAAAACTCATCTACAGTTTAAAAATATTTAAAGCAATGTTAACGCAAACTGTGAGTTTCTGTAGTTTTCACTACCTTGAAGCGTTGTGAAGGACGGAGACACGGATCCGGTGTTTACACTAAACAAAGAAAAGTGTGGCCAAGCGTATAATTTAAAGCTGTGAGGGAATTTGTTGGTCTCCATTGACAGATACAACATTGTCATTACGCACCACTCCAACCACTGACAGTGCACAAGGAGCAAACAAAATTAGCGCAATGCTGCGCGGCCGTGCATTCTTCCGCTCGCACTGCAGTGCTATGTTTCTGGGAGGGGTAGCGGACCGCAGCAGCTGCGCGACGAACAGTTGGTCTCGTGAAGCAATTCGCGTTCCCCAGAGCCAACCACTGCGAAGCGTGTAATTCGTATTTGAAAAATTAATGGCCAGCAATCTCGACAGACGGTGCAGGCGAAAATGACGCTCATTTACATTGTCCGCGGGGGATTCCCGTAAAATACGTGGGTCCGCAGCACCTAGAGCTGTGGAAAATTTGTGTACGGTTGCGTGACGACGGACGGACACTATGAAAGTGGGAGGAAATGAATGGAAGTCCGCTTTAAACACGGAACAGCAGCTGAACGAGGAGGGACGACAGGTATTAAGAACTGGAAGGAGAGAGAGATAGAGAAAGACGCAGTTGTTACATTGCAATGAATAAAGGGCTTCGTTAGAGTTCGCGAAAAACACAATAACAGCTTCAGCACGCGCTGCGTTTATAAACGGCGGAAACTTTACTCGATAAACTTTCTTTAAACCATTGCTTCCAGTTCAACATCTGGTATTATTTACAAAAGGTAATCAAAGATGAACGTGCTCTACAGAACAAGATGAAACGCCGTTCCGATTTAAAGACTTTTGTTCTCTGTATACTTTTGTTCGTTTCTTTGTATCCAAAGAATACTTTTTATCAGATATTTATTTATGTATTGTACAAATAACAGTTTAAAAATTCCCTTTAAAGAAGTTAAACACACAAGGCAATTTTATTTCAGTATCACACTAGGTGTAGGCCATGGGCTGCTGCTGCTTGGTAGAGATGAAATCGAAAAGAAAGAATAGAGAAAGCATCAGTCTGTAATATATGTAATTTCTTAATGTTTTCTGAACATTCCTTGCTCTTCTTTCTCTTTCTCCCTCACCCACTCCTCGTTCCCCTCTCTTTGTACATATTCTCTTTCTTCCTCTCCCTGTGCATATCCACCTTCCCAGTATCCAACAACCATTCACTGTCTCCTCCAATCTCTCTATGTACATCTGATCCTTCTTCTATCTAACTATAATAAGCAGACGAAGGTCATTTAAAATGTTCAAATGTTTGTTAAGCTTTTGGGACTTAAATGCGGGGTCGTAAGTCCCTAAACTTACAAACTACTTAGAAACTGCCTTATACTAAAGACAACATATCCACGCCCGAGGGAGGGTTCGACCCAGGATGGGGAAAGGCCTCGCGCATCAGAGCATGGCACCTCAATGCGCTCTGCGACTCCGCCGCGGCAAAGGTTATTTAACTACTAAAAAAATCGTAACATTGTACCAAAATTTTACTTAAATGAATTTTTTCAAACTAGTTGTTTTGCTTTGGACTTCAATTCAAACTCATTGCTGAAAAACACTTTCTATTATTACGACAATACGTGCTTAGTAAGTAATCCTTCCACTATCAAAATTACTACTAAATTACAAAATTCTGTTTTTACCTTTTATCATAGCTGAAACAACGCAACTCAGATTTTTATACAAAAAAACTTTGCACTGCCACTACCAACTCCGTCGTCGATCTGTGTCTGCTACTTCTGCAGATCAAGCCTTCTTCAACAGACAAACCTGCAGCCTCGAGTCTCCTGGCAAACAATGACATCGACAAATGAAAAATTCAAATGTTTGTATAGCTTATGGGACTTAACTACGGGGTCGTCAGTCCCTAAACTTATAAACTACTTATGAACTAGGTAAGATTTAGGACGGCACAAATATCCATGCCCGAAGGGAGATTTGAACCCCCTACCTTAGTTTCCGTCCAGACCGTGACTGGCGTTCCGCAGTCCTCTCGGCCACCGCAGCCGGCTGAGACAATGATGTTATCTCACAGCTGTATATCTTTTACATATAGTGCCATCCTGCTACATCTTATTAATTTTTATCCTAAAGACATATATCTATAGCCGTCTTTCAATCTAACAAATAATGCAAGGTGAGGCTGTAAAGTTCGGAAAATAGTCCAATGTTTCAGAAACTCCGGTGGCGAGGATGAGGTGTCCGCGCACACACATTGAAGGACATGAATAAAACTATGTCTACAGAGGAGTGTGGGTTAATTTGAAACTTCCTCGTAGATTAATATTGTGTGCCGTAATCGGGATTCGAAACTGGGACCTCGCGATATACTGGCAGAAGTAAAGTTGTGATGACGGACCGTGAAGTGTGTCGGGATACCTGAGACGCTAGATCCCTTTCCCACAAAAGACAAAGACCCCAGATCCAAATTCCTGTTCCGGCACACAATCGTAACCTGTCAGGAAGTTTCGTTGAAGTCATTTCAACAAGGAACCTCTATTGGAATGTTCACATGTTTGGACCAAACTGCTTTGATCATCAGTCGCTAGATTTACAAACTATTTAAACTTAAAATTAGGACAATACACACACCCATCCCGAGAGAGGACTCGAACCTCCGACGCCGAGCACCCGCGGGCTCAACACAAAGGCACCGTAGAGCATTCAGCCACTCTACCTCCATCGCCCCCTATCGTGGAAAGCAGTACAATGGAGCGGTAGTACACGCTGTGACCCAGCTAACAGGGTCAGTGTGAGAAATCGTGCCATTGGAACATGGAGCGCAAACGAGAGCAAAGCATTATCAAGTTTTGTTTCAAATGAGACACAATTAATGTTAGTGCAAGTGTATGGTGTTAAAGCAGTGAGTAAAAACTGTTTGATTGGTTTAAAAGATTTAGAGACGGAAAGGAGGGTGTCGAGGATGAGCCAGGTTCGGGTCGTCCGTCCACAATCACAGTCCCAGACATCATCGAAGCCGCGGCGAAATAGCTGTGCGCCCTAAGTAGCGTGCGGCTGTTCCATGTAGGAAGGTCGAGTGCTCCCTCGGGCATAGGTGTGTGTTGTTAGGATAAGTTAGTTTGAGACGTTTTTAAGTTTAGGGACCGATAAACACTGCTGTTAGATCTCATAACTGTACAAACATTTCAACATCATCGAACAAATGCGATGGATGCTTGCGGAAGATCGGCGGCTGTCTTTGAGACTACGTCGACATCTATCATTCCCTTCTCGATTAGCGCGCGGGAAGAAAGAATATCTGAATCTCTTAATTCGAGCTCTAATTTCTGATGATCATTTCTACATATGTACGTGTGAGTCAACAATATATTTTCACGTTCGCAGGAGAATGTTGCCGATTGGAGTCTCGTAAGTAGACCACGCCGCAGCGATAAACGCCGTTCTTGTAATGATTCCCATCCCAGGTTCTGTATCATTTCCGTAACGCTGAGGACGGAGAAGCGGAATGTATACAGTCTCTTTTGTAGTTCTGTTACATCTATTAAGTGTTCTGCCAATAAAACGCAGTCTTTGGTTCGCCTTTCCTACGACATTATCTACGTGTTCTTTCCAAGTTTATGTCTGGTGCAATAGTAATCCTAGGTATTTAGTGGAGTTTACGGCCTTCACATTTGATTTATCTTGTAAAGAATGTTAAACGGATTTCTTTTCGTACTCATGTGGACGCCTTCACACTTTTCATTATTTAGACTCAATCCCCAATTTTTACACTATACTGATATGTTATTTAGATCGTTCTGCAGTTGGTTTTGATCTTCAGATTACTTTAATAGACGATAAATGATGGCGTCATCTGCAAACAACCTAAGAGAGCTGCTCAGATTTTCTCCCAACTCCCTTATGTAGATAAGGATCAGCAGAGGGCCGATAACAGTACCCTGTGGAGCACCGGATATCACCTCTGTTTTAGTCGATGCCTCACCATCGATTACTACAAAATGTGTCCTCTCTGACAGTCACAAATCTGTGGCAATATTCCATAACCACGAATTTGTTTAAATGACTGATAGCAGAAGATTTAAATGTCAGCACAGGCCGTGTTACCACTATAGCCCACGGACAGCCGCGGTGCAGTAGCCGAGCAATCTAAAGCACCTCGCTGCGGAGCTGCGCGGTTACTCGCCGTGGAGGTTCGAGTCCTCCCTGGGGCATGGGTGTGTGTGTTTGTCCGTAGGTTAGTTTACCTAGGTTTAAGTAGTTTGTAAGCTACGGACTGATGACCACGCAGTTTGGTCCGATAGACTTACAGTCCGCGAACAACTATGACAGCAGATGATTTGTATCCGGTTTCTACCGCAGATAATGACGGACGAACAGAAGTAAACTCGGATGGAAGCATCTGGAAATTTCAACGAGATGGCTCATTTGATCTGCAATTTTTGGAAACTATCATTGTAGGAGATAAAAGTTTGTGCTACCATTATGATCCGGAGACCAAGCGGTAGTCAGTATGTTGGTGGTCATCGTCTTTCCCGCCTCAGAAAAAAAGTATGCTGACAAAATAAAGATGCTGATTGACTCTTTCGATTATAAGGGCTTGGTTTATCATGAATTTGTATCCGAGGGTCATACTGTCAACCCGACGTTTACGTGGTTGCTTTGAAACGGGTGCTGCAATGCATCGGGCTTGTTCGGCCGGAATGGTACCGGAGAGGACAGTGGAATTTCCAGCGTGACAATGTCCGTCCGTACTCTGCGACCTGCGTTATCAACTTTCTCGGTAGACGCAAGCTCACTGTGCTCTCACACCCTCCTTACTTTCCAGATTTATAGCCGGTATACTTCTGTTTCCCAGCCGTAAATTAGCCCTGAAAGGCTTACGCTTCGCAGCGGTTGCGGAGATCCAACAGCGGGTGACCTCAGTGCTTCAACCGATTCGACAAGAAGCGTTTGCTGACAGTTTCCAACAGCTGTACAACTGATGTCAGAAGTGTATTGTAGCCAGTGGTGATTACTTCGCAGTCCTGTAAAGGTAAATTATTTTTGTTTTTTCCTTCCTGTATTTTGTGATAGTATTCACCAAACTATTCTGACGCGAATTGTCGATAGCGCACAGTACGAATACTACTGGGAGTTGAAGATTGTGGCCCATATCTAAGAAGTCAAAAGGTTAATTATACTAAGATATGCGCACTTAACATGTCAGTTTACGAGGCAATGTCCCATCCTAGTTTATAATGGATCTGAAACGGGGTCTCCACGGCAGATCACTCTTAACATTCAATACCGTTTTTAATAACTCAATGATTTTAAATTATTTTACACTGCTTTTTAACTTATTATTACTTCCTTCTCACCATGCTTAACAGAATAATAAGCTTACCACTGGATTTCGAAGCCATTCAAAAAGAAATACAGACCTCATAATACGTAGCCCAACAAAACGATTATGACCCCAAAATTGTATCAAAATTATACCAGCAGAAAACACAGCCATAAACGTCAAAAGTAGACAGAGAACTAACATTAACAAAAGATACTCCAAAATAGAAAAAAGTGACCTACATACCTACAACACACCTACGAAACATAAACATATCAGACAAAATTAATAGAGTATTCAACCATGCAAACGTCAGATTTGCCTACCGAAAAAAAAAAAAAAAAAAAAAAAAAAAAAAAAAAAAAAAAAAAAAAGGGTAAAGCAGTCAACAATCCGAAGATTGGTTTGAACACCACAGTGCTTTACTAGGCATGGTCCTGTTTGGAGGTGGTATGCCGTTGCCTTCCTCCGACCTTCAAACTGACTTCCTCAGCCACTTGTAGGGGGACCTACAGTTTAACGTCGGTTCCGAACCACGGTACTACTCGGTATTTTTCACATGAGCAATAGTGTCAAAGGTGAAAGAAACACTAATATACAATAGTCCGACTATCTCCAAAATTACGTGTTAACACCTGTCAAAAATCTTATATAGGACAAACTGACAGAAATTTCCACACTGGATATAAAGTACACACCAGAGATATAAAAAAATCCCTGTACATCCTATTAAAAAATAATCACAGAAAAACACGACGTAAAACCTATAGAAGGAGCATTAAAATTTTACACATTATACAGAAAGGGCCAAAAATGACTATTCTCGAAGAAATGGAACTACTCACACATACACGACAACCAAAACGATATATTAAATGAACAAACCGAGTTAAAACAAAAAGAACATCGTAAATTTTATTCAGATTATTAACAGACAAGAAAATGGATAAACATCAAATATTCATAACATCAAAATCCATAGTAAACATTCCATATACAAAGACAATAATAAAACAAAGATTTAAAATACAAATAACTGGTACTATGTTAACTTACGAGGCGCGTTTCGTAATAAAATGAAATTTTACACAGATACAGAAGAATTTTTGTTGAACAAAATTCTACAACTCTTAAACTACTTTTCCACATAACTGCCGAAATTTTGCAGGCATTTGTCGTAGCGTGGCACCAGGTTTTGTATACCTTCTTCATAGAAATCTGCCGTCTGTGTCTTCAACCAATTGGAAACAGTTTCTTTCAGCTCGTCGTCATTGGTGATGTGATGACCGCCAAGGAAAGACTGAGATGTAAGAACAGGTCTTGTCATCTATCTTCTGTAACCAAAGGTGGACGCCCACTTCTTTCCTCATCGTGCACATTACTGCGCCCGCCATTGAACTGTCGGACCCATCTTCTCACCATCGAATCACTTATCCCATTTCGTCCGTAAACATCGCAAATTTGCGGACAAATTTCCGTTGGTTTCACTTTCCTCGCATTCAGAAACCGAATCACCGACCTGATTTCACAGGCGGCGGGATTTTCAATCAACGCCGAAATTTCAAACAAGCACAAGAAAGCGTAGGTAACTGACCGCGATCTCCAAATGGCGCACGTTCTTCTCCTTGATACACATCGTCTACAGCGCATGTGCGGAACTGCAATCGCAGCGCTGCAGCGGATATAAATTGAAACGGAACTTACTTATTGGACGCGTCTCGTATAATATTTTTGGAATACTTCCACCACAGTCTAGACTGCGCTGCCACTACAAAAATCGATTAATATAACTATTGCTGCTGCACATATACGGATAACCACCATTAAACAAGCATAACATCAGCTTTAATAAGAAAACAATTGGGCAGCAAATAAATGGCAACGATATTGTAAGTGAAATAAGTAAAAATTTGGGAAAATGTATATTACGTATGTATGTTATAAGAATGTATGTAAGAACCCCTCAACATTACAGAACATCTAAAGGTGGCCTAAGCCCGAAATAAACTTATTGTGAAGTAATATAAAATTCAAAAGAAGTGTAAAAATAACTAATAGTTGCTGTGTTATTAAACGTGTCCCTAAAAGACTTACTGCGCACTGGGGGCCCCAGAGAACGGAAATTCAAAATCGCGGGTTAGTCAGCAGATGTTACTGACAAGTGACTGCAGCGTACACTCACTCACTCACCAACGTTCGTCTGTTATCTTTGCCCTACTTCACTACATTATCTTGGTGGTAAAACTTCTTGCCACCACGTCATTGTCCATGCGGTACTTGGGCAGAATGTGATTACACACACAGACATCACAATGTGGGCAGCGATGAATGGAAAGCACGCCCGGCCACAACCATGTACCTGCAGTTCCGAGAGCCACGCAACATCACGCTCCAGCGGCCAGTCGGGAATGTTTGCGGCCACCCGCGGACAGCACGCGAGGCCGACTGTGTGGCGTGTCCATTGTCTGCTCAACTCGACACCGCAGGCCACCGCAGCTCAAACAGGTGACCGTCACTCTATTACAAGCGTGTAGCGGTGTTGCCACCGCGGGAGTAGCGGACGTATTTCATTTTGTCAGTAAGAACAACACATAGGTCTTTTTTTGGAGCTGGCACGCCTTCGTATATCTCACATCTTTGGCCATATTTTTCGCATTCCATTACTTCACTCGCGGAAATAAAAATTAGTACACCGTTTTGGAGGTATCCAATTCAGATTTATCTTGAAACAAAGCATCTGGAGTACATGAAATTTATATACGAGGGTTGGAGTGATCCCCAAAATTACAGGCCTATATCATTGACGTCGATTTGCAGTAGGATTATGTAACATATACTTTGTTTGAAGATTATGAACTACCTCGAAGAGAACGACCTATTAACCAAAACTCAACACGGATTCAGAAAGCATCGTTCTTTCGAAACACAGCTTGCCCTTTATTCACACGAAATGATAAGTGCCATAGACAGGGTATCTCAAATCGATTCCATATTTCTGGATTTCCGGGAAGCTTTTGACATTGTACCTCACAAGCGGCTTCTAATGACCTTACTGTCTCCATTAGACATTTGTGAGACGTGGCCATTTTGATGCACTTGAAATAAACTTTAGAGTCTTGACCACAAATTTCAAATTTATTGAGGCCTTACGCTTTTCGACGTTTCGTCATTATCGAAAGCTTCAGCTAGACAATGGAATTAATATTCATCAAACATTTTGATAAAACATAAATGAGAACACTCTCTTCATACTCACCATTTCATTTAAAATTTATTAAAAAGTGAGGCTAAAATATTCCTTTAAAAATAATCACTTGTAGAAGACATACGTCAAACATAAAATAATTTTAAAATTCCCTCCAGAACATCCCTGTAGGATGGTCAAGTGCATACTAAGGTTAGCAAAGCGGTCAGTTATTAAGTGGAGAATCCGCCAGATGGCGATGTTGTCATTCTATTTATCTATCGCTCACATATGTACACTCACTCCCTCTGTGGGATGTTTTTAAATATAATATAATACCTTAAAGGTACACAATATTTTGTTTTTGTTAAGTTATACAATTATAAACTAATAACTACATAACTTTTACAATCACTGTCTACAAAACATTTTCCTTTAGATTATAAAATTTAATGAGTGCTACACTAAAATTTTTGCCATGCTATATTTTGACATCGTTAGGAAAGATAGTGTTAAGTGACACGTTGACAGTCACCAAAATCATGGTATCTATACAGTATTCAGGTGATGAAAAGTGTGGGGGGAGGGGGTGGATGGAAGGGGGGCACACATAAAAGTGCCGGGAAGGAAGAGCAGCCTCCAAGCACCATACGCTTACAAAAACCACACGGTGGTTTCTATACCGTACAAGTTAGCATTTGCCTCTCGTTTAAATTAAAATGTTGGCCTACAACCAGCAATGCAATATGTTAAAGTAGTGTCACATTTATATACATTTGATTACTCCTTGTAACATGAGGTTAGTCAGAAAGTACTATGTACAGTATTACAGATTAGGCAATGCTTATGGAATATCGCCCCAATTGTGCGATTGGATTCGCGATTTCCTATCAGAAAGGACACAGTTCGTAATAAATGATGGTAAGTCATCGAGTAAAACAGAAGTGATATCTGGCGTTCCCCAGGGAAGCGTCGTAGGTCCTCTACTCTTCCTTCTGTTTATGAACGACTTAGCAGACAGTCTGAATATCTCTCTCAGACTGTTCGCGAATGATGCTGTCGTTTATCGGTTAGTGAAGTCAACAGAGGATCAAAAGCAACTGCAAAGCGATTTAGACCAAATTTCTACATGGTGAGAAAATCGGCAATTAACACTAAATAATGAAAAGTGTGAAGTAATACTCATGAGCACTAAAAGAAATCCGCTGAACTTCAATTACACGATAAATCAGTCAAAACTTAAGGTCGTAACTTCTACCAAATACATAGGAGTTACAATTACGAACAACTTAGACGGGATAGAACACACAGAAATTAATGTGGGGAAGGCGAACCAAAGGTTACGTTTCATTGGCAGAGCGCTTCGAAGAGGCAACAGCTCCACCAAAGAGACTGCCTTCTTCACACTTGTGCGTCCTCTCACGGAGTAGTTTTGCCCCGTGTGAGACCGTCACCAGGTGGGACCGATGGAAGACATTGAGAAGTTTCAGAGAAGGGCAGCTCGTTTGGAATTATAAAGTTACAGAGGGCAAAGCGGCACTTAAATCTTGCACGTTTTCTGGTGCGAACCATTAAAAGAACGACGTTATTCGCTGCGTCGAGATCTGTTTGGGACATTTCAATCACCGACTTTTACTTCAGAATGTTAAAATATTTTGCTACCACAGGAATTATATGTAAAATATTTAATTGCACTGAATATGCAATTATAAAGTTGTGAAACCGGTTGTGCGGGTCTCAATGACTCTAAAGAAAAACAGATGAAGTGGACCAACGGCCTTTCACTCAGACAACATCAATTTTATTTTTTAACACCTACATTTGAACTGTGTGAAAGTTCCTTAATTATGTAAAAGTATTTTAGCTGTCGTTTCCCTTCATATAAAATTCTTTGTTTGGCATTGACTTGTGTGATGTGTGGCTTATGGACAGTCGCTCGGCCATGAAATCAAAGTTTTCCTGCTGCTCGCGTGTCATAGTAGTTGGAGTGGATCTTGATGCAGTTAGGAATTCCTGTGTGATGGTCTATTACACTGTATGACCCTCTTAAACTATCGGCGGTCTCTCTCTCTCTCTCTGTTTCTCTCTCTTTCTCTCTCAGACGAGGTCGGCCTGTACGCTTTCGTGCTGTACGTGTCCTTTCGCGTTTCCACTTCACTGTCACATGAAAACCAGTGGATTAGCAATGTTTAATCTTGCATACAAACTTCTGACAAAAGTGACGCCCAATTACCTGAGCACGTTCGGAGGCTGTCAGTTCCGCGGAGCCCCCCATTATGTTCGATACGTTGGCGACAGGAAACAATCCCTCACAAAGCCCCGCCCAATTTCCTCCGACACTCGAAGTTGTATGGCCTGAAATGATATATATAGAACGTACAACTGTAAATCGATTGAGTCTCTCTGAACAGGAAATTCGGGCGCAATGTTTTTTGTTTGACCTATACCTAACTTTATTTTCACTTTATAAAAAGTTATTTGTAGCTTAATCTTATTAAGAAGGTTAGGTATAGGTTGAACAAGGGTTTTTTTCTACCCTAGTAGATGAGGGCGCGTAGCAATACGTACAGTCAGCATTTATGAACTTCCTTCTGAGATGCCTGCCGAGGAGATAAATGCTGTTTTGAAAGGTTATGGTAGAATTATATCGAATATTGCCGAGAAATGGTCGGATCCACACGTCATGTTTCGTGTCCTGAATGGTGTTCGAAAGTGGAAATGGAATTACAAAAGCATATTCCGTCTTTTGTCACAATATGCGGGTACCGCGCTCTTGTCATTTATGAAGGTCAACCAAGAACATGTGCACTGTGCAATTCCCCAGATCACGTCCGTGCCGAGTGTAGTAGGAAGCGCGTGACGCAGATTTCTGCAGGTGAAGTTCCAAATCGAAGTCAGGTAACAACTATGAAATTGACATATGTAGACGTAGCGACTATTCGTGATCTGTCTGACCAGGAACTGATAGGAGAGGGCGATGACTCAACAACAAAATGTACTTGAACACTAATATCGAGCAGGCCCTGAATAACACAAATCTACCGACAAATGCAGCTTCTACGTCAAATGAAATGGTCGGTACCGAACCTCCGTCTATAGAATTCGTGATTAATCAGTTGACCTTTGAACAGGGCACTGTTAGCGTTCAGTCTCACGCGGATCCGTCCTGTGAAAATGACGTAAAGTCGATAAATTCCGATGCTCAAGATGAGCAAAGAGTAAGAACGGAATTACATGACAGTTTCGTAACAACCGAAGGAAAGCTGAAAAGAAGCAAGGAAAAGAACATATCGGAAAGAAAGAAAGGCAAGTAGTAGAGAGAACAGTAAAATCAGTACAGAATACTGCGCTGGCAGCCAGACTTGATGCTACAAGTTCCCTGAAAATGTCCCCCTAATGATGTCTCCTGTCACATCGCCGACCGAGTCGCCAATGAGATCTCCAAGGAAGTCTCCCAGGAACAAAAAACGGAGACTTGCGCATGAAGCTGCAGAGAATCTAGCTCCTACAATAAGAGGGAAGTTACACGAAATAGTAGTGAACGGGAAAAGGAAGACCAAGAAATGGAACAAGACACGGCAATGACGACGAGGAAGACCGATCAGACAGTCATAGACGAAGTAGGAAGCATTAACACTAAGAGTACAAACTTGCCGGAAATGTCGGACGTGTCTGAGTAGGAAAATGTGACAGCTACAGGCGACTGGGCAGATGACACTGTAGAACAGACAGATCAGGAAATGGAAGAAATCGACGAAGACGCAACGGCGCAAGATAACCACGCCGATACCAACTAATGAATCGTGTAGTCAACAATGAGTGCCGGTCTACCATCTGCCGATTCGTTCACTTTTGTTATAGATAGTGGAACAAACGTATAACGTTACCACTCTTAACATTAACAAGATACAAATTAAAACGAAGATGTCGGCTTTAAAAGACTTTTTGTATCAGTCAGAAATGGACATAGCCTTGCTTCAGGAAGTTAAACTTCAAAATCTGCCGGTTCCTGGATTTAACGTGATTGTAAATGTTGAAAAGAAAATAAATGTGGTACTGCTATTCTTGTGAAGGAAGGGATACCGATTAACAACGTTAATTATTTAGATTCGGGAAGAGGTATTAGCTGTAAAATTTTTAATACTACTGTCATAAATGTATATTCTCCATCTGGCAATAATTTTAGAGAAGCAAGAGCACAGTTTTTAAAACCGATGTAGTGTATTTGCTTAAAGATAACCCCGCGGAGGTCGTAATTGGTCCTACACAAAAAGGATCTGTGGCCAAATTTTAATTTTTCGAAAGAGCTAAATAGTCTCGTTACCGATATGAGTTGGCAAGATGCGTGGTAAAAAATATTTCCTAATACAGTGAAATTTACATTTTTTACTGATACGTCAAAGAGTCGTATCGACAGAATATACGTGAGTGACAAGTTAGGAAGCAAATTCAACGGAATAGAATTCAACGGACCATCTAGTTGTGAAATGTTGTGTCAGGCTTCCGAAGCAAAAAATTTGGAAATGAAATGTAAATATGTTGCACGATAACGACTTAGTTGAAAGGATTACTTGCACTAGGCAGAATTCTTTAAAGATGTGTCATAAATATAGAACATCGCTAGAATGGTGGACAATGTGCGCTGAGAGAAAATTAAGATCAACATTAATAGTTTATGGGAAGGACAGATCGAGGTGGTTGAAAGATACTGTCTAATTTCACTATAAATATTTGCATGAGCTCTATGAACAAACAATGTCACAGAAAAACATAATAAATATTAAAAAGGTCAAAGCTCAACTGATAAGTCTGAAAAGGCAACATCTGGAGGGATTGAAAATCAAGTCTCATGTCAAAGCCGTGGTGGAGGAAGAAAATGCATCACTCCTCCATTTAATTAATCACCAAAAGAATAGAAAGAAAAATTTTATAGAGAGTGTGTTAACAGAAGGCAACGGAGTTCTGACAGTACAATCGGATATTCTGAAAGAGGCTCATATGTTTTGTCAACTTCTACACAGCGAAAGTCAGGTTGAACCACATTTATTTAGGGATTTATTGCAAAATAGTGGTGTACAGAACATCATAACGGAATAGAAAAATATGAATCTAATTGCGGAAATCAGTTCTGAGGACTTACTAGAGATTATAGAAAGTACACCTACCAAAAAGTCGCCTGGTCCTGATGGACATCCTATTGAGTTTTACAATACTTATTGGCATATAATTGGAGATAAATTCACCGAGGTAGTAAATGATATATAGAAAGGAGAGAAGATGCCTTCAGAATTTAAATACAGTGTCACTGTGCTGCTTCCTAAAGGAAGAAATACAAAATGTAAATATCTTTCCGGGCATAGGTGTGTGCGTTAGTCCTTAGGTTAGTTTACCTAGGTTTAAGTAGTTTGTAAGCTACGGACTTATGATCACGCAGTTTGGTCCGATAGATTTACAGACATTTGAACATTTTTTGAAAGATCTTTCTAAAATGATACCGTTATGCCTTATGAATTCAGATTACAAAATTGCTACTCGGGCACTGACAGGCAGATTGCGACCAATTTTTAAACATGTAATTGGAAGTCATCAGACGTGTTTCACTGGTCGAAATACTTTCAAAACAATTAGCGAATACCGCGATATCATATCTATCTTTTCCACAATAACAGCAAAAGCTTGATTGATTTTTATAGACTTTTCAAAAGCGTTTGACAGGGTGAATCACCAGTATTTATTTACGCTCCTGCTAGAAATGGGGTTGAATGAAAATTGTGTGAAAGTTTTAGCCAACGTTGTGAAAGAAATTCAAACAAAATTTTCCTTAAATGGACACCGTACTCAAGTTATTAACATTAATAATGGCGTCCCACAAGGCAGTCCATTATAAATGTTACTTTTTATAGTTGCTCTGCCGGCCGCGGTGGCCGAGGTGACTGAGGCGCTCCAGTCACGGTCAGCACGGTCACTACGGTCGGGGGTTCGAATCCCCCCTCGGGCATGGATATTTGTGCCGTCCTAGTTCGTAAGTAGTTCATAAGTAGTTTGTAAGTTTAGGGACTGATGACTCCGTAGTTAAGTCCCATAAGCTTTACAAACATTTGAACATTTTTTTTTTTTTTTTTTTTTTTATAGTTGCTCTAGAACCGTTTCTGAGAACTCTTAATAATACATTAGAGGGAATTAAAATATCAGGAATCAGCAAGGTGTCAAATGCTTATGCAGATGATGTCGGAGTTGACATACGAAGTGCAGAAGATATTCGACGGCTAACAGTCATTGTACAACTCTATTGTGGTAAAACAGGCGCAAAACTAAATGAAATGAAAAGTTCATTTTTAAGTTTAAATGGTTTCACAAATGTCCATTTAGGATGGGCGAAGTCGGTAGATTACCTACAGCATTAGGCGTGACATTCTACAGCTGTCCAGTAAAAACGAACAATTACAATTGGAGAAAAATATCGAATGAAATTAAAGGAGCCGTAATGCTTAATCAAAGCAGGGATCTGAATCTTCTGCAGAAGGTCAATTCTGACCAAGGCAGTATATGCGGCGCAAGTTCTACCAATTTCTAAGCCAATTCCAAAAACTATAATGAGTTATGTTTGTCGGTACCTATGGCACAGTCAAATATTCAGATTGGCTGCCAATGTAGCTCCTCTAAAACCTGCTGAAGGTAGACTCGGTCTTAATGATATACGTTGAGAAAATATGGCTTTATATATTAAAAGGACCAACTTATTGATGATCACCAGAACAGTATCACGTCGAAGCTTTTCGAAATTCTTACGCCTGAAAGCATGATGCCACCCATAACTATTAAGAAGATAAATTATAAACTGAAACACATTAGAAAATTTTATCTTGAGTTAAGCTAGCTTCAGTGCTCAGTGGAAGAGAAAAACAGAAGAAATAGCGAATACATAATGGATGCACTATACCCAACACGCTATCGAAATAGAATGGAAATAAAGTACCCCGGAAAAAATTGGAAATATATATATGGCGTAACATCAATAATAGAGTCCTTTCTGCTCATATTAAAACGACTCGGTATCTCGTTATTAATAATAATCAGAAATTACACTCAATTGCTCGATGCGTCACCAACATCTGTCAAGAATGTAATGATATTGATACATTAAACCATCGATTCGCTTGTAAAGGCTATCAGGACATATGGATTGCAGTGAAGAAGCAGATTGCATTCCTCAAGCGAAGCGATGAAAGAGAAATTACCTTAAACAACATCTTTTACCCAGAACACGTATATTTTCCAGAACAAAAAAATAACGCTATACTATGGCTATTAGGCATTTACGTACATTACGTAAAAACAAAGAAAGAGAATGACTGTATACAGGAATACGAAGAATTTATAAAGGGCGAATTCTATAAACTATACAGATCGGAGGACCATAAAAAGAAATTTAGCAACATGTTAAAAATTTTGCTCCTCGAACATAAAATAACAAAAAGACCTAAATTGAAGTCGGCTAGCCTGATTGTGGCTTCAGTGCCAAAGTAGGGGATTGCTGCTGAGGGTGAAGTACGGTGGGGACTTCGTGTGCCCCATGCCGCTACGGTAGCCGTGAAGGCCTCAGCAGAATGAAACAGCGGTGTAAGCTATAATTAGGCGATTGTCACTACTTTGATGAATGCGTTCGATATAATAATATTAATATGAGACAAAGAAAATAAGAATTAAGATCGGTCAAGAGGAATTGAAATATACGGAAATGTATGAATAAAAAAAATAAAAAAAATAAAATAAAATAAAAGAATAAAATAAAAAAGTGGTTAAGCCGTTGCAATGATTTTCGTAGGTGCTCTGCAAGTGTGGGTCATGAAAAAAAAAAAAAAAAAAAAAAAAAAAAAAAAAAAATGGACAACCATTGCGACGAACTGAAGCCAAAGTAATCCTTGTTACCAAGAAGGAAACAAGTGAGGAAGAGTGCATGATTCTTGTGTGTCAGCTGTTAACATAAAAGTTGTGAAACCATTGTAATGATTAATGTAATTCAAATGTTTAATAAATGTATTTAAAAAAGTGGTAGAGCGCTTGCCCGCGAAAGGCAAAGGTACCAGGTTCACGTCCCAGGAAGTTTCATATCAGCGCACACTTCGCTGCAGAGTGAAAGTTTCATTCCAGAAAACTTTGTCTACTTGAAGTTTTCTTTTGTACAGTTTTTCAAGAGTAGGACTGTTTTGCACAAATTTTACTGCAAAGTCGAACAGACTAAGCAGCCTAACAGTTTTTCTGATCTAACATTAATCGACAAAATGTCAGTTTTAGATCAATGCACGACAATGTGTTGAACACCGGTGCATTTTATACAAACGTTAGTGGCTATGAGATACAAGGAATAATTCAAAGTCTCAAGCGAGACGCTTTAGAGAAGACAACATATCAGTCTGTGCCTTGCAATATTTGTATATATGTGTCTTTTATGAACTTCAAGACCATTGATATGGTGCAGAATGGTTAACGATGAAACAGATCTTTTGAATGATTTTATAAAATCTCAAATCAAATATTTGTAACCCTATAGGACTTACCTGCTGATGTCATCGCTCTCTAGACATACAAACTACTTGCGCTAACTGTAACATACGCTAAGGACTACACACACCCTTGACCGCGTCTGGATTTGAACTTCTGACGGGAGATGGCGCTCAGTTCCTGACGTGGTGCCTCAGACCCATCTGCTAAAAAACTGTATTGTACCAAAGATTTTTAAAATTTTTTTAGGGTCCTTGAAAATAATTCAATTGATATGCTCTTATCTGTTTGTCTTTTATTAGCACCTTATGACTCTCCTTATGCCGCACTTTTCACTTCACTATTCTTTTATAACTTTCATATATATGCGTGGTACACAGTACCTATGTAAAAATAAAAAAAAAAAATCAATGTTCAAATGTTTGTAAACCTACGGACTTAACTACTTTGGTCATCAGTCCCTAGGCTTAAAAACTAAACTAACTTATGCTAAGGACAAAAATTACATTCATGCTCGAGGCAGGATTCGAGTTTCCGACAATGTGCAACCGCGCGCTCAACAGCAAGGCGCCTCAGAACGCTCTGTCGTTCCATCACGGCGTTCCAAGGCTCCTTGCCACGGATTGCGCGGTTGCTCTAGGCTCAAGTCCTGCCTCGGGCATGGATGTATATTTTGTCCTTAGCGTACGTTAATTTAAGTAGTTTGTAAGCCTAGGGACTGATAATCACATATTTAGAAGCATTTCAATTATCCTTCATGCACGTACACATGTCTGAAAGATTGAGCGAAGAGGTGACGGCAGCTGCCAAGGATACAAGAAATTTAGTCGCAATTACGATTATAAATCAGCATCAGCTGTGAAGTTTATAGATGATTTATGAAATACTTTGAGAGGTCGGGATTCGAATCTGGATTTACCATTTTTCGCAAATGTCACATTAATCGTAGGCCGTTCGAGTACGTCTTCCAGACCAAGTCCAGAAACGGTCTATTAGTGCAATCTTCTTTGGAGAACGATTTCTCAAACGCGAACTTTAAAACTTGAGCCTTCCTTTTCCTGTTACATCATATGTGCGATATTACGATCCCGGTGGTCATCTTCAACATTTTCTTTTGTTCAACCTGCGATAAATCACGAAACGGAACAGATCTTACAAATGTTGCCTGTTATTATGCAATTTCTATTTTGGAAGGAGGTTGTTCAACACAGTAGAAAGGTTATACACTCTCGACACTGTCACCATCAAGTTAGTTTTCGCTACGATGATTCCAAGCATTGCCGTAATCTCCGCTATACCGGCCGCGGTGGCCGAGGCGAAACCGCGGTGGAGTAGCCGAGCGGTCTAAAGCGCCTCGCTGCGGAGCGCGCGGTTGCTCGCCGTGGAGGTTCGAGTCCTCCCTGGGGCATGGGTGTGTGTGTTTGTCCTTAGGTTAGTTTACAAAACACCGGCAAAAATTTAGCCGCGCGCCGTGGCTCCTCGTGCCCGGTCAGAGGGCTGAACGCTATCTGTATAAAAAAGCTGAGCCAAAGAACACGTAGAACCAAAACGAACAAACACGATCAGCTTCCGCAAGGACAAGAACTGCCCATAGAGAGAGAAAAAAAGGGGGACTGAGGCTCTCCAGTCACGGTCTGCACAGCCACTATGGTCGGGGGTTCGAATCTCCCCTCGGGCATGGATATTTGTGCCGTCCTTAGGATTAGCTAGTTCATAAGTAGTTTGTAATTTTAGGGACTGATTACCCCATAGTTAAGTCCCATAAGCTATACAAACATTTGAACATTTTTTCATCTCCGCTATCTATAATTTTATATTTGCCTCTATGCGTTCGTAAACCATTATTATACTGCAAAGAATCTTTGGTGAATTGTTCTCCGTACTCCACCCGAAGGTTCGTAGCCAATAAAAAAGAGCGCATAGTCAGGTTATATGGATTCATATGTAATGAGATGCCGTGGACGAATATTACCCTGATCTACACATAGCGACAAACTTTACTTACCGATATCCAAGCACCCGCCTGCACACAAACGCGCACACACACAGTGAGAGAGAGGGAGAGATGGAGAGAGAGAGATTCAAGAAAGGAAATGTTTATTGCTTACAAAGCCTCATATTTGTACTCAGCCAGCTGTACGATGTGCCATTAGAAGACGACGATCTTGGCAGACGTCTATGCTACTTGAGCGTCCAGTACCTCGTCGACGGGCTTGAACAAAGTCACGTGACCACTGCAACCTGCATTGTTGAACGACTGACGCAGCTATCCCAGCTTGCATGGACCATCCCTGTACTCAGACAACCACATCTAAATCTTATTCAGTGTTGCTCAGTTGGCTGAAGGAAACACGAGTGCATATCTGTTGTTCGGTACTTGTTTGTTTCACACGTTGATATCGCATTGAGTCTTAAGGCTGTAAACATTCCAAGGGCATACAAAGATGGCGCACTATTGTCAATGTATCTGCTATCCTCCAGGTGGCATCTTTCATCATCGAAAGAAAATCGACGTCTGCTTTACAACTCCACTAATACATTTTCTGCCGGCCGCGGTGGCCGAGGGGACAGAGCAGCTCCAGTCACGGTCTGCACGAACACTACGGTCTGGGGTTCGAATCCCCTCGGGCATGGATATTTGTGCCGTCCTAGTTAGTAAGTAGTTTGTAAGTTTAGGGACTGATGACCCCGTAATTAAGTGTTTTTTTAATAGCCTATGGGACTTAACTACGGGGTCATCAGTCCCTAAACTTACGAACTAGCTAAGACTAAGGACGGCACAAATATCCATGCCCGAGGGGGGATTCGAACCCCCCACCGTAGTGGCCGTGCAGACCGTGACTGGAGCGCCTCAGTCCCCTCGGCCACCGAGGCCGGCGTAGTTATGTCCCTTAAGCTATACAAACATTTGAACAATACATTTTCTGCCGGCAGTGTGTACTAAAACAGTGGACGAATACAGGGTGAGTCAAAAGTCGTTGAACACTTTCAGAAGTTGGAAGAGTGACGGGAAAATTAAAAAGTAATGATGGCAACAGAGGTTTCATCTGGGGCCGCAACTTTTGGAGTCAATGTGCCACCTAGAAATCAGCCATTTTGGATTCAAGTCTTTTTTTATGAGAAGTTGGGGTGAATGACACATCAAATAACACTTGCTTGAGCTCAGGAATTCGGTGCTGTAATTTGTTTTTGTCTATCTTGTACAGTTTAGAAGTTATAATTATTCAAAGTTACCTTGATTACTGACTCATGTCTCTCTTTGTTTCAGGTGATCTAAAATGGGTCTGGCACATGAACAGACGATAAAAATCATCCTTATATCAGGGGAACGCAGCTACCGAACAATAGCAGCTGACTGCAACAGACGGCACCCAGATGGAGAATCGGTATCGCACAGCACGACGGCTCACGTGAGCACCAAATTCCACGTACGATAGGGCACGTACTGGGCAACCAAGGATTGCCACCAATGAGGAAACTGCAACTGCGGTTGTTGCGTCGTTTGTGAAAAGTCCTAAACGAAGTACCCGTCATGTGACCCTAGCATGTGGAATAAGCCAAACCTCCGTTGAAGGATACTGCACACCTGTAACCAAATTTGAGGAGACAGTCTCCTCCGTGTGCAGTCACAGTGATTGCGGCGACTATAGTTGTGCATCTCATGGGGCAGACAACACGTAGAACACGTACAACATGTGTTGTAACAGTCGGTATGAAGGTACGAGGCGCGTTTTTTATGTAAGTTCCGTTTTATTGTAGACACTAGTAGTCCGCGCACATACCGCAACGAGCGCGTGGACCTATATCGGCATGTATCGGGAACAACTGTGCTCAGTTCCAGCTCTACAGCTAACCTGTACGGTTCTGTCCTGTGGTTTCAAAATAGTTTAAGACTGTCAACTCTCCCGCCGCGTGTGAGATTCGCTCAGTGATATGCTTTTTTTTTTTTTTTTTTTTCATCAAGGAACCTGTCTGCTGCAGAAATTCATCGACAGATTTGCGAAGTGTACAGTGATACTGTTATGAGTAAAGGCAAAGCGCGTTAGTGGTTATGAGAATTCAAAGATGACGGTGACAACGTCCATGATGAGGACCGCTCCGGTCACGCATGTTCGATTACAGACGATTTGGAGGTTTTGGTTGAAGCGATGTTTCGTGAGAACAGGAGCTTCCCAGTAACAGGTCTCTCAAACGAATTTCCTGACGTGTCGAGATCAGTGCTTTACAAAAAAACGACATAAACTCTTCGTTATCGGAACAGGTGGCAACATTGTATGATGAGGGTATTTTAAAATTGGTTGAGAGGCATGAATAGTGTTTGAACAAACATGGCAGTTATGTTGAAAAATAAAGTATGTACTTTCTGAAAAAAAGTTTGCTTTCTTGAAATAACTTTCGTTGTGTACTTCTATTTAAAGGGTACTTAAAAAAAGCGCGTCGTAATTTCCCAACTTATAACATTAATAGGTTTTAAACTTTATAAGACAGACAAAAACAAATTACACCACCAAATTCCTGAGCTCAAGCGAGAGTTATCTACATCTACATCTACATACATACTCCGCAATTCACCGTCAGGTGCGTGGCGGAGGGTACACTGTACCACTACTAGGCATTTCCTGTCCTATTCCACTCCCAAATTGAACGAGGAAAGAAAGAATGCCTAAATGCCTCCGTAAGAGCCCTAATTTCTCTTATCTTGTCTTTGTGATCTTTACGCGAAATGTAAGTAAGCGGCAGCAAGATCGTACTTCACTCACCTTCAAATTCCGGCCCTCTAAATTTACTTAACAGAAATTCACGAAAAGAACGTCGTCTTTCTTCCAGCGATCCCCAATTGAGTTGCCGGAGCATTTCCGTGACACTCGCGCATTGGTCGAACCTACGGTAACAAATCTAGCTGCTCGCCTCTGAACCGCCTCTATGTCTTCCTTCAAACCGATCGGCTGCGGGTCCCAAATATTTGAGCAATACTCAAGACGCGGTCGTACAAGCGTTTTATACGCGGTCTCTCTACAGGTGAAGTACATCTTTCCAAAATTCTCCCAATAAACCGAAGTCGGCTGTCTGCCTTACTCACAACTGTCCTTACATGCTCGTTCCTTTTCATATCGCTCTGTAATGTTACGCCTAGATATATGAACGACGCGACAGCATCAAGAAGCTCACTACTAATGCTGTATTCGAACATTATAGGATTGTTTTTTCTACTCACGCGCATCACCTTACATTTTTCCACATTGAGAGCTAGCTGCTATTCTTCGCACCAACTAGAAATTTTGTCTAATTCAACCTGGATGCTATTACAGTCAGTTACAAACGACACCCTCCCGTACACCACAGCATCATCAGCAAACAGCCACAAATTACAAATTACTCTGTCCATCAGATCATTTATATAGATAGAAAATAATAGCGGTCCTATTACACTCCCCTGGGGCACGCCTGACGATACACTCGTCTCTGATGAACACTCGCCGTCGAGAACAACGTACTGCGTTCTATTACTTAGGAAGTCTTCCAGCCAGTCACAAATCTGTGAACTTATTCCATAAGCTCGTATCTTCGTTAGCAGTCTGCAGTGTGGCACCACGTCGAACGCCTTTTTGAAGTCGAGAAAAACACAATCCGCCTGTTGCCCTTCGTCCGTGGCTCGCAAGATGTCATGTGAGAAAAGGGCAAGCTGAGTTTCACATGAACGATGTTTCCTAAACCCGTGCTGATTCATGGAAAGAGGCTTTTCCGTTTCAAGGAAATGTACTATATTCGAACTGAGAATATGCTCCAAAATTCTACTTGAAACCGATGTCAACGATATTGGCATGTAATTGTATGGGTCAGTTCTCTTTCCTTTCTTATACACGGAAGTCACCTGCGCCTTTTTCCAATCACTAGGAACTTTGCGCTGAATTAAAGATTCGCTATTAATGCATGCTAAGTAGGGGGCCAATGCCGCAGAATAGTCTTTGTAAAACCGAACTGGTATTCCATCCGGACCAGAAGACTTTTTCGTATTTAGCTCTCTCAGCTGCATCTCTACACCGGAAATACCTATTGCTATGTCCCCCATTTCGGAATTAGTACGTTGATCAAATGATGGTATATTTGTGCGGTCCTCCTGCGTGAAAGATTTCTTAAAGGTTAAATTTAGAACTTCAGCTTTCCGTTTGCATTCTTCTATTACTGCCCCGGAATGATCAACTAGCGACAGGACAGTGGGCTTTGACCCGCTTATCGATTTTACGTTGGACCAGAATTTTTTCGGGTTCTCGGAAAGATCTTTTGCTAAGGTATGGCTGTGATAATTACTGTATGCTTCACGCATCGATCTTTTTATAGACGCACGAATCTCTACTAACTTTTGCCTGTCATCATTTGCGTGTTCTTTTTGAATGGAGAGTGCAACAGCCTTTGCTTTCTCAGCAGCTTTCTAACATTATTATTATACCACGGTGGATCTTTTCCATCCTTAATCGTCTTTACTGGCACATATTTCTCTAACCCTTTATTAACAATGCACTTAAATTTAGTCCACAATTCCTCTACATCCATAGTCCCAGAATTAAACGATGCCCATTCATTTTCTAAGTGCGATCGTAACATTTGCTTATCGGCTTTTCCCAACAAAAACACGCTCCTAGCCTTCTTGACTGGTTTATGAACTTTGGTCACCATCGACGCTATGACGATATCATGATCACTAATTCCTGTCTCTACACAGACATCGTTAATAAGGTCAGGCCTGTTTGTGGCTATAAGGTCTAGAATATTTCCATTGCGCGTGGGTTGCCGGTTTAACTGCTCAAGACAGTTTTCGGAGATTGTGTCCAAAAGTATCTCGCAAGACTGCTTGTCTGTACCGCCTGAAATGTAACTAGCGAGGTCCCAATCTATACTCTTAAGGTTGAAGTCACCTCCGACTAATATTACATGGCCCGGATTCCTATGCACTACCTGGTGTAGACTTTCCTTGAATGATTCTAAAACTGCTACAGCAGCACTGGGGGGGGGGGGGGGGCGGTAAAAACACCCAACTATTAACTTTACTTCTTTAGACCTGTTATACGTGCCCAGATAACTTCACAGTTACTTTCAACCTCGATCTCAGTAGAAACAATATCTTTGTCCACAGCGATGAACACTCCTCCTCCAGTTGTATCAGATCTATCTTTCCGATATACATTCCACGCTTCGCTAAATATTTCTGAACTTGCCACATCATCATTTAGCCAGCTTTCGGTGCCTAAAACTATCTGAGCGCAATAACTTCAGCACTGCAAATTCGGGAACTTAGTTTCTAACACTCTGTAAGTTCGCGGCTAATATTTTTATGTTCGAATTTTTGTTCCGAACGTGGCCTGAATTCGCTGTTTGAATGCTGACAGGCGAGTGCTCATCAGAGTTAGCGCCTAGCCTAAAAAAAACCCATGTGCACTCCACAAGTACTCTGCTACCCGAGTAGCCGCTTCCTTAGTGTAGTGCACCCCTGATCTATCTAAGGGAACCCTACAATTCCCCACCCGATAACGCAGATCCAGAAATCTGCAGCCACGACTGTCACAGAGTCGGCGAAGCCTCTGGTTCCGACCCTCCACTCGTCTCCAAACCAAAGGACCCCGATCAACCCTGGGAACAATGCTGCAAATCGACAGCTCTGCTTGCACCCCGCGTGCGAAGGCAGCAGCCTTCACCAATTCCGCCAGCCGCTCGTAGGACCTGAGGATGTCCTCAGAACCCAAGCGACAAGCGTCATTGGTGCCGACGTGAGCCACGACTTGCAGTCGACTGCACACCGCACCCTCGATAGCAGCCGGCAAGGCCGCCTCCACATCTCGGATGGGGCCCCCGGCAGACACACTGAGTGCACGTTGGAATTCCTTCCAGATCTGGACGCTATCTGCTAAGGGTCTCCATCACGCTCCTAGCATTGGAGCTCCCAGTAACCAATAATCCCCTCCCCCCGTGCACCTGCTCGGACCCCGCTGAAGGAGTGGCCACACTTTCACTCACAGGACGAAAGGGTGCGGACGGACGTCCAGCCTCCACATTGGCCTTCCGCCTCGAGCGACGCGAACGCCGTACAACCCGCCACTCCCCTTGCGGAGAAGGCGGCTCGATGACGTCCGGTACACCTGAAGGTGCCTCGGTAGCAGGGACAGAGAGCGAAGCGTGAGACACCTGAGGTGTCCCACTCGACGCACCAGACTCCCCACCATCGCTGCACCCCGAGACAGCAGCCTGAAGACGGCTGACCGTAGACAACAGCACGCTCAGCTGTTCGCGAACCGCGGCCAACTCCTCCTGCGTACGCACTCAGCAGGCACACATCCTATCCATCCTATCGATACAATTAACTGCAATTAACAACTTTAAAGAAGCCTAGTACTCTAATGAAGGCGGCTGGCTGCTGACTGAACTGTGGTCAGTGGTAACTACACTGTCAAATCAACAAAACTGAGTCCGGCAGTTTAGCGCAGTTAACGCTGCGGAACTGGTGGCAGCTGGCACTGGACTGACTGATAACGAACTTTAGTAACGATCTCTAACTTGTTTTGAAATACACCGGTCAAAGACGAAGACTAAACACAACGGTATTTATGAAATACGATAGAATAAACTATTAAAACAGTAGTACAAACGAAATCTGCAAGTACGCGGAAATGAACCTCTTAAAACAGAGAACTAACGAAAATGAACTAGACTAGCAAATTAAATTTGACACAAATTAAATTCAGATACTTAGCGCTGTTTACGATGTGGCACTGGTGGCAGCTGGCACTGGACTGATGTGTGATACACCCCTCTTCCTATTTACAAAAAATGAATAGAATCCAAAATGTCGGATTTCAGGGTGGCGGCCATGAATGACATTCACTGCAAAAGTTGCGACTCCACATTAAACCTCTGTTCCTGTAACCACTTTTCAATTTTTCCTTTAATCTTCCAACTTATGAAGGTGTACAAGGACTCGCCCTGTATTTAATGAGGTATCGCTTGCATAAAACACTATTTTTTAAAACCTTGTTATAGTATTTTTATCTTACTTCTGAATGAAAATATTAGCGTTGGACTGGCTCTTCTTGTTTTCATTTTAGTTACTCGCATATGACGTTGTTGTAGCTAAATAAAAAATGTAGTGGTGGAGGAATATTTTTCGGATTCACGAGACCAACCTGAGTTCTCACCACAATCAGGTCTACTGGCGCCCAAACAGTCGTGTGGTAGTGCCGAATGTGCGCATGCGCACAAGCAGAAACAAACGGCGTGCGGTACGTTGCGTCGCGTAGGCGCGGTTTTACTGCGGGCTGCTCGGGCCATACATCACGGCGACTCCTAACTCCCATTCCTGTCCCGATTACCCGGCCATTACCAGGATGCACTGGGGCAATACGTCACATCCCCCGCCACTGCACCCGGAGGGCCCGGGAAAAAAAGTGCCGGGAACAAGGCAGCGCGCACGCATAATCAAGCGCGGGCCGAGGCGCCGCCAATCCCGCAAACATTGCCCCACATTGCACCACATTGCGTACTCAAAAATGCTTAATGCACTGTTGGCTTGGTGAACAATAACTTAATTACTTTCACCCTGAGGAATCAGATACGGAAGATCTTCAGGATAGAACTTACGAAATTCCTATTAGGCTGCGTTGATTGGAGAAAACTAGAAACGTTCCAAGAGTGTGAAAATTGTTCCCAGATGAAGTACATATTAAGCTAGACTATTCTGACGGTAAAGTGAGATATCGCCGGTCTTAATAACAAAGTAATACAGTGTGTGTCAAGTATATAGGGTGCTTCAGGAGGGTTAGAAATATTTTTGGAGGCGTTAATAAAGACGAATTAAAGTAAAGCACCATATAACGCGTGTCCTATACTTATTGAGTTCAGAAATACGGATGTTGGTATCCAACTTGAATACAGGCAAAGGCGAATGAGAAGGTTCAAACTTCATTTTCAAAAATTTCGCAATCAAATTGTACCTTGGTCCATCATATTTCGGGCTTGCAGCCGGATAATGTTGACGTTTTCCAACGATATTTCGACTGACAAACATGCAGCCATCTTCAGGTGAGCACGAGACTGAAGATTACTATTTTTTCTTTCTTTTTAAATGGAACCACGTAGATAGGAGTACCTTCGCCAGCTGGCGATCTACACTCCAAGAGGAACATGATATGAGTATGGAAACTGCTAGATTTATTTCTTGATTTGCAAAATAAACTTTGGGGGTTTTCTTTTGAGAACCTGTAGGGCCAACGGTCCTCGGTTCGTAAGAGACCCCGATTGATGTAGTTAAGGCCGCTCTCGTTTTTGGGAACGGCGACGATCGAAGTACTCATAGGCAGTCTGTGCGATTTGGCGAAATTGTTACTCAGTAAATATACAGTACTTATTTAATTCATTGAAGCCTTGGCGGCCCAACAACCGCCAAATAGGGCGTTGTATCGCCTCTGGTACTTGTGCAGGGTGGTGGGAGGAGGCGGGATTTTCGCCTCCAGGAGAAATGAGTAGTGGAAGGCTTAGTCGTCGTCCTGATGGTGTTGGATGTTCTAGAGGACTTGGAGCAGGACCCGTTTTACCTCACGCCTGGTTGGCATTTCCAAGTACGAGGCGACTTCCTCCATTGTGTCCGAGTCCTCTTCATCTTGCGCAACGGCCGCCACCTCAGGCGCCGTCGCGTGGTCGTGACTTGGCGGAGGCGCGTCCACCTCCATCAACGCCTCCACGGCCGCCCCCGCATGGGTGATGGCCTGGGATGCGTCCTGCGGAGATCCAGTATCCCCAACGTGGGCGGTTTCTTCGGGTTGGCGGGTCAACCCCACTTGCGGGGGTGGGGTGAGGCCCAGAGTGGACTGGACAATGCCACAGACAAATATATACAGACGGGAAACCTCCGTATAGGTCCGGTCCAACGCTCCGTGGTGCGGGGAGGGAGGGTTTCCAGCAGTTCCGTAAGATGTCCCATGATGGCGCTGCGGTCAGAAGCAGCCCTTTAAACTGGCCAGAGCAGGCGGCAGGTAGCGGCTGCCCCCACCACCACCTCCCCTCAAACGCCAGCAAGCCGGACACAGCCGTGGCAGGCAGCACGAGCTCTTCCCTCAGCCTCCCCTCCACGCTACCCTCTGACGTGTGAGAGACACCCTAAGCCAGCGAACCGCCTGACACCTGCTAGCATCTTACGGAACTACGAGGGAAGCATAGGACAGTGGTTTAGGGTGGGCTGCTTCTCTGTATATGTTACTCTGTGACAATGCGCAGCTCCCGTTCCAGGTCCGCGATCCGACGGGTAGCAGCGTCAAGGGCGGCTGAAGATTACTGGTGTGCGTCGTTCTATATATACCAAAGATTGGCGCGGAGGCGCCTGCGCAGTGAGGAGGTACTAGCGTGCCCTCTGTCTAATTTGGCGCGCTTTGCGTAATGGTGTACTTACATTCGCGCCATCTGTCGGAATGTGCCTTCGTGCATCTTAAGCGCGGTGGTGAAAATAAATCACTTTTTGTCAGAGGTTGCACTAGATGTAGACCTATGTCTCTGCGAAGTAATTAAAGAAATTACAGGGTCCCTTACTTTATCCATTTGAAAGCCGCCACCCCGAAAAATCAGGTCTTCTTTTTGATCGTTGCTCTCGGTGGAGGCTGTTTGACATTTTATGAGGCGAAACTAATCTGCTACAAATAATGTTGGCAACACGCAGCATTGCACTTCACTGACATTTTAATTCAATTTTAGTGCACAATTGTCTCCATTTATGCCCAGCATCCAAATCTCATTAATTACAATGACTTAAATCCAGTTACTACATTCCACACATAAAGACCACGAATTTGCACCGTTCGTGCGTGGAATACACAAATCTGAGGTGTACAATGTGACACGGTAGATACAAATGTACAACTTATGGGACTTAACTACGGGGTCATCAGTCCCTAAGCTTACAAACTACTTATGAACTACCTGAGACTAAAGACGGCACAAATATCCATGTCCGAGGGGGGATTCGAACCCCCGACCGTAGTGGCCGTGCTGACCGTGACTGGAGCTCCTCAGTCACCTCGGCCACCGCGGCCAACCGGTAGACACACTTTCTACACGCATAATCTTGAAGAACTTTTAACATGCTGTTCAAATTAGATTTTATATTGGTGTGGATTGTATCTCCTAACAAATTTGTACCAAGACTGAACTGGCGTTGACTGTCCCTCAGATCACGAACGAAACAATAAAAAAAAAAAGTTCAAATAGTTTATAGAGCTTATGGGACTTAACTAAGGGGTCATCAGTCCCTAAACTTACAAACTATTTATGAACAAGCTAATACTAAGAACGGCACAAATATCCATGCCCGAAGGGGGATTCGAACCCCCGACCGTAGTGGCCGTGCAGACCGTGACTGGCACTCTGCACTCCCCTCGGCCACCGCGGCCGGCTAAACAATACTACATGCAGAGAACGCATCCTATTTATATCTTCCAAACAATGTCACTGAAAATTACGGATTGTTGATTGAGTTCATTTCATGAATTATATGGAAGTGTAAGAAATTAAATGCAAAAATAATTGCGTACGCTTCCGCGGCCAGAGTCAGATGTCATAAAAGTTTTCTGGGTGCTATACCGCGTCATTTTGTAAGAAGGCTATTCTATAAATAACCGACGTTTCGGCCAACGCTACAGTGGCCTTCATCTGGGTATACTGAGTATACCCAGATGAAGGCCATTAAACGTTGCCCGAAATGTCGGTTCTTTCAGTAATAGCCTTCTTACAACTTGACGTAGAATTGCAGTTCATTGACATTTTAATTCTTTTTTAGTACTCAATTTTCTCCATTTATGGCCAGGAAACCTTTATGTCGTTAAATGCAACTTGTTATAGTAAAAGACAGCGTAAATAACACTCAGTAAATTTTAATTCAAATTTCTGTTAAATTAATATTATTTCAAATTCAAATGTAATTTAATTGAGTTGGCAAAATACTTTCGTAATTAACAGTAGTTAAAGAGAAACTAATGAGGGCAAAACTTTCCTAACATTATTTGTGAAACACAGTAATACCTACATTAACAATATGAGAATTTAATTAGTTTTAACAGAAACAATAATTAGCATACTATCAGTACTCTAACAATATACCTCTGACACAAACTAATTAATATTTGTGAATTAAAGAATGTAACCAGTTAGGCACGTTAAAAAATGATAACAAAATTTTGGAAAAAAAAAGGTAACAGACTAATTACATTCATGCCCATTATTATGCAACAGTGGTGTCGGGTGGTTACACAATACAAATTTCAGTGCACTTTGGACTTTTATTGACAACAACAAGTGTAGCGCTTGGCCGCGGCGGAGTGGCCAAGCGCATTGAGCCGCTATGCTACGATGCGCGTGGCCGCTCCCCGCTGGGGATTCGAATCCCACCTCGGGCATGGATTTTTGTGTCGTCTTTAGTGTAAGGTAGTTCCTAAGTAGTTTGTAAGTTTAGGGACTGATGACCACGCAGTTAAGTCCCTTAAGCTTAACAAACATTTGGACATGTGTAGCTCTTGTGACGTCTTTTCATTCTTTTGTGAGAGCGGCACTATTCGTAATAAGAAGATACAAATCGGCTCTTGTGAATACTTTTTCTTCGCCTAACCACCATATTCACAGGTAACAAGAAAAGCACTTATGATTGGTGTTTTCAGCTCTTTTATTGGTGTTTGCTTTAGGAAGAAATAAAGCAAAAACTAATGAAAGAGAGCTGAAACCACTGGCAACATTTAAGACCCCAGCTTTCCCTCATCCAGCAGTAAACGTGACACCCACACTGCAGACTGCTAACGAAGATACGAGCTTATGGAATAGGTTCACAGATTTGTGACTGACTGGAAGACTTCCTAAGTAATAGAACGCAGTACGTTGTTCTCGACGGCGAGTGTTCATCAGAGACGAGTGTATCGTCAGGCGTGTCCCACGGGAGTGTGACAGGACCGCTATTATTGTCTATCTATATACATGATCTGATGGACAGAGGAAGTTGTAATTTGCGGCTGTTTGCTGATGATACTGTGGTGTATGGAGGGTGTCGTCTGTAACTTACTGTAATAGCGTTCAGGATGACAGACAAAATTTCTAGTTGGTGCGAAGAATGGCAGCTAGCTCTCAATGTAGAAAAATGTAAGGTGATGCGCAAGAGTAGAAAAAACAATCCTATAATGTTCGAATACAGCATTTGTAATGATGCTGTCGTGTCGTTTAAATATCTAGGCGTAACATTGCAGAGCGATATGAAATGGAAGGAATAAGGCGGACAGCCGACTTCGGTTTATTGGGAGACTTTTGGGGAGATGTACTTCATCTGTAAAGGAGACCGCGTATAAAACGCTTGTACGACCACATCTTGAGTATTGCTCAAGTGTTTGGGACCCGCAGCAGATCAGTTTAAAGGAAGACATAGAGGCGGTTCAGAGGCAAGCAGCTAGATTTGTTACCGGTAGGTTCGACCAATGCGCGAGTGTCACGGAAATGCTCCGGCAACTCATTTTGGGATCGCTGGAAGAAAGACGACGTTCTTTTCGTGAATTTCTGTTAAGTAAATTTAGAGGGCCGGAGTTTGAAGCTGAGTGTAGTGCGATCTTGCTGCCGCCTACTTACATTTCGCGTAAAGATCACAAAGACAATATAAGAGAAATTAGGGCTCGTACGGAGGCATATAGGCATTCTTTTTTTCCTCGTTCCATTTGGGAGTGGAATAGGAAAGGAAATGCCTAGTAGTGGTACAGTGTACCCTCCGCCACGCACCGTACGGTGAATTGCGGAGTATATATGTAGATGTAGAAGAAGGCCGCTTGCAATAGTGAAGGAAACGTTGGTAAATCATTTGATATATTGAGGATGCGATGCAATAACCAGAAGAGTTTTATCAACAATTTCACAATTTCTTCTATTTCTTTTTCAGATGCAGTGTTGGGGGGGGGGGGGGGATGTGTTCAGCGAACTTTTCTTGACCGGGGCCGCTATTTATCAAACAAGTAGTTCCTTAATAGGCCTCATTAAGAGCCGCGTACATCCCATTTGCCCACAGTGCCCGGCAGGGCCTGGTGGCGACTTATGCAAGAACCAACCAAGCCCGACTTATCCTGAGTAAAATCCACTTCGGCGCCCTGAGTCTCAGTTGTAAAGGACCTTTTAAATTATATGAAGTGTGTTGCAGGCCTTCGACACAGACATTGAAGTCAGGGGGGTGTAAATTTAACTCGCGCGCTTTGTATCTGTGAAGTCAGCTGGCAGTAAGCACCGAGTAATTGCCGCAGTGCCCTTATGAAACGTGCGATCAGGAAGTTGGGTTCTGCGCTCGCTCGTTTCGTGGCCTGTTAAGTGATCGGAAAGAAAGTAGCTTCCTTGTATTAGGGAACAATCTTTCAATACATCGGCTGCTACGTTTGCGTTGTAACGAGTTTTCTTTATCTAATGAATAAAAATGATGGCTTCTGTTTGTCCATATGCTATGCCTGTCAATGTCATTCAGTCGGTTGTGATAAAACTTAACCAACTTATTGCATGAGCTAGCGTCACGGTTATAGGTATAGTAAAATTTCGAAATTCGCACTCTTGAGTCAAATCATGGTATTATATAAAACAGAAGCACATTTTCTCTCTGTCTGTCCCTTTAACCTTCTATAGCTCGAGAACTACTGAACGTATCGTGATGAGGTTTCTTTTAAATTGTAGGTCTTACAAAGATCTTAAAAAAAAGTCTACGAGAGCATACGTCTAACTTTTACGAGTGAAGCAAATGGAGTGCAAATGTTCAAATGTTTGTAGAACTTATGGGACTTAACTACGGGGTCATCAGTCCCTAAGCTTACAAACTACTTATGAACTAGCTAAGACTAAGGACGGCACAAATATCCATGCCCGAGGGGGGATTCGAACCCCCGACCGTAGTGGCCGTGCAGACCGTGACTGGAGCGCCTCAGTCCCCTCGGTCACCGCGGCCGGCAAGGAGTTGGCGCCAGATGGCTTCAGACTACATAAATACTGATTGTGGGAAATTATAAAAGTTAGAAATGTGCTCTCCGGGACTTTATTTTACATCTTTATGAGCTCTACAATTCTCGAGTTAAAGACGTTTAAATATTACCCGTGCCAAGTCGTGGGGCGGGACGGGTTAGCTAGTTGTTAATAATGTTTGAAGCTTTTCTTTTTCAGTCCTTTGTATGTTAGTATACATATATATTAATCACAACCGTGTTCCACTGCTTGAAAGCAATGTTTTTCGTCGAATGAGAAAATAAAAGACGGAGAAATGTGTTCACGGCGGCCTTATAATGCAGCGGCCTACTGCCGAGTGACGTAATACAGCGCTAACCAATGACAGTCAAGAAGCCCAAACTGGCATACCTTTCTAGTCCGCGTACCTTGCATTGAAGTGTTACAGAAGGAAACTGACGGTAGCGTTCCCCTCAACGCTGGGCTCATAAACGCTGGGACTTGTTGGTGCATTACGCGCTGACAGCGTCATTTGTCGCAGGCGTGAGGGCGAGCACAGAGGGCGGCAGGACGCGTGTTAAGCGTCAGCAGCCCGCCACCCCACAGCTCTTCCCGAGCAACGAGGAGGGCAGCAGGTAGCCTGGCCTGCGTTCGCGCGTGCTTGTCTGCATTAGCGCGCCACCTGTGTTATGCCGCCGCCACTGAATTACTGTTTATGCGCAAACAGCTGCTCGCGCCCCCTGCCCCCACCCACCCACAGCCGCCACCCCTTCCGCATTGCAAACAGCAGCAGGGTGGCCGCAGATCTGTAGCCGTCGCCATAGTTCATGTAGTTAATCAGTCACCGCGCACCTGCTGGTAACAACGCGCAGAAATCACTAACTAATTTGTCACCTCCAAACGGCAGTACCACATCCCCAATTGAAAAAAAAGGACCGCGGGAACTGACATTGAAATGAATGGTCAGTTATGTAAATTTTCACATCAGTTTCATACGACGATTTTAAACACATCTTGTCAAAATTTCAGCAACCGTACTAAATTTACAATAGTTATAGAATAAAGCATCCCAACAAGTTAATCACACACTAAAACAGTCAGTGGGGTAAATATAGGAAAGGTTGGGGAAATGCCAGCCGACTATATTATAATCCCATACTGCTTCAACAAGCCTTTCAATATAACAATTGGAAACAGGGAGCAGTGGGAGAAAATAGTTCGACACCGTACGGGGGATATTTTCTGATTCACTGACGGGTCAAAATCAGACCAAGTTGTTGGGGCCGGGGAATATGGTGTGCATCCATGGCTGGAGGGCGTCATCTCTCTAGGAAAACTAGCCTCAGTATTCCAGGCCGAAATCACTGCCATCAGGGCGTGTGTGGAAGAGAATTTGTGCAGGTGCTACAAAGATCGTAGCATCTATATCTATTCAGACAGCCAGGCCGCCCTGAGATCACTGGCAGCTCCTGCTACAAGGTCTAAAATTGTTGCAGAATGCAGAATGTCACAGGGTTCTGGTGGAGCTAGGGGAAAGCAATAGAGTAAACCTATTGTGGGTCCCTGGCCACTCGGGGATCAGTGGCAACGAACATGCCGACAGATTAGCCAGGATGGGGGCAGAGACTCCATTTATTGACAATCACCAAGGAAATGATCAAATTGAAGCAACGTAACTGGCTCAGAAGACAGCACGTAGAATATTGGACCAAAGTCCATCAACAAAAACATGGCAAGGTAATGATGCCAAAGCCATGATTTAAAAGAAGCTCTGCAATCCTGGGTCTGAAAAGGAGAGATATTAGACTCATGGTTGGATTGCTGGCAGGCCATGGGAATCTCAAAAAACACCTACGTACAATGGGAATAACAGAAGAGGACCCTAAATGTAGGATCTGTGATGACGGTGATGAAACTGCATCACATCTAATCTTCGAATGCATTGCATTGGAGAATAAAAGGCACAGAATATTTGGGACAACCAGACCCGAAGAAATTGTGTCTAATAAAGATCTGGTAAAGGGACTCCTTGCACTGTTCAAGGTTGGCTTAACTAGATATACAGGGAACGATACCGCACAATAAACTTAGTTTCGGTGCGGGCAGTGGCGAGTCGGACCAAGACTGTTTTGGCTTCCCTGGAAAAATCAATCAATCAATCCCAACAAGTTGCACTTTGGCACGTGATTCAATTTATACTGATTCATTATATTTACAGTAAGTGAACGTCTGTGAGCAGGCAATACCTTTGAGACCACTTGATACTCGATTAAAATTACTTTGTGCTTCAGCTAATACTATTTTCGATACTTGTCACAAATGATCTTAAATATATCCATTTCACATTTCCTTTTAATCTATGTGAAAAACAAATGTGGTTCTCATGATTGTGTGCATGACATCTCGTCTTTTGCCTGATATATTTACAGGGGTATTACAAAATTAGTCATAAAACGGGGTTCAGTAGGTCCAACAGAGGGCACATGAAAAGGGGGTCGTAGTTACTTAGTTACTTGCTACAAATGCATGGCGACTACAGAACGTGGTCATAGTCTTGTCCATATGCATCGAGACACCCCTAAATTTGACATTGCCGGCCGCGGTGGCCGAGGTGACTGAGGCGCTCCAGTCGCGGTCAGCACAGCCACTACGGTCGGGGGTTCGAATCCCCCCTCGGGCATGGATATTTGTGCCGTCCTAGTTCGTAAGTAGTTCATAAGTAGTTTGTAAGTTTAGGGACTAATAACCCCGTAGTTAAGTCCCATAAGCTTAACAAACATTTGAACATTTGAAATTTGACATTGAACTGTACACCCTCCCAGAAAAATTCGGTGTCAATTACGAAGGCTGCCCAATTTTCAGCCGTTCTGCGCATCCCCCTCCATTACTGTAAAGACAGCCAATAATGTTGATTCTGTAGGCACGTGGCTGGACTCGAGTTACGCAATGTTTCTCCAGCAGGCGCAACTGTTGATGCTCGGCCGTAGCTACTCCCCTCCTCGCTACCCTTATCACTCCGCCTCTATGCGCGGTAGCGCCTTCTCACATGACGCCAGGTATAATACAGCAAAAATGTCGCCCAATAGATCCTCTAGTGATGTAACTGGTGTTTCAAACCCTTCAGATATACACACACGAAATTGTCGATTCGCAACAGATCGAATGACTGAAATGGAACTGGCCAAATACGGCCAATCCAGTTACAGTGAAATATTTTCTACAGATGATCCCTCACTTGTCCGCTGAAATGCTCGGGGATTTAAATTAAATGCACCGATGGAAAGGCATGGGAACATCTTTCAGGGTGTCCGGTACAACCCTCTTGTATGTATAAAAAGAAAAAAAATGTTCATCCAAGACTACACACGTCCAATTAAACATCTCCAACAATGCTGGGTGACGTGTCCAGCTCTTGTGGCTTTTGCGACCTCCTGTTCTCATGTGACTGCTGATCCATGTTGAACAGCCTGTATGCCTTGACATTTTGTACACTTTTCTATATCACTCTCTGTGAGACAGACTCATGTTGATGCTGTATTGTTTTGTTCACCTTTCTTCGAACAGCATTGAATGTTTTCATAACTTTAGTTTATTGCTACTGGTTGTTAGCAACTTGATTAAGTTACTGTTCGATTCGTTAGCTGTGTGATTTTGACGTAAGCTAGGAAGTCCAGACTTTACTATAAGTACAGAGAATTTAACTATTCATATAGCAGGTTATTTCATATATCAACTTCATATTCCCGTGTGAGCTAATCTTCTGAAGTGATCACGCGTTGGCAACAATAATGCAGTTTAATTCTGTAGGCTTAATTTTAGATACCTCATTAACGTTGAGCAGTTGCATAAATTCTTCTCAACACTTTTTTCTTTACCTACAACAACCTACGACAGCCATGCTTTCCACTCTTAATTTGTACTTCGCAAGTGACCGGTACCGCAGATAACAAGCGTGTTTCATGGCACCGGCGAGCAGGTAACGATTCCTGTAACTGCCATATCCTTCTTCAAGATAGCCGGCCGCGGTGGCCGAGGGGAATGAGGCGCTTCAGTCACGATCTGCACGGCCACTACGGTCGGGGGTTCGAATCCCCCCTCGGGCATGGATATTTTTGCCGTCCTAGTTCGTAAGTAGTTCATAAGTAGTTTGTAAGTTTAGGAACTAATGACCCCATAGACTATACAAACATATATTCTCCAAGACACTTTTTCCACTTTCTCGTATACGAAGTTCCAAAACCGTTAGGTACTACGGAAAGGGACATATTATTTATTCTTCCCCTGTTTAACATCAGTGTTCACAATAATTAATGTGGTAACTACTAAAAATTTTTATGAGTTGTTCTACCAAAACACACGGGTAATGATAAATTTCATAGTCTTACTCGATGTTTGAGTAAAACGATTTAATCCTTGATATTTTATCCATAACGTCATCGGCCTCCAAACTTCGCAACTACCCTGATGGATAGGTAGGCTTTAAGCACTTTCTACTGGTACCTTTTAATATGAGAAAAAAAGAGAAATTACATGATTTTAGAAGTCGTCGCTCCTTGTAGGCTGCAGATTTTTCGAAATGTGCCATAGTATGGTTCGGTTTTGGTTCGCGAAATAGGTCAGGAATCACTATATAAAATTAGCGGAGTAGGGTGCAGATGGATGAACGAAAGTTTAAGAATCGTCAAATCAGTTATAAATTGCTGATGCAGTTTTCGGAAAGTATATGGGCTACAAATTGATAGCTTCTTTGAGCTACTAATGCGTGAAATCATGTAAAAAACGCGATACTAATAATGTAATTATAATAGGCTTAGCTTCAATTTACCGTCGATATCTTAATGAGAAAATATGTTCTTAGCCGTAAGAATGCATAAAACATTTTCCACCATTGAGTTAAACAAATTCTTTTAACATTATTTCGAGCAATTACTTCCTTAGTACAAACGAATAGTATGCAGGTGTGAAAACACACTTAACCACTTAGCATTAAATAATTCTGAGCTCATAACGAGCATCACAGTTGATTACAGGAATTAGTGGACAAGGGGTTTCGGAGTGGGACTGAATATCAAAACTTTAAAATCACATCACTAATTAAATAAATAAACGAAAAATATATATGTTCAAAAAGCAGCTAAATCTGCGTTTAATGACGAATTCATATCAAAGATGTAACCGTATTCTGGTGGAATAAGAAACAGGTCAGAATACTGATGCAGAAGGAACGTAAAACCATGCCAAATTCAAACGAACGAAAAAGCCCAGGACTGGGGATGTTTTACAGCAGTTAGCAATTTTGCGATGACTTCAATGTAAGATTGTTACAATACTTCCACAACAAAATCTGCCTCTAAATTTGGCCAAAAATCGAGGGAGAACTTGGTCATAACTATACCAGAGATGACATGTAATCAGTATCTTGACTCCGCGATGTTAATGATGATTTGGCCGAGGAAATTGTTGGTAGAGGAGAATTACTCTACACAATTTTACGAAATAATTATTGTTGAATTCATATTTAGAACACTTAACATAAATGTAAATATCATCGTAATATTGTCGCAACTTAAATTGGTTAATAGAGTAGGTCTTCTAGTTCATAACGTACAACGATTCAGATCTTCTCAGATTAAACTGATGCAATTCTTCTATGCTTAACATTGATACACAAATGAAGGATCTGTACCAAAACACTTAAAATTTCCACAGATCACTCAATATTCTAGATATGCAATAAGTGTAATATTCTAAATTACATGGATATAACCGACATAGATTTGCTGTGCAGTTTTGGAACATATGCCGCCTTCAAACATTAAGAAATGCCTCTAAGTGAACTGTTTCCTCATTGTCAACAGGGATTTAGAAAATTCCTTGTGATAAGCGAACAAAGAGAGTGACATCGACAAGGGATATCGGACTGATTTCAAATTTCTTTATTTCAATAATACCTTTGATACCATTCCTAACAAATGGCTTATTATATTGCGTATTTAGGGAATAGTCTCAGATATATAATTGGATTCAACATTTCCTATTAGCAATCAATTCACAAAAATTGATGGTAAGGCAGCAACTGAAATAGAAATGATACCTACCATGGTGCAGAGTAGTAGCTTAACTGAATGTACTCGTAGTTTCTTGTCTTGGTAAATGATTTAGAAGAAAACTAAGCATGGCTCCTTATCACGTAGTTTAAAAAGTAATGATTCTGCTATTAATAGTCAAATAAAGTCATCAGAAGAAAATAAGAAATATTACATAAACTAACTGGTTCATTAATAAAAATGGTTTTATTCTAATGTTTGCAAAAGATGTTCGAAAAAACAGATTTAATTGAATAAGGTATATTCAATCAAATTGGTACCTTATTGGAAGTGGTCAGATGAAATATTAATCAGGAACTGAGTAAAATAGTGCAACAGTTGTACTGTCTGTGATATGAAACTGGTAGCACTTTCCCCCAAATAAATAATCATAACTGTAAGAAACACAGTAACTTCGCATACTTCCTGAGCACCCAACATTAAATTGGTCAAGAGTTCAAAGTAGTTTCATTTTCCGCAACACCACTTCTATACTCACTTGTGTAAAAACATACACATTTATCAGCAGCAACGGCGTTTACTTGTTCTCGCCTAATATAGAATCCGCAGAAGGGGCTGTTTGCTGTGCAAATCTTAACATACTTCCTATTGAATCACTCTTATCATCCAAGAGGGTCCTGCTTTCGCCAAAACTGGACGTGGAGTCCTGTTTTCCACGCAGACCATCACTCACCCCCAATCTACTAAACTCATATTTTCCTCCAGTTCTGTCACTTGGTCACTTCCTCATTGGCTGATCGCCAAACCTTCCAAACTCGTCATTACTTAAAGCTTCCGGTCTGAGATGCCGTGGTCCATATATGAAACTTTCCCCTGACGTTTCGCCCTCGTCTGCGGAAGGCATCCTCGGAGGTAAAGCGGCGTACTGCAGCGAGAGCGCGAGTAAGCGTCGTATATATAGGCAAAACAGAGGGCGCTGCTGTCAGTCACGTGGTGTCGGCTGTGCTGTGGTCTCTGCTATTGCCAATCGATTGTCATGCTGTTGCTGCAGTGTTGACATCCATATCTTAACAAGTTTGAGACCTTACTCTTTTATGTTAAAATTCTTTCGATGTTTACAAATCTCAATGGCCTATCTGTACAAACGCGCATAATAATGCGACGTCTTTGCTATGACGGATGTCTCGTTAAATTTTATTTCGTGGTCACCTTCTTGATGCACGTGTTCCGCTACAGCCGATTTATCAGTATGTCCGAGGCGGCAGTTCCTTTTGTGTTCGCCCAGACGAGTGTTGACACTTCTTTTAGTTGTACCAATGTAAACTTGTCCACAACTGCAGGGGATTTTATAGACACCTGGTGTGGCCAGCGGACGTCGCTTATCTTTTGCAGATCTTAAAAATTCTTTTATTTTCGTGGTTGGTTTGAAAACAGTTTCCACATCGTATTTGCATAAATTTTTTTCAGTGCGATCAGTGGCCTTATTGATAAGTGGTAGAAAAACTTTCCCCTTGGGTTGTTGTCGTTCCTCGTCCGTCCTGGTTGTCCGTCTAGGACGTAGTGCACGATCTATCTCCCTGTCTGAATAGCCACTCTTCTTAAATGTCACTCTAAGATGTTCAATCTCATAGTCTAAATACACTGGATCACAAATTTTGTGGGCCCTGTCTACTAATGTCATAATCACGCCTCTTTTTTGTCGTGGGTGGTGGTTAGAATCTTTCTGAAGATAACGTCAGGGGAAAGTTCCATATATGGTCCACGGCATCTCAGCCCGGAAGCTTCAAGTAATGACGACACCTGCCGTGAAAGCCTTCATTATATCTACATCTACATAGATACTCTGCAAATCACAATTAAGTGCCTGGCAGAGGGTTCATTAACCACCTTCATAACTTTTCTCTACCGTTCCATTCTCTAATAGCGCGCGGGAAGAAAGAACACCTAAATCGTTCCGTTTTCGATCTGATTTCTCTTATTTTATTGGGATGGTGCTAGTAGGTGGGTGCTAGCAAAATATTGTCACATTCAGAACTAAAAGTCGGTGATTGAAACTTCGCAAACAGATCACGCCGCAATGAATAACGTCTTTCTTTTAATGATTTCCACCCCAATTCGTGCAACATTTCCGTGACGCTTTCGCCCCCGTAACGTGATAAAACAAAACGAGCTGCCCTTCTCTGAACCTTCTCAATATCTTCCGTCAGTCCCACCTGGTGAGGGTCCCACAAGGGGCAACAGTACTCCAGGAGAGGACGCATAAGTGTGATGTAGGCAGTCTCTTTGGTGGAGCTGGTGCATCTTCGAAGCGTTCTGCCAATGAAACGTAACCTTTGATTCGCCTTCCCCATAATATTTTCTATGTGTTCTATCCCGTCTAAGTTGTTCGTAATTGTAACTCCTAGGTATTTGGTAGAATTTACGACCTTAAGGTTTGACTGATTTATCGCGTAATTGAAGTTCATCGGATTTCTTTTAGTGGTCATGTGTATTACTTCACACTTTTCTTTATTTAGTGTCAATTGCCAATTCTCGCACCAAGTAGAAATTTTGTCTAAATCGCTTTGCAGTTGCTTTTGATCCACTGTTGACTTCACTAACCGATAAACGACAGCATCATCCGCGAACAGTCTAAGGGAGCTAATCAGATTATCTCCTAAATCGTTTATAAACACGAGGAAGAGTAGGGGACCAATAACGCTTCCCTGTGGAACGCCAGATATCACTTCTGTTTTACTCGATGACTTACCGTCAATTACAACGAACTGTGTCCTTTCTGACAGGAAATCGTGAATCCAATCGCACAATTGGGGAGATATTCCATAAGCACGCAATTTCATTAGAAGCCGCTTGTGGGGTACAGTATCAGAAGCCTTCCGGAAATCCAGAAATATGGAATCGATTTGAGATCCCTTGTCGATGGCACTTAACACTTCATGTGAATAAAGGGCAAGCTGTGTTTCGCTAGAGCGATACTTTCTGAATCCGCGCTGACTATTGGTTAATAGGTCGTTCTCTTCGAGGTAGTACATAATATTCGAACAAAGTATACGTTCCAAAATCCTACTGCAAATCGACGTCAATGAGATAGGCCTGTAATTTTGGGGATCACTCCTATTGCCTTTCTTGAATATTGGAGTAATTTGGGCAACTTTCCAGTCTTTGGGTATGGATCTTTCGCTGAGTGATCGGTTGTAAATTATAGCTAAGTACGGAGCTATTGCACCAGCATACTCTGAGAGGAATCTAGTTGGTATACAATCTGGCCCGGAAGATTTATTTTTGTTTAGTGACTTAAGTTGTTTTACTACTCCAGGAACATCTACTTCTAAGTTTCGCATGCTGGCAGCTGTTCTTGGATTGAATACTGGAGTGTTCACTTCGTCTTCTTTGGTGAAAGCATTTCGGAAAGCTGTGTTTAGTAATTCTGTCTTAGCAGTACTGTCGTCGGTAGTATTACCATTGCTATCGCGTAGTGAAGGTATTGTTTGTGTTTTGCCGCTAGTGTACTTCACATATGACCAGAATTTCTTTGGATTTTCTGCAAGATTACGAGACAGGATTTCGTTGTGGAAACAACTATAAGATTCTCGCATTGAAGTCCGCGCTTGGTTGCGAGTTTCAGTAAAAGATTGCCAGTCTTGCGGATTCTGTGTCTTTTTAAATTTTGCATGCGTTTTTCTTTGTTTCTGCAACAGTGATCTGACCTGTTTTGTGTACCACGGGCGGTCAGCCCCCTCTTTTATTAATTTATTTGGTATAAATCTCTCGATTGCTACTGATATTATGTCTTTGAAAGTAAGCCACAACTGATCTACACTCGCATTTTTAGTTTTGAAGGACTGGAGACTATCACTCAGGAAAGCGTGAAGCGAATTTTTATCTGCTTTATTGAATAGATATATTTTTCGTTTATTTTTGGTGCATTTGGGAATTTCGATATTCAGTCTCGCTACTACAACTCGATGTTCGCTAATCCCTGTATCTGTTTTGATGCTCTTTACTGTCTCGGGATTATTTGTTGCTAGGAGATCAAGAGTATTTTCGCAACCACGTACTATTCTAGTGGGTTCATGAACTAACTGTTCGAAGTAGTTCTCAGAAAAAGCATTCAGAACTAGTTCGGACGATGTTTTATATTTGCCCCCGGTTTTGAATACGTAATTGTGCCAACATATCGAGGGTAAATTAAAGTCGCCACCGATTATAACAGTATTCTTCGGATACCTATTTGAAATATGATTCAAGCTTTCTTTGAACATTTCTGCAACCGCATCGTCTGAGCCAGGGGGCCGATAAAAAGATCCAATTATTAATTTATTTCGGTGGTCAGGTATAACCTCTACCCAGACCAATTCACAGGAAGTATCTGCCTCAATTTCGTTGCAGGATAAACCGTTTGTAACAGCAATAAACACGCCACCCCCTGTTTTATTTATTCTATCCTTTCTGAAGACCATTTGGCCCTTTGAAAAAATTTCGGCTGAATTTATCTCAGGCGTCAGCCAGCTTTCAGAACCTATAACGATTTGTGCCTCAGTACTTTCTATCAGCGCTTGGAGCTCTGGAATTTTCCCAACACAGCTACGACAATTTACAACTGTTACACCAATGGTTTTTATGTCTACTTTCTTCCCGTGTCTGACCTGCCCCTTTTGAGACTGAAACCCATTTTGTGTATTCCCTAGGCCATCTAACCTAAAAAACCGCCCAGTCCACGCCACACAGCCCCCGCTACCCGTGTAGCCGCTTCCTGAGTGTAGTGGACTCCTGACCTATTTAGCGGAACCCGAAAACCCACCACCCTTTGGCGCAAGTCGAGGAATCTGCAGCCGACACGGTCGCAGAATCGTCTGAGCCTCTGATTCAGACCCTCCACTGGGCTCTGAACCAAAGGTCCGCAGTCAGTCCTGTCGACAATGCTGCAGATGGTGAGCTCCGCTTTCATTTTGCAAGCAAGACTGGCAGTCTTAACCACTTCTGATAGCCGCTCAAAACCAGAGGATCTCTTCCGATCCAAAGCGACACACATCATTGGTCCCAACATGAGCCACCACCTGCAGTTGGCTGCACCCTGTGCTCTTCATGGCATCCGGAAGGAGCCGTTCGACATCCGGAATGACTCCCCCCGGTATGCACACGGAGTGCACATTGGAATTCTTCCCCTCCCTAGTAGCCACTTTCCTAAGGGTCTCCATTGCCCGCCTAACGTTGGAGCTCCCAACTACCAACAAACCCACACTCTGTGAGTGCCCGGATCTTGAGGGCAGAGGGGCGAGTACAGGACAAGCGACACCATCCGCATCAGGAACATCCCCTGCCACAGACAGCGCCTCGAATCTGTTGGCGAGGCTAACCGGGGAGGCCTCCACTTCGGTCCCCCGGGAAGTCTTACGCCGCCTGACACACGCTGAGGGGACCTCCCAATCCACCACGGATTGGGGGGCTACCTCCTCGCGGGCAGTGAGCGGGCTGGCCACAGTCGCAGGCCGATCGGAGGGCACAACAGACGCACAGGGCGTCTGCTGTACCCCCGCGAGCGGCCCGCAACAGCGGCGTTCACCCACCGCAGTCTCAAGCGTTGCCAGCGAAGCCAACGCCGCCTGAAGCTGCGAGCGAAGAGTCACCAACTCTGCCTCCATCCGTTCGCAGCAGTCACAGTTCCTAGCTATTCTAAAAACCTTTGTTTCTTCCAAGTACGTCAGAGGACTCAGTAGTTTGATAAACAGTGAGCTTTGTAAAGTATAAACCTAACGCTGAACTGTTTATTAACGGCGAATCTGAAAAATATATACGCGAGCTAATAAATAAAAAATTCAGTAACTGAGCTGACAAATAAACGCGATTCTTAATAAACAAACACGCGAGCACACTAAAGTATAAAGAGCTGCAAGAGAAAGCACACACGAAATGTAAATAAGTCGCTTCTATTAAGAAGCCGGTTACCGTACAATGTAGAGCTGCTCCTGGTCACGTGTGCACTGGCCGCCGGTCACTGAGCAACTGAAGTGTAGGACTACCAACCGCGAGTACGATCAAAACAAAACAGAAGCAGTGAGTGGCGGATTTACACTGCGGATGAATACACTGAACTGACTAGTTGAACGCGTATCTAAGTAAATATACACAGCAGCAAGAGAAGTTTGATAAACAACGAGCTTTGCAAGGTATAAACCTAACGCTGAACTGTTTATTAACGGCGAATCTGAAAAATATATACGCGAGCTAATAAATAAAAAAATTCAGTAACTGAGCTGACAAATAAACGCGATTCTTAATAAACAAACACGCGAGCACACTAAAGTATAAAGAGCTGCAAGAGAAAGCACACACGAAATGTAAATAAGTCGCTTCTATTAAGAAGCCGGTTACCGTACAATGTAGAGCTGCTGCTGGTCACGTGTGCACTGGCCGCCGGTCACTGAGCAACTATATGATCTTCCAAACTCGGGTTTATCGTAATATGAGATATTTATTTACATTCACCATCTGAAAGTACATCCTTACTAATAAGACATTATTTAAATAGAAATAATGACTCTTAGCTAGTATTATATAAAGTCTGAAATAAATAGACAAATCAGCTTTCAAGACATTGACTTGTCAGGTCATAGAATATTTACATAAATTACTGGCAAATTGCACAATAAATCGACACACTAAGTTCAATATATGATGTGAAAATCATGTTGTTTGCATTTTAGTGTTGCTGTGGAGAATACGATGATCTGTTTATATTTCTGTTACAAATATAAATCAATTGCAATCAGTCATTAAATAAATATATGCAAGTTTGATGCTTCCAAAGTGATACCTAGACACAATAAACTATAATCTAAAGGAGAGTTTGTTGAAACTGCATGATGCGTTCAAAAGTTTGTTATTTTAAGCTAGACTTTTCTATATTTTGATGAAGTAGTCAAAAACATTTTTAGTATTCGAGGTATTGAAATACTGTTAGAATCATTAGATGTGCATAATTATTCCAATATTGTACGTTTCTTAAATGTCGATTATAATAATTTATAGATTATTTTATTATATTCTGAATTACTGGAGTGTGGAACTCAGATATGTCCTCCAAACGCACTCTTAAGAAATGCTCAGCTGACAGCACTCATTAGTTTTGCGTAAAAAGCTGGGCCTTTCCCGGATTCAAGCAGATTTAGACAAAATCCCGTCCGGGCGCTCGGTTTAACCCACTAATACGAAAACAAACTGGGCTGCCTGGCAGATTCTCCGACCGCTTGCCGCAGTCCACTACCAGTCCTTTATTTTTCCAAACAATACCGTTACTTGTATTACTTGTGTGACTCCACGGCCATTGCTTCTGCAAAGTCAAACGGTCCACTGTGGCACGGCCGTAAGCAAATATCGTTTGAAATATACATAAAATATGAAAGCCGCATATTTCACTACATACCTAGGAATTACAATTATGAACGACTGACATGGGAATGAAAATGGTGGATTTTCAAACCAAAGACTGTATTAATAAAGAGACTCCATACACCATGCCTTTCTGTCCTCTTTTGGAGTACTGCTAAGTGGTAAAAGCACTTGCTTTTGTACTCGCGTGATACAAGGAGGCAGTGTCGATGAAGTGATATAGGATGTAGGGTAAGAATAATTACCGTTACAACTTTCATCGTTGCGGTGAAATTAGCTACGAAATTTCGATCACCAACTTAGTCCTTCAAATGCGAAAATGTATTGTTGCCTCCCACCTACAAAGTGAGAAAGGGTTCATAATTATATAAGGGAAACAAGTGCTGGAACAGAGAGTCTTGGGTAATCATTCTTCCCGCGTAAGGTTCGAGAATGTAATGGTAGATACAGAAAATAGTTGGAAAGAGATCCAAGACTCCTCTTCCAGGCAGTTGTGATTTGCAGATTATCCATGTAGTTGTAAATTTAGACTGTCTGTCGGTGTTTTCTCCGAGAATGCCTTTTTATCTCAGTTACATGGTACAGCCAAGAACAATCTGCATCCGGAAATTGCCGTGTCTTATATCAATACAAGAAATAATTCTGGATCCAGTTACAACGTGGACATGGATGTATCACATACATTATTTAGAACAAAAGCTATGATCCATGGGAAACACATTTCAGGTGTGCGTTAGGAAGAAAGGAAGAATTTGGAACTAGTAGCAACAGCTCGCCTCAATCATAGAATAAAGTCTTACCTTTTATCGAGAATGTAGAGGTAGAGAAGAGTGGAATTTAAAAAAAAACGTAAAGGTATGGGAGACACAAAAAGGTATAGTATGATTTCTCAGAACTAAACTCTGAAATCTTCATTGGCCTAGTCGTCCCACATTTTTGTGTTAATCTTTGCAAACTAATTTTATTCGCAAATCTACATCTACATGTATACTCCGCAATCCACCCTAATGTGGTTGGCGGACGGTAAACTGTACCACTGATGGAGATTCACTGTGTAATAAGTAATTGTTAATTGGCCAAACATAGCTGATAGATCACAGAATGTGGCAAATTAAATTAAACAATGATCTGATTCAGGAAGGAAGAGCCGGGCCATCAACTTTCAGTTCATGTTCAATATACCAACAATTTATTCTTTAAATAATAACAAGAACAGCACAGAATTTATTTCCTTCCTTAAATAACAAGGTACGTAAAGAAAATATCAAATAACCTGAAACTGTAAAACCAAATTTTACTCTTATCAACAACTTTGTCCAAGACGAAATAATCATGAATATTTAGCAGAGAAGGCATACATTAATTTAAGTTTATAAATGCCTAACGTTTCGATAATAATAAAACAGACGTAAACGGTAAAAATGAAGCAACACAACAATCAAGAAATACAAGTGAAGTCAATAAAAGGACCTAATAAGATTATCTACAGCTGAACAACATTGTGATTACATTAATAGCCAAAAAGGCCCCAATCACAAATACACTAAAGTGTACCAAGAGCAATGCTCCTACTTGAAGTGTAATGGATTTCAGGAAAATTACTGGAACGATTTAAGCCTCTATATTCATGTCTCAGATTCAGACCGGGAGAGGATCACATTAAAGCTACGATGTTGAGCCTCACACAAAAAATTGATTTGCCTATAAAGCAGGCAATGTCATTCTAATCTTTGTGAGGCGGAAAGTTCCTAAGGGGTTTGGTCCACTCATGATCAATACGAATAATCTCACTCAAAACAAAAAGTCCAAGGGAAGATACTTCGTTGCGTACCAGCGTTATTTCAAAAGGCTTAACAGTTGAAGCAGCATCAAGCAATCTTCGTAAACAATAGATAAATGGTCCAAGTGTTTTTCAAAAGTCTTACTGTAAATCACCAAATCATAATTGAAAACAAACGACAACTTCAAATCACCAGGAACGTAATTAAGAAGTTGCGATAGAACTTTCACACCCATGAGCAACCTAAGGTGTATCCAGTTGAATTAAAGGAGATTCCAGTCGGTACAATATGCTTGATTGAGATGAAAGACAGTAAACTACTTACCACTGGAAAACAAAGTAAAATAATTATGACCGAGCAAGGTGGTGCAGAGGTAATACAGTGGACTCGCAATCGGGAGGATGGTTGTTCAAATCCACCACCGACCATCCAGATTCCTCTAAGCAAATACTGGAATGGTTCTTTTCAAAGGGCACGGCCGATGTTCTTCCCCATCCTTACCCAAAACCCCGATCGCTAGCCACATCTCTAGAGACAAAGCTGTCGATGGGACGTTAAACCCCAAGCTTCCTGCCTTCCTCCTAAAAGAATTATACAAATCAGGCAAGGGGCAGACTCGAGGATGATCTTCTTAAGACGCCTATAATCTCCTTAGGGGACCAAAGATATCGGTCAAGTATAAAATAATGTAGATGGTCTTATCACAACTTGCTGTAGCATCTTATCAAGTTTATCCCAAAGATTTTTCATTTTTCTAGGGGAAAGATGCTAAGATGATTGACTGACTTATTTTGAAGTCCAATATGATACTGGAGAACAATGATAACCCCAAGTCTCTCAGAAAAAAACAAGTCTCACTTACCAATGAGTTGAATGATTTGCTGAGGTCTATGGTTCCCAACCTCAAATTACACATCTACATCTACATGGGATACTTTGAAAATCACATTTAAGTACCTGGCAGAAGGTTTATCGAACCACCTTTAGACTATGTATCTATCATTCCATTCTTGAATAGTGCGCGGGAAGAAAGAACACCTGAATCTCTCCATTCGAGCACTGATTTCCGTATTTTATTCTGATGATCTTTTATATCTATGTTAGTAGGAGTCTACAATATATTTCCACATAAGAAGGGGAATGTTGACGATTGGAGTTTCGTAAGTAGGCCACGCCACAACAATAAGCGTCGTTGTTGTCATGATTCCCATCCCAGATACTCTATCATTTCCATGGCACTGTATCGTGATAATACAAAACGAGCTGCTATTCTTTGGACTCTTTCGATGTCCTCCGTCAAACCCACGTAATAAGGATCCCACACTCCAAATTCATTATTAAGGCAACTAACAGTTGTATTAACTACCTTACTATTACACTCGTAGAGTCAAATTCTTTCCCCTGCGGAAAAACAACTGAAAAGAATGCCTAGATAAATCCAAAATCAAACCAGTTTTCTGAATAAAGTCACAACCAGCAACAAGGATACTGAAAGATTCCAGACCAAAGCACACACAAATGCCCACAAAATATAGGCAACAGATAAACTTCCCTTAATGTAACTCTGCAAGGAAAACCATTGCCCATAAGCCAAATTACATCTATGTATGGGCTTAACCTTTGGAGACTAATTACATGATCATATTCAAGAAACCACTGATAATTGATTAGAGACAAGGAACTACCAGAATCGAGAATTACACATACTGGCTTCCCCCCTAATTGACAGTAGACAAAGGGCCACAGGAACTGCGTACCACCTCCTATCCTTCGACAAAATCCTCTTCTGCTCTTATTCAGAGATCCATGCCCCCTTTCCTGGCGTCATTTGTCGGGACGTGATTCCATAGGAATCAGACATCGAATGACTAAATGTTTGTTACACCCACACCTAAAACGGCCTAACCTTGATATTGCGGCTCTGCAATTCTGGTAAATAACGTAACTGAACCCTTTCCGCAGCCTTCAAAAAGCCATCTTTGTTCATCAGGAAAAGCACTCTTGGCCATCTTACTGTCCCCATCTAACTACTGACTCCACTCTGCAGGCAGCCCCAACACGAGGAGCTGTGTCCAATATTAAGTGGACATTCCATCCTATATTAGACACAGCGACTTTCTGGTATATCAGGATTCTAAGCAAGAAAGGTCAATCTTATTATATCAATGTACTTCTGCAAGGGCTCATTGGTTCCCTGCACTCGCCTCAAACAGTAACTTTCTAACTTTATAAACAATCGAAAAGGCAGCTCTCCTCTAACTGGATCTATCCAAAAACAGCCGAGGTTTTTCCTTTTCTAAACGCCTGGGAAATTAAGACACGGAGATCACCTTTGGCTGGGGGATACAATAAAGTTCAAATAACTGAAAGTGATACTTTCAAGCTTTCAGCATGCTGCTCTAACTCAACAAACATAACAGGTGTTTTACACTCGCTTTATCGCCCAAGGTGAGTTCGTCGATTCCCCTCAACAAATGTACGATAGGATTAGGTACATTAGCAAACATAACGGAAGGGAGTGAAGAACCTGCTTCCCAGAAAGGCAGGGTACCTACCTTGGTCAGCCCTTCTTCTAAGACATCTTGCTGTATTGAATACTTGGAATGCTGTACCTTCCAGAATTCGGATTTAATTCCAATGATGAAGTTTTTAATAACAGTTTGGTAATGGTCTTACAAAAACCCTCAACAACCGCCTTATTCTTAGCGTCCAACAACAGGGTCACAGATCCTCCACTCTATTCAGCAAGTGTGTTAGCTGAGCCCTAATCTAATAGTATATGAGTGGGTTGATCAATAATGGTAAGGGTTTAGGACACGTCATCTACTAGGGACTGCAGGGAGTCAAGAGAAGGAGTCACCTCACCTTTTGTTTCTGGAGAGATGTTGACTGGCTTAGGAAGTGCCTCACGCAACCGGTAAACAATCAGCCACAGGACCATCGGTGGATTCGCTGCGAATACTCAATTCATTCACAACATCTCCTTTCGAAGATAATCGAGCCCTGCAACGTTCTCACCATTTTCAGCTTTGTATTAACCCCAGAAATCAAACAATTAGAAACAGCAACAAGATACAGTTAAACAAACAAATTAAGAAATTAATAATTAAATGGATAAGTTAAACTTGAACTGAATCCCCAAAGGCCGGCTAGCTAAGTCGTAACCACGCTCTGCTGCCAGTAATAGATCACAGAAAGAGACAAATTAAATTAAACAATGACCTTATTCAGAAAGGTAGGGCAAGGCTATTAAAATTCAGTTCGGGTTCAATATACTGACAATTTATTCTTTAAATACTAACAATAATAGCACAGAATTAATTTCTTCCCTTAAATAACAAGGTACGTTAAGAAATTATCAAATAACTTGAAATTGTAAAATCAAATTTTACTCTTACAAACAACTTTGCCCATTAATTATGAAAAATTTGGCAGGGAAGGCTTATATTCATTTAAGTTAGAAATGCCTAAAATTTGGATAATAATAAAGCAGCTGTAAAGAGTTAAAAAATAAACAGGACAAGAATCGAGAAATACAAGTGAGGTCAATAAAACGAGCTAATAAGATTATCTGCAGTGTTGAACAACACCTTGATCACATCAGCAGCTGAAAACGACCCCAATCACGCATGCATTGAAGTGTACCAAGAGCAATGCTCCTACTTTAAGCCTAATGGATTTTAGCAAAAATTACGGAAACGGTTTAAGCCTTTGCATTCATGTCCCAGATTCAGACAGAGAGAGGATCACATTAATGTTACGATTTGGAGCCTCACATGTACAATTGAATAAGATGAAAAGTAAGGTTACTCAATGGCGCGCCTGGTAATCTTTACACAACACTAACGGTGATAAGCTCTTAAGTAAAATAACAAATGGTAAATAAAATGGAACACAAATTATACTGAAAGATGTCATAAAGTAACTGAGACAATTAAGACAATAGCTAATGGTAATTACTAAGATGTAAATGTAGCACCATAGCAGAAAAGTGCCACACTGAATAAACAATTAAATATGATACAGTTCCATTTTACAAGAATGAGGATTCACCGCCTCACTCCCAATGATGCATAACAAGAGGTTGAATAAAATTACTCAGTGGGAATCCTGCACAACTTTAAACCATAGAGCTGAACAAAATTTTTCAAATTTAGACGGAGAACCAACCGCTAGAGGACTGTCTTCACCCAAACATCAAATTTACTATGGAGGTCAAAAGTGACGGGAAACTTCCATTTTTGGATGTAACAGTTTACAAAAAAAGATAATGGCACGCTTGGAATTAGTGTTAACCGAAAGCCGACACATACTGACAGGTATTTGCGTGCTAGTTGTTGCCATCCACAATACCAACGCCAACTGTGTCCTTGGAAACCTGAAACACAGAACATTTGCCCTTTCAGATGCAGACAGTTTACCATCGGAACTGGAACAATTGACGACTGTTTTTAAGGATAATGGCTACTCTGAAAAGCAGATTCGCCGTCTATGGAGTTTAGACCATCTCCATAAGTTCTTGAAGAGGAGTATAGGGCCCTAGCCTACATTCCTTACGCCGGGGGCGTTTCTTTTAAAACTGGAAGACATTTAAAAAGTTTTAAAATGAAGACTGTCTTCCGTCCGCCCTCCAAGATTAGGGCATTGCTTGGCTCCGTCAAAGATGACCTCGGACTCAACAAACCCGGTGTTTATAAAATACCGTGTGAGTGTGGCAAGACATACATCGGCCGTACGCTTCGAACTGTACAAGAGAGATGCGTGGGACATTGCCGCCACACGAGATTATTGCAGCCGGATAAATCAGCGGTAGGAGAACACTTTTTAACGGAAGGACACAAGATGATATATGATGAGACCCGCATAGTAACCAATACCTCCGCTTTCTGGAACAGTGTTTACAGAGAAGCCATTGAAATCAGGTTGACGGACAATTTAATAAATAGCGACATGGAGTTTCCTCTTAGTATATCATAGGATCCATTATTAAACAAAAGCAAATTGCAATGTTCGACACAGATTCCAGCACCTGGGACTGATTAACTTAAGTTGCGATATATCGTTGTGCCCTGTTCCACTAGGGGCGGCGCCACCAGCCCTGTCTAGGAGGTAGCGACTGACGGCCGGCGCATGCGCCGTGCACGCGACCGACGCCTATATAGGACGCGGTACTTCGGTCTTGCACCAGTATTCAGTGGGAGTCAGCAGCAGATGAAGTTCATGAAGGTGGCGGACAGTTGTACCGTCGAAATATTGAATAGGTTTGATTTTATTATCCGTCAGAAAACCCACAAAGACTTCGAACAGTTGTCATTCCGGGAAAGCCTACGAAGTTACGTAAATTGATGTGTTTGTGCCTATATTTCACTCTGCGGCCAAAACTACACATTGCAAACGAATAGTGTTTGTATGTGGTAGTAGGCATCAGTCTTCCGTTGTACACTATGGTAGTAGAGGGTTGATAACGATAAGACGGTGGAAGATATGGAAGTTCAAAGTTACGGACTTATGGAAAATTCAACACGTGGGCTTCTATATTTTGCTCTTAAACTAAAACTACACAGTGGAGACGAACGATCTCTCTGTGTTGTTATATTACAAAGTATCCCGTTGTAGACCATAGCAGTTCCGTGTCGATAGCTGTAAGAGGGTGAAAGATACAGTGGGTGAAAGTCGTCAGCTTATATGAAATTCTCACTGAAGACCAGCGATCACTTTTGACACTTTGATAACAAAGAGGTTACATACAGCGAAACGTGATGCACATTCTTCAGTTGCTTTATCTGCAAAAAGCGTACGAATAAAGAAAAGTAAGTGCATATTGCAGTTTGAAAAGTAAAATTACCAAGACAGGTGTCAAAGCGTAAGAAGGAAATTTCGCTTTCCCGATCCAATTCTAAAAGACAGAAAACGGCGCTGAAAAGTGAATCTACAGATAATAGAAAGTTGAAATTTGTAGATGTTGTTTATCTTACACTGCAGGCGTCAGTGATTATCGATATTCCCATCCCTAAGGAGGTGAAATAGGGGATGAGCGGTTTGGTGAAAATACGTTGCTATTGAGGCAGTTTTGAAGCACCTAATACAAAACTTCGGATTTAGATTTTTGACCGGAATTATAAAAACACGTGTTTCGAAATTTTTTGAAATTCTAACGTTAAGCGGTTGAAATAAGGGAAAATCTTTTAAGGGTGCGACTATTTTGATGCTAGAAATGCCAAAATTTGGATTTGGAACTATGGTTAGAATTTTAAAAAATATGTCTCGATGTTTTGAATTCTGCTGCCAATGGTGCAACAGGCGGTGGCAAGTTGTATCAAAATACTAGATTAGGAAAGCATAAAGCTAATTATATGAAAATTTATATTAGAAGTAGAAATAACCAATGCAGACCATCCAGTCTACGCGTGCAACGCAAAATGGTTTAAGCTAGTATAAAATAAAGATACTTAGAAAGCTAAGAGACAGGAAACATTAATTGGAAATCCAGTGATCTGAAACATACTAATATCATAAATAAAAAAGTTTGTACTGAATTCTTTGTACTAATTGGATTTTAAGTTTCTAATACCATCCGACATTTAGAATCGAGGATACGTACATACTTTACGTAACAGGCGCCCTATCGTTAATACACGAATCACATTTGATTAAAATAAGGCTAATCTGTTGCGTCTACTACATCATAAACGTGTGCGTCATACTTTCTGTAGTAAAACTCACGATTTCAAGTCTCCTCACAATGCCCCTGGTCTTCCTTATTTAACAGTGACATGAGATCTCACAAGCCCGCTGTAATTTAGTGTGTTTCTTAAAAATGTCCTTGACTGTTACGTCTCATTTACGTTTTCCCACATTATCGCTTAGCCCCCTCCTCTATTGTGTCCATCCCCCACCACTACTAACAACACAGCTGCCTCAGCCGCTCTGTTAATGTGTGTGTGTGTGTGTGTGTGTGTGTGTGTGTGTGTGTGTGTGTGTCCTTGAAGAGGACATGCTAGCACTCATAGTTTTGCAGTGAAGGCTTTCACGACCGGCTGAAGTAATAGTTGTTGTATCTTTCGGGTTATGTGGTCGTGGTCCACGAAATATATCCGTTCCTGACGTCGGCAAGACTCACCGCTACCAGTACCTCTGAAGATGTCCGGCGCAGCTCCGGACGAAACGTCAGGAACGGATATGTTTCGTGGACCACGACCACATAACCCGAAAGATACAACAACTATTACTCATAGTTTTCCCATAACTTCTAAAGTTCATATTTGCAGAAATCATACAACCACTAACGCACATGGCTAATTATGAGATAAGATATGTATCCGCGATGGATTAAGCAAAAACAATTTCATTGTGAACTTAGGTATCGTTGTTGGACAAGAAGTTCTGGTTTCCTTTATATACGGTCCAAGGAAGGAAACATACTCTTGAACTGTACGAATCAATTTCTTCGTTACTCGTTAACCATTTAATACTCTACAGTGGATACTTGCAGATCATGAACTTCCGTGCTGATTTTCTTCAGTATTAGGGTCAGTACAAAGATGACATCATATTTATTACACAGAACACCTCATTTCACTTGAAAAAAGTGTCAAAATTTACTCGTCAATTTCATAAAACTGGCTGGCAGCAAAAAAGATTGTGCGTGTTCCTTCCTCGAAGTGCATGTCCGAGAATTTCGATTCATTGGTTTTATTGTGTACAAATATTGTTATATAGCTTACACAAATAACAGATCTAGGTTCATTTAAATGTAGAAAAAGTATAATGGTTTATCATTCATTTCAATTCTGTGTCATAATTTTTATGTAATAATAGAACTAAATGTCATCAAACGAATGTATTGTACAGTATAGACTACAGCAGGACCTTTATTAGCCATGACGCGGGATTAATTCCTGAATAACTACCATTTATTACGATTGTTACAAACATAATGCACGAAGCAGCTCAAGTAAAATATTTTTATAGAAGTATATATACACATATATGCGTCTTTTAAATGTGAATTCAGCTGCTTCACGCATGATCTCTGTAACACGGATTACGTAATGTAAGACGAGTAAACAGTAGAGGTTATGGAAACTGTGTCAAGATTAGTATCGCAGAGGTCACTCTAATGTCTGTGCACTTTCATTCTTTAACTTGAAACTTATTATAGTTGCTCCTAACAAACGCGTTCTAGATTGAGAAGCAAACAAAGTACAAGAATGGTCAGACTACGATTTCATCGTGTTCTTAATTTATTATTTTATTCGCGTCTCGTTCACTCAGTAAGATATTGTCCAGCTTCATTACAATGAGATTACTCAATTGCTGCTAAGTGAATATATCACAATGTGTGAGGAGCTGCTAATGGTTCTGCGCTATGATTTCTAAGTTGATAATTTTAAACAACTAGATATTATTTTGTAAACATTACATACTATCTCTCCTAATCTGAACATTTTCCTTGTAAATTTCCGAAAGATAGTGCTTGTTATGTTACTCTTCACGAAGCATATTAATTGTTGAAGTAGTGGCAGAACCTTGAGAGATAAAAAAATTGAAACTGCGTGTTCTTGAAAGTACTAGTTTTCTAAACAACCACGGTGAGCGCGACCGTGCATGACTTTTCAGTGTGTCTCTGTTTGTGTGTGTGTGTGTGTGTGTGTGTGTGTGTGTGTGAGAGAGAGAGAGAGAGAGAGAGAGAGAGAGAGAGGGCGAACATCAGGCGTGCCAACCGTTACAATTTGCAAGTGAGGGGAATCTTTAAATCATGAAGGATGTGTAACGAAAATTGGTAACTCACTGATGCCTAAGATTTTAAAGACAGAACGAAGGAAGAGTGACTATAGTTGGCGTCATACAAGGAGGCGCTTACGCGCACAGAGGCGGAGCGAAAGGCAAGCGTGAAGCAGTGGCGTAACTAGGACTTGGCTTTGGGGAGGGGGGAGGGGGATGGATCTGCTTGACGAGCAAAATTTTAGTCAGTTTCCAGACAGACTACCACCTACCACTCCTGTTGAAGAAACTAATTCACTCCCATCCAATGAAAGATTATGGTAAAACACCCCAAGTTTTTAATCTTTACCTTTACCAGATTGCTGTTATACGATTTCTTTTTTTTTCTTTTTTCGTTTTTTTGCTTCTTTTTTTCGGGTTCTGGGGGGGGGGGGGTTCTATCCCCATCACCCCCCCCCCATAGTTACGCCACTGGCGTGAAGGGGAGGAGCTACTGCCGAGCGCCAACTGTTGAGCCTGAGGAAGAAACATTGCGTAAGTCGCTGCTAGCCACGCACCTCGAGAATGAATATTATTGGCTGCCAATTTGACAATGGAGAGGTATGTGCAGAACAACTGAAAACTGAGCCTCATTCCTACATGACGTGGATTATTGCTGCACTGAAACATGGAAATTTCACAACGGCGACAACTGGAAAGCTAGCCGGGCCTGTAATATATTCCTAAGGGATCGATGCTCTGCGGCCGCTTGTTCATGTTTCTGCTGGGTTCAGTGTATGGCGCAGTTTATTGCATGGGGTGTTGAGCCCTCTGACCGAGCGCACTGATTCACCGCACGCAGCATCTTAACCACTAGCGTAGCCTCACTCGTCCGTCACTAACTTCCGCAAGTCGTACGCTACGTCTATATCGCCCCTATCTTCCACGCTTCCTTTCACTCGCCTTAACGGATTCCCGTACGAGAGTGAACCAAACGCCGTCTTCGCGTGTAAATCTTTATTATTAGATTTGTGTCGTCTGTTCTTTCGGATATGTCCCCGAAAGAACAGACCACGCTAATCTATAAATTGTAACTTGATAGTTACAGTGTCAAAAATACGTATCCGTTCTCGTAATCTTTTGTAACCTATCAAGCAAAACACGCAATGCCTAAATAAGTTGATCGTACAAGAACTACCAATACATCCTGACAGGAATAGGTGTCTCCTGTTATATCTAACATTTTATATCGTTCATAATGTTTGATTTTAATGTTATGTAAGTTACCACTGTAAATAAGGGTTTACATTCGCCCTACGTTGTGTTACACCGCTTAGCTAATGGGTATACATCCTCATGAACGAACAAGCATGATGAAAGGCACCTTGTTTGTTTTCCAAAGATTGAATGTTTCCATTCACTTGTTCTGCGCTTGAAGATTACGTAGCCAGTAGTGAGAGTACCTCTCTCCCGGTAACAGAGCGTCTCCGCAGTCGTCCCCCTCCCCTTTTGTGACGAACACGTGTTGCTCAGCCTCCCGGTCCCCCCCCCCCCAACCCCTTCCACCGCATTACAGTAATTGGCGGCTGCCTTAACGGCCGCGAATGCAATTACGGCGACTGTCTGTTAGGCCTCCGACGGCCATTAAACTGCTGACGGGCACCCGGGTTGCAGACATAGCTCACACAGCTTTACAAGTGCCCAGCAGCGTCGAGACAAATCCGAGACGTAGTTACATGGGACTACAATTTATAGGTATTGTTGCAAGTACTGTTCAATCCTTAATCGCACGAATTTTTAGAAAACAAAATGTAGCCGTTTCATGAGCAAATTAAAATATTTTTCCTAATTTGATTATTCATATTAATTAAATTCAAAATATTTACGACAGTCACTGTTTTTATTTCCGCACCTATACATGATATTTCACGAGGTAATGAAAACGTAAAAAAATTAGTAATGTAGACGAGACCTGCCGTAAATATTTTATGAAGTGGTCTAACGCACCGCTTTTCCAGACGGGATGTGGTTTTTATGCGGTTTTCCACATCCCCCTTGGTGAATATTGGGCTGGTCCCAAAGTACCGCCCCAGTTACACTTTCACACAAATAAAACTATACGCAGACATTCGGGGTACACATTTCCTCCTGGGGGGCATACAAACTACTGGCCATTAAAATTGCTACACCAAGAAGAAAAGCAGATGATAAACGGGTATTCATTGGACAAATATATTATACTAGAACTGACAAGTGATTACATTTTCTCGCAATTCGGGTCCATAGATACTGAGAAACCAGTACCCAATACTACCACCTCTGGCTGAAATAACGGCCTTGATACGCCTGTGAATTGACTCAAACATTGAATGGTGTGTACAGGTATAGATGCTCAGTTCATAAAGAGTAGTGACTGGCGGATTCTGATGAGTCATTTACTCGCCCACCATTGACCAGACGTTTCCAACTGGTGAGAGATCTGGAGAATGTGCTGGCCAGGGCAGCAGTCGAACATTTCCCGTATCGAGAAAGAACCGTACACGACCTGCAACGTGTAGTCGTGCATTATGCTGCTGAAATGTAGGGTTTCGCAGGTATCGAATGAAGGGTAGAGCCACGGGTCGTAACACATCTGAAATGTAACGGCCACTGTTCAAAGTGCCGTCGATGCGAACAAGAACTGACAGAGACTTGTAACCATACCATCACGACGGGTGATACGCCAGCATGTCAATGACGAATACACGCTTACAATGTGCGTTCACCGCGAAGTTGCCAAACGCAGATGCGACCATCATTATACTGTAAACAGAACCTGACGTTTTGTCATTCGTTGCAAACACTATCGCAGGCGCTCCCGTCTGTGATGCAGCGTCAAAGGAAACCGCAGCCATGGTCTCCGAGCTGATAATCCACACTGCTGCAAACGTCGTCGAATTGTTCGTGCAGATGGTTGTTGTCTTGCAAACGTCCCCCTCTGTTGACTCAGGGATCGAGACGTGGCTGCACGATCCGTTACAGCCATGCGTATAAGATGTCAGTCATCTGGACAACTAGTGATACGTGGCCGTTGGGATCCAGCATGGCGTTCCGTATTGCCCTCCTGAACTCATCGATTCCACCCCTCAGGGGCTCAGCATTAATTTGCTGAGTACGGGCTTGGCGAACCCGGGGTCCTGAGCTGTGGGCTGTGTCGCGCCAACAGTCCGCTACACCGTAAGCTCTGTGCGTGCCTCAACGACCATCGTTCGGCGCGACGGTGGAACGTTGTACGTTTCAGAGCACGGGGATCTTGGCTTAATCGCCCGGGTCGCGAGGACGGTACAAACCTCTATAAAAAAAAAAAAAAAAAAAAAAAAAAACTCAATCTCAAGGTGTGCTACGTGCCGAGGAGATGCATGGCTGTTGAGGTTGAACAGTCGCTAGCGAGCAACCTCTGAGGAACCTGCCGCACCTCAGTTGTATAAGGCTTACCCAGGCAAGCGGGGCTCTGCCTGGGTGGACCTTTAGTTCCCTAGCTGCTCGTCGGACCAGGATGAAACGAGCACTCAATAGCGTCGCCACACGCAAACATGGCGTCTCAAAGCGTGGTAAGAATGACTTCAATGCGGTAGAGTATGATCCCCAAACGTTCCCTTCCCTGGCTACATGGGAGGAACGTCGGGCACAACAGAAGGGTGAGGCTTATGCTCCGAAATACCTTGTATGTACCCGTAATGATGGAGAATCGTTCAAGAACACAAAGCCCTTGTTTTTCGTTGAGAACTTGGAAGACAAGTTCGGTGAGGTTGAAGCAATGTACAAGATGTGCTCTGGGTCAGTCTTAATAACGACGTCATCCCTAGCCCAGTCACGGGCCTTGCTTACCTGTGACAAGCTGGGTGATGTTTCCGTAACAATAACGCCACACAAGATCTTGAATATGGTCCAGGGGATAATATTCCATAAAGACCTGTTGCTGCAGTCTGATGAAGAACTACGTGCTAACTTGGAACGCCAGGGAGTACATTTTATTCGGCGAGTCCATAGGGGTCCGAAGGACAATAGGGTAGCCACCGGTGCCTTTATCTTGGCTTTCGAAGGTGATTCATTACTCGAGAAGGTCAAGGTGATGGTCTACCGGTGTGACGTAAGCCCCTACGTTCCTCCCCCTATGCGTTGTTTCAAGTGCTGGAGGTTTGGGCATATGTCCTCCCGATGCGATGCCAATCCCACGTGTCGGGAGTGCGGACGTGCAGTCCATCCAAACGTCCCTTGCACCCCTTCTCCAGTATGTGTAAACTGCGGCCAGCATCACTCCCCGTGCTCATCTACGTGCTCAGTATTGCAGCAAGAGCGAAAGATTATGGAATACAAGACCCGGAACAGACTGACCTACTCAGAAGCAAAACGGAAATATCAAAAGCTCGATCCCGTTCATCTGACCACTTCCTACGCCACAGCAGCCTCATCGTCATCCATAGTGCCTCGAGTCCCGCGTACTGAACCACTGCCAGTGGGCTCCCACGCCCAATCAACTACCCGTGCCCCCTTACCACCTGGGGGCACTTCCTCTTCGGTGGCTCCCACTCTTTTCACAGTGGGAGCAACAACCGCACAAACATTGGGGACACCAGTCCCCACCTCTAAGTCGGAGAAGGAGAAGCCTTCTCTGGCCCCTCTCGCTCGGAAGGGGTCCCTTGGGACACTCCCTTCCGAGGCTTCTCCACATGGCAAAGAGGATCCCAGCAAATTGCTGCAGGATCCTCTTGTTGCTGACCGAAGGGCCTCCTGCTCTTCGTCAGCCCCCGAGACCATGCCTGAGAAGCCCTTAAAACCCAAGGGCCAGCGAGAGGCTAAGAAAAACTCGACAAGAAAAAAAGAACCCTTGGTGGCTCCAAAGCCACATATACCCTCCTCCTCTGGTTCAGAGGATGAAGTCAAGATCCTCGCTTCCCCCGAGGATCTTGCACTTACTGATCCAATAGAACGTATGGATCATGACTCTATTGATGCTGAACACAAGGCAGACGGCGATGCAATGGAATAACCTGCTCCTCAGCTACTATTTATGGCATCTCAGCTAGAAGACAAAGTTATTCTCCAATGGAATATCGGCGGTTTCTTCAACCGCTTAGCTGAGTTGCAGCAGTTGTTATGCCACATCTCGGTGTTTTGTATAGCACTGCAGGAAACGTGGTTTCCTGTTCAGAGGACCCCAGTCCTTCGAGGCTATCGGGGCTTTTACCGTAACCGCGATATTTGCGATAGGGCTTCGGGTGGTGTCGCTGTTTACGTCCTCGCAACTGTCCCTAGCGCTGCTCCAAACGACCCTAGAGGTCAGAGCGGGGAAGGAATTCACCGTCTGTTCCATTTACCTTCCCCCGGATGCAACCGTCTCCACTACTGATGTTGCTGCAGTGGTAGCGCAACTGCCCCCACCATTTCTCCTCTTGGGGGATTTTAATGCCCACCACCCATTATGGGGTGGAATGCAGACGACGGTTCGTGGTAGGGACGTCGAGACACTTCTGTCCCAGCAGGACATCTGTCTTTTAAACACTGGGGCCCCCACGCATTTCTGCGTGGCACGAGGCACTTACTCGGCCATCGACCTCTCTTTATGTAGTCCGAGTTTGCTCCCACATTTTCGCTGGAGGACCCATTATGACCTTTGCGGCAGCGACCATTTTCCTATCCTTGTGTCGCACCTGCACTTCCAACCTGCAGGCAGCCCACCTCGATGGTCCCTCTGTCGAGCTAATTGGCGGGATTATACGTCCACTGCTACTTTTCCTGTACCATTGCCTGCCAATGTGGACATAGCGGTTGGTCAAGTCACTGCTGCTATCGTTTCCGCCGCTGAGGCCACTGTTCCCAGCACTTCTGGCACTCCTCGGCGCAGGTCTGTGCCCCGGTGGACGCCAGAGATTGCTGCAGCCATTCGGGAGCGTCGGCGGGCGCTACAGCGCCATCGACACCACCCCACCTTGGACAACCTGATAGCCTTCAAACGGCTTCGGGCCCGAGCTCGACAGCTCATTCGCCAGAGCAAACAGGACAGCTGGGAGAGGTATGTAGCCAGCATCGGCTCTCGTGCTTCACCATCTCAGGTGTGGTCCCACGTTCGACGCCTCTTTGGGTACCGCACGTCAGCAGCGATCCCCAGCTTACGGATCAGGGGTACTGTATGCACTGACGCCACTGCCATTGCTGAGCATATGGCGGAGCATTATGCTCGCAATTCCGCAACTGCGGCATACAGTGCAGACTTCCGTGCACTGAAAGAGCGGGTAGAACAGCGACGGCTGTCATTTCACACACGTCGAACAGAATCGTATAACTCTGCTTTTAGTGAATGGGAATTCGACACTGCCCTTGCTGCATGCCCCGATACCTCTCCAGGTCCGGACAGGATCCACAGCCAGTTCATTCGACACCTTTCCGTGGAGTTTAAACACCAGCTTCTCGCCCTGTTTAACCGTTTAAGGGTGGAGGGGGCTTTCCCGTCACAATGGCGAGCAAGCATCGTTCTTCCTGTGATCAAACCTGGTGCTAATCCACAGGTGGCTGATAGTTACCGCCCAATCAGCCTCACCAACGTTCTGTGCAAACTATTCGAACGTATGGTGAGCCGGCGGCTTATGTGGGTACTTGAACATCGGGGTCTGTTGTCCCCACGCCAAGGGGGTTTCCGCCAATGCCGCTCCACTGTTGACAACTTAGTGGCTCTGGAGTCCGCCATTCGTACGGCATTTAGCAGGCGTGAGCACCTTGTTGCCGTCTTTTTTGACCTCAGGAAGGCCTACGATACCACTTGGCGCCACCACATTCTGGCTACACTGCACGGTTGGGGCTTGAGAGGTCCGCTGCCGGTTTTTATTCAGAACTTTCTTTCCCTCCGATATTTTCGAGTACGGGTTGGTCATTCCCTCAGCTCCTCTCGCGTCCAGGAGAACGGTGTCCCACAGGGCTCTGTCCTTAGTGTACCCCTATTTTTAATTGCCATCAATGGACTTGCTGAAGCAGTGGGGTCGTCGGTTTCTTCCTCCTTGTCCGCCGATGACTTCTGCCTATACTTCAGCTCAGCTAGCATTGGGGTAGCTGAAAGGCGTCTACAGGGAGCCATTCGAAAAGCGCAGTCGTGGGCATCAACCCATGGGTTCCAGTTTTCTCCATCTAAAACCCGGGTTATGCACTTCTGCCGCCGTCGAGCTGTCCATTTGGACCCAGAGCTATATTTATATGATGAACTTCTTCGTGTCGAAGAGACTCATCGATTTCTTGGCATGCTCTTCGACAGCCGGCTCACTTGTGTGCCCCATCTTCGCCAGCTCAAGCGGAAGTGCGTGCGGTACCTCAATCTTATACGCTGCCTCAGCCACACTAGTTGGGGAGCCGCTCGTTCGAGTCTTATGCAGCTCTACAGGGCGCTGATCCAATCCCGGATAGACTACGGGAGCTTTGTGTATGGTTCGGCAGCTCCATCTGCATTGCAGGCCTTGGACCCAGTACACCATAGTGGCGTCCGTTTAGCGACGGGTGCCTTCCGTACAAGTCCCGTGACAAGTCTCCTTGCTGAAGCTGGGGTTGCCCCCCTCCGAATCCGCCGGCAGCAGCTACTGGTTTCATATGTCGCCCATATTCATGCCTCACCTGACCACCCGAATCACAGGCTTCTGTTCCCAGCTGCTGTTCTTCCTTCCCCACGACGACGTCCACGGTCGGGTCTCCCGATTGCGGTTCGTGTTCGTTCCCTTCTTTCGTCCATCGCATCCCTTCCCATCCCTACCACATTCCGATACCTTTCACCTACACCTCCATGGTTCGTACCTCGCTTACAGCTTCGGTTAGATTTGTCCGGTGACTCGAAGGCCTCAGTTTCACCAATAGTCCTTCGTCGAAAGTTCCAGGCACTCGTAGATACTTTCCGTGGCGCAGCAGTCGTCTACACTGACGGCTCCCTTGTGGACGGACGTGCTGGATACGCGTATGTTCATAGTGACCACGTTGAGCAGCATTCCCTACCCTGTGGGACTAGCGTTTTCACAGCTGAGCTGGTGGCCATCTCGCGCGCTCTTTCACATTTGCGCAACTGCCCCGAGGAGTCCATAGTTATCTGTAGTGACTCCCTGAGTGGCCTGATGGCGCTAGGCACCAGTTGGTTCGGTCCATTCAGGACACCATATTTACCCTCAGCGAATCAGGACGTTCGGTGGTTTTCATTTGGACCACGGGCCACGTAGGCATCCCAGGAAATGAACGGGTTGATCGCCTCGCCAAGCAGGCCACCACATCACGGCCCTTAAAGATAGGACTTCAAGAAAGGGATCTACGACTACAACTAACCCGTAAGGTTCTGGGGATTTGGACCTCGGAATGGGATGCCTTGAACGTTCCAAACAAGCTTCGTACAGTCAAGTCCACCACAGCTGTGTGGAGATCCTCCATGCGAGCCTCTCGTAGGGAGTCTGTAGTCCTCGGCAGACTACGTATCGGACATAAGTGGTTAACACACGGCTACCTTCTACGAAGAGAGGACCCACCAACTTGCCGTTGTGGTGCCCTATTGACTGTGGTCCACATTCTGGTGGACTGCTTACTTTTAGCCGACTTGAGGCAGGCTTTTACGCTGCCTTGTGAGCTGCCATTGATTTTATCTGACGATGTCTCTGTGATTTAGGTTTTATTCGCGCAACTGGCTTCTATTGGTCTACTTAATGGTGGGGCCTATAGGCCCGCCTTGTCGGGCTTCACCCCTCCAGAACAATAGGTCGCTGTCATTTTACGGTTTATGACTTGCTTTAATTTAAGGATTTTAAAGTGTGCAGAGTGGCTGGCTCATCCTGTATTATCCTTGTGATCAGCCAGCCACACGCTTCTGCTGCCTTGTTTTAGTTTTCTGTCTATTTTTGTCAACACTTGTCTTGTTCTTTGTTACGTCATTTTACCATTGACTGCCTCTTTGTACTAGGAGTATACTGGACTTCGAGTACTAAGCGACAAAAGGCAAATTTTAAAAGTTAACTCTTAGCTGGGAACAGGGGACTGATAACCCAGCAGTTGAGTCCCCTTTAAACACACAACAACAATCATCGATTCCATACTGTGCTAACAGTCATTGTATCGCAACCAACGCGAACAGCAGTGTTGCGATACGATATACCGCAATCGCGATAGGTTACAATCCGACCTTTATCAAAGTCGGAAACGTGATGGTACGCATTTCTCCTCCTTACAAGATGCATCACAACAAGGTTTCAGCAGGCAACGTCGGTCAACTGCTGTTTGTGCATGAGAAATCGGTTGGAAACTTTCCTCATGTCAGCACGATGTAGGTGTCGGCACGGCGCCAACCTTGTGTGAATGCTCTGAAAAAGTGATCATTTACATATCACGGCATTTTCTTCCTGTCGGTTAAATTTCGCGTCTGTAGCATGTCATCTTCGTGGTGTAGCAATTTTAATGGCCATATATTATATTCTTTGTTATAATAATATAAAATATTTCTTAAAAAAACACAAAACTCAATGATATCTTATTGCATCAGATTAATTAGTTTGCTGTTTAAGTACTTACTTATTAACAAGAAGTTCAAGGACAATAGCAAATATCAATATTTGGTAATTATCTGGTCTTTGTATTATAGTTAACTATAATTTACTTCTAATCTTTATCGAAGGTAATTATCAGCCTTACTTATTGAAATATTTACAGTATCACATGGATTTAGTTTAAGGTAACTAATTGTCTTAATTTTCGTACAAAAAACTGTCAAAACAGTTACAATTTTATCAATAAAAAATCAGAAGTCACGTATCATTTTTGAAATATGATCTTAAAAATAAATAACGTCAGTAGCTTTATCTTCCAAACTATTTCTTATAGAACTACATATGTAGCCAGCGTCTCTTACTGCCTCCACATTTGTTGTTTGATGGTTAATAAATAGTCATGCTACAAAGTCAAATGCCTCCCATTTACTCCATCAGTTTAAAATACTGACGTTTCTTTTTTTTTAATATAAAAATCAAGTTTTTATCTGTTTAGTATAATCTTCATTGTTTCAGCTGCGTTTCTAATTCATCTTGTACAGTTAATTTACTTTCCGGAGACTGTTAACTATTATTTGCATCTGTATCATCTCCAAGTTGTACATTTTCAGCATCATCTTTAATGATTCGTCGTAATAGTGTTTTTCATGTCTTGTCGTAACTTTTTCTTTTTCGGCATTACAAATTTACGATTGGGCGTGTTCAATTCTTGCTCCTATATTGTTGGATGCTGCAAATAAATTAACAGAGCGCTGACTTCACTGCGCCTTTCTTTCACTCGTGCAGTAGCAAGCAGCGAGCAGCGCGCTAGCGGCATACACGCACCCTCTCTTCCTCCGCTCCCCGCTCACACCTCTGAACTGCCATCGTTTAGTTTACGTATTGTATGCGTGTGCGTGCAATTCAAAATAAGACAATCTACTGATCGCCAACGTCACGTCTATTCACATCGCGGAACGCATTGCGAAACTAAGACAAGGCGCTGCGTAGTGAATTTAAAACGGCAAACTTGAAAGAATTTGCCTAATTTTATGCTTGCGGATCCACTTGCGAATGCGCAGGCTGTTGCGGGATCCCGCAGTTTCTAAAATTCTGCAGGATTGCGCGATCCCAATTTGCTGGATTTCAATCCCTCGCATGGGATGGCAACAGGAACGACATCCGGCCAACCCGCTAACTCCGAATTAACAAATCCAACGCTGCAGGTAGCGGAACATGGCTAAAGAGAAAAAAAAAGAGGTAGTATAGACGAGTTAATGCCATATAAGAGATGTCAATTTTTTTAGTACAGAGATAACAGCTATTGGTATGAAACACAAACAAATTGAAAATAAATGCAAATTCGTTCATTCTAAGCTGATTTTTAAAACTCCACGACCAACTTCTATGCAATTGTGACATACTTTATATTGATAACGTCAAATCTAGTCTTCTGAGGTCTTCCTTGCGTTCTTTTACGAGGGCTGCACTATTCATAATCCGAGCGATCGAAATCGAAACCCGAAGGATCCTTCGTGAAAAAGAAACGTGCCCATATTTACTGCCCCATCCTCCGGGCAATAAAAGGTTTAGATGATGTGACGTGCAGAATTCCCGAGTTGCTGGAACACCATTAGCATTCTTGACCCTAAAAATGTCTTTTAATATATCTAGAAGCTTATTTTTAGGAAATGTAAAAAACAGGTCCCCGTATGATGCGGCGATAACACAACCGGCACAATCAACTGATTTCATATCAAACGACGCCGCACATTTGCAAGGAATCGTATGCATGTGTATCCACAATGGGATAGGAATTTTATTCGCATCAATAATGTGAATTACTAGAGTCATTGATGCCGTTACGAGTGAACCTACCTTCATCATTGTGGAGTAAAAATGAGATTAATGGGCGGTACTTTTATCGAATAATAAAATTCTGATCATGTAGCTTCATTCCTGTTCTCATGTGATGATTAAGCCGTCACCGTACTCTCTACAAGCAACAGCGGCGTTTCCAACAGAGGACCTATACACACACAAACAAACACACACACTCACAGTCACCATAACGGTGTGTAAAAACATCTTTCATGTTTACTCGCTACAGTACAGTGACCAACAAATATCAATGAAAACATCAGTAATTTCACATCTTTAATTCCATCATGACTGTCGATATTCGGTTAATACGCATATAGCAAACCGTAGCAAGCGATGTTAAAACACACGAAACCAAAAATTCGTTGAACTTTGTTTTATATCTCTACTCAATAAAAATTGAATCCAAGATACATGAAATTGCATTTCGTTTATACCATTAACACCTGAAATAATTAATTTTTCTTCCGAAACACCCTATTTTTACTGTTTTCAAATCTTCTAAAATGTATGGACAATTGTCCTTACACCGTTTTTTCTATCCATATCCCAAAAGCCAAACAACTATCATCCTGATAACAGTATAATAACAGTGCTTACACGCCTCGTATTACAATTACCTTGGTATATTACTGGCGAGGAATGTACTTTGTTATGTTGTTGTTTGTAGACTTAGATTGGCGTCCGGACACCGCTAGTCCCTGCTGTGTGTTATCTGTCGTTAACTACAATCATTTTATCATATTCACTAGGCTACTACGAAATCTTTAAAAGGTCCCTAAATTTGTCCCTATTTCCCGTACAAACCAGTAACAAATTCAGAATTTCTTGATGGTGCTTGTTATATATTGTATTATCAAATACCTTTTATTAATCACATCATGCCATAAATTGCTTTTCACCACAATTTGATTCAGTACATCTCCATCATCTGTTTCACCTACCCCTCTAATACTCAGAATTCTTCTTTGAAAAGTTTCTATCTCATCCCGTGTGTAGGCCTACAGTTTATCATAAGTACTTCCACATAGCATTAAGATGTTGTCAAATACCTTCAGAAAATAATTTTGGCTTTTGTGGCGTCAGTCTTACAAAATTATTGAAATTTGTGTGGATATTTTATTTTACAATCCGGATTTTTGTACTAAGCCATTGTTAAGTGGCACAATGGCATTAAAATCTCACCCATGTTTGACAACTTTTGACTTTCTACCAACTGACATTACCCTAAGGCCGAAATACGAAATGTATATTATGATATCAATACAGTCAAATGGTGGAAGAATATTTAAAATGAGAATTTAAATAACACTGAAATTCATATTAGATATTGACCAGTTTTTGTTGCCAGTAAAACCTCCCGTTAATATCCACACCCTGTATTTTAAATCTATTCACATCAGCCATTATCTCTTACTTTTCAGCCTACATAGAAAATTTCATAATCTAATTTCCTCACTATCCCTTAAATTTATTCTACTAAATCCCATTTCCATGTCTTTTGCTTTTACTGCTATTTTTCGAATTATATTTTAGGACGTTAGTTATGATGTTCGAGTGATGTGTATTAAGCTATTATGCGGTTGGGAACTAATAATATTCAGTACTTTTCTTGTATATATCGGTGACCTATCATCATTAACATTACTTGGTCTGGGAACGTTTTGTTTGCAGATATCACAGATTCCGCAATAAATTTATATCTTTAGAAAGGTAGGCTAAAGGTATTTACATGGTCATTAGTAAACAGTTCCTAGCCAATTCTCTGTCAGTAAATCATGTAAACACACCCTATATACAGTATATACCAAAATATGAAAAGGTGTCAGATGCTGACAGTGTTAAATTCTTGTGATTGATAAGAAATTTAGATTAGATTAATACTTGTCCCATAGTACACATCAGTTTACTAGATGTTGTCTATACATGACAATCTTTACGTTAAGGATTTTCTAGTTTCATTTTATTTTATTTTTTTTTAATTTTTTATTTGTTTTAAGTTTTATCTAAAAGTTCATCTAAAGTGTAGAATGAGTTGGCAATCAGAAATTCTTCAGTTTCTTTTTAAATACTAGTTAACTGTCTGTCAGAGTTTCGATGCAATCTGGTAAGTGACCAAAGACTTTCGTGGCAACATAATTAATCCCTTTCTGTGCCAAAGTTAGATTTAATCTTGAATAGTGAATATCACTCTTTCTCCCAGTGTTGTAGTTATGCACACTGCTATTACTTTTGAATTGTGAGCTCCAGCAATTATTCTGATTACATGCTTTTGTGCAATGAATACTTTTTACTAAATGTTGAATTGCCCCAGAATATTATCCCATATGAAAGCGGTGAATGAAAATAGGCATAGTTCGCTAATTTACTGAGATGTATATGACAAAATTTTGCAATGAATCTGATAGCGTAAGTAGCTGAATTCAAACGTTTCTGCAGATTTTCAATGTGTTTCTTCCAATTCAATCCCTCATCAATGCAAACACCTAAAATTTTGGCATATTATACCTTCGTTACAGATTTATTTTCTAAGTCTAAATTTATTAATGGTGTCATGCCATTTACTGTATGAAACTGTATATACTGGGTTTTATCACAGTATAATGAGAGCCCATTTGTGGAGAACAACTTGATAATTTTTCCCGAAATACGAAAGACACTTTCAAACGGAATCTTGGCTACTTTGTATGTCTGAATAAACACCCTGGTTGGATGCTGACTACACCCAAATTCCGTTTTTGCTTGTCCCTGCGAAGAGGCGTGACGTCGTGTGTTTCTAATATTTGGCCGAGCGTCATTCGCCGGCTTGGTTTACCGCGGTCCTCTGTTGCTGTCGCCCGATGTTGAAAGACAGGCACAACTTCAGTACCGGGAACCAGTCTCGATCAGTGTCAGGTCATCCTCCCTCTTATTGAAATTCTTGCGATGTGTCGCCTATCTGCGCAATATCTCATGGTACCCGCTTGTGTCTGGCAGTACCAGGGTTTTATCAAATTGAATACCATGATCCTCTCGATGCAAAACATGTTCAGCAACAGTAGATCAGTCGCTGCCTCCCTTTCTACAGTTGCATCACGATTTTCCAACAGCTCTTTCTGTGGTACGTACGTACACGTCCCCACAACTGCACGGAATCCAGTAAATTCCTACCCTTTCCCAGCCGTTTGTAATTGTAGATTATTCTGAACTATCCGGAAGGTCTATATCTTAAGCGATGATCCGTTTCGTCCAGATGCTTCCTATTCGATCGGTAACTTCCTTTATGAATGACGGGAAAACTTCCACCTTCACGTGGCGGTCTTCGCGCTCTCTTTATTTCGGTGGAAGAATATCCCATCTTCAGTAATATAGTAAATGTGTTTCAATTCTGTGGCACGTACCTCCAGTTCGCGGTTGTTCCATGTTCTGTTCGGCAATGTCTTTATGATGGCTCACCTCTGCTGTGGATGTTGGGACCAATCCCGATGCAGATGACGACCAATGTATATTTTAATGAGATCTGTACTTTTCAAAAATTATAACTGGCAGCGCAAATTAGGAAGAAAGTTTTCAAATAATGAAAGTACTTAGTTCATGCACCATAACAAATACTGAAATGGAAATAATGGAAAAAATTTGGCTGCCCGTGAATGGCCGAATGATGTAAAGCTCTATGCTACGCATTGCGGGGTCGCTGCACGTCGCAGGTTGGAGTCCTCCTTTGGGCATGAGTGTATGTGTAGTCCTTAGCATAAGTCGGTTTAATTTATTTGAAGTATCTTTTAAGTTTAGATAACGATTATATCTGTAGTTGGGTCCCTCAGCATCATATACAACTGCACTTTTCGATTTTGAGAAATAGTGCTCGATTTTATAAAGAAAATGAAGACTATCTAGGTAAAATATTGAAACAACCAGAAAAAATAAGACAATATTAATGGAAATAATGCCCTACTTCAGTGGTTCCCTGTCTTCTCGCTTGTGGGACTCACAAAGTTTCTGGAAAATTTTTCGAGACCCAGTATATATAGCATTTTATGGATTTAAAAGACGACTGTTTTGTTTAGTTAGAATTTTTAAATGGCAAGATCAGTGTGTGATATTGTTAAATCTTCGTGTTAATGTCACTATCTATGTTTTAAACGAAGCTTGTTGGTTTTAAGCGTAAATGAATTTCTGCGCATTTGTTTCTTTTTTTTTCTTTTTTTATAAAGCTTAAGGAAAAAAGCACGAGATATTACTTGCGGATCCCATTAATTCCTTTAAAGATATATCTGTATACAATCTGTACTCTCTTTTCTGACTTTTAAATGAGATTAGGCCTGAGTCTTTGCATAAACCGTTCAAAGAAGAAAAATATTTTTCTGTAATTAGATTCCATTTCGTGCCAGCCCACGACAGAATTATAATGAAATAAAAGGTTTCAGCTTGGTAGGCGATGTGAGATGTTTATTTTAAAATTCAAAACATATCGATTTCGTCCCTACGATGGGACATCATCAGTTGTTTTTAACAGCATACACTGATGATGTCCCATCATAGGGACGAAATCGATATGTTTTGTATTTTAAAATAAACATCTCACATCGCCTACCAACCTGAAACCTTTTATTTCAAACATATTTAACAATACACTGCCGATTCTTGGCAATCAGATACCAAAATAATAATAAACATTAAACAATACTCCTAGAAAAAGAATCAAATTCCGCTTGGGGTATCGTGAAAATATTAATCCATAAAAGCTTTAAACTTAAAACATTGGTCCATAACCATTATCATTTGATTAAGGGAGCAATCGAGATTAAGGGATGGAAATTATGAAGAAAATACTGTCTTATAAAACACATTTTCACTTTAAGTCCGAATGTTGAACTAGGCTACCGACCCATCTGAAAATATAATGCGTCCCAGTAGTGGCTCCTGACACACAGTTTGGAAATCACTGCCCTACGATATTCCCCCTAAAACAAAATTCAGTCGGTAGACGCCTAAATCGCAGAATGCACACTTCAAGAATTTAATCGAGTAGTAGAAACTTAACAAGAGTAATTGTGCGCCAGATTTCTAAATTGTGTAGTTAAGAAGAACTACGACGAAGAGAATAAGAAGGAGAAGTCCCCACCTTGGCCCGGAAGCCAGCTTTAAGCGATTTGCCGCAGACTAACGGCTGGCGAGGCTGGGGGGCTTCGTGTGGGTGGAAAAGTCCGGAGTTATTTCCCAAATCCCACCCCTTACATTGGATTTGCATTCGCCCGATATAATGAGTCCCCGGGGGCTTCGCATCTAACGGGCCAAACGCCGCCAGCCACCACCAAATAATTGCAGTAAATAGCAAAGTTTTGACATCGTCTTGGCTTAATTTGCCCCAGGGATGTAATTCATTACTATGCATGAGCTTACGACGACGCCGTGTCCCATATTGTTCCGCCAGTCACAATGAATACAAATGGAAAATATACCACTTGCCTAGAGCGCTCAGAGAAATAAAATAAAAAAAAAAAAAACTGGCCGAGTAGGGGGGTGGTGGGTTGTAGACTCGGGCTTGAAACGTGCGGTCGACGCGTAAACGGCTTCCCGCCACAGAGGAAGGGTTTAATTCGAGCTAATAGCGCTCCACTGAGGATTGAAGAACTCGTTTTATTCCGCGGGAAACAGCTTTGCCTAAAGGAGACAGCCGTTGTTCACATTCGCGGTAAATTCCTGCAAGTGTAACTGAAGGAACTCTTTGCGCCTACAAAACTAATTAATCCGCATTAAAAAAACTACAGTAGAGAAGCAAATATGAAATACGCTGACGTTTAACTCAACAGTAGGAATACGTAATAATCGTAATGAAATCTAAGTTTGTTACCATCAGTTATTTAAACATTCAGAGTATTAGTAATGGAATCAACATAGCATTAACCCTTCTAAGCATGTACGATATTTAATTAATTTTTTTTTCTTTTAACATGAAGTGGGTCTGTTGGATCAGTTATGTCTAATACGTGAATTCAATTGAAATAAAGTACTTAATGTATATTATCCTGCTTGAATATTTTCATTTGAAAGCTATCGAGTATGAAGTAAGAAAGCTGTGTCAAATTTTTAATCAGTTAAAAACTTTAATTTTCGTAGTGAATGAATATCTTTTACTAAATTACATTACGTAAACCATCAGTATTCTACATCTGCATGGGATACTCTGCAAGTCACATCTAAGTGCCAGGCAGAGGGTTCATCGAACCACCATTATACTATTTATCTCCCACTCTATTCTCGAATAGCGTGCGGGAAGAAAGAACACCTGAATCTCTCCGTTCCAGCTCTGATTTCCCGTATTTAATTCTGATGGTCATTTCTACCTAATTAAGTGGGAGTCAACAATATATTTTCTCATTCGGAGGAGAATTTTGGCGACTGTAGTTTCGTAAGTAACCCACGCCGCAGCGATAAACGCCGTTATTGTAATGATTCCCATCCCAGATCCTGTATCATTTCCGTAACGCTGTCTCCCCTTGTATCGTGACAATACGAAACGAGCTGCCCTTCTCTGGACTCTTTCGATGTCCTCCGTAAAACCCACCTGATAATGATCCCAAACTGGGCAGCAATACTCCAAACATTGACGGACAAGCGTAGTGTATGCAGTTTCTATTGTAGTTCTGTTGCATCTTTTAAGGGTTCTACCAATAAAACGCAGTCTCTGTTTCGCCTTTCCCACGACATTATCTACGTATTCTTTCCAGTTATTTTAAGAGTGTTCACAAATGGTGATCTTGGCACAGACTAAGTATAAATAATTACACGTAAACACGTCAGGTTTTTACAGTTTTTGTACACCACATGGCTGTAGTCCAGGCACACGTTTCGTGCACTTCTGCGCACTACCTTTGTTTTTATATTCTTTGTATCAGGATACGGAGTACTCCTTCTCTTTTGGCGACCAACTGTGCCGTCACTGTTGCTGTTGTAACATTTCTTGGCTTTAATGTGAGATTTTTTTCTTGTACACACACCATTCTTGCCACTAGGTTTGTGCATGATCAGTGGCAAAACAGATGAAAATAGAGTAATAAAATATCCGAAGCATATTTATTGCGTGCACAGTATTGAGGCTCTGAATGGTTCTGGTATAAATTTCACCAAAATTTGAGTAAATGTTTCATTCAAAGGTGGTCGACCTTTTACTCCATAGAATATCATTTGCAGCAATATGTAAATGGCAGATAAAATGAAAATCAGTAGCTTTTTGAAAGGTCTGCTGTACGACGTCTGGTTAAAATAACCCACAACATACTTTTATGAAATGGAATGATAGGAATTTTGCATTAGAGAGACGTGGGTACGCCACGAGGGTTCATTCGTCGGATATGACACCTATATCTGTAGAAAATGGTACGATATTATTGTATTCTCAGTTTTAAATAAGATTTCGATATCTCCTCTGAATTTTATACACTGTTATCTATAAGCTAAATTCAAACATATGTTAAGAGTTTACACATTTTCATATCTTTGCAAACTCTATAACATATGTTGCAATACTTCGCTTAATTTTATTCTTCACAGTAAGTCGCAGCTCTTGCGCCACGCCGCATCATCTTGGAGAAACACCCCGAAGAGACTGTAACATACAAGTGCTGAAGAAAATTGGGAAGAAAAGTAGAAGTAATTGAGTAAAACAACGTACTGATTTATAAGTCACCTCCTGAAACATCAAAGGTTTTTGTCCAATAAAGGCGCTCAGAGTACGAGTAGTGTAAGTCCAGAGAAAGTGTTTCTGAGATATCGGAGGTTAAAGATATATGGGAATAATAAATTCAACATAAACATAAGAAACATAACTTTATATTGAAACAGGACATTGAACTTCATGTTGTCCATGCAATATATATATATATATATATATATATATATATATATATATATATATATATATATATATATATATACGGAATAACTATTTGCGACGGTAACAATTTTGCAAACGAAACATTTGGACTTGCTTCTATTGTCCCCTGAAAATTAGTGCACAGACATTGGTGGACAAAATAACTTTACCATTTCTTTTATCTCCAAATAAGTTTTTGAATACAGTACATTGCCTTAACGTGGTCACACATATAAACGTACATCATTTTTTTCGCAATCAGCGTCATTATCAGCAATGTGTGCTTGACGCGTGTTTGTAATACATGTTATATGTTTGAAGAAACAGTAGTGAATGCGACGATCAAAAGGAAGAAAATTCAACACATTCTTCTCCTGTGAGGCTGTAACTGCACGTCGCAGCTTGTAGAGACTGTTTTGTTCCGGTAACTGCAGTGCTGGCCTTCTTTTGCCCTTCTTTGACAAGTCTATTTCCTGAAATTGTATGTATGGTGTGTAAGGGTCTAGACTGTTTTTCTAAAAAAATGTTCAAATGTTTGTTAAGCTTATAGGACTTAACTACGAGGTCATCAGTCCCTAAACTTACAAACTACTTATCAACTACCTTATACTAAGGACGGCACAAATATCCATGCCCGAGCGTAGTGGCCGTGCAGACCGTGACTGGAGCGCCTCAGTCTCCTCGGCCACCGCGGCTGGCTTGTTTTTCTAGTATAGAGAGCACGCACATCCCTTTTCGTGCCTCGACAACTGAATTTGTAACCGATTATTTTTGTGACCAACAACTTTTTTTTCGGTTGACAATGGTTTTTCCATTTTTTCCTTTTTTTGATAGAAAGTCTGTATTCTGCATTTGAACTACTTTAATAGGATTTTCCTTCCTAGATTCTTTCACAACGGTTATCCACTCATCGGGCAAATAAATATGAGTTGTTTTCAACTCTTTGCTTCTGTCAAGCCCAAGTCAGCCTGATTTGGTCACAAGAAATTTTTGATCTATGATGTCGGTTTCCGTACCAGGTTCTTGTAACAGGTTTTTCAAAACAAGTGCCATTTTTAACTCATATTTTGTCTAGTGCAGCTGTCGGAAATCACATTTTTGTTACGTCCTGCATGGTACTTGAGATGCTTCACTAGGCGAGATGAAAGAATTTGTGATCCTCTTCCCCCTTCTGTTTCATCCCACATGTACATAAAACCAGTCGTTTCATTAAATGGATGTATTCCAAAATTGTGCACATACATATTCCTCTTATAGTATGCTAATGATGTGGATAGTTTTGAATACAAGAGTGACTTCTGTAGATCAAAGGTCAGTACATAAGCATAACTTGAAATAGTTTCTGCATCTAACTTCATCCTCTCCCTAGCATGAGCAGCTTTCCGTAAGTGCACTTCACTTTCCTGCTTCATCGACATCAAATTATCTTCATTCTTTTTCGCGGATATCCCTAGGTTAATTTAGTCACAGAAACTGCATGTGTCTTCTGATGGTAGCTTGAAATGGAGATCAAATTTTCTTGAAAAGACATTGTAATAGAACTTCTCTTTCACTTGTGTTTTTGTTCTTCTGTAAATTTCTGGACTTACATGTTGTACATTTTGGAAATAGACAACTCGTGGGATTTTTGTTCCTTGTGTAGTGACTCTGATAGGCTGTAAATGAGTTTATATGCTTCCCAACAGCCATGTCCTCAATTTTATTGCCTGGGGTTTTCTTGCCACGCGAGTCTACTACTGCTGCAGTATCTGGCTTTGATACGCAACGGTACAGTCGTCCATCAGAGATCTGAAATGTGTTCCGAAAAAAATTATTTGCAAACCTGAAAGCTTTGCTTTTCCACCTCTGGAAAATACTTCAATGACATTGATTTCTGATAACCAGAACCATTTCGCGGCCGTTTCTTTTGAACAGTGAATGATTGCACCGTTCAACGAAGATAAATATTTTGTTTGTGAATAGTCACCTAGGCTCCAGAAGGAATCAAATAAATTCCTAGACTGCAGTGATTCGCGAAGAATATTTTAAGCAACAGGAGCACAGTCTGTAGGTAAAAACTTTTCCTTCAACAAGGTTTCCTTTTCTGCTTGTATACTAATGTCCAGTATTTCGCAGAATTTTCCTTTAGCTTTCCCCCCAGGTCTCCATATGTTTTGTGCGTTTTCTTACTTTGTGCTTTACCGGTGCTGGACTATTCTCTACAATCCCTCTCGGAGCTCGGAGCCCTATGAGAAATAATTATAATAATTTATTTTATTTATTTATCGTATGACATAAACACTTGGACACGCAAGATACATTGCACAATGACACTTCCCCAGGTGGTAAGCAGAGACAACAAACAGCTTACCTCAAAATTTAAGTGCATTAATTACAGAGACGTATACAGGTATACAGTAAAAAGTCCACTACTATGTGTGATGCAATAGAATTTGGAAAAAAGATTATAAAATATTAATACAAATTTATGAAAGATATATTACATCTTTCAGTAATATGAACAATTGAATCAACACTAATATAAGAATATTAAGTGAGGAAACTAAAATAAGTAATAGAAAAAAAACAACAATGACATGAGCAGTAAATTTACACAATTTATATTAACTGAATTGAGAAACATAAGCAGCGAACATGGTACTTATATATTAATGTCTAAACCAGCCAGCCATGAAAGTGCATCATCTGTCACTTTATACAGGTCTGTTTTTGGACCTGGGTAAGACCTGATGTTGCAGTCATACACAATGTGGTCTATTGTCTGACGCGAAGCACCGCAGTCGCACTGAGGACTTGTCGATATGCCCCACTTGTATAGAGAATCCTGACAGACTCCGTGAGATGTTCGGATTCTGTTAAGTGCTTTCCATTGTCGTCGGGGAAGTTCGAATCCAGTAGGTTTTTCTGTGGGGTCGGGCCAGAGAGCTGTGAAGTTGACAGTGCTCCAGTCCGTTCGCCATTGCTCAGTGATGCTGAAATTCGCGTCTTGTAGTAGTTGCACTGAGACTAGTGGAGGCTTTCTGGGCTTCAACCTCCTCAGTGCTAGGTAAGGAATGTCCTTATGCACTGGTAGGTCTGGGTCACTTTGGATCCTCTTCAGCTGTCGGACCAAGCAGCCCTTTCTTCGTAGCGGTGGCGGAGCAATGTGACTCAGCACAGGTAGCCATTGCACAGGTGTGCTTTTGATGTATCCACTGATGGTACGCATGGTGTCGTGCAGTCTGGCATCTAGTTTGCTTACATGACTACTATTCAACCATGAAGAGGAGCAGTATTCTGCGGCAGAGTACGCAAGTGCGCCGGCCGCGGTGGCCGAGGGGACTAAGGCGCTCCAGTCACGGTCTCCACGACCACTACGGTCGGGGGTTCGAATCCCCCCTCGGGCATGGATATTTGTGCCGTCCTAGTTCGTAAGTAGTTCATAAGTAGTTTGTAAGTTTAGGGACTGATGACCCCGTAGTTAAGTCCCATAGACTATACAAACATTTGATTTGAACGCAAGTGCTAGGGCAGAACTTCTAAGAGTGGAAGCATGTGCTCCCCATCTGCTGCCACACAGTTTGTGCAAGATATTATTGCGAGTGTTGACTTTGGCTGCCGTTGCTTCCAGGTGTTTTCTGAAGGAAAGGGTGCGATCCAGTGTGACACCAAGATACTTTGGGAACTGATTATGGGGGAGCACTTCATCGTTGAGAAGTACTTTTGGAGATTTTGTTGCTTCATTATTGTTAAGGTGAGAACTAGTTGTTTCCGTTTTGCTAGTGCTGACAATCAGTCTCCAATCAGCGTAGAACTTCCCAACGATTTCAAGATCTTGAGAAAGGAGTGTGTCAGCATCTTCCATCCTCTTTGCTTGAACGGCTATTGCCAGGTCGTCAGCGTATCCAAATTTGCGTCCTTTTGTTTCTGGCATGTCTGATATATACAAGTTGAAAAGTGCAGGTGCCAGCACCGATCCTTGAGGAAGGCCGTTATTTATTTTTCGGACTCTACTTTTTTTGTCACCCATTATTATCTGAAAAGTTCTGTCACGTAGCATATTATTAAAGAGGCGTAAGAGCTTCTGGCATGGGATAGTGCGATACAGTTTATATAGTAAGCCATATTTCCATACAGTGTCATAAGCCGCAGTGAGATTCACGAAGGCAACCGTCGTCTTGAGTCGTTTCTGGAAGCCTGCTTCGATGTGGCTGGTTAGGCTGAGCACCTGGTCCTCACAGCCTCTGTTGTGGCGAAAGCCAGCTTGCTCCACTGGTAGGTGTTCTTCCAGTATTGGTTCTATACGTCCTAAAATAAGCCTCTCCAGCAGCTTGTAGGTTGTGCTCAGGAGGGAAATCGGTCGGTAACTCTCTGGTTTATCCTTCGGTTTACCGGGCTTCAGCAAAGATATTATTTTAGCTTTCTTAAACACGGGTGGTACAACGCCAGTCTGCATGATATGTGAAAAGAACTGGCTCAGCCATTCTCTCGTCCGCCTGCCGCTGTGTATTAAGAATTCAGGAAGGACTCCATCAAATCCGGGGGCCTTCCCTTTCTTTATTTTACTGATGGCTGTATTGACTTCTTCGGCTGTAAATGGCCGAGAGATTTTATTTGGAGCTCCTTCTGACTGTCGGAATGATTTCAAGTGTCGCTTAACAAAAGTTGTACGTTTCTTGTCTCTAGGTGCTCTAGACAAGGATACAATTCGTGAGGCATTCTGGTTGGAAGATACGCCTGGTACTTCTCGTTCAGGTGCACTGGCGTCTCCCAGTTTCCGTAAGAGGTTCCATGCCTTCCTGCTGGATTTGGTAAAGTTTAATGCCTCAGTAGTTTCTTCCCATATTTTCCTTCGAGATACATCCAGGTTTCGAAGGAGTTCGTCCGCAATTTCAGCATTGTTCTCCTGAAGGAGTCTCTGATGCAGTTCTTCTGTCTCTTCATTCCACCCTGGTATATATTCTTTACGATAGCCCCGGGGAATATATCGTTTGGCCGCTGCTATAATTATATTTACAAATCTATCATAGTTATACCATCTGGCAGGGATCCACCGCAGGGTTTGATCAATGTCGTTAGAAAATTTATCCCAGTTTGCTTTTTGAAGGTTCCAACGGGGTCTTGGGAGTGAGCGGATAAGAGGGATGTTGATTCCAATTTCTAGAAGGATGGGGCGGTGTTGGCTGTGTGGGAAACTCTCCTGGATTTTTCTGCGGGTGGGGATAGGATGGGACTGGGAATTCCTGGTAGTAAAGCTCAGATCAGGATTCGTTTCTGTGTTGTGGATAGCAGATTTGAAGGTATTTTTATCTTTCGCATCAAAGACCAGGTGCAGATGGTTTTCTTCGGCCCAGTTTGATAGCTTTTCCCCATTTATATCTGTTGTACGATATTTCCAGTCTGTGTGGTGACTGTTGAAATCTCCAGCGTATATTGTGGGGTGGGGGTGAGTTTCTATAACGTTCTGTGGCCATTCTGTTTGAGGTGGCTTGTATATGTTTACCACTGTTAGTTCACCAATCTTCGTAACTATTTTTTGGAAACAGTCGGCTGAAAGTGAGACCAGGGCCGCGTTTTCAATACTGCTCCTCCCATAGGTTGCGAGTCCGTAATGCCGGTGATATACAGCTCCCAGCAGATCATAACCATGGATCTTCCCTCTGGACCTTTGTTGATCTAGATTTTCGATGTGTGTTTCCTGAAGAACGGCTACATCAACATTGTTTTCCACTAGAAATTTTGAAAGAAATTGGCTCTTGGAGCTGCTAAGCCCCTCTACGTTCAGTTGACAAATCTGTGTAGTGCTGCCCAGTTCTCTTGTCAGTACAGACTCAGGAGTCTGTTGCTTCTTCCTCATCATCATTGCATGAATTAGCCCAAGTGTTTGATAGCCAGGATAGTCCACAAGTGGTCTGGCTGCCGTGACTTCTGGCTCTGACTTCGTGCCTCGAAGTGACTGTTCTTTAGCACCACCCAGGGGACACGTGTAGCTTGAGGATTGCTACGGACGCGAACAGTCGTTGTCCCCCAAAAATAAATTATAATAAAACTAGCTGTTACAAAGCACCGAAAGTAAAATTAGTGAACAGTAAGTGAATTCTATTTCATTAGAGGTTTCGTAACAGGTTCTTTTACTATAAATTATATTTACAAATTTTATACATAATAAAAACGTGTGTTTTGTGTCTTAGTACCTTCTATAATAAATTATTTTACCTCTGATTTCCATAGTAACGATTATATCGTGTAATATAAAAGCACAACGTTGAAACGCAGCATTCAGCGTGGACGTGCTTTACTTGTCCTCTGAAATAAGAAACAGATATTTTAGTTGCCAAGTGAAGTGCTGCCACTTGGCAACAACCAGTGCAACTAGGGATTTTATTCACAGGTTGTCTGAAGATTGCCCTTAATTCATAGTGTAATACGCCTCGTATGAAAATAAAGTTTTTTGTGGACTTACACCACTTAATACTCTGAGTGCCTCATTTTGAGGGAAGTGTGGGGTGCACGAACAAAGGGAAAATAAGACATGAATACAAAAATTATGTCAAAAGAGTCACACACAAACAGCGCGTAGAGAGCTGCATCTGTCTTTATACTCGAAACTACAACAACATACATTTAACACAATCAGTTTGTGATAGCATAAGTATATGAACAACAAGTGCTTTGGCTAGACAGTATGAAAGCCGCGATGGAGTAGCCGAGCGCTCTAAGGCGCATTGCTGCGGATCGCGCGGTTGCTCCCTGTAGGAGGGTCGAGTCTTCCATCTGGCATGGGTGTGTACGTGTTGTCCTTTGGTTAGTTCAATTATGCCCGGTTTCTGGAAAACCACAGTTACCGTGCCGTTAGCTACTATCACATTATAATTTAACATGCCAAATAACTTCCATCGGTTTCCCGTAGCTGATTTCAACGACCGTTAGTTAACTATGAGGTAACTACCCCTTCTGTCGGTGTTAATAGTACGTCTTAACAGATCACAGATGCCACTACTCACGAAACTTGCAATTACTCGAATTTTATCGATTGTTAAGGAAAAATCGAAGACGCATAATAGTTTGTATAGCTGTCACGAGTTTTCTGCTCCTGTTTTGAAACGCAATGGGCAACAAGCGAGGAAAAAAAATACTTTATTTGAGAAAAAACCTTTTGAACGACCTAGTTTTAGAAAGGAAATAACGTATAGAAAATAAAAAGACAGATGGCTCGACTATTGTGGAAAAGCAACACGCCTTGTTAGATGTCACAAAACGGTACATTTCCTTAAATCAGGAGAGAGAATGGCAATGCAGCTTAAAGAGCTGCATGCTGTTTTAAAAGGAAAAGCTAGGACAAACAACAAAGATAGTGTTAGTAATAAAAATCATATGTATTATTTCTGTTGTTAACATCTGTTCTTATGAATGTAGGTTTTCCTCTTCCCATTGTTCTGAGAATGTGACAATACTTTTTACACTACCACCAGCTGATCAATTTACGTCCACCCTTCCACCTACCTGAGCCCCGTGTTTTAATGAAGAACACTAATCACTTGAAACACTGATCGATCTTAATGGCAATTGCGTAGCAGAACACTATTGCAAAAGGAAGTATCTTTATGGTTAATTCAAAGCTTTATTATGAAAGCATGGATTTGTGATTGCTCAGTGTCGAGATGTTGCTTAACCAATCGGGAGGGAGATACAGCTAATGTTCAAAATCAAATGTTTGCTTAGTTCTTTTTTAGCCTGAAATGCATATGAAACTCGCTCTCATTATAATCAAAACGCGTCGTGGTCTGTCAACGCCGCTGAGTACAGCTAAGTTTTCCTCTTCTAAAGACCTGTCCGTTGCTTCGAAAGAAGAAGAAGAAGACCGTGATTATGACGACAAAATAATTTCTATTCTTGAGCTTCAAAACTTCCAAAATTGTGCGAAAATGACACGGAAACCAGTCATAAAAACAAAAACAAATAACAACTGTTGAAAAATTTATGAACTTAGTTTGGAAGCTACTAGGGTGCGTAGCAGATATAGTTAAAACTAACGTTAACGTGTAGGTAACCACAGGGGAACGCGCATTTATCTTTAACGCATAGGTGACTACGTCTGTGACAGTAACTGTGGTCTCGGAAACCCATTTTGTACTTAACGTTCAGGCAACACAGAGATAACTATGACGGGACAGGTAACTTTGTTTCGGAAACCGGCCATTAGAGTAGTTTGTAAGCCTAGGGACTGACAAACTCAGTAGTCCCCTACTCTTCCTCGTGTTTATAAACGATTTAGGAGACAATCTGAATAGCTCCCTTAGACTGTTCGCGGATGATGCTGTCGTTTATCGGTTAGTGAAGTCAACAGAGGATCAAAAGCAACTGCAAAGCGATTTAGACATAATTTCTACTTGGTGTGAAAATTGGCAATTGACACTAAATAAAGAAAAGTGTGAAGTAATACGCATGACCACTAAAAGAAATCCACTGAACTTCAATTACGCGATAAATCAGTCAAACCTTAAGGTCGTAAATTCTACCAAATACCTAGGAGTTACAATTACGAACAACTTTGACTAGAGAGAACACATAGAAAATATTATGGGAAAGGCGAACCAAAGGTTACGTTTCATTGACAGAACGCTTCGAAGATGCACCAGTTCCACCAAAGAGACTGCCTACATCACACTAGTGCGTCCTCTCCTGGAGTACTGTTGCCCCTTGTGGGACCCTCACCAGGTGGGACTGACGGAAGATATGGAGAAGGTTCAGAGAAGGGCAGCTCGTTTTGTTTTACACGTTAAGAGGGCGAAAGCGACACGGAAATGTTGCACGAATTGGGGTGGAAATCATTAAAAGAAAGACGTTATTCATTGCGGCGTGACCCGTTTGCGAAGTTTCAATCACCGACTTTTACTTATGAATGTGAAAATATTTTGCTAGCACCCACCTACTTAGGGAGACATGACCATCCCAATAAAATAAGAGAAATCAGATCGAAAACGGAACGATTTAGGTGTTCTTTCTTCCCGCGCGCTATTTGAGAATGGAACGGTAGAGAAAAGTTATGAAAGTGGTTAATGAACCCTCTGCCAGGAACTTAAATGTGATTTGCAGAGTATCTATGTAGATGTAGTTAATTCGCACATATTTACAAACATTTGAACGTTATTGATAGCATGAAAGTAAACAGATGATTCGGAAGGGAATTGTGAACGTTCATGTATCAGAATACGATATGCGCCACGAAATTTACGTTATTTGACGCCGCATGGCTTGGGACGCTGCGAGACACTGATTGCAGTATATAGGCAAGCGCGGTTGCAGCTGCGCGAGCTGGCATTAATCACGTGATATTAACGACAATTAACGTCGCAGCAGTGACGAACGATGCCGCAGGCCCGCGATACGGGGCCTTGAGTCTGAGGATCCCCCGGTGATTAATAGAGTGCGAGGATGAACGGGGACAGCCGACAGATCTGGAACGACGGCCGCACACTTGTTCGCGCGGCTAATGAAATATTTCTGCCTCTGTATATGTTATAAATCAAAGATACAATAAGCGCCGGCGGCGGGAACTAATGGACACCTCACCACCGAGGTACTTCCTACACCTGGGCAGAAGCAGCTCCCGCGTACGGTGATGGTTTAACAGCTCTCGTGAATTATGATTGCCTCACTTCTGGTACACTATAAATTTTACTTTGAAATAAATCGTGGGCTCCAAGATTAATTATCTTCTATAAACTTTGTCTCTTAATTTTCTTTGACTTGCACGGTTAACGCTACTTGCTTTCGTAGATTAACTTTCACAGCTGATAAACTGAATCTAGTTTTATAACTAGGCAACGTTATTTTTCATTTTTTATCATAGTTTCTAAGTTTATTTGTACTCTCTTGACTGCTTTAGTGAGGTCGGCAGAAATTCCGCTCTTTAGAACTGAGGAATTTATATCCTTCTTCATGTTATTTTTTTTTTCTTTCTTCTATATTCTGTTGAGAATGGTATGCTTACTTTTTGAACATACATCTAAAGCAGTGAAGTTATGGTTTACCCATATTACAATATGAAGCAGTGATCCATACGCCATTATCAGAAATATCTTCTTCATATTATTTGCGTTTAATAACACTCCACTCCTCTCGGCAAAAATGCGGTGTGTTTATAAATGCGTGACCTGATTTCAATCACAAATAATTACGAAACGTAGCACCTACCGGCAAGGAAACATATAGTTGTTCGAGTGTATGAGATCAGAAAATCATCGTCATATGTTTTCTAGTGGTTCTCCTCAGTTTGGCCGGATGCGGTTGCCGAAGAGACTCAGGCGCTTCAGTCACGGTCTGCACGGCCACTACGGTTGGTGGTTCGAATCCCCCCTCGGGCATGGATATTTGTGCCGTCCTAGTTCGTAAGTAGTTCATAAGTAGTTTGTAAGTTTAGGGACTGATGACCCCGTAGTTAAGTCCCATAAGATTTACAAACATTTGATCATTTTTCCTCAGTTTGCGGTCAACCAGAGGTAATACGGCTGCCCGGGAGTAGCCGAGCGGTCCGGAGCGCCACGTTGTGGATCGCGCGGCCTCCTGCAACAGAGGTTCGAATTCTCCCTCTGGCATGGATGTTTGTATTGTCTTTAGTATAAGTTAAATCGTAAGTAATTTGTAAGTTTAAGGACTGATGACCCCGCAGTTAAAGTCCCATAAACTTTACAAACCTTTATAGAGGTGTTATGATCGCCGGTCAACACAATGCATTTTGCAAACGTAGGCTTCCGCGGCTGTTGTCCCTATCAATAAAATTCTTCCGGGTATGAGACCGCGTCGTCATTTTGTAAACTCTGCCGACGTTTCGGCCACTGTTGCAGGCGGCCTACACAGACCCTGATGAAGGCCGCCTGCAACAGCGACCGAAAAGGGTATAGTTTATAAAATGACGACGCGGCCTCAGACCCGGAAGAATTTTATTGATACAAAGCATTTTGTTTACTATAGTTTGGAAAGTGATCTGGCTCTGCATCCTTTTCATCAGCGGACCCAAAAATTCGTCAAGAATATAGACTGTTTGAAGAGACCGGAAGCATACGGAAAGGTAAGAGTTCAGTTCGAGGCTGCACCTGTCATTAAACGGTGGAAGAAGTTTGGGAAACATCTGAACGTACGAGGTATGTCCACAAAGTAAGTTCCGTTTGGTTATATAAAAGAAGCGTGTACAGATACAGAAAAAAAATTTATTGTACAAAAATATACAACTATTAAACTACGTGTCTACATAGATTCCGAAATTTTGTAAGCAGTTGTCATAGCATGGCACAAGTTCTTGTATGCCTTGTTCGTAGAAAGTTTCCGCCTGTGTATTCAACCATGTGGTAACAATTTCTTTCAGCTCGTCATCATGGTTGAAGTGTTGACCACCATGGACAGGTGAAGAAGAAAGTCGCTAGGTGTGAGGCTGAACGGAGGATGATCAAACTCGTCACAGTGAAATTCCCATAAGAGTTGTTTGGTGCTGGCCGCTGTGGCCGAGGGGACTGAGGCGCTCCAGTCACGGTCTGCACGACCACTACGGTCGGGGGTTCGAATACACCCTCGGGCATGGATATTTGTGCCGACCTTAGGATAAGCTAATTCACAAGTAGTTTGTAAGTTTAAGGACTGATGACCCCGTAGTTAAGTCCCATGAGCTATACAAACATTAAAAAAGTTGTTTGGTCATAGTCGCCTTGTGAGTTCGGGCGGTAACCTGAAGGGAAAAAAACTCCTTTCATCTCTTCTTACACCTAAAATCTGTCTTTGGTGGTCAACGCTTCAACGATGATGATGAAAGAAGATGTTATCACATTGTTGAATACACAGGCGACAACCTTCCATGAAGAAGGCACACAAACACGTGTGCCATGCTATGACAAGTGCCTACAAAATTTCGGAAGGTATGTAGAAAGGTAGTTGAACAGTATATTTTTTCTGTATCTGTACACGTTTGATTGATATAACCAAACGGAACTTACTTTGAGGACATGTCTCGTACGTACTAGTCGCGCTAGCAACAACTCACAATCCCTAGTACGACTATCTGTGTACGACATCGTTGGACATATTTTTGGGCAGATTTCACATTTGTCTGATTTATACTCTATATTAAATTTACACCTCTTTCTTTAAGTACACATCACGACGACCTCTTTCTTTTAATGTTTAAGACTCACTTGCAGAGTTTGATACCACATAGGTACTCTGTCTTCTCGGTCTCTTTTGAGGTGGCACCGCCAACATCATATGCATAAACAAAATTGCTCAGACTCTCTCTATCCAAACATTAATCCCGACTTGCAGGGTCTGCGACATTGCTGCGTGTCCTCCATTTCTTTCGGTCGTTGACATCTTATGGCCTTAAACCAACAGCGTGCATGTCTGCCCTGATGTTGTCAGTCCATCTCTTTGCCGGTCTTCCTCGTGGTCTTGTTTCTCCTGGGTTGATGTGGAGTGCTGTCTTCGCAACCGAGTTGTCCTCCTTTCAGATGACATGGCCGTACCAGCGGAAACGGTCTTCCCTCAGTTTGTCTGTGATGGGCGCCACACCATACTTTTGCCGGACTTCTGTATTTTTTACATGTTCGCATGTTCATGGGTCAGCCCCATGTACCAACGAAGCATCTTCATCCTCATCGTATGTAGCATTTCTTCCTGTTGTTTCGTCATAGGGCGACACTCAGTCCCATAGATTGCTGCTGGACGTACCATGGTTTTGTATAATTTTGCCTTTAGACGCTGAGGCAGCTTAGAACGCCCAGCCACTCTACCGCGGCGCCGAATCCATTTGAGATCCAAATGCACGGATTAATTCTTGACAATAAGAAGCTAGATGTGTTGATCGCGGCACATGAAATCCATTTGTGATCCGAAAGCACGGATTAATTCTTGACAATAAGTGCATAATGAACTAATATTTTTAATTCAATTTTGTTTCTGTGTTAGTAGATTGTTTCCTTCGAAGTAATTCATAATATTTGAATGTGTTATAAGTAGGAATATCTCACTGTAAATTACATTAGTGATTAAATCTCTAATTCAGTCCAAAACTCGCATTTCGAGTATATATATATATATATATATATATATATATATATATATATATATATATATATATATATATATATATATTCATATTATTGGAACGGCTTTTACAATTGCTGCCATCAACAGAAGATTAACAAAATATTGTGCATAAGTTATAATAAGATACCATTTTGTCAAATATGGCTACATCAAAATTAGAAAACGGGCCATTCTACATCTGTTTGGAATTACTGTTCCATTTGATCATTAACTGCAGTTACTCAACAGAGTGACAAATACATCGTGACTGTAGATTTTCACGTTAAAATAACATTAACTTGTCCCTACTGCAATAACAATAAACAAGATCAGCGGGGAGGAGAGAATAGGGCAATGAAATGGATTTAAAAAGACGGATGATGTAGAGAAGATGGGGTAGGAGATGGATATGGTTTGGTATAAGAGGAAGGGTTGTGAAAGTGGTGGGAAAAGATTGGGGGAGAGGAGATGGACAAAGGAAGGAGGTGCCACACTGCAGAATGCTAACGAAGATACGAGCTTATGGAATAGGTTCACAGATTTGTGACTGGCTGGAAGACTTCCTAAGTAATAGGACGCAGTACGTTGTTCTCGACGGCGAGTATTCATCAGAGACGAGTGTATCGTCAGGAGTCCAGGGGAGTGTGATAGGACCGCTATTATTTTCTATCTATATACATGGACACAGTAAGTTGTAATTTGCGGCTGTTTGCTGATGATGCTGTGGTGTATGGGAGGGTGTCGTCTGTAACTGACTGTAATAGCATACAGGTTGACTTAGACAAAATTTCTAGTTAATGCGAAGAATGGCAGCTAGCTCTCAACGTAGAAAAATGTAAGGTGATGCGCATGAGTAAAAAAACAATCGCATAAAGTTCAATTGCAGCAATAGTAGTGAGCTTCTTGATGCTGTCGCGTCGTTCAAATATCTAGGCGTAACATTGCAGAGCGATATGAAATGGAACGAGCATGTAAGGACAGTTGTGAGTAAGGCGGACAGCCGACTTCGGTTTATTGGGATAATTTTGGGAAGATGTGCTTCATCTGTAATGGATACCGCGTATAAAACGCTTGTACGACCACGTCTTGGGTATTGCTCAAGTGTTTGGGACCCGCAGCAGATCAGTTTAAAGGAAGAGGCGGTTCAGAGGCGAGCAGCTAGATTTGTTACCGGTAGGTTCGACCAATGCGGGAGTGTCACGGAAATGCTCCGGCAACTCAATTGGGGATCGCTGGAAGAAAGACGACGTTCTTTTCGTGAAATTCTGTTAAGTAAATTTAGAGGGCCGGAATTTGAAGCTGAGCGTAGTATGATCTTGCTGCCGCCTACTTACATTTCGCGTAAAGATCACAAAGACAAGATAAGAGAAATTAGGGCTCGTACGGAGGCATATAGGCATTCTGTTTTTCCTCGTTCAATTTGGGAGTGGAATAGGAAAGGAAATGCCTAGTAGTGGTACAGTGTACCCTCCGCCACGTACCTTACGGTGAATTGCGGGGTATGTATGTAGATGAAGATGTAGAAGGCGACGGGGAAAGACAGGAGGGAGGATGGGATGACACACGGAGAAGAACAGGTTAGGGTATATATCCCATACACATTAGCTACTGCGAAGCGTTGCCGAGTTTGCTACGTACATTAAAAATAAATGCACTTTATAAATTATTAATACGTTAACATGGCATGTAAGGTGCTGAAATTTCCTGCCGCCTTACAACTTTAGTAATCGCCGTGCTATTCAAATAATCATCACCTACGGAATTCACCAGAGTATACGTTTTCTTCTACAGAATAAGACCTCGATCGCGGTACACTGCGTAGTGGTTCACACCGCGCAAATTTGTGATTTTGTGGAGAGCAGTTCAAGAGAGAATTGAAGTAGGAGACGGAGAGGGAGAGGTGTAGGCAGGAATGGGAGAGAGATTAAATTTTCACACGGCGCCCTTAATTAATGATTCTCCTTGGCACGAGGCAGCAGCAGGCGCGAGTTCCAGCAGCGGGCCGCATTGTTCTGCCGGCGTCGCCTGCTCGCCTGACGAACGCCGCCCACACCACACCCCACCACACAGCACAACACGCAGAACTGTGCGGCGCGCCGTGTTCGCTCCACCCTATTCCCTCTCTCTGTCTGCTAAAGATTCGCGGCGATATACGCTATCCAACGGTAAGCCCGCAAGCGCGATTTAATTTTAATGCGTTACATTTACTAAGATTTAGAAACACAAATGTAGTGACTTCAATACATCAACCTTGCATTACTAACTACTATTGGCGATTTATTTTGATATAAATTTTCAACAAGTTGTTTTCAAGAAGGTCTTTTAATTCTTCCATAATTAGAGTTTGTGGAATAGGTTCACAGATTTGTGATTGGCTGGAAGACTTCCTAAGTATTAGAACGCATTAGTTGTTTTCGACGGCGAGTGTTCAGAGCCGAGTGTATCGTCAGGCTTCCCCTCAGGGGACTCACCGCTCTGTGGTGAGTACGTGCGTGGCGAGCACGGGGCCCCAGCCTTTGTAGCACTCTTTCCTTTCCGTGCTACATGACGCTTCTTCTACTGTCTTTTTCCCCTCTCTTGGGGACCGAGTCTGTGCATCCTTCGGGGAACCGAAGTTCTGACCCTTTTGGCTTTACAGTCTTCTTTCACCTCTTTCTTTGCCTCCGCGTCTGCGTTTGAGGCTTCTCCTCCTACTATTTCTCTCTTCCTCCTCCCTGTACGCACTTGAAGGCCACCCATATGGGTGACTGGGTAATGCGTAAGTCCCAGCCCCGGGCTGGCATGTAGGGTGCGTGCGTACCCCCTGGTTAAGGCCAGGCCAGGGGAGGGGCGATTGCCTGCGCTGATACCTTCCCGATTCGCCGATTGGTCCCTCCGTCTGTAGATCGGGAGGTGTGACCTGGGGTGTGAACAATCACCCAAGGCGGGTGTGCTTCCATTGGGGGCCCCCAGCAGGAAGGAGCGTGCCATCGGAGACACTGGCAATCGTGGGGGATACAACCGCGATGGTTCTAAAAAAAAGAAAATGTAAAGAGTCTTTAGAAATTGATGTACTAGACAATAGTGTGTCTGAACAGAAAAATTTACAGACATCGAAGTTCCTTGTGGTGACCCGTACCGAGGAAGGACAATCCTTTTCGTCGGTGAACCCATTTATTATTCAAAAAGGGGTTGATGCCATTGCCGGCCCAGTTAAGACCTGCAACCGCCTACGTAATGGAACACTACTGTTAGAAACAGAAAGTGGCTCCCAGGCACAGCGGCTGCTTAAGGCTACTCTGCTCCACAGCTACCCGGTTCGTGTTGAGCTCCATCCGACCCTCAATTATTCCCGAGGGGTAGTCTTCTCGGCCAGTTTGGACGGTCTGACTGATGATGAACTGAAAGAATATCTGGCAGCTCAAGGCGTCGTTGCAGTACACAGGGTGACAAAAAAAGAGAACAATGTTGTAGTGCCCACTCGCACAGTGTTTCTGACCTTCGACCGAGTGGCTCTGCCGCCGAAGATCAAGGCAGGGTATGAGGTCGTCACAGTACGACCTTATATTCCTAACCCTACTCGGTGTTATCAGTGCCATCGATTTAACCACACAAGCCAGTCTTGTAAGAACCCGGTCATATGTGTCACCTGTGGTAAAGAGGCCCATGAGGGGATTTGTCCACCACCGTCCCCTCATTGCATAAATTGTAACGGGAATCATGCTGCTTCCTCCCGGGAATGTCCTGTGTTTGCTGATGAACGGGCCATCCAGGAAATCCGTGTAAAGGAAAAGGTTCCCATACAAGTTGCACGTAAAATGTACGCCAGTCGTAAGCCTAAGACCCCACCGCGTGGTAATTACAGTACTGTAGTTGCAACGCCTCCACCGACACGGGATATGGCCACACAGACTTGTGACCTACAGTTTACGACAGTAGTTGTCAAACAACCTACATCGACAACGGCGCCACGTTCAACGAAAAGTGTGAGTACCTCTAACAAATCTTCATCTTCAGCTGTGAAACCACAGATAGAGACGCGAAAGTCTAAGAAAGAGCATTCGCGCGAGGATTTCCTCCGCACCCCTACCAAAACGTCTGAGCCAACCAAGGAGATTCACCAGGGCTCCAAGAAATCAAATAGGGGGAAAACTCTCCCCCCTCCTACCTCACAATGTGACGATGGCATCCCCTGGAAGCCTATAGTCTCTCCAGGTGCATCAGCCAAAGATGGGGCTGCCGACCACACTCACACAGCTGCTGTGGTAACCTCTGAGAATATGGAGCAAGACCCTCCTGTCTCAGACACCACCAGTTGCGAACATTCGCACTGTGGCCCGCCGCCTTCGTCGGGCTGATGTCCACCTTCATCTCATTTTATCCCATTATGGATATTCTTCAATGGAACATTCGTGGTATCCGGTCGAATTGGACAGAACTGCAGCTTTTAACGCGAACATATCATCCAATCATCTTCTCTCTACAGGAGACAAAATTGCTCCCTGGTACTCGAATTACTTTCCCACGCTACACTACCGTTCGCTTTGACCTTCCTCCAGTGGCAGGAATTCCAGCACACGGGGCCTAATGTTGCTTATTCGGGATGACGTACACAGTACACCGGTCCCTTTGTGTACTCCAATACAAGCTGTTGCTGTCCGGATATACCTTCCTGGATTTGTCTTCACACTGTGCAATATTTACGCTCCTTCCTCTTTTCCCGTCACTAGATCAGATCTCCTAGATCTTATTGACCAGCTTCCACGTCCGTTTTTGTTGGTGGGAGATTTCAATGCCCACCACCCCCTTTGGGGCTCCCCACGACCATGTCCACGGGGCTCCCTCCTGGCAGATATACTGAACCACCTTCAGCTCATCTGCCTTAACACTGGTGAACCAACTTATCTTTCAGACACCACAAATACTTTCAGCCATATAGATCTAGCTATCTGCACTGCTCAGCTGGCACGGCGTCTTGAATGGTCTGCTCTCTCAGACACACATTCGAGCGATCATTTTCCGTGTGTAATTCACCTAATGATGCCTGACACCCTTGAGCATCCACGCCGCTGGCAGTTAACGAAAGCGGACTGGGAGCTCTACACGTCACTGGCGGATTTTGGTACTTACCATTATCCTAGTATAGACGACCAAGTGGAACACATTACCACAGTTATTCTGACAGCCGCAGAATGTTCCATCCCCTGCAAGACTTCCCACGCACGTCGTCCCCTTGTCCCGTGGTGGACCGCGGAATGCCGTGACGCTCTGCGAGCACGGCGACGTGCCCTTAGAATCTTCAAACAACGGCCCACGCTCGACAACTGCATCCGATACAAACGGCTGCGGGCCTATTGTCGTCGCCTCTTTCGCGACTGTAAACGCGCCAGTTGGCGCTCATTCACGAGCTCTTTTAATAGGTCTACCCCTTCCTCCATCATTTGGGGTAACCTTCGAAAAATTTCGGGCACTATGGCTCATTCCCCAATTCCCGGTCTGTGTGTCGCAACTGACACCGTCGTCGATCCTCCACAAATAGCCAACGCACTGGGTCGACATTTTGCAGAGGTCTCTAGCTCTTCACATTACACTGACGCTTTCCTAGCTAGGAAACGGACGGTGGAGGCGACTCCATTGCCCTTTACCTCTCAGAACCGTGAATGCTACAATACCGAGTTTACTGTACGAGAGCTTCACCACGCACTCTCGTCTTCGCGGTCCTCCGCTCCAGGACCAGATGGCATTCACGTGGCGATGCTGCAACACCTTTCACCAACGAGCTTGCACTTCCTACTGGCCACCTACAATCGCATATGGATAGAAGGCACCTTTCCGCGACGCTGGCGTGAAGCCATAGTCATTCCCATACCAAAGCCTGGGAAGGACAAATGTCTTCCTTCCAGCTACCGCCCCATTTCCCTCACCAGTAGCATATGCAAGGTGATGGAACGCATGATTCACGGGCGCCTGGTATGGTGGCTTGAAACGCGACATCTCCTGTCTAATGTCCAATGTGGGTTTCGCAAGCACCGTTCTGCGGTGGATCATCTTGTTGCCCTATCTACCTCAGTAATGAATAACTTTTTACGGAAGCGCCAGACAGTTGCGTTGTTCTTTGATCTGGAAAAGGCATACGAGGATGGGCATCCTCCGCACTCTGCATACATGGGGTTTTCGGGGTCGCCTGCCAATTTTTATCCGCGAATTTTTAACAGACCGTGTTTTTAAAGTGCGTGTTGGTTCGGTTTTATCGAGCACTTTTAATCAGGAGAACGGAGTCCCCCAGGGCTCGGTCCTGAGCGTTGTTTTATTTGCAGTGGCAATCAATTCTATAGCCGATCACCTTCCACTGGGAGTGTCGGCGTCCCTATTTGTTGACGACTTCGCGATCTACAGCAGCTCTGAGCAAACGGGTCTCCTGGAGCGGCGCCTCCAGTGGTGCCTAGACAATCTCCACGCGTGGAGTATGGACACTGGCTTTCGATTCTCAGCCGACAAGACAGTCTGCATGAACTTCTGGCGGCGGAAGGAGTTCCTTCCCCCATCCCTTCGACTGGGCCCCATAGTACTTCCATTTGTGGATACCACGACGTTCTTGGGACTTGTTCTCGACAGGAAGTTAAGTTGGTCTCCCCACATATCCCGTTTGACAGCTCGCTGTACCCGCTCTCTCAATGTGCTGCGGGTGTTAAGTGGCACCTCGTGGGGAGCTGACAGGTCTACTCTCCTCCATCTGTATCGCACCATAGTTCGGTCCAAACTGGACTATGGTAGCATCGTTTATTCTTCGGCTCGACCGTCCATACTGCGCCGCCTTAATACAATCCACCACCACGGTCTCCGTCTGGCGACAGGAGCGTTTTATACTAGCCCCGTTGAGAGCCTCTATGCCGAGGCCGCCGAACTACCCCTTTCTTACCGTCGGGAACTCCTGCTTAGCCGTTACGCTAGTCGTTTGTCGTCCATGCGAGGACACCCGACGTACGCGGTTTTTTTTAACGACTCACTTGACAGTCTCTTCACTCTGCGCCCGTCTGCTCTGCTACCACCGGGAGTACGCTTGCGTTCGCTACTCGGCCAGCTTGGCGTTACAATGCCTGCTATCTTCTCGACTGGAGAGAGCACCTCTCCACCGTGGCGAAGCCCCGAAGTCCGTGTTAACTTTGATCTTCATTCTCTTCCAAAGGACTCCACACCTCGTTTCGTCTACCAGAGAGAATTTCACGCACTCCGGTTTAAATTTGATGACAATTTGTTCATTTACACTGATGGCTCAAAGACAGACCAGGGTGTTGGGTGTGCTTTTGTACTTGGCAACGTCTCTTTTAAATATCGTCTTCCTGAGTGGAGTTCCATTTTTACAGCCGAGCTGTATGCATTATACCAAGCCACACAATACGTCCGGCGCCACTCGCTCAGTAAGACTGTCATTTGCTCGGACTCAATGAGTGCTTTGTTGAGCCTTCGCATCCTATATCCGGCCCATCCCCTGGTACAAAGCATCCGCAATTGCCTTACTTCTCTTTCAACGAGCGGAACTACGGTGACGTTTCTGTGGGTCCCTGGCCATGTGGGAGTGTTGGGGAATGAGGCTGCGGATATGGCTGCCAAGGAAGCAGTTCTCCTTCCTCGGCTATCTACCTTTTCCACCAGCTCTGATGACCTTCGCGCTGGTATCTCCCAGCGTATTATCTCGCGTTGGTATCTACATTGGTCATCCCTGTCAGGGAACAAATTGCGAGCCATTAAACCTGTGCCTGATATCTGGTCAACGTCATCTCGACCCTCCCGCCGAGAGGAGATTGTTCTAGCCCGGCTTCGTATTGGCCACTGCCGTTTTAGCCACCAGCATTTATTACGTGGTGGTCCTGCTCCCTTATGTGAGCACTGTGATGCACCTTTTACTGTCAACCATCTTTTAGTGCAATGTCCATTTTTTAACCGTCTCCGTCATGATCTGTGTTTCCCATTTGAATTGTCTGCCATTTTAGCTGATGACCCGCAATCGGTTAACAGAGTTTTACTTTTTATACATCGTGCAAATATGGCGAAAGCCATTTAATTTCTAACCCCGGTTCTTTTTTACTTTGGGCAGTGTTGGGCGCTAATGACCACAGCAGTTGTGCGCCCTAAAACCACAAAAAAAAAAAAAAAAAAAAAAAAAATCGTCAGGCTTGCCCCAGGAGAATGTAATAGGACCGCTATTATTTTCTATCTATATAAACGATCTGTTGGACAGAGTAACTTGTAATTTGCGGCTGTTTGCTTATGATGCTGTGGTGTAAGGGAGGGTGTCGTCTTTAACTGACTGTAATAACATACAGGATGACTTAGACAAATTTTCTAGTTGTTGTGAAGAATGGCAGCTACCTCTCAATGTAGAAAAATGTAAGGCGATGCGCATGAATAGGCAAAATAATCTCATAATGTTCTAATACAGCATTAGTAGCTTCTTGATGCTATCGCGTCGTTCAAATATCTAGGCGTAACATTGCAGAGCAATATGAAATGGAACGAACATGTAAGGACAGTTGTGAGTAGGACAGACAACTTCGGTTTATTGGAACAATTTTAGGAAGATGTGCTTCATCTGTAATGGATACCGCGTATAAAACGCTTGTACGATCACATTTTGAGTATTGCTAAACTGTTTGGGACCCGCAGCAGATAATTTTAAAGGTGGGCATAGAAGCAGTTCAGAGGCGAGCAGCTAGGTTTGTTACTGGTAGGTTCGACCAATGCGCGAGTGTCACGGAAATGCTCCGGCAACTCTATTGTGTATCGCTGGAGGGCAGACGACGTTGTTTACGTTAATGTCTGTTGAGGAAATTTAGAGGGCCGGAATTTGAAGCTGAGTGTAGTACGATCTTGCTGCCCCCTACTTAAATTTCGCGTGGTTGTCAAAATAACCAGATAAGAGTAGGGCTCGTACGGAGGCATATAGGCATTCTTTCTTTCCTCTTCTATTTGGGAATGGAATAGGAAAGGAAATGCCTAGTAGTGGTACAGTGTACCCTCCGCTACGCAATTTACGGTCAATTGCGGAATATGTATGCAGATGTAGGTGTAATTTTCAAAACAATGCAAGATCATCATAAGCGGAGATCTGAGAGAAAAATTACGGTATATTGTACCAAATGTACCTATACGCTTTGGTGGTAGGGTGTGGCTTGTCTGCAGACACCACAGTAATCTGTTACATTTGTCTGATAAGACGTACACGTGGTTCGCACGGACACCAGTGACAAAAGGTCCCACATACTAATAATGTGAATTGGCGAGCCTGATCTAACCATTTGTTGGACACTGAAGTTGAAGTGAGTGTAACCCAGGCTGTCTTTACCAAGGGGTGCAAGGGGTGCGAGGCACCCTGGCGTCGGTATCCAGGGGGTGTCAGACCGGCACCGCACGGGGATGGCGTCGTTGTCTAAGACGCCATGTCGCCAAGGAGGCCGTGGCCGCACGCGCCAGAGGTTCGAGTTCACCCTCGGTCATGACAGTGACGCAAAGCATAGTTTCTGTCAAAATTAAAGTCTTACAAGTTCATATGTTGAGTTGTAATATGTACAACATCTTATTCTTTAATAGGCGGTCAAAATGATAGTTCTGGGAAAAAATAAAATGCTGTATACAGCACAGACAATGCATTTGAACAAATGCTAGTTGATTCAAAAATATTTGGTGACTATATTGTGAACCTGAATTCGAAGAAATTGCTCGTTCACGTCTTCGAAAATGACATGTAGGTTACAAAACTTCAGATGAGCCCGTATTATAGCCAAAAACTAAAGTAAAACTTTTACTGATTTATTTATTTATATTTTACTTGACACGGCGATATTACAAATAAATGAAAGATTCAATTTGTTGAAAGAAGACAAAACAACAGGTTTTAATTTTTGGAAAACATTGAAAGCTGTAGGGAACTTGACAGGGATCAAAGAAAAACACAATATCTCGACGTTGAACAAAAGTTAACACATGAAAACAGATCGGATATTGATCAGGAAGAGCTGTTTAATAAGCTAGAATCGCTTTATATATATATATATATATATATATATATATATATATATATATATATATATATATATATATATATATAATTTCTTTTTGTAAAGAAAAACGCAACTCCACATGAAGTGTTAAAATGTTTGAATTCCAATAGTTTAATGTCTGTGTTCCCCAACGTTTCAACATATTTTAGCATATATTTAATACTGCCTGTGACAGTAGCAAAAGCCGAAAGGTCATTTTCCAAACTGAAAATAATAAGAATTTACGATCAACCATTAGCAAAGATAGATTGATAAATTTAGCCATCAAAAGTATCCAATCAAAAGTAGGTTTCAAAACAGATGATATAAAAGAAGATTGCCGATTTAATATCAAGAAAAATTGAATTTTGTATGTGAAAATATTTCTGTACTTTTGAGTAAGTAGAAAATAAAAGAAAGCTAACATAAAAAAAAACTGGTTTGCTTTTCTTACACAAATTCGACCAGCTGAAGTCCCACTGTTCGTAACAAGAGATGGATTCACGTCAACAAAGAGCATTTATACAAAACTAAATCGGCAACAATCGTAGTGTCAACTTTAATGCCTGAGAACAAATACATAATTCGTAGTTTGTGACGACATGGTTAGAGGAACTAAATTAAAAAAAAAAGTGTTCTGAAAGGAGAATATATGGCCACTGGAAACTTTTTATTACATCATTACGTACAATGACACTCATACGCTATGATTCATAGCATACTATCAATGATATGAAAGTGAATAGAAATACAAAATATTCATTATTTGGTAGACTTCTTCCACTCACATTGTGGCCTAAAATCGCAGATAATTTTTTTCTCTCTTTCTATTGAAGGGATGCGTCACGATGTTTTCAATGTCATTCACCACTTATTGTACCAAAATTGTTTATTCATTAACAGATTTAAAGTGAAATACGGACAATTTTACGAAATATAAGGCTGTTACACTCAAGCAAATATAAGTTTTCATTTTCAAGATGTGTCAGTTTTGTATGAACAATAAATTAAGATAATCTTAAATTATTAATTTTTGTGTGAAACTAGTAGCATTCATTAAACAGATTTAAACTGAGGCAATGGAAAACAGTATTTCCAATTCACAAGGAATATGCAATATTGACAATTATCGCAGTTTAGGTGTAACAAAAGCAAGGCACGAAGTCCGGAAAACACACTAATAACAAACTACTGGTATAATACCAACATAATGCCCCTAAGGGACATGCTCAGGAACATAGTAACACTTTAAAATAATTAACATATGAACTAGATGAGTGCCATTATTTGTGAGGTGGTACCCTTTTAATTTAACATATAGGCCTATTTTCTCTTCCCCCCCTCTCCCCTTTTCTTGAAACATTAATGTTAAACATAACTATGAACAATAACAATAAACAACCGAACTGCGTTGTAATATATCAAATAATCCCCTCAGGTAAAATAAATTGTTGGGTCTTTGAGGAGCATTAACCATTATTGCAAATAATCCGAACTGACTGAGTGGTAGAAGGGCAAATTACAACTCTTCCACAAATTCGGAGCAAGAATGTGAGCTAAAATTACTGTCGCCAGAAGTGATTGGCACAGTAGTTACTTCGCAAGAGTGATCAACCTGAAACTGAGAAACATCTGTCAACCATGCTCGACCACCTGCTCCAGGCCATACTAGTGCAAGGTCCACGATTTAATTTAGCGCAGACACAAGGAATGTGAGGTAAATAGAAATAACAATAGGTCGCCAAAGCCGAGTGCACACCAATTCAGACTGAGAAATTTGTCTTTCAGATTCAGGCAAAAATTTTCTTTCGAGTTTTCAGTCATTTTCAAGTCCAGGACCCCATAAACCAGATAGTATGTGGGATGGACTTGGCTTTGCAGAGCGGCATATTGCACTGATGGAAGAATAGCCCATTTTGCTCAAGAGTTTATGGAATATCGCCACAGTTGGGCGACTGCATTCGTGATTTCCTGTCAGAGAGGACACAGTGCGTTGTAATTGACGGTAAGTCATTGAGTAGATCACAAGTGATATCTGGCGTTTCCCGGGAAAGTGTTATAGGGCCTTTAGTGTTCCTTACTTTTATAAACGATGTAGGAGACTATCTGAGTACCTTTCTTAGACTATTCGCGGACTATGCTGTAATTTATCGGTTAGTAAAGTCACCAGATCAAAAGCAACTACAAAATTATTTAAATAAGATATCTATAAGGTGCAAAAATTGGCTGATGAACCTTAATAATGATAATGTGAGGTCATCCATATGACCACTAAAAGAAATCCGTTAAACTTCAGTTACACGATAGCTCAGTTAAATCTAGAGGCCGTAAATTCAACTAAATACCTAGGAGTAACAGTTACGAACAACTTAAATTGTAAAGAACACATAGAAAATATTGTAGGGAAAGCGAAGAAAAAATTACGTTTCGTTGGCAGAGCACTTAGAAGATGCAAAAGTTCTACTAACGAAACTACCTGTATTACACTAGTGCGTCCTAATTTGGAGTATTGCTGCGCATTGTGGGATCCACACCAGGTGGGACTGACGTTCGATTTAGAGACAATTCAGATAAAGGCAGCTTGTTTTGTGCTATCGAGATGTAGGGGAGATAGTGTCACGGAAATAATGCATGAGTTGCGGTGGAAATCATTAAAAGAAAGGCGTTATTTGTCGTGGCGAGACGTATTTGCGAAATTTATTTCTCCAACTTTCTCTTCGGAATGCGAACTCATATTGTTAGCACCCACCTACATAGGGAGATATTACCATCATAATAAAATAAGAGAAATCAGATCGAAAACAGAATGATTTAGGTTTTCCTTTTTCCCGCGAGCTATTAGAGAGTGAAACTGTAGAAACGTACTTTCCATGCCAAGTAGATGTGCAACTGTACGGGCCGTTCGTGGCAGTGGCGAAGCGGCCATTAAGGCTCTAAGGCTGAGCCTACCCAAAAAATTCAAAATAAGACGTCTTAACTGATATTAATCCGATCTAATGAACTCCTGTAAATCTTCTCAAATATTTTACTTTTGAACTTCGGATATTCGTCCGCTAGAGAAATGCAGCACTCTGTAGCTCTGCAACCAATAGATGCGCTGAATTCAGTTATTTGGCGCGTGCGCAGTGAACTGTTTCTTTCCAGTGGCTGACAGGGTTTGCACAGCCTTCATACGACTTCTAAGAGCTGGCATTTTATTTGCTTCCCCTTCTCGCCGGAAGGTGGATACGTGCCTGACATTTTGTACACTGTGTTGCAACAAGAGTCGTTCAGTAATGTCCTAAAGATGACCGCCACATGGCATCCCTAGCCGCGGACAACCTTCTTGGGCTGCGCCAGAACACTATGAGAAACAATTCACAGTTAATTTCGTGTTCATTTCAAACAGAAAGAACAAGAAGGCAGTATTCAGAAGCTAAGAATTGACACAGTACTGGTAAACATACGAACTGCATTCAAAGACTCTCAAGAAACAGATTATACAGAACATGTATATGATAAAAAAATTCAATTTTTAGTAGGACAAACAGTTTCCCGATAGGTGAAGTTGAAATTTTGCTTAAATCGTATTTCTTCTTTGACAGTGAGAAACTGAAAGGAAATCTTTTAATTACAGCAGTGAGGATAAACATCTACAACAGCGGGATCTCCTTAAGTCCACCGTAATATTAACAATGGGTTAAACATATGTTCTTTGAATATGCGAAATTAATGTCGATAGTTCTTGCAATTCCAGCAAATCACAATGAGAGACTGTCAAACAAAAAAAAAAAAAAAAAAAAAAAAAAAAAAAAAAAAATGTTCAAATGTTTGTCAAACTTATGGGAGTTAACTGTTACAAACTACTTATGAAGCGTACTGTTTGAGGCTCTCCCGACGTATTGATTCCTTCCATGGTTCACGGGCGTCGCGTCGGGTCGTATTGTCGAAACTGCCCAATATTTCCACGAGGCAGTTCTTCGTCACCTTCAGTTGCTAACTAATCTGCTGATTGCTGTCGTCTTACCTATATACTGTGGCTGGTTAGAAGAGCACAGACGTGAATACGGTGGTGGGGGCAAAGGCATCATTTGTAGCCGAATCATAGATGAAAACATATAGAGCCCTCTGGTGGTCTCCGCGTGCATGACGCGGGAAAGCGCGGCCGCAAGTGGCGGGCCCAGCGCGGGTAGTGTGGCGCGCAGTTTAAATGCTGTCGCTTCGGTGACCCGTCTGCGGCGACTCGCTGGATACGTCTGAATGCGGCCCACGATGCCTTAGTACCGACAGTGCTGGTTCCCATGCCTTGCTGAGCTGAAAGCCAGTGTCTCTATTAATCAGTCGTTCGAAATAGGTACTTCTACTGCTTCTTTGAAGATGGTCCCAGTACGTCGATGCAGACGAGAGGATCTTTGTCTCTTCATAGTGCATGCTATGCCCCGTGTCCAAACAGTGCTCAGCGACAGCAGACTTTCCTGGCTGACCCTGTCCCGTGTGTCGCTTGTGTTCATCGCATCAGTCTTTGACAGTGCGCATGTCTGTCCAATGTATGATTTTCCGCACTGGCATGGAATTTTATATATGCCTGGTCTCCTCAGACCTAAATCGTCTTTGACGGGTCGCAGCATCGTTTGTACTCGTGCTGGAGGACGGAAGACGCATTTGATGTTATATATCTTGAACAACCTGTCAATCGTGAAGGATACGCCTCGAACGTAAGGGCGAAAAACCAATCATTTCGATTCGTCTGTTTCTTCTGGCAGCTCTTCAGCGGGGTGGTTGTAACGCACTTCGGATCTGCTTTTCAGAGTATCCATTCTGGAGTAACACAGAGCGAATATCGTTGAGCTCTGCTGGTAAGCTCTCTTGGTCTGATATTGCTCTAGCCCTGTGGACAAGGGTCCGTAATACAATACTACGTTGTGAAGGATGATGACAGCTGGTAGCTCTTACGTATTGGTTGTGTGTGTCGGTTTACGAAAAACACTATGGCCCAAGAAACCGTCTTCTTTCCTACAGACCAAGACAACCAAAAACGGAAGCTCTCCATTTTTCTCCATTTCCATTGTGAAGCAGATACTCGGATAGATGGAGTTAAGGTGTTGCGAAAACGAAGGAAGGGCTTCTGTCACATGTGGCCACACCACTAACGTGTCGTCCACATATCTCCAGAAACATTTCGGTTTCAAAACCGCCGTCTCTAGTGCTTTATCCTGGAAGTCTTCCATAAACATTTTGGCTACTATGGGAGACGAAGGACTACCTATAGCAATACCGTTAGTTTGCTCAAAATACTGTCCATTGAATTTGAAGTACCGTATACTAAACACAGGACAAACATTCAAGCCCGAGATGGAATTTGAACCCCAACGGGGAACGGCCTCGCGCATCGGAGCACAGCGGCACAATGCGCTCGGCCGCTCCGCCGCGGCGACTGTCAAACTTGGCGATTTTGGTTATAGAGAAGGGAACACCGAGATCGTCAACCAGACGTCAGGACTTCATATCTCGCGTTATTGATGTCTACGCCGAGAAAAAGGACAGAGCATGGAACTAATTCACAAATAGATGTAACGATGGTTTACTGTGCATTATATAGTTTTGTTAAGTGTTTCCATGCATTTATTTATAACAATGTCTGTGTGGGTACCCAGTATCTAAGATAACTACACATTATTTCTAAGCTACATGAAATTTCAGTTTCCAGTTCATGACAATTGTGTGCACAGGCTGAAATAATCTTTTGGTTAACATGTTTGTACTCATTTTTAATCATTCTGACGAAGTTCAAATGAATGTCTTAAAAAGATAAATGGTTATTAATTGAGTGATGTAATAAAAATTACCTTGTCTTCTTACTGCTGTAACTTTGTCATGTTTACACCAAAACAAAGATCTGCTATCAATGTTATCCATTCATAGAATTTATATCACACTAATAGCAAAAAACACTACTATGATACTTTCAGTTTGTCACTTTTTATTTTTACTGGTTGACATTTAACTCAATATGCTGTAACTGTGTTATGTTTACACCAAAACAAAGATTTGCTATCAAGTTTATCACTTCTGACATTTATATTCAGACTAATAGCAAAAACACTACTAAGTTACTTTTAGTTTTACACTTTGTACTGTTTGTCAATCAACTAAATATGATATGTAATTACGATTTTCTTTACTTCATTATATGAAATTACGTTTTTTGCCACATAGCCTAAATAATGTCACTCGACGTTTTATTCACTGGTGTAATGTATAGCTACAAATTTTAAAGCGTATTCACATCACAGCTCAATAGTATATCACATGTACATATCATACTTCCAGTTCATTGTGCTATATAGCGATTGTTGATAAACATAGCAATCACATTATTTACATCAACCATACATCACAATGAAGACCAAAGACGGTCATAGACGTAGCATAGCTGTGTGCACTATAATCTTTGCACAAAGAGATGCAATGTAAACATGTTTGTTATCTATGATTTTTAAAATTTTTATTGCACAACCATCAATGTATGCTTCAGTTTGTAGCAATCAGCCACTGGTAAAATATCGATAAGAAATTTAGAATGATGATCAATATTCATTTTAAAATTTATCAATTTTGTATTATGATATGTTAAGCTATTGGCTAAACGCTGTAAGTATCTCACATGTAGCTTGCCATAGTATTCCATTAATATTGTATATGGTTGACTAAAGCACTTGATAACTTTCATCTACTTAAGGGTAGCACTTGAAAATGGTTCACTAACCGAAACCGCTAGCATTTATTCAAAAATAAACTGCTCTGGTCAACATGTCAGTTTGGAATTAGCTTAAAGCTGTTAAACTCCACATGTTCTCCTTTCTAAAAAATGTAAGTACGATACTTTTGCAGCATTTCTAGCCTATATTAAGTTTTTGATTGTAGATTTTTCCTGTAAAAAATCAAATTCTCAGCCTACTACAATGATAGCACAACCTACTATTATGAAGTCCCTTGGTGATTCGTTCCAAACCTCAAGTGAAGAGTTGAGACATTACTGTATATTGCAATTCGGACTTAAAGTCCTGTTATAGGTAGGCAGCCATTATTAATATGACAACACAAAGGACTCTAAAAAAGCTGATTGGCTGCAGTAATGAAGGAGTTGTAGATTTTGTAAAATCCTTTATTTTTCTCTTTACGCTGACGCGATTCGGGCCCAGCCCATCATCGGAGCGCCCGGTGACGAAGTACAGGATTCAGTATATATAGGTAAAAATAGTTACAAGAACCAATTTTTTTAAAGGAAAAAAAACAATGTACATACCTCTCCTGAATGGAGAACGGAAAAAGATGCATGTAAAGACTCATAATACATTAACGGTCAACATCACCTGTACTTGTAACATAAGTTGCTAGCTCGATGGATCGCATGCAAATACCACTGAATGGAAAGTATACTACTGAGAAACTTAGGCGTAGCATAGGCGCCCTGTATGTATGGCCGCAGAATTTACTAAGATAAAAAGAATTCAACGGCGAGTTAATTAAAAAAAAAAAAACATTTTCAATAATGGAAAATAGTTGTCAAACAATAAAACAACATATTTAGAACGTATACTTCTAATTATTTTTAAATTTTGTTTTTTAACCTTTTTGACCTATATATACTGTATCCTGTACTTTGGCACCAGGCACTCCGATGATGGGCTGCGTCCGAAACGCGTCAGCGTAAAGAGAAAATAGAGGATTTTACAATATCTACAACTCCTTCATTACTGCAGCCAATTAGCTTTTTTAGAATCCTTTGTGTTGTTAGACAGTACTGTACCACACACAAATTACAACTGTTGTCAATATCGCAACAAAATAATTTACCGTACGTATGATGTCTCACCTAATCCCTCACTTGTTGCGAGGAGTGTTAGTGTGTGAAGCAGCCCGCGCAGTGCGCCCCGCGTGACACCTTGTATCGGAGACCCGGCGGCGGCTTTCGGCTCACGTAGCGGCGGCTGAGAAACGGCTGGGACGGGCGCGCTTGTTATTCCGTTTAAGATGTGTTTATCGATACGGCGCACCTGCTGCGCGCGCGCCCATTGGCCGCCGCAAATCTCCGGAGGCGTCGCTCGGCACCGGCACCGGCACCGGCACCGGCAGCGCCAAACGGCCGGCCCTCTGTCTGCAGACGAGGCCGTCTGCAGCACGCGGCGCACCAAGCGCCTCCACGTCTAATATTCCGCCTGTCCTGCGATTCCAGCTCGGCGGCGCCGCTTCAGTCCAAATAAAAGTACGGCATCTCTAGTAAACACCTTCTTATCTATTAAAACAATATACGATAACTAATGTCGATCGGCCAGACCGAACCACCTGGCCGATTTCTTTCGTTTTTGTTTCAAACAAAAGGTATTGATCCACACTTTTATCATCAAGTATCAGAATTTACATAACTCTCGCCTTCCTTTTTCTATACTCAAACGCGATTTCCTACCGTGTATTTCTTATGGGGATGACCTTACTGTAAACTAAAGTCAGGCGGCGAGGCCGTTCCATCCGACCGGTATCCATTGGCAGATTTATCGTCAAGTATCAGAAATATCTCAAGTCTCTCCAACTTTTATTTTTATTCAGAAGCGGTATCCCTCTGTCCTTGCATCGAATATTTTAATCGATTTGTTTTACAATATGTTGTTGTTGTTGTTGTTGTGGTCTTCAGTCCGGAGACTGGTTTGATGCAGCTCTCCAACCTAATTTATCCTGAGCAAGCCTCTTCATCTCTCCTACATTCATTTGAATTTGCTTACTATATTCATCTCTTGGTCTCTGCGATTTTTACCCCACACACTTCCCTCCAACGCTAATTTCACAATTTCTTGCTGTCTAAGAATGTGTCCTACTAATAGATCCCTTCTTTTAGTCAGAGTATGCCAGAAATTCTTTTTTCCCCAATTCTGTTCAGTACTTCCTCATTAGTTACACGATCCACCCACCTAATCTTCAGAATTCTTCTGTAACACCACATTTCAAAAGCCTCTATCCTCTTCCTGTCCGCACTGTTTATCGTCCATGTTTCACTCTCATACAAAGTAACACTCCACCTGTGTTGCACAAGAGACATACCGTACTTTCCGAATCCATGAGGACTATGGACCAAGATGCTGTCACGTTCTAGATACTTCATGATGTTCCAAGAACGAACTGTGCATGTCCCTGTAACCCGACGTCCATGATATGAACTTGTAATTTTGCGTTTCAGTCTTTTTTATTTATTTATTTTTTATTATCGTGATTTGGAAACATGTCTGTACAGATTCAGTAATATTGTTTCGCCTGTCTTGTATCGATATTTGGATGTAAAATGTTATATAAACTTCTTTGAGTAACAACGTCTACGGTTTACTCTGTGTAACATCTCTGTCAAAAACTACATATGAGAGTAGTAGCTGAACGGAAAGAGACAGTCGGCGTGTAGGTCTGGTATTGATCGGACGTGCTTTGGTTAGCTGCTTTTGTACGAGCTGATGGAATAAATTTGAAATCTCATTTTCACAGACACAGTTCTGTCTTTATAAGATTTTGTATCATTCATACATGTATCAGGTAATGTAATCATTATTGTTAAAAATAATTGAGAAAGTTGAATTTCTTTACCTGTTTAACTTTTGCAGTTAGAAAGCTAACCCCCTTCCTTTCATTGAAAGTTATTGGCTATTAAAATCAAAGCATTATATTGACTAAGCTGAGTTTGATTAACATATTTCTTTATTGGTGTGACGTTCAATAATAATAGTGATTGTTGTGCAATACTACACAGACGAACAAGATACTAACATTCTGAAATCAGTCAGTTAGCGAAATAAATTCTTGCAGTTGCATTATTAGAGAGTGGTTTGTGTTTTTCTAGATTTCTCTCGCCCTCAAATTTATACTGTAGTCAGTTAGCCTTATGCAGACTACGTATTGTTCTTCCTGTGTTCAAAATATTCGTTGCGCTTTCAATCAGTTTAAACCCACGTTTCCTAATTAACTGTGCAGGTATTAATATTAAGGTCATAACCAAACAGAATTATAGTGTTAATGAATAAAAAATGTGTTCAACTAATCTTTAATCAGCTTATTGCAAAGTTAGTTATTAATGCTGCATTTAACACCAGATTAGTTTTAAATGAGTAGCTTTTGAAACAGACCTCCTTTAGCTGGCACACTATCGACAAATCCTTATAGCGACCCTGTTTTTCCAATCAATAGAACAGCCTTACCTATATCCCACCAAACAACATACCAGTGTATCTTTTCAGTCTTTCGGTATGGATCTTTCGCTGAGCAAGCGTTTGTATCCAGAATGCCAGGAAGTTTCAAGCGTTTGTATAATTATGGTAAGTAGGTATGTAGATATTGCATCACCGTCCAAAATAAGTGGTATACAATCCAAACCGGAATCTGTTAAATTGCATCACTACTCCAGGAATATCTTCTTCTAAGCTATAAAAGCTATCAGTTGTACTTGAGTCAAATTCTGGAGTATTTGCATCGTCCTCTTTTCGTATTTCAATTGTTCCCTCACTGCAACCGAGCATGTGCTGAGTTACAGCTTCTACATCTACAGCTACATCTACATGGATTCTCTGCGAGACACACTGAAGTGCATGGCAGAGGGATCATCGAAGTACTTCTATGGTATGTCTTTATATTTCCATTCTCCACTAGTTCGCGGGAAAAAGGAAAACCTAAATCTTCGGTGAGACTTCTCTTATTTCAATATGATGATCATATCTCCCTATGTAGGTGAGTGCTAAAAATATATGTTCCCTTTCGGAAAGAAAGGTCGGCTGAAGAAATTTCACAAATAGATCTCATCGCAACAAGTAACGCCCTTCTTTTAATGGTTTCCACCTCAACCCGTGCATCATTTCCATGACACTCTCTCCCCTATATCGCGATAATACAAAACGAGATGCTCTTCTCTGAACTTTCTCTAAATAGTCCGTTAGTCCAACCTGGTATGGAATCCCCAGAATGCGCAGCAATACTCCAAAAAGGGTGCACAATTGTAGTGTAAGCAGTTTCTTCTAGAACTGTTTCAGTTCTAAGATTTCTGACAGTGACAATGACAACATTTTCTATGGGTTCTTTCCAATTTAAGTTTTTCGTAATTGTTACTTCTCGATATTTAGCTGAGTCGACGGCCTTTAGGTCTAACTGATTTAACGAGTAAATGAAGTTTAACGGATTTCACTTTGTGTCAATATGAAAGACCTCACACTTATCATTTTAAAGGTCAATTGGTAATTTTTGCACCATGCATATTTCCGATCTGTATCATTTTGCAGTTTCTTTTGATCTTCTGGTTACTTTAATATTGATAAATGACAGCAACATCCGCGATCAGTCTAAGAGAACTAGTTAGATGTCTTATAAATCGTTTATGAATACTAGGAACACTTGGGGCCGTGGAAACACTTCGCTGGCCAACGCCAGATATCACGTCTGTTCTACTCAATGACTTACCGTCAATTACAACGTAATGTGCCCTTTATGACAGGAAATCACGAATCCAATCGCACAACTGTGGCGATATTCCATAAACCCACAATTTGATTAGAAGACATTTGTGAGGTACAGTGTCAAAAGCCTTCCAGAAATCTAGAAATATGGAATCCGTATGACATGCCTAGTCAATAGCACTCATCACAACGAGTGAGTAAGGAGGTAGCTCTGTTTCACAAGAACGTTGCATTCTGAATCCTTGTTTGCTATGAGGCTAGAGCTGCTGTTAACGGTATGTCACAGATCATTCATTGTTGTTAGTAATGGAAGCACATAACCAGAATCATTACCAATTCTGTCGCAATACTCAGTCCTTGTTGTCTCAGTTATTGTTGTTGGTTCCCACTAAGAAAAGTTCATGAATCCAGTTTTGATATCCCTACTTAATGGATATTATGCTCCGATGTAGGGACCTGCAGATGGCATAGTGGAATGCCGAAACTAGTTGTGATACAATAAATATTTTATTATACATACGGCTGTTGATATCTCACTTCCATCATAGTGATGGTAATCAGTTGCCTTTAGTACTTATGAGACAGTATAATCCTTATTACCGTTTACGTTGGTCAAAAATTAATAAGGTTTGTCGGGATGGAATGCATAAATGTGAATGACCGTATGTTTGAGGACTTTGTAAGGAGTGGTTTGGAACAACTTTTGGAAGACAGTGGTGATTATAGGTAATTTGAGTTCGTTTCAAGCGAAGAAGATGATTTAAAAATACTATCTGACCATTATTCTGACGCTGCAAGTTCAAAAATAACAATTAGAATGAGGACGAATGGCGGAGGCATCAGCAGCAAATACAATCAAAGGTAATAATTGGCTTATACGTTGTAAAGTACTGACTAAGAAAAGTAAAACGCAAAATCGAAACAATGCGAAAATTTCTAAAGCTACTAAAAGTCTTCCGTAACTTGACAAGTGCCATGCATCCTCAACAGTGGCTAGAATAATATGAATACTGGAGCCTACCACAAGAATCAGAATGCATACCCGAGAATGCCGGAACGAAGGCGAATTCCAACGTGCTTCGTCACAAACTTCAATTTATGTATGGCTGTTTAGAAGGAGCCAACCACATCAGAATGCCGGAACGAAGGCGAATTCCAACGTGTATTTTGGATGATCTATTGGTTGGAAACTACAAAGGACCGTGTAAAAAACAGTAAAGTCATGCTCAAAAATTATCTGCCATCAGCTTTTCCATTCCTGTAGAATATTTTCAACCCATAGTACACCTAGAACATTTTTTGACGTTTCCGTACAGCCCACTTGAACTGATTCGACTTTTTTTTAAATAAATTACCGTCACGCTTATGCAGCATTGCTTTGACTGCTCGTTGCAAACATGATATTGAAGCTTAGGAAAATTTATTACAAGACCATGAGGAAGAAAATAGACATAGTTCTCAGTCACAATACAACACGCCGCACGACGACACTTCGTAGAATAACATGATAGATCGGAAAGAAATAATCATCTCGATGGAAATTATGATACATAGAACCGTACAAATGACGCACATCTACCTGATGAAGAAAGTAATTGTGGTCATTTTGGAGGCCGAGGACGAAGTTTCGGATAGCAAAAATGTTATGGCAATTTGAAAGTAGGCAGCTATAGGCTGAAGATAATTTTTTATGGATTTTTCCTTGATATTTTTGCGAATCTGGAAATGTAATGCCCTTACGGTTTTATTGTGTATGTAAAATGCATCTATTATATCCTTCGATAATCTCTGTTGATGTTTGTAACCACTGCAAACTATAGCATCTTTGTAACGGCGATGACTCTTCTGTGATGCAGCAGCATCTTTGACTGTTGAGGCGGGCAGTGGACGGTAGAATAGTTGACTGAGACGAGTGGATGCTAGGCTAGAGTACAGTCGTATCGTAGTCACCGTGTTGTGCGGTGCGGTTGATCGGCCTCGATTCACGTGCCGAGTTTGATTGATTGGATTATGTACCTTTGAATGTATCTCGCCAGACGGTGATGACATTTCATTTGCTATTGGAAGAGGAATTCTGTATTAAGAGAATATTGGAATGAAACGGTATTGTACAAACCCATTGTAATCACCATTATTGACGAGTCAACAACAAAGGTATGTCTCTTTAGAAAGAATAAATAATGTAATGATGACTAATTTTCTTATTCTATCTCAACCTAGTCCCTGATTTTCCTGATTGTGGCATTTTTTATTTCTGACGAGTTCGAGATTTTCTTTAATGTAAATGTTCACGTGCCAGTAAAGTAATCAGTTCTTGCCACGGAAATATAATTTCCAAAAGTAATGAACACAGAAGCACAGATTATTTTATAAGTATAAAATTACAAATGCAGAGTCGCAGCTCCCATTGTTTCTTTTTATTATTGTTTTCTTATTTTGTAGAAAATAGTATTAGAGGGCCTAATTAACTTAGTACGTTGCTCATATACGTTTATAAAGACTGGTGATTTTACAGGGCTATAAGTCCTTAATATATGTCGGCAAACGGGAAGCAAAGATATAATGCTGTTCCAGCTCTGTGCTACATTTTTATAAGTTCAGTTTGTGACTGTCTCTCACCAGATTCTTTGAGGCAGATTTAATTAGAGCTTTTAAATAGCAACCTTCAAACGAGAAACTTTCACTAGTTTTAGATTCAGTCCCACTTGCTTGATTTAGAAACTTCCACCTCACTTTAAATTGGAAACTTCCAAATTCTCATAACTATATTACAATACTCGAAGGACACCAATTGGTGCGAAAGACGCAGTTGTGGTGCAGGTTCTGGCGCAAAAGATAGCTCACACATCGTTCACGCGTTAATTCGTGTGAGAGCAGACACACATGAGATGGATCCAACCTAAATTGGCATAGTAATGACGAACGCAGTCCACAATGACGAGTGGAAATAGTTGGAATCAGACCACCGAATCCTCGTCACAAGCCACCACGCGAAGGGCCGTCACAACGATGTATTTATGGATCACGGCAAGTAATTTGCCCGCCGACAGTACACACCATAACAATTACACAATAAAATTTAAGCGGTATGAATACCATAATGAACAATTTGAACATCAGGGGTACATTAAAAGTCAGACTGAAACAAACACCAATCAATAAAATACGCAAACATCAAATAATAATAATAAAATTGTACACTGTAAATGGAACTGTGAAGGAACAAAGTTTTGTAAAAGCAATGACAATGAAAATGTAACAACCGCATTCAATGAAACGGGCGTAGGTTCAGCGGACGCGCGAACTGCTCAAGAACAGACTATTAAATCACAAAAGCAACACACTGTAAGTTAAACAATGAATGATCCCATTGAAATAGGTAATGATTCCGAATGGGAAACAGAGGATTCTTCCAGTGATTCCGAACAATCTACAACACATACCGTCAACTTTATGAACCTTCACTTGTGTACGTAAGACCTCGTAAGATCGTTAACAATCAGGACACAGCACAAGCAACTAATGAAGTTATAAATTAACTCAATGTACGCAATGACCAGCTAAACCATTTATATTTACACGAAATTAGTGTGACTGATTGGGTGATATGTCTGACAACGACAGCGTGTATGAAGAAGTACAGTTACGAAATACTGATAAACGAGTTAATGAAACAGTAGATGACATTGTCATACTTGATTGGTAGAGAAAATTTCTATACAGATTTTCATGAACTACTACTACATACAACTTCATCACACTAGTGACACTGTAGTGGATGAAGATATAGGCAATGATAACATTTTGCCTCAACCTTTACTGAGAAACCAAGAACAAACAAACATTTTGGAACTTTTACCTGGCTTAGATCCTGAACCACATATTTAACCCACTGAGGAGTAATTCAATATTTTTTAGGAATCACAGCAATGTCCTGTGATTTACGAAACAACATTTGAGAAAGCAGAGTTGATGACGATGCTACAAGGGAAAAGCAAGTGCATTTGTCCTGATATTTTACTATCACATTGTGTGGTCTTGACACAAACTATTTATGAACTATCTTATACTAAAGACAGCAGAAACATCCATGCCCGAGGGGGAGGGGATTCCAACCCCCGACGGGGAACGACCTCACGCATCGGAGTATAGCGCCTCAATACGCTCGGCCACTTCTCCGCGGCTTGCCAATTTTACTTGATTTACTGGAGTGTGGTCGAATTTGTACCGACCGTGGTAAATGTGTGATACGAATGCACCGTAGTACAGAAGGGTTGAAAAAATGTGAGAAAACCGTTTAGAATGCAGGGTGATAAAATAAAGTTTTGACGGTAGCGGATCGTGACCCACCGCCCAGGCAAATTTACTTCTCAGCCTGACATCCTTATCCATTACCCCACGGCGGACACCTACAATACCTGTGCCTCCTTCCCATTGACTGCGTGGTTGAACCGCCAATAGTAAAGCGAATTAATTCACTTAACAAACTAAGTCATCCGGTCCAGACTATATATCACTTACACCCAAACCTTCAGAGGCCATACATTCAGATTGTTACCAAATGTTGTATATCATAGTCAACCAAAACTTCGATAATTCCTGCGATATGGGGCCATGCAGTAGAACGTGCGTAAGTGGGAAGTAATTACTAAAAGCTATTATCCAGAGTAAAGGAAAAGCATATCAGTAACAGTGCATCGTGCTGACCTCCCATGGGAAAATCAACAGACCGCCGCATGTTTGTCGTTTCGAGGGACCAGTCAATATGGTAACTCAGCGCACTCGAAACCCTAACTAAACAACCCAACGATCAACATAGAACAAAACGAACCTACATTTGCAAAGGACCGATCACCCCCCCCCCCCAAAAAAAGTAAAATAAATAAAATAAAAATAAAAAATAAATAAAAGTGACTTTGTTCAAGCCCTGGCGATGCGAACTTTCTTGTTTTACTTTGTGAATTGTTCTATCTACATACACATATTCCTGGTATGTGAAAGTGCTAGCAGTCATTTATTGTTATCGTTATTATTAATGTTACAGTTATTATTATTACTATTAATTCTTCAAATGGTCAAATGTTTGATAATCTTATGGGACTTAACTGCGGGGTCACCAGTCCCTAAACTCACAAAATACTTATACATTAACTTATACTAAATACAACACAAACATCCATGCCCGAGGGAAGATTCGAACCTCCGACGGGGAATGGCCTCAAGCATCGGAGCATATCGTCTCAATACGCTCGGCCACTCTGCCGCGGCATTAATTCTTCCACATTATGTTGTACAGGTTTTACGTTAACCCTAATCCTTTATTAATGTTTTGGAGGCGATGACGCTCTGACACTTTTTCAATACCTGCCGGTTGGATGTATTGGAGAGTAATCCTGATTATGTTTTTTTACAATCTTGTTGCCGATAAACCGCTGTGTCTGAGAACAAGCAATCGTCAATCGTCGGAAAGTTAATTCTAACGAAGGTGTTCATGTTTGGGTGAAAGTTGTTGAACCGTTTGAGAATAAGTTCAAAAACAGATTCATCTTGCCAAATGTCGGGTTGCGGTTCTTGGTATCGAAAGTATCTGAACATGGGACCCTGTTAAAGTTACAACGTGTTGTCTTCAGGCTTGTAGTTTTTGTTTTTGAAGAAGGGAATTCAAATATTTCAAATGACATTTGTAAATCTACTTTTTCCACACAATCTTTATTTATAGTTGTTTCACTTCAGTCTGCCCGTCCTCTGGTATTATCCCATGGTCGTCGGAAAATGTATGAAATGATATTTAGAGGTTGTTTTTGGCAGCGCCGAGTGGGATTGTTTCTTAGTTGGATTGGCTTTCTCCCGTTCATCGACTGCCTGGCGCTATGTTCAGCAGACTACGAAACAGTCCATCTCCTTACCTCACACCTGTTTTAATGTCGAAGAGATCTGAGATCCTCCCCATAAATTTTACTTTAGATTTCGTGCCAATTAATGTTTGTTTTAAAATTTCTCTTTTTTTGGGTTCACTCTTTTAACATTTGGAATGGTAAAAGCCTGTCTATTGAATCGCATGCTGTTTTGAAATATACAAATGTGCGTTTTGGGTATTGTTTGGAGGTTAAAAATTTGTTCCGCACATTATGTGTTCGTTCTGCTTGATACTCTGCTATTTTTATTTCCAACTGCTGTTGTGTTCTATTCCAAGAGACAAGCTAACAGAATTTTATACATGATTGGTAATAGAAAGTGCATGACTCAGCATTATCTTCCAGCTGTCCGGGATATGTTCCTAATTATTATTACTAATGTTCCTTTGTGGCCACATTTTTTTTGTACTCCATCAGATACGGAACAAAGAATGGAGTGGTCTAATATTGGTCCACTTTAGGTACTTTAGTGACACTGAAATTGGTCCTTTGACAGCTCTAAATTTAAGTGGAAATAACGGCTTAACCGTAGATCTTATACGAAAATTGAATAAGGACAATTTTTAGATGATAAAATTCTCTACAACTGTATTTTTCTTTCATATCTAGCATCATTAAAGATATTTGCAAAACTAACATCGATTTGACTCTATCTTTCTGTGAGTAAACTGTTTCCACCTTTTAGGTTGCGCCGTTCAACCGATCGTAACCAAATTTTACAGACGTACTTTTTGGCCGACAGCGACCAGAACCTACCCATGTTTCAAATATTTGGAACAAAAAATATTTTATTAGTACTAAAAAATAGGCCGTTTGTGACGGCCTTTTGACAGCAGGAAATATTATTGCAAATAACGCACTAACCGTTCATTTCAGACTTATATTGAACAAACGTTTTTGTAGAGGAGAACTTTGTCAACAGCTAAGCTCATTTTATGTTATTGCATAACTTGCATCGTTTCAGAGCTAATTGCATACTTAACGGCGAACGGACACTTTCACTTAATTTTACGTAAACCAGTACCGGGAAACCAAATAAACTTGAAAAAGAGGACACGAACTACCACGACAAGACAGGTGATAATATTTTTAGGAAAATATGGGAGACATATTATAACAATAACTAGCTTAATTCCCACTGCTTCGCACACGTAGACTGGATAGTCTGCATTGGTTGTTTCTACTTCTAAATACATATTTGCAAATATTTAGCTTTAAAAATGCTTTCCTAATCAAGTATTTTGATACAACTTACCACCGATTGCACTATTGTTGGCAGAATTCACATCACGGAAGACTTTTTTTTTTTTTTTTTTTTTTTTTTTTTACAGGCCCATATCGTTGGCGTCGGTTTCCTGTAGAATTTTGGAGCAAATTATCAGTTCGGATATAGTAAATTTCCTTGATACGGAAAAACTTCTTTCTATGTATCAGCACGGGCTTAGGAAACATCGTTCATCTAAAACTTTATTACATAAGATTTTGCGAGCCTTGTATGAAGGGCAAAAGGCGGTTTGCGTATTTCTCGATTTCAAAAAGGCGTTTGACGCGGTGCCACACTGCAGACTACTAACGAAGATACGAGCTTATGGAATAGGTTCACAGATTTGTGACTGGCTGTAAGACTTCCTAAGTAATAGACCGCAGTACGTTGTACTCGATGGCGAGTGTTCATAAGAGACGAGTGTATCGTCAGGCGTAACCCAGGGGAATGCGATAGGACCGCTGTTATTTTCTATCTATATAAATGATCTGATGGACAAATTAACTTGTATTTTGCGGCTGTTTGCGGAAGATGCTATGATATATAGGAGAGCGTCGCCTTTAATCGACTATAATAACATACATGATGACTTAGACAAAATTTCTAGTTGGTGCGAAGTATGGCAGCTAGCATTCAATGTAAAAAATTGAAAGGTGGTGTGCATGAGTAGGAAAAACAATCTTATAATGTTCGAATACAGCATTATTAGTGAGCCTCTTAATGCAGTCGAGCATTTCAGATATCTAGGCGTAACATTGCAGAGCGATATAAAATGGAACGAACATGTAAGGACAGTTGTGAGTAAGGCGGACAGCCGACTTCGGTTTATTGGGAGAATTTTGGAAAGATGTACTTTATCTGTAAAGGGGACCACGTATAAAACGGTTGTACGACCACGTTTTGAGTATTGATCAAGTATTGGGACCCGCAGCAGATCGGTTTGAAGGAAGACATAGAGGCGGTTCAGAGGCGAGCAGCTAGAGTTTTTAGTGGTAGGTTCGACAAATGCGCGGGTGTCACGGAAATGCTCCGGCAACTCAGTTGGGGATCGCTGTAAGAACGAAGACGTGCTTTTCGTGAATTTCTATTAAGGAAATTTAGAAATCAGGAATTTGAAGACGAGCATAGTATGATCTTCCTGCCACCTACTTACATTTCGCTTAATGATCTGAAAGACAAAAGTAATTAGTGCTCGTAAGGAGGCATTCCTTTTATCCTCGTTCTATATGGGAGTAGACGTTCTTTTCGTGAATTTCTGTTGAGGAAATTTAGAGAGCAGTAATTTGAAGATGAGCGTAGTATGATCTTCCTGCCACCTACTTACATTTCGCTTAATAATCACAAAGACAAAAGTAATTAGTGCTCGTACGGAGGCATATAGGCATTCCTTTTATCCTCGTTCGATATAGGAGTAGAATAGGAAAGGAAATTCGTAGTAGTGGTATAGTGTACTCTCCGGCAGGCACTCTACGTTGGATTGCGGAGTATGTATGTAGATATAGATTTCACCCGCTTAATGGCTGAATTTCATAAATGCCGAAACATGTGATTTTAAAATTCTAATCAAAATTCTAAATCCGAAGTAGTCTATTTCTTGCTTCAAGATTGCTTTAATAGTAACGTGCCGGCCGCGGTGGCCGAGGGGACTGAGGCGTTCCAGCCACGGTCTACACGGCCACTATGGTCGGGGGTTCGAATCCCCCCTCGGGCATGGATATTTGTGCCGTCCTAGTTCGTAAGTAGTTCATAAGTAGTTTGTGAGTTTAGGGACTGATGACCTAGTAGTTAAGTCCCACAGACTATACAAACATTTTTTGAATAGTAACGTATTTAAAAAATAAAAAAGTTCATACTCTATTTCACTCCATTAGGGATGGGATTATCGAAGAGTGGCTGATGTCTACAGTGTAAAATAAAAACAAGGTCTACAAATATCAAGTTCCTATCCCTCTTTTCAGCGCCGTATTCTGTCATTTAGAAACGGATCGAGAACGGGAAATTTCTTTCTCGCGCTTTGTCAACGTTTTTGGTAGTTTTACTTTTCAAACTGCAATGTACACCTATTTTTCATTATTCAAAAAAAAAAAAAAAAAAAAAAAAAAAAAAAAAAAAAAAAAAAAAAAAAAAAAAAAAAAGTTCAAATGTTTGTAGAACTTATGGGCCTTAACTACGGGGTCATCAGTCCCTAAGCTTACAAACTACTTATTAACTTGCTAAGGTTAAGGACGACACAAATATCCATGCCCGAGGGGGGATTCGAACCCCCGACCGTAGTTTCTTTATTCGTACGCTTGTTGCAGTGAATCAACTAAGGAATGTGCATCACGTTCCACTGTGTATAAACTCTTTGCTATTATAGTGTCAAAAGTGAGCGCTAGTCTTCAGTCCGAATTTTATATAAGTTGACGACTTTCAACCACTATATCTTCCACCCTCTTATAGCTACCGGTACGGATCTGCTATGAAGTACAATGGGAGAGTTTGTACTACAACAGAACAGAGAGATCGTTCGTTTCCATTGTGTAGTTTTTGATGAACAGCAAAATATTGATAGTCACACGTAGAATTTTGTATAAGTCGGTAACATTCAACTCCCAGATTTTCCACCCCCCTATCGTTTCAACCCTCTACCACCGTAGACTGGAGACTGATACCTACTACCACATACAAACACTATTCGCTTGCGATGTGTAGTTTTCGCTGCAGAGTGAAATATATATTAAGATTTAAAGCGGTAAATTTCAAAATTAGTGTACATTTGTCAACTCAAATATCAAATAATTTTGGCTAATTTTTAAAATACGGCCAGAGAGAATATTATGTGTGAAGTGCATAGACATTGTAAAAATAGTAGAATCGTAATCGTATTCTCCATATTTCATATATATTATTATTACTATTATTATTATTAATATTATTTGCGTACATTCTTCTTAAGGAGTGCACAAAAAACACAAAAATGTGGCTTTTATTCCCGTTTTCATCTTCTTTTTTTCTTCCCAGAAACCTTTCATTCTTTCACTTTTTGCCTTCTTTTGTTCGTCTGTCTATTTTCGTCTGTTGTTTTTGTGTTGTGATTTGAAATCGAGTTTTTGGTTTGTGATTTTTTCCCTACACGTTTTGCGGTCTTGTATGTCTTCCATAGAGATGTTTAATGTTTTCAGGTCTTCTGTGATTTCTTTGTACCGAGATGTGCCCAATTTCGATGTAGAAATTATGTTGAATATTCTTTTAGTTAGTCTGGAGTCATTCATTCTGTCGATATGCAAGAAAAATTGTGCTCGGCGTTTTCTGATATGTGTCGTGATTGTTTCAGAGTGTCTGTCTAGTTCTTCTGTGGGTCTTTTTTGCCAGATATTTTCTCTAAAAACTTCTCCGTGGATTTATCTCAGAATTTTGCTATCTTGTTTTTCAATCTCCTTGATTTTTGCCATTCCTTTGGTGCTCGTAGTTTCTGATGCATAGAGAACTTCTGGCAAGACTACTGTGTTGTAGTGTCGTAATTTGCGGCAGTGGAAATCCATTTTTTATTGTAGTGGGATCAGGTGAGTTTCTAGGCTACCTGTAATTTTGAGACTCTTTCGTTTGCTTTTGTGTTTAGCCCTGATTTTTGCATGATTTCTCCTAAATATTTAAACTCACTGCCTTGTAGAATTTTTGCGTACTTTGTATTTAGTTTATCTGATGATTTTGTATAAAAAAATTATGTTTTTTCATAAGAAATTTGTAGACCGGTTTTCATGGCTATCTCGTGGAGTTTTTCTAGTGCGTGTTGTGCTCCCGTTCTGGTATTCGAGACTATGCCGATCTCGACTGCAAAAGCAAGGCGTTTTATGTGGGTTATCTTTTCCTTATTTCTGCCCAGTTGAATTCCTCTGACTTCTCCTTCTTATGTACGAATAATTTTCTTTGAGACTGTATTGAATAGGATGGATGAGAGACCATCGCCTTGCCGGACGCCCGTTTTCATTTCAAAGGGCTCTGATAATTGTCCCATAAATTTGTCTTTGGATTTAGTGTTAGTGAGGGTCTCTAAATTAGATTCCGAGTTTTAAGGTCAACCTTCAGCTCTCTTAAAGTCCGGAAGAATGTGTCTCGGTCAATGGAGTCATAGGCTTGTTTGAAGTCCACAAATGTCATATGGTGTTTCACTAAGTGTGTTTACCTCTGTAACTTATAAAATAATAGGTGTCGGGGTATTTTAATGCGTTAAGTCAACACAAGAAATATTACACTTTCTGCGGAGCTATGAACATAGTTTATTGTATGACTTTCCAAAGAGTTACAGCACAAAGATATAATTTTTTAAATGGAACAATATTTTTTTCTATCGTGCATTGGATTCGTTGAAACCAGTTGCGTCCAAATCAATTTAAACTACATTCCTATCACTGTTAGTTTGGGAGCTACAACCCTTCAAAGTTTACGGGATGGAGGCTACGACAGCGTAGCTAACTGGCTGATGGTCATGAGACAGTGGGCCGTGCCCCAGGGGATAGCCACTCGGCCAATCAGCTACGCTATCGCAGCCTCCGCCGCCGGAACTTTGAAGGGATGTAGGTCCCAAACTAACAGTGATAGGAATGTAGTTTAAATTTATTTGGACGCAGCTGGTTTCAACGAATACAATACAAGATAGAAAAAACTATTATTTCATTTAAAAAATTATATCTTTGTGGTGTCACTCTTTGGAAAATGATACAATAAACTATGTCCATAGCTCCGCAGAAAGTGTAACATTTCTTGTGTTGAAGTACCGCATTAAATTTCCCGTCACCTATTATTTTATGAGTTACAGAGGCAAACACACTTAGTGAAACACCCTTATATTCCCAAATGTTTGTAAAAATCATAAAACCTCAGGCAAATCCAAAATTGGCTGTAAAACACGCCAGAGCGATATTTGTTTGTTTTAGAAATATTTATTAATATCTGAAATATCACATAATGGAAATGCGGGATGACGTAGGGGCACTATTATGGTTACGGCCAGTAGTACATGTCACTGTCGTGCCCACTGCACTAGTGAGAGAGCGCGGCTTGGAAGCTCGCACCGACAGGGAATCAGCAACAGGCGACCAGCTGCCTCGATATGGACAGAGCGGTAGGGGAGGGTCGGGGGGAGGGGGGTGGCGGCCAGATTCAGCATCCAGCTGCGACAGCTGCGGCTCCGACCGTAATTGGGCTGCGACGGCGGTCGAACACGGGACCACAAGGACAGGTGCCAGCGACGGCGCAAATTGAGTGCCGGCCTGGCGCAGCCAGCGCGGCGGTGTGTATGCCACCGCGGCTGTCTGCTGCCGGCGGCGGCGCGTCCCTCCTGCCTGCTCTGTCGCCACTCTGCAGTGTAATTAACGTCACACCTGTCTTGTTTTCTAAAAACACCACAATAAGCTCTCCCGCTTGGTTAGATTTGTACATGAGTAAGTTTACCGCCACGTTTATCGCCACCGTCTAAATCGCTCAATTTGTATCTACAGGGCGTCCCTGATTTCAAAATTAAATATCTCGAAAACAAAGATCGATAGAGGAATGCAGTAAACGGTATGTTTATTGTGAAAGCTGTAAGAATTTTATACAGATATTTGAAATAATAGTTACAAAAGCTGCTATCAGATGGCGCTGTAATTGCCATACGTAATGCCTAGTATAAATAGTGAACCGAAGCCGAAAGCGATCAGTTCCACTATTGAAACGTGAAAGGACGTTAGCGTACCGAAGGAAGAGAATAAAACCATGTACTCCATTGAAGAACGTGTTTTTCTGGTGCTAGAGTACCACAGCTTAGAAGAGAGTCCTACGACAACAAGACGAAGTTTTCAAGCACGATTTAATGTCCCAAAAGGACCCGATGCGAAAACAATTCGTACGCTCTTCCCAAAATTTCAACGAACAGGCAGCGTAACTGATGATCTAGTGGGGCATGTTGGCCGCAAGCAAACCGCAATTCCGCCTGAAAATATCGCCAAAGTTTCTGTAATTATTCTGCGAAATCCAATATCATCCGTCCGTAGAATTTCATCTGAGACTGGTTTGAAGCGTGCCAGCCCGCAGAAAATACTGAGAAAGAGCCTACACATGTTTCCATTAAAATTTCAAACGCACAAGGGCATACCCGTACGAGCTGTGCAACAAAGGGTTGTCTTTTCTAATCAGATACAGTGATTGATAGTGAAGGATTAGATGTTGGCTGCATCTGGTTTACAGATGAAGCACACTTCCACCTTAATGGATACGTGAATAAGCAGAACTGGGGATTTTTGGATCCCGAAAAGACATATTGTTGTGAAGCGAAACCCCTGTATTCTCCTAAAGTTACTGTGTGGGGTGCAGTATGCAGACGAGGCATTATTGGCCATTTTTTCATTCGCGAAACTTTCACTGGCGCACGTTACGTTGCAATTTTGGAACAATTTGTCGCCACACAGCAAGCGTTAGAGACTGATTGGTTTGTGCAAGATGGAGCCCGCCCACATCGGACCGAACAAGTGTTTCGCTTTCTTGAGGAATACTTCGGTAATCGAGTCATTGCTCTAGAATATCCCAAATTTACTGGAGCAGGCATGGATTGGCCTCCATATTCGCCGGATTTGACTCCCTGTGACTTTTTTTGTGCAGGACACAGTGAAAGACATGGTCTACCCGAAGCATCCCGCCATGCTGGACGAGCTTAAATCGGCGATCTCTGCGGCATGTGAATCCATTTCGGTTGAGACACTACGAAAAGTGATGGCGAATTTCATTCTTCGTTTGCGCCATCTCTGTACTGCCAATGTTGAACATTTTGAAAACATTGTGATGTAATTGTTTGCAATGTGTGTTTTCATACGATTATTTCACTTATGTATGCTGATATGAGCTGTACAGCGTACAGCGCCATCTGTTAACAGCTTTTGTAACTATTATTTCAAACTGCTGTAAAAACTTCTTACAGCTTTCACAATAAACATACCATTTACTGCATTAAGCTATAGATCTTTCTTTTTGGAGGTATTTAATTTTGAAATCAGGGAGCCCTTTTCTGGACACCCTGTACGTGTTACGTAGTTTCTGCATCTACCATCATCGGATTTAAGGGGGTTAGGAGGTCAAGCGATACGTCTTGAAGCAGTAGAGGCATGACAGTACACTTTAATTTCCACTGTCTATTTTATGAGAAATAAATTCATTACACCTTGTCGGCATGATCGGGAAGGATTCTCTCTTATTTATGTAGAAAAGTGTACCTATGGCTACAAATTTTTCACATGTAAATAAATATTATTTTATTATGTTTTAGAACACCCACTGAATCCTTTCCGATCATGCTAGCAAAAAAATATGGATTTATTTTTCCAATTACAGACAATAGAAATTAAAATATCCTCTCGTCCTAACCTCCTAAAGAACTTCTCAACTTGTAAAGCAAAGTTCAGATTCAGATTTTTGATGTGGCACTACTGTCGAGAAGTGTGCCTATGAATATTTTCTTTTATACCACATACAGGAGTAGTCAACATAATACAGCAACCTGCCAAAGGTTTAGAATAAAGTGCACATTTATTACTAGACAAGTTTACACAACGATGAAAACAAAATTATACTAGTAACATGAGACATTGCCTATGCGGCCTGAGACTGGGGAAGTTTTCTAAAATAAAGACATTTAAGTAATGTTCTTATGTTCCACAGTCGCTATACTACTTATAATATTGCTCTATTTTGTACAATTTCTTTCAGTAAAGCTATTTCACCATTTTCAAGTACTTCAGAATGATCAAAGACATTTTTAATCCTCTACAAAAAAACCTGATCCCAAAATTGAAGTACTGACTCTGAACTAATACAATTGATTATAAAAATAAAAATTAAATATCTTGTCTAAAATAAACGGATTACTACATTAGGTTGATACATCATTCCTGAATAAGAGAACATGTCTGGGTTGAATTATTGTAAACTTTGTTCCTATGAACATTTGTTTGTTCTCATGACAGGGCTGTGAAATGTAACCTTGCAATGGTATCGCCTTCTTTTCTAGGTTGCATTTTATAGTTCATAATAATTCAGCCCAGACATATTCTCTTATTACAGAAATGATATTACAACCTGATGTAGGAATCAATTATTTCAGACAAGATGTTTTATTTTTATAATCTATTGTATTAGTATAGAGTCAGTACTTTGATTTTGGGAAAAAGTTTCTTGTAGAGGACTAAAAAAAAATCTTTGATGAATCAGAAATACTTGAAAATTGTGACATAACTTGACTAGAGCTAGTTCCACATAATGAGAAATGAGAAATGTTATAAGTAACGTAGCGACTGCGGCACATAATTACATTGTTTAAATGTCTTTAATTAAAAAAAATTACTTTGTACAGGAACCATTAAAATAGAGTCACATTGTACCACAGTCAGTTATATAGATAGTACAACAGAAAATAATCAATAATATTCAAAAGAATACCATACCAGAAACTAGAGCCAATTGACACATATATTTTGTACTTGATATCAGTCTTATTACATCTACAGGAACAGTCTTTTTGCATAGGAATGCAAAAGTGCTTCGTGGAGTAACCCTTAGTTTTGAGGATTACCCTGCACCTCTTGCCCACAGAGTGTACTGAACGCCTGCATTCGTCGCTACTGATCGCATACCAGGATCTCTGGATTTCTTCCCAAAGTTTATCTAAAGATGCAGCTTTTGAGCGGACAATTCTCTTCTGTACCATGTCCCATATATTCTTAATGGGTCATGTGTCAGGGAATGAGGTGGCCACTCTAATACTTCGATATCGTGATCCTGAAAAACTGCCTTATGATCCTTGCAGTATGCTTGGGGTCATTATCTATCTGAAATTTCCATTTCAACGGCATTTCCTCTTCAGAATTAGGCAGCATGAGATTTGCCAAGATGTCTTTGTACATTTCTGCTTTCATTATGCCGTTGATACGGTATATTGGACCATGAAAATACATCCCCATACCGTAACACTTCCGCCACCGTATGTCACAGTTCTTAAAGTATACTTGGGATTAAATTCCTGCTTTGGTGGGCGGTGCACATAGACTTTCCGTCTCAGGCAAACCTATTATACTTGCATTTCTTACAAAAGGATGTTCCTCCACCAAACATTAGGTTTTGGTTCATTTCTGTGGGCAAAGACCAACCTTTTCCGAACATTAGCTTTTTAAACATGTGGCTACTGTCTCGCAATGCGCCCATTCAACTTTGCAGATCTCAGTCATCTTTAAAGCGTTGAGCTTCATGCTGGAACGTGTTTTTCGCTAAATAAAGTGGTTTTCAACACCACAGGTGTTTTCACTCTAATACTTCGATATCGTGATCCTGAAAAACTGCCTTATGATCCTTGCAGTATGCTTGGGGTCATTATCTTGCTGAAATATCCATTTCAACGGCATTTCCTCTTCAGCATTAGGCAGCATGAGATTTGCCAAGATGTCTTTGTACATTTCTGCTTTCATTATGCCGTTGATACGGTATATTGGACCATGAAAATACATCCCCATACCGTAACACTTCCGCCACCGTATGTCACAGTTCTTAAAGTATACTTGGGATTAAATTCCTGCTTTGGTGGGCGGTGCACATAGACTTTCCGTCTCAGGCAAACCTATTATACTTGCATTTCTTACAAAAGGATGTTCCTCCACCAAACATTAGGTTTTGGTTCATTTCTGTGGGCAAAGACCAACCTTTTCCGAACATTAGCTTTTTAAACATGTGGCTACTGTCTCGCAATGCGCCCATTCAACTTTGCAGATCTCAGTCATCTTTAAAGCGTTGAGCTTCATGCTGGAACGTGTTTTTCGCTAAACAAAGTGGTTTTCAACACCACAGGTGTTTTCACTCTAATACTTCGATATCGTGATCCTGAAAAACTGCCTTATGATCCTTGCAGTATGCTTGGGGTCATTATCTTGCTGAAATTTCCATTTCAACGTCATTTCCTCTTCAGCATTAGGCAGCATGAGATTTGCCAAGATGTCTTTGTACATTTCTGCTTTCATTATGCCGTTGATACGGTATATTGGACCATGAAAATACATCCCCATACCGTAACACTTCCGACACCGTATGTCACAGTTCTTAAAGTATACTTGGGATTAAATTCCTGCTTTGGTGGGCGGTGCACATAGACTTTCCGTCTCAGGTAAACCTATTATACTTGCATTTCTTACAAAAGGATGTTCCTCCACCAAACATTAGGTTTTGGTTCATTTCTGTGGGCAAAGACCAACCTTTTCCGAACATTAGCTTTTTAAACATGTGGCTACTGTCTCGCAATGCGCCCATTCAACTTTGCAGATCTCAGTCATCTTTAAAGCGTTGAGCTTCATGCTGGAACGTGTTTTTCGCTAAACAAAGTGGTTTTCAATCGTATTATTGACAAAAATGGATCTTTCTTTACTTCCCTTGTGATGAGTCTCTCTATGCGAGGAGTAGTTACACGAGGTCGCCCCCTGTTCTCCACCTGCGGCTTTGTTTGTTTTGACTGTCTAACGGCGATCTCGACTCGTTTCCGCGAAACGTTTTAATCTTTGGCTATTTGAGTAACGGATATCCCACTTTTGAACATCCGGAACATTACTAAGCGCTCATCATCACTTGCATGTTTTGCTCTGCCCATCTCGAAGAATGTAAACAAAACCAAACGTCAATTTACATAGAAAAGAATTGCAAACAATCAGTCTGAATGGGACATCTGTAAAATAGCTCTATTATTTTCACCCATAAGATTCTTACCTTTATGCCTCTTTTGGCACGCCTAGCACAAACACTTTCTTTCGCACGACTACAGATAGAATCCACATCTTCCGTGATATTGTCTAAAAGGGACTGACAACACCACACTCTTGGAGATTTCGCCAAGTAATAGATATCCTAGTTCTTAATTTCGTCAATAGCCACTGTATATAGTGGTAAACCCAAAGTCACCAAGATTGTACGAAAACTCTTTAATTACTTTGACGTAATGTAACATTACCGATTTATACCAAATATATTTCTGTTCTGATCGGCAGCCTGTAATATAAAATGAGTTGACCGTGTTCTAATGGATAAGGGGCTGATCGTCTAACAAGGGGAGATGTTACTAATCAGGGTTTGCTGTTACAATAATTCTATGTCTGCTGAAAGTTAATTAATATACTCTGGATTAAACACAAATTTTGAGGCAATTACTTCCATCGTCTCACAATGTAAGGACGGTTAAAGACACAGCATGTCGAATGTAAATGATCTTCACAAGCCATTTGTTGAGGAGCACACACACACACACACACACAACAACAAAAACAACAACAACAACAACAACAACAACAATCCGTACTGCAATCCAATTGTAGTGGCCGGCGCGGTTGACACGTAATCGCGACACTTCGTGCGCAGAACACTTGATATTGATTTTACTGTCACAATCGGTAAATCTGAGGATCAACCCGAGGCGACCGGGGACACAATCGGAGTAGTAATTATGACAGTGGCCAACCGGCACGTTCCACACAGCTCGCCTGATCCGCACCGAGCCCAACACACAACTAACTTACCAGCAACTACTGAACTTCTCTGGCGCTCGCTGCGCACTATTATCGATATGTGACCTACCTCGACCTGGGTGGCGCAAGAAATAGTAATAGCCTAAGCGTAAGGGGAAGCAGACCGCATACAGTAACTATATTTAACTCTCTCCATAATTAGTAGTCATTGAGATTGTGACATGAATAAACGAAGGCATTTACGGCTACTGGTGTTAACGGCTATCCTGTTCAATTGTGCCATTAATGACACACAACGGGGGCCTGAAAATGATATGATTGAAGCACCGAAAACGATCGCGCTAAATTAAATAAATGATTTGTGTACAGCTTCTGGAACTTCCATCCACCTGCAAAATTAACTTAACTAGGTTCGATGCACTATGGCGCCATTATCAAACGTACGAATAAGAAAAATTGCAAAATAATAAGAATTGATTGACATTGTCATGTAAATAAATTATGAAAAAAATACAGTTGATTTAGTAACTCTAACCAGGCCATTTAAAAGAGTAAAACCGGCTCCCCACTGGTTGCAATATCCACAGTATCACGGCATTTCTGCTTTATGGTGTGAATTGATTTTTGGTTAGTAATGTATTCTGTCAAAATTTATTTAGGTGATGACAAAGTCAATCAGTCCTTATTATACGAAAACATGAGTTTGCGGCCAGATTCCGGTGTTAAGCTGGCACGATATTTCGACAATCAAATCTGTTCTCATCATAAGGTTCTCTGATAAACCGTTCATCAGAGCACGTGATGATGCCGAAATATTGTGCCAGTTTGAAATGTTTCATCTAGAATTAAGTCGGGATAAACTAAAAATTCGCATCAGTTCTTCTTATTCATACGTTTGTAAATGGTGCCATAGTGCATCGAAAGTAGTTATATCAATGTGAAAATAGAATTATTATAATTGTTGATACTGTTGTTGTTTCTTTATTATTTATAATAATTAACATCAGCAAACGCTCTATGCAAACTTTAGTATTAAAGAATGTCACCAACAATTTATCGGTAATCTTGAGTGAACAAATATTTGTACTCCTTTCTGAACCATGAATCATAATGACGAGCTCTCTTGTTGTGGTTCTGGAATCAAAGACATCACCTACAGCCATTGATAACTCACAAATCTTTCGTGTTTGATCGATATTCCATAATTATAATTTGTCATTGATGACTAGCCATAAAGGTGAGTGAAACATCCAACTTTTTACAGCGAATATCAGTTCGAAGCCTGAACTTCATAATAAATGGCGCAGTTATAAAGCCAGTACCCAGTTTTATGAATTGTCAGATGTCGGTAGTATATTTTTCATCAGCAGTGTGATGTTTATATCTGTATAATTACGTTTTGAGTAAGTGGGAATGGATTTAGGAGCATATCCTAGGCCCAATTTTGAATAAATTCGAAGAGAATGATGTTCTGACCTAAGGTAAATACAGGTTTAGAAAATACCGTTCTTGTAGTAGCTCTTTACACACATGTAGTGAGGAGTTACAATTTGATTTGATATATTTTCAGAAGGCTTTTTCCATTGAAATTGATTGGTTATAAATAATCATCTCAAATAGGAGATTCGATAGGAGACTGACAGGAAAAGTTCGTAGTAAATGCTGGAAAGTCAACGACCTAATCAGAAACGAACACACCAGATGTATTGAGCAGCATTGGCCGTTGATGTTTTATTTATAAACAATAGATCGATTTCGATCACATAGTGATCATCTTCAGTGTATCCTCCAAACTATAGAACAAGATCATAAAATCAGTCCGGAATTAAAAACAAATACAAAATGAACTTCAATACAATTTCAAATATAGTATACAGACAGAATATATACCAAGCATTGTGAATGCACTGAATGTAACTGTAAATGTGTCGAAATAAGTTTCGGCAAACATAAAATTGCAGTGCCAGAGGTTCAGATGGAATAAGGGAGCAGCTTACAAACGACATGCAGCGGCGCTGTATGGATGGGTGTTATTAACGCCTTCTATTACATAGATATTACATTAACACTAATGTTTTATACACTTCCAAATATACAAAATAAAAATTAGAATGTATTTTTACACATAAGGTATATAAGATGGATAACAAATAAAAATGAAAATTCAGATTACAGAAATATATAAAATTATCTGATAAAAGACAAGCATATGATGCTAAGCGTCTTATGCCAGTCATGGATATTACTAACGTAGTAAGTTATTTCAAACAGGAAAATTAAAGAAAAAAAATTTAAATTTAAAGGAATAGTACTATGAAGGATAGTACCCTTTATGCTGATTATAGCTACGCTGCAAAATCTCGAAAAGGAAGAAGAACAAGGAGATACTTTTTTTTTTTTTTAATTTGATGACGTTGCAACGAAAGTTAATCAGAAACGATATCTGGCATTCCTCAGGGTAGTGACTAGTCCTGTGGATAGGTGAATGGTCATGTTAAGTTGATTGCAGATGAAATTGTCATTTATCATTTCCTAAAGTCACGTGATGTGCTGGTGTATCAGCGGTTCTTGAGGCAAGTGCAGCCCATTCCTGCTCAAACTGGTTGAAGTCCAGGGAACAGGCTGGTCACGCCATTCAATTCCATCATCTTCAATCATTCTGTTCACCAGTAGGCTCTGTAAAGACGAACGTTATCGTCGACAAGAGTGGACAGATCTCCTATGGCACCAGCGTAAGGCACAACAAAAGATCGAAGGATCTCGTCTGTATACCTCTGTGAAGTCAAAGCGCCATTCTAAACAACACAGAGGTCCATACGTCCGACATCGCTGTATCCTGCGCAAACCATTAGTCAACCGGCGCCTTTTTTTACGACTCCTGTCCTGCCGTTCCACCGCCCAGTTTCTGCGGGCCAAACGGGCAAAAGTAAAGTCGTGTGGCATGAAGGACAGGTTTAGCCGCCTAACTGTAAAGATTTTCCCTATTCTTCGCGCCCGCAGGCACCTTACCTGCGCCAAGAAGTATAAGAACTGTGTGGTAAGGAGCGTAACTGTAATATGTGCGTGTGTAGTGTTGATGTATGAGATCATGGTAGAAGGTTAAAAGTCGACCACTGTACAGAACAAGTGCCTTGATTTATCACTAAAATTATCAAATGAGGTCCGTGTAAACTATTGGTAACTCCCTTCTACAAAGCCTTGTTCACTGGCCCAAACTGAGAACTGACTCGTTTCAAATTACTTCAATAATAGGAAGTTAATACTACAGTGGCCAATACACATAGCAGCTCACACGTTATTACACACAGAAATTAATAAGCAAGACACCACAATTAAAGTTATCTTAGAAAGGTGGCTAAGAAAACATTTTTGCCGCAACGGAATTTAGACAAAAGAAACATTGCATCTGAGCTTGTTCTCAGCACTTGTGAAGAACAAAATTAAGTAAAAGAGGGAAGGTACTCTAATACTATAATCTATAGGCAACTTACGGATTATGCGGAACTTAGATAGAAGACAAGCAAAATGGGGAACCTATTTCATTAATACAATTAAAATGAATCTCTTACATGGATTAATGCGGACAGTGCCCAGCCTAAATTATACATGATTTAACGTTACTGGCGTGGGGGCAGGGAGGACTCACAAACAAAATTCGCTCACACACACGCAATGCCACAGTGAAACTCACCAAAATCAGCGTGCTGAGACGAGGCGGAAGCAGGCGCCGCTATCGTAGGTGTAATTCAGCAAGCCGGAGGTTGCACAAAACACAATATACAAAAATACTTTGAAGCTGGCTCTGGTCTGTCGTGCCTGTTTTGAGATGGTGCATGTGTATATCCAAATTAAATTACATCTGAATTGGACCGCGAACAAACACGCTGACGAAGACACCCAGACGTTACATGAACGCACTCCACTGTAGGTGAAGTGGTGGAAATCGGCTTCATTATACAAAATCACGGTGGATTATAAAGTGGAAGTCTGTTAGAAATCGATCTAGGTACTGGTTTTACATGAGAAGTGGCGTGAATTCAGGCGACTAGCTGCAAACTCTGGAAGTCGGAACGCTGACCCACGTGGTTCCGAAAACCGATAAAATTGAAGAAATTCAGTTTCCGAAAAATAAAGAAAATTAACTACAGCATGCAACCTATAGAAATGACAGAATTATATAAGGAAGCTAACGAAATACATCTACACGCGATAGGGGGCGATTACAGAGACAGATGAGGTTCTGTCTCAGAAAAACCAAAAATGAAATAATTATAAACTCGGAAAAATTCAATTAAGAATTACAGCATGCAACCCATATAAATGTTTAGAAGTCGGAGTAGAAACGGCAAAATTGAAATGGGCGGGGAGAGAAGATCGCGAAATATTAGTGGAAATCCGAAGGATAACCGCATAGTTACTTGCCTGATGAGCATGGAACAAACACTAGTGGAAGCTGAAGGCTTTGTTCTATGAACCAACCACATGGAACACATATCACTCAACGAAGGAAACGATGAGAAGATTTTTACATGCACTGTACAAAAATGAACATATCACCTATTAGAAATCTGGTCCCACAAAGCTAGAAAGTATTTACATAGAGTTCATACGTCGCCACATGATCACAAAAGGTTTTAACATACCAGGCCATTATCAAACTGCAACTATAATCACACACACTGCGTTTATCTATTGGAAATCTCTGAATTGAAAAAAGAGATCACATATCCGCACACGATCGGAGAAAATATCCCCCCCCAAAAAAAAAAAAAAATAGATTCTAAGTTCACGAATCTAAGTTAAACCTGCTAGTCAATGAAACGCTGCCATCATCAGAAATAAGAGCAGATCCAACCTTACCTCACTAGACGACCAGCCCAGAATGACCAGACTGAGCGGCCAAAAGGCGCGGGAAGCCGCTGGAAGCCGGAAAAACCAAGATCAGCGGTGGTCGACACGGAGAGACTCACCCTAGACAAGGCTCGCTGACTGGACTGTAACCAAAGAGTGTAGAATCCTCTTTGGTAGCCTCAGGAACTATCAACTCTGAGTCAGAGAGAACGATGCAAATCGAGCTATCACCCCGCACATTCAGACAGCCATTGATTCTCGCTCATCCACTTAAAAGTAAGACAAGTACACATTCTCACAGGGACAGTGGCGTAGCGGAGAGGCCGTACTTATGCCACATTTTTTAATATAACAATAAATTATTAACATTAAAAATAAGAGAACCTAGCAATATCAACTAATATTTTAACACATGAAATAAAAATGCTAATCCTCAAACCTTGAAAAGAGTGGGGTGCAAGTTTTAACAAAACGATAATCTAGCGACATTAAATAAATTATAACTCTACAGATTATACAAAAAATATAATTATGGAAGACGGCAGACGATCGTCTTTCAAGGTAGAGTTGGAAACCTGGCGCCGTACCAATCCACCGAATGGATGACCATCAACAGTGTCCCTTGCACTGCGGCGCTTAGCATTGGTGCAAACACTGGTGATGAAGGACATTGCCTTAAGGCGAAGGGAAAATTGTAAACAGTTCATGGTGTACCTGGAAGGTTACCCAGCCAAGTACTGGCCATGCTAGAAGGTGCTTAACTTACGCGATCTGGTGGCAATCGGTGCAGCCACTACAGCACGGCCGTTGACTGCTAAAAAAGTGTCGTCGGTTCTAATTGAAGACGCACCGTGCATAAAGCCCACATACCCGACTGCGAATTGTGAAACAATCTACATCTACATATATGCTCTGCAAATCACATTTAAGTGCCTGGCAGAGAGTTCATTAACCATCTTCATAACCTTTCTCTGGCGTTACATTCTCGAATAGCGCAAAAGAACACCTAAATTGTTCCGTTTTCTATCTGATTTCTCTTATTTTATTGGGATGGTCATGTCTCCCTATGTAGGATTGAAATATCTCAAATATATCCTGCCACAACGAATAATGTTCTTTTCATGATTTCCTCCTTAAATCGTGCAACATTTCCGTGACGCTTTCTCCCTGTAACGTGATAAAACAAAACGAGCTACCCTTCTCTGAACCTTCTCAATGTCTTCCGTCAGTCCTACCTGGTGAGGGTCCTAAACTGGGCAACAGTACTCCAGGAGAGAACGCACAATTGTGATGTAAGTAATCTCTTTGGTGGAGCTGTTGCATCTTCGAACCGTTCTGTCAATGAAACGTAACCTTTGGTGCGCGTTCCCCCACAATATTTTCTTTGTGTTCTCTCCAGTATAAGTTGTTCGTAATTGTAACTCCTAGGTTTTGGTAGAATTTACGACCTTAAGGTTTGACTGGTTTATCGTGTAATAGAAGTTCAGCGGATTTCTTTCAGAGGTCATGTGTCATTCACACATTTCATTATTTAGTGATAATTGCCAATTTTCGCACCATGTAGAAATTTTGTGTAAATCGCTTCACTAACTGATAAACGACAGCATCATCCGCGAACAGTATAAGAGAGCTATTCAGATTGTCTCCTAAGCCGTTTGTAAACACAAGGAAGAGTAGGGGACCTGTAATGCTTCCATAGGGGAGCCTAATTACTATATGTTATTTCGGTACAGGGGTAGCTTGGGACAATTATATTCAGTAGTGCGAATTACAATGTGATTTTTATTACAAACTGTTGAAACACCTTGAATTTCTCGGTTATATGAATAAAAGCATAGACAGAAATTTCTTTTTTTAGAGATAGTTAACGCAGTATGAATTTAATGGTTATTACAGACATTAAAACAAAACAATAGTGATCGTTCTGGTCCCCTGCAAAATAACGCTTAGGCGTCCACACTATATGGACACAAGGGGAAGATTACACTGTGATCTCACTCAGCTTCTCTTAAAGAACCATGTGAAAAATCGTTAAACGAAACTGACTACGGTAGATGGAATTTTTCCCGCATGTAGCGCCTCAGGTGACAAAATATTCCAGAGCGCACAGCACTGCAAGCCCCCCCCCCCCCTTTTTCCCGTTGATCCTAACGGCTCTCTGTAGAATCGCCCTGTCCTGATTGGCTGAGGCGGTGGCCTCCGGCCTCTCTACATTCAGCCTTCTTTCCTTGAGATAGTACTTTACTACATAAGCATCTTTCAACTACCCTGTCATCTACTACCAAAGCATGTCAGTTCTATCGTACCAATACCTGAATGAACTACAGCACAGGCACAATACATGCAGCCACTCTCACAGGGAAAGAAAAGAGTATTGGGAAAAAGAAAGTGTGACACAGTCGATAAAAATGTAATCAAGTAATAAAGAACTGAAACGCAGGTGCCACTTTCCATGTCCACTAGTTGATAACCTTAATAACTACGCAAACCTGCTTGCAGATTTGATTAATCATTATTTAAAGTCAAAAGTGGCTTTTCAGCGCCTTGGCGTGCTGTTGTTAGTACGTAAGAGCTGGTTGAGGTGCACAAAGCTTACCTACAGTGTCGTTTCAAGGGCAGAAAGAAGTACTGCTGGTTTTGTAGAATAATTTTGCAGGGGAGAGGGTGGTACTATAGTTGGGGTAGGAATCACTACAATAGCAAACGTTTCAGAGCGACAAGATCTAATTACGAAATATCGATGCCGACTGTTTCCTCCATATACGGCAATGTTTGTCGGTGACTGTCACCTACATATCACCGAAGTAACATAGATCAGAACTCTGAGAAGTTTAGTTGATATTTCTTCCGGCATGCTATTCTAGAAAGGAATGGTAGACAATTAGTATGAATGTAACAAATGAATTTCAGTTACTAGTTTTAAGAATACATTATTCTCTTCTTCAGACTCCTATAAGCATCCGTGCAGTAGTGCAAAACTACCCTTCCATTATATGTCTAGTTTCGCACTACTGCACGGATACTTATAAGAGTCTGAAGAAGAGAATAATCTATTCTCGAACCTAGCAATTAAAAGTCCAAGAATAACGTCTTAAGGTTTTCAATTGTTACATTCATAAAACGACTTCGTCCCAACATCCTTCTAATCAAGATGGTACACAAAGAATTAGTATGAAGGTATTTCGATGAGACCTCTGCCAGACACTCGACTTTCGAATACGCCATGTTCAGCGTTGGTGAATAGTAGCTCCCATCAGTAAACATTTCTTCTCCTAAATTAAATATAGGTATGAAGACAATTTGTCATACAAATGTTTTATTTATTGTGTGGCACGGTAATTACGAAATGTACATTTCAATGCGTGAATTGTATTTTATTTGCACTGTCTGAAACAAAGAGGATTGTTTACTACGGCTTTCTTCTAGAACGCATCAGTAGCACAACTTTTGACGTCACAGATTTTCTTCTTAAGGTCACCAAGAGATTGAGTCTTCCTGCAATACACTTTTACTTTAGGCGCCCTCCATTAAACGTAATCTCATGGGATGAGGTCTGGAGTAGGCGCAGGCCATTATATGGAGCCTCATTGTTCACTGAATCAAATGCCTGACAGACAAGGCGTATTGAGCTGGAGCTCCATCAGGCAATGTTGGCAAGTCCTGCAACCCGTCCATTGCAGAAATTAAGGCTAAAGAATTGTTTTAAGCATTTCCAGTATCGTTTAGGGTTCACAGTATCTCTCAAGAAATACGGTCCAACAATGAAGTAAGTTAACCCGCAGAGCACAGTCACTTTCTGCTTCCCCTGCATTTTCCCAGCAGTATCCATGTGATCGATATCTGGCCATTGACGATTAACATGCCATTATGAAAGATAGCTTCGTCATCCCACAGAATTATTTTTAAATATCTGTGGATACCTCACGAGCATCACATCACAAAATTCAATGTGCCTATCACAAGCATCAGGATACCACGTTTGCACATAATGAGGCTTTCGTGATCCGTAATGAATTTCACGCACAGCATAATGTGTCATGCCGCTCTTTCTTGCAAATTGTCTTAATGTTTTGACAGAGCTTCGCTGGTATATCTTCTTCACTGCGATCATCTTTCCCTCCGACAGCGCGGTCGAGGGCGGAATATATAGTTTCGTATCGTCAACACTACCGGTCGCCGGTAACTTCTCTGGCTATTTTGAATTGCCTTCGCTTCCAAATCAGCATGTTTCACACGTTTATCCCTCCATTACCATTCCAGCTGTGTTACAGATGGCCCGAACTCATTCCTCGTTGAAATTTCGCTCTATCCAGAAGAGTTGACCGTTGTAGCACCAAATGTTCAAATGTCTGTAAATCTATCGGACCAAACTGAGTGTTCATCAGTCCGTAGCTTACAAACTACTTAAACGTAGGTACACTAACCCACGGACAAACACACACACCCATGCCCCAGGGAGAACTCGAACCTTCATTGCGAGCAACCATGCGCTCCGGAGCGAGGTGCTTTAGACCGTTTGTAGCATCTCTGATTCAGAAGCACTGAAAAAGAAAGGAAAATTATTAGACTTAATGCCGCACTACAGTCTAAAAGTCAAGGTAACTTCCACTGAAATCTGCACATAGTATTACTAGCTCTTCCAAACACCAAATAGAGACTTTCTGTAGAATGTCATGTTGACCGTGGCTGCTTAATTTATTAGATCAAAGTTACCTGTATCGGTTAATACATCATTATCAAGCGCCAGCCTCATATAGACAAAAGTTATCAAGTGCTTTAGTTATCAATTATATACAACATTGATGGACTATTATTGCAAATTAAATGTAATGATATATACATAGCTTATCCAGTTAATTAACGTGAAATGTTACAAGCTTGAAACAATATAAAATAAATATTTGGTATTTTACTTGCTAGATGTATTTTTCCAGTCACTGCTCGTTACTGAAGCACAGTTTGGTAGGCGTGCAGTAATAAAAAATTAAACGAAAGGTAACAAATAAACTTATATTGTAAATATAGAGCAAAGACTAGTTGGTACATCTGTGATGTCAATGACAATCTTAGGTCTTTACTGGGACACATGGATGATGTAAACAATGTGATGGCTAGGATTATCAACATGGGCCAAGCAACATAATAAAGTGGAAGCATGACATGTGCATGTGTAATACAATGCAGCTCTGTTATTATAAAATACAGCTATACATAACAGAAAATGAAATATTGAGTGTACATCATTAGGTTATATGATTAAGATCATGAGTTCAGATAATATAGTGAAGAGAATCATGACTACAAAATCATATGGGATTAAAGATGTGAAACTATGTAAGTAAGGTAACAGTGTTTGTGCTATTAGTTATTAAAATAGAAGGGAAAAAAGTGAAACCTTTTTTGGGAATTGAGTAAGACACGAGTGTGGCCTTTACCAATTGTTATTCAGTGTGTACATTGAGAAAGCTGTAAAGGAAAGTACAGATAAATTTCAAGAAGGAATTAGTTCATGGTGAAGAAGTAAAAACTTTGTCATCTTTAATGACTTTGCAATAGTGCCAGAGATAGCAAAGGACTTGGAAGAGGAACTGAAGAACTGAATGGAACTGACAATGTCTTGAAAGGAGCGTTCAAGATGAACCTAAACACAAAAAAAAGTGAAATGAAGTGTACTCTAAAATTGGATGATGATGCAGGAATCATATTAGATAACGAAACGAAACAATGAAGGCAGTAGATGAGTTTTGGTACTTGGGCAGTGGATAACACGATCGTTGCAGTACAGACACAAATCGAAGAATAGCAATTGGAAGAAAAACGATTCTGAAAAAGAGAAATATTTTTAGCATGGAATTTTAATTCAAGTGTTACAAGGTCTAGTGAAGACATCCTTGCCGGGTGTTGCTTTTTACGTGAGTTAAAATGGATGATAAATAGTTCAGACGGGATGAGGACTGAGGCTTTTGAAATCTTGTGATAGAGAAAAATGCTTAAGGTTAGGTGCGTAGATTGTCTAACTAATGACAGGTATTGAACAATATTGGGAAGAAAACGAATTTCTGGCGTAACTTGACTGAAATACGGGGTCGATTGGTAGGACACATTATTAGACACAAAGAAATCGTGAATTTCGCTAATGTATGGAGAAAAAACGCAGCGGAAGACCAAGAGACGAATACAGCAATCCAGTAGTTGTGGGTTGCCATACTTGTATAGAGATGGAGACAGTACTTTTGGATGGAAATTAAGGCGTAAAACCTTATAGAAACTATATTCAGAGTTATAAAAAGGACTTTCCGTGATGAAATGTACATCGGCAACTGGCTGAAACACCGCGCCTAAATTTAAACTGACTAAAGTTACATAATACGTCCGAGGCTGTCGCGCTCTTTCTTATATGTGCATATTCTTTTGGATGAAATTAATTTAGCTTAATAAGACAATGTCTTGAAGATTCTTGTCGTTTGTGGTTCAGCTCTAGCAACCATCGTGGGATTGGATCCTTGTTTGTTGACAACAGTCTGATTGCTTTTTCCGTTTTCTTGCCACGTCTGTGAGGTATTTTCTTCGGCTACAGTTGTGGTGTCTATTTCGTGTGTTGAATACTGTATTTATTGCATTCTATATTCGTTTCCTACCTTCCACTTGTGCGGACAGCGTCATGTAGCCCCATAGTTTGCAACCAGATGAAATACAGTTGCCAAGCACTGTCTGCAGTGGCCTCCTAAATGACAAATTGTGACTTCAAATATTCCCTCTGTGTATTTTTCAGAACTGTTAATTGCTCCAGCCTCGAGAAAATTAATGATCGCACTTGCGATGGAATGTTATGCTCCGACGAACAACTACTCTGAAACATTCTATATTCGTTTCCTACCTTCCACTTGTGCGGACAGCGTCATGTTGCACCATAGTTTGCAACCAGATGAAATACAGTTGCCAAGCACTGTCTGCAGTGGCCTCCTAAATGACAAATTGTGACTTCAAATATTCCCTCTGTGTATTTTTCAGAACTGTTAATTGCTCCAGCCTCGAGAAAATTAATGATCGCACTTGCGATGGAATGTTATGCTCCGAGGAACAACTACTCTGAAACATTCTATATTCGTTTCCTACCTTCCACTTGTGCGGACAGCGTCATGTTGCACCATAGTTTGCAACCAGATGAAATACAGTTGCCAAGCACTGTCTGCAGTGGCCTCCTAAATGACAAATGGTGATTTCAAATATTCCCTCTGTGTATTTGTCAGAACTGTTAATTGCTCCAGCCTCGAGAAAATTAATGATCGCACATGCGATGGAATGTTATGCTCCGACGAACAACTACTCTGAAACCAATAAATAAATGAACTAATGCATCAAGACATTACTTGCAAACAATAAATACTGTCTCAAGGTCCGAATATGCAGGGAAATATGTCTCACAAGGAGAGGATATCTACTCGCCATCGCCGAATTCGTCCAAATTTTCGGTACACGTAGGGCGTGGTGAGACACGAAAGTGCCCAATATGGGAACCCCAGATGGCCAAGGGATTAGGAAATAAAAGTTTGTTACGGATATATCACGACATCGTATGAACTGTCCCTGTGAGGACGTTTTTAGGAAGCGGTATTTAGCTCAGCTATAAAAGATCGGATTCGTATTGAGAAGGTCACAGGTTCAACTCCACCCGCCGGCAAATTTTTCTCTGTTCCATGGCAATGCGTACATCTACATATTGCTCCAGTAAGATCGTGAGGACAAGATTAGAGGAATTACAGCACGTAAGGAGGCATTTGAACAGTCATTCATCCAATGTAGATGTAGACTGCCGTCACAAATAACCGCAACATCATATACGTTGTGAATTTTCAGTTTCTGGCGGCGCAAAGACTGTTCCATTACGTTTCGGGTGTGCAGCCGCAAGAATTCTAAGAATTCTCCTTCTTCTTCTAATATTTCGGCTGTATAACGTTCAGCCATCTTCAGAGTGAGCCGAAAGAAGATGACTGAACGTTATACAACCGAAATATTAGAAGAAGGAGAATTCTTGCGGCTGCACACCCGAAAATTAATGGAAGACCATATAGGTTATTTTATTAATTTATATAAGCAAAAAAATAAATAAATAAATAAATAAAGGGTATAGGTTGAAATGCGAGACCAGAAAATTTAAAAAGGGTCTGTAGTTAATACGTACTTCGGGACGTCTTGTATGTGAATCGATACTTCCCTTCTTTTGCAGTTGATCAATTACATATACCGGTGTGATATTCTTCGAACTCACGATTATTCGTGTTTGTACCTTCTGGACCGTTCACAACTCCTAGTTTGCAAGATAATATACTTGCTGTAAATAATGACGTCCCATGGTGATGTTGTGCACATGTAACCACAAAATAACATATATAATGTGGCGGTTAATTGTGAAGTCAGTAGTGTACGCATTACCAAGCAGCAAGAAACTACTTGTCGCCGGGTGGAATCGAACCCAGGAATCTTTCAATAAAAATCCGATCTCTAACCGCTGAGCCAAACATTGCTTTTTCAACAGACTCTCTCAGGGGCAGTTGATAAAATTTCTTTTGTTTCCTAAAAGCTTAGTCATCTGAAGTTCCCACATGGTTGACTTTCATAACTCACCACGCCCTACATGTACCGTAAATTTGGACGAATTCGGCGATGACGAGCAGGCGCCCTCTTCTTGTCAATGAGCAGACACACGGGCTCTTCTATTCTGAACCTAGATGGCTCCTTCGGCCCGTTCATTATGCCCCGCGGCAGTGCAGCGGCAGGTAGCGACGCCGCCTGCCCCGCGGCGTCCTTTTTGCGGCGTCGCGACGCCGGCGTCGGCCGCGCAACACGGGAAACGTCTCAGGGCGCGCCGTGTACCCGCGCCGCTCTGCCCCACTCTGCTGTGCTGTGCTGCGGGCAGCCGGGGTCGCAGGCGCCCCCGGACTCCCCACACGCTTGTCCTTCCCCGCAAAAACATCCACCGCCCCACCCCGGCGACAAAAAGGGGGAAACCACAGACACTCATTCTGGCACGGGCGCAACGCTGCGGGCTGCTGGAAGCGCGCCAAAGCGAACGTTCATCTTTCCTTTACAAGTTACTCTCTCCCAGATTGTTCATCACGTATATCTCTGCAGACAACTTCGCTCGACTCATACACTTACGGAGAACCAGTGGGAAAAAAAGATTTTCGTGTGCTAAACGTCTCTATGCACATCGACATCTACATGGGATACTCTGCAAACCACATTTAATTGCCTGGCAGACGATTCATCCAACAACCTTTATAATATTTATCTCCCATTCCACTCTAGAATTGCGCGCGGAAAGAAAGAACACCTTAATAACTACGCAAGACACGCTTGCAGATTTGATTAATCATAATTTAAAGTTAAAGTGGCTTTCAGGGCCTTGGGGTGCAGTTGTTAGTACGCAAAAGTTGGTTGAGGTGCATAAAGCTTACCTACAGTGCCACTTCAAGGGCAGAAGGAAGTGCTGCTGGTTTTGTAGAATAATTTTGCATGGGAGAGAGTGATACTATAGTTGCGGTTGGAATCACTACAATAACAAACTTTTCAGAGCGACAAGATCTAATTACGAAATGTCGATTGCCGACTGTTCCCTCCGTATGCGTCAACGTATATCGGTGAACCTCATCTACATCTTGAACTCACAGAATTCTGAGAAGTTTAGTTGATAATTCTTCCGGCAGGCAGCTCTAGAAAGGAATGGTAGACAATATTAGTATGAATGTAACAAATGAAGAACCTTCAGCCGTTATTTTTGGACTTTTAATTACTAGTTTCGAGAATACATTATTCTCTTCTTTAGAGCCTTATAAGTATCCCTGCAGTGGTTCTAAACTAGCCTTCCATTATATGTCTAGTTTTGCACTACTGCACAGATACTTATAAGGGTCTGAAGAAGAGAACAATGTATTCTCGAAGCTAGCAATTAAAATTCCAAAAATAACGGTTGAAGGTTTTTCATTTGTTACATTCATACAACACATTGATGTTGAACCTATGGTTAAATCAGACAACAACTAATTATCAAATAAAGGAAGTAGGTTAATCTTCTAACTACGTAAATGAAACAGGAAAGAAAGGTCAACTTTGTTACCTATTATTAATAATCACCATTACATTACCTACATAATACAACCGTTTCATAATGACATTGAAATGCAATTACCTTCATTCCAGCGGAGGTACAACGTTTTCATAGTAATAATATATATATATATATATATATATATATATATATATATATATATATATATATATATATATATATTCAAAATACAGTCAAATCAACTTGCTGGCACAGCAGCCTCTGCTCTACATCGGAGCACAACTCAACTGCTCTCTAAGCTATCTGAACCACAAGTCCCACTCTCTCTCTCTCTGCGCGAGCTACAATGCTATGCGATACATAATCTAAGCGAAAGATGAAACTTCACAGACTTAAGTACACATATCGATACACAAATTAGAAGCAAAATTATACATTTTCTTGCAAGCAAGTTACTCGACACAAAATAGGAGGCACAATATTAGACATTTTCTTACAAATTCAAAAATAAACATTTTCTATAGACACGTTTCAATCTGAATTTCTCCATGCGAGCTCTGATTTCTCGTATTTTATTCCTATGTTCTTTTCTACCTATGTACGTGGGAGTCAACAATATATTTTTGCATTCGGAGGAGAATGTTGGCGATTGGAGTTTCGTATGTAGCCTACGCCGCAGCGACAAGAGCCGTTGTTGTAATGGTTTCCATCCCAGATCCTGTATCATTTCCTTAACGTTGACTCCCCTGTATCATGACAATACAAAACGAGGTGCCCTTCTTTGCAACGATGTCCTCCGTCAAAACCACCTGATAAGGATCCCAGATCCTGTATCATTTCCGTAACGCTGTCTGCCCTGTATCGTGACAATACAAAACGAGCTGCCCTTCCCACCTGATAAGGATCCCACAACGGGCAGCAATACGCCAAAAAAGTACGGACAAGAATAGTGTATGCTGTTTCATTGGTAGTTCTGTTCCATGGTTTTAGTGTTCTGCCATTAAAACGCACTCTCTGGTTCGTCTCTTCCACGACATTATCTACATGTTCTTTCCAGTTTATATCTGAAGTAATAGTAATTCCTGGGTATTCTGTGGAGTTTACGGCCTTCATAATTGATTGATTTAACTTGAAAACAAAGTGTAACGGTTTTGTTTTCGTACTCATGTGGACGACTTCACACTTCTCATTATTTGGAGTCAATTGCCAATTTTTACATCGTAGTGGTAGCTTATTTAGATCGTTCTGTAGTTGATCTTCAGATGATTTTACTAGAGGGTAAATGACGGCGTCAACTGCAAACAACCTAAGAGAGCTGCTTAGATTTTCTCCCAAATCGTTTATGTAGATAAAGAACAGCAGAGGATCAATAACAATACCCTGTGGAACGCCTGTTATCAGCTGTATTTCGATGCCTTACCATTGATTAATATATACTGTGTCTTTTCTGACATAACCACGCAATTGATTAAAAGCCGTTTGTGACGTACGAAGTCGAAAGCCTTGGGGAAATCAAGAAATACGGAATCAATTTCAGATCCCTTACCGATAGCACTCATAACTTTGTGAGAGTAAAGCGCTAGTTTTACTTCACAGGGACGATATTTGCGAAATCCGTGTTATCGTTGGGTCAATAGGCCATTCTGTTCGAGATTATAACATTTGAATACAGGGTATGTTCCAAAACCCTGCTACAAATTGACGTCAATGAAATAGGCATGTAGTTTAGTGCGTTAATTTTACTACCCTTCTTGAATATAGGTATGACCCGTGTATCGTTCCAGTCGTTTGGTACAGATTCTTCTTTGAGCAAGCAGTGGTATGTGGCTGTTTACCCGAGCTTAGTAATATCCGTCAAAATGACGGCGACTTTCAAATTGTCAGTAAGCTGTGACGTTTTGAGGAACAATTAATGAACAACTGTACACGGCTGGAGTGTTGGTTTGGAATCATACTCGTAGAATTGACGGGTGTGACTAACTAAAGTTCAAACATCTCTACAAGAGACGTGTTAGTAGCGAGTGTTAAAATCAGATGTTATTAACGCAGGGTTAAGTAAGGAGCTATCGTTTCAGCATAATCAGATAGAAATATAATGGGTATACAATCCGGACCAGAAGACTTGTTTTTGTTAAGTGATTTAAGTTGCTTCACTACTCCGAGGATATCTACTTCAATGTTATTCATTCTGGCCTCTATTTGTAATCCGAAATCTGGAACATTGGTTTCTTCTTTGCTGAATCAGTTTCTAAAAGCTATGTTTAGTAACTCTGCTTTAGTAGCGCTATCATCGGCGGAATCGCCATTACTATCACGCAGTGATGTTATTGTTTCAGTTTTGACCCTAGTATATTTTACATATGACCAAATTCTCTTTGGGTTTTCCGTCAAATTTCGAGGAAGACTTTTGTTGTGAAATGTATTGTAGGCCTCGACGTCAGTAGGCTACCATTGTACCAAGTGTGGCGTAAATACACAAAATTGATTACGATGGGTATTATAATTCACTGCAGTTGCATGTGAACCAACGTTTTGTCTCGTGTGGCAGATCGTGTACCTGGGACATTTTGAAAGTCGTGATAAACTTTGTTTTAGGATCATTTTTATTTGAAGACAAACAAAAATAATATTAAGAATTTCTAAACAAATACAAATTTTGTTCGACTATTTATCGGAAGATGATGTAAAAGAAACATCGAAAAGGATCATCTGTAACGTTTTTCGAGTAATATATGATTAAAATTTGTGTAGAGTAGCAATATCCAGACAAATTCTCTATAATATTAAATAAAAACGTCACGTCGCATATGTTTACCTCTGACCATGTAAGACTTATAAATACCAATATACCATCCTAATCTACAGACCACTATTTACATCTACGTCCACATCTACATATATACTCCGCAGTCCACAGTAAAGTGCGTAGTAGAAGGTACACTGTACCACTACAAGGTATTTTCTTCCATAATCCATCTAGAAATAGAACGAGGAAAAAAACGAATGTCTATATGTCAATGTACGAGACCTAATTTATCTTATCTTGTGTTTGTGATCATTACGCGAAATGCAAGTAGGCGGTAGGAAGATCGTTCTACACTCAACTTCATATACCGGCCCTCTAAATTTCCTCAACAGAATTTCTGCAAAGGAACATAGTCTTTCGTCCAGCGATCCCCATTTGAGTTCCCGGAGCATTTCCGTGACACTCGCTCATTGGTCGAAACTACCAGTTGAAAGACGACCGTCAGTCGCCTTCCCTATATTTTTTATAAAATTGTAATTTATTTAAATTCGCTAGATTATCAATTTGTTAAAACTAGAACCCCAATCTTTCCGCGGCATGAGCAATAGCATTTTTATTTCATGTTTTAAAATTATAGTTTCTGATATGTTAGTTAACATTGCTAGTATTTTGTTATTTGAATAATTTATTATTGTGGTTATGACTGTGGCAATAAGTACGGCTTCTCCACTACGCCGCTGAATGTGTACTTGTCCTACATTTAAGTGGATGTGCGAGAATCTAATGGCTGTCTGATTGTGAGTAGTAATAGCTCGCCTTGCATGGTTCTCTCGGGCTCAGAGTCAATAGTTAGTCGTTATCATCACCTACTGCTGATGCTACCAAAGATGTTTCTACATCCTTTGGTTTCAAGACAGTCGGCAAGCCCTCGCCAGGGCGAGTCTCACGTCCCCACCACTGCTGTTTCTTGGGTGTTTCCAGTTTCCGGTAGCTTCACGCCTCCTAGCCGCTCGGTCGTCACTTTGTGCTCCGATCGTAGTGACGTAAGGTTGGTTTTGCTCTTGTGTCCGCAGAGATGGTAGCGATTCGTTGTCTAGCATGTTTAACTTAGACTCTTGAACATAGATTCGTTTTTAGGAATATTTTTTCCGATCGTGCGCGGAAATGTGTTCTACTTTTTCAATCCAGTGATGTCCAACAGGTAAACGCGGTATATGTGTTACTATTTCCAGTTTGATAACGGTCTGGTATATTGAAACATTTAGCGATTATGTGGCGGTGTAAGAACTCTGCGTAAATTCTTTCTAGCTTTGTGGAGCATGATTTATAACAGACGATATGTTCATTTTTGTATAGTGCTTGTAAAATCTTAACGTTTTCCTTCCGTGAGTGATATGTGTTCCACATGGTTGGTTCTTGGAACAAAGCCTTCAGCTTTCACTATTGTTTGTTCCATGTCCATCAGACAAATAACTATGCGTGTATCCTTATGATTTCCACAAACTGACCTTAGGAAAACTGACCTAAGGAAAACAAACAAACAAACACACACACACACACACACACACACACACACACACACACACACACACACACACACATGTCCGAGGGAGGACTCTGACAGCGATCAACCACGCCTTCCGCAGCAAGCCGCCTTAGAGCGCTCGTCTACTCCACCGCAGCGATTGGTGAAATGTAATTGCTCATCGTGGCACTGTGGTGTTAATGGATGTGATTCAACTACACTTAATTATATTTATAGGAATATAACATTTACTTAGTAGGCCTATACGAAATAAGAAAGGTAAGCATAAAACACCATGCGAAATTGTACTCAACGCATTCTTTGATATTTACTTCGAACAACTAGTTCATGAGCCAAATAGAATTGTAAATGGATGTGAAAACACACTTGATCTCTTGGCAACAAATAATCCTGAGGTCATAACGAGCATCAAAACGGATACAGATATTAGGAACACAGAGCTGTCGTAGCGAGATTGAATATCGAAAGTCCCAAAGTTACCCAAAATAGACGAAAGAGTATTTGTTCCGGAGAGCAGATAGAAATGAAATACATTGTTTCTTGAAAGACAGATTCCACTCGTTTCTAACACTAAACGTAGGTGTAGACCAGATGTGGCTCAAATTCGAAGAAGGGGTATCGACAGCAATTGGCAGTCTTATACCAAATAATAAAAGAAGGAGGCGATCCCCCTTGGTACACAAAACAGGTCAGGACACTGATGCAAAAGCAAAGGAAAAGGCATACTGAATTTAAACGAACACAAAATCCCCAGGATTGGCGATCCTACACAGAAGCTCGAAATTTAGCGAGTATTTCAATGCGAGATGCCTACAATACTTATCGCAACGAAACTCTTTCTCGAAATTTGACTGAAACCCAGAGAGATTTTGGTCATATGTTAAATATAGTAGGGGCAAAACACAATACCCTCACTACGTGATGGTAATGGCGATCCTGCCCATGACAGCGCTACTAAAGCAGAGTTACTGAACATAGCTTTTAGAAACTGATTCAGCAAAGAAGAAACCAATATTCCAGATTTAGAATTACTAACAGAGGACGTAATGAGTAACGTAGAACCAGATATCATCGGAGAAGTGCAGCAACTAAAATCACTTAACAAGAACAATTCTTGACGTCAATTTGCAGCAGGGGTTTGGAATATATCCTGTATTCAAATATTAAGAATTATCTCGAACAGAACGATCTATTGACTCAAGGTCAACACGGATTTAGAAAATATCGTTTATGCGAAACACAACTAGCTCTTTATTCACTCGAAGTAACGGATGCTATCGACAACGGTTCGCAAATCGATTCTGTATTTCTCCATTTCCGGAAGGCTTTTGACACCGTAACTCACAAACGGCTTTCAATCAAATTGCATGAATATGGTATATCGCCCCAAATTTGCGATTGGACTTCCGGTCAGAGAGGACACAGTTGGTAGTAATCGATGTGAGGCATCGACTGAAACAGTGGTGATATAGTACGTTCCACGGGGTAGTGTTATTGTTCCTCTGCTGTTTCTTATTTACATAAACGATTTAGGGGAAAATCTAAGTAGCTCTCTTAGGTTGCTTGAAGATAACGCCCTGATTTACCGTCTAGTAAAATCATCTGAAGATCAAAACCAATTGCAGAACGATCTGAATAAGATATCACTATGGTGTAAAAATTGGCAATTGAATCTAAATAGTGAGAATTGTGACGTCGTCCACATGAGTACGAAATGAAATCCGTTAGTTTACAATATAAATCAAAGTAAAGGCCGTAAACACCACAAAATACCTAGGAATTACTACTACTTCAGACATTAACTGGAAAGAAGACATAGATAATGTTTTGGGAAAGGCGGACTAGAGACTGCGTTTTATTGGCAGAACCCTTAAAAGATTTAACAGAACTACTAAAAAACTGCATACACTACGCTTTTCCGTCCATTTTTGGTGTATAGCTGCCCAGTGTGGAATCCTTATCAGGTGGGTTTGACGGAGAACATCTAAGGAGTTCATAGAAGGGCAGCTCGTTTCGTATTCTCACGATACAGGGGAGACAGTGTTACGGAAATGATACAGGACCTAGGATGGGACTCATTACAACAACGGCGCTTATCGCTGCGGCGTGGTCTACTTACGAAACTCCAATCGCCAACATTCTCCTCTGAATGCGAAAATATATTGTTGACTCCCACTTAAATAGGTAGAAATGATCATAAGAATAAAATACGAGAAATCAGAGCTCGAACGGAGAAATTCTGGTGTTCTTTCTTCCCGCGCGCTATTCGACAATGGAATGGGAGATAAATAGTATAATGGTGGTACGATGAACCCTCTGCCAGGACTTAAATGTGATTTGCAGAGTATCCCATGTAGATGTAGATGTAGAATGATAAAAATTCATTTATGTATGAAGAGACAAGGAGTATTATATAAAACAGCGGTTATTTATTGGTGATATAACTTTGTCTTATACCTGCTGATCAATAAACTATGGTGTCATTCACAACGTAGGTTCTTCCTCTATCACTATGCGCAGAAGCACGACGATCGCAGGTCCGAGCATGCACGGCAGTTAGTCCGATTCACGGAGAAGACATGTGCGCCATTTTCAGATCGTTGCTGCAGACGTGTGCTTTGTACTGCTTCTTTATAACGCCAGTCGTAATTGAAAATGCCGCCCCGTGTGAAATCAGACCTGTGAGTCGTTTCCTGAATGCAAAGAAAGTTAAACCAAAGGAATGTAATTGGCAAATCATCGAGGTTTACGGACAAAATGCTGTGAGTGAATCAATGGTTAGATCGTGACCAAGTACATGATAAAGAACGAAGTGGATGCCCGTCTGTTGTTACTGGTGAACTGGTTTACACAATTGAAGATTTAGCACGACTGTAAGTTTACAAATAGTGGCCTTGCTATGAAGCTTCTGCAAATCTCACGATCATTAATTCATGAAATTGTTACTGAAAAACTGATATTTCGAAAACTTTGCTCACGTTGGGTATCCAAAGTACTTACAGGAAAAAAAAAAAAAATAAAAATAAAAAAAATAAAAAATAAAAAAAATAAAAAAAAAACCAGCGTATTGCCAGTGAACTTTCCTGTCTCAGATTGTCACGGGTGATGAAACTTGGAAATCGTACGACATCCCTGAAACAAAACGGCGATTAACGAAATGGAGGCACACTTCATCCGGAACGAAGATTATGTCTAATCAAACCTTGACACCTCGAATAGTCATGTGCACTTTTTTTTCTTTGTCTTACCTCGAAGCCAGACAATCAATGGGCATGGTTACTGCGAGACCATTAAGAAATTGCGCCTCGCAATACAGAACAAATGGCGAGGATTACTGTCAACAGGCGTTCTTTCGAACGTCAATGCCCGACCTCACATGGCGAATGTGACCAAACAAAGGGAATTTTGCTGCGACGTGTTTCATCATTCCCGTGCAGCCCGGACCTCGCTCTAGCGACTTTCATTTCTTATTACACCTAAAATCTGTCCTTGGTGGTAAACACTTCAACGATGATGACGAGCTGAAAGAACACGTTACCACATGGTTGAACACACAGGTGGCAACCTTCTATGAAGAAAGCATACATAAACTTGTGCCACACTCTGTCAAATGCCTATCAAATTTCGGAAGCTATGGCCGGCCTCCCGACTCTGACGATACAATTAGGACAAAAGTTGAAAGAAAACCAGTGTCAAATTGCAAACACTTACCAGACTGACACAATAATATTAAGCTGTGATTTCAATTTACCCTCAATCTGTTGGCGAAATTATTTGTTCAAATTAGGAAGTACGCATAAAACGTCAAACGAAAGTGTAGTCAATCCATTCTCTGAGTATTACATCGAACAATTAGTTCATTAGGATTATTTGCATCTAGTATATTTGACCAAAATCTCTTTGGGTTCACAGTCAAATTTCGAGAAAGAGTTTCGTTGTGAAAAGTATTGTATGCATCTCGCATTGAAGTCCTCCCTAATTTTCGAGCTTCTATGTAATATCGCCAGTTCTGGGGATTTTGTGTTGGTTTAAATTTTGCAACAGTGTCCTCACCTGTTTTGTCTACCAAGGTGGATCAACACCAAATTTTCTTAATTTATTTGGTATAACACAGTCAATTGCTGTCGATAAAACTTCTCTGAATTGGAGCCACATCTGGTCTACACTCACATTTATTGTTTGGAACGAGTCCAAACTGTCTTTCAATAAACAATTTAGTGTATTTGTGTATATCTACTTGCTTTTCTGAACAAATATACTTTTCGTCGTTCACAAATACCTAGTCAGGGCTGAGATTGGTACTGTGGTTACAGTGGCTCAGCCCTGTTTCTTAACTGTATGAAGAATGTAAAACACCCTTAGCAGATGGATTATTAAATTATTTATTTATTTTACAAACAGAGTCATTACTTAAGTTTATTGTTTCTGAAGTAATGGAAATTTAGAAATTAAATATGAATGATTTGTTATTTAAAAAATAAGTTAGTTGAGATACAGGTACCTGACAATGGCGAAGTTATTCGCCGAAACTAGTTTAACAGTATAAATAATAAAAACCATAAAGGTGAAAATGGGTCTGTCGGCCTGTTATTACATTGCTAAAATGTCTCTATTATAAAACTTTCACGTCCGATGTGTACATCAACTGAAACTCCTGGTCTGCCAATGTGATGGATACATAAAGTAAGTCTCTAAATTTTTGCCATTGTACTTCAGAAGATTTCTGTTTGAAGGCTAATCGCCCGGGAACATTTCTGTATTGACTACGATGTCGTTGTTTTAGCTGGCGAAAAAACGTTCCGTTAGCAGATTCTTCATGCATGTCGATGAGATATGTGATTTCATCTGTGTAACGGCATTTCACAGAATCAATGAAGCAATAGGAAACTTGGGTTTAGCATCGGTTATTATCAATTCCCCCATCCCGCTTTAATTATTTCACAATAAAATGTATCCGCAGTACAGCAAATTTTGTTCGTGCGTTCACGGATAATATCTGCGTCCTCTGTTACGGTAATTGTGTATCACAAAGATAGGAAATAATCTGTGCATCTAATGGGGTTGAAAATTAGTAGCCAAAACCAGCCATCTGCAAAATTATACAGTGTTACCTTTAATTGCTGCAAGTGATACCACATCGACTTCTGCTGTAAGCCTATTCCAAACTAACATTCGTAAATAATAATAATTTCGTGTGGCTCTATGACCTGGTGCAAGTCTTTCATTTGGACGACAATTCGACGACTTGCGTGTCCCTAGCTTACCCCAGTTGTAAACCTGCGAAAGGGGAACTACAGCTTAACGTGGAATCCGAACCACGAGTCGTTCCTGGCGACTCCTCGCACCGTGAGATGTGAAGTATAGGTTTAAAAAAAAAAAAAAAAAAAAAAAAAAAAAAAGCAGGAGATACGAACAGGTTTCAAACACGCGGCTTCGACCACTACGCGTTGCTTTCTATGCTTTCTAGTGATATTTCTATAACTACTGTTTGATCATTATCGAATTAAATTTTGACTCTGCAGCATTGATATGAGGCTTACTCGCAGGTTAAAACTTTGTGCCTGTGACACACGACAAACCGGAAATCTAACGTAGCACCTAGCTTAGAATCTCGATCAAGCACACAATATCAGTGTGCCAATGACGTTTAATTATAAATTCACACTCCTCTGCAAAGTGAACTTTTATTCTGGTAATGTCTCCTAGGCTGTGGCTTCATCATGTCTCCGCAATATACTTTCTTTCCATAGTTGCAAATCCTGCAAATTTCGGAATGTAGCAGATGAGATACTGCCAAAACTAAAGTTGTGAGGACGGGCCGCGTGAGACGTGCACAGGTAGTTCAGTTAGTTTGGTGATATGACTTGCCGCCATATGTAATAAACTGAGCCAAGGACACATTCAACAACAAGCAACGAACATGATTCCGCAAATAAACGTTCTACAAAAAAAATAAGTAAATCATTAAATAAAAATATTTAAAAACGTAAAGAATTTGGTAATTGTGACTGAAAATCGTAGTATAGGTATCCGACCATTATTAATTCCATAATACAAATGACTCTAAAGAGGCTCAAAGCAAAAGTACTCTCATGACGTTTGTGAATACATTTACTTTGCATGACGCGTTTCAGGCTCGGCCCATCTTCGGATGACCTAGTGAAAAACATACAAATGGCATTAACATTCAGTACACAAAATTTTTAAAATGACAGTATAGTAAAGAAAATTACAATATAAATTGAAAAAATTATGCAAACTATGGGACAAATATGTAGGCAATATGCCATCAAAAAGGAAAAATTGAGAAGCACCATCAGAATTAAACAAAGTACAAAATAATAGTGGTCTCTTTGGGTGGCGACTGAAACTAAATGCCGCGTGCTGCTATGTCAGTAATTGTTCCGCAAGAGGGCGTACCCAAACGATTACGCATTCCAGATGTGATATGTAATCCTATAAGTTTGATATGGTTGGGATTAGTGAAGATCGTTGGAAAGTGGAATAGGATTTATGGTCAGTTGAGTACAGGTTTATAAATACAAAATCAGTTGGGGGATATTACAGGAGTAGGTCTAATAATGAATAAGAAATGTTCAAAAGTTTGTAAATCTATGGGACTTAACTACTCTGGTTATCAGTCCCTAGGCTTACAAACTACTTAACCTATTCCAAGAACAATAAGTACACCCATGTCAGAGGGAGGACCTCCGACGGCGAGCAGCAGTGAGCTTCGCAGTTAGGTGCCTTGGAACGATCGGCCATTCCACCGCGGCAATAAATAAGAAAATAGGACCAGAAAAGTGGTCGCATTATCGTAGTCAAGATAGGTACGAAGACAACACCGACCACAATAGTACAAGTTTGCATGCCAAATAACTCCGCCAATGATGAGGAGATAAGGAAATTATTCAGACAGTTGAGACGAAAACGTAATTGTGATGGGGGACTGCAATTTAATAGTAATAAAAGGAAAGGAAGGAAAAATCGTTGGTGAATATGAATTGGAGACAGAAATGAAATAGGCAGCCGCCTGGTAGAATTTCGCACGGAACATAATTTAATCATAATCACGAAAGAAGTTTGTATATGTGGAAGAGACGAGAATAAACCAGGAAGGTAACAAATAGATTTTATATTGGTAAGACAAAGATTTGGGAAACAAGTTTTAAACTGTATGACATATTCTGGGGCAGATATGGACTTTGACCGTATTTTATTGGTCATGAACTGTAGACTAAAACTGAAAAAATTGCAGCAAGCCAGGAGAATATGGAGATGATACCTCGATAAATTCGTGAAAATTTCAGAGGGAGCTTTAGGCAACAATTAACAGAAACGGGTGGTAATAAAACAGTTTAAGAGGAATAGGTTAGTTTGAGAGATTAAGTAGTGAAGGCATCACAGGACCAAATAGGTAGAAAGGCAAGACCTACAAAAATGTTTGGTTATCACACGAAAAACTTAATTTAAGAAGACGGGAGGCAATAATACTCACGTTATGACTTATTTCAGGAGATAGATTAAGGAAAGACAAGCCTGTATTTCTAGGTTTTGTATTTTTGGAGAAAGCTTTTGACAAAACTAAATTGGAATACATTACACCAAACTCTGAAGTCAGCAGAGGTAAAATATAGGGAAAGGAAATTGATTTCCAACTTGTACAAGAACCAGGCAGCAGTTATTAGAGTCGAAGAGCATGAACGAGAAAAACTGCTTGGAAAGGGACTAAGAGAAGGGTCTAGTTCTCCAATGTTCTTCAATTTGTACATTGAACAAGCTGTGAAGGAAAGCAAGGAGAAATTCGTAGAGAACGAATCAAAGTTCAAGGTGAAATTGTAATTCTTTGAGAGACAGACAGCAAAGGACATGGAAGAGCAGTTGAATGGATTGGATAGTGTGTTGAAAAGGGCTATAAGATGAACATTAACAAGAGCAAAACATTGGTAATTGAATGCTATCTCAGAAAATCAGGCGCTGCTGAAGGGATTAGTTTAGGTAATGAAATAATAAAGATGGTAGACGTTACTTACTGGGGTAGTAAAAATGACATATGACGGTCACAGTTCATGGTATATAAAATGCAGAATGGGAATAGGAAGAAAAGAGACGTTTGTTAATATTCAGTGTAAGGAAGTCGTTTATCAAGGCATTTGCCTTTACGGGAGCGAAATATGGACGATAAACAGTTCAGGCAGGAAGGGGATGGTTTTTTTTTTATATATATATGGTGCTACGGAAGAATGCTGTATATTCGGTGTGTACATCGCGTGACTACCGCGGAGGTACTGAACAGAATTGGAGAGAAAAGGAATTTGTGTCATACCTTGACTATAGTGATCGATTGGTAAGACAAATTCTTAGACACCAAAGTATCGTTAATTTAGCATTGGAGGGATGTGCGTTGGGAGTAAAATTCGCAGAAAGAGACGAATACAGTAAACAGATTCAATGGATGTGGGTTGCCGTTCTTAAGAGGAGATGAACCAGCTTGCTCAGGATAGAAATCTGCATCAAACCAGTTTCTGGACTGAAGACCACAGCATCAAAAAAAAAACTTGGAAACTAAAATTCTTAGCCATTTTTATGTCGATGCAAAATGGGTTCCACCTAACCACTTAAAATTTCCTGTTATGTTTATTCTGGCTTGCTAAATGTCTCTGACGTTGATCATGAGAGGCTGAATACCTTACTGTACATCTGTGAGTATGTAGTTTCATTTATAATTAGGCGAATCGCCCTTCTCATATTTGTACCGTTCCATTTCTTCCTTTCACCCTGCATGGTATATTGCATGAATGCTTGTGAAATCATGTTTGCAGAAGATGGCAAATATTTGAAATTTTATTTATTTCCCATAAAATCACATGCAATAATGCACTGGCGTATATGTTTTAATTAACAAGGAACGTGATTGAAACATTTAATTGGTTCCATTTATTATTGTATTTTATATTCATATATGTATCATGCATGAATCCTTTATGGAACAAAAAAATTGATGTGCACATAGTTCCATCAGCTGATAGAATAAAGTGTATCAGAATCAGCGACAGCAGATTGCTACAACAGCAAAGCGGTAAAAGCGCCTGTCGGAAGGAGGAGGGGGGGAAGGAAAGGGGTGTCTGTCCTCCCCTCGATCGAGCACAGCCTTTCCGCTCCGAGCATCCATACTCAAAGCAGCCATGCCCGAGCACCGCTCACCCGACCGCGTACGAGCGAGCATAATCCACATCTGCAACCTGCGATAGCTGCGACAATTACTACCTCGCTTTCAAAGTAACTGATCACATAGTCGTGGCTATTGTGGTGCGATAGTTGTAATTAATGGTGATTAGCATTATAGCTGAATTTTATTTTATTTTTATTTACTTATTTATTTATTTATTTTTGTATTTCACAATCCTTGTTGCTTAGTACCTATAACGGTCTCCCCGCATGAGGTTCAAGTCCTCCCTAGGGCCTGAGTGTTGTGTTGTCCTTACAATGAAACCTAACCAACTGTCACTCTCCGATTTTTTTTTTAAATTTTGATATGTTATAATGTTTGAAAACGCATAGGACACTTTTTTTTATAGCGGTGGAAAAACATATTTTAGCCCCAAAATTGGGGCTAAAATGGAAAAATCACAATAACTTAGAGATTAGTAAATCGGCTGTAATGATTTTTGATGTGAAAGTATCTTTTGATAAGAGACGAATATCGGCCTAGGTATATTGCAGGAGAAGTGACAATTACGGGGGCAGCTACCCGTAAAGTGACCAGTTTATTGTGCTCAAAAAATTGTTTTGATTTAATGGAAGTAGAATCCATGAAAACTTCAAAAGGAAGGCGAATTAAGGAATAAGTGCTTTTCTATTATTTTTATATCAATAATGGTGTCGCACTGATTGATACTGCCCATAAAACATCTTGTGAAGCTTAAAGTCGCTGAATCCTAATCTGAAATCAGATTCTCAAAATTTACATTTACGAAACCTCCGCCTCCCTCTGTTCACTTTGCCCCACTGTACGGCGCGCAGCTGACGACCGTGCAAGGTGCGACCTCTGCATCGGACGAATACGTTGTGTTGACTTGGGTAGTTGCCACGCTTTATGGAAATTAACAAAATGTTTCAAATGTTCATATGTTTGTTAAGCTTAAGGGACTTAACTGTGGGTTCATCAGTCCCTAAACTTACAAACTACTTATGAACTACCTTATACTATACTAACTTATACTATACTAAAGACAACACAAACATCCATGCCCGAAGGGGAATTCAAACCCCCGACCGTAGAGGCCATGCAGACAGTGACTGGCGCGCCTCAGAACGCTCGGCCACAGCGGCCGGTGGAAATTGACATTCTTCGTCGATCGGTATCACCGCCCGCAATGAATCCGACACATATAATTCGACTTTTGTAAACAGCGTTTGATCAACTGCAGCATGATTGTGCGTTTGCTGTGATTGGCGCAAGTAATCTTTTTACATAATATATTTTTATCGAATAACATGTACGAATGAAAGTAAAAAAATAATAAAAATAAAAAAATTCTTCATCAAATCAGCACCTTATGAATTAATGTTATAATAAACAAAATCAACACAAACAAAAATAAAATTAGAACGTCAAATACATTGATGATAAAATTGACTCAACAAAACTCTTTCATTACCGCTACGTATGTGTGCAAACAATGAATCGTGTTCTGAGCCACGAAAAGTCAATTGTGAGTGGCAAGGGGACATGAGGCAGCGGGAAGAGATGAAAATACGGCCATGCGACTTCCACGCGCTGCATAAAGGGAACCTCTAACGCCGGTGGTTAAAACAAATAGACATTTCTAACATGTTTTATTCACGTGTATTCACTATTATTTCAAACGTCGACTGTACAGTATTTTGAATGTCGCATGTCGAATTACTGTCTATACAAGCATTTCTTCGAGTTTTCGTCCGCTATGCTTCATCAACCATATTGCATTTTGAGAATTTGATTGCAGATTAGGATTCAGCGACTTTAAACACCGGTATATTGAAGAGATGAAACAGTTCAAAAATATAGATTCACAAGGTGTTTCATGGGCAATATCAAACGAGCGCGACAATATAAGGGTTTTGAAAACAATTTATTTTGATCGTCACAGTTGCACAATCTTGGAGTCAGTGACAAGTTTCGGGCTCTACTGTCCATTATCAAACCGTTAGCCTTTTTCAAAATGTGATAGTACTCTGCATTTTACAAATGGTTGATAAAATCTTGTACATCATCCTTTGTTAATACATGTCACCAGTTACTTTAAAATGTAAAATATAATTTGAGGAGGAGAGTAACGGACTATCACATTGTTGCAGCTGCCTGGAGATATTTTCTCTTGTAAAAAAACCTCTTTTTAATAACCAAAAACTAACGTCAATTATTATGATTAACATATTTTCTAGAATGAAACTTTCACTTTGCAGCGGAGTGTGTGCTGATATGAAACTTCCTGGCCGATAATGAGCCGATAATGAGGAGACTGAGGAAATGTATGAGGAGTTAAAGGAAATTGTTCAAACAGTTAAGGGAGGGGAAAATTTAAATGTGATGGGAGAATGGAATTCGGTATTAGGAAAAGGAAGAGAAGAAAAATAGATGGTGAATATGGACTGGGTAGAAGATAATGAAAGAGGAAGTCGCTTGGTAGAATTTTTCACGGAACATCATTTAATCATAACAAAAACCTGGTTTAAGAAACACGAAAGACGGTTGTATACGTGGAAGAGACCAGGAGACACGGGAAGGTATCAGATAGATTTTATAATGGTGAAACAAAGATTCCGGGACAAGGTTTTAAACTGTAAGACGTACCCACGGGAAGATAGAGCCTCTGATCATAACTTATTGGTCATGAACTTTAGGATAAAACTGAAAAACTGCAGAAACGTAGGAAAATAAGGAGATGGGAGTTGGGTAATTTGAGAGAGCTTTAGGCAACAATTGACAGATACGGGGGGAAACAAAACAATAGAAGAGGAATGGGCAGCATTGAGAGATGAAATAGTGAAGGCAGCAGAGGACAAAATAGGTAGAAAGGCAAGACCTACGAAAAGTCCTTGGATACTAAATTTAATTGATGAAAGGAAAAAATATAAAAATGCAGTAAGTGAAACAGGCAAAATGGGGTACAGACGACTAAGAAATGAGATTGACAGGAAGTGCAAAATGGCTAAGCCGGAGTGGCTAGAAGCCAAATACAAATCTGTAGAAGAATGTATAAAGAGGGGGAAGGGAGATACTGCATACAGGAAAATAAAAGAGACGTTTGGGGACGAGAAACACAGCACTACGAATATCTAGGACTCAGATGGAAAACCATTTCTCAGCAAAGAAGGAAAAGCTGAAAGGTGGAAAGAGTACTTAGAGGAGCTCTACAAAGGAAATGAACTTAGAGACACTGATGTAGGAAGGGAAGAGGAAGTAGATGAAGAGAAAATAGGAGATACTATACTGAGAGATGAATTTGACAAAGCCCTTAGAGACCTAGGTCGGAATAAGGCCCCAGAAGTAGATGACATTCCCTCAGAGCTACTAAAGTCTCTGGGAGAGTAAGACATGACAAAACTGTTTCACTTGGTGCGTAAAATGTATGAGACAGGCGAAATACCCTCAGACATCAAGAAAAAGAAATCAAGCGCAGACACGTGTGAAAATTACAGAATCATCAGTTTGATAAGTCATGGCTGCAAAATTTTAACACTAAATATCTTCAGGAGAATGGAAACGCTGGTAGAAGCTGACCTACGGGAAGATCACATCGGATTCAGGAGCAACGTAGGAACACGGGAGGCAATACTAACTTTACGAGTTATCTTAGAAGATAGATTAAGGAAAGGTAAACGTACATTTTTAGCTTTTGTAGATTTCGAGAAAGCTTTTGACAATGTTGATTGGAATACACTCATTGAAATTCTGAAGTCAGCAGGGGTAAAATATAGGGAAAGGAGAGTTATTCACTACTTGTACAAAAACCAGACCGCAATTATTAGACTCGAAGGGCATGAAAGGGAAGCATTACATGGGAAGGGAGTAACACAGGGTTGTAGTCATTCTCCGATGTTATTCAATTTGTACATCGAGCATGCGGTGACGGAAAGCAACGAAAAATTGTTATAGGGTTTAAAGTTCAGGTTGAAGAAATAGAAACACTGCGTTTTGCTGATGACATTGTAATTCTATCAGAGACAGAAAACGACCTGGAAGAGCAGTTGAATGGAATGGACAGTGTGTTGAAGACAGCGTATAAAATGAACATTAACAAGAGCAAAAATAATAATAATAATAATAATAATAATAATAATAATAATAATAATAATAATAATAATAATGTAATGCACTTTTAGAAAATCAGGCGATGTTGAAGGAATTAGATAAGGTAACGAAACTGAAGGTGATAGATGAGTTTTCTTGCTTGGATAGTAAAATCACATACGACGGTCACAGTACTGAGGATATAAGATACAGAATGTCAATGGAAAGAAAAGCATTTTTGAAAAAGAGAAATTTGCTAACATCGAATATTACTTTAAAGTGATAGATGAGTTTTCTCACTTGGATAGTAAAATCACATACGACGGTCGCAGTACTGAGGATATAAGATACAGAATGGCATTGGGAAGTAAAGCATTTTTGAAACAGAGAAATTTGCTAACATCGAATATTACTTTAAGTGTAGGGAATTATTTTCTGATGGCATTTGTGGGTAGTATTGCCTTGTACGGGAGTGAAACATGGACGATAAACACTGCGGACAGGGAGAGAATAGAGGTTTTTGAAATGTGGTGCTACACAAGACTGCTGAAGATTAGGTGGGTAGATTGCATAACTAATGAAGAGGTACTGAACAGAATTGGTGAGAAAAGGAATTTCTGGCATACTTTGACTAAAAGAAGGGATCGCTTTGTAGGACACATTCTTAGAAATCGAGGAATCGTCAATTCAGCAATGAAGGGAAGTATATGAGGTAAATATCGCAGAGGGAGCCCAAGAGACGCATATAGTAAGCAGATTCAAATGGATGTGGGTTGCCGTTCTTATGAAGATATGAAAAGGCTTGCTCAGGATAGAGTAGGGTGGAGAGCTTCATCAAACCAGTCTCCGGACTGAAGACCATAACAACTATGAACGATGCCGCTCCCTGAATAATATTTCCGCGAACTCCATGTTCTCGGCCCTGATGTTAGTTGTATATTCACCATGTTGCTATATGGTCCCAAATACAGTATTTAGATTATATGCGCAGTGTGACTACACTAGCGGCGCTAGTAGGTAAGTGCGGCGTTTTGCATGGAAAAGACGCACACCACTGTTTTGTTTATGATTTGCTTGTTAGTCTAAGAATGGTTTAGTGCGGTTCCGAGCTTTCGAGGTCAAAGGTGGCCATTGTTAGTCAGAAATAAAATTCTTGTATTTCTACGATTGACTAATGTAATCCCGCTGCTTTTTAGGTAGGTTCGCCTCTCCCGAATTTATGTTTGCTTTTAAAGCTCTGGGTAGGTGCGCGGCATAACTCCGTCGTGATTCATATTACTTCTCTCGTTACGGTGATGATGCGCCACAAGAGCGAAACGCCTTAAGTAACCATTATAATTTTGCAAGAGAAATGTTATTTGTCACAACAATAGACTCACTGTTGCTGCGCCAGGCCTATGAGGGGTTCTATATACAAACGTGCTGAGTGTAAACTAGCAGTAAAAAATTTAATACTAGCATTTAACTTTGTCACCGTCGCCGCCGTTATGGAGTCACAGGTCAGCTTAAAACCTACAAAGGTATGCATATTCAAAGGTGTTGGCACTTGTGTGCTTGACTGTCCAAGTCGCAATAATGTTTTGCATTTAGACTTATGACACCAGTCGAGTATCTACTGAGCGAATAGTAGCGGCTCCGGATCGTGAAACTGAAACCGATCTGGTCTGTGCAGTCCAGCATCTGATGATGCTATCCGATCTACGATAGGTCACTAGGAACAGTTAGGTTTTCTGAGGCTCTGCCGCGGAAACCGAGCGGTCTGTGGCGCGCCAGTCACGGACTGCACGGCCACTACGGCCGGGGGTTCGAATCCCCCCTCGGGCATGGATATTTGTGCCGTCCTTAGTATTAGCTAGTTCATAAATAATTTGTAACTTTAGGGACTGATGACCCCATAGTTAAGTCCAATAAGCGCTACAAACATTTGAACAATTATTTCTGAGGCCTTTTCGACCGCAGTTTTATGTAGCTCTTACATACATATATGTACCCTGGTAAACATATAATTTATATTCGATATTGGTTTTTATTTCCCAGGAAAGCGAGAAAATATTTTTTGAGATTTAGTTTGACAGCACCATCAACATTAAACTTTCAGTATCTAGAATTAAAATAGTCATACTTGCTTGCGAAACTTCAAAATGCCCAGAGTTTGGGAATCGCAAAGGGAAGAAATATATCTATACTTTAGTTATCTATATCTACATCTCCTTCTTTCCTCCGCAAGCAATCATACGGTCACAGTTACGGATGGACACTACTCCTGCAAAATTTTTCCAAGAAACAACCGTCTGCTTTCTTTATTAGTCTTACATGATCGCTCCATTTCATAAGCCCCAGGAACATTACGCAAAGGAATTTAATTGGAGTGGTCGTATAAAGTAATGTGTAAGTAAAGTATCCGAAATCATCTCTATCCCCTTCAATTTTTGTAGACCTAGCTGTCATTCCTCACACAAGCCAGAAATGTTCTCTAATTGGTTTATACTCTACTTCATTCCAGAACGACATCTGCCCGTACACCTCAGCATCACCATCCAACCGCCGCACATTACCTCTCACCCTCTCCGTCACATGTATCTAGACAGAATGGATTAGCGGATCTATCATTCTGTATTGGGGCACTCCAGAATAAAACGTTGTCTCTGAAAAACGCTTGCCGTAGAGGACAACGCATTTGGTTTTCTTACTTAGGAAGTCTTAGAGCCACTGACTTGTCTGGGAACATATCGTGAATCATCATACTTTTTTGGACAGTCTTCAGTGTGGCACAACCTGAAGGGCCTAGCGGAAAACAAGGAATAAGCAGATTGCGTGTTGACTTTCATCCACAGCTGAACAAATATAATGCGAGAAAAGGGAAAGGTGGATTAGTACCTTTGATGCTTTCTAAAGTCGTGCTGATGCAAGGACAAAAGGTATTTTATGAAAGTAATTGCTTCCAGTGACTCTTCATCAATGACGTAATCTCTAATATATAAAAAATCACCTTTCACAGCGTTTACCCGCGATAAAATGCAAAGCACACGAATGATCTTCATGTAATTTCACGCATTGAATGTAAATAGTGCCTATTAAAAGGTAGCATGATTTTTGTCTCGATTACACCTTGGAGTATAAGAGCACCCGGCCACTCCACTGCGGCAAAGTTGTTAGTGTGTTCAAGATATAAAATGGTGGCCCATTGATAAATTACGGGACGATAACAGATTTTTTTTCACGCGTACTGTTTAGTGGCTAAGCGACATTGACAAACAGAGGTAACGTAAACCGGCATAATATGCACTATTCGAAAATCCACGATAGCTGTGACAAGTGGAACATCAGCGACCTCGGCGGGTTAATGTATGGAGTGGTATTATGGGAGGGAGGATAATTGGTCCCTATTTTTATCGTTAGCAATCTCAATGGTGCAATGTAAGCTGATTTCTTACGTAATGTTGTGCCGATTTTACAAGATGATTCACTGAGAATGTCGATGCACTTTCAACATGATTGATGTGCAGCACAGGGCTCGCGTGATGATGAAGCGGTCTTAAATGTAATATTTGATTACAGGTTGATTGGTCGTAGAAGCACAATTCCATGACCCGCACGTTCACCGTATTTTACATCCTCGGATTTCTTTCTTTGGGGAAAATTGAAGCATATTTTCTATCGTGATCCACCAACAAATACTGAAAACATGCGTCAGTGCATTATCAATACATGTCAGAACATTACTCAAAGCGAACTATTCCCTGTTGAGAGGAATTTCGTTACGCGTATTGCCAAATGCATTGAAGTTGAAGGACATCATTTTGAGCATTTATTAAAGTCATGAGGTAATTACAGATAATCACGCAGTAACAACGTGCATTCTCATAATGTATGATAATTTCACAAAAGTAAGTTTATCACATTGAAACAAACGAAATAAGGTTCAAACGTGCCTACGTTCTGTGTTTTAACAATAATAATAATGAAATAAAAAAATAAAAAAATCTACACGTTACCGACTGTTCGTCTAAAATTGTGAGCAATACGTTTGTGACTATTACAGCGCCATCTATTACAAAGCGACAAGAGTGTTCCAAATAAAATATTCATATTTATTTACGTACTAGATGAATATGTAATAAATAATGGGGGTACCTATTTAAGAAAATGGAGTTGATATCCATTTGACCTATGGCAGCTCCATCTAGCGGAACTACCCCCTTCAGGGTAAAAAGTTTTATTCTTTGTAGTTCTTTCGTTTGATACGCATTTCGTGAGATATTTGGCCCGGTCACTATCAGTGGACCACCCTGTATAAATACATACACAAACACACACAGACTCACACAACAATACACCCACGGACGTACACACTCATACAAAGACACACACTCAGCCACTTACGAACATACCCACATCCACCCATCCATCGCCCCCCCCCCCCCTCCACACACACAGACACACACACACTCCAGATCCCCAACAAGTTAAGGGTTATAAAGGACACAACGAACGTCTGGAGGTCCTATCTACGGGCCCCTCGCAGAGATGCTGTCGTCATCTGTCGGCTCCGTATCGGCATACTTGGATGCCACACGCTCACCTTCTCCGTCGTGAGGGCCGGCCTCAGTGCCGCTGTGGCGCCGATTTGTCAGTTGCTCACATTTTACTGGAATGCGCTCACCTCACCGACCAGAGGCGCCGTTTTAATCTCCCTGACGCCCTGAGCTCGGTTTTAGCAGACGATGCCTCTATGGTTGATAGAGTTTTAAGTTTTATCCTTGCGAGTGTATTATATAATTCAATCTGAATTTTATTGAGTTTTCGGTGTATATTTGTCCCCACTTCCCTAGCACTTTTAGGTGGTTTTCCTGTGTCACAGTGGCTGGATGATTTGCTTTTATTACTGTAATCACCCAGCCCAGCTCCTCAGATATCCTTTTTAATTCTCTCTCTCCTTTCTCGGTGTTCTCTCCTTGATGATTTTATTCCTTGACGTGTTAACGCCTTTGCTTGGTGCTTTTTGTCACAGTCTTATACCCCTTTTTAGCGATCATCCCTGTAATCTTTACACTTGGAACAAGGGACTGATAACCTTTGTCGTTTAGTCCCTTTCAAAATCTAACGAACCAACCAACCAGACACACACATACACACACACGCAGACACACCTTAGAGTGCTTGACCAATCAACTGCAGCAAGGTTGTTAGCGTGGTAAAGACATTTATACTATTTTTTACAATAGTGATACTTGCTTGCGAAAGGTCAAAATGCAAGTTTCAAGCATCCCAGAAGGGAAGAAAGATATCTATACTTTAGTTATCTATATCTACGTCTCCATCTTTCCTCCGCAAGCAATCATACGGTCACAGTTACGGATGGACACTACTCTTGCACAATTTTTCAAAGAATCATCCGTCTGCTTTCTCCATTACTGATCTTAGATGATCACTCCATTTCATAAGCCCCAGGAACATTACACAAAGGAATTTAATTGGAGTGGTCGTATAAAGTAATGTGTAAGTAAAGTATCCGAAATCATCTCTATCCCCTTCAATTTTTGTAGACCTAGCTGTCATTCCTCACACAAGCCAGAAATTTTCTCTAATTGGCTTTTACTCTAGTTCATTGAAGAACGACATCTTCCAGTCACCATCCAACCGCCGCACATTCCTTGTCACCCTGTCCGTCACATGTATCTAGACAGAATAGAGTCGCTACGATGTTATTCTAGTTCCCTCCCATTTTCTTCGTCCTCTCTCCCCCTGTCTCCCTCTCTCTATATATTCCTTTCTCATTGCTTGTCACTCGTCCGAACTCATCTACAAACATTGCTCCTCTCTGCCTCTGTATCGCACATACACACACACCCACCCACACACACACACACACACACACAGACACACACAGACACACCCTCATTCATTCACATATATAAACGCGCGCGCGCACGCACACACACACACACACACACACACACACACACACGTACACACGCCTTAGAGCGCTCGACCACTCAACCCCAACAAGGTTGTTAGCGTGGTTAAGACATTTATATTATTTTTAATCTATAGGAACACCCGCATTTCGCTACGTTGTTATTCTAGTACCCTCCCATCATCTTCGTCCTCTTTCTCTCTCTACCTCTCTCTCTCTCACTTTCTTTCTCTCTTTCTCATTGCTTGTCACTCGTCTAAACTCTTTTTCAATCATTCCTCCTCTCTGTCTCTGTTATCCCACATATAGACACACACACACACACACAGACACATCCTCGTTCATTCACATATATAAACGCGCGCGTGCACACACACACACACATACACAAGCACACACACCTTAGAGCGCTCGACCACTCAACCGCAACAAGATTGTTAGCGTGGTTAAGACATTTATATTATTTTTAATCTATAGCAACACCCGCATTTCGCTACGTTGTTATTCTAGTACCCTCCCATCATCTTCGTCCTCTTTCTCTCTCCCTACCTCTCTCTCTCTCTCTCTCTCTCTCTCTCTTTCTTTCTCTCTTTCTCATTGCTTGTCACTCGTCTGAACTCTTTTTAAATCATTCCTCCTCTCTGTCTCTGTTATCCCACATATAGACACACACACACACACACACAGACACATCCTCGTTCATTCACATATATAAACGCACGCACACACACACACACACACACACACACACACACACACACACAAGCACACACACCTTAGAGCGCTCGGCCACTCAACTGCAACAAGGTTGTTAGCGTGGTAAAGACATTTATATTATTTTTAATCTATAGGAACTCCCGCATTTCGCTACGATTTTATTCTAGTCCCCTCCCATCATCTTCGTCATCTTTCTCTCCCTACCTCTCCCTCTCTCTCTCTTTCTTTCTCTCTTTCTCATTGCTTGTCACTCGTCTGAACTGTTTTACAATCATTCCTCCTCTCTGTCTCTGTATCCCACATATACACAAACACACACACAGACACTCCCTCACTCATTCACATATATAAACGCACGCACACACACACACACACACACACACACACACACACACACACACACACATCAGCAGACTCACGCGCTTATACACTGGGGCGCATTTACGTTCGCATGTCCGCGTACCCGCACACAGACGTCGCCGGCTGCCGCGCTGCGTCACAGAGGCGGAGTGCTCAGTTAAGACCCGTGCGTCTCGGCAGTACAATGCCGCCTGTGTCCTCGTCCCGGCGCGTGCAGCACGCGTGGCTTGGGACACGCCGGCGCACCGTTGCCTCATTGCCCGCGTTACCCGCTGCCAGGGTGAAAGGCCCCCAGCTGGTACCCCAACCCCACCACTGACCTGCGGACAGATCCCGGACCAGCGTCCAATCGATGGCGAGCGCTAATGCCGACCAGTCCCATACACACGCCGTGGATTTGATTTGTTGCTCCGCCAGCGCAGAATCTGCCCCGCATACATCCGACGAAGGCACGCGGCGAGTGAGCTCGGCAAAATTACGCCCGACTCGAATTAATTGCGCCGCGGCCCTCCAAGATAATCCCCACGTGATTTACAGAAATTTGTAGTACTGAACCAGCAGCAGTGTATGTGTTTTTTATTTCTAACCGGTACGGCACTTTCAGCTGAAAGGGAAATCCCAGATCGCAGAATGGCTAGCACTGGAAGCCAGTGGATTACTTCCCTATAGAATTTCAGTTCACTGTATATCCCTTTTCGCTGTACGAGTTATCGCTAAAATACCAGCAGAGCAAAAGAAATTGTTATTTGCTGAAGAGGTGCTATGCTCATACGTTCCCAAGGTGAAAGCAGGAAGTAAGTATTCGATTATTGTCTTCCATGGTTTATTTCATATGCCCTAGGAACTGCAGAAATACAACTTTAAATTGGATTCCATTATTTGGAGGGGTGTGCTCAACGGTCACAAAATCACTTTTATGAATAATGAAAGGAGCAGCATTAGCCGTAAAATCTTTTCCTTTATTTAGGCACTGAATATGGTTTCTTGGAAAACCGATTAGCCTATATAGAGCAAAAGATTTTACGGCTAATGCTGCTCCTTTCATTATTGATAAAAGAAATACAACTGGCGCGGTTGCTCGCCGTGGAGGTTCGAGTCCTCCCTGGGGCATGGGTGTGTGTGTGTTGTCCTTAGTTTACCTAGGGTTAAGTAGTTTTTAAGCTACGGACTGATGACCACGCAGTTTAGTCCGATAGATTTACAAACATTTGAACATTTGAAATACAACTGACGACGGACCACCGATTTTCAACTTCAAATTCTTCTTCTCTTTGGTTAACTATTCCCTTAGCATCATCATTCAATTTAGGTATGACCTGAATATTCTTTCCAGTCTGAGTAACAGAGATACCAACTATAACGGATTGTCCGTAACTGGTACAGATTTATCACTTGGTTCATAAAACCTTCCATTCTTGTGGACACGCGACCTTACGTTGGCATGTATGAAAAAAATGTTGAGCATGTAAGTCTGGTTGAACACCTTCACCAGACATCCATGATGGTATTTTAAATCTGTAATCAGGCATCTATACCAAGATGGTGTAATTCCCATCGTTATTTAAAATCTTTTTCTGATGATGATGTTCTCGAAACGCGTCATGAAATAAAGCTAATTGCGACCAAGACGTTTCAAACAATTTTTTCATACATGGTACAGATTTATCACCTTAGTAATCGAGTTACGGGAAGTTCGTAAAAAAATACGAAAATATTTGCCGATCTGACGTCTTTAGTATCAGAAAAAAGGTACTGTTTACATTTTGCTAATCATAACGTTACTAAAAGTTTTATACATCGTAATGATTTCCTTCCTGAGTACGTAGGAAAGTGGTAGAAAATCTTAACTATATCATTTTCGCTGGAATAAATCCCGTCAATGTATCCACTTTCTCACCTACCCAATGCACGCTCACTCGACAAGAGCTACGTAAGTTCTTTGGTCTACAAAGTGTATACGGCTTTGGCCCCTGCATAACAGTCCACGTGTTTTACCGGCCGGCGGACGTTAGACAATTCGTTTCCAAAGAAAAAAGCTCTCACTGCTTTTTTGGCGTGTACTTATTTATATTGAGGTGTTGAGAAATTTCGGTTATTTTTTATATTACCTATGTCCGGTGGGTTTATTCTTCTTTTTAAAATCAAAATCATTGTACATATATTGTTAGCTGCTAAGGATTTTACGTTTTTATTTCAAAAATGCATAGTCTTTGAAGATGTTTTGATTCCTTCGGCAACTGTTAATGGTTTTCGTAAAGACAAGCCCGACGCATGTTACGAAAATACTTTCACTTTCACGCTACTAATAGCGCATTAAGGTTATCATTCGAAGAGAAAATCGTGTTAATTCTACAGTTAAAACTATGATTCTGAGTTTTTCAAGCATAGGAAGGTCCAGGAAGAAGTGGAAGCAGAGGACGCAATGTAAGAAGACAACAGACCTCTCGATCAATAATGTAATGTGACTGGATTTTTAATCTATTATTTATTTTTATTTTATTATTACATTGTTTGATTTGAATGTATTGATTTTGTGGAGATTGAAAATTACAGGAATGTATGTAAGTACTCATTGGGCGTCTCTGTGGTCAGTAGCAACCTATCCTTTCCAAAATATTGTTGAAGCCTTCAAGGTATTTCTATTGTTTAATAATAATAATTTTCAGACAAGGAATACTTATAATAATTTAGGCAGTTTAATAAAGTCGGAAATTGGCACAAAAATGGGTACAGGAAGGATAGATATCGTAATAATAATGGGTACAGAAATTAGTAATGAGGAGGATATAGATTTAGAAATAAATGTAATGATCAGGGATATTTTGAAAGAGGGAAGAACGCGAGGGAAAGTAAATGGGGAGACCAAGGTTTAAATAATTACAAAGGAAATCAAGGTCCACAGGGACATGAACAGCAGGGTAAAGGAAAACCATATGAATAAGTTACAAACAAATAATTCTCTTATTAACTGCAGTTGGTGGAAAGAAGAGGAAGAAACAGGAACAGGTAAAAAACAAAAAATAAAAACTTTATATTTATTCGACATGAAGTCTTTGAAATAAAAAAGTTTTTATGAACATACAAAGATAACAACAAAATCACTGTGGCAGGGAGGTAGACAAAATAACTTTTAATTGTATAATTTTGTACACAGCAGCAGGTGAACAAACACCAAACGACAGGAAAGTAACAAACAGAATGAAGAAGTAGTAAAAGTAAAAACTGGATCTTAACATTTTTATGAGATACTTTTATGAAAATTTTTTAATATATCATTATTTAAAAATTTAAAATTTTGCATTGTATAAGATAGGATGAAAAAACTGAAACCTTCTGTAAACAAACAATCTATATCTTCACTTCAAGTAACTACAGAGATGAATCGTTAGAGACCATCTATAGCTGTGACATATCGGTGGAGAATGTACAATCATGTTAAGTAAGCACTTAAGGTGAAAATGATGACGTGAGGACCGACGTTCCACTGGAAACGCAGGTTGCATCCAAGTTGGACTTCAGAAGAATAATGTACACCCTGTACATTTTAAATGTCATGGCAGTGGTCTACAAGAATAGAAAGAACATTCATGTGGCAATGGTACAGCAGATCTACAGTATATTGAGAACTACAATTATCTCAATATACAGATGGAAAGACAGAAAGACAGTCAGATCCTATTAGTCCTTTATATTCCGTAAATAAACTCACGATTCCCAGCCCTAGACGAAATAAAGAATTCAAGAAAGAAGAGAAGAAAGAAGATGAGAAGCAAACAAGATCACCCCAAGGGGGCTCGTGGTTCTTTTGTGATTACTTGCATAGCAAGTACAGGTCCCCAAGCTAATGCAGCCTTTCTTCCTCCTTTCCACCCTGGACTATAGTACCTTTCCCTTCTATTCCTTCCCCTCCCACCAGGGGACTGATGACTACAGCCCATCTGTCCCAAATCAATAACCACCACCAAAGAAGATCGCAAGAGGACAGAAGATGGGCAGAAAGTCAAGATACCTTTCTCTTCTATCCTCAAATACTTGATAAACGTCTTTCCATAATCATTGTAGAATTATCACCACACTGATCATCTCTCAATGATATGTTTGCATCGCGAAATAAATCTTCACGAAGGACAAGCAACATGACAAGCATGTTCTTCTACCATAAGCTACATCGAACTGTTAGACTGATCCAAATGTAATAGAAGAGCTACGTCAGATCATCAATACAATAGCTGACAGACATATACTTCTGTAAACCAGAATCAAAATCCCATTGTACTGAGCCTCAGCAACTGCAGAACCCAGCATTTCTTGCTATAGTTCCACTCACCTGACATTTACCATTCATATGATGATCGACATGGTTCCGTGGCCATGGTGAGCCATCATACCAAAGAACATCGAGTGTGACAGAATGGTGGAAGGAAGTATGAAAGCATAGGTAGTGAGAGATATATATGCACTCCTGGTCATTAAAATTACTACACCATGAAGATGACGTGCTACAGACGCGAAATTTAACCGAAGTGATATGCAAATGATTAGCTTTTCAGAACATTCACACAAGGTTGGCGCCGGTGGCGACACATACAACGAGCTGAGAAGTTTCAAACCGATTTCTCATACACATTGCTGCTCGCATTGATCGCGATCCAATGACTGTTAGCAGAATATGGAGTCGGTGTGTTCAGGAGAGCAATACGGAACGCCGTGCTGGATCGCAATGGCCTCCTATCACTAGTTGTCGAGATGAGAGGCATCTTATTCACATGGCTGTAACGGATCGTGCAGGCACGTCTCGATCCCTGAGTCGTGACGTTCGCAAGACGACAACGATCTGCAGGAATTATTCGACGATGATTGCAGCAGCATGGACTATCAGCTCGGAGACTATGGCTGCGGTTACCCTTGACGCTGCATCACAGGCAGGAGCGCCTGCGAAGGGGTACGCAACGACGAACCTGGGTGCAGGAATGATAAAACGTAATTTTTTTTTCGGATGACTCCAGGTTCTGTATACAGAAGGGCTGGGAACGGCGGGCCATGAGACCCGGGGCCAGCTGGGCGGACAACTGGCCGGCCAAGTGAGGCTCGGACTGTCTCGGCATTGCTCGGCGCTTCCCGGAAGTCTTCGCTATGGCGCGAGATTTATGTTATTGCAGTGAAATGCGCCTCTGTTGCTTGCGGATTATGGTGCGATATTTTCCCAACTAGCAGCGTTGTTTGCTTTTGGTTAAGAGGGAGTGTGTGACTGAACTGTGGTTGCAGCAATGACACATTAAGTTAAAAAGAGGCAGTCCAGCGACGAATTTTCACGAGCATTTAAATCCGAGTGGGGGTTACAATTCTTTGTCGAAGAGAAAAGTAAAAATTCTCAGTGTCTAGTATGCAGTCGCATAATCGCTGGACACCGTAAATATCATATAGAACACCACAGTACATAAGAATTAAGTGTTTTAGTTGGCGTTGATAGATAAGTTCGAAGAACTAAAAATGTGCAGTTTGGGGCAACAAGCCGATTACAACGTAAATAAGCAATACAAATATTGTGTTTGTATTGTTTGTACGCATTTGTCTGTAGAAATGCAACTTGTATGCAATCCGTTCCGCTGTTTCTAATTTTTAGCTGGCAATCAGCTGTAGCGGACCAGCATTAAAAGCAAGCTACAAATTAGCGCTCAAAATTGCCAGATCCAACAAACCTTTCAACGATGTCGAGTTTATTAAGGAATGCATTACTGAGGCAGCCGAACTCGTGACGCCATTGGAGGTTCAGAATTTTCTGAAATTAGCACAATAAACCTAGGTATACCTGTCATGGCAGCGGATGTGTACAGCCAGTTAATTCACAGTGTCAGCAAGTTCATTGCTTACTCAATTCCTTTAGATGAATCGACCAATATTACAGACAATGTACAACTTGCAGTTTATGTTCATGGGGTCGACAGCGATTTGCAGGTGACAGGAGAACTCTTGTATTTGATGCCAATGAAAGACACAACGAGAGGGATAGATTTGAGGCAAGCTGTTGAAGAGGCAATTGAAGCCGTCGGACTAAATTGGAGTATGTTGGTTTCGGTTCCCACCGATGAAGTGCCAGGAATGGGAGGGACACAAAATAGGCTCGTAGCATTCTTGCGCGAAAAACTACAACGATTACAAGACGATTTGTACCGAATTCATTGCTTTGTCCATCAAGAGGCAATTTCTGTTAAATTTTCATGAATGGGGCACGTCATGAAACTAGTAGGCCGAATTGTAAATTATATAAAATCACACGGACTATTGCACCGCCATTTTAAACAGTTTTTGACGGAAATCCATGAACAGTGTGGAGATGTCATTTATTACTCCAGAAAACGCTGGTTAAGTCGGGGAGCATGCCTGAAGCGATTTTTAGAGTCAAGGTCTGCTATTGATCAGTTTTTGAAGGACAAGGAAAAGCATGAACCAATATTAGAAGATACGGAATGGATTGCAGACCTTGCATTTTTAGTTGATTTGACCGTGCACACCGTCCTCATTAAGATATTGCAAGGGAAAAGCAGTTAATACCTCATTTAATGGTGGACAACATGTGTGTGTGAACAATTCTTTTCAGTAATGAAATTAAACAAGTCACGATTATGTGCAGCCTGAGTGACGACAATCTCATAGACTACCTCCGCCTGTCAGTGTGCCGTCAATTTTTTCTAGATCTAGTTTTTATTACATATTCAGAGAATCAAAATGCCATTCAATAATACTTTTTTTGTTTGTGATATTTGTGGTAAGAATTTGCTCATGACACTGCCTGTAGAGAGGTGCTATGTAATCGTTCGTTGTTGTTTTTTTTTTTTTCACATGTACTTGTGCTAATTGTTTCCATGCCTTTTTGTGATATATTCTGTTTAGAACCAGTCTTTACACTGTTGGTAGAGAATTGCTAAGTAATCAATCTGTTTTTCGTTTGTATGTAGGTGTCATAAGTCATTCCATCCATAACGTCATTGTACTGTTGCTACATTTTGTTTTTGCCTCTGTTTCATTACTGACGTTTAAATGTGAGACTTTTACAAGAAAAATGTGGCTCGCTACTAAAAGAATGCAGTTACAAAGCATGGTATTTATTTATTAATTTATTTTACAAACAGCCTGTCTCTCTTTCCGATTTATAGCTTCACGTTTTTGCCTTCTTTAATATGGCATAATATAACACAAAGCAGCATACAAACTGGTCTTGTGTTCCGTGCGTGACGTATATTCCCGCTCAGATTGCAGAGCAGCGTGGTGGGGCCACCGGGCCATCAGGCGGAGAAGATGGCCCGCGGGCAAGTTCATGCCCACCCTGGTTTAAAGCACCATCATGGTCAGATCCGTGATTGGCGACATCGCGGTGAACGCACATTGGAAGCGTATATTCGTCATCGCCATTCTGGCGCATCGCCCGGCGTGATCGTATGGCGTGCGATTGGTTACACGTCTCGGTCACCTCTTGTTCGCACTGAAGGCACTTTGAACAGTGGCCGTTATATTTCAGATGTGTTACGACCCGTGGCTCCACCCTTCATTCGATCCCTCCAAAACCCTACGTTTCTGCAGGATAAGGCACGACCGAATGTTGCAGGTCCTGTACGGGCCTTTCTGGATACAAGAAATGAACTGTGGTAACGTGTTGAAGCTGCATGGGCATCTGTACATGTACACACCATCCAAGCTCTGTATGACTCAATGCCCAGGCGTATCAAGGCCGTTATTACGGCCATAGGTGGTTGTTTTGTTCCGGGTACTGACTTCTCAGGATCTATGCAAATTGAGTGATAACGTAATCACATGTAAGTTCTAGTACAATATATTTTTCCAATGAATACCTGTTTATCATCTGCATTTCTTCTTGGCATATGGCCAGTAGTCTTTAAAAAAAATAAAATAAAAAAAAAATGCGTATCGTTACGAAATGTGAACGTTCATTATTCATTTGAGTGTTATGATTCGTCTGTACAACAGAAGCTTTAAACTTACATTTTTTTCTTTTGTAAAGTAGAATTTAATTTTTATTTTTTTATATACCTTTTGTATTGATTGGTATGTAAAGCTTATTAAACATGTTTGGTAGTCTTTTTTAATTTTTTTTGGGAGGTTATTTAGTATTTTCAATCAGAAATATTGCGAAAGACAAATTAATGTATTCACAACTTTAAGACAGAAAGAGGATTGCTGAAACAATTAATTAAAAAACAGAAATTCAAATAAATAAAAACTAAGTCTAAAATAAAACAGGTTAATACAACGAAGCTCTTGCAGAATTCATGCAAAGCTGACATAAAAAAATAAACTATAAAAGTAAAAAGTCACATGTATTAATACTGCACATTTACGAATTTAACCCTCGGGCGGCAGCGCCAATTATTATAACGAAGGTCTTATGAAAGAACACCTCTAGAGCTCATCTGATATTGTTGTCAGCCGATCTCACCATATTTCTAATGCAGTTTCGTAATGAAGGATCAACTTTTAAATATCAGAAACTTGAACCTCCTTCGCAGAAATGCGGGAGTTATAGCCTTTGTAGTTGTCAAAAAAATTCATCATCATCAATTAAATGTGACAGATGTAATAATTTTGCTTGTAAACAGCATACTATGAAACAAATTATTTGAGAAAACTACACTGATGGTATCAAAAGAGCAAAAGTTTCTGTTACAACAGGTGATGATGTGAACAGTTTTCTTCAATAAATTTCGTAATTTTATCAACAGATGATTGCCTTTACTTAAAAATGTCTATATTGGAAATATATTTTCGTAATTAAAAGAGCAAACGTTTTGGTTGTAATTGGTCATGCTAGTGAGTGTGAGCTGTTTTATGCAATAAATTCCATATTTTGTTCGGCGCAGGCTTTCTTTTACTTCAAAATGTCTGTGTTTTAAATTTTACAACGCGCGCTTACTCATGTGACAACTTGAGCCGCGCCTGTCAGAAAGTTAAGATGGTGAGTTGGCATTTACATCTTTACATTAAGGTGTAAAAAGTATGGCTACGAGAATCGATGGATCTTGATACATAGTATAAAGTTTAACAGATTCTGACACCAACATTTTACAGAAGTACAGTAACATGTGACCCAACGCTTTGGTCATGAATACCATTCAAACGGAATGAAATTTAAAATATAAATAATTGACTAAAACAAGATTCACACAGTTTGTAGCGTAATGCCTATGTTGATTTATGTTAACAGTCATAAATACGCATGAAACTTTTGACTTCATTAGTAAATGAAGTTATTGAGTTCCTAATGTAAGTATGATCTAATATGAAACTTGGTGACTAGCAAAAACTATTCATGTTGATGGGGATGCAAAAGTATGCAACAATACCAATGCCATATACAATTGAGTACCTTATTTCATAGGTAGCTCGACGTCTGCATTGAATAAAAAGGAAGACAACTTACTTGTACTACAATACAAACATTAAAAAATGACAATAACATGACATTACGGGACGCGGCGGAGTAGCCGAGCGGTCTAAAGCAGCTCGCTGCGGAGCGCGCGGTTGCTCGCCGTGGAGGTTCGAGTCCTCCCTGGGGCATGTGTAGTGTACGTCGTGACTAACAACACAGCTTCACTGTTTACGTTCTGTATTTTCAAAGATAAAACTACATCAAAGATTCAATTATTAATCCAGAGATATTTACAAAGACATTACAAAATAATATATTATCAATTCCTAACATCCTCCCCACCCTGGTCAACCTCCAGGGGGATGACCAGTTGAACGGGACGAACTATTTGGTGTCCTTCTGGTGTGCATAGAATTACTGTTCGTACTTTCTGATCTCTTCCTTCGACTAGTCTCTCTATTCTTGCTTTCTTCCATAGGTGGCGCGGGCGTCATCTTCTTGTACCAGAGCAACATCACCGGGGCGGAACTTGATGACTCTTGTCGAAGTACCCCGAACTTCGTGGAAGCTTCTAAGTTGCAATAGATATTCTTTAGTCCATCGCTTCCAAAAGTCATCTGTCAACTCCTGTTGCAGTCTGAATTCTTTTGTCAAAACAGATTTAGTCGACGGTTCTGGTCCTGTTGGCACTGTCAGTAGTCCTTCACCAATAAGAAAGTGGGCTGGTGTTAAAGGTTCATCGTCGTCTCCTTGAGAAATTGGTCTCGAATTCACTGCGGCTTCGATATTAATCAGCGTGGTATTGAGCTGCTCTTCCGTTAACCTTGATTGACCAAGTACTTTTCGTAGGCATTGTTTGATGGTACCCACTATCCTCTCCCAAAACCCTCCCCACTAAGCCGCACGGGGGGCTATAAATTTCCATGAAATGCCATCCCTGGCTAGGACACGCTGAGTCTTTGGGTTAGTTAAGGCACTCCATATTTCAGACAGTTCAGCATTAGCTGCATGGAACGTCTTTGCATTGTCTGTGTAGATTGTATGGGGTAGTCCATGTCTACCAGCGAATCTTTGAAGAGCCATGAGGAATGCGTCTGTTGTCATGTTAGAGCACAATTCCAAGTGCACTGCACGTGTCGTCGCACAAGTGAAGAGTGTTATGTATGCCTTTTCCATGGTAGTGCCAACCTTTACGTATAGAGGGCCTGCAAAATCTATGCCAGTTATAGAAAATGGCTTGGATGGTCTTACTCGATCGGCTGGTGGGGGTGCTTCAACTTATTGGCCCCGTAGATTGTGTAGAATTTTGCAGGGAAGGCAGGAGTGCAAAACTCTCTTGCTAACTTGACGGGCACGCAGGATCCAGAACTCTCTTCGAAGCTCTGCCAACACTATTCTCACGCCAAGATGATGTAGTCGAATGTGCATTTGCTGAACCAGTAAAGTTGTCCGACTACCGTCGAGGAGTAATGGATGACGTTGCTCGTTAGGGACAGCTGCGTAGTGTAAGCGTCCTCCAAGTCGGAGAAGACCATCTTCTAGGTAGGGATTGAAGCATGCTATTTTTGAGTCTTTCGGGACAGGTTGATTGTTATTGAGTGCATGGAGCTCATGTGAGGACATTCCTGTTGAACAGCGCGTATCCAGTAATGACGTGCTTGAGCAAGTTCCACTGCCTTCAGCTCTCCCTCGAGTTTCGAACTTTGTCGAATGTTGTGAATGAATCGTAGTATCCACCCTGTTACGCGAATCAGTTTCCAATAGGAGCTGAATTTGGAGCAGTCCATAAGGTTAGAAGAAGTGGCTACTGCCATCACATGCCGTAAGTTCTTCTTTTCTTCTGGTAGGTTATCAGTCATGAGTGAAGCGTTAGATGGCCATCTTGATTCTGCAAGTGCAAGCCATGGAGGCCCCTTCCACCAGTGGTTCACAGATTGTATTTGGTTACCATAAAGTCCTCGTGTAAGATGGTCGGCAGAGTTCTCACTCCCAGGGCAATGTCTCCATTTACTGGGATTTGTATGGGCGTGAATCTCTGTAACTCTGTTGCATATAAATGTCTTCCACCTGTTTGGGTCACTGTGTATCCAACCTAAAGTCACCATAGCGTCTGACCACAATACTGCTTCATTTATTTTATGCCCTGTTGCTGTGCAGTAAAAATACAATAATCGTGATCCTATTAACGCTGCTAGAAGTTCAAGCCGCGGAAGAGTTAACTTCTTGATGGGGGCGAGTCTGGTTTTGCTACATGCCAAATGAACAACAATATGGTCTTCCACGGTCGTGCAAATATACAAAGCCGCTCCATATGCTCTCTCAGAGGCATCGCAGAAGACGTGGATCTGAGTATTGCTCTTTTTTGAAATTGCTAGCCATCGTGGAATTTGTATTTGAGACAGTGAAGGTAGGGTAGAAAACCAAGTGTTCCATCGGGACCCAATATCGGGTGGCAGCAACTCGTTCCAATCAATACCTCTGCACCATGTATCCTGAAATAACAGTTTTTCAATAAGAGACACTGGAGAGAACAATCCTAATGGATCATACAATTTGGCTGTAATTTGCAACAGTGTCCTCTTAGTAGTGGGGCCTACAGGAATCCTACTAGTAATATCCATTGCGTTCATGTAGAAGCAGTCTGTTTCTGTATTCCAGTAAACACCAAGAACATGCGTTTCCGGGTTTATGTCTTGTCCTTCAGCCCTCCGTATGGTCTTTAGTTGATCCGAATTGGTGGCCCATTTCGCTAAATCGAAACTCAGTAGTTTCATCATTGCGCTGAGTTCATGGTACAGAGTTATAGCATCATTATCATTCTCCGTGCCAGAAACGAAATCATCCATAAAGAAGCTGCTCTCAACAAGAGGTGCTGCAAGGGGAAACTTAGTTCTATGTCGTTCAGCTAGTTCTCTCAGTGTTGCGGAGTGTAAAAATGAACTGCATGTTAGTCCAAATGGCAGTCTTGTGAGCAATAAGTCATCACTTCGTCTGTCGTCTGGTAATTCCCATCGCTGTCTTTGATTACGCAGTACCATTAGAATCTGATTAAGTCCATGTCACTTTCATGTAAGACTAATTGCAAAAATGCTTGTTTAATATCACTGACGATTGCTATCTGATGTAGTCTGAATCGTAACAATATGGCGAATATCTCTGGTAGAAGATTTGGTCCCGCTTCTGATGCGTCGTTGAGAGAAGGTGTATTGGCTTCATGCGATGATGCATCAAAGACTATCCTCCGTCTTACCAAATTTTTCTCTTTTCACTGCTTGATGTGGAAGATAGAATATGTCATTTCCAAGATCTTCTTTGGGGGCACATTCTATATGACCTTTTGTAATGTAGTCCAACATGTGACTGCAGTACATGTCCTTAAGGTTTTCGTTATTGCAAAGTCTTTTATGTAATGCGTTAAATCGACGTTCTGCGTTGAGTCTGTTACTTGCCAGCGGAACATCTTGTTTTCTTGGGAGACGTACGACTCTTCGATGGTCTCGCACACAATAGGATGAACGAAAATCCTCAAGAACTGCGGAATCACTTTTACTCAAAGCTCGAGGAGGGTTTGCGTTATTCCAATCGTTTCTAAGTCCCAGAACTTCCGTAATTCATCATCAGATGGTGAGTATGTTTCATGGATGAGATTTACAGCAACTGAATTATCACAAACTCCCGAACGATTTCCACTTAGGACCCAACCAAATATGGTGGGAATTAGAACAATCGACGGAGAAATACGGACAGGTGAACTAGCCTTGACTATCCTCCAGTAATGGTCACTACCGATTAAGATCTATAGTCTTCTTGAGATCCAGTTTTCGGATCAGCTAACTGAACTCTGCAAAGATTCACTTTGGTGACAATGTCTTGTGAGATCACTGGCTGAGGTGAGAAAGAGTGATCACTTTCGTAAGCAGTAATAGAGACAGTCGAATTTGCCCAGGCTCCTTTAATATTAAAACGAACGAGTTTACGGTGACATGAGTAACTTTTCTCTGCCTCAAAAGTACAAACAGTCATCTCATGTTGATCAGTGATTTGTAGTTGTAACTCTTCTATCAGTGACTATGATATAAATGTAGCTTGGCTTCCGCTGTCTAGTATACACCGAGTCAAACGCCTTAGGCCGGTGCAAACCTGAGCTGTTTGCAGGAACGTGAAATTTCTGGTCGTAGCATCGATTTGACTAACAGAAGCGACATTTATCTGATCCCCTGTTGCCTTAAGGGAATCCTGATTCGTGCACAAAGACCTATGATGTGACTTTTTACAGTTAGTGCAAAGTGCCTTGCCATTCTTCCCACAGTTAGCTGCTTTATGTCCTCTGTTCAGACATAAGAAACAACGGTTAGAATTTTTTAGTGTCTCTTTTCTTTTCGCAACGTCTGTAACTATCTTACAATTTTGAGCCCAGTGGTCACGAGATTCGCAGAAAACGCAGAACGGTACCGGTTGTTTAGTTACCTTTGTTAACTGTTGCTTGGATTTAGTGCGAACATGGAGAGCTGCCGCGGTAGAGGTGTAACTTGAAGACGTAGGCGTCATGCAACGGATCTTTTCTGTGGTGAGAGCTGCCTCTACTTCTTCTCCTATAAATTCAATTAGTTTAAGAATATCACCCTCTGACAGACTTTCACGTTTAACATGTATGATCCAACGCCGACACATGTCGTCTGGAAATGCTCTAAGTATTTTCGGTGCGAGCACTCGGCCATAGGCATTTTCATCTGCTCCGAGTGCGCGCAGAGCTTGAATACGGCGATTGCAGTCAATAAATGTGGAGTTAAGCACATCTGGAGTCACAAACTGTATTGGCTTAATACTTTCGAGATAATCCAAGTGAGCCTGTATAATTCTATCTTTGTTACCGTAGCTAGCCTTAAGAATCTTCTTTGTCTCCTCATATGTTTCGCCTGTCACAGCGATACCTTCCACCAAACTTTTTGGTTCCCCTTCAAATAACCGCGCAAAAATATGTGCTTGTGAACGGTTGACAATGAGGCGTTCTTATCAACTAATTGCTCAAACTGTTCCCAAAATCGAGCCCATGATTCTATATCTCCTGAGAATGACTCAAGCTTTATGGAGGGAAGCTTAACTGTAGTTACTGGAGCAGCAGAGGCAACTGTTGCTGCACGTTGGGCGTCGTTAACTGAAACATGTGATATGGCTCTAGACAATTTTTTCTCCATTTCTTCAGAAGTTAGTATGAGGACACGCTTGGCAGTATCTATGTACTCATCGCATTTGGATATGTCAGTGGCGTAATCATTATCGTCAAGAAGGCTGTGAATTTCGTCATCAAGTCGTATCAATTTATCTAAGGTCTCCTTTAAGCGTTCCTTACAGTACTCCACGTTCTTCACGGACGAAGAATCGGCAAATTCTTGTATCTCCTTGACAAACCGCGTAATATTGGCTCTTTCGCTAGTTCGTCGTCTTTTCAGATGATGCAAACGTGCGCTTGCGTCAGCAGTTTCGACGTCAGACATCTCGGCTATGTTATACGGTACTTCGCAAGTATGGAATGCGTAACTGAAGCAGAACAGATTTACTTATTTCTTAGTAATCAGTGAATATAACACCACTCAAAGAACTCTGCGTAAAATATTAACGCACGTTACGTACGCTACTTTTAATAACTTCGTGCTACGATACTATTGTGAATGCCAAACAAACAATCGACAGCGCGTGTGGCATCATCAGCTGCAATACCTATCTGCTGTCGGGAATTATTACGTATGGTATTCAAGTTACAACAATATTTATTTCTGTGAGGCTTCTACTATTCTTTGCTACTTCAATAATGTCTCACCGTGAAGCAAGGCTACAAATAAGTAGTCATTGTACTTATCTCAGTCAGCTGTTGAGACGATGTCGAAGTCGTGACGTGATTCCTCATTCACAGCTCCGTATTACTCTGATACGGCGTGCAGTATGCTTACACAATTATCACTGAATCTTGAGTCTGCGTTATTTTTCCCTTTCTTGCGTTCTCTTCCCGGGTTTCGGCACCAATTTTTTTATGTAGCGTACGTCGTGAATAACAACACAGCTTCACTGTTTACGTTCTGTATTTTCAAAGATAAAACTACATCAAAGATTCAATTATTAATCCAGAGATATTTACAAAGACATTACAAAATAATATTGTCAATTCCTAACAGCATGGGTGTGTGCGTTTGTCCGTAGGTTAGTTTACCTAGGTTTAAGTAGTTTGTAAGCTACGGACTGATGACCACGCAGTTTAGTCCGATAGATTTACAGACATTTGAACATTTTTTGGCATTAAGGTAAAAGACAAATTATTCATTTCTGAATTCTATGTTGATCTTTGAATTGGAAGAAATTTAGTAAATTTCTTAGGATACGACAGTAATATGGTTTACTAAAACTGATGATTAGTGTGCTCTAACAATTCAGATATTTATTATTAAAACTTTGAAAAATTTATTATAATTTATTTATATTTCTTAGGATACAACAGTAATATGGTTTACTGGAACCCAAGGTCTTTTTAAGAAACATTTTATATATTTTTTTTTAAATTTTTAACAATTTGTGATAAGACCGACTTTCCTCTGATAATATCGGAAGTTATAAGCTCTTTATCTTGTTTCAAATTGTAAAGGTTTTACGTTTCATGTAGAAAATTTTTAATAAGGGGAACTCAATAACGGATAGCTAGTTTAATCCGTAGATGCTTAAAACTGGAGTTTCTTTCCCATTTATTGCTTCATTTACGATGTATTCGGATCCGTATCCTTCCACAAAGTGCTCAGAAGCCACTATCGGAGCGTTAAGCCGTGACGCCTGGGAAGCCATAAACGTTTACGGCCCCTATCAACAGCCGCGCGCTTGAAATCAAAACAGAGTCGATAGCGTGTTGCGGGCGAGCGGCGGCACTGTGCAGGGCAGGGCAGGGCAGTCGCTTTGCCGCCACGCAGGCGCGCGGATCGTCCGTGCGGATTAGCGAAATTACGAAGAGCAGCAGCGCGCGAATTCTGCACCGGCCTCCACACGGCGTCAGTCACCAGCCGCTCCCGACCATAGCCGACTTGATGGAACTCAAATTCGTAATTGGTATCGACAAATGGCGGAACACCAATTGGGCTTCATTAGGCTGCCTGTAGTAGAATATAGTGTTTCAATTTAAAATTCGAAGTCGACGCTTGTTGCAGTTCGATCTGGATTCACGCCAAATGAGTGAAACGTTATATCTGTGTGAAAGGCAGACTCGGTCGCAACCTGATGTCATGCGACAGCAGTGGTCAAACAACCGCATATGTTTCAGTCGCCGAGGTTCTCCCTTACCGTTCGTTCTCTCCTTTACTAGCTGAAAACACGGCGTTCCCCGGGGTGTTTATTTTATTCAAGCCTTGAATTAGTACTTCTCGTATCCCTTCTCTCTCTCTCTCTCTCTGTCCATCTCCTTTAACATGTTATATTTATCAGAGAATATACAGGGTGTTACAAAAAGGTACGGCCAGACTTTCAGGAAACATTCCTCACACACAAAGAAAGAAAGTATGTTATGTGGACATGTATCCGGAGGCGCTTAATTTACATGTTAGAGCTCATTTTAGTATTTACGGATGAGGCTTCATTCCAACGTGATCAAATTGTAAATTTTCACAATCAACATGTGTGGACTGATGAGAATCTACACGCAATTGTGCAATAACGTCATTAAAACAGATTTTCTGTGAACGTTTGGGCAGGAATTGTTGGTGATGTCTTGATTGGGTCTCATGTTCTTCCACCTATGCTCACTGGAGCACGTTATCATGATTCCATAAGGGATACTCTACCTGTGCTGCTAGAAAATGTACCTTTACAAGTACGACACAACATGTGGTTCATGCACGATGGAGCTCCTGCACATTTCAGTCGTGTTCGTACGCTTCTCAACAACAGTTTCAGTGGCCGATGGATTGGTAGAGGCGGACCAATTCCATGGCCTCCACGCTCTCCTGACCTCAACCCTCTTGACTTTAATTCATGGGGGCATTGAAAGCTCTTCGTGCTCGTGTTGTGGACTGCTGTGATACAATACGCCATTCTCCAGGGCTGCATCAGCGCATCAGGGAATCCATGCGACGGAGGGTGGATGCATGTATCCTCGCTAACGGAGGACATTTTCAACATTTCCTGTAACAAAGTGTTTGACGTCATGCTGGTACATTCTGTTGCTGTGTGTTTTCATTCCATGATTAATGTGATTTGAAGAGAAGTAATAAAATTAGTGCTAGCATGAAAATTAAGCGTTCCCGGAGACATGTCCACATAACATATTTTCTTTCTTTGTGTGTGAGGAATGTTTCCTGAAAGTTTGGCCATACCTTTTTGTAACACCCTGTATATGAAATAGGACTGTCTTGCATGACATACAAAATTTTAAGTACAGTATCCAAACAAAGATAGATAGTAATCAAAATACAAATGATCTGTAATATCCATACATTCTTTAAATTCTTATTTCACCAGGATCTAATATGAATAATTTCTTTGGTGAGGCCACCGCTAAGCAAGTTACATAAAGTTGTCCATGTGAGAAACATGGGCATGTCAAATCCACTCAATGTTCAAATGTTTGTGTAGTCTGTGGGACTTAACTACGGGGTCATCAGTCCCTAAACTTACAAACTACTTATGAACTACTTACGAACTAGGACGGCACAAATATCCATGCCCGAGGGGGGATTCGAACCCCCGACCGTAATGGCTGTGCAGACCGTGACTGGAGCGCCTTAGTCCCTTCGGCCACCGTGACCGGCTCCAATCCACTCCATAGTATTGACAAATTGCCCTGTGGTTTATTAATCGTAATACAAAATGCAAGTCTCACTGAAAACTGCAGTCCCTTGGAGACAAAAACAAGAGCTGTCGTAAATAATGGATATTCGTTGGATGTAATCTGTTCATTCTCTTCCTTTCCTTGTAACTCTATACAAGTCTATTGCTATCGCATGCATCTGTGTGCGCTCCAAAGCTCAAATTTGTCAACATTACTGTCAGCTTTTCACGAATTTACTTAAGCTGACCGGAACAAATGATGCATGATGTGACAGGTTTTTACCCACGGCATTATACATGATGTCATATTTATTGAATTATATGTTGTACAATTGAGTAATTTTGTTTATATATATAGTCACTTGTATAGGTGTTGTTTGTCGGTAAAATTCGTTCGGACCAGACTTAGTTTAAAAGTAGTAGATTTAAACCTGTTGCGTGTTGGGGTAGTTTCCCTTAAACGTTACTGTTTATGTCCTCATATCTCATGGACTACTTGTATAACTGTGATACAATTTCTAAAGTTCATTCATCAGTATATCTGAATACTGTCTGTAAAATTTCGTGCGTCTACAATTTGTAGTGAAGATATTATAAACTGCATCGTCATTGGGATTGCCGTAGTTTTGCTCCATGTAGTAAGCGAGAAACTTTTTTCCTTCCATTAATGTGGTTGTTAGCGAGGAAAGTTTAATAAAGGTTTGAATTTATGTTTAAAGCTTGTTGTAAGTCGTTAAGTCCTATCATTTTCATATAGTGTATTTATAATGTCTTGTCACATTACGTAGAAATTAATTGCAATGCCTAATGTTTATAAGTCATATATCCTGAACCATGTGTCATATGTTGTTCTTACTCCTACAGAAATTGTTACCTCACGTAAGTAATACGTGTACCAATTTTAATTGAAATCGGTCCAGTGATTTAGGAGAAAATGAGCAGCTTTGCCGCTTAATGCAGCTGTGTTTTGCGCATCTCATTGTTTATTACGTCACATATCCTGAGCAATGTGTTCTACATGATTCTAACACTTACGTTGCTCGTCCTCATGGATTGAAGCCTACGTGTACAAAATTTCATAGAGATTGGAACAAAACTGTAGATTTGTATGCAACACGACACACAAATACGCAAACATACGTACACTCTGCCTTATATAGATCAGGACTGGGTGTCAGAGCGTTTTCGAGGTTCTGCCGTTACGGTATTGAGATTGTTCGAACAGACTAGACACATTAGGTGGTACAAGCAGCAAGAATGCGGAATATAAAAAGAGAAACACATGAAACTACAAACTACGCACAAGAACTAGCAGTGTCTCCATTTTAAATCTGACAACTACGGGAAACACTGGAATTTATGTTTAAAGTTTCACGGGAAACACTATTTGAAATAGCATTTATTCTGTTCAAACTGCTATTGTGTTTAAATAAATTTGAAATACGACTTCTCACAAAGTGCTCTTATGCATTGAAAGTTGTTTTAGTTAACCCTTTAATGCATAATGTAGCTCATCAGGTACATACCTTACTTTTTCCATTATCTTTCAAACTGATCAACATTTTACCACAAAATCATTTGTAGCTGCTTGTATACATAGTGTTACATGTGCTAGTAGCCCGTCCTAGAAATCATAAATTGCAGAGTGCTACTGAATGAGTTCGACAGTTAACTGCATTGAGTTAACCCTAAAATGTGCATTTGCTTACTTTAATATTCCCTCTTCTCCATGTAAAAGTAGTCAATCACAGAATACTGTTGCATTATGAGTTACTTTCTGGAAGGATGTTAGGCATAATAGTGAGCTTGACTGCATTGGGTACATCATGGAAGCACTATATAGCTGACCAGCTATGAACTTTTTCGTTACTAGTAGTGCATGATAACTTTAAGGATTTTTTCAATATTTTTCTCGGTATATACGCACTATACATAAATCGTGATAGTTTTATAGTTTCAATTATAAGTTTTGCATTGGTGGAGGAGCTACGATTTTGTGAAAGTCGGTTTCCAGATACTTCAGTTGAGGTTTTAGTGGAAGTAGTTTGACTGAGTCAGGAGAAATACCCAGAAACTTCAAGAAGGATGTAATAATTTCATTTCCAAAGAAAGGAAGTGTAGACGATTGTAAAAATAACAGAACTATTAGTTAATAGGTAATGTTTGCAAAGTAGACTAATGGAAAAACAGGTAGAAACCGACATCGGAGAAGACCCGTTTGAGTTTAGGAGAAATGTAGGAACACGGGAGGCAATACTCACATTAAAATTTACCTTTAAGGAATCTAATTCTTTAGCTATTATAGATTTGGAAATATTTTATGACCATGTCTATCAGAACACCCTCCTTCAAATTTTGAAGGTATCAGGGTTAAAATACAGAGAACGAAAAGTTATACACAACTTGTACAAAAATCAGACGACAGTTGTAAGAGTCGAGGAGCACAGAAGGTACACAGTGGTTGGGAACGGAGTAAGACAGGTTTGTAGACTTACCCAATGTTATTCAATCTGCTCATTGAGAAAGCTGTGAAGGAATGAAAGGAGAGAGTTGGAGAAGGAATTAAAGTTCAGCGATTGTAGATTTGGAAATATTTTATGACCATGTCTATCAGAAAACCCTCTTTCAAATTTTGAAGGTATCAGGGTTAAAACACAGAGAACGAAAAGTTATACACAACTTGTACAAAAATCAGACGACAGTTGTAAGAGTCAAGGAGCACAGAGGGTACACAGTGGTTGGGAACGGAGTAGGAAAGGTTTGTAGCCTTGCCCAATGTTATTCAATCTGCTCATTGAGCAAGCTGTGAAGGAATGAAAGGAGAGAGTAGGAAAAGGAATTAAAGTTCACCGAGAACTTTGCCGTTTGCCGATGAAATCGTTATCTGCCAGCTAGACCTACATCGGATGACGAGGAAGAACACCTGAACGGATTGGACAGTGTTTTGAAAGGAACCTATAAGATCAGCAGTAACAAGAGTAAAACAATTGAATGTAAAACAAGAAAATCATGGGGTGTTGAAGTTAATGAGACAATAAAAGTAGTAGAGGAGTTTTGTTATTTGGGGAGCCAAATAAATTCTGACGACCGAATAAAATATAAAATGCAGAATGGGTACGGGGAAAAAGCTCACCAAAGGAGTGAAATTTGTTGAATTGAAAGTTAACTGAAATGTTAGGAAGTTATTTCTGAAAGCATTTGGGGTGTAGCATTGCATGCAGGTGAAATATTGACTATAAGGAGTTCAGAAAATAAGTACACAGAAGCATATGAAATGTAGTGCTACATGAAAATGTTAAAGAATAAGTTGATAGATCGCGCAACTGATGATGGTGGCGAGAAAGTAAATTTGTGGCATATTTTGATTGAAAAAAAGGGATAGATTGATGGGACACATTATGAGACGTCAAGCAATCGTCAATTTAATATTAGAGGGGAGTTTTTGGGCTAAAAATAGCAAATTCAAAAGCATGAATGTTGCGGTTATTATTTGGGGGGGGGGAAGAGTCTTTTTCATTACAGATTAACGTGTTGTCTGAAGACCACCACAACAACAACATCAGTTTGATCAGCGACAATGCGATTGGGAATGGCTAGTTAGGTGTTTAAATATCCCACTTCTAGTTCGATTTTGAAACATTTACGTTGAAAGTAGCCCAGATAGAGTGGAGGTGGCGTTAATTTTCAGTTCTGTAATTTAGAGCTGTGAATACAAACTTCCGCCCCCCCCCCCCCCTATATTGAATTTTATACCAGCAGTACACCGGTAGGCTGGCAGCAGCACTATCGGCTGCTCTTCAGCCGAGAGTAAAAATACATATATGAGTGGAGAATTAAAATACTTAAAGGAGATAAAACAACAGAGAGAAAGTGACATAGACAAGGCGACAGTTTGGAGTACATGACAATAGTTAAAAATGATGAGCCACGGTGACCTAAAAACAATGTAGGACGACAAGAACACAGGACGGCGAGTACACGGAGACACTAATTAAAATACACGGTGCGACACTTTTCTGGTTACGGTGGACGCAGTTAAAAAACACACACTTCACTGAACACAAACGTTTTCTACCTAATTTCTTTATATAGGGAATTGTATTCAGTGAATTTGGTGACAGAGCTTTTATTCATCCACCATAGGGACTTGAGCTGATAACAGGTCTACTGATTAGCATCAAAAGGAATAAGTAAACAATTTTTGTATTATAAATCAATGGGCCACCCCCATAAACCACAGACATTGCCGAGGTGGGGTGGCTTGCGTGCCTCAACGATGCAGATAGCCGTACCGTAGGTGCAACCACAGCGGAGGGGTATCTGTGGAGAGGCCAGACAAACGTGTGGTTCCTGAAGAGGGGCAGCAGCCTTTTCAGTAGTTACAGAGGCAACAGTCTGGATAATTGACTGATCTGGCCTTGTAACATCAGCTAATGTGGCTTTGCCACACAGCTACTGCGAACGGCTGAAAGCAAGGGGAAACTACAGCCGTTACTTTTCCCGAGGACATGCAGCTCTACTGTATGAACATATGATGATGGCATCCTCTCGGGTAAAATATTCCGGAGGTAAAATAGTCCCCCATTCGGATCTCCGGGCGGGGACTACTCAGGAGGATGTTGTCATCAGGAAAGACAATACTGGCATTCTAAGGATCGGAGCGTGGAATATTAGATCCCTTAATCGGGTAGGAAAATTAGAAAATTTAAAAAGGGAAATGGATAGGTTGAAGTTAGATATAGTGGGGATTAGTGAAGTTCGGTGGCAGGATGAACAGGATTTCTGGTCAGGTGAGTACTGGAGTATAAATACAAAATCAGTTGGGGGTATCACAGGAGTAGGACTGATTATGAATAAGAAAATAGGAATGCGGGTAAACTACTATGAGCAGCACAGTGATCGCATTATCATTGTCAAGATAGATACGAAGCCAACACCGACAACGGTAGTACAGGTTTATATGCCAACTAGCTCTGCCGATGATGAGGAGATCGAAGTAATATATGAGGAGCTAAAGGAAATTATTGAGACAGTTAAGGGAGAGGAAAACTTAATTGTGATGGGAGACTGGAATTCGGTAGTAGGAAAAGGAAGAGAAGGAAAAATAGTAGGTGAATATGGACTGGGCAGGAGGAATAAAAGAGGAAGTCGCCTGGTAGAATTTTGCACGGAACATTATTTAATCGTAACGAACACCTGGTTTAAGAATCACAAAAGAAGGTTGTATACATGGAAGAGACCAGGAGACACCGGAAGGTATCAGATAGATTTTATAATGGTAAGACATAGATTCCGGAACCAGGTTATACACTGCAAGATGTACCCAGGGGCAGATATAGACTGACCATAACTTGTTAGTCATGAACTGTAGGCTGAAACTGAAAAAATTGCAGAAAGGTAGGAAAATAAGGAGATGGGACATAGATAAACTGAAGGAAAGTGAAGTTGTGGAGAATTTCAGAGGGAGATTTAGGCAACAATTGACAGAAACAGGGGGAAATAAAACAGTAGAGGAGGAATGGGTAGCATTGAGAGATGAAATAGTGAAGGCAGCAGAGGACAAAATAGATAGAAAGGCAAGACCTATAAAATATCCTTGGATATCACAGGAAATACTAGATTTAATTGATGAAAGGAGAAAATATAAAAATGCAGTAAATGAAAAAGGCAAAATGGAGTACAGACGATTAAAAAATGAGATTGACAGGAAGTGCAAAATAGCTAAGCAGGAGTGGCTAGAAGCCAAATGCAAATCTGTAGAAGAATGTATAAGAAGGGGAAAAGTAGATACCGCTTACAGGAAAATAAAAGAGACATTTGGCGACAAGAAAAACAACTCTACGAATATCAAGAACTCAGATGGAAAGCCGGTTCTCAGCAAAGAAGGGAAAGCTGAAAGGTGGAAAGAGTTCATGGAGCATCTCTACAAAAGAAATGAACTTACAGACAATGTGGGAGGAAGGGAAGAGGACGTAGATCAAGATGAAATAGGAGATGCTATACTGAGAGATGAATTTGACAGAGCCTTGAAAGACCTAGGTCGGAACAAGGCCCCAGGAGTAGATGACATACCCTCAGAGCTACTAAAGTCTCTGGGAGAGCCAGCCATGACAAGACTATTTGAACTGGTGTGTAGGATTAATGAGACAGGCGAAATACCCTCAGACTTTAAGAAAACTGTAATAATCCCCATTCCAAAGAAATCAGGCGCAGACAGGTGTGAAAATTACAGAACCATCAGTTTGATGAGTCTTGGTTGCAAAATTTTAACACGAATTATCTACAGGAGAATGGAAAATCTGGTAGAAGCTGACCTCGGGGAAGATCAGTTTGGGTTCAGGAGGAACGTAGGAACCCGGGAGGCAACACTCACCTTACGTCTTATCTTAGAAGATAGATTAAGGAAAGGCAAACCTACATTTTTAGCTTTTGTAGATTTGGAGAAAGCATTTGACAATGTTGACTGGAATACACTCTTTCAAATTCTGAAGTCAACAGGGGTAAAATATAGGGAAAGGAGAGTTATTTATAACTTGTACAAAAGCCAGACCGTAGTTATTAGACTCGAAGGGCATGAAAGGGATGCATCAGTTGGGAAGGGAGTAAGACAGGGTTGTAGCCTTTCTCCGATGTTATTCAATTTGTACATCGAGCAGGCGGTGAACGAAAGCAAGGAAAAATTTGGAATAGGGATTAAAGTATAGGGGGAAGAAATAAATACATTGCGTTTTGCTGATGACATCGTAATTCTTTCAGAGACCGCAAAGGACCTGGAAGAGCAGTTGAATGGAATGGACACTGTGTCGAAGAGAGCATATAAAATGAACATTAACAACAGCAAAACAAAAATAATGGAATGCAGTCTTAGAAGATCGGGCGATGCTGAAGGAATTAGATTAGGTAACGAAACAATGAAGGTGGTAGATGAGTTTTGTTACTTGGGTAGTAAAATAACATGTGATGGTCGCAGTACAGAGGATATAAAATGCAGAATGGCAATGGGAAGAAAAGCATTTATGAAAAAGAGAAATTTGCTAACATCGAATATTATTTTAAGTGTAAGGAAGTCTTTTCTGAAGGCATTTGTGTGGAGTGTTGCTTTGTACGGGAGTGAAACATGGACGATAAGCAGTGCGGACAGGAAGAGAATAGAGGCTTTTGAAATGTGGTGTTACAGAAGAATGCTGAAGATTAGGTGGGTAGATCGCATAACCAATGAAGATGTACTGAACAGAATTGGTGAGAAAAGGAAATTTTGGCATACCCTGGCTAAAAGAAGGGATCGTTTGGTAGGACACATTCTTAGACATCGGGGAATCGTAAATTTAGCATTGGAGGGAAGTGTGTGGGGTAAAAATCGCAGAGGGAGACCAAGAGATGCGTATAGTAAGCAGATTCAAGTGGACGTGGGTTGCCGTTCTTATGAGGAGATGAAAAGGCTTGCTCAGGATAGAGTAGGGTGGAGAGCTGCATCAAACCAGTCTCCGGACTGAAGACCATAACAACAACAAATCAATGGGAAGGAAGGTTAGAAAATTTAGAAAGAGAAATTGATAGTTTGAAGTTAGATATAGTGGGGTTTAGTGAAGAAAAGAGGAACATGGTATCTGGTCAGATGAGTACAGTATTATAAGTACAAAATCAGTTGGTGGTATTGGGGGAGTTGGTCGCATAATGAGTAAGAAAATAGGACTGCTGGTAAACTACTATGAGAAGCGCAGTGCTTGCACTATCATAGTCAAGATACTGAACCGGGGTCTCGTCTTGTTCTAAATCGTCGCCCCGATTTTCTCTTCTTTGTTCCTTCTGTCTTGTGGCGGCGCTAGTTCACGTCTGGTTTTCCGCCTTCCCGCGGCCGGCAGAGGGTGGCGAACGTTAGTGGGCCAGTGAGGCCAGTGCTTTGAGTACGCTGTCAGCTTGTGCGAAAAGGTCGCTTCCTCCTGTTTAAGTGCGTGTTGGCTGCTTCCTACGTGTGAAGATGTGTTTAACGTCTGATGGTTATCACCATTTCCTTGAAATACTACGTCTCTGACCTGAGCGTCTTTCTGAATCACTTCGCTATTCCGTATAACGCGCGGTACTTACGTGGCGTTTTGCCCTTTTGGTTGCCGCCCCTGGGCACAGTTGGGAATCAGGGTATAGCCCCTTTTCCCTTCCTTGTTCCTGCTGGTGGCGAGTTGTAACTCTACAGTCCTTCTGTTTAATTGGTTTCGTTCCCTCTCGCCGCTGTTCCTACCGGCGGCGGGTTGTAATTTTGCAGTTTTCCGTTTCGGTTGATTTTCCTTGGTGGGCTGGTAATTGCCGATGGTATGTTGTAGAAATGCGGTTCCGTTACCTTATAGTTGTACCGTACCTTGTCAGGAAAGTAAAAAGGAAGATGATAAATCTGAAGCATTGAATTAAAAGTTGTGATGCGACCGGGAATCGAACCCGGACCTCCATGCTTACGGGTCAGACATGTTACCGCTAGACCAACTGATCACTGGCAATCAAGGTGCCTCGGAATAGTCTAAGCACGATTTCCTTCATGTGACAATCTTTAATTCGGCTTCTGTGTTCCATAGAACATTGCCACTACTGCCAAGGCTCTCCATGCAGCGGAATAGCGGCAATGGACTTATTGGAACATTCCTGTTTAAGGTGATAGAAATATCAATGTAAATTAATGTTTTGACATATTTGAGACGAAAATCTGTCTCATGGATTATATATTTGTATTTACATTAAAAGGGAAGAGTTTAACATTAAACCATTTGCAATTCTCCACCCCTCCCCCTTTTTTTAACTGTCCACAGCTCTCACAATGTAATTATAGTAGCAAACAGCAGGCCCTGGTGATGTGTACACTTTTTTTTTTTAGCTCCAGGGTTCGTTTTTAAGTACTGTTTTATCGTGTCAATGGTCTTCCTCAATCCGTCGTCTTGCTTGTTTCGACTGACGTAGATTCTGTTTTCTCGAGATAGTGGAACACTCACTTCCCCAAATGATTTAAAAGGCCTTTGGTTAAAATTTTGTAAATTTACAGACATTTTATTAATTGTCTTATTTCAATAAAATGGATTACAATCTTACTAGTCAAAAAATCTATCAGTTATCACCCTTGTCTTACCTGATCCTTATTGAACTTGGTTGTATAATTTTAGCCTGGGTAACGGAAACCTGGGACCAGAAAAAAAGTCAACCGACCAAAGTAGTACAACTTTTTATGCCAACTAGCTCTGCCGATGATGCGAAGATTGAAGAATCCTATGAAGACGTACAGGAAAGTATTCAGATAATTAAGGGAGATGAATATTTGTGATCAGGGACTGGAATTCAGTAGTAGGAAAAGAAAGGGAAGGAAAAAAATTTTGAACGGAATACAATATAATCCTGATAAACACATGATTTAAGAAATGCGAATGAAGGTTGTATACATGAAAGAGACCACGAGACACCGGAAGGTAGAAGATAGGTTTTATAATCGTAAGATGTAGACTTCAGAACCAGGTTTTCAACTGTAACTGGGGTTAGATATAGACCCTTACCATATCTTATTGGTCATGAACTATAATCTGGAACTGAAAAACCAACATAAAGGTTGGAAAATGAGATGGGACTTCTATAAATTGAAAGAAAAATTTCAGAGGGGCTTAAGGCAACAATTAACAGTAACAGTTGGAAATAAAACAGAAGAAAATGAATGGATAGCATTGAGAGATGAAATAGTGAAGAAAGCAGAGCACAAACTAGCTAAAAGGGCAAAACCTTCAAAAAAATCTTTGGGTATCACAGGAAATACTAAATGTATTGATAAATAAATGCAGTAAATGAAACAAGCAAAATGGAATACAGACGACAAAGAAATCAGATTGAGGAAGTGCAAAATAGCTGAGCAGGATTGGCTAGAAGGCAATTATACGTCTGTAGAAAAAAATATCTACAGGAAAATAAGAGACATTTAGAGGCAAGAATAATAGCTGCATGAATATCAAGAACTAAGATGGAAATCCAGTTCTCAGCAAAGAAGGGAAAGCTGGATTATGAAAAGAGTATATAAAAGGGCTCTACAATGGAAATGAACTGATTGACAATATTTTAAGAAGGGAAGTCGATAAAGATGAAATAGGAGATACTTTATTGAGAGATGATTTCAACTAAATACTGAAAGACCCTAGTCAAAACAAGGCACCCAGGAGTGAAGGACATTCCCTCAGGACTACTAAAATCTCTGGAAGAGCCAGCCCTGACAAAAATATTTCACTTGGTCCATAAGATATATGAGACAGGAGAAACAACCTCACACTTTAAGAATAACGCAGTAATCACTGTTCCAAAGACAGCAGGTGCAGACTGGTGTGAAAATTACAGAACTATCAGATTAATAAGTCATGGTTGCAAACTTTTAACACGAATTATTTACAGAAGGATAAAAAAGATGGTAGAAGCAGACCTCAGGGAAGATCAATTTGGATTCAGGAGAAATGTAGGAACAAAGGAGGCAATCCTCACTTACCGACTTATTTTACAAGATAGATTAAGGAAAGACAAACTCTACATTTCTACCTTCTTTAGAGTTGGACAAAGCTTTTGACAAAGTTGACTGGAAGAGAATCTTTCATATTTTGAAGCAAGCAGGAGTAAAATATAGTGAACGGAAGTTTATTTACAACTTGTACGAGAACCAGACAGCAGTTACCAGAGTTGTTAAAACGTTCAAATATTTGTCAGGCTTATGGGACTTAACTGCGGGGGTCATCAGTCCCTAAACATAAAGCTACTTAACTAATTCGAATTCGAACCTCCGACGCGGGAGGCCGCGGGATCTGCAACGTGGTGCTTCAGACCGCTCGGCTACTTCCATGCTGCTATCAGAGTTGAATGGCATGAAAGGAATGTAGTGGTTGGGAAGGGAGTAAGACAGTGTTGTAGCTTTCTCCAATGTTACTCAATGTATACATTGAGCAAGCAATAAAGGAAAGCAAGGAGAAATTTGGAGAAGGAATTAAAGATCATTATGATGGAATAAAAGCATTACGTTTAGCCGATGACATTGTAAATATGTCAGAGACGGCAAAGACCTGGAAGAGCAGCTGAACGGAATGGACAGTGTGTTGAAAGGTGCATGTAAGATGAACATTAAGAAAAGAAAAACAAGGGTAATGGAGTGCATTCTCCTAACATCGTGCGTTGCTCAATGAATTATATCAGGTAACGAAATATTGAAGGTGGTAGATGAGTGTTGTTACTTGGGCAGTAAAATAACATATGACGGTTGCCGTACAGATTATATGGAATGCAGAAGGAAATTGCAAGGAGAGCGTTTCTGCAAGAGAATTTCTTAACGTGAATATTTATTTAAGCGTAAGAAAGCTTTTCCTGAAGGCATAGTGAGAATTATTGCCTTGACTGTGAATGTAACATGGACGATCAACAGTGCGGGCAGGAAAGGATTCAGACTTTTGAATTGTGGTGTTACAGAAGAACGCTGAGGATTAGGTGGGTGGATCGCGTAATTAATGAGGCGATACTGAACAGAACTGGGGAGAAAAGGAATTTCTGGCATACCTTGACTAAAATAAGAGATAGATTGGTAGGACGCATTCTTAGACATGAAGGAGGGAAGTGTGTGGGGTAAAAATCGCAGAGGGAGACCAAAAGGTGAATACAGTGATCAGAATCAAATGGATGTAGGTTGCCGTTTTTATGAGGAGATGAAGAGGCTTGATCAGGACAGAGTAGGGTGAAGATTTGCATCAAACCAGTCCCCGGACTGAAGAAAAAAACAGCAAGACATCAGTGGTCACTATCTCTAAGCGCCTTTCACGAATATAGAAATATCTGTGCAGAAAAGTACATATTTTTGAAGTGTTTAATAGATTTGTGGCTACGCCATATCATGAATGTTTGTACTACCACTATTTCAACGCAGGAGCTGAAGGTAAGGAGGTAAATTATATTTATATTGTGTGTGAGCTAGCAACAAGAAACAGTTTAGCTGGTCAATGGTGTGTTCAGTAAGGGGTCTAATATAAGTATGACATGAATTGATTCCATGGGAGCGGTACGTACAAGGAACTGGATTTGGCCGATACTAATTACTTTTGACCTCTTACATATGTCTTCTAGTTCAGTCATTTGTCCAAGTGAAGTCGTTAGTATTTACTCGTGTCTGATATGATGGGTCTGCCCCCTTGGTATGAGCTTGTCTGTCTTCTTAGCATGTTCACTGTTGACGATGCTCAACACTGTAGCACCGCTAGAGTATTTTCTAGAAATGTTTGATAAATGAACGAAATAGTCGCAATCTGAAACAAATAGGCAGTGAGGCACCTGTTCACAGCCAGTGATTAAGGCAAGATTAGCATTCCAATAACGCAACAGCCGCAGCCGGCCAGAACTGCAAACACAACATTAGTCGCAAGTGGGTAACGACAACACCACCTACAGAGAATGCCATGGCGCTCCTGCGAGACGTCACGTGTAGTAGGCCTCGATCGCTTAGCCGGCTGGATGGCGGCTATGACGTAGCAGCCAGCCAGTTAGCTACGCGATCGAAGCCTTCTCTGCATGACATTACGCGGTAAGAGCCGCGGCCTTCTCTCTAGGTGGTGTTCGTAACGACCACGGTCAATACACAAGATGTGTGTCGTATTTATTGACTTGTATGCGACTTTAAACGGCACTTTTTGGAGAACAGGAGCAAGTCAAGTGGAATTAAAAGCATATGTATCAGAGCAATCGATAATCCTCAGTTCGCAACTCAATTTGGAGAGTACCAGTGAGTAAGCAAATAGCAGTAGCAGCTCGAAGGTCGTCGTCAGCGGTTCATAGCCCCAGTCCGGACAACGGGCCACTCGATGTCAGCATGATATCAAGTGGCAGTGAGGGACTCTAGTCGTCTCGCCAGCTCACTGGCAGCAACTTCGACGCGACGAGATGAGGACAAGTTCCCGGATGGATGACAGCGCCAGGGTTCGAACCTCTCTCCCTAGGTGCAGCTCTGAAGGGGCTTCATCATCGCTTACCCGGCAGCGAGGCATCGACGGGACAGAGCCCGTGATGAATTAACTGGTGGAGCGGCGTGCCTGCGCCGTCGAAGGCATCTGGCCCTGTAGCAACGCTAAGACGGCACCGACAGCAGTGAGTTGTATGCCGCCGAAGTACAACAGCCATACCGCCGTCCTCACCGGCTCAGAAGACGGGCGTCCAGAACTGTCCTCGGCGAATCTTGACGTAATGTATATTTGAGAAGCAATAAAACCAGTTAACGTATGGACGGACTCTCTCAACTGCCACAACATATCCCGCTCCCGCAAACGATAATATTTTTGGAAAAACTTGACGGTCTATCTCCTGTTTTATAGCCACCTACTAGCTTCTTTTTAGCATGAATGTATTCATAAATTACTGGATGTCTTCGTGAGGTGAACAGCTACCCTCTCATTAATTTCTGTAAATGTCCATACTCCACAGAACCGTACGGAGTGTTTTTTCCAGGCGATAAGATTTCTGCTGCTTGACAGAGCGGAAAGTCTTGAGAAAGTAATTGGCCTTTGCAAGATTAACTACGTCGCGTACGGCTAGCAGAAGAACGATACTAGGTAAGTCTGCGAACCGCCTCGAATTTTTGCATGATATATCTGCGACACATATGTATGACGAAGAAATAAATTGTAAAGTGTGCTCTCCTAATTTTGGCAGTAGAATACCGGTAAGCAGAAGGTTTCTCTCGCAGCTACTGCCACTGGAGCTTCACTTTTGATGCTTGTCCGTTTCATTCCCTTTCCCGTTGTAATTTCCGTATCCCTCTCTGACGATGCTCTACGCCCAGACATCCATCCCTCCTACCAGTTATGATTCCCCTGCCACCCCACATCTCATCTGTCCAGGACACCACGAAGACACAGAATAAGGAGAATACAGAAAGGAAACTCCCGCTGTAGTCTGTCGTCCAAAATTTAGTGCGCATGCGCGGAATCGGCCATCTTGAAAAGCAGTAAACGTGTGATCACTCCCTGCGCTGTCTTTGTTTGTTAATTGTGTATTTTAACTGCCTGAATCGCATAAAAGTAAACAAGTATTTAGTTTCGTGCAGTGAAAAGAAAGAACTGTGTATCAGTAGTTGGAGCTGTTCCGTTTTTATAATGAGCAGCAATAAAAGAAAAGGCGGCCGATGGTATTCAGCACCTAATTGCCGTAATAATTCGAATACAAATAAGGATATAAGTTTCTTCACCTTCCCGAAAGATGTTGAGCAGTAAGAGAACGTCGCTATATGTGTAGTGAAAGTTAAATGTTAGCAGTTTCGAATGAGAGCAATGTGTGCATAATTATTAAAAGTAGCCTTGCTTCTTCTCTCGCTGTTGCTGCAGCAGTTCAACAACATCGAAATGTTGAAGTACATTTATATTTTATAAGTTTAACGTTGCAGGGAATAATATAAAATGAATGACAACAAATAGTGCGTAAGTAGGCAGGTAAAATTTTACTTACGGCATTGGAGGCGTAGTGTGCTATTGTTGGCAACGAATGCTCTTTGGATACGCAAACAAATAGGTTAAGGGAAATAGTTATTTTATGATGTTCCTGTTCTGTGGTTGACAGATTCCTCTATATCCCCTTCTCCGATCAGTAAATTAATGACACTCCTAAAGTAAATACAACTTTTATATATGCCCAGACGTCATTAGTTCTGTGTAATTACGTTGTATTGCTAAGTCTGACTCAATATTTTGTGCGAATTATTTTCGTGTCAAATAAAACATGGCAGTTGTAAAGTCACTTTCTTGTTTATAACTAATTTCCCAAAAATAACTCCGCGTTATTTGGGATTTTTCTAGAGATAAGCACTAAATAAAACGATCATCGATTCCACCGTACATTTTCGTAATTGTATTAAAATTTAGGCCTATTTTTTCGTTGGATTACAATTAGGTGCAAGAAGAGGGCGCAAAATAGATGAGAGCATAATGAAAAGCCGTTTCCTTTCGTAAAAGTCGGTGAGATTACCTGCAGTTCGTAAAAAGTCCATTTATATCCAAAGTACTAAGTGGCTATAGTTCCGCGTTTACTGCTTTTCAGTATGGCGTCGAGCGCAACGCTCGGTAACATACAGATCAAAGGCGCCGCCCCCAGCTTTCCCTTCTGTATGCTCCCTATTCTATGACGAAGAGGGGTCCACACCCCTCCTTTCACGCCCCTCCCCCTCTTCCTGCCAGTTCCTCTAGAATCCCAACTTTCGCTCCTTACCGCCTCCGGGGACATCCAACTCTTCCTAACTCCCTGTCCAGTGGCCCCTTCTCCCCCAGTCCTCACCTGTCACCCCTCTACGGCTCCCCTCCCCCTCCCTTGTTGCCCCACGCCATCCCCATTTGCACCAGTCACATTCTTCACCATCTGCGTGTGTTTCGTCTGTATCCCCGTCAGTGTTTAAATGAGTGCTCTTTAATGTAACTGCCAACGGACATCCCGCCGCCGACGCCTGTGTCTTTTAACTGCCTGTGTGTTTAAGTGCTTCAGCGTAGTGTTTCTCCGTTTTCGACGGCGTGTGATTTTATGTAATACTGCACACCAACACTTCATTTAAAATGTTGCTGATATTCCATTATGTCCCCGTGTTATATGTATTGTTTCTTTTGTACTCCCATTTGTGTTTCGCTTAAAGTCTTCGTTCTGTAGGCTGAAGAGGGCCTCAGGTGCTGCCAGGCTGCCCCACCCGGGAAATGAAATAACAATAAAGAGAGAAGTAGAAGAAGAAGAAGAAGAACGATACGTGCTACTCTTCCATAAATCTTCTGTAATTTATTGAACGGATCCAACAATGAGGGACGGTAATGAAGTATTGGTCGAGCGAATGTTTTGTAAGGTGTTTCCTTTGTCGAGGACCTGCCTTGCTTAAGGTTTGTTTCAATAAACTTCCATCTGGCGTCTACCTGATTTTACTTAAAAACGCTGAATAGTGTTCTTAATGCACTAACTGCTTCTCGTAAACGTTTGGCAATCATATAATGATATGTTCACTGATTCTTCCGTCTGTTCTTGGTAGAACAAATCCATTATGAAAATTAAAAACAATTTGTGTTTGTTCTACAGTTTCTTTTTTTACTTATTTTATTTTATTTTATCATTTATTTTGCTAATCGATTTTCGGCTTCTTAGGCTATAATCAGACGTTTACTGAAGTTTAGTCAAAGACCTTGTGTTGTCAACAAATCTGAAGGGAAGCTACATGTAGAGAAATAAATTATCTTCTTTATGGAGCAGTTACAATTGTAAAAAATATTAAAATGAAAATTTTTGTAAATTAATAGTACTGCAATACATCGATAAACAATGCAAGCATAATTTCTCGAAAACTGACTGTAGTGAATAAAATTGAATTCAACAAGAATCTAAAGTTTAAAGGGCTGTTCCAATCACAAGGTGACACAAAATGTAAGAAATATAGAATTAACATTAGAAACCTGGGTCACTATTATAACTAAATAAACAAATACACAAAAATAGAGGGAAGGGACAGGAGGGTATATGTTGTGTGCATAGAGGAATTATGAAGATTAACAAATCAGAGGTGTGCACTTGAACTGAAAAACGGCAAAAGTTACCATATTCCATTATAGTGATCGCACATAAAGAATTGTAAAATCTGACATTGTCAGAATAGAGATTAGGCGGTCTTACAATTAGATGAAATTCATACAATTTTAAACATTTTATTTGAAATTGATAAAAATAACCTACACTGCAAAGAGATTTTTTTATTTACAATTTGTATTTAAAAAATCTTCACTTTGCGTCTAGGAAATATTTATCAGTTTTAAATGAATTGTTTAAAACTTTATTAATTTTGAATAATGAATTAATGTAAGGACAGAGTATAGTATTATTTGTAATATTAGTACTAACCAAGAAAGATACAACACAGGTATGATAAATTGGGAAAGCTAGACTGTTATTAACACACTACCAAATTTAAATTAGATTTACAAATTCCTATCAGTAAAGTAATTTCAAGACAAAGGTACTGAAGCCTAGTACAAACATATTCTGACTCAAAAACGGAGTAAGATAAAATAAGAAGATGAAAGAACTGGAGGAACAAAATGGAACACGTCTGGTGTTTTGTATTGGAAAATCTGAGGATTAGGGAGGGTTGAGAAGTTGTGATGTATTGAGGACTGTTTGATCATTTTATATTAAGCCTGGACCGTAAGATGTTTGTTTATTTCTAAGGCCTCTAGTAGATTGAGTTTCTGACCTTTGTTAGCTAAGTGGAGTACGTGGGACTGTGGTTGTTACGTTCGAATTGTTTCTCTATGTATAGTATCAATGTTCCTTTTTGTATTATAATTAATTCACAAAAAATATTTGTTAAAAGTTTATTTACATTGTAACTGCATGTAACACCTCATCTGGTTTGTTCATAAACCAAGTCCTTTAACTAAACTTCAGTAAATGTCTGATGATGGTCTAAGGAGCCGAAAATCGATTCACAAACAAACCTGTAGAACTAACACAAAATTGTGTATTTTAACTTTAAAAATGAATTTAATGTGCCAAGAATCGACGGAAGAATCAGTTAACATAAGAAGGCTATCCGCATTTTATTACCACTACTCAAACAAAAATCGAACTTAAAGTATTTGGTTCAACAAACAGTGTCTAAAACGGAAATTTAAATTATAATGATTGAGTTATTAGTGCAATTTACATAAGTAGGTCTACAGACCAAAACGAAGGGGTTCATAGAAGTGTTTTATTCTGTATTGTGGCGTGGACAGTTCTTGAGTTAACAACAGTTACAATACTGATAGGCAATTCTGACGCTTAAACTATTACGAAGTCTAGCCAAGTGATTAATGAAACCTTTCATTTTATTATTTTTCATTCTATTGTTTCATCAACTTTTTTATGTAATACTTATGTAAACATAAATTTCTATGGCTAAAGCACTCTACTACCAATAAAAAGGTTATCACCATCAGTCTTTAATAGTCCAGCAAATTTCAGGTCAAGTAACAGTACTGCTCAGTAAATACTATTTTTTAATTTTATTTGCTAGGACGCGACAAGTGCCACCATTTCTCGCTAAGCTTCTACAATCGCCGACGCCTCTCGCGCCGGTGCCGTTCCGAAATTCCTACCGCATTCCAATACACATTATAAGAAGCAGAAAACTCGCTTGCACAAAGTTCCCCGAAAGTAAATGCGTCGTAATTTTCGTCACAGGAGAAAATGAAGCCCAAGTAAAACTTTACCTCTGTCCTTTTTTCTCGCCCGTTGTGCAAGTTTGAAGTTTCGCGCATTCCAGCCAGATTTTTGCGTCGTGATAAATTGCCCGGGAGGGTCGGCCGGTTGTAGCGGCAAGGCGGCCGGAAGCATTATTTGGTGTCGCCGGAGTCATTCATCACCGCCTGGCAGCCTCCCCCCCCCCCCCAACCCGCCCCTCCCCCCCCCAGCCCACAACCCCTGCCCCGGGCGTCTGCTCTCTGTCCTTAGCCCTCGGAACATCGCTCCGAAGCTCAATTAAGCCCTCGCAATGAGCCGAGCCGCTGCCACCCCCGAGAAGACTGACAGCTATCACCTCGTTGACACGGAGAATATACCCTCTTCACCGGGGCCTCTGCTATAGCAGCAGCAGTTTGAGGCGCAATCTTTCTTGTGCTATACTTAATATGAAGCGTTGGGGAGACTAGGGTAACGGCGCCACCCTGGGTAATCACGCCACCCCAGTTTATGACGAACAGTTTGCAGTACGAGTATGCTTGACAGTATTCTTTCTCCGTTACCTACCGCGGAACTGTGGTCGCCGTTCGTGACTGTTGATCGTTTGAAATAAATTATTAGTTTCGACGTTTTGGACCTAATTTTCGAACCTGTATTTTATTGAAATAAGTACCTCTATCGGCTGTCAGTGTTTTTTAGTACTCTTATTAATGTAATCTGTAGATATTTAGCTTCGATTTCGTGTCTCTAACCTAATTGTTTCGCTAAATCTTAGGCTTTAAATTGAAGTTCTTCGCCATATTTTGCAACTGGGGCAATGACGCCATGGTGGGGAATTTAGGCAAAACGAAGTGTAATACAGATACATACATTTTGTGAAATGAGTGCTTGCGGAATGTAGAGAATATAGTGTAAGGTGGTACAATTCCGATCACTTCAGACAAATGTTGTTGGTACAGGAAATATGTTGAGAAAAGAGATAATTTTAGCTATGACACTTGTTCTTGGATGTTTAACGAATATGTAACACAAATACTAGATCATTACAAATGTTAGTATAAACACAAAAAAAGTGTGAAAAATCGATCGAAAATGTACCACACTAGGTACAATTATGATCACTTCCTCGTAAAATTTTGATCACTGGCTTCTTACACATAAAAATCACATTTTCCCTTGGGCACCAACGCTTACTTCTTAGGTAACAAACATTGCATAATATAGAATTTGCAATCGCGTGGAAACTAGGTAATTTATAAGAGCGCGCTCGACGACGTTGCTCTACGTACCTCTTAACAGGAAAAAATTTATATCTCCGTAGCGCAAAGTGGTGTATTCTTGGAAAAGACAGGAGGAGCTGTAGAAACCTGCTACACCACAATGCCACACAACGGCAAGTGCTACCAACACTACGAGGCTGACAAATTATGTTGATCGGAATTGCACCTATATCGAATTTGTACCACCTTACCCTAGTAGGTTTGAAGTGCCAAAAACTATACCGGTATTTATGACTTTTGTGGTGTCTTAATGAAGCCTGAATTATAAAATGTATTTTTATTCCAATTTGACATCGACAAGTATTTTAAGCCTACTAAATGTCTAATACAGAAGAGTAATTAGTATAAGTTACAACGGATGTAACACTTATTTACTAGTACTCACTCATTGTGTAGGTTTGTCTTTGACTTTCAAATGTGTGGCGCCATTAGCCCGGAACCCAGGGTAATGGCGCCACTGCGTATACTTTCACAATATATTTTTAACAATAAAACTTAACAAAAACATGTTTGAAAAAAATTATAATAAATTAGTATTAGCTGGCGATACGGTATTATTATTCATTACGAAAAAGACATACCTTTAATACGGTAAGAAATTGGTTTCCCTTAAGTTGGCGCCATTCCCCTGGCCGCCCGTAGCTGTAATTACAATTTTGGTACTTAGAGAACCTGCATTGAAACTGTCTGGTAGTAAGAGACTCTAACTTTGTGTAAACATTTCTAAGTTAGAAAACAGAACATCTAGCAGTTGTAGGGATGCAGATTTATTTACAACCTGTTTAGAACAATTACTGCCCTTCTTCAGGTTTCAGTACAGGAAAGAGTTAATAAAATATTCAAATACAAATATTACTTAAAATTCGCAGTAGAATCACAGAATTAAAGGGGCAAGTAGTACACTGTATATAAAGCTTTCTCGAAGAGTGACAAAACGTGAAATAATAATACGCTATTCTGTTGGATATTGGTACAATAAGGAATTGTACAAAGTATTAAGATGAAATAACGAAAAATATTATTAGTTACTTACATTAATTGTGCGCTATAGATTTACACAGAGCATTGTGTACCAACAGCAACTGGACATCAAGTTCACAGATTATGCTAGAATTCGTAAACTAAGTTGTGAATAAGTGCATCTTTGATAAACCATGTAGTGGACGTAAAGAGAAAAGGGAAGTGATGTTATAGGATGTAAGGGTCATATAATACAGTATTCATAAGAAAAAGTGGAGTTTTGAGCATGGAAAGCAAGCATACAACTGCCCAATAGCGTCATAAACCGGTCTACTAACCGTCTAGCAGAGTCATATAGTATTGTGTAAAGTAAAGGATGATGATATCAAAGACCATGACACCATGAAACGAAATATTTCGGTATTAACAGGTAGCGTAGAAGTAGGAAAGTTAGTAGGAATAAGGCTGACGCAATAAGGTATCTGACATAGCATACCAAATATAAAGTAGTTAACTAGGTGCAGTTTAAGATTATCTATAAACAGGTAGTCGTAAATAGTAGTAATAAAATGTGTTGAAATGTCAGATCTGGGTTCATATAAGTAAAGCAGCTTTCTAGAAATAGTTGTTGTAGCAGGGTAATTGGTATTACTGTAATTAAATTGCAATACAATACACATAATAAAGTCGCTATAACATTGACAGTGACCTATAGTATCGTATGGCGCGAATAATACAGCTTTATAGAGTGGGGTTGTTGTTGTTATGGTCTTCAGTCCGGAGACTGGTTTGATGCAGCTCTCCACCGTACTCTATCCTGAGCAAGCCTTTTCATAAGAACGGCAACCCACATTCACTTGAATCTGCTTACTATACGCGTCTCTTGGTCTCCCTCTGCGATTTTTACCCCACACACTTCCCTCCAATGCTAAATTTACGATTCCTCGATGGCTAAGAATGTGTCCTACCAAGCGATCCCTTCTTTTGGTCAGGGTATGCCAAAAATTCCTTTTCTCACCAATTCTGTTCACTACCTCTTCATTAGTTATGCGATTTACCCACCTAATCTGCAGCATTCTTCTGTAGCACCACATTTCAAAAGCCTCTATTCTCTTCCTGTCCGCACTGCGTATCGTCCATGTTTCACTCCAGTACAAGGCAACACTCCACACAAATGCCTTCAGAAAAGACTTCCTTACACTTTAATTAATATTCGATGTTAGCAAATTTCTCTTTTTCAATAATGCTTTTCTTCCCATTGCCATTCTGCATTTTATATCCTCTGTACTGCGACCACCGCATGTTATTTTACTAACCAAGTAACAAAACTCATCTATCACCTTCATTGTTTCGTTACCTAATCGAATTCCTTCAGAATCGCCTGACTTTCGAAGACCGCATACCATTATTTTTGTTTTGCTCTTGTTAATGTTAATTTTATACGCTCTCTTCAACACACTGTCCATTCCATTCAACTGCTCTTCCAGGTCCTTTGCTGTCTCTGACAGAATTACAATGTTATCAGCAAAACGCAATGTTTGTATTTCTTCCCCCTGAACTTTAATCCCTATTCCAAATTTTTCCTTGATTTCCTTCACCGGCTGCTCGATGTACAAATTGAATAACACCGGAGAAAGACTGCAACCCTGTCTTACTCCCTTCCCAACTGACGCTTCCCTTTCATGCCCTTCGAGTCTAATAACTGCGGTCTCCCTTTTGTACAAGTTGTAAATAACTCTCCTTTCCCTGTATTTTACCCCTGCTGACTTCAGAATTTGAAAGAGTGTATTCCAGTCAACATTGTCAAACGCTTTCTCAAAATCTACAAAAGCTAAAAATGTAGGTTTGCCTTTCCTTCATCTATCTTCTAAGATAAGACGTAAAGTGAGTATTGCCTCCCGGGTTCCTACGTTCCTCCTGAACCCAAACTGATCTTCCCCAAGGTGAGCTTCTACCAGCTTTTCCATTCTCCTGTAAATAATTCGTGTAAAAATTTTGCAACCATGACTTATTAAACTGATGGTTCTGTAATTTCACACCTGTCTGCTCCCGATTTCTGTGGAATGGGGATTATTACATTTTTCTTAAAGTCTGAGGGTATTTGGCCTGTCTCATACATCCTACACACCAGTTCAAATAGTTTTGTCATGGCTGGCTCTCCCAGAGACTTTAGTAGCTCTGAGGGTATGTCATCCACTCCTGGGGCCTTGTTATGACCTAGGTCTTTCAGGGCTCTGTCAAATTCATCTCTTAGTATAGAATCTCCTATTTCATCTTGATCTACTTCCTCTTCCCTTCCTACAACATCGTCTCTAAGTTCATTTCCTTTGTAGAGCTGCTCTATGTACTTTTTCCACCTTTCAGCTTTCCCTTCTTTGCTGAGAACTGGTTTTCCATCAGTGTCCTTGATATTTGTGGAGTTTCTTTTCTTGTCTCCAAATGTCTCTTTTATTTTCCTGTAGGCGGTATCTACTTTTCCCCTTCTTATACATTCTTCTACAGATTTGCATTTGGCTTCTAGCCACTCCTGCTTAGCCATTTTGCACTTCCTGTCAATCTTATTTCTTAGTCGTCTGTACTCCATTTTGCCTGTTTTATTTACTGCATTTTTATATTTTCTCCTTTCATCAATTAAATTTAATATTTCCTGTGATATCCAAGGATTTTTTGTAGGTCTTGCCTTTCTGCCTATTTTGTCCTCTGCTGCCTTCACTATTTCATCTCTCAATGTTACCCATTCCTCTTCTACTGTTTTATTTCCCCCTGTTTCTGTTAATTTATGCCTAAATCTCCCTCTGAAATTCCCCAGAACTTCACGTTCCTTCAATTTATCTAGGTCCCATCTCCTTATTTTCCTACCTGTCTGCAGTTTTTTCAGTTTCAGCCTACAGTTCATGACTAACACGTTATGGTCAGAGCCTATATCTGCCCCTGGGTATGTCTTGCAGTTTATAACTTGGTTCCGGAATCTATGTTTTACCATTATAAAATTTATCTGATACCTTCCGGTGTCTCCTGGTCTCTTCCAAATATACAACCTTCTTTTGTGATTCTTAAACCACGTGTTTGTTACGATTAAATCATGTTCCGTGCTAAATTCTACCAGGCGGCTTCCTCTTTCATTCCTTTTGCCCAGACCATATTCACCCACTATCTTCCCTTCCCTTCCTTGTCCTACTACCGAATTCCAGTCTCCCATAACAATTAAGTTTTCCTCTCCCTTAATTGTCTGAATAATTCCCTTTAGCTCCTCATATATTTCTTCTATCTCCTCATCATCGGCAGAGCTAGTTGGCATATAAACCTGTACTACTGTTGTCGGTGTTGGCTTCGTATCTATCTTGACAATGATAATGCGATCACTGTGCTGGTCATAGTAGTTTACCCGCATTCCTATTTTCTTATTCATTATCAGTCCTACTCCTGTGGTACCCCAACTGATTTTGTACTTATAAACCTGTACTTACCTGACCAGAAATCCTGTTCATCCTGCCACCGAACTTCACTAATCCCCACTATATCTAACTTCAACCTATCCATTTCCCTTTTTAAATTTTCTAATGCCAGTATTGCCTTTACTGATGACGACATCCTCCTGAGTAGTCCCCGCCCGGAGATCCGAATGGGGGACTATTTTACCTCCGGAATATTTTATCCAAGAGGATGCCATCATCATATTTTCATACTGTAGAGCTGCATGTCCTCGGGAAGAGTAACGGCTGTAGTTTCCCCTTGCTTTCAGCAGTTCGCAGCCACATTAGCTGATGTTACAAGGCCAGCTCAGTCAATCATCCAGACTGTTTCCCCTGTAACTATTGAAAAGGCTGCTGCCCCTCTTCAGGAACCACACGTTTGTCTGGCCTCTCCACAGATACCCCTCCGCTGTGGTTGCACCTACGGTACGGCTATCTGCATCGTTCAGGCACGCAAGCCACCCCACCTCGGCAATGTCTGTGGTTCATGGGGGAGGGTGGGGGGCCATAACTAAACAGAATTATAGTGCTAATGAATGACAATGATGACAATTATTAATGCTGCATTTAACACCAGATTAGTTTTGAATGAGTAGCTTTTGAAACAGACCTCATTTAGCTGGCTCACTATTGCTAAATCCTTGTAGCGACCCTGTTTTTCCAATCAATAGAACAGCGTTACCTATATCCCACCAAACAACAGACGAGGTTTAACTTCATTGGAATGGCATCATAGACAGCTTCCGTCGCAGGAATTTCCACACTGTCATTGGAGCCATTCCGAGTTCACGAGATGCACGACGCACAGATTACCTTGGACTCCTTGTGAATTTCTCTCACTCGTGCTCTACATTCACTTCACGCTCACCTGAACGTCCACTTTCCTTTGCTGGTCACAAGCAACCTGTCGTAGCAATCTTTTTTGTGGCATTGATAAATAGCCTTCCATGTAGGTGACTTCTTACTGTAGACATATGAATGATATCTTACAATGTTTGGTTCTTGTTCAATGAATAATTGAACGTGTTCCCGAACTTTATGTACAACCGCTACCCACGGCGGTAGCAGTGCTCCAAGGGAGTAGCAAGCTACGCTTCTGAATATGATGCATCTACATGCGTACTCCGCAAGCAACTGAGAGTACTGTGTACGTCACTTCCTCTTCCGCACGAAGTCGAGTATGGTTTGCGCAAAAACCGGTTGCCGGTATGTGTTAAGTCATCCGAAGTGAAATCAATTTCCATATTTACCTTAATGTAATAGTATTCACAAATTTTGTAAATAGAAACATTTATTATTCAAACAGGATAAATCAGTATGTTTCACGCTACTGTGGAGGGTTCGATGTTCTGACATTAGTATAGTTATAATAATTAATGAATGGATAATACACATTTCGTGTGCTTCTTCGTCAGTGCTTGAAGTACGCACACTCGCTTAATTCTTCTGAGTTCATTGGTATATTCACGTTTACTGGACGTCAAAAAGGTAAACTAATACGTTAGTTTATAGGTGAAGTTCCAGCCATCGCCATTATACCTTCGACGCCTCGTTTACCGCAGCCTGCAGCCTCGGATAAGCTGTGTTTTGCCCAGTTTCCGGCTTAGCGAACAACTGTTTGCTCCCACTTCATGGCTCTGGTCGTCAGCTGTTTGGCCTACAGCGCTAGTAAGCAACTTATCCCAAGTCACGCTACGGAATAAATGCTCTACTTAATGTCGGTAATATTACAGGGAGGAGGTGCGGAGTAGGCAAATGGCGGGTGAACAGCAGCTGGGCGGTGAGAGGGGATTTTTTTTTTTTTCCCATTAACAATTATACGTCGAATACTCCGGGGTCCGAATAGCCAGTGATATTTAATGTTTAAAGTAGACACATGAAAGGGAAAAAAATGTAAATCGCTGGTCTTACAATATTATTTTCTGAAAAGGGTATTTTATCTATCATGCCACATAGCCACAGAAACGCAAAGCAGGGTTTTATTTCAGCGTGTATCGTTTTTAAACATGCTTTCGTTTACTTCCCCAATGATTTCACAACAGATTGAGCCACAGTGATGCATAGTTAGGTTGTATTCTTTATTAATGCTTAGCGTATTTCGAAAATTTGAGTCAGTGATTGTCAAAATATAGCTGTATTTGTACCAAACGTTTATTACATTTACATAAACTGTGTTTTTGACTAGATATTGTATCATATCCTCTGCCCTCTTATCTCGACAACATATGTGGTCCGTTCTTGAATTAACGCAATTTTCTTCCTTCGGGACATCAGCAACCGTCAATCATCTTTAATAATGTGATCCGCAACAGTTGTTAAATTTTCTTACTTCCACGCAGTACCCGAGTATCGAGACCTATGTCTCATCATTAGGTAGATCTTCAGATTACAATTTTATTCTCGAATGTCTTCACTCGGAGTAATTTCATATAATTTTATTCCTTCGGGAAATCCACTTGCATGAGTCCCCATGAGAACATAGAACACTCCTACTGGTTGGTTAAGCTCTTTTGTAGCACAGCAACTACTAAGAAATAACTTGCCATGGAAAATTTTCGATTACTGCAATAAATACTGCACTAAATTTCCACTTCAACCCTTAACGTACAGAATACTAGGCCTTTGAGAGGTTTTAAATTTGACCACGTGCGTTTATAATAGACGAAAGCACAAGAGGTAGTCTTCTTTTCATGAAGATATACAGGGTGGTCCGTTGATAGTGACCGGACCAAAAATCTCACGAAATAAGCATCAAACGAGAAAACTACACAGAACAAAACTTTTCTAGAAGGGGAAAACAGTTCGCGGGTTGGCCCGCTAGCTAGTATGACAAAGAAGCAATTGGATCTCTTAAATACTGTTCCAATTTACTCTGTGAAGCTGATCAAATATTTGGCTTGTATGGAAACAGGTCACAAAATGTTCATAAATATATCAACTGCTAGTATGTTAAAAACTTCCACTATTGCGATAAACATACTTTATGCCTACTTATCTTCATTTTATGATAAAATAAATGGGACAGGAAGGTATTGATGCGCTGCACTCATTGTGTAAAAGAATATGGGAAACTGGGGAGTGGCCGGATGACTGGTCAAAGTCTCTCCTCATTCCCTTACACAAGATAGGGTTTATCAGGAACTGCTCCAACTACCGAACTATTGCACTCATATCTCACGCAAGTAAAATTTTACTGTACATACTGAACCAATGTTTGAAGCCGTACATTCAACTCCACATATCCTCAGAACAAGCAGGTTTTGTTGAAGTGGAAGGAACTCGTGAACAGATTCTCAACGTAAGACAAATAATAGAAAAATCACCAGAGTTCTGTGTTCCTCTTTTCATCTGCTTCCTTGACTAAAGGAAATCATTTGGCTGTGTTGTGTGGGAAAAGTTGTGGCAAGTGCTTGGAGAGACCGGTGTCCCTCCCCACTTGAGAGCATTGATCAAAAATCTGTACAATGATTCTCCGCAGTTGTAAAGACAAGTGCTTGCACATCTGATTCTTTCAGTGTTTCAAAAGGTGTAAGACAGGATTGTGTTCTATCCCCACAACTAAACAACATCTATGCAGAACACATCATTAGGAAAGCTCTTGATGGTTGGACCAAGGGCATCTCAATTGGCGGAAGAACTGTTAACAACCTCCGTTTTGCTTATGGCACTGTACTTTTAGCCAACAGCGAAGATGAACTTGCTGAGCTACTAACTAGAATAAAAGCATATGGACTAGATATCAATCTCAGTAAGTCCAAACTCATGTTAATTGATCGAGAACAACAGATCCAGCTCACAGGTCAATTAAAGGATGTCGTGCAGTCCTTCACCTATCTTGGGTCAACCATCTGCAGCACAGGTAGTTGTGAAGAGGAGATAAGAAGACGGATCACGCTAGGACGAGTGGCTATGAAGAAGTTCACGAAGATCTGTCAGAGCAGAGCATTAACAAATAGCACAAAGATTCGGCTAGTTGAAACACTCGTGTTTTCTGTCTTCTTTATGGCTGTGAATCATGGACACTCAAGGCCAGAGACAAACAACGCATTGATGCGTTTGAACTTTGGTGCTGGCGTAGGATGCTACGCATAAAATTGACCGAAAGAAGAACAAATGTGTCCATTATTGAACAACTGAATATCTCCAGACGCCTTTCTTCTCGAGTCGACGAAAAAATTCTCCAGTTCTTTGGCCATAATGTGAGAACAGACGGAGAAAACCTAGAAAAAAATAATCTTACAAGGAAAGATCGAGGGCACAAGACCAAGAGGAAGAGCAGCGAGCAGATGGATAGACCAAATCAAGAAGATCTCCGGTCTACCTCTTCATCAGGCACTGAGAGAAGCTGACAACCGTCAGGATGGAGACGCTTTGTTCATGGGGTCACGACGCTCAGCAATGAGCACAACGACTTATGATGATGATCTGCATTTAAAGTTTTATCAGTGCAGCTGTTGTTAGGTCAGATACACTTCATAACAATGTGGTATTTGAAACTATTATGCTGGATTGAGTCCTTTAAACCAAAACTCAGTAAACGTGGCAAGGAATAATTCTTCAAACATATCTATGAAACCATTCTTTAATAACAACTATTCAACCATACTCGTATTTTAACTCCTACTGAAGGTTTCGTACCCTATCGGGATGAAAACTGAAAGTAGTTAACACATATTTTTAATGTTCCCGGTACAATTATTTAATAAAATACTTATTGAATTTCAACACACAACAAAAAGTAAACTATTACTAAAAATCTAAGATTATTTCACAAGGAGACCCTGAATATTTCACTTTAACAGGAATAGATCCATCGCAGAACAATGACGTAGAGTCATAACGTTTCTATAGTACAGTTTGAAGTCAGTTTAGCGATTATTAACTAATCCACATATCTGCGTGGGATGGCCGTAAGGTCTAAGGCATAGTGCTATGGATTGGGTGGCCTTTCCTGTCGTAGGTTCGAGTTCTCCCTCGGACATGGTTCTTTGTCCTAAGTTAAAATAGGTTATATGTCAAACGACTGATGACCATAATGGTTTATGACATGGCTCTTCATTGTCTGTAGTGGAAAAATAGATCCGAAATTTCGTTCACTGTGGCGGATGTATATTCTGTACTACCACTTCCTGTAAATGGCAAATATCACTCTTCTTGCTGTCCAATTTCTTGTAAACAATATGCCACCAATATTAGCGAGTATACACACTTCAATGTACTCCTCATCTGAGGCCATTTAACATCCCACTTCATGTATAGGGCAACTGGCAAAACAATCACATATCACTGGAACTGTTACTTTTTGAGCATCTACACAAAGACCCTGCACCTAGTTTGCTTTCTAGCCACACAAGATGGCCAATTGACGCGCTTTTCCAGCTTTTCCTTCCACATCGTCATGCTCTGTTCGGCTAGGGATGCACCCCATCTTTTACATATGAATATAGTTTAGAATCGCCCCAAGCCAGAACTTCCACAATACTATAAATTTACATAACATTTGACAAAAATAGTATTCCAAGGCAAATAGAATTAATTCAAATTTTACAAAAGTGATTTATAATTTTTGGTACATTTCACATACGTATCCAAAGAGCTTTATAGACACGTACTCATTGTCAATAATCAAAACACCACATACTATATGTGGAGTATACAGAAATGTTATGTACAATATTGGCATGAAATAAATTATAGTGTCAGAAACTCGTCACCCATCTCCGCCTTAGGCCATTTACCTCAATCCCGAAGAGATTCTGCCAACTCTCCTGGATTGTCCTTAGGTGATCCTCTGTTTCATTAACAATATGCATCCCAATACCTTATCGATTATTTGGAATTTTGTCTCTATGTCTTCTAAACATTTCTGGTATGTTTCCTCCTTATAACAAATCGTGGTCTGTGGGTCTTTGTATTACTGGAACATTTTGTATTACTGGATCGGTCGGTCAAGCGCTATGTGAGTCACTGTAAAAATTGCCAGCAACGGAAGCATGTGCCACACGCCCACCAGGGCATCTCTACCAATTCCACCTGCAGCAGCTCCATTCCATCGAAAAGGAATCGATCTTTTAGGGAGGTTCCCGAAGTCGACAACCAGTAACCGATGGATAATAATCAGCGCTGACTACCTCACACGCTACGCTGTCACCAAACCTGTGCCGACTGCAGAAGCTCCAGAGATCGTAAAATTCCTCGTAGAAGACATTATTTTGAAGCATGGAGCATCAAGTGTGATATCTGATCGTGGAAAAGTATTTCAGTCAAAACTAGTAACAGAGGTAATGTCAGATTGCGACATTGTCCACAGAATGACAACTGCATACCATTCTCAGACTAATGGTCTTACCGAACGTTTTAACAAGACATTTGCAGATATGCTGTCGATGTACGTCGATGTTGAACAGAAAGATTGGGATACAATACAGCCAGTCGTGACATTTTGATATAATACCGCAAGAAGCAAGACAGCTGGCTCGCATATGGACACTGGACGCCCAGGAGAAGGACCGTCAGCGGTAAAACGACAAGCACTGACCTGTTGTGTACAGCCCAGGAGATCTGGTGTGGAGTTTTACCCCTGTACGCAAAGTTGGACAGTCAGAACGAAGACACATTGTTCACGTAGTCTGCATGTAGCCTTATTACGATCCTGAAGAGCAGCTAGGCGAAAATTTCTTCTTGTTAAAGGACTCTGAGGCCGGTAATGATACTAATGACGCCATGACAGGAACGTCTGTCGATAATCATGCAGAAGAGAAGGATGCTCCAGAACTGCCATACAGAGGACCCATGACAAGATCAAGATCCAGAACATTGCAGCTGGCTCCAAAGCGAACCTAACAGCGGGTCCCTGTTTTTTTTTTTTTTTTTTTTTTTTTTTTTTTTTTTTTTTTTTTTTTTTTTTCAGGGAAGGGAGCAATACCGCGAGATCCTTTGTTAACCGACTGCCGGCGTGACGCAAGGGATAACGTCGCCGACTGCGGTGCTAAAGCTCGCCGGTTCAGTCCCGTCCACCGGCAAAATGTTATTTCTTTGAAATTAATATTTCGAAAATGTTCTACGTGTTTCTTATGTTCACTTGTAATATATACTTATTTCTTATGTTAACTATTCCAATTTATGGTACATTCTGTCTGGGTATAAATAGCAGAGCACTCTGTCGGAGAGGCAGTTAGCTCTGCGTGTACGTTTCAGTTCGCAATAAACCTGCATTCAGTATAAATGCTGTATTCACTCGACAACCTTGCCTTCGAAGTCAAGCCTGCTCCCATTTCAACGCGACAATATACTTATATATAAAATACACACATTTTTATTTATTTTATTAAGTTCCATACATTACATTACTAGCTTTTTATTTAATTGATTTAGTATTTTTTACATTTTCGTCCCAAATATTTGAACATGAAGAGGGCCACATAAACGCCAATACGAAATAGACTTCTACAAGCACATGAAATATACTTATTACACATATTTCTTTAATATAAAGAGTATAAATGTAGCATCGTTACTGGTTATAGTATAAGCCATTTCATCTCCCCTCTCGACTCCGGTGGTGGAACACAGTTTGTAATGCGGAATAAAGGAAGAGTGGTGCAGTCAGCACCAGCCTATCATGCCCTCTCTCGCGGCTTGTGCAGCGTACGCCAAGTTGTCTCTCTGGTCGGCGCCGTCGGCTTACTGGATACTCCGACCTCTGCCGGCCATCCTTTGAGGGATTAGCGACGGCTCCTCTGATGAGCGGCCGGGATCCCGCTAACACACAACTCTGACAGCCCCAGTGAGTCCACACGCAGGCCCAACAGCGACATACTGGTAGTAGCAACTGACGCTCACGAGCCAGTGTTTACGCGGTTACTGTCGAAAGACTACGTCTACCATCAGACGTAGGATTAACGCGAAGAGGCGTCCTGTAGTAACGGCTGTTAGGAAGAGGAGATACCATAAACTGAAACACATCCCCATAATGCTGTGAACCGGTTTCATGTTATTCAGTGAGTCAGTTCTCTTTATTACGTTGCTATACAACTATGTAACTTACCTATGCAACCATTACATGACGTACCAGCACCGCGTCTCGTTCTTTTAATACTTTCGTAATATTTTATGTGTTAAATTGTGTTCGCCCTAACTAATGTGCCCCCCTGAATGATTGTGTATGTATGAAACGTGTCGCTAGCCTTGCGCACCACCGTATTCATGTAGAGTGCTGCCCCGCACTCTGCAGACACGCTAGCTACGTCTCTATATATCTGTATTCGACGTATCGTCCGCTACGGCCAGCGCTACTACAGCGATGCTGTCCTTGACCCAAAGTAACTCTTGAGTAGCGACGCGCGAAGATGCTAACCCTCTCCTTCTGGCCGTTTGGGAAAGTCTCGCGCACTGGACAAACCCCCCATCCCGCCCACTACAATCTCATAGCCCGTAACCCCAACTGCTTAGGCATTCGGCCGAGGGAGATGCTTGAGGTAATGTGGTTAGCTGGACTGGTGCTCTGTGGTTATGATTTTCTTAATTTGACATTAGATTCTAAGCCGAAATGCTCGCAGTACTCTTAAACTGTTCCAGTATTTCTTGCGGGATACGAGATCAATATTTCAGTTAGAGCTACTGCCTGTAGTGGTCAAAATTAATTATTTAACGTGTGGTAAAGGTAGCCGAACCACGTGATCCTTTGTTCTTTTAGTTCTTATTAGGATTTCATCCTTTGATAAAGGTTAGCCTGGTTAGTAACTATGTTTAAGCAGTGCAATTACACTCCCTTGCTTTCGAGGTGATTATAATTGTGAATTATTCTTGTAACTAGATTCCATGACATGACTGATAAAAACGTTTTTAAGCAGAGCACATAGGTCATCATGACTTGCAATTCTGCACTGATGATGTCCCATCATAGGGACGAAATCGATATGTTTTGAAGTTAAATAAAAGAAACATCTCACATCGCCTACCAAGCGAAAACCTTTTATTTCATTATAATTGTGAATTATTTAATTTGTAATTAACTTTCTTCGTCTGTTAGTTGTGCCTCATGGACTGGCTATTGTGAATCCGATACCGGTCAGCAATTTGCTTTAGTGCCCCTCAATTCGGTTATATTTATTCGATCCTTCCGCGTATGGTGATATTTATTCCTATTTATTATGCATTTTTGAGATTTTGAGAGCTGTGAACCAGCCCAAAAACCAGTGATCAACCACGTGTCCAGATTACGGCATATTAGACTCGTTTTATTTTAATATGTGCGCGTACTTCAAGCTAGCTGCTCTCCTCCAATATTCCACTGCTACAGATGCTGGCCGCTGTTTGAGTAAGTGCCGCATCAGCTTTGGCGAATGCGTGTGAATGATTGTCTACTCACTTGAATCTACCCCTATTTTCTTAATAAGTAAATTTCATGAAACGTTGGCAATCAAATGTGCCGTTTTCTAATTTTATTGTTAATCTTTCCTTTTTTTAAATTTGTGAACTGTGCTTTCATTGTTTTAATCTGGTCTACCCATTTTGAAGCGTTTTAAAAATATATAAATTGTTAATTGAATTATCTGTTTTCTTTACCCCTCCTTTTAAATTTCAGTTAGAGTTTAGTCAGATTTGGCTGTCCCCATGTGGGACTGATGAGCGTTCCGCTGCAAATTTTATTTCAAGTCTCTGCAGGTAGGCTGCTTCTGCTGTGGGTTATTTGAATTTATACATTTAATTTCGTTGTTCCACTTCGGAACCTGCAGAGCAGCTCAGGTTAAGCTATTTAGTAACTCACAGTCAAAGAGCAGTAATCTTGCATCTGGCTTACGCTGCCAGCATTCGTCATGCTGGAATCTTCTGATTCTTATTTTAAATTTTGTCCACCTTCCCAGTACGTGTGTGTGTGTGTGTGTGTGTGTGTGTGTGTGTGTGTATGCTTGAGTAGTACAGCAAGCGCGAGTATTATTATTATTTTTTTTTTTTAGCAGTGTTCAATTTTATTCGTGTATTTACAGGAAATTATATGTATGCTTCCAGTCTTTTGTTAAATAACGTTTGCGTTTGAAACAGTTTGAAGCCACTTGGCTGTGGTTCCATATTTTGTGTTGGTTAATTCCCGTGTGTTCTATGATGGCGAGTTCCGCGAATTCAACCGTAGAAACGCGTAGTAGGTCTGCATTAAGCTTAGAAGGACAAATATAAACGTGATAAGTCGAGGGAAGTGCTAAATAATCTTGCAGAAACCTCTCAAATGCCGCCAGTGATTGAATCGGTACTCCCTAGTGTGATTGTAAATTCATCCGTTACTAGCGACATGAGTAGTTCCATGGCTCACAGAAGTGAACCGGTGACCCAGATGGCAGTGCCGATGAAATGTGGCAACGTAGGCCTAGTTAATAGAACGAGCCTGTTGCAATTCTTGTCAGAACAGTTTGCTCAAATTAAGGAGCAAGCTGTTAAAAAACTGCTGAAATCAGTGGCGAAATGTAAAGCGTAGAAGAACGAGCTGCTAAACACGCCGAGGTCTTAAATGAACTGAAGGAACATGTTACCAATACTATTGAATCCCTAGTTGAGATCATCACTAACAACAGCTATAAGGAGAGCGATATCGGAACGATAAATTCTCATGTTGATGCTATTGACACACGTGTTGATGGCGTGAGCGAACGTTTTGGAGTAATACAAGCACGGATGGAAGACACTGTAAGTCAGGTTGGGGCCATGAGTGAAACTGTTGACACACGTGTCCAGGAAGTGAGTGGTCGCGTCGACGACGTAACTGTCGCAAACGGCGAAATCAAAAGCAATCTCGACGCGATCACGGTTAAAATGGCACAGATGGAAGTAAACAGCAGTGACCATTGTACGAATACCCATGCAGTCGGGCTGCGTGAAAGCGAGGCTCGGCGGCAGGAAGTTCTCGATCGCTTTCCATGTAACGGTCACAGAGCACGTGACGCTTGCGGCAGTCATGATTTGCGAATCACACGGAGGGGATGATTTTGAATTTTAAGACGAGTATGAACAACAACATGCGAGTCTCAATAATCCGACGAGTATGTCAAGTGAGCGTAATCAGGAGCCGGGCAGTAGCGAGGTAGTACCTTGTTCAGGACAATTGGGGTGGGGGTGGGGGTTAAATGGGCCCTTTTCACTGAAGCTTAAGTAATTTGACGCCAACCCCTCAGCTGCGTGTGGCGGGCTCTTCCTATTCACCGGAGGGCTCCTTATTGTCAGCTGTGCAGGCCGGTCCATTTCATTCAGTGCTTGCCTCCGGTGTGTGTCAGAACTGTGCAATGAAGAAAGACGAGCGCTTTAATGATTCACTAACTGCATACACATTAGTTACGTGGTCCTACGCTTGACATATGACTAGAACTGGTCACTTGGAGCAGATTGGTAGAGATACAGAGAGATTCGTTAGACTGATTAAGAATGTAAGAAGGATAATTAAACCGATTTTAGATAGCGAGCTACGCTGGTGCGTCTGGCAAAAGTTACACAAGGTTGATTAAAACATTGAGGACTCCCCATAATTAAAAACAAAGTCCTGAAGGCCTTTTTTTTCTTTTTACAGTTACAGGGACAAAACATTTTAATTTTTAATAAATTATGAAGGACAATTGCCTGTCGATGACGTTGACCTGGTAACAATGGACGATGACCCCTTGACCATCAGGGCGGTGGAGGCGGAGTGGTGTCAAATTACTTATGCTTCAATGAGAAGGGCCCATTTAACCACCCCAGTAGTCCTGATTATGGTACTACCCCCTACACCGGGTCTGGAATTTCTTTTTCTTTCCATTAGAATGTACGAAGTGTTCCGCGTCGCGCCTGGCGGTATCCACCCGCGCGCATGGCTATTGCAATTCGACTTCTCATTGCCACCAAACTGGCCAGAGGACCACAAGATAGAATTTGCCTGCGACCACTTAGAAGCCGAACCCGCGACGGGGATGCGTTGGTATCCACGTTACGGGGAAAGTTATAATAATTTCCGCCAATGTTTCCTTGCATCTTAGTGGTCGAATAACCAACAGGACCTGGTAAGACATAAAATACAAATGATGCCGCCGTTTATCCAGTCCAATTTTGCAATTCCCACTGAATTTTTTCAGGACTTGATCATTTTCTGTCGAACCCGTACTCAGGCCGGGACTTGATTTGGCCTTGCTTGGGCAAACTACCGCAGAAGTTGCGCAACCCTCTCCTCGCGGGCAGGTGCAAGACAACGTGCAGACATTCCGTGAATTCCTGGAAGACCTCGACTTTGATTATGAACCCCATCGAGCCAGTACAAATAATAACGATGGCGAAAAGGCTAGTAGTGATCAATGTCAGGGCCAACCGAGAGGGTGGAGTTCATGTTCTAGCGGACGCCAACAACAGTCCTGGAGTAGGGAGCCTGCAGGTCTGTACGACGGCCAGTGGAAAAACAGAAATGTGTAGCGTAACGACAAACGAAATAAATACCGGGGGAAGTGGCAAAACGGCGTGATAACGGCAATGTAAACCTTGGTGACGAACAAGCACAGATGCACAGGGAAAGGTCCGCGATGCCTCCACGAGGATGAGCAAGCCGGTACGTCGACGTCGCGTGGCTGACAAGCTATCTCGGTTCCCGCCTGATCAATGAGAGAAATTGAATCGGCAGAGGAACGTGTCAAATTGACAGGCTTTGTCGAAATGTGTGAGGTTATGTTAGAGGAAGAGCCCGACACAGGCAAGACGTCGGTGCAAGCGGTTATATACAATAATATTAGTTCAGTTGAATTGAGGTTCATCGTAGACAAAGGAGTGTCATCTCTGTAATTAGCGAGGCTGCATTTGAAAGGTGTCAGGCAGTTGGACCATGGCCATTACTACCGGTACAGTGAACCAAAGTTAAGGGACACACAATCAAATAAACAACCAGATGACATATTTGATTCATACATACCACACTTACAACATAATTTAAGGGAACATTTGACGCATACGTTTCAACCAGGTAGACGTTTCGTTATGGGGACACTTGAAGGAAGTTATCTGCACAACTCCAATCAAAGATGTACAGATACTACAGGTTCACGTCCTCAGTGCGTGCAAGAAATTGCTACAAAAACCAGTGGTATCAGTAAAGGGAGGAAAAGAAGGATCTAAATCCTACCTAGAATCTCGTCCGCCAAGAATTTTACCTTTTTTTCTCCATAAAATCTCGGGCGACCTGCCGTATGTCTGTAACTTCTTGCCACGATATTTCGGCGCAGAGTCTTCTTGCAATCTTCAGGTGACTACCGCCGAAGTACTGGCGAAGACGCGCTGAGCTGTGATATTTATGACCAATTCAGCCGACATTGCTCATGCGCGTAGCCGCGGTGGAGTAGCCGAGCGGTCTAAAGAGTCTCGCTGCGGAGCGCGCGGCTGCTCGCCGTGGAGGTTCGAGTCCTCCCTGGGGCATGAGTGTGTGTGCGCGTCGTCTGCCCTATATATGACTTGATGCACTCGCACGGAATCCTGTAAACACTTGTTTTACGCAGCTCCAGATCGTCTTTGACAGAACCCAACAGCGATGACATTTTAGGAGGAGGGCAAAAGATGACTGTTAGTTTATACTTTTTTAGTATTCTGCCTATCTGCGATGAAATATTCGCTATATATGGGAGATAAGCAGTCGATTTGAAAGCCCCTTCTTCTTCCCCGTTCCGTCGTTTGTAGGTGTGCATAGCTCGGTTTTAGTAAACCCTGCGGAGAAAATATTTTACCAGAGAAACGCAATGGTACAAGGCTCCGTAGACTGAAAAAGGACTACGTTGGAAAAAGTTGTCTGATGGAAAGGTATTGGTGGTGAAAATAGACTTACAGACAGCTTGACTGACCGCTTGCAGAACTACTATGGCCAAGCAATTAGAAATAACATATCTGATTTGTCCGGAATGAAAGCAGCTGTATGTGCTACTTATTTTCATCTCAACAGATAAAGAACCGAAACATAGACTTTGCCCTAAAGGAGAGGATTCATGGTGCAAATACAAGAAGAATGATCCCAATTGTAGACACCATGGGATACCCCCTGCTGTGGCTGCTGTTATAAAGTCGGTGTATAGGAATTTAGTACTTTCTCATCCTTCTAAAAAAAGTCCTCCATGGAAAAACGCAGAACCCGAATGAAGCATTCAAAGATATATTGTGGTCAAGAATTCCAAAGACTGTGTTCGTTGGTGCTAATACACTTCAAATAGGATTTTATGAAGCTGTTCTATCGTTCAATTGGCAGTGTTAAAGTGCTATAAAAGTTGAACATTAATCCAATATTCAATAATGTAAACATTTTGAAAGTGATGAAATTCGTGCGAAGAAAGCAGATTTACTTTTGGAAGAAGTGGATAAAAGGGCAAGGAGACTTCAGAGAAACTTGAAAGCCACCAAAAACGTCACAAGTGATCCAGAATATGGGGCTGGAAAGTTCTAGGAATTGACTGAAGTGAGATGAGAGTTCTCTAAACTTTATGGTCTTTTTCTCAGTTACATAATTTCATGCACTTTGGTACACATTGTAAGCAAACGTTAGGTATGTGATTTTTCTCTGTGCAGCAATATAACACCATTAAACAATAATAATAAGAGGTTTTGCTGTAAATCATGTAGAAAGGAAGATGAAATTATTTTATATGTATCGTACTCAAGATAGATACGAAGCTAACACCGATCACAACAGTACAGGTTAATGTGCCAACTAGATCTGCCGTTGATGAAGAGATCGAAGTGGAGATAAAGGAAATTATTCGGACAATTAAGGGAGAGGAAAATTTAATTGTGATGGGGTACTGTAATTCGGTAGTAGGAAAAGGAAGGGAAGGAAAATAGTAGGTGACTACGAACTGGGCAAAAGGAATGAAGGCACATAGAAGAAATTTGCTTGGAACATAATTTAATCATGACAAACACCTCGTTTATAAATCACGAAAGATGATAAGAGATGATGGCAAAATTTTATTTACAGAAGGATGGAAAAGCTGATAGAAACCATCTGGGAAGATCAGTTTGGATTCAGAAGAAATGTAGAAAAACGGGAGGCAATACTCACTTTACGGCTTATCTTAGAAGATAGATTCATGAAAGGGAAACCTACATGTCTAGCTTTTGTTCATTTTGAGAAAGCTTTTGACAATGTTGATTGGAATAAACTATTTCAAATTCTGAAATCAGCAGAAGAAAAAAAAATAGGGAACGGAAGAATATTTACTAATTGTAGAAAAAGCAGACCGCAGTTATCAGAGTTGAAGGCCATGAAATGGATGCAGACGTTTGGAAGGAAGTAAGAAAGGATTGAAGCCTTTCTCCAGTGCTGTTCAACTTGTACATTGAGCAAGATATGATCTAAAGGAAGGAGAAATTTGGAGAAAGAATTAAAATTGGATGCAGAGGTTGGGAAGGGAGTAAGAAAGTATTGTAGCCTTTCTCCAGTGCTGTTCAACTTGTACACTGAGCAAGCTATGATCTAAAGCAAGGAGAAATTTGGAGAAGGAATTAAAGTTGAGGGTAAAGAAAAACCTTGCGTTTTGCAGATAACATTGTAACTCTATCAGAGACAGCTAAAGACCTGGAAAAGCAGTTGAACGGAATGTACACTGTGCTGAAAAGTGCGTATAAAATGAACAATTACAAGAACAACACAAACATAATGGAGTTCAGTCTAAGAAAATCGGGCGATGCTGAAGGAATTAGGTAAGGTAACGAAATAATAAAGATGGTAGATGGGTTTTGTTACTTGGGCATTAGAATAACTTGCGATGGTCGCAGTACAAAAATGCAGAAGGGCTATGGGAAGGAAAAAAGAGAAATTTGTTATCATCGAATATTCATTTAAGCATAAGGAAGTCCTTTCTGAAGGCATTTGTGTGGAGTGTTAGCATGTAATGTAGCGAAATATGGACGATAAGCAGTGTGGACAGGAAGACGATAGGGGCTATTGAAATGTGGTGCTACAGAAGAATGCTGAAGATTAGTTGGGTGGATCGCGTAACTAATAAAGAGGTACTGAACAGAATTGGGAAGAAAAAAAATTTATTGCATACCTTGACTGAAAGAAGGGATCGACTGATACGATACATTTTTAGACTTCAAGGAATCGTGAATTTAGCGTTGGAAGGAAGTGTGTGTGTGTGTGTGTGTGTGTAGAATAATAATAGCAGAGGGAGACCAAGTAAGCAGATTCAAATAGATGTAGGGTGCCGTTCTTATGAGGAGATGAAGAGGCTTGCTCTGGATACAGCAGGGTGGGGAGCTGCATCAAACAGGTATTTTAGTACAAATTTTACCCTTAAAAATAATAAAATAAAAAGTAATAATAAAAAAACTCATGCCAAGTATTCATTAAGGTACTGTAGTATTACATTAAAAAATTTTCATTCGATAAATAATTTATTTACAATGCTTATCGCTGACCACAGCTTTCTCTGGCAGCTAATAACGTTCGTCTTATATTTTTGATGCTCATCTATCTTTTACGAGCTGCCCAGAACGCATTTTGTGCACTTTTTTTCATGTTCCCTACCTCATTGAGAACAGTCGCACGTCAGGGACTTCTTCATTATTAAATGTATGTGTGTGTGAGATCATTTTTCTTGTGAAGCTTGGCGAAAATATAATTAGTTACGTATAAATCTTTTACTTATTTCAAATGACCCACCTTTAATAATTCATTAAGTGTTTCTATTTTTCCAGCAGCAATCTTGATTATGTAATATGATGCTTGGACCCATTGTTGGACTTGTATCTATAATTTACTAGATGTACTTGGGGATCTCATTACTTGTAATTTTCATGCATGTGACTTTCTGGTAATGACTGCAAAGAAATCTTCTGAATTAAACGAAATCCTATCGATTTAAAGACTCTTTTGCCACGAAAGTTAACATTTATTTTTTAAACGGTCTTTCAGTTAGTACAATCTGCTCTAAGCCAACCAAGCATAATGCAGCAAGAGGTTTTACAGCTTCTTCTGCTACATCCAGTCAACTTAACATAATCATCATGGTAAGAAAGGTCATCGCGGAATCTGCTACTTTCTTTGTGTAATATTGTGCTCAGGTGTTGCTTTCATTCCAAATTACTACTGCCGCTGAACTTTAAAGTCAGGTTCCGCTTCCTTTTTTTGAGTCTTCTATCTATAAAGTTACCTAAATGTGTCAGATCCACCAAATTACTTTCTTGCATTATTGTACCGTTAGTGAACTTTAATAGCGGCTACGAACAGTAACTACTATTCCAACACCTGATCGCAAGAAAGAAAACGCAATATTACAATTCCTTCAAACCTTCTTGATTGCAAATTTATTTATTAGTTAATGACGCGTTTCGCCCTTTAGCAGGGCATCTTCAGATTGTCTGCGTGACAGAATTTACACAAAATTACAAGGCGGAATTACAAGCGGTTATAATGGTACTTGGGCTTATTTTGTGTTAAGAAGACAGTATAAATGGTAAACAAAGCTTACAATGCGCTCTCCATGGTGTGACACCTAAGTTGTTATTGCGGTGTTTCTATTTTCTTGGAATGTTTTTTTGGTTTTCCTTGTGGCCCTACAAATGTACGTGTAACAACGAATTACATGGAACATACTCGGTTAAGATGTTAAGATCGGTTTTATGTTTCTCAAATCTTAACCGAGTATGTTTCAGTTGTAATTCGTTGATACCCGTACATTTGTAGGGCCACAAGGAAAACCAAAAACATTTCAAGAAAATAGAAACACCGCAATAACAACTTAGGTGTCACACCACGGAGGGCGCATTGTAAGCTTTGTTTACCATTTATACTGTCTTCTTAATACAAAATAAGCCCATGTACCATTATAACCGTTTGTAATTCCGCCTTGTAAGTTTGTGTAAATTATGTCTCGCAGATAATCTGAAGATGCCCTGCTAAAGGGCGAAAAGCGTCATTAACTAATAAATAAATTTGCAATCAAGACGGTTTGAAGGAATATTTATTCTAACTGATTGCTGTTGTACGCCATGGATTGGAAATCATTTTACACAATATTACAGTACAAATTTGAAAATTACATGCAGCTAAACATATTAGATTTTCAGTGAAGTGTACCAGAAAATGACAAAGTTTAGTCAGGCAGCGCGTGGCCCCCTTAAGCAGCAGTGCCGGCTGCGACGCTGGGCAGGCAGTGGGCCGCCCCTGCAGACAGGCAGCCCGCGCCCCACGCGGCCGGCAGCTGCGCCGCCCCAGTCGCCAACTATTCCTCGACTCGCATTACCGTATATCTCTGGCCAATTTGGGGCCGCTATCTCGCCGCAGCCGCAGGCGCCTCCTCCCCACTGCGCCGGCGCCGTTCCTAACCGGCTGACAGCTCTCGTGCTGGCCTACTCAGATAATGCGTATCCGCAGGCGCACTCTTTGACGACGCACGTGCTTCTGAATAGGCATTGTGAAATCTGTTGATTCCAGCCGGATTGCAATTTTTTCTGACACTCCGCCTGGCCGATATTTGCAGGTGAGACTGGTCCATAATCTAATGAAAGTCCAGCTCCAGTTGCAATTATTTGTGTTGTATTTAAGCCCACACTACCGGTTTCGGCCTCTATGTTAGGCCATTTTCAAGTGTGACAGACGTTATGCCATAGAGAGAGCAACGTCAAGTGGTCCATAATCGCGTGAAAGGAATCAACAATTGAAGACATGGATAGAAGAACGGCGTAACTCGAAAAAGGCGCTTCTGAGATAAATGAGTTTAAAGACTTCCTACAGTAAACATTTTTATCAGAAAGATAAAATTTTGAGGTATTGTACTTAACTATAATCTTGATTTTTTCGTAATATGCAGATAATAGACGAATGCGAAATTAGGAAGGTCTGGGTTTGGTTACTTTACATTCAGTGTTTCAAGCACACACCGTTTATTAAAACTCAACAGGAATCACGGTGACAATATAAACACTAGCTTGCGAAAAAACGCAATCTTTAAAACATTTAAAGATAGCCAGCATCGTTAAAATTTAACAAAAGGCTTTAACTTCCCTGAAGGGCAGCAATTAAATTAGCAAACAATCGTTTACAATAGGACTTTGCCAATAAATGTTAGATAAAGTATCAAACCACCAAGTCCTTTTAAATGGCCAATGTCTGATAGATGCACAAGATTCCCATAAGACGTGAAATTTAAGAAAAGGCTTCTAATTATCTGAAGGGAAGCAATTAAATTAACAATAATCTACAATAGGCCTTTGCCAATAACATTTAGGTAAAATCTAAAACCAACAAGTCCTTTGAAATGTCCAATACCTGATAGCTGCAAAAGCTTGCCAAAAGAAATAAAATGTACGAAAAGGCTTCACCTCGCCTGAAGGACACAGAATAAAATTTACGATTCAAATTACAGCAGAGGAGAAGCAACATCAATGTTAAACACGAATCAGTTCCCATTGCAGCAAACTCGAAGCACTCGAAGCAGAAATGTATTTCCCAGCAAAAGAACAGCATGCGGCCACAAATAATAATAATAATGATAATAATAATAATTAATAATAATAATAAGAAGATAAAACGATAATTGAAAAATAAAAAGGATGTGGTTTAAGGAGTGTCCCAATGAAATAAGGATCTACATCCTTACCCGAAGGAAGCTCTAAAATACCACAACATTGACCCAAAAGACCACTACGGCTTGGCATAATTTGTCCGTGGAAGGAAAACACTTCGCCAATGATTACGGGCACGAGCTAACTGTCGGATAAATTTTACCAGTAAGAAACCTCAATAGTCAAAGGACGTGGAAAGCCCCTGCAGTTCAGCTAACCACCCTAAACTAAGACGTGGACACAAAGACAGGCAAGTACATGGAGACCCAGAAAGGAAAGACGTCAACTAACGCAAAGCCGAGCACCTACTTAACTCCAAAGTCCAACAATAGTTGTACACGACATGCCAGGGCGCCTGGGTAGACTATTCGGAAATGGAAGTGAATTTTTTTTTAATACAAGTTGAAGAATCCGAATAAACAGGTAAATCCTGGGTGGGTCAAGTATACATCATGCCGTCGTCGTCACATGGAAAACACTCGGTGACACCGATCGCCCGGCAAGTGGCACACGACTTGGTAAACACTCAGTCAGTTCGCCCGTTCGGAGTAAATGTTCAAATGTTTGTAGAGTCTATGGGACTTAACTACGGGGTCATCAGTCCCTAAACTTACAAACTACTTATCAACTACCTTATACTAAGGACGGCACAAATATCCATGCCCGAGGGGGGATTCGAACCCCCGACCGTAGTGGCCGTGCGGACCGTGACTGGAGCGCCTCAATCCCCTCGGCCACCGCGGCCGGCCGTTCGGAGTACCGCCGGCGAATACATCACGCTTTCCGGCTGCCGAACCACCGTCTTCCTCCTCGCACTTTCTCGTTCATCAGGTCCTATCCCTGGCAGGAAAGACAATCGCCCGCAGACAAGCGCGAAGCGCAATCGGGTGCGTCCCCTACGGAAGGAATGAAAAGTAAGATCTACACGGCGCAGGCACGGCTCATTTTAATAGACCTTCTTCGCAAGTAATTATTTAATTAATGGTTACACTGTGTCTTAATTTAACACCCTAAAATGCGTATACTAGCTTGTTTTCCCAGATGTCAACAAGTGACCCAAACAGTACAAAGCACTGTAGTTAAGTGGTGGTAAACGCTTCGATTTAGCTAACATGCTCAGTGAGAGAGTTTGTGTCAACATGGAGCCCCAAATAGAGCAACACATTAACACGAAATTTTGTTGGAAATTACGCAAAACGGAGACGGAGACAATTTGGATGTTAGTGGAAGGGTATTGTGTTGAATCGGTGAGTAAAAAGTGTGTGTTTGAGTGGATTAAACGCTTTAGAGACGGTTGCAGAGAGCCAATAACGCGTAACGTCGGTGCTTCCGGCGCGTCCACAAGAAGCGTTTGCTGACAGTTTCCAGCAGCTGTACAACCGAGGTCAGAAGTGCATTGTAGGCAATTGCGTTTTTTCTATGGCCAGTAAAGGTATTCTGTTTGTAACTCTTGTTTCCTATAAAATGAAGACTCCATTAGGAGCGGTGTGTACCACTACCATAAAGTGACAACTATCAAAAGAAATTTCTGCATTGGTCATCAATTAACTTCTATTTGTTATTGCAAATCGATTTCTGCAATGGAATAGTCATCCTCAGTGCAACAAACACAATCAAATTGATGCATTTCATGTGTTGCATATCAAGCGCAATCCAAAGCCACAAGATGTTTCACAATGATGTTTTCCAGAGTGCAGTAATTCTCTAAACTGTAGACTTTCACTGCCACAAAGGCCAATATTACTAAAATTTTCCGGGCTATCATGCCGTGGTGTTATGGAATTATTACTGAAACCCAACGTTCCGTCCCCGTCTACGGAGGACATTTTCAAGGGGGATCGTGGCACTTTCCAGGGTGTGCATCGGACGTACGAAAGTGCCACGATCCCCCTTGAGAATGTCATCCGCTGATAGGGACGAAACGTTGGGTTCAGTAATAAATCCATACGAGCGCGGCATGATAGCCCGGAAAACTTTGGTAATATTGCTGTGATTCTGACCTCTCGAGTGGTAAGACACTGAACTCGCATTCGGGAGAATGGTAGTTCAAATCCACCTCCGGCCATCCAGATTTCGGTTTTTCATTTATTTCCCTAAGTCACTTGTAATGTAACCCTTAAGGTAAGCCTTACATTATAACGAAGAATGAGCTTCATTTTGAACATATTATTCGTTTGAACGTGTTTATAGTGAATATATAGTAATTAACATCTTATGTGACTTAATTAATTATCGTGATGCACAATGTATGTAGGTACCTTAACTGAGAACATTTTCTGTCATTTATTTATTATCTGTATTGTAATTGTTTATGAATGTATTATTTTACTTTATTTGTACTTTGTATGTTTTCTATATGACTGTGATTACTTGTTAAGTTTAATTTGTCAATGTAAAATATTTCTCTGTGAACAGTTATTGTTATGGCTCCTCAGGTCAGAGACTTTATCGTATAGCAGCGCTCGCCTGTGGGAGAGCAGGCAAGCAGCAGTATCTGCCGCCCCGTGATGTAGATCAGACGTTCGTACGCGGTCCGCGGAGTGCTCAAACAATATAAGTAATAAAGTTAAACAAAGTGAAAGCTACAATTTGTTATAAGTGCAACGATATGAAAGTTTATGTGAAACCAGTGAACATAAGTGAAGTAAGAATTGATCATAATCGTTCGTTCTGCTGAGGCAGAAATTCGTTACGTGTTCGGTAACCGTCCCAGACGTCCGAAACGCGGTAGCGACATCGCGGACGCTAACGGTCGTGATTAATTACGCGATTCGCGAAGCATCACGGCGAACTGCCAGCAAGCTGCCAAAGGAGAAACCAGCATCAAAATGATTTCTGTATGAATTTATGTACCATTTACATGACTACAGAGCACCACGTCGCTGGACTGATAAATAAGATAACTGCTATTGATTGTAATTCACAGTGAATGCATGTTTAAGTTTTGTTAAAATACAAGAACATTAGACAGTACTTTTGCTATCTTATTTGAATAACTAATTAACCACTCATGGTTAGTATGACAATCCTCAATAATGCATGAATAATATTTCTACACAATTTTACAATGAAGTGAGTGTCATTAATTGTTAGAGACTGTGATAAACATTCAGTTGAGACAATTTTGCTAAAATTGATGGTAGAAGATAACAGATAGTTGAATTAATGAATAAATTTATCTATTTCGTTTTGCACTGAGTTCAACAATAATAGTCACTTCCACATCTATCCTATAAAGAACAAAACTCGTACAATTGCAGTATGCATAGCATTAATTAAAACTGATTTACTTAAATTTCCTATTTGCTTGAGTGAATTAATTTTATTAGATACTGACTACAGTGGTTGGACTGCACTCACTTGCTAATCACTTGATGTTAAAAATCCCGCTATTCATAATTTTCTAAATTATCATTACCATTAGCGTGCTAATTGAGTCGTACGTATTGCACAGACGGAGTAAGTTAATTTCTGCTATCTGAGTGTGCACAGTTTCTGTTGGAGATTTTGTAAGGAAAGGAAAGGTGAGTGATCTTTTGAAAAGTTTTGTCAGATAGGGCCCTAGTATTTGTTAATTACACTAATTGTCTTGTTAAATATTTTCAAAATTTAACTACACCACTTGCATTAATCACGAGTTTAACGTAACCAATCACGAAATTAAGGTCAGGTTTGTTATGTTGCTCAAACATTACAACAGCCACCACAGTTAATAACACGTAAATCAATTTTTTTACCTCAACTCACACTTTTCTTCAATAAAATAAACACCTTTCACCCAATATCCCCAACAATCCTTACACACTCCAAGGCAGTACCTGGATAGTTCCTTTCAAAAGGCACAGCCGATTTCCTCTCACATCCTTCCCCGAAAATCCGAGCGTGAGCTCTGTCTCTAATGACCACTCTATCGACGGGACGTTAAACCCTAAGCTTACTCCTTCCTCCATCTGCACTCTGGAATAGCTTTGCGGCATGATATATAACACCTGAAATGTATCAATTCGATAGTGCATGTTGCACTGAGGATGACTGTTCCATAGTCGTAATCGATTTACAATAACAAATAAATCTTAATTTCTTTTGATAGTCTTGTTTCTATATTTCCTGAGACAATTCACCGAAATTATCAGATATACCTCTTAGACGTGCTAAGATATCTCAATAATATCTCAATAATTACCGACAATATTGAGGCACTTATCATAACGTTGTACCAGTTTTTGAATACCCTCCTCATAGAAGTCTGCCGCCTAACTTGTTAATCACTGCATCACAACTATTTTACTTCGTCATCGATTTGCTCGGTCATAATGCCATACAAAACACAACGTGAAACATTAGGAAAGTCATCCCGCAAGGAGGAAATCGTAAAGCGTCTGGTTTCTCTCACCTTATTGTCCACTTCCTGCACCAAACTTTCATTAACGACCGAAGGACGCCCACTCCGTTGTTCATTATGCACATTTGTTCGGCCATCTTTAAATGCTCTCGCCCACTTGCTTACCATTCCATCACTCATAATGTTTTCTCCGTAAACTGCACAGATCTCACGATGAATATCGATCGCTTTTAGGCCTGTAGCACTAAGAAATCTTACAACAGCCAGTACTTCACAGTCGGCGGGACTCAGGGGCTCACAATTATCGGAGGCATCTTAAACATTCAGTATACAACGTAAACAAGAAAGAATCAGACTGTAATTGCGTCAGTGCGTAAACAACTGATGTATTGCGAATAAAATTATTGAGATGTCTTAACACATCTTTTTAAATTTCAAAGCGGTACTTATTAAAAAAAAAATACACGCCTCGTAAAAATGTAGTCGGCAATGCTTTAACAGTGCGACGTTATCCTTTCAGCTTCCTATAATGTACGCAACTATAGTGCACATCATTTACGAAGGCGTTCCCGCGCATAGAGCCAGAGCAATAGGGGTAGCAAGGAGGGAAGGGGCTACGACAAGAATGGGCTCTGCGGGAGATACCGTCTCGTAACTCGCGGCTAACCATGCGCGTAATGAGTGAACGTTATTGGCTGCTAGGAGTTAATGGAGGAGGATGGGCAGAACGGCAGAAAACTCTAGCGCCGTCCTACGTGAAGCCGACAACAGCTGCTCGTTTCTTCGAACACTAATACCATCCGACGAATATTTGTATCCCAAAATTTAGACATCAATACAAAATCTCACTTCTTTTACTTGGTTAAAGGGCAGATGTGTCACTAATACATTGTACCATATGCATTCCATATTTTTAGAAGAGGACCTTATACTTGCGTAACGTAACGAGAGACTTTTTGTATGATGCCCCAAAAGATATAACATTTCCTTTAAATATTTATTTGCGTTTTGCTGATGACATTGTAATTCACTCAAAGACGGCAAAGGACCTGGAGGAGCAATTGAACGGAATGGATAGTGTGTTGAAAGGAGCGTATAAGATGAAGAGTAGCGTTGGAGGGAAGTGTGTGGGGTAAAAATCGCAGAGGGAGATGAATATAGTAAGCGAATTCAAATGGATGTAGGTTGCTGTTCTTATGAGGAGATGAAGAGACTTGCTCAGGATAGAGTGCAGAGCTACGTCAAACCAATCACTGGACTGAAGATCACAACAACAACAACAACAATTCTTGAATAGTCCACGGGAGTACCGCCGAATCGTATTGTAATACAATATTTGTGCGAGACAGCTGCTCGCCATCTTCAGGTGTACTGCCACTGTTGCTTCTCTGCTCGCTATATATATATGGTGGCTTGTTACCACTGCGCAGGCGCCGCAGCTGTGACGTCATCGCAGACCAGAAAATCGACGTCGTAAACATGGGGAGCCCCTACCGGAGGTGTACTGCCCCGACCAGTTCCCATGCTTTACTAAGTTTGAACACCGTGTCTCTATTAATTAAATCTTTTGCGATGCGTATTTCGATGGCCTCTTTAATAATTGAGTCCCTGTAGGTGGAAGTGGAAGAGAGGATCTTGGTCTCTTCGTAAATCATGAAGTGTCCCGAATCAAGCCACAGCCACAGCCGTTTCCTCTTGTTGACACAATCTTGTATGGCGTTTATGTTCGTCGCATCTTCAGTGGGACATGTCTGTCCAATATAAGACATTCCACACTGGCAAGGGATTTTGTATATTCCTGGTCTCCTGAAGCCGAGGTTGTCTTTAACGGAGCCCAGCATTGTCTGCACTCTCGCTGGAGGGCGGAAGACACACTTTATATCTTTTATAGAGTCTGCCAATCTTGAAGGACACACCACCGACGTAGTGAAGAAAAACCATCTTCTAGTTGCTCTTCAGATTTCGAGCGAGCTGGTCGAAATGCAGCACGAATTCTTTTATGGTCTGCGATGACGTCACAGCGGCGGCGCCTGCGCCGTGGTAGCAAACCACCATATATATTACGAGCAGAGAAGCAACAGCGGCAGTACACCTGAAGATGGCGAGCAGCTGTCTCGCAGATATATTGTGTGATTATTACAATACGATCCGACGGTACTCCCGTGAACCATTCAGGAATATATTACGTCGAGAAAGCCTGGTGTGGACGGAGAAGTGCTTTAAGACAATCCGTGTAATTGCTTTGGCTACAGCGCGGTGTTAGCTGAGTGGTATCCGGGAGCCATGCCCCAGCGCGCCCGGTCATGGGGTTAAACGCCCTATGTAATAAAAAAGCTGACCCATCTCTTTAACGAACAAACTCAACGAACGACCGCAAACCATAGATCTACCAGATGATTAAAAAAAAAAAAAAAAAAAAAGAAAGAAAGAAAGTGGTCTAAAGCACCTACCTAGCAAGTAGGAAGTCCCGGGTTTGAATCCCGGCCACCGCATAAATTTTCATTCAATGCCTCTCCTTATGTTTAATACCATTGGTATAATGAGACAATGTTGTCTCAAGGGATTGCATTATTTGTTGATATATACAACAATATTTGTTTGTGAAACGATTTTTGAAATGTAACCAGAACTTAGCATATTTTCAGTTCCCGTATGATGTTTAATTTTTGTCCTGTTTTTATTTCCTGTACTTCTTTCCGAAATCTGAATAAGACGATTAAATCGTTGATTTCGGTATTTGAAATAAATAATCACTTGCTATCAGGGTGTAAGAATCCTTGTACATGAAGGCGACATATTGCGAGTACGTCAGACGGTAGCCGCAGCCACCAGCGGTGCGGTACTGCAGGAGACTTCCGGTGCTGAGCTGTCTTCCCCTCTGCCATAAGCCCAGCACTCAGCAGCTCCGCCTGGCGGGCCCCGATCAATTGGGCTGGCGGTACGACTTGGTGAGCCCGTGGAGAGAATGGCTCGTGAAGCGATTGATTTTTTCGCCATCGGCAGAGCGGCGGCACGTTTATGTGGTGGGCCTTCCTGGCACGCCCACCAGCCCTTTCCTTTTATTGCCTCCTGAGGGCGCACCCCTGCGCCGCTGTCCCGGGATCACCCGTCATTCCCTCGACCGCCACCTTACAGGCCAATACCCTTCTGGCACTTTCACCAAGGCACCAGCCGCTGCGAGGCTGCGAATATGCAACTGGAGAAGTTCCACAAACTCAATAATGCTAATCTGCCATGGTGTTTCCACTTTCGATACAGTTCTCTATTTCATCATCTATTCCGCTGTATTCATTTTCTTTCTTTCTTTTTATTATCTCTGTAGCTTAGGGCATGTTGGGTGGAGCTTAATAAAGATAAGTTGCGAAAACTACCCTTCAAAGAGTGTCCGACTATCACTGTTCGCTCTCAGGCAACTCACCTGCAGATCTTCTGTCCCAGATGGTCGGACTTTGTCTCTTGCAGCTGGGGTTTCAGCGCCTGATAAAAGGGACAGTAAGCTGTTGTCGGCTTCACGTAGGAGGGGGCTACAGTTAACTGCCGTACTGAAAATCCTCCTCCATTACCTCAGTAGCAGCCAAAAATGTTCACTCTCTACGCGCATGGCCGTCCACGGTGGTCGAGGGGACTGAGGCGCTTCAGTCACGGTCTGCACGGCCACTACGGTCGGGGGTTCGAATCCCCCTCGGGCATGGATATTTGTGCCGTCCTAGTTCGTCAGTAGTTCATAAGTAGTTTGTAAGTTTAGGGACTGATGACCCCGTAGTTGAGTCCCATAAGCTTTACAAACATTTGAACATTTGAACAATCTACGCGCATGGCTAGCCGCGAGTTACGAGACGGTATCTCCAGCAGAGCCCATTCCTGTCGTAGCTCCTTCGCAGGTCGCGATGGCCGAGCGTACTGCGGCGTGCCAGTCACAGTCTGCACGGCCACTACGGTCGGGGGTTCGAATCCCCTCTCGGGCATGGATATTTGTGACGTCCTTAGTATTAGCTAGTTCATAAGCAGTTTGTAAGTTTAGGGACTGATAACCCCGAGGTTAAGTCCATAAGCTCTACAAACATTTGAACATTATTTAGCCCCTTCCCTCCTTGCTTTCCCTATCGCTATGCGCGGGAGCGCCTTCGTATATGATGTGCACTATAGTTGCGTACATTATAGGAAGCTGCAAGGATAATGTCGCACTGTAAAAGCATTGTCGACTACACTCTTACGAGGCGTGTTTCTTTAAATAAGTACCGTTTAGAAATTACAAAACACGTGCTAAGACATCTCAATAATTTTATTCGCACTGGGTACCTACATCTGTTGTCTACGCACTGACGCCATTACAGTCTGATTCTTCCTTTTTTACGTTGTGTACTGAGAGTTTAAGATGCCTCCGATAATTGTGAGTCCCGCCGACTGTGAAGTACAGTGCTTAGTGCTAGTGCTACAGGCCTAAAAGAGAACTATATTCATCGTGAGATCTGACCAGTTTACGGAGAAAAGATTATGAGTGTAGGAATGGTAAGAAAGTGGGTGAGAGCATTTAAAGATGGCCGCACAAATGTGCATGATAAACAATGAAGTGGGCGTACTTCGGTCTTTAATGAAAGTTTGGTGCAGGTAGTCGACAATAAGGTGAGAGAAAACAGACGCTTTACGATTTACTCCTTGCGGGATGACTTTCCTAATGTTCGTCTCTTACAGCAGGTGTTTTGGCGTCTGCTAAAAGTTGTACAAAAAGGGACAGTAAAGGAAGCTACAGAAAAATGAAAGTCGGGATAGCCAGTCAAAACATATATATTAAAATCTAAGCAAATAAAGGCGAGGTACCCCTGTCACAAATTTCCTAGACCCTCACACATAAATGCAGCCACTTGGTTTGGAATAGACTTGCTGTAGGCGAAGTCGCAAAATATACACAAGAGTAAGCATATAAATAAAAACCAGTCCTCAGAGAGAGTTTTAGACGAAAGTTACGAAACTAGTCATGAGTTCACGCACGATTATAATAACAGGGGTCAGAACTAGGAATACTGGAGTAGCAGCACCCCAATAGACGGCGTAAATGCTGTAGCAAGGCGATCTCGACCAAGGGAGATGCGAAGTGTGTCGTATCGGTGATCATGCCAAATCCGGCGAGAGAGTTAAGGTAGGATGCCTGCTCCCAAAGTAATGTGAAGCATGTGTCACTAAACGACGGTAACCGCCGCACGCTGATCTCCCGATGTCGATACCTCAAGGAACTGCAACGCAATGGGCTCGAGAGCTGTTCTCCAGCCATGCATTCATGTGTAGCTCTGCGATTGGCGGAAAGGTCCCTGTAGCGAACCTAAAAGAGGAGGGAAATATCACCGTTATCTATCTTGTAGCCGCCGGCAGGGGTTTATGGCTATTGTCTCTGTTAATAGGGGTCAGTTATGTATGTCAGCTTCTATGCCCTAAACAGCTACGCAAACTGTTTTAAGGAGATCAATTATTAATCTGTAGTTTAGCCAGTCTATGCAGATCTGCAGATGGTGACGCGAAAAATATATTTAAATGGACATAAATAAACTCTGAATAAGCAATAAAATGGATTCTAAGATAATGTTTAGTATAGATTTACTCACGAAGTAATTTCTATATAAATACAGTTTATTACTTTTTGGACATGAAAATGCGGAGCTGGTCCCACTTTATACATCGGCAAATAACTGTATATTTCCCTAACTAACTGTTCATGAGAGCCACAATAAGTATCATACACACTTGAGAGTAGAAGTTTCAGATTATCACTCGTAAATTAATGAAGTCCATCGAACACTGCTGTTTCAAATTAATCTGCGATTAATTACAGTATTGCTATAAAACACAGCTTGTCATCACACGAGTACACGATAGTTGAAATATCGCAGTTACACAGCCCTACTACCGACCATAGTTAACCACTTTTCATCCAGAGACTAGGTTCTGCAGCCGGCCGCGGTGGCCGAGGGGACTGTGGCGCGCCAGTCACGGTCTGCACGGCCACTACGGTCGGGGGTTGGAATCTCCCCTCGGTCATGGATATTTGTTCCGTCCTTAGTGTTAGCAAGTTCATAAGTAGTTTGCAAGTTAAGGGACTGATGATCCCCTAGTTAAGACCCATAAGCTATACAAATATAATTATTATTATAAGTTCTGCAGTCACAGTCCCATACATTTGCTAAGTCCACACACACCTATCTCTTCAAATCATAAGTTCGTAACGTGGCTTCAGACCGCCCAGTCACAACCTATCAACCCCACATCCAAGTCACGAGTCTCTTACCAAAAGGTCAAAATCGTGCTCTACCTGCTCCCACAACTCTATCCTTCCGCGCATCCTAACGCCTCATCTTTAAAATACAATTTCCCTTCCAAAATACATTCAATATCACAGAATTAATTGCATTGACCGTCTTTCTACAAATTTTGTTTACATTCAACAAACAAATACATATTAGAATGCGGCTGCGGCAACAAAAAGAGACGCTGAGGGGCGGTGCTTGGACGACGCTCTCCGCTCGGGTGTGAAGGCTTGTTCTTCTCTTTAAGCGCATGGTGGCTGCCTACTGCCTGTTGCGTTTCCTTTGGTCGTTACCAATACCTGGAATATTTCAAATACCTCGTCTGTGACGCTAGTGTTCTTCTGAATCACGTGGTTATTAAGCACAAAGAGTGGATTTTATGTGACGTTTTTCCTTTCTGCGACCTGGTTGCCGCCCCCTGGGCGTATTAGGAAATCAGGATTTGGCTTTTAAATCTTTCTTCGTTGTTCCTATCGGCGGCGAGTTGTAATATGACAGTTCTCCTGTTAGTAGATGTTTTTCCTCTCGTTGTTGTTGCTGCCGCGTGACCGGTTGTAATTTGCAGTTTTTCGTTGTGGTTGATCTTCCTTGCTGGGCTAGTCATTATCAGTGGTATGTGGTACCAAGAGTAGTTCCTTTACCTGATAGAAGTGTCACACCTAGTCAAGGAAAGAAGGAAAACAAAAGGCAAAGTTTAATTTGGAAAGGAAGGAAGGAAGCTTGGAGTTTAACGTCCCATCGACAGCGTGGTCATTAGAGACGGAGCTTACGCTCGGAAGATTTGGGTAAGGATGTGGAAAGAAATCGGTCGTGCCCTTTCAAATGAACCATCCCGTCATTTGCCTGAAGTGATGTAGAGAAATCATGGAAAACCTATATTTGGATGGCCGGAGGTGGATTTGAACCACCATCCTGCGATGGTCCAGTTACCACTGCGCCACCTCACTCGGTCTTAATTTGGAAACATTTCCGCCCCCCACCCACACCCTCCATCTTATTGACTTGTCACCTGTGGCGGTGCCTCCCCCTTCCTCATGTGGAGAGGATTGTATGTTTGCCAAGATAGTGGCGGACTGATTTGAGTAAATGTGCCATCATTACCATCATCATCATCATTAGAGACTGATTTTGTCTTTCAGCGTTCAGTCTGGAGCTAAGTACCTCTAATAATATTCCTCCGTGATCCCCTATTCAATGCTAACATTGATGCCTCGTCTGATGTTATGCCTATTACTTCAAAATCATTCTGCACCGAATCTAAGTACTTTTTTCTTGGTCTACCTCGACTCCTCTTACCCTCCGCTGCCGACCTCATGAGTCTCTTAGGTAACCTTGCTTCTTCCATGCGTGTAACATGACCGCACCAACTCAGTCTGTTCGCTCTAACTACTTCATCTATGGTGTTCATTACAAGTTTTTCTTTGATTTCCTCATTATGGACACCCTCCTGCCATTGATCCCATCTATTGGTACCTGCAATCATTCTTGCTACTTTCATATGTAACCTCTACCTTATGAATAAGGTAACCTGTATCCACCCAACTTTCACTCCCATACAAGAAAGTTGGTCGAAAGATAGAACAGTTCACTGCTAACTTAGTCTTGGAGCTTACTTCCTTCTTGCAGAGAAGTGTAGATCTTAGCTGAGCACTCACTGCATTAGCTTTGCTGCACCTTGCTTCCAGTTCTTTCACTATGTTGCCATTCTGTGAGAAAATACATCCCAGGTACTTTAAACTGTCTGCCTGTTCTAACTTTGTTCCTCCTGCGCCAAAAGTTTTCAAAGAGCTGTAATTAACGTTTATCAAGGTTTGACACTTTTAAAACTGTTGTTTTAAAATTTAAAATCATTGGGGTGTTTTGGGTAACATTTATTTAGATTATTCAAGGTTATAAATCTGATAGTTGCTCTATACCAGCTAATTATTCTTTAGGCTGTAGAAAGCTATATCTCTTTATCTTAAAACTGTTTGTAATCTTATAGGGTTTGAAGCCGGATAGTAAAGTCGACACAATATTTCAGCGCCGCAACTGCCCGCCATCATCAGGTGAGCGTGCTGGTACACAATCTCGCTGGCGATTGTACAGATCAGGGTGGGGAATGTCTCATCTCTTAATTGGCCTAAACTTACAAACTACTTATGAACTAGCTTATACTAAAGCAACGCCGAGTGATATTACTTGCGTCGTAATTTGCATCTGATTGCGGCTCGACTTCAGTTATTGCTTTAAAAAACTGTTTTGGTATCGATTTTCCTACTTGCCCATTATTTGTTACTTTTCTGTTTGTTACTGTTTTGTTTGTTTCATTGTGTGAAATGGATGTAGAAGTTATAAGCTCATCGTAGGATGATTGCAAATCCGTTGCAGAAAGCCCGAGAAACCTGGCGATGGGACGTGTTTATTTTTGTCTACATCCTAATTGCTTCATGAAAATATTTCAATGGCTGGCTAGATTTAAGTCGATATTACATGTCACGTAACTAACGAATGGAAAAGATGTTGGTTTTTCACGTTGGACCTGTTTGAGGGCTCTCATGATAAGAAATACCTCTCTCATGCATAGGTGCGTATCACGCATACTTATGAGACTATTGTGATCTTATGGCAACTGAAGAACCCTTTTGAATGTTTATAGGTAAGATACTTATTGCTGCCTTCGGCGATCCAAAATCAGAAGTAAAATGGTTGCCTTTAAATGGACATTTCAATGAATGATACATTAACTTGTTAATTCCAGTGGTTGACTAAAGAATTTTATCAAGTAATGACGTGTGTGTCCCTATGTTGTTAATCAGCCAATACCCATCCTCGACCTATTGTATTATGCCCCAAAGTTATCCTCCATCGTCATTGCGCAACAATTCGCTATCCTCGCGTCGAAATATACCGAAAACTATACTCAACGAACGAGGTGCAGCTTAATACAAGCAAGCGTGTTTAAAATGAATTACAAAGGCTTATGACGTGTAGCATAGGTAATAAACGCAGAAAGAGATTTACAGGTAAAATTAGAAGAAAAGAAACGAAAGATAGTGTTGAAATAATAAACGTCCTATAGCGGAGCATCGAACAGTGTCAGCAACCAAATTCAAAATGAATTGTGATTGTTTTTATTATCTCAATGTGTTCGTTGTTAAAAATTTGTCCAACATGGAGGGCGATTGTTTTTAATTTGTTAATAAGTTCTAAGTTAAAGATAAAGGACGTTTGTTTTTAGTATGTCAGTAATCTGATTGTTAAGAAAAATGAAAAGACTACGGTTTCAGCAACGTCAAACCTACGAAATCGCGAGTAGAAACTACTTCTAAGGTAATTCTGTTGGTTAATGAAACTTGCTTGGTAGTAACAGATGTTGGCGATATTGATGCAGTATCAAATAATACAGTTAAAGAAGACAACAAATTGCTGTTAAATCTCAGTTAATTTTTATAGTTTCTGACACATAGTTTCAACAAAAAGTGACACTTCATTTACACACAATATGCACATGCTAACTGAAACTAAGAATTACATATTTCTGTGCTTTTAGATATGTAGTAAGCTTTTGGGGATAGCCCATGTTCAGGTTCCGGTTCTAAACTTAAATGATGCGGTGTTTACGATTCCTACAGTATCTGAAACAAAAATCGTGATAGTTCCACGCCAGAAGAAGTCTGTTTCGGTTACTTTCATTCACTTAAGACGTATGGTGATATTTTTTGTGGTAGCTGCGCTGGTTCAAAAACGGTATTTATTGTGCAGAAAGGCTACTTCTAGCAATACATGAAGTAAGCTCGCCCACTTCGACTCCTGATTAGTAGCCTGTGTATTCTCATCTTGATCCCCAGCACATATTTTCGTGAATGTTGTTTTTCGTCAATAAAGTTAGACTACTGCGAAAACCTAGCATTCACTTAGTAGTACACACAAATTTAATCTTTATTTGCATCACACCTTCTAGACTCCTGAGCAAATAGGTGTGCAGTGTTGTGCCACATCTTAATAATCTTCCTCAAGAATTGAGAAAGCTTAGAAGTATTCACGCACTTTCAGGGCTACAATGAAAAGTTTCCTCATGGCTCAGTCCTTATGTTGCGTCCTGGAATTGTAGGGAAAATTTTAAAATTAAGCTAATGTATTAGTTACGTTATCGTGCTTCTTACGTATAGCTAGGACTGTCGTGTGAATAGGATTGTTGTGCGATTCACTTTTCGATTACTACTCTCTTCTTACAATATGATGTACAAACTCGTTACCTGACCTTGAAGACAAGCTCCTCAATTGGGTCCTGCGGAACGTGAAAAATATAATTTATAATAATTGTAGTCAGCAGGGCTCGTGCATTTTGGTACGTCCTGTCTACTTCAACACTGGTCATCTCTTCATTGGTATTCCCAAAGGTAACTTGCTTGTTGATTTATATTGATTCCGTTATGCATACGATCTTATTTCCCTCTCGGCTGACATTCTTATTGTAGTAATTACGTTCTGCATGTTCAGTTCTGCTCGAATGTCGTAATTTATCTTTTTATTCATCAAACTAAACGCAGCCACATATCGGGATACTGGGAATGGCTGACTCGCGAGACAACGAGAGAGCCGTAAACATTACATGCAGTGTATTTCATAAGCAGAAATTCCACACCCATTATCAGCGGTATCATGTAACATTGTAACCGGTGTCATGTGACGACAGAGCCCTCGCCAAGAGATTTTCAAAACGAACTAGCAGACACGGTATCGGCCGTCACTGATGGCACCAGTGATCGACGTGTGTAATATCACAGGTCACTGGAGCCTCTACAATGGAGCCGAAAGCAGTTTTTGACTTCCTACTACCACCACCGAAACTAAATCCAACGCTTGCTGCTGAAGTTGTGTTTGTTGAACCTGGACATTGAGCCAATGAGGCACAGCGAGAACATCGAGAGGCCAGCCTAGACAGCCCACATGACAACAGTCTACTTGCCTACGTCACCAGCAGTTGCACCTTATCAGATGTCGCGGCAACGCAAGAGACTTCGCGACAACGTGCAGCTTCTGGACCAGGCAATACTGCCTTGATGCGTGGCACGTTTTGACTGCACGACAACATAGCGTGTGAGGTTTGGCGTGTTGAAACAGTAGAAAACTCCGTCCCACAGGCTGTAAAGGCCCACTGGGTGATGACCGGACGCCGTGTCATCCTTCGCCTGCAGACGTCAACAGATGCGGTGTTGACAAAGATAAACTTTGGATTTAGAGTTTTGATTGGTATTTTAAAAACAAGTGTTTGGATATTTTTTGAAATTCAACCATTAAGCGGATGAAGTAAGGGAAACTCTTTTGAGGGTGCTACTAAGAAATGCGAAAATTTGGATTTGGAACAATGGTTATAATTAAAAAAAATCGGGTTGTATCAAAATGCTTCATTAGGAAATAATTTGTGAAGTTAAATCTATGAAAACTTACATTTAGAAGTAGACACAACCAATGCAAACCATCCAGTCTACGCGAACGGTGGGATATTTTCTCCCAGTCTTCATCGTATAGTTTCACAAAAAAAGTAAAATAGGTCTAACAAATCATGATTTTTTTTCTTTAGCCCTATGTATTTACTTGTTAAATGATCTTCTTGTCAATTTCAGTTTTGTCCAAAAAATACCACTGATTTTGTCTTTCTAAGTCAAATACTTAGTTATATCCTTAGGCTGTTTTAATTAAAGGTAACTTCCTGTTAGTAATTTTCACTATGAGTAATTACTTGTGGAAAGGGAAAAAGAGTTTACTAATATGCCCATTGTTTATTTTAAAATGTTTTATTTTCTGTAATCAAGTTTTCGTTAGATTGTCAACGTACGTACTGATATAAGTCGGTGATGGACTACACCTTTCGTAACTCCAGTTCACATGTTCAAATGTTTGTTAGTCTATTTGAATTATCTTGTTTGGTCATCTGTCCCTATGCTTACAAGCTACTTATACTAACTTCACCTAACTTGAGGACTACGTACACACCCATATCCGATGAAGGACTCAAACCTCCGACAGCGAGCAACCGTGCGCTCCTCAGCAAGACGCCTTCAAGCGCTCTGCCACTCCACAGCGACTACGTAACTGCTCGACGTATTTCATTTATTTTATGTCTGCTGTCAGCTGTTTCTATTTCAGTTTTGTTAATAACGTGTAGACCTTGTATAGCTCTCATAAGATGAGACGCCATTCCTCTGCTCATTACTACTACAGTTAAAGCGACGTCTCACACAATATTGGAAATATACTCTGGCTAATCCGTTCTTTCCTGAAACTTATCGATCCCAGATTACCAGAAGTACTGGATTATTGAGAGTATAAAAAGTGCATGTTTAAGGTACTTACTCCCTATCTATTAGCAGGGCGCTGTAGTTTTTAGCTGAGTGAAGAGTTGCTAAGGAGGATCACAGAACAGATTAGCTGTATCTCTGACGTCACGGTCTGATGCCTGCTCTAATTCTGGTACCTTTGGCGACAGTGCCGAACTCTGTAAATCATTTGTTTCTACGAAGAAGAAAACAATATCCACCTACGTGCCGCCGTATATACTAGCTTCTAGGTCTCATTTAGCAATAAAAAACTATTGACCCAGTTGGAATTATGGTACAAATGTGTTTCCTTTTAAATGTGGCACCTCAATATGTTTAATGAAAACACACTTTAAAAACTTTTATATGCATTCTTCAGTGTTTTAGAGCAGTGGTGCAATTCTCCTGTCACAGAATAGTAACTATAAGTTCTGTTAATTAAAATATTCCAGTGATTTATATTATTCTATGAACTCTATAACACATACCCTTTGCCATTATTATCTGGACTTATTGGCTTTTCTGTTGGATGTGATATCTATGTAAGTTCATTTCCCAATGATTATTTTATTAATTGTGAAATGTGTTCATTAATTCAAGTACCCGACCCTGTCAATGACTATTATTTTCCAGTAAACATTTCTTACGTGTAAATGTTGTGCACGGATGTGGCTCGCTATACAGTTTATCAGCATAACCCATGAATTGTTTGCGATAGTTAATTGCTTTTACCAGCTGTAGGGATTCTGCATATTTTTACACTTTAGATCATAGTCCAATTTATTTTAAGGGTGTCAAGAAAATAGTATGATTCCAATAGTATCGAAAATTGCCAAAGCCATATCGATAGGGACATTATTCCAGCTCTGATTTACCCTGATGTTGCAGAAGTTCGTCCGCAGGTACAAAAAAGCTTATACAGAGTCATTTCTCAACAGCGCAGCGTACATTTTCATAAATTTATTCCACGAAATTTTTCCAATTCATGAAATATTACTGATGTCTGAGGAAAATCTTTGCTTTGCAGACCCGATCCAAGTTACGGTGAATTTAAAATACCTTGCATGTTTATTCAGCAAAAGACTTTGGAGAACTTTTTCATTCATTCGAGTGTCAGAAACATTACGTATGATTTTATTAAACAGAATTTCATGAACTCTTATCATCCTCCTTTTGATACGTGTACGAGAGTACAAATGTAAATGTAACTTAGATATGGCAAATAATTCAGAGAAGACAGTTCCAATTTCAATTCAACAATGCTAAAATTTGAAATGCGGTTAATATAGTATTGTTTAACTAAGCCTAACTTAACCATCAACAACGTCTCCTGCGCTTGAGTATTGTGGCATGAATGGGACTGTGCACAAATGATTTAAATCATACCGACAGGAAGCACGCAGAAAGTTGAAATAAGCAGTTCACATAATATGCAAAAGCACCTGATTCCTCAAACTTGGAAATCAACAATAGTGTGCCATAACAGTCGGTCTTGGGTCCTCTGCTATTCTTAATATATATTAATGACTCGCCACATTCACGAATATACAAAGCTCATTCCTTTTGCTGATTAAGTGGTTCTGTGTAAATGGACTTTCGTTGAATTTTAATAAACACAGTATATACCGGGTGGTATGGGGAATACATAAATTAGAAAACTTAATAAATCACGGAATAATGTAGATAGAGCGGTAAAAATCGACACACATGCTTGGAATGACAAGAAAAAGAAATAAAAGATAAAAAAATGTCCTACAGATGGCACTTCATCTGATTAGAAAAGCAATAGTTAGCATAAAAATTAAGAAAAAGCAAACGTTATGTTCTTTTCAGGAAATTCTCAATATGTTCACCATAATTCCTCAACAATAGCTGTAGAATAATGTTGTGAACAGCACTGTAAATCATGTCCGGAATTATGGTGAGGAATTGGCGTCGGATGTTGTCTTTCAGCATATCTAGAGATGTCGGTCGATCACGATACACTTGCGACTTCAGGAAACCCCAAAGCCAATAATCACCCGGACTGAGGTCTGGGGACATGGGAGACCAAGTATGACTAAAGTGGCGGCTGAGCACACGATCACCACCAAACGACGCACGCAAGAGATATTACACGCCTCTAGCAAATACTTTTTTTTTTGTTCTAATAAAACCCCATGTCATTCGAAGCATGTGTGTCAATTTTTACCTCTCTATCTACATTATTCCCTGAGTTATTAACTTTTCAAATTTATACTGATTTTTTGATTCCCCAGTACAGTTCCATACAGTAAAAGGAATGACACCATTAATAAATATAGACTTTGATTAGAAATCTACCTTGTAGAGTATTCAAAATTGTGTATGGATTGATGAGGAGTTGGGCTGGAATAAACACACTGAAAATCTGCTGATACATTTGAGTTCAGCTGCTTATGCTATTGGCGTCATTAAAAATTTTGGTGATATGCGTCTCAGTAAATTAGTTTACTATGCCTATTCTCAATGTCTGCTTTCATATGGCATCATATTCTGGGGTACTTCATCACTTAGTACAAAACTTTTCATTGCACAAAAGCGTGTAACCAGAATAATTGCTGGAACGCACCGAAGATCATCCTGCAGACTCTTATTTGAAGAGCTAGGTATCTTCACAATATATATATATATATATATATATATATATATATATATATATATATATATATATATATATACTTTGATATTACCAACCCTAACGAAATAAAAAGCAATAGCAGTGTTCATAGCTACAACACTAGGAAACAGAATGACCTTGACTATTCAAGGTTAAATCTAGTTTTGGTACAAAAAGGGGTGACTTATGCTGTCACAAAAGTCTTCGGTCACTTACCAAATAGCATCAAAGGTGTGCCAACTAGGATTTAAAAATAAATTAAAATAATTTCTTAATGGCAACTCCTTCTACTCATTACATAAATTATTGGATATTAATTGGTAAATCTGCTATATATATATATATATACTAGCTGAATACCCGGCGTTGCTAGGGACTTATTTAAATGTTCAAATGTTCAAATGTTTGTATAGTTTATGGGACTTAACTACGGGGTCATCAGTCCCTAAACTTACAAACTAATTATGAACTACTTACGAACTAGGACGGCACAAATATCCGTGCCCGAGGGGGGATTCGAACCACCGACCGTAGTGGCCGTGAAGACCGTGACTGGAGCGCCTCATTCCCCTCGGCCACCGCGGCCGGCTGGAATTATTTATTACAATCTTCACATCCTCATCCCTTTTCTCTCACTTTCTCCTCCTACTCTTTGCTTTGTCCATCTCAACCTCTCCGTTTTCTTTGTCCATCTCCTCCTCTCCCCTCTCTCTGTTCGCCTCCTCCTCCCCCTTTGAATGTCTAACTCCTTGCTCCCTTTATCTGTCGGAAATGGCATAACTCCCTCTCCAACTCCTACAGCCTATTTACTCTTCCATTTAACAGTGAAAAATTAAATAACTCTGTTAATTTTAATCGTGATCAGTTAAGTGTTGTCTAAGATCACTGAAAGTTACTGTCCAAATGAAATCTTGAGTAGACAATGAAGTGTTGTTTTGAAGGTGCAGTGTGCCAGATTTTATCAAGATTGGAAGTCGAAGTCCGTAAGGAAAGCAGCAATATGTCCAATGTTTGTAGAACTTATGCGACTTAACTACGGGGTCATCAGTCCCTAACTTACAAACTACTTGTGAACTAGCTAATACTAAGAACGGCACAAATATCCATGCCCGAGGAGGGACTCGAACCCCCGACCATAGTGGCCGTACAGACTGTGACTGACGCGCCGCAGAACGCGCGGCCACCGTTCGTCTCCGTCTCTGTCGGACTCTGCGAGAGCTCTTGATGCATAAGATATCAACCTTGCAGCACCTTCCTGAATTTGCACAAGCACTACAACAATCCCATAACCACTAGCGTCTGTGTGAAGTTCAGTTTCCGCAGGCTCTTCGTATAGACTAATAACCAAGCAGTTGAGTCTGATAGATTCAGATGAAATATTCGTATAAGGCTAGAATTGGTGCGGAAGTTAAAGCCTCCATAAGTATCCGAAAAGCTCATTCTTTCGTCTCATCCCAGTAAAACTTGACGTCACCCTGCAGAAGTTCTTGCAATGGACGTGCCTTGTGAAACGATCTCCGTGTGACGACAGACCGACGATGCTTCTAACATCACGGGTGTACTGAGGAGTTGGGAATTCTGTGACTGCCCTTATTTTATCTGGATAAAGTCGCACACAATCTCCGTTCACCAGGTGCTGCAAGATTTTTGTTTATTTGGCGACGAAGAGGCACTTCTTTGGGTTGAGCGGAGTCCAGCTGTCTGAACCAACACAGTTGACAGGCGGTTTAGATGTTCCGAAAATGTCCTTGAGAAAACGAATATGTCATCTAGATAACAAAAAATGTCGTCTATTTAAGACGTCGAAACAAGCTGACCATCATGTGTTTGAATGTGGCCGGACATTACATAGTCCAAACGGCATTACCTTGAATTCATAGAGGCCATTATGCGTAATAAAAGCAATCTTCTCCCTTTCAGTCTTGTCATCCTCGATTAGCCCGTAACATGTCTGCATTTCCATGGTTGACAAGCATGTATCTCCTTTCAAACAGTCTAATGCGTCGTCAATGCGCGGCAATGGGTAAACATATTTCTTTGTAATTTTGTTCAGCTGCCGATAGTCGACACAGAAGCGCCACGTGGCATCATTCATCTTCACGAAGACCATTGGAGATGACCAGGGACTCTTAGAAGGTTGAATATTGTCATCGTGCAACATCTTCTCCACTTCTTCCCGAATTATCCGTCTTTCAGCTGGAGACAATACGAACGCTGGCTAATTGGAGGATGATCCCCATGTTTTATCGTGGGCCGTTTCATCTGCCTCTTCTCTTGTCTGGCCTGGAATGCACCTGAAAATTGGTGTAGGACTGTTAACGGCTGCTGACGTTCCTGCGTCAGACTGGGCCCTACATGCAATGCTTTGGTAGTTTCCTCTAGTGCGTTGTCGGCAGTAATTCGTCGATGACATTGAGCTCACCGTCCTGGACTTGTTCGGCTGTTCCAATACACATTCCCTTAGAAATGAGTTGCGATTGTTCGTGAAAATTTGTGCTCCAAAGTTCTTCTCGACTACCTGTAATGCTTGTGATAGCCGCTGGTATGTAAATTTCCTTTGTTATGCTGATTAGCGTTTTGCGATAGACAAGTATTTCATCGACCAACTTGTCATCTCGGCTGCTGACTGGAACTCTTCTCATTGTTAATGGCGTGATCTCAACATACTCGACAGCAAATAACCTCCTAGATAAATCCATTTTACCTGTACTCGTCGGGACGGCTTTCTCAATTTATAGCACAGATCTTACACAGACAATGACAGCCTGGGATCCCTGAAGGAAGTCCCATCCGAGAATGACGTTATTACGTTCCTGAGCCAGATGGTGTCTCTCATTCTGAGATCACCACGCAGCCTACAAGATCTGGTCTTTCACACCAACGTTAGGCGGGTGATGGAGCCCCTTAGAGGAATGGTAGAAAACCAACGTGCACTCCGTGTGTATACCGGGTGGTGTCATTCCAGTTGCTGAACGGATCCTACCGGATGCCATGAAGGGTAGGGGATGCAGCCAGCTGCAGGTGGTGGCTCAGGTCGATTGCAATGATGTGTGTCGCTTCCTACCTGAAGAGATTCTGTCAGGTTTGTAGTGGCTATCTGAAGTGGTAAAGACTGCCGTTCTTGCTTGCAAGATGAAAGCGGAGCTCACCATCTACAGCATAGTTGACAGATACCTCGACTTGCACCATCGGGTGGTTGGGATATGGGTTCCGCTGATTAGGTCAAGTGGTTAAGTGGTTGATGGCTTTGAGGAAGCGCTAAAGGGGCTGTCTCGAATGAGAAATATCGATCTAGGAACTATCGGTATAACAGTTATAAATTGTCGTAGCTGAGTCTGGAAAGTACCAGAACTCAAAGTATTAAAATAAATTAAATAAAAATACATAATACATATTAGTATAGATAACAAAAGTTGGCTTAAGCCGGAAATACGTTCAGCAGAAGTATTTGCAAAAAAACTGTGTTCAGAAATGATAGATTAAACAAAATAGGTGGAGGCGTGTTCGTTGCCGTCAAAAGTAGTCTATCGTATAGTGAAGTCGCAGATGATAGTTCCTGAGAGTTGCTATGAGTAGAGGTAGTACTCGAAAATCGTAAAAAGTTATTAACTGGTTCCTCAATCTGTTGGCTAAATTATATTATGAAATTAGGAGGTATGCATAAAGCTACGTGTGAAATTGTACTATTTTCATTCTCTGAGAATTACTTCGAACAATTAGTTCATGAGCCAACTAGAATTGTAAATGGATATCAAAACACACTTGATTCTGAGCAACAAATAATCCTGAGTTCATAACGATCATAAAAACGGATACAGGTATTAGTGAACACAGAGCTGTGATAGCGAGATTGAATGTCGAATAGCCCAAAGTTATCAAAATTAAACGTAATGTATATTTATTCAAAAAAGCAGAAATGCAATACATTTCTTCTTGAAAGACAGTTTCCATACGTTCCTAACAATAAACGTAAAGGTAGCCCATGTGTGGCTCAAATTCAAAGAAGGTGATCCCCATTTGTACACGCAAGAGGTCAGGACAATGTTGCAAAAACAACGGAAAAGGTATGCTAAACTTAAACGAACACAAAATCTCCAGTATTGGCGATCCTACACCGAAAATCAAAATTTAGTGCATATTTCAATGCGATATGTCTACAATACTTTAACAAAAAACTCTTTCTCTAGATTTGACTGAAAACCCAAAGTAAATTTGGTCATATCTTAAATATATTGAGGGCAAAACACATACAATACCATCACTACGTGATAGTAATGGCGATCCAGCCAATTATAGTGCAACTAAAGCAGAATTACTAAACATAACTCTTAGAAACCCGTTCACCGAAGAAGACGAAACCAATATTTTAGAGTTAGAATAAACAAACATAGGCTAGAATGAGTAACGTTGAAGTAGATATCCTTCTGGTCCGGACTGTATACCCATTAGATTTCTGTCTGACTATGCTCAAGCGGTAACTCATTTAACAGCCATATACAGCCGCTCTCAAAAAGAAGGATCTGTACTAAAAGATTGTAAAGTAGCACAGGTCACACCTATATTTAAGAAAGGCAGTAGGAGTAACCCACTAAACTACAGGCCTATTTTACTGACGTCAATTTGCAGCAGGATTTTGGAACATATCCTGTATTTTCAAATATTTTGAATTATCTCGAACAAAATGATCTATTGAACCAAGATCAACACAGATTTATAAAATATATTTCATGCGAAACACAACTTGCTCTTTACTCACACGAAGTGGAGTGCTATCGACAAGGATTCACAAATTGATTCCGTATTTCTTGATTTCCGGAAGGCTTTTCACACCGTACCTCACAAATGGTTTTTCATCAAATTGCATGGTTATGGTACATTGCCCCAAATATGCGACTGGATAGGGGATTTCCTGTTAGAGAGGGCACAGTTAGTAGTAATCGTTGGTGAGGTATCGACTAAAACAGAAGTAATACCGGGCGATTCACAGGGCAGTGTTATTGGTCCTCTGTTTTTCCTTATTTACAGAAACGATTTAGGAGAAAATCTAAGCAGCTCTCTTAGGTTGTTTGCAGATGACGCCGTCATTTACCATCTAGTAAAATCATCTGAAGATCAAAATCAACTGCAGGACGATCTAAATAAGATATCACTATGGTGTAAAAATTTGCAATTGATTATAAATAATGAGAACTGTGAAGTCGTCCACATGAGTACGATAAGAAGTCCGTTGAAATTTGTTTTTAAGATAAATCAGTCAAACGTGAAGGCCGTGAACTCACCAAATACCTAGTAATTACTATTATTTCAGATTTAAACTGGAAGAAAGAACACGTAGGTAATGTCGTGGGAAAGGCGAACCAGAGACTGCGTTTTATTGCAGAACCCTTAAATGATGCAATAGAACTACTAAAGAAATTGCATACTCTATGCTTGTCCGTCTTTTTTTTTAGTATTGCTGCCCAGTGTGGGATCCATATCAGGTGGGTTTGACGGTGGACATCGAAAGAGTTCAAAGAAGAGCACCTTGTTTTGTACTGTCACGCTGCAGTGGAGATAGCGTCACGGAAATATTACTGGATCTGGGATGGAAATCATTACAACAACGGCGCTTATCGCAGCGGCATGGATTACTTACGAAACTCCAATTGCCAACATTCTTCTCCGAATGCGAAAATATATTGTTGACCACCACTGACATAGGTAGAAATGATCATCAGAATAAAATACGAGAAATGAGAGCTCGAACGGAGAGATTCAGTTGTTCTTTCTTCCCGCGCGCTATTCGAGAATGCAATGGAAGATAAATAGTATAAAGGTGGTACAATGAACCGTTTGCCAGGCACTTAAATGTGATTTGCAGAGTATCCCATGTAGATGGGTCGCCTGACCTAGTTTTCCTGAACACGGCGTTTAGGCGAGCGACTTTTATCTACGTAAGGCGACGGTGAACGGCGGTTGCATGTGGAGACCGACCACGTCCAGGATACGGCGACGGGCTTCGTCCCGTTGGTCAACAGTAATCATATGCAGTTGACTGCCGTTGAAAGGGCTGCTCCAGGGGTTGGAGATTTGCGGCATAATAGTTGTCAAATACTAGTCGTCTCTCCCTACAGCATCGTAGATGTTCGGGAAGGCCACAGTGAAAAAACACAATGGCGTGTTGCCTTCTGTCCTCCAGACATCTCAGGCCGGAGAATTTGGTTGTGGTCGCGTCAGTCGATTTATAAATTGCCGCTTTGCGCCTGCGCTGTAAGTCGTAGTAGGGCGAGGCCATTCTTCACGTCGACTCGCGGGGCCGAGAGGCGCTAATATTTGAAATACTTCCTAAGCAGCGACGGCTCTCTCATGACCTGGTGATCGCTTAGTCCAGCAGTACCGACTGCCATAAACTGTTGTAATTCTTAATATTCACAGAATTTATGACATCAACTGCGATTGGGCAAAGCTGAAAATGTGTACCCAGCCCGGATTCGAACCCGGATCTCCTGCTTTCTAGGCAGATGCGCTGACCCCTACACCACAGGGGACACAGTGATCACAGCACCTGCAAGGACTACCTAAGCACGTCTCCTGTCAGAAACAAATTCCCAGCTTCGCCCAGCCCACAGTACTCAAACTCTTAGTTATGAAACTAATTCTCATAAGAGTAAGGGCTTCAAACTTGCCCATCCCTCCCCACTAACGTTAGGATCATTGCCCGTCACCGGCATATTATACATATACATGTGGCGTCTGTTCCGAAAGAGTTTCATAACTACGAGTTTGAGTACTGTGGGGCAGGGCGAAGCTGGGAACTTGTATCTGACAGGAGACGTGCTTAGGTAGTCCTTGCAGGGGTGTAGGGGTCAGCGCAACTGCCCAGAAAGCAGGAGACCCGGGTTCGAATCCCGGTTGGGTACACATTTTCAGCTTTGCCCAATCGTAGTTGATGTCATATATTCTGTGAATATTAAATAATAACAACTGCAGGATCAGAAGTGACGTCTGCTCTTTCGGAACAGACGCCACATGTATATATGTTGTAATTCTTCTCTCACATTTTGTCGTATGAGAGCAGCAAAGATATGCCGGTCTTTCACAACGACCATATGGACAAAATTTGGGATTCTGGTGTTCTTCTTTCGTCCAACCCTCCTCTGATACATCTCTTCAATCTTCTGGCTTATCTTTTAACAGAAGAGCTTGATGCATGTCTTCCGCAATGCCCTTCATTAGGTGTGAAACATTATCGGCCTGCGTTATACCTGGGATAACTACATGACATAGGGCCAAAACACTCTGTATATACGTCTGTGTTGACTCACCATGTCGCTGGGTCCTGTTCTTCAGTTGCTCTACTGATAAACGGTGGTGGTCTCCAAACATCTTTTTCCCAGCTGTCGAGCAGGTCCTCGTTATTTTCAAACCACTGCTGGGCCGTCGTGTCCGGGCAGAAATATAAATTTGCCAAATACATAATGTGATCCCACCTAGTATACTCGGTGACTCACTCGAATACTTTTTGCCATTTATTTGAATACTGTTCTGCTTCTCCCGAGAACACCTCTGGGTGTCTGATGTGCAGCTGCCTTACCACTGGTTTTGGCATCCATGGTTCGTTTGGTGACACGGACCTTTGGACGAAGGTAATGTGGATACCCTTTGTATTCCTGTTCTTGTCCGTGTAGACGACGGCTCTTATGCTGCCAAATCGGAGCCACGATGATGCAGATGTATTGCCGGTTACCCAGTGCCTCCACCAGGAAGTGTCACGTTGTAAACTGCAAGTGGTCGTTAATAGAGCATAACACTTACACATAGAATACATTGACTGCTAACGATAAGCGTACACATAGTAGAGACTGGCTCCTGCTTCGACTGTTGCACTATTTATACATAGGAAGAATGTTGTGGAACCTACTCAAACAAAACAAACATGTGGAACATTCTAGAAATAGTAAATACAAAGAAATAATTTTTCTCCTGCCTGTGGCGGGATTTGAACTGAGGACCGCAAGTACAGCGTTCTGCGATGCTAACCACTACACCACGCGCGCTGTCGGAAGAAAAATCATCATCAATATTTATTGTACATAACCGGCCATTAAGACCCATGACAGAAAGCAAAAGAAATATTACATAGATTAATTACTATATAAAGTTCACTGTCAAAATCAGTCACACAGGAAGGAGTACTGTCCCAATCACAGTCGCAGGTATCTATTGCAGATGTTGAGCCACTTTCTTCTGTCCATAGCATCTTCAAGGGATGCTGTTGGTTCTACCTGCTGCAACGTTCTCAACACCCTATCTTACCATCTAGTCCTTGGACGACCTCTTGGACGTCTTCCGATCAGCTGAGAGTTAAACGCTCGGTTAGGAATAGATTCTCCAGCTCTTATGACATGTCCCAACCACTGAAGTCGTCGCCCTCTGATGTACCTACCAACGTCTACTTTTCCAAAACGTTGGTACAGGTCCTCTTTTTGTCTCCTTTCCCATCTTCCATTTTCTATATTAAATGTAGGCCAATAGATCTTTCTGAGCACTTTCCTCTCGAATGCACAAATGCGCTCTTCCAGTGTTTGTGAGGTTGCCCATGTCTCGCAACCATATAACAGAACAGGTCTTACAACTGCCATGTATAGTTTGATCTTGCTGTTTTGTGAGACCAAGCGTGACTTGAATAAATTATTGAGTCTAAAATATGCACGATTGGCATTAACAATCCTCTGTTGAATATCTTTCTCTATCTCGCTTTTACTAGATAGTATCGACCCAAGGTACTTAAATTTCTCCACTCGTTCAAAATTATGTCCGTCAATATTGATGGTGTTAGGGAAATCTTGTCGTCGTGAGATGATCATATATTTAGTTTTCTCGTCGTTGACCACTAATCCCACTTTGATTGCCTCTTTCATAAATATAGCGGTGTCAGATGTTATCTGATCAAGTGATTCTCCCATAATCACCACGTCATCTGCAAAAGCCAAGACTGTGTCAAACCCCATGATCTCCATCTCCCTGCCATTGCCAATTTCGCGTCGTACCTTTTCCAGAGCAATGTTGAATAGCACTGGAGACAAGGGGTCTCCTTGTCTCAATCCGTTTCGAACAGTGAAAGGCTCTGACATTTTATTTGCGAACCTTACTTGGCAGCTTGATTCTATATAGCATGCTTCAACCAGTTTGATGTATTTTCGTGTGATACCTACCTCCTCCATTATCTTCCATAGTGCAGTCCGATTTATGCTGTCATACGCCTGTCGGAAGTCAATAAATATGAGGTGTAGTTCTCTATCAAATTCATAGTATTTCTCCATTAGTTGCCGTAGTGTAAAGATGTGGTCAATGGTTGAGTGTCCTGTCATGAACCCACACTGGTACGCTCCTATGATCTTTTGTAGAATAGGTTTCAGACGGCCAGGTAACAGGGAGGTTAAGACTTTATAACCTATCTCAAGCAACGAGATTCTTCGATAATTGCCTACTTGAGTGACCTCTCCTTTTTTAAAAATAAATAATAAATAAAATAATTGTCTAGATCTACATCTACATACATACTCCACAATTCACCGTAAGATGCGTGGCGGAGGGTACACTATACCACTACTAGAAATTTCCTTTCCTATTCCACTCCCAAATTGAAGGAGAAAAAAAAGAATGCCTATATGCCTCCGTACGAGCCCTAATTTCCTTATCTTGTCTTTGTGATCTTTACGCGAAATGTAAGTAGGCGACAGCAAGATCGTACTACACTCAGCTTCAAATTCCGGCCCTCTAAATTTCCACAACAGAAATTCACGAAAAGAACGTCGTCTTTCTTCCAGCGATCCCCAACTGAGTTGCCGGAGCATTTCCGGGACACTCGCGCATTGGTCGAACCTACCGGTAACAAATCTAGCTGCCCGCCTCTGAACCGCCTCTATGTGTTCCTTTAAACCGATCTGCTGCGAGTCCCAAACACTTGAGCAATACTCAAGACGTGGTCGCACAAGCGTTTTATACGCGGTCTCATTTAGAGGTGAAGTACATCTTCCCAAAATTCTCCCAATAAACCGAAGTCGGCTGTCCGCCTTACTAACAACTGTCCTTACATTTTCGTTCCATTTCATATCGCTTTGCAATGTTACGCCTAGATATTTGAACGACGCGACAGCATCAAGAAGCTCACTACTAATGCTGTATTCGAACCTTATGGGATTGTTTTTTTCTACTCATGCGCATCACCTTACATTTTTCTACATTGAGAGCTAGCTGCCATTCTTCGCACCAACTAGAAATTTTGTCTACGTCATCCTGTATGCTATTACAGTCAGTTACAGACGACACCCTACCATACACCACAGCATCATCAGCAAACAGCCGCAAATTACAACTTACTCTGTGCATCAGATCTTTTATATAGGTAGAAAATAATAGCGGTCCTATCAGACTCCCCTGGGGCACGCCTGACGATACACTCGTCTCTGATGAACACTCGCCGTCGAGAACAATGTACTGCGTTCTATTACTTAGGAAGTCTTCGAGCCAGTCACAAATCTGTGAACCTATTCCATTGTCATCTAATGTACTATCTTGTAAAGACACATTTTATTAAAAATGTTCAAATGTTTGTTAAGGTGAAGGGACTTAACTACGGGATCATCAGTACCTAAACTTACAAACTACTTATGAACTACCTACAACTAAGGACGGCACAAATATCCATGCCCGAGGGGGGATTCGAACTCCCGACCGTAGTGGCCGTGCAGATCGTGAGTGAAGCGCCTCAGTCCCCTCGGCCGCCGCAGCCGGCACACGTTCCACATCATTATGAAGTGCCGTAGTCGTGATCTAATGTAACATAATCAATGTTGTGTGCGACTTTTCGGATATTTGCCGGATTAGTCTTGGCCGGACTAGTGAAGGCTGGTTTAGTGTAAGTCGTATAATTGACATTAACATTAGGAGTCGATTTCCCCGCCGGCCGCGGTGGCTGAGGGGACTAAGGCGCTCCAGTCACGGTCTGCACGGCCACTACGGTCGGGGGTTCGAATTCCCCCTCGGGAATGGATATTTGTGCCGTCCTAGTTCGTAAGTAGTTCATAAGTAGTTTGTAAGTTTAGGGACTGATTCAAATTCAAATGTTTGTATAGTCTACGGGACTTAACTACGGGGTCATCAGTCCCTAAACTTACAAACTACTTGTGAACTACTTACGAACTAGCCCGAGGGGGGATTCGAACCCCCGACCGTAGTGGCCGTCCAGACCGTGACTGGAGCGCCTCAGTCTCCTCGGCCACCGCGGCCGCTTAGGGAGTGATGACCTCGTAGTTAAGTCCCATAGACTATACAAACATTTGAACATTTAGTCGATTGCCTGACGCTTAATTCAGGTATTGCTGCCAAAGTACAGTGTTGGTGTGAACAGCGTCGCAATAAGGACTAACCGTGGACCGTGATATTTACTTCTGCTGAGCCGTGACGTCATAATCGCGAGAGTGGCGCCCCCCGCAGTGCGAGCTGAGCTGTCCGGCGGCCAGCCGCCATAGGACACGGCTGCGGGCTGCGGGCTGCGGTGGCCTCCGTTATTAACCCCTCGCCTCAGCTGAGGTTACGACCCTCCCCCCTCCCCCCCCCCCCCCCGTCTGCCACGCAGGGACGGCCCAGGCGAAGCCACGGCGACGTAATTACAGGCGGCAGTCCGGCGAGGCGAGGCGCCTGTATCGACGCCCGCAGACGCTAATCCGCACCCACACCCCAGCTGCAGCCGTCAACTAGCAGGTGGGGCGCACGTCCGTACTATACGCTGCCCTGTCATTCGGGACATACGTACAGGGTGAGTCACAAGTCGCTGTACACCGTTTCTGAGCCGTGCTGGCCGCGGCGAATTAGCCGTGCATACTGGGGTGCCGTGCTGCGGTGCGCGCTGCCGTTCGCCGTCGGCGGTTAGAGTACTCACTCGGGCGAAGCTGTATTGTTGTCCTTACTGTAAGGGTAATTAGTGATTATAAGTGTTTTAGTAATGAAAACGGAATAACCTATTAAAGTGGAAATGTAAAGTCTAACGCAAAGTGTAAAGCAGGGAAGCGGCCAGCAGCAGGCACGTGGAGTCTCGAATCGCTGGAACAGCAGATCACCGCGCAGCACATTCCGACGGCGCCGCGCGGCCACGGCTCACGTGTTCGAGAAATCGCGAAGTTGACGAATCAGCTCAAGAGGTCATCAGCCAGCCATCTCACGAGCAGTGAGAATAGCGAAACCTGACCAAGAAGAATGCATAACGTCAACAGTTTGATACCGTCACAAGGCCAGTACAGTTACTTATCCAGGCAAACGTGACTAACATTTCAGCAATCCATCGCCGCACGAGTTTAAGGCTCCCACACGTGACAAGGTTACACGTTTTGGCAGTTTTGGAAGAACGTGACTGGAAGCCAGTGATCGGCTAGCGCCTCTCCGCGTGACCGAACATTCTGGAAATTTCTCCACGTGACAGAGACCTACTTTAACCAATACCTGGACAATTGGAGCAGAGGGGGTCATCATTCGTTGCTTCAGCACGACTGAAGTTTGGCACCATTCCGGCCGGTCACGCAACCGACATCAGAAGAATGAACTAGGCGAGCAGTCGCGAGAACGGAAGAAGAATTAAAGAAGACTTACCGGGCACCTAGGCAGCTGAGAGGACGATGGGACTGCGGTCTCTCGATAGCTGACCTGTGACATTTAGTCAATAATCGACAGCTGCGAGAGAGGAGCCCAGGGGTCGTCGGTTCGACGTCGCCAGCGCCCCATACTGCCCCTTCGATGGACGACGCACTCACCCACAAGGGCCACGAAGCCAGAAGAGTTAGGACGCCTACATGAGGTACTGGCAGTAGTCACAACGGGGAACGCGAACTATTGAATAAAGCCACGCGCCGCGTTGCGTCGCCGCTATGGACTGTAACGAAGACTCCGCGCCCGGCATCGCCGCTGCTGCTGCCTACGCGTAACCGGACCGCAGGCATCCGCTATCAGCGCGCCAGCCTGCTGCCTTCGAGTAAGAGAATAACTAAATGTAAGGAAATTACCATTTGTAAATAAAAAGCTATCTGCTTCAATGCTGTCCCATTTCAACATCCTTCCACCTCTGAGCCAAGAGAGTTCACGTCCCACAAACGTGATTAATAACAAAAAATAATAATATGAATATTCCTTGTGTTAAACTAAGAGTAACTGCCCATCCTGACAAATATCACTGATACAAGGTATTTGATGCTTTAGGAAAATAGTAAGAGCTGTAAAGTGAACCATTAATCATACAAACAGCCCACATTTAGTAACCAGTATGATCAGAAATAACTGAAATCATGTTATATTACGTTACTTTAGCTTAAGTAGTTTTTAAGCTAGGGACTAATAACCGAATAGTTGATCTAATAGATTTACAGACATTTGAGCCGTGCTGCATCTATTTTGGTCGGTTTTCTCTCTACCTTGCTCTGGCGCCAGTTCTAATAGCTCGTACTCCCTTACCAATATCTCTTCGTTGCTTCACCGAGGATGGCTCGGCTAGCTCTCCGATCGTGACTTGTCTCTCGTTGCTGGCGGTAATTGCCGCGGTTTGCCTTATATTTCGCGGCGTGTACGGAAGGTGTGACAGTTGGGCCTCGGACAAGGAACGGAGCGCGGCAAAAGGACAAAGTACCTTTGTTAATTTATTTGATTGTTCGTAGATTATCAATTTTCTTCAATCACTTCTGGCTAACGAGAAATATTTTATTTTTTGGTTGTGTGAGGCCTGTAGGAGGGGGCAGATATACGCGTTCAGAGGTAACTGCACAAGCCGATGGCCGTACCACAAGAGCGGCGCATTGTTATTCTGGGTGGCCAAGGTTCCAGGAAGACGGCTTATGGCCGAAGGCAGCGGGAGCAGTTTGTGCTGAGGTGAGGACCTCCCAAGTCTTTTCGCACACGTAACCGCCATCCGGCTGGCGCCAGCAACGCTGGCGTCGTCTGCATGAGAGCGTCTGGAGGATTACAGTGTGCCTCCAAGGGCAGTTGCGGTGCTTTGTGAGGGAAAGCTGGGCAAACTTACGAAAGACAGACCCCTGGGACGATCACGTCTGGTGCCGAGTTGGCAATTGCCGGGATGGCACCCACTTACACAATGTGTGTCTCTGGCACCAAGATGGCAGGCACCGCTGTTGTACAATACGGTGGGAGTTTGGCCGTTGGCTGGGAATAACTTGCTAACCGTGTTTTTGGTGGGTCCTGAAGGCCATCCACTTCGACGCTGGATGTGAGGGAGAGGCCCGACTGGGGAAAAGCGGGAAAGCTGGTCATTGGCTGCTGTTATATACTAAGGGGATTCGGCCGTCCCACTTCCGAACACAATCCGAGATTGGCCGGACTTTAGCGCCCCGCTGTTGATTGACGTTTTAGTAGAAGGAGGCGGAGCCTGAAGCCTTTGCAGAGAGGAGACGTAGATATTGGAAGTGAGTAAAAGAGTAGCAACTTTAGTTTGAGCAGCCGGAGAGAGCAGACGCTTCTGCTCTCAGTTTATTCTTGTCTTCGAGCACATTCGTGTATCCCACGTAAATTGTCTGTAGTGTCATGACATAGCCGACCGAGTGAGATCAGAGGCACTGAGAACCGGCGGGGCCGAAGCTGGGTGATACTAGTTAAAATCGCTTCTGCGTTACCCGGTTGAGTTATAGCAGGGTCCACGACTTGCAGCTACCGACACACAGAGCCGCCGTCCAGCAACAGCCTTTCTGACGTTGCCAGCCAGGATTGAGTTGATACAGAACATTGTGCTAAGTTTACATTTACGGACGTATTGAACATGTTAGGTGAACTCACAGAAATGGTGTAACGGAATATTCCTCTCGATTGCACCACATTTTACAGTTAAATGTGGGTTGTCACAAGTGTTTGGAATCAGTTACATTTAAATTAGACTTACCAGACACTTGCTGTAGAAGTGTATATTCAGTTTGTATCTTATGTTCGTTAAAATTGAACTTTGCTTTAATTCTACATGGATTTTGCTTTCAACCCTGGTGTTCGTTTGACTTCAGATAATAAAACCAGTCAAAATCTTTTTTTTTTTCTTTTTTTTATATTCTTTTTGTGCTCCACGACTGTATTTGACTTGTGAAAATTTTTCAGCAATCAGTAGTAAAAAATATTTATTTTTTTGCAGATCTAGATTTCGACCAATGTGTGGTCATTATCAGTGCTTAAAACAATTGAAATACTTAAAATAATATAGATCTGCAAATAAAGAAATATATTTTACGACTGATTGCTGAAAAATTTCCACAATTCATTAAGCGATAGATGGTGGGTGACTCACGCCTATCTAACATATAAAGCAGAGTGCCCGTATGTGTGTACGTGTTCAATACAAAGCTTCAGTTTTGTTCCAATCTTTATCAAATTTTGTACCAGTGAGCTTCAATCAATGTGGACGGTCGCCGTAAGTGTAAGAATCACGTACGATACGTAGTTGACGAGATAGGACGTCATAAACAATGAGTTGCGCGAAAAACTGCTGCATTTTGCGACAATACTGCTCATTTTCAACTAAATTATTGGACCGATTTCAACCAAATTTGGTACACACATTTCTTACCATGAGGTAACAATTGCTGCACGGTTAAGAATCACATACGGAACATTGTTGAAAAGATATTACGTCATAACCAAAAGAAATCGCAAAAAATGCCATATAATGCGGCGAGAGTTTCGTAATATACTGTATGAGAATGACAGTACTTAGCGACTGCCAACAAACTTTAAACATAATTTCAAACTTTATTAAACTTTTTCTCGCTGCCAACCGCAGTAAAATGACGAAAGGAACTACTACTACTTTTCCGCTGTTTATGGAGTGAAACTACGGCTATCGGTATCACGTTACAATTTATAATTTGAACACTACAAATTGTAGCGACAGGAAATTTTACAGGCAGTATACACATATATACAGGGTGTCCAGAAAAGGCTGCCTGATTTCAAAATTAAATATTTCGAAAACAAAGATCGTTAGAGGAATGCAGTAAACGGTATGTTGATTGTGAAAGCTGTAAGAAGTTTATACAGTAGTTTGAAATAATAGTTACAAAAGCTGCTAACAGATAGCGCTGTACGCTGTACAGCTCATATCAGCATACACAAGTGAAACAATCATATGAAAACACTCTTTGCAAACAATCACATCACAATGTTTTCAAAATGTTCACCATTGGCACTATAGAGGTGGCGCAAACGAAGAATGAAATTCGCCATCACCTTTCGTAGTGTCTCAACCGAAACGGAGTCACATGCCACAGAGATCTCCTATTTAAGCTCGTACAGCGTGGCGGGATGCTTCGGGTAGACCATGTCTTTCACTGTGCCCCACAAAAAAAGGGGGAGTCAAATCCGGCGAATATGGAGGCCAATCCATGCCTGCACCAATAAATTTGGGATATTCCATAGCAATGACTCGATTCCCGAACTATTCCTCAAGAAAGCGAAGCACTTGTTCGATCGGATGTGATAGGCGTCCATCTTGCATACACCATTCAGTGCCTGGTCAATCCTCTGCCTCTTGCTGTGTGGCGACAAATTGTTCCAAAATTGCAACGTAACGTCCACCAGTGACCGTTTCTCGATTGAAAAAAGGTCCAATAATGCCTCCGCTGCATCCTGAAGTCCACACAGTAACTTTAGGAGAATACAGTGGTTTCGCTTCACACTAATATGGCTTTTCGGAACCCCAAAATCGCCTGTACTGCTTATTCACTCATCCATTCAGGTGGAAATGTGCTTCATCTGTAAACCAGATGCAGCCAACATCAAATCCTTCACTATCAATCATTGTGAGCATCTGATTAGCAAAGGCAACCCTTTGTTGTACAGCTCGTATTGGTATGACCTGATGTGTTTGAATCTTGAATTGAAACATTTCTGCGTGCTGGAACGCTTCAAACCAGTCTCATATGCAATTCTACGGACGGATGTCATTTGAATTCGCTGAATAATTTCTGAAACAGGGGCGATATTTTCAGGCGTAACTACGGTTTGCTTGCGGCCAACATCCCCTACTAGATCATCAGTTACGCTGCCTGTTCGTTGAAATTTTGCGAAGAGCGTACGAATGGTTTTCGCATAGGGTCATCTTGGAACATTAAATCGTGCTTGAAAACTTCGCCTTGTTGCCGTAGGACTCTCTTCTAACCTGTGGTACTCTAGCACCAGAAAAACGCATTGTTCAATGGAGTACATGGTTTCAATCTCTTCCTTCGGTACGCTAACCTCCTTTTACGTTTCAATAGTGGAACCGATCGCTCTGGGCTTCGGATTACTATTTATACTAGGCATTATACTAGGCGATTACAGCGCCATCTGTTAGCAGCTTTTGTTACTATTATCTCACACTGCTTTATAAACTTTCATCTGGTATGTCCCCGCGTGTTGCCGTTATTACCGGTAGTGTGTTTTACCTCTGCGCGGTTTCCTGCCGACCCGTAGTTGTAACTTTGGCAGTTCTACTCAGAGAACTTTGATTTTCATCTGCTCTGCTCCGTCCGTTTCTTCCTCCAGTGCCGGCCACGGTGGCCGAGGAGACTGAGGCGCTCCCGTAGTTAAGTCCCATAAGCTGTACAAACATTTGATTTGATTTCTTCCTCCAGTGATCCTTTCTTCCGCCGACGTTACCGTGCTGGTAGTGTTTAAGCTTGCTTTCAGATTTAATTGTCCATTCCTGTTGCAAGTGTGTGAGATGTTGGTTTAAAAAAATATTTAGTTTCCTGAACTTTCCAGACCATGGCGCTGTTTCTCTCAATTCTGTATCACTTAAAATCGCTTTTCTACTACAGTTGGTACTTTAATTTATTTCACGTAGTTGCAAATTTGTTCAGTTCACAGCCAGTACTTCATTATGATTTCTAAATTTACCCAATTTGGGGATAACCGTAATGGTATCTTCTGTGTTTTAGCAATTTTTATTTAATTTTAAATCCTGCACAGTGATTATAATTTTTAAGAGTTATGTTTTTATAGTTGTTTAAAGTCTTCATTGGAGCCTTTATTAGTGATTAAAGTTAGTGAAAATTGTTGTATACTTACGTAGGCCTTAATTGGTGTTTAATAAATTTAGTTGCAACTTGTTAAATCATATCTATTAATTCATATAAATTTTAAAACATGGCCAGTCATTGTATGTGCTGTGTTTTGGCTGATTGCTTAAGGTTCTGGTTGAAGTTTTTATGCGTAATTTAATTCACTAATTTCAAGTTAGTAAAAATTGTTTGCAACATATCTTCGAATGTATGTATATCTATAGGACTTCATCATTTCCTAGGCTTAGGAACTACTCAAATTAACTTGTGCTAATGTAACAAATACACCCATGCCGGAGGAAGGACTTGAACCTCCGACGGCAAAAAGCAGCGCGCCTCGCAGCTAGGCGCCTTGGAACGTTCGGCTGCTCCACCGGGGCAATTGTTTGCATACTTGGTTGCACTCCAGTAGGTGTTTAATTATCAACTGTAGTTTCAACTTCGTTCAGTCACATTTACTATTACATTCACGTTTTAGAATCTGCCCAATTCGGGGTAACTGTTATTGTTCCTTGTATAAAATTTAAAATTTTGCTCACCCCTGTTGTTTGTTTATAGTCGTAATTGGAGGCTTGATGTGCAATTTCATTTCCTTATTTTAAGTTAGTGAAAATTATTTATGGTCTACTTTTACAAGATAATTTTACTGAAACTTTCAAGTTAATGACTATCTAGTGATAATAATTTTCATATCTTCAGCAAGTGATGACTATCTATCATAAATCCGTCTAGCTATCCACATTTCCTTACTCTTCATGCACTTAAAGCAAAGGGTATTGTAGAAGGACCAATTCTTATCCCCACACCCATTCCTTTCAAAATCATTTCAAAAACTCTTAGGCACTGGTAAACATGAATATTCCAATAAGATACCGGTAAGGTGTAATGTATTTTATACACTAGTCAGTTGAGATATCTAGGTTCTGAAATATAGTCACATGCAGAATGAACTAAAACGGTTAGACGTGTTTCTGTTCGTTCTACGGAGTAGATACAACATTACGGCCACCGATATGTAATTACAGAAAGCTGCTGCAGAAGGGGTTGGTATTAACGATTTACATAAGCAGTTAGGTTCAGGTAGTGTACTGAGCAGGTCGTGCAACGTAACAATAATGTGATTTACCCGAAGCTATGACAAGGAGTGTCACAACAGGTTGAAAGCGGGACAGACACAGAGGGAGGAGGCTGCAGCTATTGTAGTGTTCCAAAGTGTAATTTCCAGGACCTGGACTCGATTTCAGGCGACAGGAACCGTTAAAAGAAGCCAGGGCCAAGGTCTTCCATGGGTAAAATCAGCAACAGATTACCGTTATCTCTGGTTAACAGGCCGTCGTAACAGAAAACTCAAATCAGCTGCAGCGCTCCTTCCAGGCAGCAACAGCATTCGCAATATTAACATAATATGAAATCGCCCACGGAAATGTAGCCACTACGCGCAGAGGTCTATGGTATGTTTCCCATTAGAACCACGACAGCGCTAAGGTTTCAGAAAGTGTGCTTTAGAAGTCAGAAGTCGTAACGAATGGCACCAGGTCTGTTAAAAAATGAGTCAAGATTTTGTTTTCAGTCTAGTCATATGGAGAGAACTTGGAACTCAGAACAATCCTGCTTACGTTCAGTAAACATTACCATGACGTGGTGGTGGACGACTGGTGTGGGCAGGAGTCAGTATTGGCGGAATGGCGCTTTGACTGTTCCGCCGTATACATACGAGATCCTTCGACAATGTCTTGTGTTCTACGCAGGTGCCATAAGAGATGACTTCCTTTTGGCAGACGACAAAGCTCGTCCCAACAGAGATTCACTCGTGGACCACGTGCTTGAATTTGTGGGAATGGAGCGAATGGAGTGGCCAGCTTGTTCACTGGACGTCAGACTGACATATTTGAGATGCACTTCTTTGACGTATTTCAGCCAAATCGACACTTCCCAGAGCTGATTTATAATTTCATATTGTGCATACACATTGTGCAGACACATGATGATTTCGTGTGGCATGTATGGCCGTTACACCCCCAACGGCGGTCGTGTTCGGGCTGCCTGGTTCAAGTCTTCTGAGCTAACACCACTTCGGCAACTTGCGTGTCAATGATGGTGGAATGATGATGAGAACGTCATAACACCCAGTGTCCGAGAAAAGAAAAACCCAACCCACCCGGGAATCATACATGGGCTTCTACGTGGCAACGCAACTCGCTGTCCACTAGATTACGGAGGCGCACTGCATCGCACACATATTGTTACCAACATCTAAATAAAATATGTTACCATATGTACATTGTGTATGATATGTCACGTGGTTCCCTAATAATTTTGAGCAGAGTAGTATGTACCGAACGTGGTGCCATATTTACACCAATCTTGAATCTAAGGGTTGGTTTTTTTTTTTTTTTTTTTTTTTTTATTAATTCAAAGGAGATCATGTAATATATTGTATAACATCAGCACCGCCTGACAAGTTCATTTCTGTAAACAGATTCGACATATCAAGGCTTTCTCGCTTCCCGAGTAGTCATTATCCGGAAATATAGGCGTACTGGAGATAGGAATACGTGGAAGCATTATCGTTACCTGAGAGTGTACGACTTCTAATAGCTACATTCAGAAGTCTCCAAATCACAAAACAATCACAATCACAAAACAATCTTATGTATTGCTGTTCGATAAAATGTCCTCGGTTACCTTTAGAAGTATATTTGCTCTTATACATGTTTCACCCAATATGTACTAAATGTATCTGTGGTTTGTCTGCCAAATCTTCACAGCGTATTTCGCAGTCCCACGGGACTTATAAGATGTGGTAAATGTCCATTTCCCTTCCATAAAGGTTTAATTTTGGAGAATCACGGTTTAGTTGTTAAGAAATGTATTATAAGCTTTATGTATCATCCTCCTGTCGGGCTGCTTTTTTGTTTGAAGAAGCTAATTTGTATTACTACCAGACGGAAATTCACAAGGTTTCCATGAGTAGCTGGGGTGTAGTTTATAGCAACACATAGACTTTATTTTATCGAAATTGGATCACGGGAAAAACGCTATCTCTATTTAAAGAAACGTCTAAAAGAATAACAGATTCGTTTTATTATTATTCGAGTTCTTTAATGGGGAAAAAATGAAATTATCGACTTTACTTTGTATTACCTTGCCAGTTTATTACATTTTGTTTTCATGTCATCACTGTATTCTTGATTATTCGTAAATTATGTAATACTTCACTAGTTAACTGTGCATAATTAGCTAAGAACTATTGGTACTTCGTAAACGAAAAAAAAGAAGAAGGCTATATGGTACGTGCTCCGCCCGATGACACTTATACTATAAGTGTAATTAAATCTGCGTTAAGAATATTATTATTAAATGTTTTATTCTTTAATTCACTTTCGATTAGATCTGGCGAAGAGCTTTCGTGTGAACTAAGCATCATAAGACGAGTGCTGTTTTCAATAACTGAAGATGTGAAAGTTGGATGTCTTCCCTTATTGTTTCATTTGTGTGTGGAACTTCAACCATCATCCCAAACTTACTGAATCCCACACGCACACTTACACCCACGACTGGCGTACAATATTTGAGGAGCAACTTCTCAAAACGCATTATGTCCACTGGTGGACAGAATTGAGTTTCATATGAAATCTGGTATTTTATTACCCACTCTACACACTCCTATAATTAGAGTGTCAAAACGCATTTTACCACCTTAAAAAAAAAGCGCTGAATAGTAGCAGCTGAATGAAAAAGCATTTTGTCCTTTAGCGTGTTTGAATCAAACCAGTAAGTCCAACAGTTGGCTTTATTTTGTTAAGCTATGTTGGCTACAGTGTAAGACTCGTGGTATAAATTGAAAACATTTAACTGACCAATAGTGTCCAGTCATTATTAGTTTTTAGTATTACGGCATTGTTGGTATAAAGGTTTATCGTTCTGACCGTTGGACTTGCAGAAGTCAGACGTAAAATACCTTGTTGTGATGAGATGGAGAGTATTATAGCGAGTGAATGTGTGAGAGGAAATGAATCGTGGAACGAGAAAACGAATGAAGACAAAATCAAAAAGGGAATTAAAATATGAAAAAGGGTAAGAGTAAAGAGAAATAAAAGCACTGTTATTGCAAGGCTATACAAATTAAAATATTTGTAGTTACCTGTATAATTCTTTCTCTTGTAATTTTGAATTGTGAGATATCGGGTAAGACTGGGAAATATATGATTTCAAGGACCTAAGTACAATTTTAGGCCTGTAGATAGAATCAGTGATCTGTAAAGGATCCATTTCAAAATATATGGTATGTTACAGGGTAACTGATGTGAAGATCAAAACGCACATCACCTAGTTTTCTGATGATCCTTCAAAGCCCTTTATGGCATTAGGTAAACGTGGATACAGCTTTATCAGAGTATCAGATATCTCCAAAGTTTCATCACTGATAAAGTTTTTAAAAAAATGCGAAAAAACTGTGTCTCAGATTTGGAAACAAATGGACACAAAATGAAATACTAGAAGTTTTGAGTCATACTATCACCCTTACATATAACGAACTTATTTCCCAAGTTACTGTTTGTGACTGTTCGTGCAAAAATATTGTGACCTTATCTATTGTAAATGAAGCACATATTCGTTTTTGTTCCTACGCTTGGAGTTTCACTTAATGCTAAAAATTGTATTTTCAAATAATAAAAAGTCTTTTTACCAGTTTTATATCACTGAAAACTAATGAAAACACATTATGTCCAAAATAGCTTACATCAAAAGAGGGATTGTCGATGAGGACCCAACAAAACGCATTTTGTCCATCATTAAAGTAATCATAGCTTGAAAGTATAAGAAGCAATTTCCTTGTATTAAACACGTTTGATCAACAGCCCTACCCGTGTATGTGTGTAATATTCGGAATAATTAATTACTGTTTGCGGTATACGTTTTTCGCTTCTCCTGAAAAATTTGCTTTTTGGGACATACCTAATTTTTAAAAATAAGCTCCTCATTTACTATGAAAATAAACATTTATATAACAATGTGTTCCAGTCCTGAGATATCGCTCCTAATGTCATTTCCTGGCTAGCGTTGCGTACGGCATCAGAATTTTGTAAGGAAGTAAATTTAGGGGTTAACGTCTCGTTGACACCGTGGTCATCAGACACGGAGATAACGCTCGGATTTTTGGATAAGTATGGGGAAGGAAATTTCAAATGAATCGAGCCAGTATTTCCCTGGTGTGATTTTAATGCCTCACGAAAAATCCATAAATCTGTGTGACCAGAGGTGTATTTGAACCACCGTCTTCCCGAAAGCGAGTCCATTGTCTTACCACAGCGTTACCTAGGTCGGTACAAAATGACGACTTAAATTACTTTATTCTCTGACTTTTAATAGTGGGCTGCAGTGAAACTACGCTATGCAGGACAAGTCATCTGGAGGTAGATAATGATGACATTCTTGCGAAGCCGAACCATGGCGCTAGTTTTATATCTACATTTTGTGATATTGTAAAACAGTCCCGTGACATAACCTCCAAAACCAACTGAGGAATTTATATGCGGTTTCCACAGGCAACTGAAGCATGGTTTGTGGCAACATCCAGGCACTATTTTGAACACAATTGTACCCTTCACATAAAAGATAACGAAGTTTAAAATTTTGCCTGTAGCTATTTTGTAATCTGTGATAGAACATAGGCAATATTTAATCAAACTCAGATCTCTGGCATACGGCCGCCTTCATTTTATCAGAGCACGTTATCTCCAAACTATATGAAAGTTCGTGAAAACATTTTTGGGCTACATGTTGCTGCTTTTCGGTCTACAGTCCGGAGACTGGTCTGATGCAGCCTATTCTATTCTAAGAAAGAATCTCAGGAATCTTCATCTCCTCATAAGAATGGCAACACACATCCATGTGAATCTACTTACTATGTTCGTCACTTGGTCTCCCCCTGCGATTTACAACCCCCCTCCCCTCTCCCACACTCTTGCAATGTAAAATTTACGATTCCTTGACGTCTGAGAATGAGTCCCACCAATCCATTCCTTCTTTTAGTCGAGATATGCCAAAACTCCTTTTTTCTCCAATTCTGTTCAGTATCTCCTCATCTCCCACCTTATCTTAAGCATTCCTCTGTAGCACCACATTTCAAAAGCCTCTTCCTGTCTAAACTATTTATCCTCTAAGTTCAATGCTTCTTTACACTTTCCTTCATATTCAATGTTAGCAAATTAATCGCTTTTCTTCCCATTGTCATTCTGCAAATTATATCCTCTGTACTGCGACCATAATATGTCTTACTACCCAAGTAACAAAACTCATTTACCACCTTAATTATTTCTTTACCTAATGTAATTCCTTCGGCATCGCCTAATTTTCTAAAAGTCCATTCTGTTACACTTTATTTGCTCTTATTAATTTCACCTTATACGCTTCTTTCAACACACTGTCCATTCTGTTCAATTGCTCTTCCAGGTCCTTTGCTGTCTCTGACAGAATTAAAAAGTGATTAGCAAAACGAAGTGTTTTTATTTCTTCACCTTCAACGTTAATTCCTTCTCCAAATTTCTCTCTGCTTTTCTTCACAGCTAACTCAAAGTACAAAGTGAATAACACTGGTGACAGCCTACAACCCTGTCTAACTCCCTTGCCAAACACTGCGTCGCTTTGATGCTCTTCAACTCTGATAACTGATGTATAGTTTTGTACAAGTTGTAAATAACATTTCTCTCACTAGATTTTCCATTGCTGAATTCAGAATTAGAGATAATTTTATTCCATTTTCAAAAGCTTTCTCCTTATCTACAAAAGCTATAAATGTATGTTTGCCTTTCCTTAATGTACCTTCTAAAAAAAGTCGTAAGGTGAGTAATGCTTCTCGTGTTACTACGTTTCTCCTGAATCAAAACTGACATTCCCCGCGGTTAGCATCTATCAATCTCTCTATCTTTCTGTAAATTATTCGTTTTACTTTTTTGTAACCATGACTCATTAAACTCATGATTTTGTATTTTTCACACGTCTGTGACTGCTCTCTTGGAATGGGGATTATTACATCTTTCTTAAATTCTGTCTCATACATCTTACTGACCAGGTGAAATAGATTTCTCATGGCTGTGAGGAATTTCCTCTGCTCCAGTGTCCTTGTTCCGACTTAGGTATTAAAGTCAAATTTATCTCTCACTATAGTATCTCCTATTCCACCGTCATCTACTTCCTCTTCACTTCCTACAATGCTGTCTCGAAGTTCCTTTGTAGAACCTTTCTATATACTCTTTCCACCTTTCAGCTTTCTCTTCTTTACGCAGAACTGGTTTCCATCTGTATTCTTTATATTTCCAAAGCTATTTTTGTCACCAAATTTCTCTTTTCTTTTCGTGTAGGGGTGTCTAATTCCCCCCCCCCCCCCCAAGTTATACGTAGTATATTTGTAAAGATTCTCATTTGGCTTGTAGCCACTCCTGGTTAGCCATTTGCACTTCCTGTCAATCTATACTCGATTTTACCTGAATCATTTACTGCACTTATATAACTTCTCCTTTCATCAATTAAATTTAGCATTTCCTTGATATCCAAAGAGTTTTGTAGATTTTGCGTTTCGACCTACTTGGTCCACTGCTATTTCTAGTATTTACTAAATAGTATTTAATCTCTCAAAGCCCAATTTCTTTTCTAGTGTTTTATTTTTCCCCCTTTGCGTTGTCGCCTTAATATCCCTCTGAAATTCCTTCAATTTATCAAGGTCCCATCTCCTTATATTACTTTCTATACTTTCTTAAACTTCAGTGTAAAGTTCATAACCAAAGAGATATGGTCAATGGTTAATACCCAGAACTAAATGACCATATCCTGCTGAGGAAACAACAACTGAAGCTTTTAACCGTCCTCTGTGCTCCTCTCGCTGGATCTTCCAGTATCTGCAAGTGGTGGTGTACTATTCTATATCTAGTACAGGTATCACAGAGTGGAGCCTAAACTCTGAAATTCAAATCAAATGTTTGTTTAGCTTATGGGACTTAACTACGGGGTCATCAGTCCCTAACTCTGAATTTCTGTCACTATAGGGTTTCCTAATATGCCAGTAACACAACTGCCCAGTTTATTTTGAATAGTAAAGACAAGCCCCAGCTATTAGCCAATAATGGAGTATACAAAGTTATTTGCCCAGATTGTGATACGTTTTACATTGGCCAATCAGGTAGGAACACAGTAACTAAACTAAGAGAGTATGAACGCAGTTGGAGGTTGCTGAAAATATTCTGAGTTAGAACCACAGATGCCAAGCACAGTCCACTTAGCTAACAAATGCCAGAAACGCAAACTACTAGAAGCCTTAGAAATAAACCATCATCTGACTCACAGTCCAGGCTTAATACTAAATGTTCAAACAGTTCCCAATGCGTCACCACTTCTGAACCCATCCTTAGAATATCCACCAGGCCTGTTCCATTTTATTCCTTCGATTCTTGTATCTTCTTATTTTACCTTACTCCATTTTTAACTATGTTTGTAATAGGTTTCAGTACTTTTGTTTAACAATCACTTCACTGATGTGAACTTGTAAATCTAATTTCAATTTGGTACAGCCACTGTTTATCTACTTTCTTTGTTAACACTTATATTCGAAAATGTTTTGTACTCTGTCCTACAGCAATACTTTATGTAATTGTGATCACTATAATTGAATATGTTTATTTTCACCGTTTTCAGTTCGAGTGCGTACCTACGATTTGTCAAGATTAACAATTCTCCAATGCACCCCACCTATACCCTTCTACCCCAACCTCTATTTTTGGTTATTTGTTTATTAAGTTATAATACTGTCTCAGCTTTGTAATATTTATTCTATATTTCTTAGGTTTTGTGTCACCTTGTGTTTTGAAGAACCCTTCAAACTTAAGATTCTTGTTTAATTTCATTTTATTCTCTCTAATCATTGTTGTCATTAATTTTTTATGTTTGCACTGTTTCTCGATGTATAGTATCTATGTTCCCTTTAGCACTACTATTAATTTACGGATTTCATTTAAATATTTATTTACACTGTAACTGCTCCACTGAAGGAGATAATTCATTTTTCTGCATGTAACACCTCTTCTGGTTTGTTGACAACGAAAGTTCTTTGACTATACTTCAGTAAATGTCTTATTATGTCCTAAGAAGCCGAAATCGATTAACAAAGTAAACAAATCTGTACAACAAACTCAAAATTGTGTGTTTTAATTTTCATAATGAATTTGCACTACCAATACCCGCCGAAAGAATCAGTTAACATTACGTTCAGTTAACAAGGTCTCAAACATCTTGCATACCAGCTGGAATAATTTCTTTATGATTGGCTCTCGCAGCTATCCCAGAATTTCAGACGGAATATCATCTACTCCAGGGGCTTCTTTTGGTCTCAAATTTCTCAGTGCTCTGTACTTCGTCTTCTGTTTTTAGAATACCGCCTTCAAGTTTATTTCCTTGATATGAGCCCTCTTCATATTCCTCCCACCTTTTCGTTTTCCTTTCTTTGCATAATACTGGTTTCCCATTTCAGCTCTTGATATTTATGCAACTGCTTTTCTTGTTTCCAAACTTATCTTCTATTTTCCTGTAGGCGGTATCTATCTTTCACTATCTTCTACATTCCTGAATTTATCCTCTAGCCCCTCTTGCTTTGCCATTCTGCACTTCCTGTCAACCTCATTTTTCAGCCGTCTGAACTCTTTCCATTTTTTCCTTCTTCGCTTGCTGCATGTTTATACATATTTTTTTTCCTTTCATCAATTTAGTATCTCATATGTTATTACTATTAGGAACTATGCATCTGCCTACATGACCCTCTTAGATCAACACTATTCTATCCCTGAAATTACCCATACTTTTTCTACTGTATTAATTGCACCGTTCTCTCTGAAACTCTCCAAAACCGCTACTTCCTTCGGTTGTTCCACGTACCATCTCCTTAATCATCTATTTTAATCTACAATTCATAACCATTGGGTTTAGTTAGAGTCAATATTCACCTTACACTTCAAAACCTGGTTTACAAACCGATGTTTAACCATTGTAAAAACTCAGCTGTAAAGCTTACTTCAAAAAATTTAAAAAGAATTTTTTAGTAAAAGCTAGCCATGGGCTGCTCACCTTTTTATATTTTGTGACGTAAGCTTTACAGTGGAGTTGTAACTCTTATTATGAGACTTGTTTTAATTTTTATCCTTTGACATTGTAACGGTTGCTGACAATAGCAGCTACGTTCAATATTTTAACAAACTTCGGCTTTTGGACTAGTATCACGCCAGAGACTCAGGTACTGAGAACGTGTTCAGTTATGTGTGCGACTTCTCCATAACCTCTGAAGTCCATCTATCGTTTTTGGATTGCTGGCATCAAAGGCAGTGCGCACATCCTGAAAGAATGCGGCACAGACTTGTAGTGAGACAAGGTTAGGCGTTGAGGTCACCTACAGTCATGTTTCGGTAGACATTGACGGCACAGCGATCCGTCATCGACATTTGGCGCTCCCTACGTCCTACCACTGAAAGCACAGAACCCTGCGATTGTATTCTACCAGGATAAAGCACGCCAACGCCACAGCTGTCGCCTTCCTAGAGGGCGCCCTCTGCGTGATTCCGTCGCCTGATATTATCCCTGCGTCCCTATCGACGTCACCGTCCTTCTTCGAACCGCCTCAGGCAGTCAGCGTTCGTTCTTTCTAGGAGTTTTTCGATGTTTTGCTTAATCAGGACGGATATCAGAGCACGGCCGGGAGCTCGGCGTCAGACGCAGTTGATGACCTGAAGACGGTCAGATTCCTGCCCCCTACCCGTTGTCATACGAAAGCGTCCTGTACGAAAACGGTGCAGTATTTTGAGGGAGAGGAATGTGCAGTGTTGATCTGCCGAATGCACATTGACCACTGCAGCACGCCGCCACGAAATAAAAGGTGCAGTAACGTGAGCCAATTTGCAAGTAGATGCGCGGCAACACCCTCGGCCAACCCGGAGACCAGCCCCGCTACAGTGTTGATTTAACGAATCGTCTGCCCAGTCGGACGTCTATCTCCAGAGCAGGAGCAAGAAAACTAGCAACGTTATGTTACGTTTCGTATCAAAATACACACTGTAAGTTGCTGTACCAGAAAAAAATAACTATTTCTGTTCTCTTCTAGACTAGGTTGTCGAATTTCGTCCACATCATCATTCTCATTTGTGTGCCGGGCTGATATCTTCCGGGAGCCGACACATCACATACAGTTTTCAGTTGTAAAACAGTAATTAGAGTTTCAAATCAAAATCAAATGTTTGTAAAGTTTATGGGACTTAACTACGGGGTCATCAGTCACTAAACTTACAAACTACTTATGAACTACTTACGAACTAGGACGGCACAAATATCCATGCCCGAGGGGGGATTTGAACCCTCGACCCTAGTGACCGTGCAGACCGTGACTGAAGCGCCTCAGTCCCCTCGGCCACCGCGGCTGGCAATTAGAGTTTCTTCTATTTATGGTGCTCCCCTGGACATTTTAAGTCTGTGCGAATAAATACTTGGAAAGAAGGTCACAAAAACGCTGCCTAGTTAAAGTACCTTGTTTGAAGGTTTGGAATAGGAACAGAAATATCATGGTTTAACGTCCAGTCGATATCATAGTCTTTGGAGAAGAAGCTCGGAATGATTTTCGTAAATCTGGGCAAGGAAATCGGCCGTTCCGATAGATAGGAATCTTCTCGGTATTCGCCTGGAGACAATCTGTATGACGGGGCCGCGGTGGATTAGCCGAGCGGTCTAAAGCGTCTCGCTGCGGAGCGCGCGGTTGCTCGCCGTGGAGGTTCGAGTCCTCCCTGGGGCATGGGAGTGTGTGTGTTGTCCGTAGGTTAGTTTACCTAGGTTTAAGTAGTTTGTTCAAATGTTTGTAAATCTATCGGACCAAACTGCGTGGTCATCAGTCCGTAGCTTACAAACTACTTAATCCTAGGTAAACTAACCTAAGGACAAACACACACACCCATGCCCCAAGGAGGACTCGAACCTCCACGGCGAGCAACCACGCGCTCCGCAGAGAGACGCTTTAGACCGCTCGGCTACACCGCGGCAAGTAGTTTGTAAGCTACGGACTGATGACCACGCAGTTTCGTCCGATAGATTTACAAACATTAAAAATGTGTGTCTATTACGGGAGACGTATGTCCAGTTTACTAACCAATGGCAGCTACTGTCGGTGACTGTATGGAAGGTGGTAGTGTTGTTCCTCATTATTAAGTATCCTCTCACAACAAGTGCTAGACCACCAGTATAATAATGAAGTACATATGGGTACAGATAGTCCACCTACAGATTTTTATGAGTTTCTTACATCAATATAGCCGCGGCGGAGTGGCCGACCGCACAGAGGCGAAATGCTCTGATGCGCGAGGCCTTTCCCAGTCGGCTGTTCGAGACGTCCCCCCCCCCCCCCGCCCCCCCTGCCTCGGACATGGATGTTTGCGCTGTCTTTAGTATATGTTAGTTTATAAGTAGTATGTAAGTTTAGGGACTAATGACCTCGTACTGCGGCGCTCCAGTCACGGTCTGCACGGCCACTACGGTCGGGTGTTCGAATCCCCCCTCGGGCATGGATATTTGTGCCGTCCTTAGTGTAAGCTAGTTCATAAGTAGTTTGTAAGCTTAGGGACTGATGACTCCATAGTTAAGTCCCATAAGCTATACAAACATTTGATTTGATTTTGATTTGACCTCGTACTTAAGTCCCATGAGCTTAACAAACATTTGAACATTTTCTTTAACTTCAATTTATCCGACATCAATGGAATAGTTTTGATTTACTTAGAAGTTTTTATACCTGAATGAGGATGTCGCTTAATTATTTGACATCAATATTTTCTTGTAAATACTCGTTCACTAGAAGTGGGGATTTCAATTGACGGACAAAATCGACATACCGGCTACCGACTGAGGTACGGAACGTTGACATCAAGACGATTGTCGTAACAGTAGAACAAAAGAAACAGTTGAGTACATCTAACATTATACAAGCAGAAGAAATACATCGTATAATACTGAAACCGTTATTTAGAAGTATTGTAGTTTTGTTATATACTGTCCCATTCCAGTTTTACAAAGATTAGTAGAAAGTTGATAAAATAATTTTAGTTCCTCTGTTCATAGAAAGTCGCTGTCAACTAAAAACGTGAAAGAAAGTATGCTCTTGAGACTAAAGTAATTAAAACGTGTCGTTTGTTAGATACGACGTTACAGTTAGAAGGATTTGTTTAGCGTCACATACCACAGAGCACTTCAGACCCAGTGGACAGTGACCGTGTTCTTGCGGGTTTAACACAAACATCAGACTCTCAACATAATTGAGAAAGAGAGGATAGCAATTCATAGTGAAAAACTACTGACTCTTGCACTTGGTAAGCAAATTATTGACGGAATCTGTCAAGCTCAGCATCAGAAAAGGCTTAATGATATACAATCATTGACACCTATCGCAGGAAAAATTCGAGAAAGTGAATTGCGAACATCTATTAGCTGAACGCATCAAAAGTTGAATGAAAATAAAATATTTTTTATCACTAATCTTAGTCGACTTTATTTCCGTGTGTCGAAATTAAGCGATCCGTAACTGCCACAAAGAAAGCCCCGACATAATGGAATCCCTTTCGCCCTGGCAATGAAATAATTAATTCACGGCTGCTTAGGAATGCCTCTCTCGCGTAGGACCAGCACCCTCCACCGTATACTGGCCCGCAGCACAGGCGGGGATGTTTCGGTTTTTGCTTCACCTTCGCTTATACCCGCCGTCGACAGCCGAGGTCTGGCTTAATAGCGAAATGCAAACAAGCGTGTAAGGCGGGAGGGCGAGGCCACAGGAGTGCGGCAGTGGTTCTTAATGGGTGTACAGAGGAGTCGAAAGGAACCTCCGGAATGAGATTTCGGTTACAGGAACAGAGACACTCTTGCAAAACCCTGGATATTTAAGACTGTAGAGGTCGTAAAGAAAAAACGCCAAAATGAAAGAAATGGAAAGTGTGTTTTGCTCCGTCTTCAGCTTTTACAATTATTCTTTTCATAAAGATTTGATATATTTAAGACAGTTTGAATCAAGGTTGGGGTGACAGATGGACTCCCATTAAAGTTGAGAGGCAGTAAAAAAATAGATCAGCAGGTGCTTTTCGATGACATATGAAAACCAGCATTGCAAAAAGGAAAGATTCGTTCTTTGTATAGGCATACTTATTCTGTTGGAGTAAATACAAATTTTAGTGTTGTCATCTAAATGATCAAACGTTTGTAAACCTAAGGAACAAAGCTCCTAGTGTCACTACTTATACTAACCTACGCTAAGGACAACATACATAACCCATGCCCGAGGGATGACTTGGCACTCCGGCGCGAGTGGCCAAAAAGTACTTGACATGTCGCCTTAGACATCGTGGCCACTCCCGCTACTCAATGTTCCTATCCCAAATGATCGGATTGTTATGTTTCTCAGGAAAAAGGCCTCATTGTTAAGTCAGTGCACTGGGAAAGTAATATTCGAATTTTATAGACTGCGGTGACACAATAATTTTATCCCATGCTTTGTTAATGGCTGTATGTCGTTATCAATAAGGTCTCTCTTGTTCAGTCTACTTAGAGTCATGCACTCATAGGATTACTTCATATGGTCAACACAAGTTGGAGAGAAACACCATAAGTAGAAATATTGGAAGATAGGAAAGAGAATATTTCCATCAGTGATTTTGGGCTTATAACTGTGCTATTAATCAACCCGAGAATGGAAAAAAAGTTTGGGGGGGGGGGGGAAGGGATGGGCGGGAATTCATTAACACATTGTAAGTTTAATATAATTTGTTCAAGTATAATCATATTCCACGGTTATTTTAGCAATAACCTTTCTGGGCCATATAATTTATTCAGTGCTAAAGATTAAATTATGCCCTGTATTTTTCTAGTGTGTGGTGCATTTATGTTGTGTTTCATGTCAAGTAGGAACTTTAGATCTTAAACCATTCTTCTCATCATCATTATCATCATCATCATTAAAAACTGATTATACCTTTCTGCGTTCATTCTTGAGGATAGCCCCCATAATAAAATTTCTCCATGATTCCTTATTCAATGCTAGCATTGATGCCTCGTCTCATATTAAACCTGTTACTTAAAAATCATTCTTGACCGAATCTAAATACTTTCTCCTTAATCTACCTCCGCTTACCCTCTACTGCCGAACACATGACTTCAAAATTAAAATGTTTGTATATCTATGGGACTTATTTTGTGAGCCAAGGGACTGATAACCTCCGACGCGGAGAAACTGCCAGTCCGAAATCTCATAAGATCTAAGGTAACCTTCCTTTTCCCAAGCGTGTAACATGGCCCCATCATCTCAGCCTGCTCGCTCTGTCTGCTTCATCTATAGTGTTCTTTAACAGTTTTTCCTTTATTTCCTCGTTATACACCCTCCTGTCATCTATTAGTACATACAAGCAATCATTGTTACTACTTTCACATCTGAACCTCAATCGTACCAATAAGGTAACCTGTATCAAACCAGCTTCCACTCCCATACAGCAATGTTAGTTGAAGAATTGGTCGGTCCACTCCTCATTTATTCTTGGTAGTAACTTCGTCCTTGCAAAAGAGAATAGATCTTAGCTCAGCACTCACTGCATTAGCATTGCCACACCAAGATTCAAGTTCTTTCACTATTCATTAAGGACGCAAGCGAAGATCGCTTTCAATTTTTTATTCTGATTACCGGTGTCGGCAGTTTAACTGCGACCATCGGATCTTTCATTTCATTCCTCAAAAAGATCCGAAGATCTGCCGAAACACGTAATCAGAATAAATATTTAATAGCAATCTTAGCTGTTGTTCTTCATAAATTGATTGAAAGAATCGCCCCCCCCCCCACACACACACAAACACACTCACACAAATACGACAAACTCTCTATCACTACACCGCCAATCTGTCAGAAAATACTTCAAACTGTCTACCCGTTCTGTCTTGTTCCTAGTTGCCACTCAATCCGTTTCAATCTTTTTTTCCACAAACATGACTTTCGGTTTAGAGATGCAAAATTTCATGCCATAATACTTACTCCTCTTATATAGCTCTGAAATATTAGATTCGAACCTGTCAGTCGAATCTGCCATTAGAACTAAGTCGTCTGCAAATGCGTGACTTCTTATTTGCTTTTAACTACTTTTTATCTTAACTTGCTTGTCTGTTGTTTTCAACATAAGATACAGAAATGAAGTACTAAATTGTCGAGATCTCAAATATTATTTTTCTGACGACCAGTTTTGATACACTTAGGGTATCATCATCTGGTCACTGAAGAAAGGGAGGTAAATTACAGTTGTTTGAAATATAATAATATCAAATACAGCAATAATGCAACAACATACACAACTCATACCTAGTTTCCTACGTTTTCGTTTTGCGAAGGTGCATGCCATTAAAATGGTACGTCAATCACAAAACATTTAATTTTGACAAATGGTAAGTCACACATAAAACGGTTAAAATACTTAAAACGCCATCTCCATTGTGTCATGTTGACAGATCGCATTCTTACAACAAACCAGCGCTGTCAGGCTTCAGTAAAGATACTATTGGTGCTGTTATGTGTCATCTTGTTTACACTTACTACTAACGATTATTTGCTTATAAAATCTACATCCTTAAATCGCAGTTTGCTCTAGTGTTGCAAAAGAGTGTAGTACCAAGATACTAACGCATTTTAAATAGTGTGAACAACAGTGGTGACAGGTTAATGACTTGTCTTAGTCCTGAAAGTACCTTGAACTATGAATTCAATTTACCGGTAACCCTAGATGCTGCCTGATAATCCTAGGAACACGATCATAAGCCTTTTATAAGATGTATAAACATATATACAATTTCCTGTTCCACTCATAGCAGTTCTCCATTACCTGCCTTAAGATCTGGCCCTGACAGCCTCCAAGAGGAAACCCGCAATGAATTTTATCTAACTTGTCTTCAATTGATACTGGCACCCTCCTTTCAACAATATTTGAGAAAATGTTGCAGTTAAAGTGATGCCTCTGCAGATTTTAGAATCTTTTCTCTTCCCATGCTTGAAAATTTGTGTGATTACGAAAGGAAAAGTAAGCTTAAGGTTCAACGCCCAGTCGGCAGTGATGTAATTAGAGACGGAACTCTCGCTCTGATATTTTGGAGAGGATGGAGAAGAGAATCGGCCGTGCCCTTTCAAAGGAAACATCCTGACATTTACCTGGAGTGATTTAGGGAAATCACGGAAAACCTAAATCTGGATGGTCGGAGATGGCTTTCTTCCACCGTCCTATCGAATGCAGACATTGCCGAGGTGGCATTAGAGGGTCACCGGAACGGGCTTCTGTGGGACGTGGATCTGAAGATAGAAAGTATGCAGAAAAATCTTGCAATCGACAAGCGCGCATTTGATTCTGATGACGGCGCAGCAACCCGAATTGACCTTGAATAAGAAACGTGCAAGCACCCAACTGTCTAACAAGAGTTTTGAGTTCTCAGCACTTGGAGTGATCTAAGACTTTGACATGATCAGGATCATTAGGCGTGCAGCGATATTTGCGGGTTGTAAAAGGTGCTGTGCGTGCGATAGGAGCAGCAACGAGCAGCTAACGTGGCGCCGGCGGCCGAGTAGAAGCTCTGCAGGCGACGGACCGCTGCAGGCTTGAGAGCTTCCTCCCATGTGTGGGAGGCATTCAGGGTTGAAACCTGTTGCTTAGACGTACGTACAAAACGTTCAGATTGCGGATGAAACGATGCACTATCGAGATGAGTGAATCCATTTGCAAAAATCTGTTCAAACGCCCTAGACGTAAAGTGTGATCCACTGTCGGAAACCAAAAATTCAGACATGCCTCATAAGCGGAAATGTGTGTCAAAGCCTGAATGGCCCTGTGAGATTTAGTCGACGACTTGAGCACCACAAACGGGTAACTGCTGAAAGAGTCTACCAAGAGTTTTTCGAAATTGTTGTACGAAATACACTTATACTCACTGCCAAGCCGAATGGGACATAGGGCATGATTAAAATTTTTGTATTGATAAGAATTTATTATTAAAAAACCATGACGCTGTGGCGTCATCTGTTCAATGCGATTGTCTCCAGACCTGGCCATTGGGCCCGACACGACTCACGACACCGCCTCACAACTTTACTTCCGCCAGTACCTCGTCTCCTACTTGTGGGGCGGCATCGTGAGTCGTGTCGGGATAGCACAGTCGGTAGTGCGCTTGGCCGCGAAAGGCAAAGGTCCCAGGTTCGAGTCCCGGTTCCGGCACACAATTTTAATCTGCCAGGAAGTTTCATATCAGCGCACACTCCGCTGCAGAGTGAAGTTTCATTCTGGAAACATCCCTTAGGCTGTGGCTAAGCCATGTCTCCACCATATCCTTTCTTCCAGGAGTGCTAGTCTTGCGTGTTTGCAGGAGAGCTTCTGTGAAGTTTGGAAAGTAGGAGACGAGGTACTGGCGGGAGTAAAGTTGTGAGGCGGCGTCGTGAGTCGTGTCGGGATAGCACAGTCGGTAGTGCGCTTGCCCGCGAAAGGCAAAGGTCCCAGGTTCGAGTCCCGGTTCCGGCACACAATTTTAATCTGCCAGGAAGTTTCATATCAGCGCACACTCCGCTTCAGAGTGAAGTTTCACTCTGGAAACGAAGGAGTCAGGTTAGGAAAGGAGGGGAGGGGAAAGGATATGCAGCCTGGGAAGTAAAGAAGGAAGGAAGACTGCATTAGCTCGGGGCCCCGTTCTCGCCACGCACTTACAAGGAAGTTGAACAGAAAGTGCAGAATTGCACTTTGTCAAATTATAAAATACACAAGTTATAATACCACCTGATTATGCGAGACTGAGAGATAGCAGGTGTGTTGTGTAAATTGTTGACGCAAGCTGACAGCACCGTAGTAGGATACTGTTTGCATACTAGTTATATGGAATTAATTTGATTACATTATATTTAGTCAAAGCAGTGAATATTATCATTTTTTAATAAAAACAACCTATCACATAACTCTGGTCTGAAACTAGAACCCGTATTCCATGGGCAGGTGATATTACGATTAGACAATGCAATATGAATGATGATTCTAAAACCAGTATAAGAGAACCGTTTTAACAAAACGCAATAAACTACATTTTTAACGGATTCAGGTACTGTTATGTGATCTTCAAACAATGGCAATCAGAAAATATGACAAAAGTGAATATTCGACACGTAAAATAAGCATGAATATTGTGAATATTTGCCATGTAAAATATTCCTGAATCTAGGAAATCTTCACAAAACTCAGCATCCCCATTTTTCAAGATTCCACAAACTCAACTATTCCATCTTTTACACAGTGTCGTCAAACTTCAAACATGATTGGCTTTATACTTGCACGTGTTTGTTGGCTCACAATATAAACAAAGTGAATGCCAAGCGATTATTGGACACCAATGCCTGTTTTCCGGCGTGCCTCTTTCATATTCAGTCATTGTTTCATTAGCATCAGGTTAACAGCTTTTCTAGCACGCTCTCACTGGAACAGCATTATTAAGATATTCGAAGATTCAGAATATTCTGAAACAGTTCAGGAGTTGAAACAAGGAAAATTTTTCTGAGGAAAGTAATTAGTTCTGTTCAAAATTTCTACAAGGGATTTTTAATGGTTGTGATGACAGAATTTAGAACTATGAAGAGGGTTGGGGTTGGGTTGTTTGGTTGGGGTAGGGGGACTAAACTACTGAGGTTATCAGTCTCCGGTGAGGCGGGGAAGGAGTGAGGTTAGGAAAGGAGGGGAGGGGAAAGGATATGCAGCCTGGGAAGTAAAGAAGGAAGGAAGACTGCATTAGCTCGGGGCCCCGTTCTCGCCACGCACTTACAAAAGAACCGTGAGCCTCCTGGGGGGAACTATGAAGAGCCTTCACATCAAAGATGGCAGATATTAAGACTGACTTCCAGTCCATGGTGTACAGCAATCAGTGAGAAAAATGTTCCTTCAATAAAAAACCGTCTTGATTGCAAATTGTTTTATTAATTAATGACCCTTTTCGCCCTTTAGCAGGGCATCTTCAGATTATCTGCGGGACAGAATTTACACAAAATTACAATTCGGAATTACAAAACGGTTATAATGGTACATGGGCTTCTTTTGTGTTAAGAAGACAGTATAAATGGTAAACAAAGCTTACAATGCGCTCTCCGTGGTGTGACACCGTAAGTTGTTTTGCAGTGTTTCTATTTTTCTGGGAATTTTGGATTTCCTTGTAGCCCTAAAAATGATCGGGTAACAACGAATTACAGTTGGAAATTACTCGGTAAAGATGAGAAATATAAAACCGACTTTTAAGATTACCTTAATAGAAGCGGTGGTCTCTGATGATACAAGATAAACCTATGTTTACAATTGCGCTCACGGGCGATGGGCGGGCGTGGTGTGCTGCTCCGCCGACTTGTACAGACTAACTAAGGGATTGTGGATAGGAAGCTGGTGTTTAAGGCGGACGGATGAAATCTAGCTATCTGAATACAAATTTAACAAAAGTTATTAAGCAGGACAGAAGTTAATAGTTTATGTTGGTACTTATAAATGAAGGGAATTTTATTTGAACAGAGACATCATAATACCTAGGAATGTTCGATCATTGCATGGACACCCACACGTCCTAAATGATCAGTTTTATTTTGATTTCCTAAAGTTATACTAGTTTAGCTTACCAAAAGGTTACGTGGGTCAACGTGTCCCAGCTTCTGGGTCAACTTACCCCGGGGTAGGGTCAGATTGGCCTACTTGATATATGTCCAATAATTAATTTTTCTAATATTACTGATATTTTTAAGCTTAATAACTGTCATCCAGATTCAGTAAAGACCTCTCTCAAATTTAGCAATAATTGTTAAATTTAAATATGTTAAATACATTAATAACAAGAATAGTCATAAAATATTGCCAAGGTGGCCCAGTCTCCCCTACGAACAGTTTCTGGCACCCATTGCCTTGTTTCAGGTGGCTGTATTGGTAGAGAGTTAAATAATAGTACAAACAGTTCAGAGGAAAAGATATCGATCAGTAATGAAAAACTGTTTATTACAGATCGATTCCGGCTAGGTTCCTATCCATCATCAGTGTAATATCATACTTGTTACGCAAGCTGCCCTTAAACGTAGTGTAGGAAGTATAAACATGACTCAAAAGATCAAGATACAAGTACAGAAAAATAAGCGCAAGAGATACAGTTGTTCCTTATAACGTTAATATTTATAGTAATACACTAACATTGTTGTAGTCTTATACAAATATAAAATTATACTGAAAACATGCATCTTATCACGAACCATATAGTGGAGGTAAAAAGAGAAAGGAAAACCATCTACAGTAACTGTTACTACCAAAAAATTCCGTTACGTGGTACCAGTTGTCTTTGGCATCACTTTCCTATACCATGTATTGTAGTGTATTATTTCTTTGTGTAATTAGTATTCCAGGTCTCCATACATAAATTTCCGCTTTAAGACTACTACACTTTTTACAGAGCCTGTATCTTCATACTTTATTTTCATTGTGATAAGTATAACTGTTGCCCATCATTGGATGTAATACATATCGATTCATGCTCCCATCTTCCTGCCACCTGGTGGCAAATAGATTACTTTAAAAAATTTATGGCTGATTGCATCAGTCAATTTCCAGTTCTTTCTGTGACGACACAATAACAGGACATGTGGGACAGGAAAGCACAATATATTGAACAACATGATATTAAAGCATATTTTACTGATGATGTGCATATAATTAATAGCTTGCCACTATAGTGTTAGTTCATGTGACACCTGTGTCTTACCATACCTTGACAGTTAAGGTACGAACTTGATAACATTTTCCGTTTAAAAAAGGAAAAAGCATTTTTTAGATTCGACTTAAAGCTGTCTTCAACCTTACTGTTTCCTACATATTGTGTAGCTGACCTGGTAACACCTACATAAAATAATGCATTACATTAATTGTACATTTAGGCTCTGTGTTCACTGTAGTTTTGTGTATTAATTATTACAGTTTTGCTAATGACTCTGTAACGAGTCGGAACTAGTCATCAATGTAAAATCGATGTATATAAGCCATCTATGAAAAATAAAGATCTTGTAAGAGATTCGTAAGTATTACTTTCTCATGGTAGCCAGACGCTAGCGTTATGGGTTTAAAAAATTCAGTTTTATTTTCTAATATCTTATGGATATGATTTTATGCTTTGACTTTTCTTTGTTGCGTTCGCTTTCTTACCAGTGGATCCGCAGTTGCCACAATTAAAATTACGATAAATTGCATACTTATTTAAAGCATTTGTCATGCATATTATTTGTGCTTAGTGTAACGAATTGTTTATCTCTTTATGATTTACACACACGTTTTCGATATTTTAGGTAACATAATGATTTCGCATACTTATTCATACTTTATACGTAGTCGGCATTTTGTCACAAGAAATTTATTGTAATGTTATTTTCGTATTAATTATTTTTTTACATCATCATTAACGGCACATTCCTATACCATATGTCGGTGCATTTTACTTCGATATTGATCCAGTACAATTGGAAAACTGGAATAAAAATCACACCAAGAACGCACTCGTTAAAAATGAAACTGGTGTTTTTACTCAGTTTATGTGCATATGTACAGTACATTCACATTTGAATAATTTCTCCTTCTGTATATTGTACGAGTTCTCGTTATAGCACTATTTCCCTCGGGTTTTGTCTCATGAGGAATCATTTTAACGCATCAAAAATATCAAAGTTTGCTGCGACTAAGATTTTTCCATATTTCAATCAGTATATCAATTATCTTTTGTACTAACATGGAGAAATTATTTCTATATATGGTCTAAATTTCGTTCACCTTTTTTAAGAGGCAATGACACATAATGCAAGAGTCCTCTTTACGTTTCGCACAATAGTCGAGTATTCCGAATATTGTCGTCACCAAAGTTTAAATTATTTAACCTTTTTTCCCTCAGCTTTTAAAAGTTTGTTTCATTTTGTTGTTACTATTATTTTTAGACAGTCCATTACATAGGAATAACAAAACGGTGATCATAAACTGGAAAGTACATCGCATTGTGAAGTATACTGCTTGTAATCTGCTAAGAAACAGAAACATTCTTGGATCGGAATAACTACAAGCTGTGGTAAACATGAAAACGGCTAATACCTGTAGGTAATAGTGGTGGGTGCACAACTGATACAGATAATGGTAAAGATTTTATCACATACAAAATCAGAATAAGAGAAAAAGTAAAATACTTGTTTTTGTTACTCAAGTGCTCATTCATATTAAGGTAGTTTTGTATTTTAACGAATGGTAACCTACGAAGTTTGGTCCAATAAGTTTACAAATATTTGAATACCTTTTTGAGAGTCCACGTATACAGAACACTTTTTTCTTGTTTTGTAACATAATATCTGCTCCCAGTGTACGGATAGGGAAGAGCTTGCTGCGAAATATGTTGTTTGAGAGTATCGAAGTTAGATAATCAGATGACATTTTCTGACGTTGGTTCACACGTCCCGTTACGCACATATCCCGACTTGGAGGTATGATGGACCCGACTAGAAACTGTTGTTGTTGTCGTTGTGATCTTCAGTTCGCAGACTGGTTTGATGCAGCTCTCTACACCACCCTGTCCTGTGCAAGTCTCATCATCTGAGAATACGTTCGGCAACCTACATCCGTTTGAATCTGCTTACTATATTCGTTCCTCGGTCTCCCTCTACGATTTTTACCCCACACGCTTCCTTCTAATGCTAAGTTGATAATTCCTTGTTGTCTCAAAATGTGTCCAACCAATCTATGCCTTCTCTTAGTCAGTATATGCCAGAAACTCCTTTTCTCCCAGATTCGATTAAGCACCTCCTCATTAGTTACGTGATCTAGCCATATAATTTTCTTCATTCGTCTGTAGCACCACATTTCAAAAGCTTCTATCATATTTTTATCTGAAATCCTTATCGTCCACGTTTCACTCCCATACAATGCTACACTCTAGATAAATTCCCAAATAACAAAATTCATCTACTACTTTTATTGCGTCATTACCTAATCAAATTCCTTCAGCATCGCCTGATTTTCAGTCATTGCATTCCATTACCTTCGTTTTACTCTTGTTAATGTTCATCTTATTCTTCCTTTCAAGACACTGTTCATCCCATTCAATTGCTCTTCCACATCTTTTACTATATCATCGGCAAACCGTAATGTTTTTGTTTCTTCTCCCTGCACTTAATGCCCTTTTCAAATTTCTACTACCAGTAACAGTAAGAATACGGGGTCTCTCTGCCGGCTAGTGTGGATGTGACTGTTAGCGCACATTCCAGTAGCTGAATACCGGATTGTATCCAAATCATCCTCAATCTCACGAATCGCAAATATTTGTAGAAACGTTCGCGTGTTGTCACGTTGATAACACAGTACGTATACAGTTGGGGTTCCCGAGGGATGGCTGCCAGGTCACAGAATGTGCGGACCCTCACACCGGAATTCCAAGCTCTCCCTAGGAAGTGGGTGTGGGTGTGTACAACGTAGTACTAGTTAATTTGGCGACCGAACCGCTGACCCTGCCATTTTGGTTCCCGACATACACAACACTTTTTCTCCCGGGGAATAATGTGTTATCAGCAAGAGGGTCATCCGGTTAACCCTTGAATTACCTACGCCAAATTTAAAATGTCGACGCAATGTGTTGGACCAAGGCTAAGGAAAAGAAGGAACAGAGAATTTTCGGTGATGGGTTCTTGTGCAGAACTTGATCTAATAAGGCCCCTCTACTGTTCATCCTGTAGATATAGGTGTCTGCTTTAGTATGTTAATATTTTGAATACTTTTCTTCATGACCTCTGGACATTTTCTAATAAATACGTAGTTTCTAGAGGTAAGTAAACTAGGAAATTTAGTCTTAAAATTTGCTCATTAGAAGTTACTTTACAAACCATACGTGGAGCAGAGTACTTTCTATCAAGGGAAAGTCCCTATTACCCTACTCCCTAAAAAATACTGGTAAGTTGCGCAATGGACAGCTTGTCAAACACTGGACACAGATTAAGCATGTTCGTAGACTGAAGGTGTACAAAACTGTGAATAAAAAAGCGAAAAAACCAGTGAATGATCGGGACCGAAGATGTGCAAGACTGCGCAAATGAGCGGACTCACTGTGTTGCTTCTTGGAGAGTAACGTGCAAGATAATGTTCAAATCATCTTCCAGCTGAAAATTTTTAGGTTTGTTTGCTCAAAATTAAGAACTGCCCGATCGTTCCTTGGACGTGCCTGTTCGTTGCATTCAGTTTTATCTGTGTAATGTCCATCTGAAACTGCGATATGTAAGGCCTGGTTATTATGACCCTTGCGTTTATTTCTAGAAGTTTAGACACTTGAAATCCTTGTTGTAGTCGACGAGGATGATCAGTAAATAAGTCGCAAACTGAGCTAGACACGGCATTACTGCGTTTACAAGCCAGAAACGTGCTTCACCTTTCCCATCGTTCGAGAAGGCTTTAAAAGCCTGGAGCTTAGAATGTCTACGGCAGCGTTTGATCCCGTAAGTGACGCTCTTGCGCTGTAACTTTATTTCGTTCCTTAAACTGTTGCAACCCACAAGATGGTTGTCTTGTAGCGGTTGAGAAATACCCCTACACAGCGTGAGTACTGACGTGTCTGTGTCACTTTGCGACTTCCTTACTGACTCGCCCCTGTTTATTTGTTGTTTTCGAATACATGACAGATCCATGCGGCATCTCTCCGTCACTCACTACACAGCACAATTATTAGCAACGGTAGCGTATTCATACTACGTGACACATCATCTGTAAGTGATTTATAGTATGACAATTGGCAAGGCTACAAAAAGAGAACAGAGACGTCATTAACGGGACGGACAATCTATATTTTCGTAAAAACCCGAAAATAAAATCATTGAGCAATAGGGATTCTCCGGTGTCGCAGTCTCATACTACGACCACATAAACACGACACCATGACAATAGTGGCCTGCGAAACGTTGCACATGAGCAATTTTCCTTCTGTTTCACAATTTAGTACAGCAACTTCCTGTTTTCATGTTTGATCTGTCTTCAGTCTTGACGGACTATCCATCTCGTCATGTTACAATAAAATTTGATGATTGTGCAATGAGCAGTTTCACTCGTGTTTATGTGTTTGTGTGGTGAGGGGGTTGAGGTAATGAATAGCGAAAGCAGCGAAATGATTGACTACACTAACGCAATGGAATAATTCGTTGCCGACGATGTGAAAACTTGTGCCGGACGGGATTCCAACCCTGGAATCCTACACTGGGCCTGCGGAGTCCCCAAAACTTTGGCCCTTGGCCGCTCTTTTCCAATCCGCTTGAAATTCTAACATGTCACACGCTACGTACGTTACGTTCCTATCGTCAATATTAATCTCATCTGGATTCCCGTCTGAGGTCACTTGCTTTTCAGTATCTGCGGTGAGGAAATGACCCCTGACGCCATCTTTGCGTTTATACACGTATAAAGGGTGGTTCTAATAGACACCGACAGTCTTCACGGCGTTGTACAGGGGACATTACGTAGGAACCCATGCTCGGAAATGCCATTAAATGACGATATGAGAAGCTATTTAACGTCGATACTACGAAACATCTTCATTTTTGAAGTTCGTTGCATATCTCAGGAGGAGGTACTGTAGACCAAAAACAAGAAAAAAAACTCCAACAAACAAGGTGTGCGAAATGCATACCGTAATAGCTATGAGCACACGAGGTAGATTTGTTTCAAAAAATGTTCAAATATTTGTAAATCTATCGGACCAAACTACGTGGTCATCAGTACGTAGCTTACAAACTACTTAAACCTAGGTAAACACACACACACACATCCATGCCCCAGGGAGGACTCGAACCTCCACGGCGAGCAACGGCGCGCTCCGCAGCGAGACGCTTTAGACTTGTTTCACTTTACCTGAAATGGAAGTGGGTTCGTAGCTCTTATGATATTCATTTTTGGACCATGATTACTAGACATTTTTCTTGTTTTGGTCCTTATTATCTAATCTGAAAATATGAAAAGCCTAGCCTTGCAGTAAAGAATATTTGGTTTGCAGTTTAGTAGTCGAATAAGTCATCATAGCGTCATTGGATGATAAATCGGACTTGGATTCTTATTCAAAACTAAGTTTCCTATGCATCCCCAACAGGGCCGGCGCAAGCCTAACTACCGCCCCGTGCGAGACGCAAAATAGCCGCCCCCTCATAAAAACATTGTTGATGTTAAAATCAATTATTTTTTGTGACAGTTCTGCTTCAGATGTTTTGACAACAAAAAAATACGTTTGACGGTTATATACAACCCATAAAAGTTTACATGTAGGCCTAATATACTATGTTGAAAACGCTTTTACCGAAACTCTGGAAGCAACGAACAACTTGTGTTCTAAAAGTTCTGAGGCTTGACAGATGGTCGGGATTCGTCTGGATTCTCCCGACATTTCATATAACGTCCAGACTCCAGAAAAAATACAGAATCTCGTGGCAAAATTCTTCTGGTAAAGATCTGTGTGAGATATTATATTATTATTTTGCATTGCTCGTTAATATTCAATTCTGTGGGTAACTTGGATATTGGGTCTGTCACGAATGTGCTACGGTAGTGGGTGCAGGTGTGATCACTATGTGCAGATGGTGTAGCCGGATGCGCGACTGTCTCGTAAGCAGGAAACTTGAGTTATAGACGCGGTCTAGCACAAATGTTCGTGTTTCCTCATTTAATTCAAAGCGTAGTAGCAGCTAGTTGAAAATTGCCGTTTTGCCTATCAAATGTTTACCTGAAGATGGCCTAATAAGCCGAAAACTTGTTTGTTAATAAACATAAAGTAGCAGGACAAAAAATAAATTGTTTGTTTTCAACCCTAAATATGGAATTGTTCTATCAAGAAGTGACGCAAAAATCCATTTATAAGACTGCTGCAAATTGTTTGAATTTTAAAACTTTACTGAATACTATTATAGGATCATATAGTCAGCAGGGATAAAATACAGGGAAAGGAGAGTTATTTACAACTTGTACAAAAGCCAGACCTCAGTTATTAGACTTGAAGGGCATGAAAGGGAAGCATCAGTTGGGAAGGGAGTAAGACAGGGGTGTAGCCTTTCTCCGATGTTATTCAAGGAAAAATTTGGAATAGGGATTAAAGTTCAGGGGGAAGAAATAAAAACATTGCGTTTTGCTGATGACATAGTAATTCTGTCAGAGACAGCAAAGGACCTGGAAGAGCAGTTGAATGGAATGGACAGCGTGTTGAAGAGAGCGTATAAAATGAACATTAACAAGAGCAAAACAAAAATATTGGAATGCTGTTTTGGAAAATCGGGCGATGCTGAAGGAATTAGATTAGGTAACGAAACAATGAAGGTGGTAGATGAGTTTTGTTACTTGCGTTGTAAAATAACATGCGATGGTCGCAGTACAGAGGATATAAAATGCAGAATGGCAATGGGAAGAAAAGCATTTTTGAAAAAGAGTAATTTGCTAACATCGAATATTAATTTAAGGGTAAGGAAGTCTTTTCTGAAGGCATTTGTGTGGAGTGTTGCGTTGTACGGGAGTGAAAAATGGACGATAAGCAGTACGGACAGGAAGAGAATAGAGGCTTTTGAAATGTTGTGCTACAGAAGAATGCTGAAGATTAGATGGGTAGATCGCATAACTAATGAAGAGGTACTGAACAGAATTGGTGAGAAAAGGAATTTTTGGCATACCCTGACTAAAAGAAGGGATCGCTTGGTAGAACACATTCTTAGACATCGGGGAATCGTAAATTGGAGGGAAGTGTGTGGGGTAAAAATCGCAGAGTGAAACCAAGAGACGCATATAGTAAGCAGATTCAAGTGGATGTGGGTTGCTGTTCTTATGAGGAGATGAAAAGGCTTGATCAGGATAGAGTAAGGTGGAGAGCTGCATCAAACCAGTCTCCGGACTGAAGACCATAACAACAACATAGGCTGGCTATGTAAAATCCAAACCAAGTGCGAGTGGGAAAGTATAAATTAAATGCAAATTAATTATATGCCAGTATTGTTAACATTTTCTGTAGGAACTCGATTAGAAAGTAAAAAAGAGACAGTTAATTTATGAAATTTATTTATCACCACAACAGTTCCGAAATCCCGACATTATGAATTTGCTTCCAGATATTTTACCCTTCCCATCTGACAAATCTAACTGAATCACTGAACACTTTACTGTTGTATCAGTAATACCCTGTAATCCCGAGTTACCAGAAGCTGTGACGCGCCTTTTTTCCAAGATTAGGAAAAGCGATCAAATTGCGTCTGATCGGCATTTACTCCATTGGCCAACTGCTGTTACCAACTAGGTATTTTCCATTCCTAAAGAAAGAGACAATGGCTAGATTGGCCCTTTTAAATGTAATAGCAACGATTTAAAAATTTAGTTTCATAGTCAGAGACCACACAAACACACTATTCCCCTCGGCTCCTCTCCCTCGCCCTCTGTCTGGTGCCACCCCTCCGATGTACCGCCCCGTGCGGCCGCACGTTTCGCACGTGCCTAGCGCCGGCCCTGAATTCTCCATGACGTTTGGTGGTATGTTTTAGAATCACCACGCATGTAAAAAATGCTGAACATTGTTGGTACAACCTTGAAGTGCACGTCGGCTTTCCAGTACGATGAAAGCTTAAGCTGGGGGCGGAAAGCTGTGGCCAGCCTGACCTTCATTTGCGGATAATACGGGCCACGGGGATGTTTGCGTGACGAAGGGTTTCCTGCGGCGGTGGCCGGGAGAGAGGCAATTCCGAGGCGATCGCACCGCCCCTCCAGCCAGCGAGCCGGCCGCCGCCGCTCCGTCTGTTTCTTCCTCCCCCGCGATTCCTCCCCCACTTTCAGCAGGGCGCCACCCCTCCCCTTCCTTCCACCCCCGCTTCTCCCTCCGCCCCTTTTCAGACGACTGCTTCCGCCCCGGCATCGCGTGCTGCCGGTATTCGGCGAGCAGCCGGAGGAGAGGGAGCTGGATTTGCATGTCATATAAATCGCCCCAACGTGTTCGATACTTTACCAATATGCAAATGTCCCCAGGAGGGGTAACGTCGGTGCGGGGTAAGACTTTTGAGCGGTTTGCTGGAGGGGTGCCGGGGTGTGATAGGAGATGGCGTGGGTGGAAAGGGACGAAGTCGGGGTGTCGGGGAGTAGCTAGAGGGGGTGAAAACAGAAACTCTGCCGCTACCCCCGCGCAGTCGTCGAGCAAGACGTTGCTCGCAGCACAAAGCGGAGAAGGGCGAGAAAACACACAAACACACGCACACACACACGGTACTGTAGGACGTCCAGCGCTACCGTCGTCTGCCGCTGTACTTTTGTTCTGTGACTGAGATAAGCTCTCTCTAGAGAAAGCAAAACTCGCCAGAGATTTTCCCCGGATGGTCGGGAAATTTCTTTCACAGCAAATATGTATACAATCTCCAATATGCGCGTAATTTGCAAAACGCTTCGGGAACCAAGTCTTCAAAGGCTCCACGAGACGGAGATGCGGAATACCCGAGGCAAATTTCATTATATTGAATTCTTTTCTTTTGTCTTTTCTCTGGCAGTGTAACGTCAGAACTGGCGTACAAAGCGATGCTTTGATTTAAATCAATAAAAGAAATCTTTACATTGTATGAAATGTTTAGCTTTGTTTTGTATTCCAAGGGTTTCTATTTCCGACAGTTGGGGACAGCAATTAAGAGCAACACATGGGTACTCCGTGGTGGCACTGTCAGATCAGAACTCTCTGTTTGTTCCAAAAATTTACAAATTGTTTCAAGGTTTAAAATTTTAACCTCAAGTTTATAAAAAACTTTATAAAAAATAAACAAATAAAAATAAATCAAATGTTCGAACACTTTTAGATCTACGGGACTTAAGTACTGAGTTTATCAATCAATTCCTAGGCTTACAATCTCCGTTACCTAACTTAGATTAACCTAAAGAAGACTCGAACCCCCGACAGGGAGCAACCGCGCGCCTCGCAGCAAGGTGTCTTTAGAGCACGTTGCCATTCCACCACGACATGATTGTAATAAATTCTAGGAACATTTTTTGACTCATGTACGAGGGTCACTCCAAAAGTAATGCAAACCATTTTTATTGAGATTTCATTCTGCACGTTTGAAAGTTTTACATCCTTCCCGCTTGTTTTCAAACTTAGCACAAACTGTTTCCGTGAGTGGCGCCATCACAGCATGTCTTCAAGCTGGCTCCTACACTAGACGTTCGTCAGAAGCAACGTGCTTTCATTGAATTCCTGTGCTGTGAAAACGAGACAGTGGGAAACATCCAAAAGAAGTTGTGAGTGTGTATGGAGATGCTGCTGTCGATAGCAATACAGTGAGTCTCTGGGCAACCAGGTTCCGTGATGACAGCGGTCACGGCAATATTGAGGATTGTCCTCGCAGTGGCAGGCCTCCGTACTGCACACACTCCAGACAATGTGCAGACAGTTAACGAAATGGTGACTGAGACAGACGCATCACAGTAAACGAATTGCCACGCTACGTTGCGGTTGAGGAAGGTACTGTTTACAGAATACTGAAAGTATTTAAAAAAAAAGTTTTTGCGACGTGGGTTCCCAGGATGTTGACAGTGGACAACACTGAAACATCCGCCTCACAGTCCTGACCTGTCTCCATGTGACTAACATCTCTTTGCGGATCTGAAAGACTCTCTTCGTAGAACAAGGCCAAACAGTGGCTCCAACGTGTTGATCTAGTACTTTACCGTGCTGGTATACTGGCGCTGGTTCCAAGATGGCGTAAGGCAGTTGAGAGAGATGGGGATTATGTGGAGGAATGAAAATATTGTTCCTAAAGGATGTATCTACACACTGTAAGTAAGACTCTCAAACATGTAGAATAAAAACTGTATTAAAAAAATAGGACGTATTTATTTTGGCGTTACCCTCCTACTTTGAATATTCATTTATTATTAAGAAAGTACATCAATAATAGTGTACATACACAGTAATGTTCTGTGTTGTGATTAAATGAAGTATCAGAAGGCATTTTCGTTCGTTATATTGACTTATGATATACCGAAAAGCTGTTTTTAAGAAACTTTTGAGGGGACGAACAAGGAAATGACCAGGATTGTGAATATTTTTAAGGGCTCTTCATTTACTAAACGGTATTGAACTTTAAATTACCAAATATTACGTTCAAATACCACTGCTAAATGCGAAAAAAACAATGTATAGCTTGCACAGGGCCACGCCTTCTTTCTTGTTCTTAATTCTCTCATATTATCTGTTTATGTGGCGTTTTCTTTTCAATGTTGTGCTATCAGAATGCAGGGAATATCCGTATACTACATCAAGAAGCTGTAGAATAACAGCTGTCACAATAAATGTGTTCATGGCAAAACGCAGAATCCTAATTAGCCCTGAAAGCCCCCATCTGAAAACGTTGCCCCTAAACCACATTTTTCTCATTCAAGTTAGTTAACATTGCAGTTTATGATGCTGTTCTTGTCTTCAATGGTGACAGATCAAGAGAGTATAGGAGTCTTGTAGAGAATGGGCTTCAAGTCTGGAGTTTTCACTCTTGACATCTTGATGGGGGTTGACACTCAACGCATACTTGCAGCCATTAAATTCACTGAAGACCTTGCAGAACATACAAGACAGGAAACAAGAAGCCAGAAGAGAAGTCTTGGAGGAAATGAGGACATTCATTACAGATCTGGAGGCTTCTCACGGTGGGAATTGCAACGAAAAATCATGTTTAACTTTAAAATTACTTTTCTCAAAACTACCGTAGTCTATAGCAGGTACATATTTCTCCAAAACAAGAATAGATTTGACTGCGATTTTTGGCATGTCTTTTTCATTATATATAAGAAACATGTCCACAGAGTGAATATTTAATATCATTGTTGCATGTCAAGATAGAGAATCAAGAAAGTAGAATTTCTATGTGTAGTTTTTCAATTAGAAAACAATTAAACCTAAAACTTCGTTAAATACCGATAAAGTGCAATGATTCTGTGGGTTTATTTATATGATGGTTGATATTATACTGCAAAAAATTCAAGGCAATTTCGGATAAACTTTGTTAGTAAATGGAACCTTTGTGAATCATTGAGTTCATAAACTTCAAAATTTCAAAGAAATTAAAATTTTCAATTAAAATTGCAAAACAATTTCAGTAGATGCTTTCAACTACCGTCAACCATTGTAGATAATTTCATTTATTTTTATCAAAAATTTTGGATTTTATTACAGGTTAAATTTTTACTCGTTTTTCGTGTAAGTCCCTCCTCCCCCCAACACCCCCCCCCCCCTTAAGCCAGGAAAGTACTCTTTGCTGACGTTTCAGAGATATTATAGATAATCGTTCAATGTTCTGGAAGGGAAATCTATCACACAACCACTCAGTTACAGATTGTCTGCGATAGCCATGAATCAGAGTTGAATTATGGCATGCATTCGAAAAATAGACCATGCCGAAAATTACTGATATTATTAATACTGTAGGATAACCTTATTGGGATCTTAGTCGAGTATTATTATCTTTCTCTCAGACTACTAATTTCTTTTAATTTATTACCAGCCTATGTCGAAGAATTACGTTATATTCCAATTGAGATTATCATTTCTGGTTTACAATGTAAACTCGGTATTTACTCTCAGTTTAAAAGGGAATAGACATAATATGTTCGCTTCTTTTTAGTTAGATTGTTCCTACAGCCTGATCAACACTCTTCCACATTTCAAGTTCCTCGTCTTAATGATTTTGTCTGGACGATGAAGTGTCAATAAAGGATTGTATGACTCAGTCACGATATTTATTTTCATTACCAGAGATGGCATATCCGTACCACTGCTGCACCATTGTCATCAAGGATTCTTTGCGCTTCACTCTTTTTGATGTTCGCTATTCCGAAAATCATACGAGATATTTCGTAGTTTATTGCAAAGTATTGTAAATGATTCTATAAAGAAGGATGTTAAACTTATCAAAATGTTGTATTTCGGATGCAACAGCATGTATCAGTTGTTTCGAAATGTTCATGATAGAAATCAGCTACCAACCACAATTATGGATATAAAGTATTAATTTATTTTATCCATGACCGGTTTCGGATTTTTTTCATAAATCCATCAGATGTTGTACTGCTTACAAGCTGCTGCCTCGTTTTTGTGTTAAAGATGTGTTGCCCTAAAATAGGCAGAAAATGTTTTACGCGCTATTTGATGAGTTTCTACTATGAGTTATTTTAGTCGATATCTACACTTTTGTTAAGGGTTTTTAACTTAATGGCACACATGTAGGGTACTGATGCACTGTAGGTTCATGGCTATGATGCAATTTGTCTTTCCTTGAGTGTTTTATGAGTACCCTAATGACACTAAAATTGAAGAAATGTAATCATGGGTTTCCATGTCAATAAAACTGTTCCTGCCTTAGGCTACACCCAGTTTTACATTTTATTCTTATGTAGTATTTGTATATGTTGTGTCAGCCACTTAGAAAAGTGTCATATTATAAAATATTGTAAATAATTTTAGTCCAAAACTCTATGTTTAAATTAATTTCATGTAAAGCAGAGAAATATTTTAACATAAATTCGGAATGTATCTGCAGCATAGCATCGGTATAGCAGTAAGCTATGTCACGTTTTGTATGTGTTTATTACTTGTACCGCCTCCAAAGAATGGTGCTACATCACGCGAATAACACAAAATATAACAGCGCCCACGCAATACATGTGCGGAAAAAGGCAGCTGGGAAAACAACTAAAACAAAAGACAAAATCATCATAAAAAGACACATGACACCTACGTTGTATCACACTTCATGTGAGATTAAGTTAAAAATCGCTTAACAAAAGTGTAGATATCAACTAAAATAAATAACCCATTGTACAAACTCATAAAATAGCGCATAAAACATTTTATCTATTTTAGGGCAGCGCATCTTTAACACAAAAACGAGGCAACAGCTTGTAAGCAGTACAACATTCTGATGATGGATTTGTGAAAAAATCAGAAACCGGTCATGGTTAAAATAAATTAATATTTTATATCCGTACTTCTGGTTGGTACCTGTTTTTTATTATGTTGTTGTTGTGGTCTTCAGTCCGCAGACTGGTTTGATGCAGCTCTCCACGCAACCCTGTCCTGTCTCTTCAACTGAGATTATGTTCGGCAACCTACATCCTTTTGAAGCTTTGAAGCTGCATACTGTATTCGTGACTCGGTCTCCCTCTACGATTTTTAGCCCACACTTCCTTCAAATGATAAGTTGACAATTCCTTGATATCTCAGAATGTGTCCTACCAATCTATCCCTTCTCTTAGTCAGGATATGCCAGAAACTCCTTTTCTCCCCAATTCGGTTAAGCACCTCCTCATTAGTCACGTGATCTACCCATCTAATCTTCATCATTCGTCTGTAGCACCACATTTCAAAAGCTTCAATCTTCTTTATGTCTGAAGTCCTTATCGTCCACGTTTCACTGCTATCCATTGCTACACTACACAAAAGTAAAACGAAGGTAATGTAATGTAATGTCGAAAAATCAGGCGATGCTGAAGGAATTAGATTAGATAATGAGACAATAAAATTAGTAGATGAATTTTGTTATTTTGGTAGCAAGATAACTTCTGATGGCCGAAGTAAAGAAGATATAAAATGCATAATGGTTATGGGGTGAAAAGCGTTTCTAAAGAAGCGGCACTTGTTAGCATCAATATTAATTTAAGTGTTAGGAAGTTTTTTATTATAAACATTTTAATACCACAACCACGTTTCTCAGAATGTCAACATTTGACAAAATGGAGTCAGTTGTTTAGTTTGTCCAAATCAGGACAAAGTAGTAACATTGCTCCTTTTTTGTCAGTAATTTAAGATAAAAGTAAATAAAATGCATTCATTGTTTTGTGATTGCTAGGGAGATAAATGACATATTTTGTACGTTTTATTCAGGCGTAAATAATATTAAAAGATTTAACTATGTGAAAAATATCGTGAATTTCTAGGGCTGGCCTCATGTTGGTGCGTTCAGTTATTTTTGGTAATCAGTTTATCACTGTGGATTCTTTTCCTGGACACTAAGAAATATAACAGCCACGCATTATAAACAGATTTATTTGAACTACACATTTCGATTTAGCAGTTATTTGAGCAAATTAGAAATTTCAATGGCATTTTTCCACACATCAAACACAAAGTGTTTTTTCTAGAAATACAATCCAGTGTAATTTTTTTGATCGGGAAATCTTTCTTGAAAACTCATTACGTTTTGCGTAGTAACTTCACAAAGCACGAAGAAGAAATTGAATCAGTACAATGCTACACAGGAAGTCTGATTTTACGTTTTGAGGTAATATCAAACTTAGCGCGATATATTTACTGGCTGTTTGATTGTTTTTAAGTGCATTGTTTGATAATGCAACCACTACCCTGGGTACAGTATTGTTTGTCCACAGCAAGTAGACGTTTCGTGTGCTGGCTGTTGGCAGCGGCAGGAGGCTTGTACCACGGCTGCCGGGAGACGACGACCTGCTAGCGGAAGCAGTGGTGCAGACACGGGTGGGGGGAGGGAATGGGGTTGAAGCCACACCCGCAACACTTTCCAAAGAGTTTTTAATTTTTTATTTTTTATTTAACAGATCACCTCCGGAAATTTGAAATAGTACACATGTAGTAAATCACAACGTAACTATAATCTGCCAAGCACAAGTGAACATGACAGTGGGTTGCCAAAGTGATGCCGCCAATGAGAACATGTGCTGCTGTTAGTGTGAGCGGTTTTAATGCCACCGCGACCAGCTTCGATGTTGCCGCTATTGTTACTGCTAAGCTGAAGTTACGAGCCATTTGTTTATATGCAGGGACCCTCTGCTTGGCAGGTCAGCTGCGCCACCGAGTGGAATCTTATGAAGAACAATAGCGTTATTTTAGTTTGATTGTTACACATAGAGTCTCATTTTAACTAAACAGATCAAATGTTTGTGGAGCTTAAGGGACTGAACTGCGGTGTCTTCAGTCCCTAAATTTACAAACTACTTATTAACTACCTTATCCTATAGACGGCACAAACAGTCATGCCCGAGGGAGGATTCGAACCCCAGACGGGGAACGGCTTCGCGCATCGTAGCTTAGCGCCTCAATGCACTCGGCAGCTCCGCCACGGCTAATTAAACTGTAAAGGCTAGTATCATATAAGCTGCATAATTATTTTACAAGCTGATTATAAGGTAAATGTAAAGCAGTCAACAATCCGAATATTGGTTTGAACACCAAGTGCTTTACTAGGCATGATCCTGTTTGGGGGTGGTATGCCGTTGCCTTTCTCCGACTTTTGAACTGTCGTACCCAGTCAGTTGTAGGGGGACCTACAGTTTAACGTGGACTCCGAACCACGGTGCTACTCGGTATTTTTCACGTCAGCATTGCTGCCAGAGGTGAAAGAAGTGGAAAGTTACAGATAAAAATCGTAGAACCTGGCGGGATCAAACCCGCGACCTTCGGATATGTAGTCTGGCACTCTACCACTGTGCAACCGAGGGGCACAAATTGTATACACTCAATTTTCACCAAGTTGCTCCTCTTCTACTTTCAAATTAATGCGAGCTACTCATTTTATTTTCTGTGCAATTGTTTTCTTAGTATAATTGGTTAAATTGTACGAAGTGTAAAAATTAGTCACAGATTAATACATTCAATAGGATTTATTTAATATTCATAGAATATATGACATCAACTGCGATTTTTTTTTCTTTTTTATTCGGGGCTCCCTTCTCCCCTACACCCCGTCCTTACACTCTCCAAGTTTGCCTTCATCGGCGAGCTTCTAGTGCTATCATATGGTGCCGCTGACTGCCGGTACGGGAGGTGGAAAAGAAAAATAGTAGTAACGGAATAAACAATCATAAACTAGAAAGTACATAGGAAGATAACAAAGAAATACGACATTTTCCCCTTCTGGGAATGGCAGTCCTAGGTGGCCAGTTTCGTTTCTTTACCGAACAGGGTTAATCGTGAAAAAAAAAATTCTTCGCCGCTGTCACAAACATAACGGAAATTGTACATGCAAGACGTATACTTTTCAACTAATTACAGTATAACACTCCACATAATGAACAATTAAATTTAATGTTCACTGTAGCGAACAACTAAACGGATAAACCAAAAGTGTCTTCATCAACAAACACAACATGGATGGAGCAAAGAAATTTCTCTCTTGCAGAACAATGACGCGGCATGTAATTTCTTAAAAGTTAGAAAATTAGATCATATCTGCTATTCCACAGCTTCCTAGTGAATTCCGATGACATGTGTCAAACAAGTCACACGAAACAGTTTATAAAAAGCATCCTCCATCTAGAGGAGACACGATGACATCCGATGGTTCCGAACTATTCCTAGATATCACAAACGAAAAGCAAACAAATGTCACAGTTAAACAACAATGCAATTTCAAAATCCGAAGTATCATCACAGTCCAGGGTTCCCTCATCTTCCCCTCGTCACTCCGTCACAAACTCCACGAAGCGTTAACAAGATTATGAAAAACAGTAGTGAGAGATATTTTTATGAAATTTTGAAAAGTCTCTTGATAATGTATGTGTCCTCTAATATACTGATGTTGTTCCCACAAAAACATGAGGAATTGAGTTGCATCGGTAAGTTGTAGATGAAAGATGGCATACGTCACATGCGCGACGATCCAGGTAGTGGCCGCCCGTTTACTTGCGGGGAACGGGTTGAAGTCCGGAACCAGTATTGTAGTGGCATCAAAACAATCAGCGGTATTGCGATTGACGATGCGCAACATCTCACGAGCAATATCCCACGTCAGTTTGAAGCGGGGACACGTGACACGGTGTTCCACAGGGTTCGTTCAAAGAGCTGCAGGGCTGCAACCGCGCATGCGCCGTACGGAAATTCGCGTTCAAAGAGTAATCCTGCAGCTTGGTGCAGCCTACCGGCTGTTCAAGGAAGCTCCCGGCTGCAGCGTCCTGCAGCTTCTTGGCTGCATGAGCTGCAGGGAAAATTTCCTCCTGCAACCTGACTGACGTCATCGGTAACGCGCATGCGCGGTAGTGCCTGCTTTGCTGCTGCAGGAAGCTGCAGTCCTGCAGGTCTTTGAACGAACCCACAGTGTCAACTCCACCGCAGGTATCGCACAGGTCAGACGGAGAATGTTTTATCGTGTGCAGCCGAGCGTTAGTCGCGACAGTTTGATTGACGACCTTGTACCAGGTAGCCTTGACATGCGGGGAGAGATATCGGGCCGAGATGTTCTGCCACGCGATCTTCCACAACCGTCGTGGGTTCCGAACTTCAAACGTGTTAGGCGACGGGTTTCCTCTAACTGCTTCATAAAATTTCTTTGCTGTCCTATTGCGTGGCTCGAAGTATTCAGGTGAAATATAACTCTTCTGCATGAAAAATTGGCGCACATACATTAACCGGAAAGGAATTGCCATCGGGTTAAGTGGAGCGACCTGTGATTCCGGTTGATGGATACGGAAGAACTCAGCCGTAGGCCCGCGGGGGTGTTTCTCACAGACGGCAAGTGTTCGATGTACTAACAGCGTGGCGCTCTTAGCCGGCAGGTCGATCAGTCCAAGTCCTCCCTCTGCCGGTGGCAACGTGCAGGTCGCGTGAGAGACTTTGAAAATCTCTCCTCTCCAAAGCAACCAATATACTGCCTGCACGATTGCTCTACCTATTTCCTTAGGTAAGTGAAAAACTTGCGCCAAAAACCATGCCTTGGACAACAAGAAACCATTAATGAGAAGCACTTTTTGTCCCAAAGCGAGATACCTACGGGAATACAACTTTGCTATAGCCCTAATAGAGTTAAGTAGAAGACGCCAGTTGTAAGACGTCGTCCTTTGTAGGTTGGCTTGAAAGGAAATACCTAAGATGGTATGCTTGTCACTGATCGTAAACCAAGGTCTACGTATCTGCACAGAGGACAGACGTATCGGAAGCAGCACAGTCTTGCATCGGTTGACGTCGGAGCCTGAAGCACGGCGATACAGCTGCAGCACTGAGTACGCCACGTCGACGTCGTCCCACCTGCTGACGAACAGTCCGAGGTCGTCCGCGTAAGCGCGGCACACAACCCGCGCGCCTCCCACCGTTATCCCCTGGCACATGGAGGTCAGTTTTCGGAGGAGGGGGTCCAACGCGATGGCAAACAAACCCATAGAAAGGGGGCAGCCTTGTTTCACGGAACTGTGTAGCTTCACCGGGTCTGACAGACAACCATTGATCATTATTCGTGAGGTGGAATATGTCAGCAGGTGCATAATGGCGGTAATAAATTTTGTGCCAAAACCAAGTTTGAACATCACCTTCCGCAGATATTCATGGTTCACCTTATCAAATGCCTTAGCAAAGTCAACGGATAACACTGCTAAAGGCGTTTGTGTTGTCGCAGCAAATGCAATGGTGTCCCTAAATGTGAGTAACGCATCGAAAATTGTTCTGCCCGGAACGGCACAACACTGATATTCGCTGATCACCTTGGTCAAAGCAGTACGTAGTCGAGCAGCAAAACAACGAGCAACCAACTTATAGTCTCCGTTTAAAAGAGTGACCGGCCGCAGGTGAGCTGCGTCACATTTGCGAACATCCTTCGGCAACAAAACAATGACGCCCTCTAGAAAGGCTGCAGGAACAGCAACGCCGTTAACGATTTCATTGACAATGTCCGTAAGTGTGTCACCCAACAAATTCCAGAAACGCAAATAGAATTCAGGAGGCAGACCGTCAGCCCCAGGAACCTTGCCTCTGGCGCTGGTTTTAAGTGCATGAAGAACCTCATCTGCTGTGAAACGTTCGTATAGAGCCATCCTATCCACCCGCGCGAGAGGATGTGGGAGGCCTTGTAGAAGAGCGTGAATCGCAGCATCGTCTATGTCTGCACGTTGAAATAGGGCGGTAAAGTAACGATGTGCCTCTGACAACATCGCAGCATTAGTAGTGAGACGCTCTCCATTACTTGATTGCAGAAACGGCAACTGGCATTGCTTCCGGCGTTTCATTTCCCGCGTTATGTGATAAACAGATGGTGCCTCACCCGGGATATTGCCGTCAGGTTGACTACAGATGATTGTACACTCTTTGACAAAAAACCTGGCCGCCGGCCGGCCGCCGCTGAGCCTAAGTCCGAGCCGATCGCGACATGGGACAATAAAAGTGGCCGCGCTGATTCGCTCTAAGTCCAGCTATCTGCACAATCTGGCAACACTGCAGCCTGCGGGAGTTCACACAGCAGCTCTTATGTTGAGTTAGAAGATAAGTGGGTCAAGTCTCTCCTTGGTCTTGTGGTAAAGCGAGCGACTTGCATGTTCAGTATTACCGATCGAAACCGACTGTTGACAAAAATTTTAAATTCACGTCACTCGTTCATGCTCATGCCCCATGTGTAAGGGGAGCATATGTGTAACGTATTTCATTTTTTGGTACACTGGTAATAACATTTCGTCCCAATAACATTGCCACCTCTGGCCGCGGCACTTGGCAGAGCTCTCCGCGGCCCATATACCTCGCCGGCAGCAGCGGTGGCGGCGCTACACAGCGCTGCCTCGCCCTCTGCCCACAGCGCCTGCCGCCGCTCATCGCCCTGGATACGTAAAATGCTGTAGTGTTGCTAAGTGGTGATCCACAAAATAGGTTGCGATTCGTATTTCACACAGGTTATAACGAAGCAGACCACCTATTTTGAATGATAAGCATATAATACATTAGAGAGGCAAAAAATTGTCATTGTCCAATCCAATGGCACTCTACGATTGTTAACACTTATTTGTGGTTTCCTTCTCGAACCTTTTCCTATCAGAAAAGCCTTTCATGTAATTTGTTGTTGTCATCAGTTCATATGTTTTCATCAAGACACAATATGTAACTCACTAAAATGTTTTAGTGTCGTTGTTTCATTCCATACGGTAAATGTATGAGATGAATTATGTGAATACGTTTCAATGCACGTTCTAAAGCAACACAGGCACACTGCAAGGTTCGTGTCTGCATGTCTCATTTCTACAGGAGATATTTCGCGTCAATGGAGGTGAATTCGAATTTCTTCGAAGGCGTTTGTATGGTGAAGCAAAGAAGACATCTAATACCATTTCCATAATTTGAAGTCGACCTTTCTGAAAGACTTATTGTATAAAGTTTTTCTGATGATTCCGTTAAAGAGTTTCTTCTTGCAATGTGCAGCGTATAAAGTAAAATAAAACAAAATTCCATCCCCAAATGCACTTTCTCCAACCAGGATTAGAACTGCCGCCTCACACCAGGCTTGCATCATGAGACACAAGGACAACCACACAGCCAACCACACACTGCCGCATAGTGCCCTCAACCTCTCACATATTCAATGCTGAGCCTCTAACGCAGCGCGAAAGAACCTGAAAGTCCCCTACACAAATAACTACATTCCTTGAGTGCAAAAGTTAAATTTCTGTCTCTCATTTCACGAGGGCATTACACATCATGAGTCATGAAAGTAGAAAAGAAATGTCAAGTGAACTTAGTGAGACAGTTCAGTACCACTTGAGGAAGTAACTGCACTGTCACAGTGTTGCCAAATATTAGCAACGATGTTGCCAGTTCTTAGCTGTACTAGGAAGACCTGTGTAGCGATAAGCGACGCGAAATCGCGCTAGTCTCATGCGGGCTTCTAGAGGGGAGTCGCGCATTTCAGTTAATATGCGGCGCTATCTGCTGATAGATTCCGTCGTCACATTTACGATGCAGATATTAAATTCGTCCAATGAGGCCGAAACTAGCGTTTAAATTTTTTGAAGGTTTACAGCATTATGATATTTCAGCAATTGACTAGAGAAGTTAAAAATACTGATATTGTTATTGCAACATACGGCAGATCAAAGACTGAGATACGTAAACATGCATCACGATTACAGCTTCATCCCACCCCCCCCCCCCAAAAAAAAAAGACTAAAACAATTGCTTTGATACATTTCGACAAAAGCTAATTTTTTGATGAAAAGTTACTGGAAAACAATGATGCCCCATTCGTCTTGAAAAACTTCGCAACTTGAAAGCGACTGCGTTTCAAAATGCAGCCTTACGACTGTACAAGTAATATTTCATGTCTTTTACGTGTTGGTTTCCTTGAAACCCAGAATAAACATAGTTAACTGATTATTTGTGCAACACAGTAATTATTTCACTTAAGTATTCAGGAGACTGGATATTTAAAAGTACGGCCATGAACACAGAAACTAAACTGTATATGTGGCAAATGTGCAATTCTGAGGTTTTACCTCTGCAGACATATACATATAATCTATAGACTACTAAGCAGCTTATTGATTTCGTAGTGTTACAGCTTTGATGGGCCAACAAATGATGCTGAGAATCCGAACCCATGTGTCTGATGGATTTTTCGAACGTTGCAACCTATGACTTGCATGTGTTGTTGCTTAGTATCTGTCGTCACGATGTTAAATCAACAGAAATTGTTACAAACATTTTACCTACTTTCTCCTACTGTCCTATTTTTCGTCAAACCAGACATTCTTTCTGGTCTCTTGGCCACATGGGAAAGAACGCTTTTACAACTGAATTAATGATAATAATGATAGTAAGCAATGATGTTTACGGCATTACAGCAGAATGATAAAGATTACAATAACAATAAAAAATGACGGTCTCTTGGTTGACACACTGCAATGAGTTTTGGTATTTCGTTGCTGAACGCCATTTAGGACATTTCTCAGAGGAGAAAAATAGACCTGAAGCCACACAAATCACTACTACAACGATACCTCACTAATCAACTATGCTTTTTGTAGATCAGGAGACGAGAATGGCGACACCGAGCTAAAATGAGATTACTCGTTCAGTTATCTGACATTTGTTGGCAGTTAATACAGACAGTCCCGACATAAAACACAAAATTGTTTGCAATTTAAGGAGGGGTAGACCTATCTGCGGTCGAAAATTTAATTCAGGATAACAGAGTCATTTAAATGCAATGACTAATCTCATATCCTCATGAATATGGGAACATACCTTGAATTCTGGAACTAAGGGAACGATCAGAGTTTCCTAGCATCGTAAGCAATACTGCTAAGCTATAGGAAGAATTTCTTGGCCATCCCACAATATCCTCATTCCTACAAACAGCTTGGCTTTTATCCATGCTGCGCTGCTAACGCCCATTCTAAGTAAGGCTTCAGTCCGAAAGCAGACATCATCATTGAAAATGCCGATGAACAGATGACTTACCTTCATCAACTTCAGGGGAGAGTTTCTTTCAACGAAATGGAGAAAGAGTGGAATGACTACTTTCTCCAAAGTTCCTACGGACTTTTGTCCCAAATTGGACGTATATACGTTCAATCTTGTCATACGCGGCTCACATTCCAGGAATATCACCGAAATGAGCACCTGGCGGGTACCGTCCTAGAGCAGCTATTACGCAAGTTTTTACCGATAATCATAAAATTGACAAGGCGGCTTTTGCTGCAGAATATAGTGTCTTCTATTACGTCCGCATAACCTTTCCCAATAAGAAACTGTTTTCTTCGTATAGTGATGCCCCTGTTTAGGTGAATTATAATGTTAGTGTTTAATGTTGCTTCAAAGTACTTTTTGTCTTAAATATTTTTATATTTGCAGGTGATTCAAAGTAATTGTAATAATTAGTTTGCCTTCAAATTACTCCATTCATTCGATCTATTATTTGTAAAGTAATTGCAACCGCCAAAAGTGAAATTGTCCTATAAACCAAACTGTTTGGTTATTTTAGGTCATTCGTCCATGGGCAGAACACTTTCATCTGAAATATCTCCACGAAAGGCAGAGAAGCGGACGGTTCCCTGTCATAGTAGAGTTAGGCTCGCGTAGCCAGTCCTCTGTGCAGAAGAGATGGAATTATATGTTGAAGAAAGAAGTCATATCTAAGAAACTTGCATATTAATTTTATTTTTCTCGTGTATTTACATTCTTTCAGTTTATATTCGCCTTTACTTCTCACAAAATAATGAGATATATTTTTCTCTGCTAGAAGCTACCTTTGGTCGTTTCCGACCGCATTACATTTTCCGTTGTCTCTAGATGGATAATACTTTGTCTCTGCCGATCCCAAATTTCACATCGAAAGAAAACATGTCCTCCACATAATTCATTTCCCAGTAGGCGGTCGTATTTCCACCGTTGGTATATTTACTTGTACGAATATTGTTCGTAACCGTAAACAGTTTGCTCTTCCTGTTCATCTCCTTAATATTGTTGAACACATATTTTCCCTATAATTGTCCTCGTGAAGTGGTTGAACTGCTGGGCTTTATTATTGTTAGTACCATTAGTTTTTATTTCAAGTTGATCTCTGAATTTGTATTTTGTATTACCGTTATATTTGTTTGTTCACTGTGTTTCACAATATTGAAGATCAACAAGTTCTCATATCCATTAATAAAAGCGACTTAGAGCTAATGTATAACGTTCATTTTTGTCTTGTTTCATCTGTAAAAGTTCCTCTGAAAATCTGGAACACTTCCTTTATCACCCTTAATTTGAAACCCATGCGTAGGCTGAGGACATTCACGGATTGTTCATTTATTAACTTAATTCATAATGATAATTTGGATCAAATTTATTTACAAATTTTGTACTCAGTCCATTTAATTTTTATGATAGCGGTAAAATTACAGCCTTGCACAACCTAGGGCATCTGTTCAAAATCAATGAATAAGAGATACGTCAAAACTTTTATTTACTATCTTTTAACAAACAACAGTGCAATTGCTTTCCCTAACATTGTTCTAAACCATGGCACGATTCATCGATCAATTTTAATCGTGATTATTAGGTTGCTTTATTGTCTATTGTGTTTTTGTTACAAATTCTATAATTGGTTTTATACTAACGATAGGCCAGAAACTTAATTAACGTGACTCAGAACGGCGTGATAATGTAGTATTTACTCGCATTCGTTTTTGCTACGGAGCGAGTTGGTGCAGTGGTAACACACGGGACTCATATTCGGTACACGGTGCATCGAACTAGCCTTCGGCCATTTGGATTTGAGTTTTCCATGATTTTCCTAAATCAGTCTAGGCAAATGCCGGAGTGGTCCCTGCGGCAGGGCACGGCCGATTTCCTTCCACATCCTTATCATGACAATCCGAACTTCTGCTTCGCTCTAATGACCACCTTATCGAGGGGACGTTAAATCGTAACCTTCCTTCTTTCTTTCGTGTCTCGTGTGCAATAGAGCTTACTTTGTTCATGTTTCCGTGTGTTGGTACAAATTTTGCAGTTCATTTCAAACCAACTTCCCTCTGAACAAGAGACCTTGAACTTTGAACTTAACTTAGAACTGGATAACACTGCTTCATTAACGCCATTTCTTAATTAGTGTGTGGTGGAGGGCAATTTTTATACAACTGCTGTTTCCGCCTGTTTCTCTTCCAGTCGCGAATGGTTCGCCGTTAAAACTATTTCTGGTAAGACTTAGTGTGAGTTCATATCGCCCTATCTTTTACCTTCGCGATCTTTACGTGACTAATACATCAGAGGGGTCAGGTGAAATAGAAATAAAATAAATGCATCGAATGTCTCTGTTGTATTCTCATAAAAACGTTTGAAATCGAATGAAAAATTTCACACATACAAAATTTGAAAAGTGTAAAATAATCATTCAGATGGAAAATGCATATAAACGTGGTTTTAAAATAGATTAAGAAGTATAAAGTAACTCTTGTCCACTCGATAATTGCTACCGCGTTAAGGATAGTTCCAATAAATTTTCGAATTTTAATAGCTATGTCAGACATCATAGTAACACTGAAACATAAAGTGTTCTTGCATTATGAGTAATGCTAACAGTAGCGTTTAGTGGCCACCAAATTGAAGGGTAATTTATTTCATTAACGTTCTGAAGTCGATAAGAGGTATGACGCGGTGGGGGTAGCCATGGTCGTTTTGTTAAATGCGGCACAACGAGCGAGCGAAGGCGCGCGCGTCTGGAAACGGAGAAGGCGGAGCGCTGCTGCTGGAGGGATAGTTTTCGTTCTGAACAGAGGAATCCATCAAAAGGAGCCTAACAGATGTTCGGTAGACCTCTTGGAACTTACGCGTTTTGACTTTAAGATAAGAAATAAATGAAATTCACGAATTGCATTGAACATTGCAATGGTTAGTAAATTAATGTCCGCTATCTGCAACGACACCGATCGAATGATAACCTATTGACGTGAGTTACCTGGCACCTAAAAGTCGCCATTAAGTTTGTACTTTGAAACCTATCACCGCGCTGTAATGAACACATTGCAATTAAAACTATGTCTGCATCGCATCGGGCCATGAGACTACGTAACATTTTATGAAATCAACGAGGCAGGCAACAAAGACAGGTCCGGAATCCACTGAGCATCTCATCAAGGAACGTGCTCAAAAAATTCAAATGGAACGCTATTTATCATAGCAAGATGTTCTGTGAATAACAGGTCGCTTGTAATTTCCATATTGACCAGTGGACATTTTATTTTATCAGGAAGCAAACTGGAAAGAAACTGGACAAAATTTGAGTATTTAGGAAGACTTTTCTGCGACAAATTGTGAGTCTTATTGTTAGTTAATGGAGTACAGTAAACATAACGATAAGTCCTGCATATGAATCAACCATAAACCGAGAAACAAAACTGGTAATACGCTCAATGAGTCATTGATTTTTTTTAATAGTTGGCCACGTGACATATGTGCAATTTGGAGAGCACAGTATCTCGAGCCTGAGTGGAATTACGGATCCGGATCCTAACATGCAGGACGCCAGCTACAAAAACTCGTTCATCAGGCCACCATTGTAATCAAGATTTTCCAACGTCGTACTAGGGCCTATTGTTTCGCAACTTCGGCATCATGTAGATGTGAGTCTGATATGTAATTCTGCAGTCAGTTGACTTTTTCTTGTTACCTACATTAAATATTTTGAAAAATTAACATCATAATATGCTCGTTGTAGTAGTTAACTGAATTTGTGTTCAAGAAGGTCGTTTCATACATTAACTACTCCTACTCTCTTTCACGTTGCGAGCAATCTGCCTCAGCTGTGAGTAAATAAATGAGGTAGGGTTTACAGCAGTAATATCTAGCTGTATAATAGTCACTTTCTGAACCCTAGCCAATTTAGAAATCGGGTCCGTTTTGTTGAAAAAGCTGGATTTCATCATTTCGTCTCGTTACGTCTTTAATTTATCCACTTACTGTCAAACAAAATCATCCGTGCCAGCTGTATCCTGGAAACCTCATACCAGATGCTTAGCCACCTACTTCAAGAATATCAAGTGACATCAGAAACAAAACGAAAGAACATTTTCTTAAATGAATTTATCAATTGTTCTAAAATGATGGTAAAATTTTAAATATAGATAGAACAACTTATTTGGAAATCACTTCAAATGTAGTCATCCGATAAAGTAAATAATAAGCCGTGTCAGCTGTTTATTATTATCATTATTATTATTAAGAACGTTGCTTTACAGGTCAAAGACCGTTTTCACGTTTTAAAGACCTATCTTCAGGTGTTAATTTATTTCATATGAAAATTCATTATACATACACAAGGTTCTAATTGCTTTCATCTGTCATGGGAATAAAATTTCATTAATTAGGCTCAGATATATGGAACCAGTCCAACAGAAATCATCACTGCCATTCAGAATAATAACCAAGGACATTAAAATGTGGGACAAATAGTCGCGTAATTTTGATTACTGTGTTTTCAATGAAACCAGTAGATCGCCGACGAAGTGAAGGAGTACAAACCAAAGAAAACTGTCCAAGAAGAAGAAACCGATAGATGATGGATTTGTATTTTCCTCATCTTTGTATCAATTATTACGGGAAGGTAAAAAAACTTACGAATATGCGCAACTACCCAGATTCTCTGTTTTGTTACAGCTTCATGAGGACTAAATTCATTTAGGTAATATTCCTTGAATGTGAGACGCGATTGACAAGACACAACGTAGATACAGTCCATCTTTGGACAACAGTGTCTAGTATCATTGGAGAAAATGATGGTTCGCATTACTTTTTCGTTTTGTTACACAAAGCACTCACTAAACGTTGATGAGGGTAAGTTATCAATTCATCATCATTTCTTCCCAATGCATGGCTAAAAGCCAGTTGAGGCCAGATGCTAGTAGGATTGAGAATATTGTGGGCTGTCGCTTTCAAGATGCGAAGTGTTTGATACGTTACTGTTTAGTAACGGATGATGCATTTATTTCCAGTAACTCATAAAAAATTGCTTTTGTAGATATCAAACAAAGTAATTCTTTTAGTCTTTTTTTTTGGGGGGGGGGTGCGGAGGGGGTTGACACTGAAATCGTGATGGAAGTTTATATATCTCAGACTTTGACCTGCCGTATGTTGCAATAAAAATATCAGTATTTTTAACTTCTCTAGTCATTTGCTGAAATATCATAATGCTGTAAAGCTTCAACAAATTTAAACGCTAGTTTCGGCCTCATTGGACGAATTTAATATCTGCATCGTAAATGTGACGACGGAATCTATCAGCAGATAGCGCCGCATATTAACTGAAATGCGCGACTCCCCTCTAGAAGCCCGCATGAGACTAGCGCGATTTCGCGTCGCTTATCGCTACACAGGTCTTCCTAGTACAGCTAAGAACTGGCAACATCGTTGCTAATATTTGGCAACACTGTGACAGTGCAGTTACTTCCTCAAGTGGTACTGAACTGTCTCACTAAGTTCACTTGACATTTCTTTTCTACTTTCATGACTCATGATGTGTAATGCCCTCGTGAAATGAGAGACAGAAATTTAACTTTTGCACTCAAGGAATGTAGTTATTTGTGTAGGGGACTTTCAGGTTCTTTCGCGATGCGTTAGAGGCTCAACATTGAATATGTGAGAGACTGAGGGCACTATGCGGCAGTGTGTGGTTGGCTGTGTGGTTGTCCTTGTGTCTCATGATGCAAGCCTGGTGTGAGGCGGCAGTTCTAATCCTGGTTGGAGAAAGTGCATTTGGGGATGGAATTTTGTTTTATTTTACTTTATACGCTGCACATTGCAAGAAGAAACTCTTTAACGGAATCATCAGAAAAACTTTATACAATAAGTCTTTCAGGAAGGTCGACTTCAAATTATGGAAATGGTATTAGATGTCTGTGGTGTCGCACAAGTACAAAGTGCGCGCCACCTACTTTCGCCGCGCGCCGCCATGCATGCACGGCGCGGCGTTCTTCCGACGACAGCCACGAGCGCCCTCTGCTGGAACCCCGCTCGTGGCCACCATGGAAAGATATAGCACTTCGGACTGAGATAGCAACGAGTTAGGACCTTCGTAATCCGATAGGCACGAGTGAAGACTTTGCTATTGTACAGGCACTAGGCAGGCCTCTAACAACTATGTATCAACATTCTGCAGTACTATGTAAAAGTTAAGTATTGTTACATTCTGTGCAATATATATCTCTTTCTAATTTACTCTAGTGTTTATAGTTTCTGGCTGCTCCCCTCCGTACCTGCACCGGCGTGCTGTCTTTGTTACTGTGTCGGTCTCGTTCCACTCGGCCACAGACACCTACGACGAGGCTGGGACACAAAAGCGGCGACGAAGTTGGGACACAAAAGTGGCGACGAGGATGGGATAGAACCTTGGACCAGCCCGCTTACAGCAGCCAGACAGCAGCAGTCGGAGCACGCAAAAATTGCTCCCGCCCACCCACCCTTATTATAAGATTTTTGGGGGAACATTTTCAGTTACGTGTTTTGTGGACTTTTTTGTTGCAGAGCGAGCCCTCCTTTCATATTGCATTTGTGTTATTTTTATAAGTTACTTGTATACGCGGCGCCTAATCGGTCAGCATGGCCGCTAACCCGAACCCAAACTTAATGGAAATTATTCAGTTACAGACGGCGCAAATAACGCAACTCCTCCAGGCGGTGTCCCAGCTCACAGCGCAGGCAGCTAACCAACAACAACAGCCGCCGCTTCAGCAGCCCACACCTGCCGCCGCAACACTTCCTACGTTTCGCCAATACAACGAACGTGAGGAAGATTGGAGTGATTATCTGGCGCAGTTTCAAGAACTCGTCGCGGCTCATCAACTTACAGGTCAGACTGTTAAGCATCTTTTATTGTCTGTGGTGGGCCCCAAAACTTTCGTGTTACTGCAAAAACTATTCCCTCACGCATCTCCTCGTGATGTAGACTTTGAACAAATAGTAGAGGCACTAAATGCTCATTATGAGAGAAAAGTTCTCGTAGCTGCGGCACGGTACCGATTTTTCAGACAAAAAAAATTACCGCAGCAGTCACACCAAGAGTGGATTACGGAATTGAAGGGCTTAACCCGCCAATGTAAATTTACTTGCTCTTGTGGACTTTCGTATAGTGACGTGATGTTGAGGGATGCGATTACGCAGAATATTCAGGACCCCAGAATTAGAGCAGCAATTCTGAAACAGTCTGACCCCTCATTAGACAGTGTACTGCAGCTTATAGAAGCGCATGATACTTTTGACTTAGCAGATGTAGAAATGCAAAGCCACAGTGTTAATTCAGTGCGCCGCAACGGACGCTTTCCTAGCCGTAGTTCTCAGTATAGCACTTTTGATTCTTTAAATTCTACATGCCGTGCTGAACAGACAGTGAACAGTAGCCAGTGTAAAAGTGCGACGCAAAGGTCGCCGCGTAGTGTTAGACACAGTAATTTGAATAACGGGCGCCAACGCTCATTTCAGAAAAATGTACGTAAGTCTTGCCCCCAATGTGTGTCTCGCCACAAGCGTGCTCATTGCCCTAGTCGCAACGCAACCTGTTATCAATGTGGCAAATCAGGACATGTACAGTCTGTGTGTATGCAAATTAAAAACTCAAAGAACAGTAACGTTAGAAACAGTGCTTCGCAGAGTGCGAGAACAGTTCATTCTGTAAATGTTATACGGGCTGTGGAATTGAACACTGCTTTCCTTGGATCTCAATTGCAAGAAAGTAGTTCTGCGCCTATGGCAAATATATATAGTGCACCACGTAGCAAGCGCCGACGAGCGCGTAAACCGGTGCAACGGAAAAGGGTTCGGGACAAGCAAAATGACTATGAACAGTGCATTCCTGTAGTGAAAATAGTGCCTTCTGCAACTGCTCCTTGTAATAGTGCCCAGTACTGTGTAGCTAGTGACAGTAGACATCAAGTAGCTACTCAAAAGTGTAGTGCAGTAGTTAGTACATCTGGAGTAGCCTCGCATTGCGCGGACGCCGATCCGGCGGTAGTGTCATCTAGTGACAGTGTTGTTAATCCGCTGCGTGCCGAGTCTGCGCCGCTTCCTTCACTACGCGGCCCGCGCAAGCGCAGTAAACAAACCGTAGCAGACATTGCCCACATTCGCGCACCTGTCGAGCGCCGCAAGCAAAAACTGTTTGTGAATCTTTCCATTGACAATAAGACTGTGCAATTTCAGCTCGACACTGGTTCCGCTGTTACCTTAATTAATAAAGATACTTATGAACTTCTGGGTTCGCCAAAATTATCGCTGTGTCAACAAGTGTTAACAGCTTATACAGGTCAAAATATTCCCGTGCTAGGAACGTGTAGCCTGCCTGCCTCTTTTCAAGGTGTTACGAAAACAGTTGCTTTTGTTGTTCTTCAGGCCAAATCTACGCAGAACATTTTTGGACTAGATGCTTTTGACTTGTTTGGTTTATCAATTCAAAGAGATGTGCTTCAAATTTCGTCAATAGTGCCTCAGGATAAAATCAATGCATTGTGTGACAAATATAGTGACTTGTTTTCACCGGAACTAGGTTGTGCAAAAGACTTCGTGGCACATGTAACTTTAAAAGAATCTGCAGTTCCAAAATTTCGTAAAGCTAGACCAGTGCCTATCGCCTTGCGTGATACAGTTGCCGAAGAACTTAAACGTTGGCAAGATAGTGGTGTGATTTCTCCTGTTTCTGCGAGTCAGTGGGCCTCGCCTATAGTAATTATACCCAAGCCATCAGGAAAACTTCGTCTCTGTGCGGACTTCAAATCAACAGTGAACAGTCAAACAATTGTAGACACTTATCCCCTGCCCAGACCTGACGAACTAATGGACAAATTAGGACAGTCTCGCTTCTTTTCTAAGATTGATTTAGCAGAGGCATATTTACAGATTCCACTTGATGACGAGTCCAAAAAGTTTTTCGTCATTAATACTCACATGGGCCTTTTTCAATTTCAACGCCTACCCTTTGGCAGTTCTTCCGCTCCCGCTATTTTTCAGCGTTTTTTGGAACAGCTGACGGTTTCTGTACCGTGTTGTTCGAACTATTTAGATGATATTGTGGTATCCGGACGTACAGTTGAAGAACATTTAGCAAACCTGGAGTGCCTTTTCAAAGTGTTGACTGCAGCAGGTCTACGTTGTAATAAAGCAAAGTGTTCGTTTTTTCAAACTGAAATAGAGTACCTAGGCCATGTGATTAATGCCCAAGGAATTCATCCCTTACAGTCACATCTTCGAGCAATCAAAGACTTGCCTCCCCCTAAGAATATGCATGAATTGCAAGCAGTGATGGGAAAGCTTAACTATTATTTCCGATTTATTCCTAATGCCTCAGATTGCAGCTCCACTGCATCACTTACGTAGGAAGAATGTTCCTTTTGTATGGTCCAAAGATTGTCAGGTTGCCTTTGACAAACTAAAGTCTGCACTACTCAGTGATGCATGTTTGATTCCCTTTGACCCACAGAAGCCTGTAGTGTTAGCAGTTGACGCCTCGTTGTACGGTCTGGGCGCGGTAATCTCACATCGCATTGGATGTCACGATCGTCCTATTGCCTTTGCATCCAAGCTACTGACGCCGACGCAACAGAATTACAGTCAGACAGAAAATGAGGCCTTAGCAATCATTTACGGCGTCACAAAGTTTCATCATTATCTCTATGGCAGAAAATTCTATTTGTTGACAGACCACAAGCCTCTCACGTCGTTGTTCTCACCCACAAAGCCGATTCCGCCACGTACGGCACAAAAGCTTCAGAGATGGTCCTTGATATTGTCAAATTATCAGTATGAGATTTTGTACCGACCTACCACTAAACATGCCAACGCGGACACACTTTCCCGACTTCCGGTTGGCCAGGATGTATCATTTGATTCTTCAGAAATGGCATGTTGTCAGATAGACTCCAGAGATGCTTCCGCTGTCGCAGACTTTCCTTTGAACTCTCGTCGGGTTGCACAGGAAACAGCTGCGGATGCAGACCTCAGTGTAGTAGCACGTTTTGTTCGCTCAGGGTGGCCTGCCAGGGCCAAAGACATTGATCGGCCTCTGGTTCGACGTTATTTTGCACAACGTCATGCATTATCTTTAAGTCAGGGTGTACTGTTGTTGCATACCGACAACGACCAAGCAAGAGTGATTGTTCCTCGTTCCCTGCAACGAGAAGTGTTACGCCTCCTGCATCAAGGACATTGGGGCATTGTTAGGACAAAGCAACTGGCCAGACGTCATTGTACCTGGGTTGGTATGGACGCTCAGATAGAGAGCATGACATCACAGTGTACAGTTTGTGCGGAGCATCAGGCGGCTCCTCCGCAACGTTTGTCAGATTGGCCACGCCCCAAGGGACCATGGCAACGTTTACATATTGACTTTGCCGGACCTTTCTGGAATACGCGCTGGTTAATTGTTGTAGACGCTTTCAGCAAGTTTCCTTTTGTGATTGCCATGAACTCAACGACAGCTTCTAGTACAATCAGTGCCTTAACATCAGTGTTTTGCATCGAAGGCTTGCCTGAAACTATCGTCAGTGACAATGGACCTCAGTTTGTTAGTGCGGAATTTCAACAGTTTTGTCGTGTGAATGGCATTCAGCATATCACCACCGCACCTTTTCACCCTCAGTCCAATGGTGAAGCAGAACGTTTCGTTCGAACATTCAAGTCTCACATGGAGAAGATGAAAGGTCAGCACTCCAGGCAGCAAGCTCTTCAAATTTTCCTGTCTACGTATCGGTGCATGCCACGTGACGGCCCGTCTCCTGCCGAGCTGCTACACGGCCGCCGTCACCGCACTCTCCTTCACCTGCTGCAGCCTCCCACGCACCGAGTCGGTTCGTATGGCGCTACGCGTTTTCAGGTTTCTACGCCGGTGCTGTACAGGGTGTTTGCTGGAAACAAGAAGACATGGTTGCCGGGCACCATTCATCGCGTGCTCGGTAGCAATATGTATGTTGTACGTTCTTCCACAGGGTCGGAGCTGCGGCGCCACGCAAACCAATTGCGCCTGCACAGACCGCGCGATCCTGTCTCCGGTTTCTTGATTCCAGACCCAGTTCACCGCCAGGGAGCACAACCACATCGTTCGTCCCCGGACTACGAGATCGTCCCGATGGAGATCGACGCGACGCCGCCGCTGTCGCCGCCGCAGATGACAGCGTCACCGAGAGGGACTCCGGGACCGTGCGTGCCGCCCCAGCTTGGGCCACGCACCTCAGAAGAAGATGACCTGCTCCCTCTGGGTGGGGGCGGGCGCCCTTCCCCAGGTTTCGGCGGGTTCCCTGGAGGATCTCAAGGCGGATGCCGGGGCGCGGACGGCGTCTCGATCCCGGCCTCAGCTACGACGCCCGTCCCACCAGTAACGCCCCCGCCCAGGCCCTCCTCCCAGTGCCGTCGCCGTGGCCCTCAGCCCTACGCCACGACGGCGCGGCGGTTTGGGGGGGAGGGGTGTGGTGTCGCACAAGTACAAAGTGCGCGCCACCTACTTTCGCCGCGCGCCGCCATGCATGCACGGCGCGGCGTTCTTCCGACGACAGCCACGAGCGCCCTCTGCTGGAACCCCGCTCGTGGCCACCATGGAAAGATATAGCACTTCGGACTGAGATAGCAACGAGTTAGGACCTTCGTAATCCGATAGGCACGAGTGAAGACTTTGCTATTGTACAGGCACTAGGCAGGCCTCTAACAACTATGTATCAACATTCTGCAGTACTATGTAAAAGTTAAGTATTGTTACATTCTGTCAATATATATCTCTTTCTAATTTACTCTAGTGTTTATAGTTTCTGGCTGCTCCCCTCCGTACCTGCACCGGCGTGCTGTCTTTGTTACTGTGTCGGTCTCGTTCCACTCGGCCACAGACACCTACGACGAGGCTGGGACACAAAAGCGGCGACGAAGTTGGGTCACAAAAATGTCTTCTTTGCTTCACCATACAAACGCCTTCGAAGAAATTCGAATTCACCTCCATTGACGCGAAATATCTCCTGTAGAAATGAGACATGCAGACACGAACCTTGCAGTGTGCCTGTGTTGCTTTAGAACGTGCATTGAAACGTATTCACATAATTCATCTCATACATTTACCGTATGGAATGAAACAACGACACTAAAACATTTTAGTGAGTTACATATTGTGTCTTGATGAAAACATATGAACTGATGACAACAACAAATTACATGAAAGGCTTTTCTGATAGGAAAAGGTTCGAGAAGGAAACCACAAATAAGTGTTAACAATCGCAGAGTGCCATTGGATTGGACAATGACAATTTTTTGCCTCTCTAATGTATTATATGCTTATCATTCAAAATAGGTGGTCTGCTTCGTTATAACCTGTGTGAAATACGAATCGCAACCTATTTTGTGGATCACCACTTAGCAACACTACAGCATTTTACGTATCCAGGGCAGAGGGCGAGGCAGCGCTGTGTAGCGCCGCCACCGCTGCTGCCGGCGAGGTATATGGGCCGCGGAGAGCTCTGCCAAGTGCCGCGGCCAGAGGTGGCAATGTTATTGGGACGAAATGTTATTACCAGTGTACCAAAAAATGAAATACGTTACACATATGCTCCCCTTACACATGGGGCATGAGCATGAACGAGTGACGTGAATTTAAAATGTTTGTCAACAGTCGGTTTCGATCGGTAATACTGAACATGCAAGTCGCTCACTTTACCACATTTTTTTTTTTTTTTTTTTTTTTCTCAATGGGTGGTTCTGTTCATTGCGGACGCTGATCGTTTTTGTTCGTTGATGTTCGAAGTGTCTTTAGCTCAGCTTTTTTATTACAGAGGGCGTTTTGCCATCTGGCCGGGCGCGCTGAGCCACGGCGCCCGGCGCCACAAGACCAAGGAGAGACTTGACCCACTTATCTTCTAACTCAACATAAGAGCTGCTGTGTGAACTCCCGCAGGCTGCAGTGTTGCCAGATTGTGCAGATAGCTGGACTTAGAGCGAATCAGCGCGGCCACTTTTATTGTCCCATGTCGCGATCGGCTCGGCTCAGCGGCGGCCGGCCGGCGGCCAGGTTTTTTGTCAAAGAGTGTACGTTCCGACTGAGCTCGCTGTAGCGACAAAAGTTCCGCCTTGATGCGCTTAAGCCGTGGGAAAAAGTCACTTGCATTACGAAGATCTGCACGGACAGCATCCTTCAAGCACTGAAGATAAAACTCAACAGTCTTTCGACGCCAAAACGCCTTCTCTGCACTGTAAGTTTGCAAAGTACTACGCAGTGTGGGTTTAGCACTATTAGTCCACCAACCTATTACAGTACGATAGTTTGCGCGCTTTTCTAAACATTGAGTCCAGGTTTGCTCGATTTCCACCTGAAGAACAGCATCTTGTAAGTGCTGGACATTGAACCGCCAAAGTCCGGGTCGTTTTAATTTCACCAAATGTGGCAACGTAACACGGCAAGTATAGGCACTGTGATCAGAAAACGCTAAGGGCTGTGCGCCGACACTAAATATGTTAGGCGCACAGTTTCTCGTCACATAAATACGGTCCAGTCGGCTCTGTCCCGTCACATAAAAGTGCGTAAACTCCGTGTAAGTAGGGTGGAGTTGTCGCCACGAGTCCACAAAATTAAGATCGGCAATTAAAGCCTGCAATGACGAGCATTTGTGCGGGTGAGGTTGCTGGTCCGCATCATCAATTACACAATTAAAGTCGCCGCCCAGTACCGTGGTGCTATTTTGTCCAATGAGCAACGGGCAAACGTCGGCAGCAAAAAACTGATCACGTGCGTGCCGGTTATCTGTACCTGACGGGGCATAGACATTGACAAATAACACGTCCTCTACAGTACACGCAATGCCTCGACCATCCGGTAGTTTAACAACATTTCTAAAATCCCATACTTGGTTAATTAAAATTGCAGTGCCACAAAGTGTTTCTGGATCAAGGTTTAAAATTGAATTAAAACCTGGTACAAACTCAACTTCAGCGGTCTTCACTTCTTGTAAAAAGACAACATCAGCCTTAATAACTGTTAAAAAATCTATTAGGGACTCAAGTTTATGTGCACGCTCGATCTTGTTAATATTGACAGTGGTGACCGTGCAAGCATTCCCGCGCACAATAGAACACATACAAAGGTTCAGAGGGGACGACGAAAAACTAGAGTTCCTGGGCGGTGTCCGCCCCCAAGCCACGCTGCTGATCCTGCGCCCACTCCATCGGCGTGATGTTTACGACCGGCAGGCTGGCGGCTGCCGCGCTAGCCGAGCCCGAGTCCCGCGTGACGTCACTGTGCGAAGCCCGCCGCGTGCGCTGAGACACCGCGGCCGCCTCGTCCTCGCTCTTCCTCTTGCCCGAGGTCTGTACTTCGACACTAGAAGAGCGCAGACTTTTGCGCGCATCCTTGCGTTCGCTCCTACGGGGTTCGCCGATGGGTTTTGCGAAAACGGCGAAGTCAGAAGTCGACTGTTCGCCCTCATTGCTACTGTCGTCCGTAGGCGACGTTTCCTTCGACGTCTTGTTACGGCGCCTCCTCTTCTTTTTCGCGACCGTTACTTCCGATTCCCCATCACCTGACTGAGAAGCAAACGGAACCTCGGTTTGCGAAACAACCTCCATCGATTCTTGAACAGGGGCGGGTTCTTCACTCACAGATGCGACAAGTGGGACAGGATTCAAAACCGGTGCCTCCACCTCCACTGACCAATCTCCCGACATCTCCGGACGCGGTGAAGCAAGCCCTTGCACAACGTCACTAAATAACGGTTCTGACTGTGCTCCGGTAACGACCGTCGGTTCCCGAGGCAACTGCACAGGGGGCCGACCTTTGTTTGGACAGTCACCACGAAGGTGTCCTACCGTATTACAAATCCCACAAGTTTGCGGTTGTCCAGGGTATGAAACAAACGCCCGACTACCACCGATAATCAAGTAAGACGGGATATGTTTCCGTAGGTTGACCTTCACAGTACGAACACCGCTGTCCACTTGATAGTAATACGGATCCAACCACTTTTCATTGATAATACCATTTGCAACAACATCACCGTACGGACGTAAAGCAGTTTCAATCACTGAATTAGGACATTCGAAAGGTACATTGAACACCCTTACGTCACGAACTCCCTGCCCAGCGTGTTGCACACGGACGTCACTAATAGAGCCATCCACGTGTTTAAATTTCCGAACCCCGTCATTTTCGGACACAACCTTTTCACAAGCGTCATCATCCGACAATTTCAAAAACACTGAATACAAGTAGAAGTCAATTTGCAGTCCTAGTACTACTTCCCGTGGCAAACGAAGCGTATCCCGAATCCATGAATGTATTTCAAAACCGGTGGGCCGTAACGACTTCCGATCAAAAATGCATTGCACCGTACGATTTCGAAGTGGATTGAATGCCATTTCAGTCACCGAATTAATGAAATTGTATAAAGCGCAGCCAAGCGAAGCGAAGACCGCTCCCACGAAGCCAAGGAGGCCGGTGCCGAGACGTAAACACGCCGCCGAGCCGGAGAGCGCGAGCACACGTGTTTCCTGACGGACAACCAGCCAAGTGCGAGGCAAGCACGACACTGCTGACCCCTACACCGCTGGGGACACAGTGATCACCGCACCTGCAAGGAATACCCATGCACGCCTCCCGTCAGATGCAAATTCCCAGCTTCGCCCTGCCCATAGTACTCAAACTCGTAGTTTAACTAATTCCCGTAAGAGTAAGGGCCTCACACTTCCCCACCCCTCCCCACTAACGATAGGATCATTGCCCGTCACCGGCATATTATATATATACATGTAGCGTCTGTTCCGAAAGAACAGACGTCACTTCTGATCCTGCAGTTGTTATTATTTAATATTCATAGACTATATGACATCAACTGCGATTGGGCAAAGCAGAAAAAAAATTTAGCCCCCGAACTCTCCCCGCCTCCCAGAACAAAATCCTGGCTGCGCCACTGGGCTAAAGGCAGCGTCGCATTGTTGGGATTGTTACTCTTAACAATGTGTCAAGTTATGTTTCGCGTCTCGGGGAAGCGTAACGTTGACAGCGCTCCGAAATAAATGATTGTCCTGCAACTAGTGCAGATGTTTTCTGCTCCTGGCATCACTGGGTAAAATCGTCTTCACTTGTCAAATTAATATACTTCCATCTAACTACCAATATTAGTAGTTTCGGCGCCCTATGGCGCCAGCCTCAAGGTTACAAAAAATATTTCAATGAGTCAACCCAATTAAACAGTAAAAAGTTTAAAATTTCTCCACAAAATAATGAAAGAGTATCGGGAGTATGGAACTCTACATTTATCAAAATGACTATCAAACCATGTGCGTTGCGCGAAAATGGCCGTGTTATCTGGGGCGCAAAGTCGTGGAGTACGCTGCCGCTCCCGCCCAGGGCTCGAGTGTGCCTGTTGTCGTTAGAATGAGTTAGTTTAAATAGTTTGTAGGTCTAGGGAGCGAGACCTTAGCAGTTTCGTTCCTTAGAATTTCAAACATTTGAACATTTTTTTAATGCATAGGTTTTCGCCCTAGGTTTTTGTATAGTCACCATAATTCATTTGGCACTTTTAAAACCGTAATCCGGTGGGCATCAATGTACAAAACTTATTTTTCGACCGCATTGTACAATTGTTTGAGTCTTCAAGTGGTCAGTCTTATTCAATCTTAACTTTTCAAGTTGCAAATATATAGAGGAACCAATGCCAATTTCGCATTGGTTCCTCTGTATAGGGATTCGTATATACCCATCTGGTCAAGCCGAGAAACAAAAATGGAATTAAATTCATAGCCTGAATGCCCCGTGATCAGGGATGAAACAAATGTGCCAACAGCTGAACTCAGGGGACTCAGACTCTGAATTGTCTGTTTATTAGTATTTATTTTTATATGGTAAATTTCGAAACTTTTCACTATTTGATGTGGTTTAACCATTGTAACATTTTTGCAATCATGGGCACTTGAAAATGACGCCATAGAGCACAGAAACTAATAGTACATTGATAATACTAATAGATGGAAGTATATTAAAAAGTCTCATCTAAGAAGTGACTATGGTTAATCAGCATATTTTGGGTGTTTACTATATCAGTTAAATGACTTCATAATGACTGTAAGAAAATTTATTTCTGATATGCTATACATGTAGGAAATCAGTGAAAGGTAAAATCTACGAATCTGGAGAAAGGGCGATTGTCGTAACTGTTTTATTTTACCTAGTTTTTTTTTTTTTTTTTTTTTTTTTTTTTTTTTTGTAGTTGGAAGAAAGTTCCAGCAGCTGTATGGAAATTATTTATTCAGTTTTGCACGACCGGTTTCGGTGTTTCAAATGTTTGTAAAGTCTATGGGACTTAACTACGGGGTCATCAGTCCCTAAACTTACAAACTACTTATGAACTAACTAAGACTAAGGACGGCACAAATATCCATGCCCGAGGGGGGATTCGAACCCCCGACCGTAGTGGCCGTGAAGACCGTGACTGGAGCGCCTCAATCTCCTCGGCCACCGCGGGGTTGGAACACTTGCGGGGAGTGACACTTGCGCGGAGTGACACTTGCGCGGAACCCGGGACCCTTGGGGCGGCTAATGGCTTTTCCTGGGTACAGGCACACCAAGAAGTCTAGCCCTGCTGTTGTCAAGTTTCCACACTGTCAACATAACACGAAACTCAGTGAAATTGCACAACCCTTTGCAAGCTGAAGAGCAATATAGTAACTTGTTCTAACTACATATGAATTCGTTGAGTGTTCCTCCTGAAAACAAAAAGGTATTTTAATAGTGATAATGTTTGGAGAGTTATTAAGACATTCTTTGCTACTACAAGACAATGACTTTCCACAGTCATACCTCCTAAAGGAATATTATTCAGAACACTAAGCATATCAAGAGACCTGCGCAAGCAATAAATATATTAGGCATCCTGCACAGATACGTTGATGTAATTGACCGCTATGTAGTTAACCCCACTATCAAGCAACTTCCATCTCTTTAAAAAGAGCTACTATGCTTTTTAATAGGAGACCCAACCTTAAACCTTCAATTAAAAAACGTTAATAATAAGTCAATGAGTATTTTACATACTTGAAGCGTTTATTCGTAGACCCCAAAACGATTTGGTTGTATTCGAATTACAAATACATCTAAGAAATGTATGAAATACGGAATGTGTAAGGGAATGTCACACACCGAAAAAATGCTAAAGATAAATTCTATTTTCCATCACCGTCATATAGAACCATTTTTACTCCGAACTTGGCATAAACCAACAGGGAGAAACAAGTTGCAAGACTTCTAGGAAAAATGAAGCGTAATTGGCAAGCCAATAGTTGGTTATAAAATACATTGCCTGTTAACTGTATAAATATAAATTACGGAATACGCGAAACTCCTCTTCAGTGCAGTCAAAAAGGTCTAAGGTAATAGGCAGTGGTTTACAATCAGATATCCGTATCACTCTCCTCCTGAAGAAGTCTGCGTGAAAATTTATATTCAGAACATTCAAGAAAAAGGTTACTGTGGTGTTGAAACTACAAGAAGTAGCTCATTTACTCAGGAAGGGAAAACGTTATGGTACCCGTTAATTTGAATGGCTGTATCTCTTGTAGTAACATTTGTTTTTCTAAACTCAGTGCCAACATTTTTTGTCGAAATTTTTGCAGAAAGTAGTCTTCACGTGATTTCATACTTCTATGCATTAATATTATGAAACACGTAATTTGTGTCACAATTTGCGCGGCCGGTCCGGTCGGATGTTCGAGTCCTTCCTCGGACATGGGTATGTTTGTTTGTACTTTGCCTACGTTATTTTAAGTAAGATTAAGTAGTGTAAGTCTAGCGACCGATGACCTAAGTAGTTTGGCCGCATAAGACTACACATATACACGTAATTTATTTATTTCATCACCACATTTAAGTACTAATAATTAAAGAAACTTGAATGTAGAAATTTGAAATAAACACTGAAAACAAATGATTGATATTTCTCATAAAATGAATGAACAGAACCGTTGAATTATGTCTTGTGAATGTACCTACAAAATCTGCCATATGAAAATTGTAGTGTGAGTCCCAAATTTGTTTTTTTATGTAATAACATTAAAAACATATTAAAAATTGAGAACTCGAAAACCAGTGAAGTTATGGACTTGAAGCGTTTTGTGTTGCTAAATCTTTACATAGTAGAAACGATTTTAAAATTTGGTTGCTATCGCCAAAGTAGACGAAACGTTAAATTTTTTGGTGTAATCTTCGTCGTGTAGACTGTATGTTGTAGAAGTCTACGTCGAACCTAATTAGAATCATACCTCTGAGGAGAGAATGTTGTTTGCACTTCTCCTGCGTTTCCAGACGCCGTGCTGTGCTACGTAAGGACATCGTACCGTTCCACTTTACCGAAAGCTAAATATGTATTGGTGTGATGTTTGTTCTTTCGAAATAAGACATCACACCAATATATGTATCATTTAGACGCAAAGATTCTGGGTTCTGTTTTCATCGCTAACGCGACTAACAACGTTAGACCTCGTGTGTAAACAGTTAAAGGTTATGAGTGCCATTGGAAAAATGCATAAGTAACACCTGTTGTTTGAGATTTGAAGATGACCTGAAATTAGCCGAAATCGATATCTCATAATAAACATAAGGTGTAGCTGTCTATATTTCATAATGCTATTCCTAACATATTTAAAAGCTGCTCAAAACCACCTACAAAAAACCTTTATAATGAGATTGTATTGTGTTTTAGTTATTTGTAGTAATACACCCAAAGATCTGCCCTTGCTTTTAGTGCCTTCATCAGCTGTTTATTTTTAGAGGTATTACTGGGGACAGGAAAAATTCGCATTTGCGATAAATGCGAATATAGATGCGAATTCTGACTCAAAATGCAGTAAATCCGAAATTGTAGTTAGCAACGGTTGCGCTCAATTCCGATTTCATCACATTCCTCTTCACATGGTGCTGTATTGTAAATGAGTGCTATTTGTATGACGTGTTATCTCCCTGTAGAATGAGGCTGTGATATCTCCGGCCGTTACTACAGCTCCACCTCGCTCGGTGGGCTTTTCCCTTAATACGACACAGGTAGCGGCTGGAGGGCGTGGAGTAGGGGTGGTGTATCCCTACTTCTGGAACACCCTGTTCACTACCTGCAGCGTCCGGGTCTCCCCGCAAGTGTCTACAAATTCCCTTTCCGCGCAAGTGTCACTCCCCGCAAGTGTCACAAACACGGCCACCGCGGCCGGCAGTGCTTCAATTACACCATCTTCATGCCCCCGTTGTGTAACTTTCATTAATGGCACATTTTATCAGGGTAGTCGTAAATTTCTTCGCTATTCATGTCACAATCTCACCGAAGACTGATGAACTGAGCGTACACATTGAGCCTCTCAATGTGTACACTTACTTCATCAGTTGCCGAAGTGTCGGAACTGTTATTCCAGGTATTTGGTTGAATTTACCAATGGGAAATTGCTGACTGTTCTGAGCCTGGTTGGTCCTGAAAAGGACTATTCATATTTAGATTCTCTTGCATACTTGTTGCTGCGTAGCAGCACGTTGGTGGAAGAATTAGCCGGTACTAACCGTTGTCCAGGTATCGCCCGTCTCTAGTGGACACAATTTTTGGGGAGGCTTCTTCCTTAGATTGGTCAAGGGAGGTGTGGTTACTCCACGAAGAAGTGGGGTTTCCTTCCGACTATCTGCGAAGCGGAGGAGCAAACCATAGAATATATCGTCAAAAAGTGTCCGCTGCGAACATTAATTAGCGGTGACTTGGAGAGTTTGCAAGTGACTCCAAGTGCTCGGAACTGGTTGTCAGATTTGAACATTTTCATTTAATTGTATATATTGTTGTATAACTTGTAAAACCGTACGATAAATAATAATAAAGAAGTTGAATTTACAGTCTTCGTAATTGACTGATCGTACAAATGAAGTTTTACGTATTTCTTTCGGTGCTCTTATGAATGACTGAATACTTTTCATTACTTGCAGTCGTAAGGCCATCAATAAATACTGACACTGAACATCGTATTTAAATGAGGTAATCGGTGGCACTGTCACGTGCGTTTTCCTCAGAATGGTGGCGCAACAAACAAAAGTTGGGGATCCCATTCAGAGTATCGAGCACGGGGAGGAGCAGGTGCGTGAGTGGAACACGGTGGAGGTGATAGGGGGGCGCGTTTCAATCATCGCGGGGAATCGCGTGGCGCTGGCTGTGGTGGTGAAACATTGATCGACAGCAGGCGGAAACGAAGGCGTCGGCAGGTAGGCACTAGGCGGGCGGTGCCAGCAGGTGGCCTGCCTGCGCGTTACTAATTCACCGGCGCCGAGTGCACGCGCCGCCGAAGGCGCCCGTCTCACTCAACACGCCGACATCCGCCAACACTCTTTAACCGTCTCACTCCACACCGCGTCTTACAGCAGCGTTGCCACACGCTGCCGTTTCCTTAGGTAAAGTCAACATCATCATCATCATTTTCCAACTCCAGTTTCCCGGGTGTGGTTGTAATGCTGCATTCGTATGAAAATGGGTGTTGCGTATTAAAGTTAAGGTTGGGGACCACAAATGAAATTTTACCAGGTAGTGAAATATTTTTAAATGAGACTAGCTGAACCCCCGCTGCTTCGCATGCGTAGGCTGGTTGGTCTGCACCAGTTGTTTCTTTTTAATCGTGATGAAGAATCCATATCTTAAGTTTCGTAGTTATATCTTGAAATTTAACAGCAACATATTTTTAAAAATCAATTTTTGCGTCCTCTATTTTACCCCCTTATTGGTTGAATTTCAAAAAATACCGTAACACGTGTCTTTTAAATTCGAACCCCGAATCCAAATCCGAAAATTTGTAGTTCTAACTTCAAAATTGCCTAAATAGCAACATATTTTCTAAAAACAACCTCTCTCCAATTTAATCCCCTTGATTGTCGAATTTCCAAAAATACCGAAACACGTTTTTTTAACTTCTAACTAACTATATAAATATCGCTCTAGCTTCAAAATTGGATCAATAGCAACGTGTTTTCAAAAAGAATTTTTGATCTTCTATTTAACCCTCTTACTTGTTGAATTTCCAAAAATACTAAAAATCATTGATTTTTAATCCTCACCAAGATTCCATGTCCGAAGTTTCGTAGTTGTAGCTTGAAATTTGAGTTAACAGCAACATATTTTTGAAAATCAATTTTTACCCCCTTATTTTTCGAATTTCAAAAATGTCGAAACACCACTGTAGTCTGCGTTTCCTTATGATGCTGGTGACAGTAACTCAACACCAGCCACTTTCCTATTCACCTCATTCCTAATTTTATCCTGTCTGGTTGTTTGATTCATAGTTCTAATGTATCTCATTTCCATTGCCTCAAGTCTAATGAGGTCCCTGTTTAGTATGGTACATATTTCTAGGCCGTACGTCATGATTTGAACAAAATAATTATGGTACATTGTTGCTTTTGCATTTTGTGGCATTTTATCATCCCAAAGATGATTCCTTATTTGACTGTAAAAACTGGGTGCTTTCTGTGTTCTTCTGAGTATTACCTGCTTATCGGTGTTGTCTTTAGAGATCATGCTTTCTAGGTATTTGAAACGAGAAACAGATTCTACTTTGGCCCCATCTAGAAATATATTTGATGTTGTTCTTTGCCTGTTGATGGTCATTTCTACCGTCTTTGTTTTACTTATCTTTAGTCCGAAATTTTTGAATGTGTTGTTCCAATCATTCAGTTTCCTCTATGCTTCAGCCTCTGTCTCTCCCCATACCATCAAATCATCGGCAAACACAAGGGCATCAGATTCGCTGTCTATTTTCTTGATAGATTTTATAAGTTTGTCCATTACTATTACAAACAGGAGTGGTGATAGGGCACTTCCTTGATAGACACCTGTCTTTGTTTCGAATCATTCTGACAGTCCGTTGACTATCTGGACACAGCTATAACACTTTTGGTATAGCATTTTGACTTTATCAAAATATGTTAAAATGTTTGTTAAGCTTATGGGACTTAACTACGGGGTCATCAGTCCCTAAACTTACAAACTACTTATCAGTTACCTTATACTAAGGACGGCACAAATATCCATGCCCGCGGGGGTCTCGAACCCCCGACCGTAGTGGCCGTGCAGACCGTAACTGGAGCGCCTCAGTCTCCTCGGCCACCGCGGCCGGCTTGACTTTATTAATAAGATACTTTGGCACCTTTAGGTTTTCCAAACATACCCATATCTTGGTCCGAGGAACACTGTGATATGCGTTTTCGATGTTTATAAATATAATAACATGATTTCTTCCATTTTCCCAGTACTGTTATAAATAAATAATTACTACACCATCCCAAAAACATAGTTCTGCATGAGTGTGCGACCATTCTGGATACCACAGAATAAGAAAACAATGCTGACTTGTCGCTGTGCTTTCTAATTAATAACACCTCTTTATGACTAGTTTCTGGCGTGTCCCATCATCAAAAAAAGCTGTGGAAATACAGCAGTGTTTTTCAACTTTACCGAATACGCAACTCCCTTACAAGTAAAAGTATTCTCGCGACCCCATTCCAAATAAAAGTATTCTGGCGATCGCCCCTCCTCACGAACCATAACACAACTATCATCTTAAAGGAAAGGAATTTAATGTTATTTCTTTTGCTTAAAAATCAAATGTTTTTAAATATATCCGACCAAACTGCGTGGTCATCAGTCCGTAGCTTACAAACTACTTAAACCTAGGTAAACTAACCTAAGGACAACATACACACCCATGCCCCCGGGAGGAGTCGAACCTCCACGGCGAGCAACCGCGCGCTCCGCAGCGAGAGGCTTTAGACCACTCGGCTACTCCACCGCGCCTTTGTTTTGCTTCATCTTTCTTTTAAACTGTTGGACAATTTTTTTGTGAATATTTTTCTGAATGTAATACATCATCTTATTTTAAATTCTGAAAATGAGAAAAACAGTCACTTTAGTAAATGTTTTAAAATATATTTCATAAGGTCACACTGTCGACGCCTCGGCATCAACGGCAAGACGAATTCGTCTGATGATGGTCTCAAAGGAGTCCTAAACGTGTCATCCTGTCACATTTTAAAACATTTTGTGAATGTAACTGTTATTCTCGTTTTTAAAACATGGACCAGTTCGCTTTTTCTCCAAAAGGAAACTATGTTTTCCAGAATTGTACATTTTTAATCAGTTTTAGAAACGACTTGGGTGATGTACAGCATGGTGTAGTGTGCTTCTGAGTGACTAAAAATAAAAATTTAAGCATATATGTAGTCACAGTCTTTTGAAACTTTCGAAGCCTTACTTGAAAATTTACAATTTCTTTTGCATTTTTCCGTGAATTTCAGAAACCACTTCCATTAGAATATTCAGATATAACATATGTATCCTGATACTACTGAACTAAAAGAAGAACGTACTATTATGTATAATGAAAATTATTTAGAATTACGTACAAAAATTAAACAAAAATTTAACCGACTAATTAAAAAATTGTATTTCCGAAAGTAGTGGCTGACATGCAATACTTGTAGTTAAAAAATGTTCAAATGTTCGTAGAGCTTATGGGACTTAACTACGGGGTCATCAGTCCCTAAACTTACAAAATACTTACGAACTAGCTAATACTAAGGACGGCACAAATATCCATGCCCGAGGGGGGGATTCGAAACCACGACCGTAGTGGCCGTGCAGACTGTGACTGGTGCGCCGCAGACGCCTCGGCCACCGCGGCCGTCACTTCTAGTTGAGAGGACTCAGAACATAATGTCCTTTAAAAGTTTATATCAATGGTTGCAGTAGTTCCTGAAATACAAGGACACAGAGTCGATAAATTTAATATGTCTATACATGTGGCGTTTATTCCGAAAGAACAGACGTCACTTCTGATCCTGCACTTGTTATTGCTTTCATATTCACAGAACATATGACTTCAACTGCGAATGGGCAGAGCTGAAAATGTGCACCCAGCCGTGATTCGAACGCGGGTCTCCTGCTTTCTGGTCAGATGCGCTGAACCCTACACTACTGGAGACAAGGCGAAACAAGGCCCCTGAAGTAAATGACACTCCCTCAGAACTACTGAAGTCTCTGGGAGAACCAGCCATGACAAAACTGTTTCACCTGGTGTGTAAGATGTATGAGACTGGCGAAGTACCCGAAGAATTTAGAGAAATGTAACAATCACCTTTCCAAATAAAGTAGGCTCAGACAGGTCTGAAAACTACAGAACCATCAGTTTAACAAGTCATGGTTGCACATTACTAACAGCATCTATTTACAGAAGGATGGAAAAGCTGGTAGAAACCGACCTCGGGGAAGACCAGTTTGGGTTCAGAAGAAATGTAAGAACATGGGAGGCAATACTCAATTTACGACTTATCCTATAGATAAAGGAAAGGAAAACCTACATTTCTAGCATTTGTAGATTTGGAGAAGGCTTTTGACAATGTTGATTGGAATAAACTCTTTCAATTTCTGAAGCAAGCAGGATTAAAATATATTGAGCGTAAGGTTATTTACAACTTGTGCAAAAATCAGAGAGCAATTGTCAGAGTTAAAGGATATAAAAGGGATGCAGTGGTTGGGAAGGGAGTAAGACAGGATTGTAGCCTTTCTCCAAAGTAATTCTATTTGTACACTGAACAAGGAGAAACTTAGAGAAGGAATTAATGTTCAGGGTGAGCAATTATAAACATTGCGCTTCGCCGACGACATAGTAATTCTGTCAGAGACAGCAAATGACCTGGAAGAGCAGCTGAACGGAATGGACAGTGTGCTGAAAGGTCTATATAAGATGAACATTTACAAGAGCTAAACAGGGATAATGGAGTGCAGTCTAAGAAGGAAGGAAGGAAGCTTGGCGTTTAACGTCCCATCGACAGCGTGGTCATTAGAGACGGAGGTTACGCTCGGATGTTTCGGTAATGATGTGGAAGGAAAGCGGCCGTGACCTTTCAAAGGAACCATCCCGAAATTTGCCTGGACTGATTTAGGAAAACCTAAATTTGGATGGCCGGAGGTGGATTTGACACTTCATCCTTCCGAATGCGAGTCCAGTGTGCTACCACTGGCAGTCTAAGAAAATAAGGTGATGCTGAAGGAATTAGATTAGGTAACGAAACAATAAAGGAGGTAGATAAGTTTTGTTACTTGGGTAGTAAAATAACAAATGATGGTCGCAGTACAAAGGATATAAATTTAGAATGGCAATAGGTAGAAAAGCGTTCTTGAAAAAGAGAAATTTGTTAACATCGAATATTGATTTAAGCCTAAGGAAGTCCTTTCTGAATGCATTTCTGTGGAGTGTTGCCTAGTATGGGAGTGAAACATGGACGATAAACAGTGCGGATAGGAAGAGGATAGAGGCTTTTGAAATGTCGTGCTACAGAAGAATGCTGCAGATTAAGTGGGTGGATTGCGTAACTAATGAGAAGGTACTGAGATGAATTGGGGAGAAAAGGAATTTCTGGGACACCTTGACTAAAAGAAGGGATCGATTGAGGGGGAGTGTTTAAGGTAAAAACCGCAGGGGAAGACCAAGAGATGGATACAGTAAGCAGATTCAGGCAGATGTAGATTGCCGTTCTTATGTGGATTTGAAGAGACTTGCTCAGGATAGGGTACTGTGGAGAGCTGCATCAAAACCTGTCTCCAGACTGAAGACCACAACAACAGGAACCACCCGGCCATTTCATGGCGAAATTGCAGTGAGGGAGCAATGTGCAACGATCTATCAGTTGGCTTTCGTCCGTAGGCGCGTGCGGACCTGCTCCGCGCGCAGGGTACTGCCCCGCCGCCGGTGTTGTTTACTTCCGCGTCGCGGTATTTGTATTTGTCTCGAGTCCAGTAACTGTGTACGTTATGGCGCACTCTTACCGCCGAGCGTCCCTGAAAGTTACATTCCAAGCAGAACATCCACGACCACGCGCTTACGAAATTGAACAATTTATTCGTGATGAGCTACGATTGAACCCACAAGAAGTGATAGGTATCCACTTCTCGATCACCGGCAGTGTCGTTTACATCAAAATGACATCTGAGACCGCATGTGCTGAAGTCGTACGTCAACACGCACAAGGACTGAAATTCAAACACTCGGACGGACATATCGGGGAGGTGACGGTGGACCATGCAGGATTCGGACTGCGAACACTTCGTGTGTTTGAGCTTCCATTCGAGGTACCGCAAGACGCCGTCATTGAAGCCTTTCGCCCCTACGGCAAGGTTGTGGGACACATGGCTGAAAAATGGCAGACGTTCACGACGTACCAAGTATTAAACGGCGTACGACAGATCAAGATCGAACTGTCAAAACACGTACCATCCTACCTAATGATTGGTGGTGTGCGAGCCATCGTCATGTATGATGGACAGCCGCGGACTTGTGCAGGCTGTGGACAAGAGGGCCACGTTCGTTCCGAATGTCTCCATCGCCGTTTACTCCGGATTCCGACAGATGAGGCAGTTCCAGCTGCAACAGCACCACCTGTATCAGACTCCTACGCCTCAGCCGTGCGAAAACCTGAAGCAACACTTGAGGATGCGTCCTTTCTCCCGCCAACGCTTCCCGCCGAGGACTGCAGCGTGGAAGAGACTTCCGCATCCTCTTCTACCATGCCTGAGACGAGACCGACAAACTTTCAGTACATGAAAGACGGCGCGGCCCAAGCGATGGACCTCGACCCAAGAGTGGTGCCCACCGCAGCTTTCATACAGACGGGCACTACATCTGACGACGGACACCCGCACTCCGACACGGAGCAGCACGTTCGGAAACAGCGGTCGCCCAGGAGACGGAAGAAGAGAATTCGAACGTCCTCCGATGACCTCCCCCCACAGGAAGAGGACAGGATGTCTGACAGTGTTCTCTCTTCGAGCGTCACAACCACGGAAAACGCCGTACCCGATGTCCCAATCGAAGAACGTCCTATTCACTGCCTTCTATCTCCACCGACAACAGTGGACCCTGTAGAGGCACCCCCACAGGATAACACTGTGGCAGCATCACCACCCCTACCACTCGAAGGGAGTGAGAATCACTCGAATTTCGTGTCGGCCCCCTGGAGCGCCGATGTCGAAGATGAGGCAGATCAGAACTCTGGCCCGCCGGATGGGGCGAATCCCTCGGTGGCGCCCGACAAAACTTGCGCCTAGTGATTGCAGACACAGTGGCGGCTTCTGACGCCCCACACCCACCGGACATCTTAACAGAACCCCTATCGACATCAGCAGGAGCACGTCCGCAACACTACCGCATTGCAACGATGAATCTTGCTACCATCAGAGCTCCTCACAAATTGGCGATGTTCCGTGACACCATATACGCTGCCGATGTCGACATTTCCCTTCTTCAAGAAGTGTTCGTCTCTGCCTTCTACGCTCCTACCGGCTACGAAGCGCACATCTCTCACGCCTCTGACAATGGTAGCGGAGTTGCCATCCTCCTCCGCGAAGGGCTCCCTGCTGAAGATGTTGTGTACCTTCCTAATGCGAGGGGAATGGCCCTTACTCTGTTCGGTGTGCGTGTTATCAACGTATACGCACCGTCAGGCTCCAACAGACGTAGAGAACGACATGTCTTCTTTGCTGACGAGGTAATGCCGCTTTTTGTGGGTCCACTGGATGATCTGGTGCTTGGTGGGGATTTCAACTGCACACAAGGACCCACTGATCAACTCCCCACACATTCTCCGTGCGCAGCCCTGTCTTCCATTATCGATCGACTACAACTAATCGATTCATGGACGAAACTCTATGGAACACGCGCGGGGTTCACATACTACACAGCACACTCGTCCAGTCGACTCGACCGCGTTTACCTTACACGCACCCTCGCTGATGCCACACGACATGCTGAAGTATGGCCTATGGCCTTCTCCAATCATGAAGCCTACATCTGCGACGTTGTCCTCGCCCGACAACGAGTGTGGCACAGTCGCGGTCCATGGAAACTGAACGTTGCCCACCTGACTGCTCCTGACTGTCGATGCGTAGTAGAGGACGCATGGGCCCTCTGCCGCCGCCGTCGCCCCGCCTACACGTCGACTTTATCATGGTGGTTATCCTGCGCGAAACCGGCACTACGAAAAGCATTGATGGGATACGGTAAAGATGTCAAGGCCTGGCAAGCAAGCACCTTAGACTTTCACTACGCGATCCTACGAGAGTGCACTTCGATGCCATTCTCTCCATCTCGACAGACGATCGTGCATCGTGCTAAAGCACATATCACCCTTCTCACGCGTCGACGATTAGAAGGCGTCATTGTGAGGTCCCGTACTAATGATCGTATACCTCAGGAACCACCGTCTATGTACCATGTACTTGCAGAACGCAGTCATCGACGTCGAGCTCTTATACAAGATCTTGTCGATGTGGAAGGCCGACGACATACATCTCAAAAACATATTGGTCATGCTTTTCATTCTCACTTCACCCGGTTGTACATGGCCGCTCCACAAAACCCAACTTTAATCGAGGAGGTTGCGGCACTCATCACTAACACTGTTCCGGAAGACGTGGCGACTGAACTCGAAGAAGACGTGACCACTGACGAAGTCCTGGACGCTATCAGGGCGGGAGCCGCCAATAAATCCCCAGGACCTGACGGCCTCCCCCTAGAATTTTACAAGAGTTTTAGCTACCTGTTGGTACCCACTTGGACAGCTATCTGCCGTGAACTGATGTCCCCAGCAACGACGATCCCTCCCGCCTTCCTCGACGGTGTTATTGTTCCCGTCCCTAAGCCTCACGGGCGATCACGGATCAGCGACTACCGGCCCATCACTCTTCTCAATAGTGACTTAAAGATATTCACCCGCTTGTTAGCAACTCGACTCAAGAAGGCAGCACCGTACGTAACATCCCACGACCAGACTTCCCTGGGTGGAGCCAACAATGTTCGAACGGCCCTTTGCCGTTACAGGGACATGATTGCGCTCGCCAAGTTCCGACAACTGCCTGGTGCACTGGCTTCGCTTGACTTCAGTCAGGCATTCGATCGGGTAGATCACACTTTTCTGGTAACGGTCCTACAACACATGGGCTTTCCGGCACAAATAGTGAGTGTAGTAAAGCGCCTTTTGAGTGGCGCAACTTCCAGAGTACTCTATAATGGACGCCTCACTGCGCCTCTTAGGATTGCACGGTCTGTTAGACAAGGTTGCCCACTTTCTACAATTATGTATGCATTTGTCTTAGAACCCCTGCTCCAAGGACTTCGCCAACGTCTGACGGGCATATCTTTGCACGGACACCGTTTCTGCTGTGTGGCATACGCTGATGATCTCATGCTCTTCCTACGCAGTGAAGACGACGTTCGCGCAGCTCTGACATGGATAACAACATATGGCGAAGCATCAGGCAGTTCTCTCAACGTTGCTAAATCGAAAGTTCTGCTTATTGGAGATGGTCTATCTGCTAGATGCGTTGCCCCCCTAAGTGTGGCCACCACCGTCCGCTACTTAGGCATTGACTTTACAAAAGATCTTCGTCGTTCGGCGACCTTAAATGCCAGGCGTCTGCTCCAAACGATCCGGGGAAGCCTCGTTCAACACCGATTTAGATCCCTGGATGTGATTCAACGTGCGCGTTACGTGAACGTTTATCACGCCTCTCGCATTCCCCATGTGGCACAAGTGTTCCTGATCCCGATATCCATTGCCCGTCGCATGATGATGGCGATGGGATCCTTTGTCTGTACTGGACTATTATTCAAGGTCCAATATGCCTCACTTTCCCTCCCACGGGATCGTGGTGGGGTCGGTCTCTTCCACGTCCCACAAAAAGTCACGGCACTGTTTGTTAGTTCCCAACTGAAAATATGGCGACACTGCCCGACGAGCATGACCGGACTGCTTTTACGAGAATATGCACCCGTCTCTAAAACATCCCCAGTCAATTTATCTGACATTCCAGGCCCTTTTTACTACATCCGATACTTCTTTTTGGAATTAAGCTACATTTACCAATCCTTACCTCTTTCACGAATATTACGGGCAAAGACTGTCTATGAGACCCTCCAACTACATCAGCCCCCCAATCCTATTGAACAAAAGTTTCCGCAAATCATATGGCGTCGTGCATGGAAAGCAGTACATGCAGTTTTTCTTGATTCCAGCGTCCAGTCCGCCTGGTATATCACCGTCAACGGTAAACAAGTCAACCGTTTTCGCCTGCACCGTATCCGACTCGCTGACACACCCCTATGTCTTCACTGTGGGGTGGATGACACCGACAACCACCGGTCCGAATGTGGTCCTTACTCCGACGTCTGGAGACTCGCACAACGCATTCTCGCTTTCGTCACCCGACGTACACCTGCGCAGCTCTCATTCCAGACGCTGCTATTCCCGGACACGATTTATTACCCGGCCACGAAAACTAACGCTGTGAACTGGATACGCGGACACACCGTCCGCTACCTTTTCGACCGAGACGAGAAATCAGAACTGGATTACTGGACGTACCTCAATGATCGCCATTGCGCTATCGTTCGTAACCCCAAATACCAACAGTACTTTTCCAATTTTTTATGGAGCGTCTTTCACGATCCGCCTCCCAGCTGGAACGTTCAAACTATGAGAAGCTAATGTGATGTTCTTGTTGATATGAGTCCTGAAAGAACTGAAAACGGAACCTATACAAAAATTATCGAGTAGACGAGTTTGGATGTTCCCCACTGAAGACGGGTGAAGAACTGCACAAAGAGAACAAGACATAGAACAATTTAATAAAACAATACACATAAATAAATAAATGATTGCAAATGACTCCTTCCCATTCCTATGTTTTCCTCCTATCACTTAGTGTATCTAGGTTAGTTTGTTTTGGGATAGGTATAGACAGGAGCCAACGCCTGAAGAGGTGCAGTTAATTTTATTTTTTTTTGTTTATTCTTAGGGCAAAAGTGGCGGTGGCACATAGGCCCCTTTATTTATTTTTCCTTTTTTGTAGTAATTTTTTCCTGACCTAAAAAAAAAAAATCTGTAAAACATTGGTTTTCAATGAGTAAAAGGAAAAGACAACACATACCGAGCAAGCAAGCTCACAGCGCCGACACGACCAGAGATGAAAACGGTCAAGATATCGATAATGAACATCAGTTCTCGGCGGATAATATCGGATTAGTTTTGGCCTCCTGCTTTTTGACAGGTGAGAGAGCAGGAATCTCATTTACCACAATGAACGAGAAACAATTCGAATGATTTAAATCTATCAGGTTCACAGATCAACCAAAGAATTACGAAAAAATAGCGCGCGAGAAGAAACAACACCTGAATCTCTCCGTTTGAGCTTTGATTTCTCGCATATTATTCATATGATCATATCTACCTATGGGAGACATCAATAAATTTTCCCATTCGGAGAAGAACGTTGGTAATTGGAGTTTCGTAAGTAGTCCATGCCGCAGCGATAAGCGCCGTTGTTGTAATGATTTCCATCCAAAATCCAGTATCATTTCCGTAACGCTGTCTCCACTGCATCGTGTCGATACAAAACAAGCTGCTCTTCTTTGAACTCTTTCGATGTCGTGCGTCATACGCACCTGATAAGGATCCCACACTGGGCAGCAATACTCCGAAAAAGGCTGGACAAGCGTAGCATATGAAGTTTCCGGACTACCTTTGTTGTATCATTTAAGGGTTCTGCCAATGAAACGCAGTCCTTGGCTCGGCTTTTCAACGACATTTCTACGTGTTCTTTCCAGTTTAAGTCTAAAATAGTAGTAAGTCCTAGACATTTTGATTGATTTATCTTGTAAACAAAGTTTAACTAATTTCTTTTTGTACTCATGTGGAGGATTTCGCTCTTCTCATTAGTTAGAATCAATTGCCAATATTTACCCATAGTGATACGTTATTTAGATCGTTCTGCAGTTGGTTTTGATCTTCATGTGGTTTTACTAGACGGTAAATGACGGCATCATCTGCAAACAATCTAAGAGAGCTGCTCACATTTTCTCCCAAATCGTTTATGTAAACAAAGAACAGCAGAGGACCAATAACCCAACCGTGTGGAACGGCCGATATCACCTCTGTTTTAGTTGATGTCTTAGCATTGGTTACTACAAACTGTGTCTCCTCTGACAGGAAATCTCCTATCCAGTCACAAATTTGCGCGCTGTATACCATAACTATACAATTTAATTAAAAGCCCTTTATGAGGTACGGTGTCAAGAGCCATCTGGAATCAAGAAATACGGAATCGTAATACTTTATGCAAGGCTGTTAATAAGCGACTGTACCAAATTAGACCTGTGTCGCAAGTTACAATTGAATGTAATCTGGCCGGCCGCAGGGGTCGAGGGGTCTGCGGCGCGCCAGTCACAGTCTGCACGGCCGCTACAGTCGAGGGTTCGAATCCTTGGGCATGGATGTGTTGTCTTTAGTGTAAGATAGTTCATAAGTAGTTTGTAAGTTTAGGGACTGTTGACCCCGCAGATAAGTCCCTTAAGATAACCACCAAATAATTAAATCTTAAACACAAACTAGAAATAACCTTTATTAAAGGAAAAATACCATAACCACTTAACCTTAACATAATGCCTGCCAAAATCATTCTACCAGAAATAGGAGCTTCAACATGAGCCTTAGGAAGTCAAAGATGAAATTCAAAAGCTGGCATTTTAACTAAAAAAGCAAATATAGAAGAATTATAAAACAAAAATATAATGAACCAAAATCAAATAATGAAGGATAATAAATAATATTAAATACATCATTAATACTAAATAAAACCAACAATAAGGGTAATCTAGCAACTAAAGTATAATAAATTAAATAAATATCAGCCTCCAAACGCTCAGGTTGATAACCCCCCACACAAAATTAAAAACATTGTATGAATCAAATAGATTCAGAGAATTAAAAAAGAATTAAACTAGGAAAATAACAACATAACATAATTAATAATAATAAAACAATAAAAAATTAGAATTATTAGAAAAAATAATTGTTCTTCTTGCAGTAATTATTGAACAACAAATCCAAAAACTTAATAAAATCAATGTAAAAGAATAAAAATCAACACGAAAATAATAACCAACCAGCTGTACGATTAGCAGCAAATATAATTGCAGGATACCTATTATTAACACTATTAGGAAATACATCACCATCATTAACAACAAGAATTATATTAATTTTAATTATTTCACAAATAACATAATTAATTCTCGAACCAGCAGTAGCAATGATTCAAGCATATGTATTCTCAATTCTAAGAACATTATATTAAAGAGAAGTTTACTAAACTTATAAAATAGGAACAGCAGCAGTCACTGTGATGGTTCAGAAGTATTTTTGAGTCCTTTGACATGTAATTTTTTAACCTTTTTACCTCCTATTGTCTGAAGAAGGTGTCCTTTGTGACTCTAAAACCTGGATTACATTCATAATTTTAATTGTATTTTTAATTTCTTTGAGTTGACATGTAATTTTTAACCTTTTAAATTCCTATTGTCTGAAGAAGGTGTCCTTTATGACACTGATACCTGGGTTACATTTAATAGTCACTTGCAACTGGGGCTGTAGTCTAAAGAAGTCAAACACGGAATCAATTTGAGAACGCTCATCGATAGCACTTATCACGTCTTGTCCATGAAGACAGCACTGCCTGGCTCCCAAATTGTGTCTTCATCACAGAACTGAAGCCGCCTCGCTGGGTGCGGCCGGCGGCAGGGGGCGCCCGCCCGCACTGTGCTGATGGACGCTCGGCGGCAACGTCAGCTGCGGCCGGCCGGACGAGTGCCGACAAATCACCGTGCGCTGAGTAACGGCTCGCTGCGCCTGATCGTGCGCGCCCAGTGTTTGTTATTAGGCGCGGGTGGCGGCGGATATATGCGCTGTGTCCGGCTGTCCGCCCCACCTGGCCGCTAACGGCCCCGCAAATCAGCGCCCGCCGCAAGTCTCGCTGCCGCTGCCGCTGAAGAACCGACGCGCCGCCTGTCTGCAAATCACGGCGCGCCACACTCGCTGCACTGTCGCTCTTTTTACAGAGGAGGGAAAAATTAACCACACTACTACTGTATGCATTATTGATGTTATTGTACGATATTATTGTACCAAAACCCTCGACCACACCACTGAAACCCCAGGTACACACACAGGAACTTAACAGATAGGAGCTAGCCACGGTGGCCGAGTGTTCTGCGGCGTGCCAATCACTGTCTGCACAGCCACTATGGTCGGGGATTCGAATTCCCCCCTCCGGCATGGATATTTGTGCTGTCCTTAATATTAGCTAGTTCATAAGCAGTTTGTAAGTTTAGAGACTGATGACCCCGTAGTTAAGTCCCATAAGCTCTACAAACATTTGATTTTTTTTTTTTTTACTACAAGTATTGCATGTCAGCCACTGCTTTCGGAAATACAGTTTTTAATTACTCGGTTAAAATTCTGTTTAGTTTTTGTACGTAATTCTAAATAATTTTGGTTATACAGACTAGTATGTTATTCTTTTAGTTACGTAGTCTCAGGATATGTATGTTGTATTAGAATATTCTAATGTAAGAGGTTTCTGAAATTTATGGATAAATGCAAAAGAAATTGTAAATTTTCAAGAAATGCTTCGAATGTTTCAAAAGACTGTGACTAAATGTATGCTTAAATTTTTATTTTTAGTCACTCAGAAGCACCCTACACCATGCTGTACATAACCCTCTTGATCTTTCCCCAAGTTGATGACCCCGTAGTTAAGTCCCATAAGCTCTTGTAATATTTCTGCCTTAAAGCCATCATATTAAGATCGACGTATCGCTTCAGTGCAGCCGGTTAGGACCACTAGGCGACATATGGTAAAATCTGGTGAGAACCATGACAGGTGGTACAATAGGACTGGTTCTCATGGGAAAGAGCACTGGTAAATCTCCCCAAAGCGGCAGGCACTGGACGCCGATTGGCTGTAGCACTGGCGGTCATGCGCCAAAATGCAATCATATTTTTATTAATATTTAATAAACTAATAATATATTCAATGTCAATCTCAGTTCATAAAAACCCCTCAAAGCCAAGCCCTGAGTAGGTAAAACATATTAACAATTGCTAAAAACATAAACAAAACAGTTAATATAAGACGGACGATGCACGGCGGCACATGTTTACGCACCAAATTGCGGAACGAAGGCAGTCTTGCATCAATCCGCCACACTTCAGTTCAGTACACGCACTCGGAGTAGTAACATGTGAGTTCAGAACAGGCGCTCGGTAGAGTAACAGGTGATTTCAGTACGTGCACTCAGTGGAGTAATATGCATACGTAGGTGGTGATAAAACATTGTTTAAACATCTTAGATCAAGGGAAATGTCTTTATATTTAATTTCATTTAAGACAATGTGTGTCAAGTTGATGTCATTATGCAGTTTGCTGGTTTTCTGCAGTATATAAGTAAATTAGATGGCATCCCACAAGAAAGTATTATTTCGTAATTAGATCAGTTCCTGTCAATAGTATAATAATTTCAGCCTCAATCAAGAACTCCGACCTGCGTGCTATCATCTACTCGGGGAGATCTATAGAGGACGTCAGGTTGGTGAACTTTCAGAGTTTCTACTCTTGACACAGTGCAGTGGGGAGTTACTACAACCATCGCGTACACTATTGCGATACAAACGCAAACTGTTGTGCGTCATACATGGCAACATGGAGGAGGATAGGAAATGGTACAGACCAGTTTACCACATTCCCCATGTAGACCTTTTCCCCGTTGTACTCTACAAACATTTGAACATTTGAACAGATAGGTCACAGTAAGCTGTAACTGACGGAAAGTCATCGAGTAGAACTGAAGTGACATCTGGCGTTCGCCAGGGAACTATTATAGAGCCCCTACTGTTCCTCATTTTTATAAACGATTTAGGAGACAATCTGAGTAGCACTCTCAGTTTTTTTCGCGGATGATGCTGGCACTTATCGTTTAGTAATGTCACCAGAAGATTAAAAGCAACTGAAAAATGAATTAGATATCTGCAACCCTTAATAATAAGAAGTGTAAGTCATCAATATTACCACTACAAGAAGCCCATTAAACTTCATTTACACCACAAATCAGTCAAAACTACAGTCCTGAAATTCAACAAAATACAAAGTAACAAATAACTTAAATTGTAAATGACACATAGAAAATATTGTAGGGAAAGCGAACCAAACACGACGTTTCGTTGGCAGAAAACTTAGGAGATGTTAACAGTTCTACTAAAGTAACTGCCTATACTACACTAGTGCGTCCTATTTTGGAGTATTGTAGAGCACTGTGGGATCCCCACCAAACTGCGACTGACGGATCGTTTAAAGAAAATATTTGAACACATTTTTGGGTAATCACCGATCTATGTATAAATAAAAACAGTCACAAATCGCAAAAAACTATAATTTATACAAAAATGATGGCCGGTTTCGGTCTGTATATAGGGCCATCTTCAGGTCCATGTGGCGTAGGCTTGACGTCCACGGAGCAGATGCTTATACCCTTGCGGTCACTGCTCTACCGCTTGGGACAAGCGCCTGCTCCGTGGACGACAAGCCTACGCCACATGGATCTGAAGATGGCCCTCTATACAGACCGAAATCGGTCATCATTTTTGTATAAATTATAGTTTTTTTTCGATTTGTGACTGTATTTATCTATAATAAGATTTAGAGAAAGTTCAGAGAAGGGCAGCTTGTTTTTTTTACCGTGATATAGGGGACAGAGTGTTACAGAAATGATGCACGAGTTGGGGTGGAAGTCATTAAAAGAAAGGCGTTATTTGCTTCAAAGTGATCTGTCTGCGATATTTCATTCACCAACTTTCTCTTCCGAATGCGAACATATTTTGTTAGCATTCACCTGCATAAGAAGATAGGATTATGAAAATAAAATAAAAGAAATCAGATCGAAAACGGAAAGATTTGTGTGTTCCTTTTTCCCGTAAGCTATTAGAGAATGGATCCGTAGACAAACATCATAAAAGTGATTCGATGAACCCTCTGCCATGCACTTCAATGTGGCTTGTGGAGTATTTATGTACCTGTAGATTTAGAACATAGACAAATTGCTGCTGAAAATGAATACAAAACAGACAGCATAGACAAGCTGAACAACAAGATAAAACATAAAGACTACGCCAATGGCCGTCCACCCGAATTCACAAACGCAGGACACCAAACACAAGGGCAGAACACACAGACAACATAACACACAACAATACAACATAAAACAAGAACAAATGGTACACACTAACATGCAATAATAAAATAGTACACAAAATTGGAAATATATTAAAGAACCAAAGGGATACCAATCACCTTCGAAACTAACAACGCAGTACAACAAGGACTAAGACGACATGCTGGCCGCGGTGGCCGAGGGGACTGAGGCGCTCCAGTCACGGTTTGCACGGCCACTACGGTCGGGGGTTCTAATACCCCCTCAGGCATGGATATTTGTGCCGTCATTAGTCTTAGTTAGTTCATAAGTAGTTTGTAAGTTTAGGGACTGATGACCCCTTAGTTAAGTCCCTTAAGCTATACAAATATTTGATTTGACTAAGACCACATAAAAGAACTCCAGACAAATACAGTAATGCAGAAATTGACCAACTCACTTGTAACTCCTGTCAGTCTCATTACATTTGACAGACATGCAGGAATTTCAGAACACGTTTCACTGAACACATAAGAGCTCTCAAGAGCGAAAGCATACATTCAACTTTTTCAGAATGTTTGGTAAAAGAAAACCACCGTTCCACAACTAAAGAAACTGACCTACAAATCATGAAAAACGGCAGTGGCCTAAGCAGAAAACTCACGATATAAGAAAATTATCACATTCAAAAGGCCATAAAGGAAGGCAAAAACATAATGAATACATACTTTGTGCTACTTTTTCAAAAAGTGACATTTTCAGCTTGTAGTTGTGTATGAAATATCAGATGATTCTTACAATAAAGAAAAGAGCAACCAAATACATTTGATTATTCTATTTATTTACAAAATAACTCCGTTTCCGGTTTCAAACTTTTCAGTTCATCAGACGGTTGTTCACGTCCTCATACATGTCATTTACATTTCGATTAGGCACAATTTTGCTTTTGGAGAAAGCTCCTTGGTTATGTGGTGCTCTACAATACAATGCCGAGGGGGAGAGAGAAATAATGGAAATTTGTGTCTTATTAAAGAGTTTCCAAGTGGAAGTTGGAGTAGATTTGGAAGACGGTATCAAGTTCGAGCAGGGCTGCTTGGTGAAAGTTCAGGGAACGTTCAAAGGGGCAGATGTTTTACAAGACAGTGGCAATGAATCGGATGGTCTTCCATGGGGAGAGGGGCAGAAATAGTTGCTGGGATGCATCATGGGATCAACGGAACAGACCAGGACGCTTAGTTCAGGTTTAACAGGAGAGGCATGTGCCTGATACAGGTAGGAATCGGGTTGGAGACCTACAGAGGCGATGCAATTTGGGGGAGAGGTTAGTTTTTTGACATAGTTTAAGAAACTTACAATTTTTGCCTTAGCAGCGGTGTCATTTCCTTTGTGAGAAAGAGAATACAGCTTGGTAGGCAGTGGTATGTCCAAAGGGCGGAGAAAGTAGTAGGCATATCGGGAAAACTAAGCAGAAACAGAAGCATTACAGAACCTGGTAAAAGGTGCAAGCTCTTTACAATGCCAAATTTATATTGGTGACAGAAGGTTCTTATTAGCTTAGTAATACTACAGGGTCCCTGGTAGTGATGCCGCTAGACTGAGGCTTCAATTGCGCTCTAGATCTTCTTGTTGGCTACTTGTCCGACCGCTAATCAAAGAACGCCGCCATAACGCACTTAAGGATGATTGACAGGTTGCTAGTAAACTAGACCTTCCTCGGACACACACCTGGCCTATACGACGCCCCCCGCCACCCCTCGGCGCCGTCGTCAGACAGGCAGCACCTCCGACAGGTCCAGATCTGTCTACCCCTCGACATGTCTGTACTTGCACCCTCTGCCACACACCTGGCCGAAACCGTGACCCCTACTAGCTCGGCCGATTGCCGGACCGCCGCCGCCGCCGCCGCCGCCGCCGACAGATGCTACCCCCCTCCTCCACGCTCGCGACCGCTTCTCAAAGGACGCCGCCACCCGCCCTACTCGCGAGGACAACACCGCGACGATTGTCTTGACCGCATCGACATCTATAAACAACACCGCCCCAGCCGGCTGACCCCTGCGCCCAGGGCAGGGGCGTACTGCACTCTTTTTATGGCGACCGCGCCCCGCCAGGTCAGCAGCACATTAATTTGCGTATTTATTATTAAACACACTGCAGCGATCCGTACGCCAGATATTGATTTATGTAACAATTTCCGCGGTTTATTATTATTCTTGGAAAAAAATAAAGCTACCATAGAGTTCTTCGTATGTATTTTTAACATGAATTTCGGTGTAATGCTAAAAAACAATTTAGAACAGAAATGCTTAGTTGGTCTCGAACACTACAGCTTGTAGTAAGATATTAAAACTCGTATGCAAAATTTGCAAGTAAGAATTTTTCGATGCGCAAACATTCCCGTCTATCTTCATGCTCTTCGTATAGACTCCTGCCGACAGACGTGTTTAATAATAATAGCGCAGGTTAGATAATAAACGCCACAAACTTACGTATCCATCTGAACATATACTCTTTCGATATACAAAAACAATACTAACTAGAGCCAACTAACCAAAAGAAAAGAAATGGTCCGTTTCAGAACTCGACTGCAAGCTTAGATCTATAAATGTATCTCTTCGTTTAGACGATGCAAGCAACAGCCATCGAACGGAATGTAACTTGTATGTCAACCACTCTTTCGATAAAACAGCAACAACAGCAGCAGCAGAAGACGGCATATTGTTTATACAAAAAATTCCAAATAACGAAAATCGGCAATGACATCTAACACAACGTCTCTAAATACACATCTGCAAGCACCGTTAACAATCATTCAGAACGTAGAGCGCTCTCTCGGCCGTCTACATAAAAGAAACATATGCTAAGCGTTTAAACAAAAACACCTAAGTTACATCTCCTAATGATCAAAACCTTCTACGCAAGACCTCTGCAGGACACTCTGACAAGGATACGGCGCATTGCATTTATTTAACACCGATTTCCAGCTCGAACCGCCCTTTACCCACAAAAATCCTACTCCAAGTTCGTTTCTTGCGCATTCCACTAATCCGAACTAAGATTTATAATTTTAATTACAAGTAGATATTTACCGCAAACGAAGATGCTAACCTTGATACTGTATAGAACACGGAATGTTAACAATTTTTTTTTGTTACAGTACAACTGAGTACATGCAACGTAATGTTCGCAAACACTTATATCGCAACCAACGCCCGCATACTTCAATCATAACCTGCTCTCTAAGCAATGGATGGGAGCCACACACAGTACAAATACGTTTGTCGTGTGTTCCGCTAATTTCGGTCAATGGAACTATTAGAGACCAATCCCCCCGCCTGTTTAGTGTAAAAGCAAATATTTTTCCCCACACTATCTGTTTAAACCGGGCTTGCATATATGCAATAGCCTCCTTTAAAGCCTTCTTCTCCATATAACCCAGCTTTCGTTTACCCTTCTTCTTAGGACTTGTGGAATAACGTAGGCGATATCTACGTCTGTGGAGAATATAGTCCTGGAATGCTAAAAACTATAGCTCCTTGCTCGACGCTACAAGTAATTTACAGTTGAAACTAAAAAAACATAATATCCGAGATGCGACCAATTTTCGGGTACTCTTAATACCCAAGTAATCAAATCTAAAAGCGTATATTGACCGGGAGAGACGCACAGTACAACGGCGTACTTTGTAAATACCGTATTTTCTCTTTTATAACACTTAAACAATCTTCTTGCACAAGCCTCCATCCTGGTAATGCCATCTTCTCGACCCAGCGAAAACATAAATGTCCTAACAATCAACTGCCTGGACGCTTCATAAAATCGATAACTTTGCTTACACCATGGTTCGTGATTTTTCGACATATTTACTTTGGTTCTACAATTCGACGACAACCACGTTAAGTAGTCACTTCCAACTGTTTTATCTTCACCCACAACCACATTGATATGGCTCCTTCCATCCGAAAGTCATGCTCGGTTTAAAAAATCCCTTCGAAATCTTGTGTGTTGTCCAAAAATCCAGGAGATGGAGCCATCTACACGAAGCTGATGCTGTAGTATAGATGGGAGCGCCTCCATTAAAAAACATCGATTAGTTGCAGTTTATAAGATATATACCCACAGGACGTACATATTTCCCCCGTGTATTCCGGAAATAGTAACTTCGTCTTATCTCCAGCGTCTGCAGTATGCAACTAGCTGAATTTACTACGCATGTAGATCCGCACACACGCGCTCCATTGGCTACAACTAGCGCACTTTAAGTTACCAAATTATAGGAGTTTTATAAAACACGTTGATTTTCGGCGGAAGAATTATGATTTACCGCAACAGGCATATCCGCTACGTAACTTAATGCACACGAGACAGCACTAGCATACGATTAAACAGGCGATGATTTGACGAAAGATCACTGCAAAGTTTATTTTACAACCACCAAAGTCGGCTTCTTTAGAGCTTAAATTCCATCCCATCTAGCCTACAGTACTCTCTGTAAGCGCCAAACATTTCCAACACAGTAACAGAACTACACCTCGCAGTCGGCACTAACCTACCACAACAAACGAATCTAGCCTTCCAACAGGTTTCTTTTTCAACTAGCATGCTGAGAGCTCTGAATACTTCCAAACGCAACCCAGACAGCGCTATCCTTACAGCCGTCACTAACCCAGTACCAACTCTAAGTTCCCCCACAGACGGTGTTATAACCGCGATCAGTAACAGACAAGGTATCCCAGACACAGCACATTTTTTAATAAAGTTTAGATCTCTCTCTCCACCTGATAACTGTATTGGTTGATTTACCCGCCCCAAACATCAAACCACAACTTTGTTTCCAATGCATAGCCCGGCAGACAATACTTCTGGAACGCTTTCTATCAGTCAATAGACTATATACCACGAGCATTCGCGCACAAATCACCATCGTATTCCACTCCTTGTAACAAATTATTACTCTCGATAAACATCTGTAACACGGTGTAAAAAAATTATCGACGTGTACACGCACAGAACAGCTAATAAGAAAAGATCTAGATGAAAGCCAAGTTCTTATAATCCTTACAAGCAGCAACGCAAAATAGTCTACACATTTTCGAACTAATACAACACCAGATTTTTTTATCGATCTCCAAGAGCAATCCTTTAGAGACTAAAGATACGATTAAGCGCACCTCCTAACGTAAGTAACTAATCCTCTAACTCGATGCGTATCGACCAAAGAACATTAATTTACCACTGCAATCATCTCCGATACGCTACCGAGAGACGTCCATTCGTAAACACAGCAAAAAGAAGATATAAGTACCCCACATCCATTGCACATAACCATGGTACTAAGTATCTACATTCCTTTCCACAATTGTGGATCACATTTGCGTTGCATCGAATCGCACGACTAAACAGTTCGAAATAGGTATTTCGCGCAATCTAGCATGCATTATCACATTCCCTGCTATTTCTGGCTGCAAGCGAGTACGGACCTGTCGACTTATCGTAGACAAATGTTCAAATGTTTGTAAATCTATCTGACCAAACTGCCTGGTCATAAGATAAACTAACCTAAGGACAACACACACACCCATGCCCAAGGGAAACTCGAACCTCCGACGGCGAGCAACCGCGCTTACCGTAGACGCTGGTTTGGAGCGTGTACGTCCTATAGGTGTAAACATACCAGTCGACGCTCGCACCTGACCTGGACAAGTTACCGTTTTAATTTTACCTAGCCGCACCAGATTCCGAATACATGAGAGCTATTTTTACGAAGATAGAATTACATTGATTGCAACAACAGACATAAGAATAAAAAACAATCGAAATGCCACAGCTATTCCATAGCTCTTAATACACAATCATCTCAATAAAGACAGCCTTTACATCCCATAAAGAGACAACCGCACACATGCGTATTACCGACAAATACTGAAAACTCTTTACCCCTAACCACTTCTTCTTGTACTCGGCGGATGACCAAATGAGGCTCGTACTAAGAAAAAAAAAAAAAAAAGGAAGATTCGTACATCCTACACTAATCCTCTCGCACCACAGATCTAGTACCTTTGATCTTATGCTTCCGTAGATAGTAAATAAGAACACATGTTTTACAGCACAAAACTTTTAGTACATTTAGCATATATGTATACATATAGGAAACAAGGTTATTTACATCTAGACACAGAATACAAGTCGTTCTTTATTATTCTTGTATGTGTAACTTTAATTTTCTCCGATGTATTTTTCTTATTATTATTATTTTTTTTAATTCGTAGTTTTATATCCACATCGGCGACTCCTATTTCCGTTCCAGCCAGAAGTTCGAAAGGTACAGGGAAGGTATGTTCTCGAACTCCATTACGTATCTTAGTTTCCTCCTGCATCCCAACTCCTTTAGAGCTCTGCACCCTCTGGCACTGGTTCTAGACGAGAACAATCGCGAATTTTAATTTTGTACAAATGGACGTGAATGGATGGAGATATACCAGAATGCTTACGTACGTTGAAACTGTCACAGTTGCATCTTGACGCATTAGGGGTCCCATACCACTCCAACGGAACACGTCCCATACCATTACAGACCTTCTACCAACTTGAACACTCCCCTGCTGACATGAAGGGTCCATGGATTAATGAGTATGACCCCATACCTGCACACGTCCATACGCTCGTTACAATTGTAATCGAGACAGACCAGGCAACATGTCGGTGTTGACGGGCTCAGGCGAGGCGTAAAGCTTTTTCTCCTGAAGTCAGCAAGGGTACACAAGTGGACCTTTGGTTCCAAAAGCCCATATCGATGACGTTTCTTTGAATGGTTGGCGTGTTGACTCTTGTTGATGGCCCAGCATTGATATCCGGAGGAATTTGCGGAAATGTTTTGCACTTGTGTCACGTTGAACGATTCTCTTCATTCTTCATTGGTTCCGTCCTTGCAGTATATGTTTCCGACCTTGGTGATGTTGCAGATTTAATGTTTTATCGGATTCCCGATATTCATAGCGCACTCGTTAAATGGCAGTATGGGAAAATCCCAACGTCATCGCTACCTCGCCTACTGTAACATCACGTTCAACATCAATTAAATGGTGATAACCGCACACTGTAGCAACAGTACAGATTTAACTGTTAAGCCAGACACGTGCTATCTTATATATGTGTTGCTGATAGCAGTGCTCTACTCTAAATGGTTACATGTCTCTGTCTTTGCATATGCAGGACTAGACGAATTCCTTTGCCTTTTCTGTTTATCTTACAGAGATATTATAAATCTGCTGTTTTGGTCTTCAGTCCACAGATTGGATTGATGCAGCTCTCCACGTTACGCTGCCCTCTGCAAGTCTCTTCATCTGCGAATAAGTTCGGCAAACGACAACTTTTGAGTCTGCTTACTGTATTCATCCCTAGACCGTCCTCCACGATTTTTACCCCACACACTCCCTTCTAATGCTAAGCAGACGATTCCTTGATGTCTCGGAATGTGCCGCACTAACCTATCCCTTCTCTTAGTCAGAATATGTCAGAAACACCTTTTCTCCCCAATTCTGTTGAGCACCTTTTCATTAGTTACCTGATGTACGCATATAATTTTCATCTTTCGTCTGTAGCAAAACCTTTAAAAGCATTTATCATCTTTTTGTCTGAACTCCTTATTGTCCACCTCACTTCCATACAATGCTACACTCCAGACAAATGCTTTCAGAAAGGACTTTCTAAAGAAGATATAAAATGCAGAATGGCTATGGGAAGATGTTTCAGAAGAAGAGAAATTTAATGACATTCAATATAAATTTAAACAAATTTCTCTTTTTCAGAAACATCTTCCCATAGCCATTCTGCATGTTATATCTTCTTTACTTCGGCCATCAGAAGTTATCTTGCTACCCACGTAGGGGGGGATTCGACCCCCCCGACCGTAGTGGCCGTGCAGACCGTGACTGACGCGCCGCAGCCGCGGCCGGCTACTATATTCTTATTGAAGTCGGAGCGTATTTCCCTGACCCATATATCTTGCGTACCAGGTGGAACAATCTCTTCATGACTGGCTCTCCTAACTATATCAGCATTTCATATGGAATATCATCTATTCCACGGACCTCGTTTCTACTCAAATCTTGTACTGATCTGTCAAATTCTTCTCGCAGTATAGTATCTCCTATCTCATCTTTCTCTACAACATCTTCCATTTCTAGAATACTGCCTTCCAAGTTTATTTCTTTGTCCAGGCCTCCCACATATTCCTTCCACATTTAAGGTTTTCCATCTTTGCTTGGTACTGGTTTTATATCCGAGTTCTTCATATCATACCGCTCCTTTTCTTATCTCCAAATGTCTCTTTTATTTTCCTGTAGGCAGTATCTATCTTTCACATATCTATACATTTTTCTACGGTCTTGCATTTCTCCTCAAGCCACTTCTGCTTAGCCAGTCTGCACTTCCCGTCAGCCTCATTTTTCAGATGTCTGTACGCCCTTTTGCCTGTTTCAGTTGCTGCTTTTTATATTTCCTCCTCACATTAAACAATATATCTTGTGTTATCCAGGGATTTCTATTAGGCCTTGTCCTTCTGCCTATATGATCCTCTGCGGCTTTCACTGCTCTATCTCTCAGAGCTACCCATTCTTCTTCCAGTGTATTACTTTCCCCATTTGAGCCAATCCTTGCCTAATGCTACCTCTGAAACTCTCGACCACCTATGGCTCCTTCAATTAGTCCATGTTCCATCCCCTACTTCTCTAACTTTCTGCAGTCTCTTAAGTTTTAACAATAAGCTACGATCAGAGTCTATATCTGCCCCTGGATATGTCTTACAATTTAAAACGTGGTTCCAAAATCTATTCCTTACCATTATAAAGTCAGTCTGGTATCTTCCAGTGTCTCCTGGTCTCTTCTACGAATAAAGCCTTCTTTCATGGTGATTAAACCAAATCTACCCTCTGTGAACTCTGGCACCTCAAAGAGAAAGCGCTAAAGCTGCTTGTACTTCCTATTTTTCAAACTGTTATGACGTTTATCGGTAAACTCAACGGCAACCGGACCAAGTGGTGCAGTGGTATAACGGAGTGCATTGGGGAGGACAGCGATTCAAATCGTCGGGCCATTTAGATATAAGTCTCCCGTGATTTCCAGAAATCCCTTCATGCAGATACCGGGATGGGTCCCTATTCTCCTCAACAGAAGACGAGCTTACGTTGCACGTCTTAGGCCCAGGCTGATGACAGGACATTAAAACCAAATCTTCATTCCTTCCTTCCAGGAGCACTTTGCTGGACTCCTTAAAGTAGAGCTGGTGTTGATGATTCAGAGGTTTTGTAACGTGCACGCAATTGTCACGTTTCATATTGTGGTCTTCAGTCCGCAGACCGGGTTGATGCAGCTCTCCACGCTACCCTGTCCTCTGCAAGCCTCTTCATCCGAGAATACGTACGGCAACTTACATCCTTTTCAATCTGCTTACTGCATTCGTCCCTCGGTTCCACCCTATGAATTTTACCCCACACACTTCCAACTAGTTCTAGGTTGACAATTCCTTGATGTCTCAGAATGTGTCCTACGAACCTATCCCTTCTCTTAGCAGGATATGCCAGAAACTCCTTTTCTCCCCAATTCTATTGGGCACCTTCTCATTAGTTACGTGATGTAACAATCTTCATTATTCGTCCGTGGCACCACATTTCGAAAGCTTCTAACTTATTGTCCGAAGTCCTTTTCGTCCACATTTCACTCCCACGCAATTATACACTCCAGACAATTGCTTTCAGAAAAGACTTTCTAACATTTAAACTAATTTTGGAGGTCAATAAATTTCGCTTCTTCCCATAGCCATTCTGCTTTATATATTTTCTTTACTTCGGCCATCAGAAGTTATCATACTACCAAAATAACGTAAATCTGTTACTTTTACCTAATCTAATTCCTTCAGTATCGCCTTATTTTCTGACACTACATTCCAATAACCTCGTTTTACTCTTGATAATTTTCATCCTATACCTTCCTTTCAAGAAACTGTCCATTCCGTTTAACTGCTCTTCCAGGTCCTTTGCTGTCTGTGACGAACTACTATGTAGTCAGCAAATCGCTAAGTTTATATTTACTTTCCGTGGACTTTAATTTCCTCTCCAAATGTCTCCTTGCACTGCTTCACAGATTGTTCAATGTACAGACTGAACAACATTGGGGAAGACTACAAACCTATCTTACTCCCTTCCCAACCACTGCGACTCTAATAATTCCTCCCTGCTTTTTATACAAGTAGAATATAGTTCTTTGCTTCCTACATTTTACCCCTGCCGCCTTCTGAGTCAAAAAGGTGTATACCAGTAAACACTGTCAAAAGTTTTCTCCAGATCCACAAATTCTAAAAACGTAGGTTTCCGGTTACTTAATGTATCTTCTAAGATAAGTCGTAATGTGAGTAATCCCTTGCGTGTTCCTACATTTCTCCTAAATCCAAATTGATCTTTGCCGAGATCGGATTCCACCAGTTTTCCCATTCTCCTGTAAACTGATAGTTCTGTAACTTTTATCAATAATGAAAGGAGCAGCATTAGCCGTAAAATCTTTTGCTTTATTTAGGCAAATCGATTTCGGTTTTCCAAGAAACCATCTTCAGTGCCGTCAGCAAGTTCAAAACAGCATATTAGTAAAATGTATATTGACATTTACGTCTAACATATCGATTGACATAGCTAGATACATGTGATACTATCTGGTCATACAAAGTCAAGCTTTGACTTTGACTTTGTATGACACCAGATAGTATCACATGTATCTAACTATGTCAATGGATTTGTTAGACGTAAATGTCCCTATAAATTTTACTAATATGCTGTTTTGAACTTGCTGACAGAACTGAAGATGGTTTCTTGGAAAACCGAAATCGATTTGCCTAAATAAAGCAAAAGATTTTACGGCTAATGCTGCTCCTCTCATCATTGATAAAAGTGATTTTGTGGCCGTTGAGCACACCCATCCAGATAATGGAATCCAATGTAAAGTTCTGTAACTGTCACATTTGTCTGCACTTGATTTCTTAAGTATTGGAATCACTATATTCTTCTAAAAGTCTGAGGACATTTCCCCTGTCTCATACATCTGGCATACCAGGTGGACTAATTTCTTCATGAGTGGCTCTCCTAACGATGACAGCAGTTCAGATGGAACATTATCTACTCCAGGGGCCTTGTTTCTACTCAAATATTTTAGTGTATAATTTTTTTATTTTTCTTAACTTAGATTTTCATTCTCTTGAAGTCATCAGTAAATCATTTTACCCAGTAGACTAAATAATTCATGCCATCCAGAAAGTTTCGTGAGTAGAGAGAAGGCGAGAAACAGCGATGGGCAGGCGGATTGCTGACCGCGAAATATAGAACGCAGTGAATCAGAATCAGCAGCAGGGTGGGAGCGTAAAGCAACCCGAAGTATCCGGATGTGGAGTCTTGGTGGTAGAGAGGATCTGTAAAAGCATCCAGAACAATCGCAGTGGATGCAGAGCTTTCCGTCTGATTAAAAAGCGCGCGGGGCCACTCGGTGGAAGAGGAACCCCAGTGAGGTGTTACTGTGCGACGAGATATCGCAGAGGACATAGAAGAGACCAAGGGAGTCTTAACCTTTCAGCTTGCAAATAATTTATTATTCCTAAACTAAAAGGAAACAATGGCAAATAAGACTCCTTCATTACGCCGTACGATTCTTAATGCCATTGCATTTAATGCTACGTACGGAAGATGAAGTATCTATTAACTAGGAAGGGTGTTTGCTAGTACACTACCAGAAAAAAATAGTGTACCTACAAAGAGGACATTCACTTTGATGCCATGGTGGCAGATGTCACTTAGGGATTCTCTTAATGGTTTTAACGTCGTGCGCCATTCGCTGATAGTTTCCTTTGTTAGAGGGAGTTCCTGTCAAGAGGAATATCCTGCTGATTTCAGTCTAAGGTGTAACTCATATACCTACTACTATAGTAATTTTCCTATCAGTGGTCCCACATCCTCCCTACGTCGTGACCTAGCAGCTATGCCAACCTCCCGTTCTAACACAATTTCACTCCGTGCCTAGTGAAACCCGAGTTGCTGATAGACTCAACTGGTACCACTGAAATGTGAGCCACGCCTCACGTTAATAAGCCTGACAGCTGCATTAAGCCCGGTCGTCACGTCGAAACGCACATTTGTCCCTCCAGTTTCAATAGCTATCTTTTCCATTTCACCGCCAATGACTTACTCCCTATCAAGGCTACACAGAGGTCCATCCACTATCAGTATCTATTTACCTTTGCAAATTTCCTGTATCTTTCCCCTATGTTAACAGCCACCTGATACAACCGTGCAATAGGCTTTAGAATGTTGGTCGCCTGGTACTCATTACCCAACACTACAACTGCTGCCTACGCCCCTGCCCTGTGACCAACTGAACAGCAGAACCTTCTTCTCTCTAATACACTTTGCTACCGTTTTAGGTTTTTTAAGAGGCTAAGGTATGCTGCACGTTACCTACATTGAAGCTACAGGAGGCTCCTCTCAACTTACTGTTAGATCTATAGTTAAAACCCAAAAATCTCTCTACCTTTTCTCCAACTGCTAGTTCCAACCCCCAATCATCCTTTCCTCCTCTACCTATGTAATACCTCCTTTGCGTTCTGCAACTGCACATGAGGGTACGCTTCTGTTCTTATGTATCTTATTATTGCAACATGGCCTCATAATCCAGGAGAGGATCTACCCTAGAATGCCCACTGTCTTCCCTATTGCTTTTCGCCCAATTAAAACACTTCGTACAAATATCAAACCATAACACACTGTTCACGAACCTACGGCAGAGCCGGCATGCCTCACTCGTAATTTAACTACACAACAACGATTTTATGAAGTAAGAATGGAAATCATAAAATTCACTCTCTAATAATGTGACTACTAAAAGTAAAACAAAATATCCACCTATTTTTTCTCTAAAACAAAGAACTTTATCATCCTCTGATACACGAACAAAAGTGAACGCGCGAAAGCAGAAGTTAACAGATACACTAAATGGAAGTTACACGACTGCAATATAACAAGAAACACTGCTTGAAAATTACTAACTTTAGTTACAAACTACCGTGCACAAACACCTTTGCAAAAGTACTATGTTTTTAAGGTCAACTCAACTTTCGGAGCCGCTGCAGCTGCAATTACTCGCCGCGAAATGTAAACACAGAACTGGGACCTTGTTGCAATCAGCAGATCACAGGCTGATGCCGATTAGAGGAAATATTATCACAAATATTTCTTAAAATAATTACTATAAAAACGACTGCGATTTGACCAGTACAGTACTTGTAACGTCATACCAAAAAGTCTTACATTATTTTGATCAAGTCAACTACTTTGTAGATTTCATCACTTCGGACCCATCGTTGTTCACCTTAATTCCAAACTGTTTACCCAAGTTTACAATATTCTTCATCATTACCGGAAGATTTCCTTAAGTTTCTGTTACTACAGTCATATCACCATGATACTCGACACTTTTCTTTTCATCCCCCCCTCTCCCCTAGAAGTAATTCTTAGAACACCTTTTCCAGAATATCTGCGAATAGTGCAGGTGACATAAAGTAACCCTGTCTCACACTTCGTGCAGTACCTTCCACTACAGTTTCATCCTTATCTATTCGTGTGATCACTCTCTGTGCTACATAGATTTGTTTCTATCCTTCAAAGGTGTACCTGTGTCTTTCATAATCGATTATGTCAATGATTTTCCCATATTAAAACACATATATTAATCTAATCAGTTATAATATCTTTATGTAAATATCACAGACACCAACTTGCATATCTAGCCTCGCTTCCTTTTCAAATTCCTTACTGATCTTGTCCTATATTCTCCTTCACCTTTTCTGTTCTCAGCCCTAATCTGATAACAGTTTCGCTAACATTGTATTTAACACTGTCACACATACTTACACTTTTTGGCATTGCATTTCCTTTGTAGGAGTGTCCTTACTTTCTTTAGGTGGACTTCATATCATTGACCTGTATGATATATTCTGTTGATGACATTTGTCACTCTAGTTTCAGCACCACTGCCTAAGGCTTTCGTTGCTTCAGAGAATACTTGATAACAACCAACAAAATGTTCACATGTTTTTAAAGCTATTGGTCCTAACGGCACTGGTAATCGATCCCTAAACTTACAAACTACTTACACTAACTTACGCTAAGGTCAACACTCATTCCCGAGAGAGGACTCGAACGTCCGACGGAGAACTGTGACGCACTCCGCGGCTAGGCGTCTTAGAGCGCTTGGCTATTCCCGCGTGACGATAGCCCATAACTTTCCTTGATTTAAGATCTTTGTTTATCCAAGAAATATTTTTCTGTTATTGATCTCCAATGGTGTTCTTCACATTCATTTTCCAAGAGGAACCGTGGGTTCGATTGCGGTTTCACCTGCTACCAACGAGAGCATCCTTGTTGTTATCAATGCAGGATCGTTTACCCGCGTGCACCAATAACGTCCGGGTTCGCGGTGTGCAGGAAGGTCAGTATTTGCTAGTGCTGCAACACGTCGGAAGTATCAGCGAGCCGCTCAGTAACTCCTCAGTACGGCTGCTAATTTACAGGGGCATTGCCCACTAAAGGTACTCGTATTAACAAAAAAAATGGAATTTACCGGGCCCTTAAGAAAATCCGTAGTTTTATCTGTGATTCTGCAATACTTCCTGTTGCTTAAAAATGTCTTTGGGCAATTTAAATATCCATTCGTTATCTGTAATTTAAACTGCAATCTAAGTTCTAACCTCTCAGAAAACTTAAATTTATTTGCTCACTAGCTGTCCCGGCAGACATTGATCTGCCCTATATTTTATCTATAACAGCACTACATTGATTTTTTTATCGTAACAGGTCTTCCCCGACGGGCTTTGTTAAGTCAAACTTATTGGCCGTTAGCAGTAATAAAACATATTTCAGAGTGATCACTTTATTTATAGATTTGTGTCTCCATAATAAACAACAATTATTTTCAAATATAAATTTTCTATTGTGTACGTTGCAAGACTTCAGTAGTAGTAGTTGTAGTAATAATGTGGTAGTTTCATTGTAATGCGTGATGGTACACGATACCTTTTGTTTGATTGCCTGGCAAGTAAATAAAGTGAAGCTGTCGGTTTTCCAAAGCGAGAGCAGGCAAAATATAAATATCCAAGAGAGAAGCATCGGTTTTCCAGATTGACGCCGCCAACACTCAACGACTGAGCCTGTGATTTATTTATGGTCATAACGAAAGCAAGGCGCACTGGAAATTGTAGTCGTTTAAATTCAAACGGTACGTCAGTTGGTACCATTGGGATGCGGGGTATGAATACATCTTCTCCCTTAAAATTTCCCTTTAGAATGATTGCTTCGATGACATTGTTCGATAATTTTTTCACTGCTAGCCATGTACCGGTACAAAGTCGCTGTTGGTTGATATTTCGTAATATAATGACCATCGAGCCCACTTTTAATTGAAGATTGTGGGGAGGTAATCATGGAAAATCCAGTGAGTTCAAACATTCTGGTGGATAATTGACATCATCTTGGTTAGTTGCGCAAACAACTGATTTGAATGCCCTTAATTAACCGGCAATTTCAATTTTGGTTTGGAAATTTATTTCACATACATCCGTGTTTTTGGCAGATAATATAGCTCGTTCATTCAACAACAATGATGTCTGTAATTTTGAGCGAGGTTCGGAACACCATTTGTATATTGAGTCTGACAAAAATTTACTGGAAATTTAATGCAACCTGTCATAACATCTACAGGGATTGTATCATTACCAACGTCAATAAGATGTTTTGAAAACGTACTTCTAGACTGATCATTTTGCAATTCGACACACATTTTCTTGCTCAAATTTAGTATCTTTTTTTGTCTAAAATGGAGGACTATTTTGTAACACAATATTAACACGAAACTTTCAGCAGTCACACGCAATAAGAAGACATCATACAGATTGACGCCAATATGCTGATCTCTTCGACCCAAATTGCTGCGCCAGCGTCTTATAAGCGGAATGTGTCTAAAAGTAAAAGTGTTGTTTTTATTATTTTCCTTGTAATTTTTACGTTGTTCCTCCCCATAACGACCTTCCTTGTACTTTAACAAAAACGTTAAAAAAATAGTCGAATTTGTAGAGCCGTTATCGAGTCTTACGATTCGCAACACATTTGGCGATTCATTTTTATTAATATAAGTTTAAAACAGTGGATGACATACCTGGTATTTTAGGATACTTTTAAACTATTTTGACTGTTTCATGAAATATTAATTTTCCGGTACCTGGCTAGTTTGAAGTCGGATTCCTTAAAGCCAAATTTTAATAAATTGTTGTTTACGTAGTAACCAATTTTATTGATTACATCCCCAGGACTTCCAAACCCATTTTCTTCCATTTGTTAAATTTGATGTCTCATGTTTCTTTTAGAGTGGACCTGAAGTGAAACGATGATCACCCACTAATCAAAGACAGAAAAAGAACAACAACAGAGGTTACTGCACAAGAACACTTGCACCAGCCAGACGGATGGAATGATATAGTTAATGTGCTGATGTAGTTACGTCACATACAACATCTTGTGAGATGAAATCACGTAATAGACAGGCAACCATGTTGACAAATATGTAAAGTCTGCAACTCTCTGCAAAAGTAATTTACTTTCACTGAGTGTTTCAGCGATAAGTATCATTAGAAATTCTGGATTTTTTAAGAACACCAGTGAACGTAATGGGGCCAACGGGCGTGCCGTACTGGATACGTCAGTTTCCGTTAGATCTCCGAAGCTAGCAATGTCGGACTTGTCTAGCACTTGGATGCCTTACCATCCGGGTCTGCTGAGTGCTGTTGGCAAGCGGGGTGCACTTAATCCTTGACGGGCCAACTGAGGAGCTATTTGGTTGAGAAGTAGCGGCTCCAGTCACGAAAACTGATACAAAGGCCGGAAGTGCGGGTCACTGACCACGTCCTCCTCCATACCGCATCCGGTGACGCCTTCGGTCAGAGGCTGACACGACGCCCGGTTGGTACCGGTGGGTCTTTCAAGGCCCGTCGGATGGAGTTTAGTTTAGTTTAGTGTAGTGGACGTTATTGTTACGTGCTGTTGTGTTGTGCAGACTCATCAATCTGCTCCTGTATGTCCACACAGCAGCAAGTAATCGTAACGTCCACTGGCATTCTCAGATATATCCAGGATTTCTGATGATGGCAAATGCCGAAACGTGTAATTGTGAAAAATAAAGTCATTTTGCAGCCAGTAATGACTTTTACCTCTGAGGACTATTCAGAATATTGCACACTTTGCAGCGTTCCCCTTCTTTATCTGCCAATCTACTCCCCACTTGTCCTTTAGATGTACGTAGATTTGGGCAGGTCTAAAAGTTTACGTTGTTGGCTTGTGGAAGAAGGACCCATAAAAATAAATATAAGTGAAACTATCTATTAATATGATTTAATACTCTTGTTTTTGATGGTTTCTTCTTTGTCGTTGGTCTACTTATTCTTGTTTTATTCTTGGCCTTACGTTGTCAAGTTTTTCTGGTGCCAAGTCTTGTTGTAATGTTCAAATGTTTGTATAGCTTATGGGACTTAACTACTGGGTCATCAGTCCCTAAACTTACACACTACTTATGAACTAACTAATACTAAGGGCGGCAGAAATATCCATGCCCGAGGGGGAATTCGACCCCCTGATCGTAGTGGCCGTGCAGACCGTGACTGGAGCGCCTCAGTCCCCTCGGCCACCGCGGCCGGCAGTCTTGTTGTAAATTTGCAGAAAGTTTAACTACTGGGCATACTTCTCATGAAATATTAAACTTGAATCTCTTCTGAATTTTACTTTCTATAGCAAGTTTACTTTTCACAAATTTTTTATGAGTACATAACAAAAGCATGTGTCACTCTCCACATCCAAGCCGACAGAGTCGGTAATGGCAATCTTCGACTTCCACTCCACTTTTACCTCTCAATACAAATGAGCGTCTATTTTATTGGCAATTTTCAAGGTTGTTAAACATAAAGAGATATTCAAGTAAATAAATGTTGTAACTTACGTATTTTGTTTTCTTATTATAATTCGGTGTGCGTTGTCTTGAGTGGTCATAAATACATTTCGAAATGTGTAGTTCACATGTGTTTTATTTTCACTTAGATAAATTGCGTTGTTTTGTTTATTCAATAGAAATATGATGTTTTGACACTTTGCGTGACAGTTCAGTCAAGTTTGTGTATGTTATCAAATGGTGTGTTGTTGTGTAGCTATTTCGCTTGTTTGTGACCAGCATTTTCATGGATTTGAAAAGTACCGTTATATTATTTGGTAATTACTCGTGTCATTGCCATTATATGAATCTGTGAGAGCAATGTTTGTTGTCAGTGCATCCTAATGGTTCTAGTGAGATAATAGATTTTGTTGGCCTATTTTTATTTATAATATTTGTTTATTGGCATCATATGCCAATGACGATTGCATCATGAAATACTACTAAACTTCAATAAGCAAGTATGTTGTGTATGTATATAGTGCATAAATGGTTTTCAGGATACTATTTTAGATATTATGTTGTTTTTTATGGTTACTTAAATATTTCGAGTTGACTTAATCTATGAATCGCTTACACTCGAGTTTTAGTAAACGCATCATAATGAAAAACAGCTGATTACAATGTTTTATATGGCTACTAATGTCACTTTATACCAATGTTATAGCTTTTTGGGGCAGAAATGTATTAAGATTTGGGACTGAACTAATGGATAGAAATATAGGACATGCATGTATAGAAATGTTACAACTTTACATAACTTACAACATGCACTGATGTCACGGGGGAAAATATGTACACTGCTTGCTAGCCACAAACTGAATTGAATACCATTATGAAACTAAGCATCTGACGCTGGGGATAAACAAAAATGGGAACCCCTGTTTAACAATACACTGCGTAACCGGAAGTATGCAGCTCTCGAGAGACAACAGTAAATGCGTAAGCGAACGCTAGGCTTGGTCTGTGAACTCCCCGGAGAATATATAAACGAATTAAAAAAACACACGGAGACGGCAACAGACGCGAAATATGCAAACAAATGTCAATAGCCCTGAGCCAAAAAACAGGTCCTTTCGAAACACCCGCAAAAGCCATAGGATGATATCATGATCGCTTACGTGAACATCATATGAGGCATGTATAGAGCGTGTTTCTGGAGGACTAGTAACTATTTTAGGACTTGTCGCTACAGATAAATTTGAATATAAATGCATATGTACCTAATTTTAATTGTTTACAGAGGTACAGTTTTTAGAATGTAAGCAAAACAATCTTTAAGCAAGGGCATCTGTGGACTTTTTATTCATTCTTCCGTTAATCTCTGATAGAGTGTCACTATACAAATTTAAAACGACATATAAATATATGTTCTATAGGTTTATATAGTTATTCGGTTTAAGGCTTACAAAGTCATTTCAGACTTTAGATGTTCCACCAAGAACCGAAGGAAGAATAAGTGAAAATCTTTTCATTTGCTTTTGCCTTATGTTTGTTTGGATTTTGTCAAGCTTAAGGGACTTAACTACGGGATAATCAGTCCCTAAACTGACAAACTACCTATGAACTACTTTATACTAAGGACGAGAGGGGGGGGGGGATTCGAAACCACGACCGTAGCGGCCGTGCAGAACGTGACTGGCGCGTCGCAGACCGCTCGGGCACTGCGGCCGGCTTTGGATTTCTTACTAAAGGCTGTTACAGTCAATACAAATTGAACAGATGTTTATATAGACCTTCTATGGCAATTCGTTTATGCTGTCACATCCTAAAATAGGTCTAGATATGCGTGCCCCGCCATAAGTTATACACAACGAAAAACACGAGCGCTCACTGGAATAGGTGACAAAGCGACACACCCATTGGCCATGAGAGCATATGTACACAGCCCTGATATCAGCCAAAACAATGGTTGGTGGGAGGAAACGACGCACTAGAGATAAGGTGGAATCTACGCAACTGTAGAGGGACCGACAGGGGTTCCCTCTTGGAGTCTCTGTGACAGAATTTGTGAAACCTTTATTCACATAAAGCTCTCTTAATAGATTGTCACACCAAGCTAGTGCAGAAAGCGAAGTGAGGTACGATAGTTAACGTTCTTGCAAGAACTGACAGGACATTTTTGTGTATGTCGCTCGAGGCTGGAGAGTGTACTGTGACACCTAACAAGGGACATGCATAGTTTTACGTGTCACTGATCCAGTTCAGTCGAGGCTCTAAATAATGTTCACTTGGGTGACAGGGAATCATATGATATGGCGCAATCACATTCAGCAGCAATTCCCTGCTGACATTACCAAGATGCACGTCAAAAGAGCACGCAGTGCACTTGTGATTCAATGAATGTTAATGGGCCCTGAGTGCTACTCATATCCACCTGCAGATTCACACAGGGTTGTAAAAACAGATAGATATTTAGATTCTTGTAGTAATGTCGAGAAATGGGTAGAATACCTACATTAATATTCATGCCATGTCATACTGAACTTCATGTTGATATAAGTGAGAATATTGAACGGCTGTACTAGTATACTTGAAATTTATGGGGCCTTATTTTGTAGGACGTTAATTATGATTTCTATTTCTCACTTTGTCATTCATTTTCATACCGGTTTCTTTGCTGTATACTTTGTTCTCTTTTGATCCATAATATGATGCGTAACTTTTTCCAACAGGATCTAGCAATCTTCTTAAATCACCCAATCCATTCTGAACCTAATGTGTATAACAATTGATAATACAATTTTTATGCACACGGTGCCGGCAACGGTACATTGCGATTTTTGTGGCTGACTGTGTCATATTCCTATGACTTTTTGTTGCGCGATGGTGGCGCCATCGGGCAGAGGGTTTCGGACGACGACGGGTGGGCAGCCAGTATTGGGCTTGCGCGGAGTCATGTGTGTCTGTGTCTTGGTGAGCTGACATTCCGTTTTAATGCCTGGTAGGATTATAGGGCATGCTGAGATATCGGAATGAAACTTTCACTCTGCAGAGGAGTGTGCGCTGATATGAAACTGGCAGATTAAAATTGTGTGCCGGAACTGGGACTCGAATCTGGGACCTTTGCCATTTGCGGGTAAGCGCTCTACCGACTGAGCTATCCCGATACACGATGCCGCTGCACATCTTTACTTCCGCCAGTACCTCGCCTCCTACTTTCCGAACTTCACAGAAGTTCTAGTCTTGCAAGTTTCGCAGGAGAACTTCTGTGTAGTTCGGAAAGTAGGAGGCAAGGTACTGGCGGAAGTAAAGTTGTGAGGCGGCATCGTGAGTCGCGTCGCGATAGCTCAGTCGGTAGAGCGCTTGCCCGCGAAAGACAAAGGTCCCAGGTTCGAGTCTCAGTGCCGGGCGCAGTGGCTCAGCGATCCGGCACACAATGTTTCCACTATATCCTCACTTCCAGGAGTGCTAGTCTTGCAAGGTTCGCAGGAGAACTTCTATGAAGTTTGGAAAGTAGGAGGTAAGGTAGTGCGGGAAGTAGTGAGGCGTCATCGTGAGTCGTGTCGGGATAGCTTAGTCGGTAGAGTGCTTGCCCGCGAAAGGCAAAGATCCCAGGTTCGAGTCCCGGTTCCGGCACATTTGTAATCTGCCAAGAAGTTTCATGGTGAGATATGTCTAAGTACAGAGATGGAGATCGTTGGACACCTGCTTAAGTTGAATGATATTATACGCTGACGCATTGATGCTGCCAGTTATACGGCATGTTAAAAAATGTATGCTTTAAAAAAAAAAGCAGTGTCAAAAATGTTCTATGCCCTGTGAACGTAAGTGATATTACGTAAAACCTTTGTGTTCCGCTGAAAATTAATATACAATTTTCAGTTATACAGCACGTTTTGCTGCGCCTGATGATTGTTCCATGTGTATTGAACAATAAGTTGATGTTTCTGTTGTGATTTTGAGGCGACTAAACATCTAGATCATTAGTCCACCCTGAACAATAAGTCGTTTAAGTGGTATTGCCGGTCTGATTGTTATTGATGGCAAGACGGCATACGGTTTTTCTCTGGTTTGTTGATGGTTACAAGGGTTCTTAAAAAATAAAAAAATAAAAAATAAAAAATAAAGAAAAGATAATAAGAAAACAGCAACTGTTGTTCAGATAGTGAAGCTTTCTTCCGGACATGTCTTCCGGACATGTTTACGGTAGGCGGGCTTATGTCAAGATGGTCCGTTGTCTTAAGGAGTTGCTTATTTCCATATTAAGTAACTTGTAAACAATCTGCTTGTCGTTAAATGTACTGTTGCCAAGGAACTATGTTCCTTGATGCGTGCTGGCGTATATTATAATAAGCTGGACTATCTGCTCATGTATAAGGAAAACCTTAAGGTGTAAGTAGTTTTAGTCGAAATAATTTACTGTAGAATATAAGTACAGGGTAGGATCTCATGTTATTAGTAAGAGTTATGAGTGGCCATCTAATTTGCGTCTCGAAATATTGTGTTCTATTCGATGCAAGGTGTCAACATCTTGCGTTTTCAAACTATTACGTGACAAACAAATATTAGATGTTGCGGATGTATCAACCCATGTTCTGTCAGAGTTCATGCAGTCACTGAAGAATTCAACAGTCTGCCACTGTTGCTGCTGTTTGTCTGTTAATGCTCTGCTAAAACCCATTAATTGCGTTCGATAACAGTACCTGTGATTGTGTCACTTCGTTTTAACACCTCATAGTACACGACACCGAGCTGATCCACCAAAAGCAGAGCATGACCTTGGAGCCATGAATATTCGATTTGGCCGTCGACATGGAAGCATGGCTCATGTACTAAAAATGTTCAAATATTTTTAAAGCTTACGGTACTTGACTACGGGGTCATCAGACCGTAAACTTACAAACTACTTGTGAACTACCTAATATTAAGGATGGCACAAATATCCATGCCCGAGGGGGGGGGGGGGATTCGAACCCCCGACCGTAGTGGCCGTGCAGTACGTGACAGGGGCGCCGCAGACCGCTCGGCCACCGCGACCGGCGGCTCATCTATTTTCCTAACAGCGTCCTTACTATATGTTCTTGAGAGCATTCGATGAAACTTAGGCGTTGTTTTCTTCATATTGAAACAAAACAGTAACACCTCCCTCAAATGACGAGATCTGACTTTTTCAATCAGGAACAACTTGATGATGCAGACAGTAATCGACTAATGTTTGAATGAGGTTACGTTGTCGAGGTCGCCTGCCGCGGTTCCCGAGCGTTTGCGGCACGCCAGTCACAGTCTGCACGGCCACTACGCTCGGGGGTTCGAATCCCCCCTCGGGCATGGTTATTTGTGCCGTCCTTAGTATTAGCTATTTAATAAGTGGTTTGTAAGTTTAGGGACTGATGACGCCGTAGTTAAGTCCCATACGCTCTACAAACATTTCACCATTTTTGTCCGAGGTCCCAGCTTAATGCCTGTCGGTCGATCTCTTCTGTTAATTACTTGTCAGATACAGAAGTCTTCATCTCTGTCAGTGTACTATGTTCAGGAGCTTTACCCATTTGGGAAACTAACTACTATGGTTTGCTTGTTTATTATTATCTGTGGCATCGTGTTAATTTACCACACACTCGGAAATCGCCAAGTGTTTTGAAATAAATAGCCAAATATTTACTTGATTCTTCATTCGCTAATCACGTAGCACAAGTTATTAATGGTGTCGCCTCACATCTTAGAGAGGGGTGAACTAGAATAAAATGAATGTTTGAAAGAAACCATACTTTATCCCCCCAGGTATGGAACCTAGGACCGCTCACAGACGACTCCAGTGCTTCCACATACCATTGCGATCACAAGGAAAACAAAGTGATACGACACTATTCTAACAAGCGTTCTGAACGTTCGAAAACGGCATATATATTTCGGGTGATTTAACTTTTCTTTCCATTACAGGCTGAATACTAAGTAGATATCACAATTTTAAGTATCTATGTTTACAAAAAGTACCTTAGAATTTTAATGATCTGTGAGTGACGGAATTAGCGATTTTCTACTATCAGTATTCCGTACACTGTACGTATAGAAAGTATAATGTGGTAATGTAGCTAATTATAGCAGATATGGTTTATCATCTAAAGTTCGGGTTTGTAGCTGTATCCACAATGAAGATAAAGGGGAGGGGGTAGAAAGCTGTGTTACGAGAGCCGCGGTGGATTAGCCGTGCGCAATGGGGCGCCGTGCTGCGCTGCCGTTCGCCGTCGGGAGTTCGAGAGACCCCTTCGAGCATGGGTGTTTGTGTTGTCCTTAGCTTAGATTACCTCAGTTTAAGTAGTCTGTAAGCTACGGACTAATGACCAAGCAGTTGATTCCGATGGCTTTAGAAATATATCATTACTTAACTTGCTGGCAACAACCGTGACACTGAAATTCATGTTACCCACGTATATTCGTTGCAACATCGATTTATTCTTTTTTACAACATAGGATTCGATATTTCGAGTTTCCAATATATATCCCTGTCACCACGAACCATCGAAAGTGTGCCGGCCGCGGTGGCTGAGGAGACTAAGGCGCTCCAGTCACGGTCTGCACGGCCACTGCGGTCGGGGATTCGAATCCCCACTTCGGCATGGCCGTCCTAGTTCGTAAGTAGTTCATAAGTAGTTTGTAAGTTTAGGGACTGATGACCCCGTAGTTAAGTCCCATAGACTATACAAACTTTTGAACATTTTTATCGAAAGTGTAGAGAACATTTATCTCGTGTGATTACATTTTATTCCTGTGTGATTACGTTTGTTAGATGATAGACTTTAGATAGTTATTAACAAATGTTTTAACCCTTCGGTTTTGTAAGGTGTTTTGTAAGGAAGTTACTTTTCAGAGACTTCGATGTAACAATTTTTTACAAGCATTGACGACAAATGCGTCTAGGTGCATTATATTCATAGATTGCAGACTATCGGGCTTTGATAGTAATGAAGTCGACATTCGTTAGATGCAATCCGTCCGTCATATCACTCCAGAAAGTGCTGTGAACAGTAGACTGTAAGTGAACACGGATGAATCCATCGGTGCACTGATATCAACAAAGTTTAAGGTGGAATTTCAGCCACATGTCACTTCTGGCGGATCCTCACATCGAAGAAAGCTGTCTTATAGGTTAAAAAGGAAAGTGGAAAAACTGTTAGCTGGCCAAGAATCGAACTTACCATCTGTGTGCTGGCACTCTAGCGCCTAACCACAGGACCACTACCACGTAACCTATTGGGGCACGTTGGCAGATACATTTCGTCTAGCGAACGTGCTTTCGATAACGGGGTTGAAATTTATGGACCTAATTTTTCCTTCAATTACAGGATAAACTCTAAACAAGAGATATGATGTTTGTGTATCTGCTAGAAGTACCTTAGAATTTTGATGATCCGTGAGTGAGTGACAGGAGTATAATTTTCGAATGCCAATATTTCGTAATCTGTCAGGTGTAGAATAAAATAATTTGAAATGTAGCTACTTGTAGTAGGTACTCTCGGTCATTGAATATTCAGACTTCTAGCTTTTTCGACAACGAGGACACATGAGGTTGAGGATCGTAAGTATCGTGAAGGCTTCGAGAATAGGGTGTTAGGCAATGCATCCTCGGTTGGGTCCCCAGATAGACGTTTTACTATTCGCCCATGGCCTATCAGTTCGGAAATTTTAAGAAGTTTTACGTTTGTTGATTTTGTTTTTCTGTAGTTAGTTTGTTTGAATAGTCTATGGGACTTAACTATAGGGTCATCAGTCCCTAAACTTACAAACTACTTATGAACTACTTACGAACTAGGACGGCACAAATATCCATGCCCGAGGGGGGATTCGAACCTCCGACCGTAGTGGCCGTGCAGACCGTGACTAGAGCGCCTCAGTCTCCTCGGCCACCGCGGCCGGCAGTAGTTAGTCTTTACTTATGGGGACCTGCACGTGAAAAAAAAAAAATGAAAAATCGAAAACCATTTTTGTTGCCTCCATCTGAAAGACGAAATTCTTCCGTTTCAAAAAAGTATAGCTTATTTACTTTCAAATATTTATTCTAGTCTTAAACTCTCTTTGAACAGATGCCTGCAGACTGGCCACGCTGATGCTTCAGGGAAGGAATAGCACCATAAACATTCCGCGCCTGCCACAGTCATGGAAACAATAAAGTAAGATAAAAAATTACTTACAAAGTGTCTACTTGGCCGTACACAAAATCATAATGAGAGTTTCAATAGCTGCATGTGGCAACGAGTACAGAAAACAGTTTTTTTGGATAGACAGTCCTCAAAATAAGTGTAATATGCTGTTATCTGTTACAGTGGTGGTGTAATTAGCAGGGAAAAAGTAATGGACAAATTAGGCATCCAACCAGGAAATAATATGATAGCTGCTCTGACTGCCATAGATCGTCAGCGACTAGTTATAGCTGAAACGGCTGCGGAGGCCACCACTAAAAAGTCAAAAATAAGGAAAAGACCCCTGATAAGTCTCAGCTGCCAAGCAAGATTTTGCCACTGGAGTGTTCTGAAAGAGGCATACGGTGAGCCAAAAACACTGTGAACATCCGTTTCTAATTTTCTCAAAACTACATTTTCAGAATAATAGGTACATTTACCTTCATAATGGTTTTAGCTATGTTCGCCAACCGCGGCGGAGCGGCCAAGCGCATTGAGGCGCTATGCTACGATGCGCGTGGCCGTTCCCCGTCAGGCATTCGAATCCCTCCTCGGGCATGGATGTTTATGCCGTCTTCAGTATAAGCTAGTTCATGAGTAGTTTGTAAATTTAGGGACTGATGACCCCTTAGTTAAGTCCAATAAGCTCTACAAACATTTGAACATATGTTCATCAAGTATCTCAGAATTAAACAATGGAACAGTATTTTTGTTGAAGACTGTTTTTTTGCCACTTTGTTATCTGTTGTACTTTTCCGTGGCTCTTGTCAGGATATTCCGCTTAGTAGGCTGGGTTCACTTGACGCAAGAGAAGAGGATTGTGAATAAGGAGTCCAAATTAAATACATTTATTTAACTTCTGACTTTACAAAGCCCGTGTCCCTGAAGGAGACTGGTTACCGTGTTAAATTCCACATACTCAATTATTACTTGACAGACTCTACAGCTTCTCTGCTTTGACAGAATGTTACCAATACAACATCTTTACTTGGGTGTGAATCTTGCCTGACGTGGGTTGGATGCGCACGGCGCTACCAGTGTCGGTGAGTGCTGATTCAGGTGCTGAGGCGGCCACTCCACTCGGGCCTCGGCGTCGGCTGCAGAAGCGTGGCTCATTCAGAACGCGAGGGGACATTATACGGGCCGGTCGCGCTGCTCCCCGCCGCGTTGCGTTGCTGTATCGTACCTCGAGTCCTGTGAAGTTGGCACCCATTTTTTGGAAAATGTACATTTTTTCAGAGTTCTAGACAGATATGCAATAGTTCTGGAGTTCTCTGTACAAAATTTAAATAGTTCTGCAAAATTTCGTCGAAAAAATACGAAAAATTACCGCAAAATTTAGTTTTTTTCAAAATAATTTATTGCCTAATTGTACAAACATAGTTCTGATCACAGTTCTAAATAGCTGTCAAAGAGTTCTACAGGAAACCCTAATGACATTTTTCTGTGCAGATTATAATTCATGAGATAATTGCAATAATGAGGAATCCATTTACACGCTACTGTGAAGTTGGCACCCCTTTTCTCAAAAATGTGCATTTTTTTCAGAGTTCTAGGCAGATATGCAATAGTTCTGGAGTTCTCTGTACAAAATTTAAATAGTTCTGCACTATTTCGCGAAAAAATTACATAAAATTATAACAAATTTTAGTTTTTTTCCCAATAATTATTTGCCTAAAAGCGTAAACATAGTTCTGATCACAGTTCTAAATAGCTCTCAAAGAGTTCTGCAGAAAATCCTAATGATATTTTTTTTGCCTAGATAATAGTTCATGAGCTAATTGCGTAAATGAGGGACATAAACTGCACAAAATTGCGCCAGAGTCGTGTGAAGTTGGCACCCCTTTCTTCAAAAATGTAATTTTTTCAGAGTTCTAGACAGATATGCAACAGTTCTGGAGTTCTCTGTACAAAATTTAAATAGTTCTGCAGAATTTCGTGAAATATTGCAATTCTGAATAGTGGGAGAGCTGTGAAGTTGACACCCTTGTTTTCAAAACTGTAAATTTTTTTCAGAGTTCTAGACAGATATGCAATAGTTCTGGAGTTCGCTGTACAAAATTTAAATAGTTCTGCAGAATTTCGCCGAAAAAATAGTAAAAATTACCACAAACTTGAGTTTTTTAGTTTTTTAAAAATAATTATTTGCCTATTAGTACAAACATAGTTCTGATCACGGTTATAAATAGCTCTCAAAGATTTCTACAGGAAATCTTAATGAAATTTTTCTGTGCAAATTATACTTTATCAGATAAATGCAGTAATGTGGAATTCATTTTCACGTTACTGTGAATTGGCACCATTTTTTCGAGAAATACACATTATTTTTTGGGGTTCTGTGTACATATACTATAGTTCTAGAGTTCATGTGAATATTTCTATGTAACTGCCCGAAAAAAAATTATGTTCACAATTTTGAATATCTGATAAGTGTCTTATTTGTGCCCCTTATTCGAGAAACATACATTTCTCTTAGGTCTTGACAGATATTCTATCCGCTGCACATTCAATTTGTTGTTTTTACGTCTGAGTGATTACTGCTTATCGTAAACAAGAACTATTGCACATGTCCCTAGAACTCTGGAAAAAAGTATAATTTTTTGATAAAAACGGGTGCAAATTCCACAGTAATATGTAAATGGACACTCCATTATTGGAATTATCTCATAAAGTATAATCTGCACAGAAAAATGCTATTAGGATTCCCTGTAGAGCTCTTTGAGAGCTATTTAGAACTGTGATCAGAACTATGTTTGCGCTAATAGGCAAATAATTATTTAAAAAAAAAAAACTTAAAAAAAACTCAAGTTTGTGGTAATTTTTACTTTTTTTCGGCGAAATTCTACAGAACTATTTAAATTTTGTACAGAGAACTCCAGAACTATTGCATATCTGTCTAGAACTCTGAAAAAAATTTACATTTTTGAAAACAAGGGTGCCAACTTCACAGCTCTCCCACTATTCAGAATTGCGATATTTCACGAAATTCTGCAGAACTATTTAAATTTTGTACCGAGAACTCTAGAACTATTGCATATCTGTCTAGAACTCTGAAAAAAATGTACATTTTCCAAAAAAGGGGTGCCAACTTCACAGGACTCGTACCTCGGCGTGATGTTTCGGCTTCTCGTGGTTCATCGACGACAGCACCTCCATTGCCGTGGAGCCGAGATGATGTACTCCTCTTTGGACCAGGTAAGTGAACAGCTTCTCTGTTGACGGATCGCTTCGTTGTTGCTCAGGTGAGTGGTTATTCTCCCAGTCGATGGCCTTCTGCGCTGCTCCGCATACTAGGTGAGTGGCTTACTTTTCTGTCAACGGCCTTCTTCTGCGTTGCTCTCCGTAATTCCCGTAGCTGCCTATTCTGGGGCCGGACGGCCTGCTGCTGTTTGCTGCATTGCGTGGTGGACCGCTGTACGATCGCCGCTGCTGCTAGGAAGGATGTTGCATTCTCCGGAGCCCTTCTGGCGTCTTATTCTAGGTCTGTGAAGGCTAGGTTGACTACGATGTTCCGTACAACATGACGAAGTCGTCTAATGGGTAACTTATGGCGAATACTGCCTGTCCGTCGAATACTCGCTGGAGACTCGCTGGGCACTCGGCAAATACTGCCGGAGACTGCCCCTCCGTCGTTTTCTTGCCTATTTTATACCGCCCACGGAGGTTCTTGGATGCTTCCGTTGCAGCTTGCTGACCCGCAGACTTCGTTGCATAGCACGGTAACTCCTCTTTGGTCACGAACTCACTGAAACCACTTTGTTTAAAAGTCCGTGATAGTCAGGCTGCTTCTGATAAACTCGTCCTGGTTCCTGTGTTTTGAATTGGATTGCTAAATGCGTCGGGGGCCTGCTTTCGTGTAACCGCGCCTGCTCCTCTCTTTACTGCTGGTTGCAAAACGTCCGTTGCCTGTGCTGGCTGTCCACTAACAAATTCACTTCAGTACTTCCAATAATGCACTTTTACCGATTTCACCTCTACATTGTATTATGCCTAATATATTGAAGAAATGATTTGTCATTCCTTATATATTTTAATGGTAATTCTTAGACAAAATAGTAATGAAATGTAAGAAGGTATTTTCTATTTCGTCAGGTATACTCCAAACTACAAAACCAGTGGCATAATGTATTCCTAAGTATGTTAACGGCAGCCTGCCAGAGTCTGATTACAATGGTTCACCTTAAATGTTTCCAGAATGCTAACCTGTATTATCTCTTAGGCAAAATATTGTAAATCTGAAACTATAACAGATATTTCAATAAATTTCCTATTACAGTTTGAGTTGATATCATTCAATATTGGTACGAAATCACAACTTCCTCCCTGTTGTAGATCGAAAGAAATGTGCACCGAAAGCAAGGTATGAATATGCAGCCCGTTTACGTCCAGGTCCCAGAAGTGCACGTATCCCCCTTGGTCCCTAGATGTCTCTATTGTCCTGAGATGCGCAGTCACCTTTTCCCAATTGTGTCACATCTGCATGTACTGCTTCAGTGGTTGATGTTGGGGCTGCGCTTTCGGCGGTGGCGACGCCCCCGGCGGCACGTGTCAGCGGCCGTCCCTGCGGCGTCGGCGTCGGCGTCGGCGTCGGCGTCGGTCTGCTGGAGGCTCGCCAGGCGCCGCCGCTGCCAACGCCGCGGGCTGCGCTGCGCTGCGCTAAGAAACGCGACGCTGCCACCCCCTCCCCACCACCCGCCCCCAATCTGCAGCATAAATCCCCACCCCTGCAGCCCGGTTTTATTCGCCGGCCGCATTACTGCGTGAGGGTCGCCCGCCAACAACTCGCAAGTATAAACGCTTTTGATGGCTTCCTCTGGCGATGCCGCAGCACGTCCTCTCTGCACTCTGTTTGCCAGGCGCTGCACAGGGCCGCGTTCCATTGCTTAAAAATCGTCCCAGTCGCGATATCTGCGCCGACGATTTCCTTTTCCTTCTCCGTGGAACTGTCGGTCGGAACTTAACGAGGAAACGGGATAATAAAAAGAGTTCAGACAAAGACAGTCATAAATTTTTATGCTTTCCTTTATACAGGCAGTAGGAAATTCAACCATTTGTCAACAAAGATTTGTCATGTATACCACGTTAAATTGTTGCAACTTAATTCGTAATACTTACCAGACCTACAACATCATAGAGTAAGGAATTTTCTGACAGTTGAGTCACATTTTACTTTAAAAGAGACAGTATAATGTAATACTCTAGGATACTGAGAATGGCTACGCAAAGCATCCCAATTGGGCATAACTAAACGGTGTTGCCTTAGGAGTCAGTACTGAAGCCACTATTCATTCTTACCCTGAAGAGCCAAAGAAACTAGAACACCTGCCACACAGATGTTCTCCAATACACCTGTAATACGATGGGCTTTGGTTGTTGTGGTGCCTTAGGGGTCAGTTATGAAGCAATTACTGTTTCTTTCTTACCCTGAAGAGCCAAAGAAACTAGAACACCTGCCACGCAGATGTTCTCCAATACAACTGTAGATGGGCTTTGGATGTTTATGGCCGTGGTTGATGAAAACATTGGTGCTATGAAGAAGCAATTTATTTATTTATTTATTTATTTATTTGAGTGTGGAGTGTGGTCGTCGATGTGTTGGAGTATTTTCCTGGTATTTCTGTCAGCAGTGGAGTATATAAGATGCACGGCAGTAGTAAGACTGCCACACAGGAAGGACTCTGCTGCTCGAATTACTCACTGATGGCGCAAAGATGCAGGATGGCTGAGCGCCTCGTCCAACCTTTTTATCACGTTGCCTCCCTCCCCCCCCCCTCCTCCTCTCCGCCCCATGGCAAACGCGAAGAAGTGTCTAGGCCGAACGCATCCAGAGTCCTCCGCGAAGTACTGACCATCTCCAAGGATAACTGGCCTGTGGCGCCTTGTCGTCTGGGGCGCGCTAGCAGTCCCCGTGGACTCCGCCTACGATGCCAGCTGTTGGTGACGTGCAGCCTGTACCGATGAAGATTGGAGTGCATGTCGGCGGCACGTAGAAGTGCTGTTACTGCATCGCAAGTCAGACACTTTCCCAGCTGGTATAGTGCGCTTGAATATGCTTCTTCCCTGCTGATTCCGATGCGATGCGGAAAAGTTATGGAACTAGTACCCACGACTCAGTGACTGGTGAATTAAATGTTAGGCTGATGTAGAAGTGGTGGTGAGGTATGCACCAGCTTGACATCAATGAGTGGACTGGGTCTTGTTGTTAAAAAAAAGAACAGTGTTTCATTATGGGTTATGTATTTCATATCTGTGTGTGTGTGTGTGTGTGTGTGTGTGTGTGTGTGTGGAAATTAACAATTATGGAAATATCTATTCCTCTCTCTTTCTCGCTATACAAATCACCTGTAGGTATATGGTAGTAGTTACAAAAATGGGTGTGTGGATTAAACAACTAGGGTTCGTAGTAACCGACTGGTCCTGTAGCAGTATTGGTAATCAAGCGAAAAAAAGAAGAAATAGATTCCTGCTCCTGGATAATATGCGAGCTGTACTTGTTGACCCATTGGACTGTGGGAAGACGAAACTTCTTCTGCCTCTGTTACCACACCCTGAGTGACTTCGCTTTGAACATGTATATATATTTTCAAAATTACGTTTTCAGCAAAAATATCATTTGTCACAGGAAATTCTATACAATATTAATGGTGTTAGCTACAAGGTTTTTAGTGAAATCAGTGACATACCACCCCCAGAGAAGGTAAAATCAAACACTGTATAGATATTCGACGACGTTGCTGTGGAAAATGAGGATCAGATTCGCAAAAATTTCTGCTTTCAGCGTCACATGATTGTCGATAACTTTTACTTACGTCAGACATATTCACGGATTCCAAAACAGCTAATAGGAGAAAATGATAATCTCATTATTGCTTTCAGGCAGGATAACACAAATTAAAGCATTTTTATCAGGCCCATGTACGATGTGATATGACACTTAATGAGTTTATATTTATCTATATGTGGCGATTGCTGGAATCATGCACCTTATGGCAACTAAAGATTGGTCAATATATGCGCAATTTCAGAGAATTTCTCTATCTTAAAAAAGACGGCGTGCGTACATAATTGCGTCAGTATGCAATGGATAGGTTTGCGCGTATGACCTGTAGACATTGCAAGAAAATAAACAATGCAATTTGAGCAGAAATAACTGTATTGGACAATCGTATCGAAGCTCTTGAATCACAGGAAGTAGACACACGTATTAGAGACCTCCAGAAACGTTGTCTATATGTTAATGAAAAGATTTATCAATGGTAATTAGAGGCATCGCTACAAAAGTCGATAAAATGAAGAAGTGAGGGCACTATGTCCCACACAAGCAAAATAACTGTCGAAGCTCTCAAAGATATTCGGAGGAAATTACAGCTGCTCAAGTTAGATCAACAGTAGCGAGAAGAAACGCTCTCAGAAACGTTTAAGCCTATAACCAATAGTCTGAATAGACTCGCAAACGTTAGAAACGCAGGAAGAAGAGCTGGTAAAAAATAAAATAAATAAACAACAACAACAACAAGATGATGATGATGCCGCAGATAATACTGAATACATGAATACATTAATCAGCACTGTATTGTACATATATGAAGGACGCAAAGGAAAATCATACAATCTCGGTAAATTACCTAGATGTTTAAGGAAAGATAAAATACAGGTCGGGTCAGAACATAATCACGCACGTTTTGTTTATTGGAATTAATATTTCCAAAACATGGAATGCAGAGAAATCCAATCCAAAGGATCTGCAATCATATACCGAAATATTACGAATAACAAATTTACACAGGAAGAAAAAACAAGTAAGGGACGTATAAAAGCGGTATCCAATGACAAGTGAAAGAATATTATTAAACCTGCTTTAACCGGTAAATTGGAATATGGTACAGGTACTGATATTCAGAATTAAAAAAAAACTGGACAAATTTCCCCTGGAGTATATATATTATGACGATATGAACTAAATAATAGAACGTCTACCTCTGCTTATGGCTTCATCAACATATCACTAATTTCAGAACTTCGAGAAATATAATTGAGTAATAGCAATGGGAACAGTTGTTCGAAAACTACATAAGCCAGCACACAGAACATGTCCACCAAGGCGTGTTATAATCATCAGCTTAGACGACTTATAGCAGGCAGATCTCGTATATTTTCACGTGTCACGTGTCAATAAGGAATTAAACTACATTCTAATGGTGATGGATACACATTACAAATTTTCCTGGGACTTACCAGCAAACAGGAAAGGAAGTTGCACTTGTTGTTTAGCAACTACTACAAACAGGTGCTAATCGATGTCCGGACAATCTACAAACCGACTACGGTAGCGAGTTTTACAACACACATTTCGCGGCAATAATGGAGCGATATGGGAGTCATCATTATTCAACATTCTCCCAGATGAAAGCTAGTATTGTGGAGCGACTGAACAGGACTATTAAACAACGCATGTGGCTTGAATTTAACCTCCGCGGGTGACACATGTAGAATCAGATTCTACCGTAAATAATTGAGCAATATAATCGAACTAAGCATCGTACTATAAAAATGCGTCCCATCGATGTCAGAGACGACAGCCTAAATACCGTTTACAATCACATAAATATGACTGATACACGCAAATATAAATTCAGAAAAGGCGATGATATACGAATTTGGAAATATAAGGCTATGTCTGAGAAATCGTATTTACGGAACTGGTCAACGAAGATACTTAGCTTTCAATGTTCAGCAAACGACCCAGAACTTATAAGAAACAGTGATGGACAAGACATTGTGGGGGCTTTCTATGCGGAAGAACTACAGAAAACTTCCGAACAGAGAGTGTTTCTCGTATAGAAAATTCTAAAACGCCAATGTAAGTGCGCTTTCGTGCATGATACGGCTTTTCAGCGAATCACAACAGCTGGGTTAGCGCAGTTAAACATATATATAACATGCAGGTCTCAAACACGTTACATTGGAATTCAACATCGAATAACCATGGCGTCCCTGGTTAACAAGACAATGTGTTGAAAAGTTTAGCACGGAGCTGGTATATTCTTCAAACGCGCTAGGAAGGGCATTCTAATCAATAATAATAATAAGAAGAAAGCAAAAAATATAAGGAAATACTGTAATCGTGTGGTAATAGTTACCGCTAAAGGATTTATGCAAAGTAAAAGGAGGAGGCAGGAGGATAAAAAACAATGTGACGGCTCCCAGAGTTTTGAAAATACTCACTGCTTCTGGTGGTATGCTCCCCCTTTCTAATTACACTATTTACAGGGCTATCAGCCGCTGGATCATTGGCAGGAGGCGTAGCGGCGATAACTAAATCCGTGAAAAACGGAAAAATGCTGAGAGACAATTTCAGCAAGCACGGAGACAATATGACAATGGAACTAAACATTGGAAAAGGAATGTATTTAAGGCAATACAAAAATGGGCTTGTTTTAATCATAGACGAGGAAAGAAACAGTAGCAATATTACCTGACAGACATTTGACGAATATAGATATAGTGAAACCAGTTAGGAAGTTCAAAATCCCGAATTTCCGCGGTGTATTTACGAGAGATACATTATCCCGCAAAATGAGGTCAGGCAGAGAGAGTTGAATCGTCAATCTAGACGAATCGAATGGTGATGCTACGCACTGGACGGTCTACGTGAAAAAGAAAGACTGTTTTAACGTATTTCGATGGTTTCGGTGATCTAAAACCACCTGATGAATTACAAATTTATTTTACGGTAGGTCATGTTGCGTATTACAATTTTAATAAAATGTTCAAATGTTTCTAAATCTATTGGACCAAACTGCGTGGTCATCAGTCCGTAGCCTACAAACTACTTAAACTAAACTAACCTAAGAACAACACACACACACACACATGCCCCAGGGAGGACGCCAACCTCCACGGCGAGCAACCGCGCGCTCTGCAGCGAGACACCGCTAAGGTACTCCACCGCGGCACAATTTTAATAAAAAACAAATAAAATTGTTGTTAAGCTTATGGGACTTAACTGCGGGGTCATCAATCCCTAAATTTGCGACAAGCCTACAACACTAAACACAACGAAACTCTGTCTCGAAATTCGACAAAAACCCAAATAGATTTTGGTCATATGTTACACTTGAGGCAAAACACTAAATAATACCCTCACTACGTGATAGTAATGGAGATCCTGCCGATGATAGCGCTACTAAAGCAGAGTTACTAAAGAATTCACGAAAAAAATAATAATAATAAAATAAAAAAAATAAAAAAAACTATATGTCAGTTTTCGAATTACAAACAGAGTCCAGAATGAGTAACGTTGAAGTAGATACCCTCGGAATACTGAAGCAACTCAAATCACTTACGAAAAACAAGTCTTCTGGTCCGGACTGTACAACCATTACTTCTCTGTTCGATTATACTAAAGCGATAGCACCTTATTTAACAGGTATATACAACCGCTCGCTAAAGAAGGACCAATGCCAGACGACTGGAAAGTTGCAGAGGTTAAATCTATATTCAAGAAAGGCGGTAGGAGTAAATTTGCGACAAGATTTGGGATTTCCTGTCAGAGAGGTCACAGTGTGAAGTAATAGATGGTAAGGCATCGGGTAAAACAGAAGTGATATCGCGCATTGCACAGGGTAGTGATGTTGGACCTCTGCTATTCCTTACTTACATAAACGATTTGGGAGAAAATCTAAGCAGCTCTGTTAGGTGGTTTGCAGATGACGCCGTAATTGCCGTCTAGTAAAATCATCTGAAGATCAAAACCAACTGCAGAACGTTCTAAATAAGATATCATTATGGTTTAAAAATTGTTAATAGACTCTGCGAGAGTGAAGGTCGGGGTGATAGTTTAAAATAGGGAAAGTTTAATTTTTAAAACTCACAACCACCAACTGCGAACCAAATTCCTAAACATGCAAAAACACTGGATCTGTGATTGCTACTATTTGACTCGTTTTCTAGGGGATGATATCACGTTCGCAGATTTCCTCCCCTGCATATAATTAACAAAACAAATTCATAATAAAGTAAGTTCATGGGAGAAAACGGTGTTCTAACTACTATTTTTGAAAACACGTAAAAGTTCACCTTATGTTGTTTATTTCACAATCTTAGAACCCTGTGGCTGATACGTCTGTACGTCGACACATTTATCAAATAAAGTTATAGCTCCTGAGACCCCAGACAAAAATGAATATTTGTCGCAAATTGTTTTCACACCATGTGGCTGTCTCAAACACCGTTTATGTTCGTGCCTATGCGACGACACGTGTTACCTTAACAAATCACAGTCACTACAATTTAATGTGATGCACACGTTGTTCCATCGGCTAAATATTCACAACCACACAGTAGCACTCGATTCAACTTGGTGCAGTCTACGACGAGCAACCACACGTGGCGATTGCCACACACAAATCTAAAGTCTCCAACTCGAGATACATGCCGACTGATGCAGCGTGACGCCGCCCGGCCAGCTCCCCACGTGCTCCCGCCTCGTCACTTCCTGCCACGCGCGCGAGCGCGCCAAAACCTCAACTGCCGGGATTTTTCCCCTACGTCATCAACTTCCCCATGTGAGCTGTTCTAACCGATTTGCCAACGTACAGCGCTCAGCCAATACATTTCTAAAACTTTACTTAAAATCAAAATAATTACACTACACATTAAACAAATATCTTCTTACGTTTTTATATTAGTATAAACATCCTTTGAATTATTTATTATAATCGTGCAATTTCTTATATCACAGATAAGTGATTTAACTGAATATGTCAAGGTAAAATACACAAGATTAATTGAAAATAAAATGAGAAAAGTTAATATATTATTTTTATAAACAAACATTGCCATGCTTGTCTTCGTTGGTAATTTATTACTTTTCATTGTCAATTAAACATATTACGCCAGATGTGACTATATCAGCTAATGTATTGTTTATTTATCAACAGGCTATTTTGTAATGAGGGCCTTAAAGGTTCCTAATTGCAACATATTACTTCAAATGCCAGTAGTATTAGAATATTTTATTTCACGCTGTGCACTGCACTGTGCCTGGCACTCGCCATTGTCCCTCTCTCCCCTCACTGGAAACGAACTGGAAAATCCTAAGCTGGAACAAGCCACCAACGTCGGCCTGCTCGCTGGCCTCCCGTCAGCTACAAGCACACAGCAAATCTCAACGTGGAGAATTTCTACCTATGGCCTAACTATAAATGTTGTCACCCAACTGTGTACATACATTGCTACCATCATTAATAAGATTAAAATTGTGTAACATTTAGTGCATTGGCATGGTCAATGTTTGCAGTGAACTTCAAACTGTTTAATTATAAAATGCTATTAATTACCAGTATTTCTATTGGGCGGTAATCTTACAACTCTATATAATGAGAAGTGTGAAGTTGCCGAAATGAGTACGAAAAGAAATCCATCAAACTTTGTTTAAAGATAAATCAATCAAAAGTGAAGGCCGTGAAATCAACTAAATACCTAGGAATTACTATTACTTCAGAATTAAGCTCCAAAGAACACGTATATACTGTTATGGGAAAGGAGAACAATAGACTGCGTTTTATTGGCAGAACCCTTAAAAGATGCAGCTACTAAAGACACTGCATACACTACGCTTGTCCACCCTTTTTACAGCATTACTGTCCACTGTGGGATCCTTATCACGTGAGTTGACGGAGGACATCGAAAGAGTCCAAATACGCAATTACGAGCAGCTCATTTCTTATTGTCAAGATACAGGAGAGAATTCGTTACGGAAATGATACTGGTTCTCGGATGGGAATCATTACAACAACGGCGCCCATCGCTGAGGCGTGGTCTACTTACGAAACTCCAATCACCAACATTCTCCTCCGAATGCGAAAATATATTGTTGACTCCTACTTACACGGGTAGAAATGATCATCAGAATAAAATACTAGCAATCATAGCTTTAACGGAGAGATTCAGGTGCTCTTCTTCCCGCGTTCTATTCGAGAATGGCATGGGAAATAAATAGTATGAAGGTGGTTCGATGAACCCTCTGCAAGGCACTTAAATGTGATTTGCAAAGTATCCCAAGTAGATGTAGATCTACAAAATACTTATAAACTAACTTATACCAAAGACAACACAAACATTCAGCCTGAGGGAGGATTTGAACCTCCGACAGTGAAAGGTCTCTTGCATCGGAGCACAGCGCCTCAATGCGCTCAGCCACTACACCTACACATCTACATCTACATGGGATACTCTGCAAATCACATTTAAGTGCCTGGCAGAGGGTTCATCGAACCACCATTATACTATTTATCTCCCATTCCATTCTCGAATAGCGCGTGGGAAGAAAGAACAGATGACTCTCTCCGTTCCAGCTCTGATTTCTCGTATTTTATTCTGATGGTCATTTCTGCCTGTAAATTCTAATGAAATATTGCCGGCCGCTGTGGCCGAAGGGACTGAGGCACTCCAGTCACGGTCTGCACGGCCACTACGGTCGGGGCTTCGAATCCCCCCTCGGGCATGGATATTTGTGCTGCCCTTAGTCTTAAGTAGTTCATAAGTAGTTTGTAAGCTTACGGACTGATGACCCCGTAGTTAAGTCCCATAAGTTCTACAAACATTTGAACATTTGATGAAATATTATTGTATCATGTACTTCATTTTTGATTTCTTTAAAACTAGTATTTGTTGAACTGATGATAGTATTTCCGTTTACAGTGTCCATTGACGATATACGAGGGAGCCCTGGAATCGCGTGTCTTATCCGCATTGCCAGCATGCTCTTAGGGTGGAAGAAAGAGCGCGCATGCACTACATGACGACAAATGTAAACATGGGATCAGTACAACAACGCTGCATAGTGTCTAGTTGCTGCTGAAACAAGCAATTTGAACACCCACTGTGTGGTAAAGAATGTATAATTCATTTTTCATGAGATCGAATGGTACTGTAGAAGAGGAACCAAAGAAATTTTGGTTTCACTTTTGTTAGCGTTGTATATAAGGAAAATAAATTTAATTTTAAAAACAGGAAGGGTTTATAATAAATAATTCACTAGGTAACTAGTTAATTTTGTACTAAGGGAAACACACACACACACACACACACACACACACACATATATATATATATATATATATATATATATATATATATATATATATATATATATATATATATATATCAGCTTTTCTTTACTACCACGACCTTCATAACGGTACTATAAAAGAGAAGAGTCTGGTTCTCCGTGAGAACTACTTGTTGTGTTTTTATCTGAATGACAAAAGTCTCGTTTTTATGGATATGACGCCATCTTTAATTAATTCAAGAAATGTATGAAATGGAACTGTTTATGTAATTTTAAATGCTGTGATGATGGGATATACTAGAAACTAGTTGCATAATAAATAAGTCTTATATGACAGCTAAGTGTAAAATGCATTCCCTCGATTTTAGTATTGTTAAATATATATTTGTTTCTTAAATGTAAAGACCACGACGCTCTTGGACAGACCAGATAAATGGAGTGAAGGAACATCGCGGCATCGACAAGAAAGAAGCGCTGGATAAAGAGGATTGGCGGCGGATAACAGGAATACGAGAAGATGTTGTTATTAATTAATCTTTGTATTAATTAATCCTGTAATAATAATACCAAATGTAAACAATATATGTAGGGAGGTGGTCCAAGCATTTAATTCTGTGATATTAAAATGTGTAATATATTGGAAGGAAAATTGTATTTTAAAGGTGAGGAGGTAGAATGCGCGGAACGATACAATTTTGGGGAGCAGGTAGGGCATGCTTTTGAACGCTTGGGGGGTACTAGTAACTTGGACGCGGTGGTGATAAGTTGTCACTTTGTGCGGTCTGAATCCGCGTTACGAACTTGTGATTTGAAGAGATAGGCACGTGTGGACTCAGAAAATTTACGGGACTGTGACTGCAGATCTTAGTCTCTGGTTGAAAAGTGGTAAATTATGGACGGTATTAGGGCTGTGGAACTGTGATACTTCAGCATTCGAGTACTCGGATGTTGACAAATTATGTTTTATAACAAATACCGTAATTAGCCGCGGATTAATTTAGAACTGCAATGTTCTATGGACTTCATTAATTTACGAGTGATAATTTGGAATTCTTACTCTCGAGTGCGGGTGATACTTATTGTGCCTCTCATGAAGAATAGTTGGGAAAATATTCAGTTATTTACCAATGTAAAAAGTAGGACAACATCCGCAATTTCAAAGAGTAATAATCTCCATTTATAAAATATTTTCTGTAAACCTGGCTTTGCCCTGGTATTTATTTACTCAAGACTGTCGTAGTCCACCTCCCCTTCCCGCCTCTATATCCATCACTTTGTCTCTCATCTCTCTGTTCGTTTCCATCTTTCCTTCTCTAGGCTAAGTTTTCTACAAGGTACCCACTGTCCTGTACCATACAATCATTTACGTATTCATTGATCTTGCTCTTGGTTTAAAGGACAAGTGTGCAAAATTTCATAAAGATTGGGGCAAAGCTATGCATATTGTCTTAGTCCGTAAGTTAAGTACCCTCCACCATGCAACAAACAATGATATTCCTCTTGTTTTTTAAGGTCAAGTGTGCAAAATGTCATCAATTTTTCAATAAAACTATACTTTTGTATGGAATAGAAACAAAGGGTCATTTTGAAAAACGCAATTTTTTCTCTCAAACTTTACAGTCTTATTTCATTCAACCCTTGTCCTGAGAATAACTAAAACGACAAAAAAAGACATGAAATCGGACGAGCCGTTGTCAAGTCTTATGGCGTGACAAAGGTATTTAGGGATCTACTTTTATGTTGCAAGGTACCCTGCCCCATGCACTGTATGAAGCGTAAAAATTTCGTGAAAATCGGAATGAAAATGTACATTTCGTCAGTCTGGAGGAAAAGTATCCTCTGCCACGTACCTTTATTCTGTCCAATCGCAAAATACTTTTCTTGCTGACGTCTTCTATCTATAAATTAAATACCGGAAAAATTTTCAGCTTCATAGGTGCAGTAGTTTCATGTTTAGCCAGTGAGTGAGTGAGTGCGTGACTGATCTTTCGATTTTATGTACGTAAAGATATCTCCTGAATTATGTATCCTACAGTAAAATTAGTTACCAGGTTCGTAGAATGGAATATTAGGAAACTGACTGCGAAATGTCTTGTAAATGAAATTGATAGTAAAGACGTAGTATATTACAACCTCATGCTTATTAGGGCGAATTTTCATGGATTTCATTGTCTTTCCGTTATAGCACCTGAACTCTATGTCGTAATACGATATTATTTCGAATGTACTTCCAGTGGTGTATATGTAAAATGTCTGCAAAATACTTCACTACTAGACGTAGTTAGGAAAGACGTAATAAATCATAACGTTATGCGTGATGAGGCGGTTTTTCATCAACCTAATTGTTTATGACTCCATATCTCGTGAAATGCGTATCGAAGTATGATAAAATCTAAAACGTACGTTCAGCAGTATGTGTGTGTAATTGATAGTGTAAGAGTAATAAACACTGTAACGTCATGCCAAATGCCATAATTTTACTGCATGAAAAGTAGTAAGCGACAAATAGTTTTCCTCTCATCATTTTGTTGGGTTTGTCAGCAAGAAAAAGTTTCCTAAGGGTTTGAAATTATGTTTAAAGTATATTGTAGGTCTCTAAGTGCTCTACTTCTCAAATAGGGGACTGATGAAGTCACACTATCACGTGCCGCAAGACGGGGAAGTTTTCATTGTTTATGACGTAATATCTCCTGAACAATTTGCCCTGTAGAAAATTCCTTTCATAGCTGACGTCTTCTACGTATATACTACATTTCTGCCAAATTTCAGCTTCATAAGTGAAGTAGTTTTCGAGGTTTCGTGTTTAGTCAGTGAGAGAGTGAGTGAATGAGTGTCCTTTCGCTTGTATATAGATTGAGTTTACTTCGTGAGTTAATCTCTTCTGAACATTATCTTAGAATCCATTTAGTTTGTTATTCAGACCTTTTATTTATGATTTTGGAAACATTTTTGTTTCGCCTATGGGAAACAGCACTCTTATTTAAATCTATATCTATAAATTTGAATGTTTGTTCGGTGTACATTTATCACGACTGAACCACACGACAATTAGAGCTAAAAATTTGTACAGTTACTAATGTCTACCCGGTGAAGGCTTTAGGCACGGTTTTATGGCGATCGGATAGCTACTTATCTATATATATATTAATGTGAATGTCTGTTTGGTGTACACTTACACGTTCGATCGACAAGACGCAGAGACTTAAATATTTGTACAGTTACTAATTGATACTCGAGGAAGGATTTAGGCACGGTTTTAAAGCGATCTGATAGGTACTTAGTAATTTGAAGAATTGTGGAACAATAATTACTCTTTGAAAATTATATTTACTCTTTCAAAATGGTTTTATTGTTTGCATTGTTGTTTTAGGGTTGATAATGATAAAAGGGTGCAGTATATTGGGATGGAAAGTTATCGGTGTATATAAAATTCTACGTGTGTGTGTGTTTTAATATTTCGCTCTGCAGCGAAAACTACAGAAAGCAAACGAATGGTCAGTGTATAATTGTTGTCCGAAGTCTGCCGTTGTACACCACAGCAGTTCCATGCCGACAGCTATAAGGGGGTGGAAGATATGGTGTTGAAAGTCGTCAAATTATAAATAAAATTCTGACTGAATTCTGATGACGTTTGCGAGTCTATAGCAAGGAGGTTACATACAGCGAAACGTGATGCTACAGACTACATCTTTGGTCAATGCTTGCTACAATGTCTTCAGCTCTTTCCTCTTTCTCTGTAAGGGTAAGCATACGAATAAGGAAATATAAGAATAAATAAATAAAGCAGTAAAAAAGAAATTTATTTTAATACATGACTTTAAAAAAATCGATTTGACGTTCGCGCATTACATCAAGTGATCGATCAAGTGATGCCATTTCATCTTCAAAACCAATCTAATAGCACACTACTGAAAGATAGCTTATCTCTCATAACCAACACGTGAGTGGAGCCGCGGGTTTAAGCTAGTTTATATATAAAGAACAGTCTACAGTGAAAAATTTTTATTTTTTTCGACTATTTTCGGTCTTATTTTAGACCATCTTCAGGAAATTAACCTCCACAACTTCAATGGAGCTTAATTTCCTGAAGATGGTCTAAAATAAGACCAAAAAAAGTCGAAAACAAAAACTTTTTTGCACTCTACACTGTTCTTTATATATAACTTTAATTTATGATTGTTTAAATATATTTTTCGCGTCGGCACTGTACCGACGTTTCGCGGTACAGTTTACAAAATGACGACGCGGTATCATACCCAGAAGAATTTTATTGATAGTGATAACTACCGCGGAAGCCTTCGTTTGCAGTAAACATTAATTATTTATCTTATTTAAACAGGCTTGGTAGCTGTTTAGGGCATAGAAGCTGACATACACAACTCACCCCTCTGAACAGAGGACAACGAGCCATAACCCTTTTACTACCCTTAATTACGTATTCCCCAATTCTTATTGGTGAGTACCGATAGGAAGGTTTCCTAGCGGCTCGGAGTATTTACGCGCGAGCCACCACTGAGCGAGGCTCTAGAGGGCCCGCCCCGGCGCTTTAGGCGCGTGTGTGCTTCCGCGGCCGTAACAGCCGCTGGCTTGCTATCGCCTCGCGGCCCTCCGTCTCACCACCGGCACATCTCGCTCGCCAGCTCCGCGGTTGACCCGGCCGGAGGGTCGGGAGCGAAGGAGGAGCGCTGAGAGAACCCTTATCAGGAGGCCGCGCCACCTAATGGGCCCGTTTGGCTGCGATTCCGCGTCCTTTAGGTGATAAAACAAGCCTGCCGGCGCCGGGGATACGGGCGAGGGCTCACTTCCCCGCACCCCCACCACACCCCCACCCTTCCAAACACACACACACACACACACACACACACACACACACACTATCGCGCGCTTAGGCGCACACCTAGCGCACTGATAGCGGTCTCTCTCGTCGCCTGACGCCACCACTCCACCTCCCCCACCCTACCGCACCCTTGTTGCCTCTCCCGCACTTGACGACGCGCAAGGAAAAAAAAGGAGGAAAGGAAGAGCGCAAGGTAGGATTTCCTTTATCCCGTCCGACAGTCCTCGCGCTCTCGTACGCCCCGGGCGCCTTGTTTCCGTCGCTACGGCCGTATTAGCTTATTCCTTTTGTAAACGCAAACGAAATAAATGTAAATTTTACAGATTTTTAACCCTCGAACCGCGACCGCGCGCCGCCGCGCTCCCCTTCCGTTCCGTACCTCTCTCAGTTTTCTCCCGCGAACGGCGACCTGTTTCCACTCGCAGTCCTTTGTTCTTTAAAGCTGCAGACTTCCCTCCTGCAGCGGAGATGATCTTTAAAGTATGTTTTCTGGTGTTCCCTTCACCTGCTTCCCCTTTCCCTGCTCCCAGGAGCACGTTTCCCGGTACCGTAGACTCCCGTTGCTCCACCGTTCTGCCTAGTCACTGGCTCTTCTTCCACTCACTTTCTTCCTCCTAGTTCCCTCCGCTGCACCTCTTCGGCCTACCCCCTTTTTTTTTCTTTTTGCCGCAGAACAATACAGTAAGACGAAATTGAGTTTGGAACGCCTCAAAGCCGGGCCGGTAAAGATCACAGGGACATATAAGAAATCCGCGGAGAGGCCCCACCTCTTCCACAAAAACGAACCCCCCTCCCTCCGCCATCCACCCTTCTCTGCGGTACCGCGTCGTGTGCCTCAGAATTTTCTTCGGCGCCAGGGGCAGACTGCGTAAGCTGCTACAACGGTGTCGCTGTCGGCCCCGCCCTCGAGTGGATCTGCACGCGAGAATGTGTCAGCCCGATAGCGGCGAGGGCGGCTGGGAAGTCGTGAATTAAACGGCGGCACTTAAAGTTTCTGCCGGCCGCGCCGCCAGACTGCCGCAGACATCGCGCTGTTGTTAGCTCCGGAGGGCGTCTCTGAGTAATGGCCGAGATAATGCTGAGGGCGCGAGGGGCCGACGAGAGAACAGCAAGTGCAAAATCTCGCCTGTCGTCCGGCCAAGCCTTTAGAATTCGGCGAAAGAAATGGCGCCTAGGGCTCTTTGCTACCACTAGAATGGGATGCTGGCATCTCAGTACTGCCTGTACGGGAAAAAAAGGGGAGGGGGGTCAGTTCTCTATACGTAGCTTCAGTGTCAGTGTTCTGAAGGATTTTAATCAGAAAATGCGTACCATTAACATTTTCTCGTGTTCTACCCTCCCTTCCACATTACGTTGTAACTCAGCTGTTGTCCACTGACGGTTTAAGAAGCCCTCTCCTCCTATTCAAACAATACCTCATCACGTGTGTCTACAGGGTCTATCCTTCTTCCTTCACAATGAATATTCAGTACTTATACATTACCAAAAAAAATTGTGTGAACGTTTGTAAAAGTTCCAGCGAACAGAACAATGATCCACAGTTGCTAAATATGTACAAGAATTCGGTGTACATTCTAATTCTTCCCCTATTCCTCTGTGAGATCTCTTTCCTTTCTACGTCCATTTCCTCTTCTCTCCCCCCATCATCGCAGCGTAGTTTATGATTATTATAACGAAATTTAGATCGACAGTTGAATTCCATTAATATAAAAGATCATACTAGTTGTGATCAATGAGGTATCGACTATCAGACAGGCCCTTCCAGGAGTACTGGTAGTCTGTTTTGCTGATAAAGACAATGGGAAGGAAGAAGGGAAATAAGACAGATATGTGTTATCCATGATGGATGTGTTTGAACTCCGTGACTGATGCTAATACAGGGTTGAGAATGAAAACCGCTACCAGTCACATTAAAGATGGTTTCGGGCTTGTTCCCATTTTCAGGTGCTTAAAACATTCAGAATTTTACTTGTGTAGCATGTTGGTGAAGCTTGCCGTTTGAAACAAATTATTTGGTATTAATAATAGCGAAACCAATTGCAGGTGGTGAAATGACATGAAGAAACAACACCGTTTACTTACATTTAATAGTGTATCTAAATCGCGTTTATTCATCAGACGCATTTTTACACACTTTTGTGAACACATTTTCCTTTGATAAGAGGCTGATGTTTTTAGCTATTGTGGGAAATTGTATAAAAAACGAATGTATATGTACGCTCTGGTATCTTAGATAAAACAACTGTCGGAAAGAAAAAAAATATTTTTACATCACAACAAACCATTTTCTTTCTTGAAGTCGGTTTCAACAGAATAACTAAACACTACATTTCAAGGAAAAAAGTTATCTATGAGTTTCAAATAATTATAAGAAAGGGTTAAACGATTTATGTTAATGTATTAGTACACACACACACACATACACACACACACACACACAGAGAGAGAGAGAGAGAGAGAGAGAGAGAGAGAGAGAGAGAGAGAGAAAGAGAGAGAGAGAGAGAATGAGAGAGAGAGAGAAGTCGAAAATCGCGCGCTACATCGTAGACATGTCACATAAACAACTGAATACGATACAGCCACCACAATAAGACAAATGTCGATGTAAGCAGTGCCAGTTCCCAACAAAAAAGTGCTTTAACATGAAACATGATAACACGTCACAAACGAGAAGCAGGAACACCACAGAGCGGGTGTAAGTAAGGCACTAAACAACCGCATAGAACTATTTTTCGACATAACATGTCTGGGTAATAAAATGAAACAAGGTGAACTGCACAAGGTGGATTTCTTCACGAGTATACGCAATGATGTTCATGTCCGGGGAGTTTGTTCTCCAGTGGAGGTGTTTCAACGTACACGACTGTTCCTACAGCCACCTATAAAAATTTAAGACGTGTGTGGTGTTACATCGTACTAGAGGAAGTCTGTCTCAGTCTGAATGCACAATGGAATGGATGCAGGTAATCAGCCAGCCAATCAGTACGTGTCACCTTCAGGAGTCCCACATCACTTCAACTTTACAGTTCCTACCCAGCTGAACAGTTCCCACCTGCAAGAACAATCCCCTGCTGATATGCAGCGTCCATGGGTTCATTAAGTTGTCTCCATATTCGTACATTCCGACCCGCTCGATCTCATTGCAAAAGAAATTCGTCAGACCAGGTGACATGTTTCTATTCATCAACACTTCAATGTTGGTGTAACGGGGCCCAGGCTAGGAGCAAAGTTTTGTCGGCAAGGGTATGGTCAGAAAGCCCATATCGTTCAGTGTTTCACATACTGACACTTTTTAACGGCCTAACAATGAAATCCGCAGCAATTTGCGAAAGGGTTGCAATTTTGTAACGTTTAACGATTCTCTTCAGTCATTCTGGTCACATTCTTGAAGCATCTTATTCCAGCCTCAGTGATGTCGGAGATTTCATGTTTTACAAATTTTCATTATACAGGCTGCACCCGTCAAATAGTCGTACAGAAAAATCCCTACATCACCGCTACCTTGGAGAAGCTGTGCTCCGTCTATAATACCGCGTTCAAATTCACTTACAGTGTGGTAACCTGCCATTTTAGCAGCAGTAAGTGAACTAACACTTGCGCAACGCACCTGTTTTATCATATGGGCTTGGTGAATGAACCGCAGTCCTTTGAGTGTTTAAATATATGTTTGCAAACACATGCCCATAATAGTTTCTTTGGTTCTTCATTGTACTCAACGATATACTGTACATTAATCTGCGTGAGCGTGGGGGTGTCTGACATTTCGCGGGTTGAACGCTGAGACTCGTGAATATAGTAATACTACTAACGATGGCTTGCACGAGAGATTATGTTCATATTCCTAACCCTAATAACCGTAACACACAAATTACAGCGCTCCTTGCAGCAACCTACGTTAACTCGACCACCATTTTAACAGTGATCAATCCACAGAAACCACACTATGATTTGTCAGTTTCGATATTGACGTCCTCAATTTGCTAATTTCTCTCTCTGCAGTTTGTTAATCAAAAAGAAATTAAACATGCCTAGTGTATTCGGCTTTGAAATGGACGATCTTCGATAACATGTTTTAATCCGTTTACACGTGCACTTTTCGTAAAAATTACCATTAAATATTAAAATTGTGAAAGTATTGGAACACAACGAAACACAATAAAATGTTTGTAACGCTTATGGGACTTAACTACGCGGTCATGTCCCTAAACTTACAAACTACTTACGAACTAGCTAATACTAAGGACGGCACAAATATTCATGCCCGAGGGAGGATTTGAACCCCCGATCGCAGTGGCCGTGCAGACTGTGACTGACGCGCCGCAGAACGCTCTGCCACCGCGGCCGGCCAACACAATTAAAAAAAAAAAGTGTTACGACAGAATTCGAACCACAGATCGTAGGGTTGTACTGCCAATACGCTACCACCTGAGCTACACCAACACATGCCGCAATTCATTTAATGATTGGTACTTACGGCTACTAGTAAAACATCAAAGTCGATTTTTTAGAGAATTTTTTAGAGATGCATCCCATAGATTTGGGTGATTGTTCTTTGAGTTCTAAACTTAACGAACCATAGATTTCAAAAAGTTCTACCCATGATACCCATGTGCTCTCCTTGTTAGACGAACTATGAACTACAGTTTCCCTCCTATAAAGCCAAATAGTCACTTCCCAAAACTGTGCACCGCTGAGCTCTGCAATACGCGACCTGGAAACTTTGCACGTACTCTTCCTTTGGGACGGTGTTCCAAAGCCTCGTCACGTTTCCCTGGATGTCAATAATATCGTCAAATCTCTTTGCTTTAAAAGTCAGTTTGAGTGTAGGGAATGGGAAGAAACCTCGAGGATTGAGGTTCGGCGCATTTGGTTCATGTTGAAGTTGCACCACCACATTCTTTCCCCGAAAGTGACGATACTGGCTGTGTATGGGCCAGCGTTTCGTGGAACTTGATGTTCCACTATACTCGTCGGATCTCAGTCTTCCATTCCTTTCTGTTCCCTCGGCCAACCCGCTTTGAAAGGAAAGTGATTTCACGATATTCCTCACTTCCAACGAAACGTAAGAAGGCTTTTGAATACCACCCCTCAGGTAGAATTCGTGTAGTGTTTGCAGAATGTACCGTGAAGCTCAGAAGTGCATAGTTACGGGAGGTGAGTACTTCGAAGGACAGTAAGGCAACTGTAGTTCAATTTCTTCTACGTTAATGTTACGAGACTGTTCACCGAACTTGTAGTGCACTTTCATTCAAAAAACAGTCGTTTCCTGATATCGTGACTGCATAGTCACGATTACGCAAAATACTTTTTACCTCCATTTTTCCTGAAGCTTACCACTTATTCCACACTATTGGAAACGTTTGTTTATCTTCCCACCCTTATTTATGACTATATTTTTGATACCCTATTCTTCCTTCAAACTTATTCATTGTAGCTACGTATTTCATTATAGTTTATTTTATGACTGCAGTGTTGCTATTCACTTTACAGAATAGTATTTCACACCTATGGAACGTTTTTTGGGATCTTACTTCAGTTTCTTCCATACAATTACATTTTAGCCGCATTATCATTGATGTTAGGCTGCCTACAGGTTGCCATTTTGTAAGACCATACAGAGTGGTCGGAAATTCCCGTTACAAACTTCTACGACTTGTAGAGGGTAGTGAATACATAATGTTTGCAATAGCAACCCATGTCTGGAAACGTAACGTTTCCGTTCCACGACGGTTTGAATTCAGATGTTTACTTCATCCACTCCTACTTGAGGAATGTAATTAGGCTTCACGCAATACTGTTGTTGCAATTATTTGGAAAGAGAACTGAATCGTTCCGTTATCACTTAAGCATTTTCAAAATGTTCCAATGATTGTAAATCTATCGGACCAAACTGCGTGGTCATCAGTCCGTAGCTTACAAACTACTTGTACTAAGTTATACTAACCTAAGGACAAACACACACACCGATTCCCCAGGGATGACTCGAACCTCCGACGGCGAGCAACCGCGCGCTCCGCAGCGAGGCGCCTTAGACCGCTCGGCTACTCCACCGCGGCTTAAGCATTTTCATTACAATTTACACCCTATGATTTACATTAGTCGACAACAATAAGAACCCAGCATCTACGGCACCAGCCGCAACGTACTGATGCGTCACAACAGCGGCTCGATGTGGCGACCACCAACGTCGTTACACACGTTTTACCTCCGAAGCATGTTCTGGTACTCTCTCTCCATCCCACCTGGTGTCTCTTTATTGTCTTGTACAGCGGACAGAACTCGTGCCAGCAGGCGTAGACGAGTTACACGTCTGGAATGAAACCTACGTGGAACGGAAACGATATGTTTCCGGACATGGGTTCCTATTCAAAATGTTATGTATTCACTACCCTCTACAAGTCCTAGAAGTCGGTAATGGGAATTTCCGACCACCCTGTATAAAGAACTATTTCGTCACTCTGTCACTCACCCCCTCACTCTCTCTCTCTCCCATCCTCTCACTCCCTCCCCCTTTTACCTCTCTCTCTCTCTCTCTCTCTCTCTCTCTCTCTCTCTCTCTCTCTCTCTCTCCCTATCGCTCCCATCCCCCTCTCCCTCTCTTTTTCTGGCTCTCCCCCATTTGTTTTTCTTTTTTCCCTTTATATAATACATTTTTGTTAAGGATAGCCTCCATATTCTGATTACATATTGCCCAAGTGACATACGACATTTTAGATTCACATTACTTTCATGTTCTTATTGAACTTTTACCATGAAACCACATTGTGATGGTCCACAATTTAATAATCCAACCTTCCCTCTTGTGACCCCCCCCCCCCCCCCCACTTGCCCTCTTCGTCTTTCTCTTCTATTTATTTGCAGGTTGATACATAGGATATTGCCTTCAGGTCCTTACATACATGAAAAAACTTTCCTTTTTAAATGTAAAGTATGATGATAGTTTGTATATAAAACTCTTCTGGGTTTTGGACCGCATCGTCAAAATATCAAACACTTCACCGACGTTTCGGCCACTATTGCAAGTGGCCATCTTCTGGGTGTTACATTTACTGCTGGGTGACGGAAAGCTGGTGTCTTAAATACTAAATGTTGCTAGTTGTTATTGGTGGTTTCAGCTCTCTTTCATTGGTGTTTACCAACACCCAGAAGATGGCCACTTGCAATAGTGGCCGAGACGTCGGTGAAGTGTTTGATATTTTGACGATGCGGTCCAAAACCCAGAAGAGTTTTATATACAATGACAACGGCCGCGGAAGCCTTCGTTTACATATGATGATAGTTTTCTGTCATGCCTCCACTTTTGACTTTGTTACATTAGGTTATCTAAACTTTACTACTTAGTATTGTTGTTTAGATATGGACATCGTGAGTATGGACCTTTTGTACTGGTGTTGCCTTGGTTTTATGCAATAAGGTGGTACTTAACATTGGATAAACCCCCTCTGTCGTGAGAACTTACAACAATGGTGCATATAACTGCTTCCTTCCCCCCACCCTTCCGCCCCGTTTTTAGTCACCTATGTTGACTCGTAGATTTTTCAACAGACTATTGTATACTTTCGATTGGTTTGTGTCCCGTCCTTGGTAAAAATTTTGTATGATGCCTCACGCTGCATAATTGTAGCATGGATGATTGAGACAAGAAATGCCTCCGAATGGATTAAATTTGGGCGTTTGATTTGTATAACATTGTTTCTTTACTTTGTCGTTATTGTTCACTCTGGCGAACCCTCGGGGTTAGATCAGAATAATTCCAAGCAGGTAATTGAGGGTTGGAAGTTGCAGTTGGTCGAATCAGTTTGTCGAAAATATTAGTGAGATGCCTTTGTTGTAACCTGAGCACTATGACACATTTCAATTGAACGTGAGCTATTCCATATTGTCCTGCCTGATCAACACTTTTAGTATTCGGTACATACTGATCCAAACTTAGTTTCAGAGTAACAGGCATCAGGCATCGCATATATATCTTTCTATAACGCTATATCTAATGTGGAACTGAAAGCTAACTGTAGACCGCAATACTCAGGATTGAAGGTAGCGTAGTCTGGTTGGAAGCAGTTCATACACTGTAGACTACATATATACATAAAAAAATAAAATAAAAAAAACTCTGGCAATTAAGTCGTGTTGATTATACATCTTCGTATACTTTACTGTTACCAAATAATGAATGTATCTTATCTTAATATAAATAAAATTGAGGTTTTGTGCATATATTTCACTCTGCAACCATAACTACAGTAGGTATCAGTCTTCCATTTTGCACTATGGTGGTAGAGGGTCGATAAAATTAAGGGGGTGGAAGATATGGGAGTTGAAATTTACTGACTTGTTTATAATTCTACGTGTGTCAATATTTTGCTTTTTAGCAAAAACTACACAATGGAGACGTACGATCACTCTGTGTTGTTGTAGTACAAAGTCTCCCGTTATACGCCACAGCAGTTCCGTGTCAATAGCTATAAGGTGGAAGATATAGTGATTGAAAGTCGTCAGCTTATATAAAATTCAGACTGAAGACCAGCGATGACTTTTGATACTATAATAGCAAAGAGGTTATATACAGCGAAACGTGATGCCAACGAGCTTAAATATCATACAGTGGCTAATACACGAGTTACAGCGCTCTTTGCGGCAACTTCTGTAAACTCGGCCACCATATTTTTGGTGGTCAGTACACCTGAGAGTATTATACCTATCGTAGGTTGTTGTTAAGCTTAAAGTGTTGTATTTAGTTTATATTGTATTCAGTGTGTAATGACTATCCAATTTTTGCTGATCAAATATGCCTAAAGTGTGTTCAGCATTTAAATGTCAGTCCGTCTACATTCATACAAAATTCCTGACTGATAGCACTTAGCTGCCCCAATAGTGAAGCATCAGATGTCCTATCCTGCAATTCCCTTGAAGTTCACACCATAAAAATGCTCAGTTTTCTACCTAGTATGGTTTGAGAAATATCTTCTTTTTTCGCTCCTGTGGTTTGACCATCTTTAAAGTATTTTCATTTGTTATTGACAATACTTGATCGAGCATGGTTGACATGCAATCAGTGCATAGTGCGAAACCAGTAGTGACAGCCAGAATTTTTTCACTTGTATATGTCTGTGTTCTTTGTAACAAATATGTACTTATTTCAGCGTAGCAACAACGAAAGTTATTAATGATACGTAATTTCGGTGTGGAAAGCTGTTGTGGCAGCTGACCCAGGCGCATTTATTTTAAAGCAATGTTCTATTGCCACTTTCGTCTTTGTACTCAAATTTCAAGTACCAAACGTTACTTGTTTCAGCATGACAACAAGGAAACGTATTAACGACACCTTATTTCGGCGTGGAATGCTTTTGTGGCAGGTGATCTTGGCGTATTTTTAACAGCATTATTTTGTTTTTAATTTCGTCTTTGTACGCAAATTTCGTCCACCAAAGTTCACAACAAAACCCTTCAACAGTAATTTTACAAGTTTGTAGACTTAGTAGGTTTAGTAAACACATTATAAATGTATACTAGACTTTATAAAAGCATTTGTTACAACACATCAAGAACAGATGCAAATCCATGGTCATGATTGTTCGTCATAACAAGTACAACTCACTGTATGTTTCGCAGCTCGTTTAGACCATGTACTTGCATTAAAATCTACACAGATATATCCGTAGCGGCACTTTAGTTGTTATTGCAATTCTCTGCTGTTATACTTCGAAATTAAAGTGTAATAATGATAGGTTCATGATATTTCATTACCGCATTTTTAAGAAATTTACTGACGGTTCGTCAATTCGCAGTTTCGAAAAAGTCTGACGAAACTTGGCGCACATCCGTATTTAATATTCAATCTGTATATAAAACGTGGAACTGCAAATAGGTAAAATTCCCGAGTGTGTGTGGCATACTAGCTGTCAGCTAATACCGCAAGTAACAAGGCGGACGCCAGTTCAATTTGCCTCAAACTTGGCGGACCTATCGCCACTCTATAAAATTTAAGCTCGTTGCGTGATTCACATTGTTCAGTTGTTTTCCTCCAACAAACGTACGAATAAAGAAAAATAAATTCATATTGCAGTTTGAAAAGTAAAACAACCAAGAAAGATGCCAAGCGCAAGAAAGAAATTTCGCGTTCTCTATCCGTTTCTAAAAGACAGAAAACGGCGCTGAAAAGTGAATCTATAGACGATAGAAACTTCAGTCTGCAGACGTTGTGTATCTTACACTGTAGGCGTCATAGATTTTTCGATATTCCCATCCCTAAGGGAGTGAAATAGGGGATGAACGGTTTTTCAAAAACACGTTTCTATTAAGGCAATTTTGAAGCAAGGAATAGAAAACTTCGGATTCAGATACTTGTTTGGAATTTTAAAAAGACGTATTTCGATATTTTTGGAAATTCAACCATTAAGGGAAAAATCGTTTAAGGGTGCTACTAAGACTATTTTGATGCAAGAAATGCGGAAATTTTGATTGGAAACAATGTGTGTGTGTGTGTGTGTGTGTGTGTGTGTGTGTGTGTTTGTTTTGTGATGTTTTAAATTTTGCCATCAATGGTGGGATAGGGTGTGACAAGCTGTATCAAAATTTATATTTAGAAGTAGAAAGAACCAATGCAGACCATCCAGGTTACGCGTGCGAAGTAGCCGGAGTTAAGCTAGTGTATAAAAATAATTTACTTGCATTATCGTCTTCTTTGTAAAGAAATAATAGGAATAGTTTACTGAAATATGTAAACCTTATCAAGATTGTTCATGTTTTCAAATTACTTATAATTGCCCATTCATTTCAACAACACGAGACGTCCAAGAAACTGTCTACTCTCAAGACTGCCACCTGTTCTGCCAGATTTGACTGTCGTAATATTACGTAAAATAAATAAATAAACTAAGGAACCGTCATGTCAAATCGAAACTAGGAAAATACCTTTGAAAATTCAAATAAGTGGCGTATAAATTTTCCATTTTTTTTTCAATATCACTGTATCGTAAATGGCTGTAGTTATGTGATTTAAATGATTCGTCGCTGATGTCGTTTTAATGGTTGTGTAAAACTGATTAGTGTATTTAGACCGAAAGAAATTATAATTTCCAAAACAATAGGTAAATGCAACATATGTTCATTCATCCTGATATGTCATTTAATGGTGTATAATTGTGAAGTAATCAATCAAGAAAATTGTTTACGCACAGAAAAAATCTGATCTAGAATATATTGATTCTAACACGGAAAAGAGGATGAAATAAAATTAAAATATCTATAGACTTCAGATTTAGTCATTTGAATACGGTGTTTAACGAAACAACTGAAATCCCTTAATATTCCTATCATTAATACTGCTTGCCTGCTCTAGAGAGATATTGAGAATAACATTATGAGTCTTCATCCCATTTGAGAAGAGGCACCGGCACGGAAATGCTGAACTTTTAAAAAAGGAAACGGAGAAACAATTTAGGAGACCGTTTAACAATCTTCCCGAATTTCGGCTGCAACCCTCCCAGATATTTTAATTACATTCGGCCAGGTTATAATGAAGACGAGAAGAGTAAGATAATTTAAGAGGCGGGGGTCTCAATTAACGCCAAATGTCTCGGAAGGCGCTCGGTGGAGCCGCTTGTTAGCTCGCATTATACGGTGTGTACAAAACTTTAATGAGTATTCAAGTGGGCGACGGCGCCAGTTCTCTGGGCCTGTGATCGGCACGTGCCTGGGGGGGGGGCACCTCCCCCCAGGTAGCTGCTCGAGATGGCGCGCCATAATTACGAAGCCTGCGCCGAACCGAGTGCCTGGAGTCGTACTTCCAGAGCTCTCCAGCTGGAGAGTGCTTGGCTTCCTCGCAACACAATGCCGGGATGATACGCACAGAGCCTTCGCGCATATTGCTTGCTATTACTCCCCATCCGTTTCACGTTACGCAGCCTGTTTCACTGCTGTACCATTAACCACTTCAGACCCGAGTAGGGTTACCATATTTTCATCACCAAAAAAGAGGACACTTTAACATAATGTAATTTACAACTTTATTAATGAACCACGTAAAACTACTACAAACTAAAACAGTAACCATGTGTGGTTGTTGGAAAACTAGATATTATGAACCTTGACAGTTTATTCCTCATCACTACTCTCAATTGTCTCATTCTTGTCTTATTCACTTTTGAACCAACTATATTTGGTGAACGACGAAATCTCTCTCAAGACTTTTTTTTTTTTTTTTTTTTTTTTTTCCTGTCTTTTGTCCACTGTGTGTTCAAGAGAAAACACACGTTATGTGTCTGCATTATGACTACTTATAGAAAAAAATAATTCTACAATTTTCAGCAGTTCAGAATAACTAACAACACTAGATGACTGATTTAAATATGCACACCACACTTCAGCTGCTAGTATGTTCTGTTGCCTTTGATAACCTTTCAAATATTTTATTAAATTACAAAGCTGATCGGAGCACAGTGTATCATTAATGATTTGTATTTCTCCAGGAGCACATATTAAACACAGACTTTTTTTTTTTTTTTTTTTTTTTTTTTTTTTTTTTTTTTTTTTTTTTTTTTTTTTTTAAGCAAAAGGCTACCTACGATCTCGAATACGCAATACAGCTTTAACCTAAACCACAAAGTATATCAAAAGCAACGCCATAGAACTTAATGCAGAAAATAGAATGCACTGGTTGAATACAGGATAGACAACCGGGTTCCTTCGCAGAGAATATCCGAATTGTTTGTAATTGTCAGACCCATGCGGACTGCGAAATTGTAAACGGCAATTTCACTCTGTATATGTGTGTTATAGTTGAGAACAGTTTGGCACTGCAGTGCGAATGAACATGTTGTCGCCGATAACAAAAAATAAATGTTCTTTCTCGGCACCCAAAAAAGACGACTTTTTGTAGAATTTTATAAATTCCGGCAGGACACATTTTCTTGCCTCAAAAAGAGGACATGTCCGGGAAAAAGAAGACGTGTGGTAACCCTAGACCCGAGGTTCTAGGTGAAGTGACATTAATAAAGAGAGGGGATACAAAATACATAGAGTAAATCATTACAAAGAGGTTATAACGACACAGCAGCGTCCACCTAATCCTCGATGGGCGAAGGTGCCGTTATATTCTATTTGCTGTTTAATCATTTAATAATTGTTCCAGTGGTAAGGAGGTATTGGATGCGGACAATTACTGGGTTGATCCATAACAATAAACTTTGTTCACTTCCTTCATTACGGAACGACAAATGTTAATAACTCTGTCTTTAAATACACTGATTAAATAACCGCGTGCCACTACGATAATTTCTACAAGTCAACACTGAAACATTTCAATACGCAACTGCAACCGAAACTCATATGCGAGACGACTGATGGGCAAAACTTTAGCCACAGCTAAACGCGGGTTACGGACTCAACGTCGACGTGCTACTGCCTCGCTATGCGGTCGGCGGGAGACTGCCGCACACCGGCCAACAAACAAAAATCATTGCAACCTAAGCATTGTCGCCCAGCAGCTATCGCTGCACGCCAACGATAACTATCGTTCGATCAAAATGTACCAAAGAGGTTACTAAGCTAAAACTCTGTATCCTCACAAGGTCAATAAGAAACCTTTTCAAAAATTTTGTACCCGCACAGTTCTCTCCTTTGGGTATCCAGTACAAATTTTATGATCTGCACCATCTTACAGTAACACAACTTTGAAAGAAATGACATATTAACATCACAGGATCATATAAAATATACTGGCCGTCAGATTGAGAGCGGTCTATCCCCGATATCTTAATTTCAATTCACTTTCATGTTATGTATATTATGTTTCCTGTTAACCTCTATGACTTACACATAAATATTAGATACTTTGATTTCGATTCCACCTGCATTTCAGGTATACTATGTTTCTTGTTAACCTCTTTGTCATATATCTGTGGATACGTAAGAGTATATTATAGTCTCAGTCTTCCAGTAGCGATGAGGTTAGCATACAGGCAGATGCCCTTAAGCTGAAAAAGTGAAGCCTGCCTTCACTATATTGCTAAGATTTGGAGAAGTGTTCGTATTGTAGAGCTAATGTTTTATGTCGCTTAAAACCGACGGTTTTGCAGTGATGTGCAAAATGTTTAGAGCTTGCAAATTACCCGTTAAAAACTAAGTTTTCAAATATATTATGATGTGTACTTATTACTATTAATTCAATAAATTATATTCTTTGAAAGTACATACTTTGCAGTGACTATTAGTTCAATGCATTAACTGTAAGAGGGTTGACTTAACGCAGAGTTTCAACAGATAAATAGCATTCCGCCGGCCGCGATGGCCGAGGGGACTGAGGCGCTACAGTCACGGTCTGCACGGCCACTACGGTCAGGGGTTCGAATCCCCCCCTCGGGCATGGATATTTGTGCCGTCCTTAGTATTAGTTAGTTCATAATTAGTTTGTAAGTTTAGGGACTGATGACCCCATAGTTAAGTCCCTTAAGCCTTAAAACATTTGAACATTTTTGAAATAGCATTCCAAAGCTGACCAAGATACAGGACAGGCTTCAACTGATGTAAGTGGTCGGCATAGATAATGGTATCTCCCTTTATTCTAAAATCGTTGGTTAGTAGCATTCGCCCGTGATTCTTGTGCGGGAGTTAGTCTGTGTTCAATCTGATGTAAATCTATGGAACCTAAATTCTGTGTAAATTTACATCAAACTGAAGAGTTTTATTACAAAGCTGTGTGAGTGAGATGTGACATGGAGTAGGTAAATATAACTATATAAACGTAGATGCTTTGTTAGTCATTTATCCTTACCTTAGAGAATAAGCAGTGTGGGAGAATTTAAATTTCTAGATTGCATTAACATCCTTTAATGGGTTAATTCGAAACATGATTTGTCTGAAGGGTTTTTTGAAATGAAACAATAAGCTATATTTTTCTTGTGGTACCTGATTCAGTCCTCTGTTGGTTCATTCTCGCAGTTTAAATTCTCCTGGTACTATATGTTCATTTTCTATTCAACATATTTCTCTTTATTAATTTCTAAAATGGCATAACTAACAAAGAATTTGGATTTTGTAACAAAGAACTCCATTGGGTAATCGGATCTATATTGCAGTGCACACTAATGTTATCTATTGCGCACCTACAGTTGCTCAGATGTACTTTGACTTAAAATTTGTGTTGGCTTAACCATATTAAAATGAAAAAAGTATTTTTTATATTAGGGTCGTGAATAACTAATTCAGTTTCATGTTATTTATATTTTCGGAATGGGAGGTTTTACTCACGCACTGCAGCACAGTTTTCAAACAGTCAGTACACATTGTTTCTCAATAGGTAATTAGATTTCATACCGGGCTAAATGTGACAAAGGATAATCTTTTTGATTGTTGGGTCAACATAATTACATTAAAATATTACATAATTTTTTACCGATCATGGATTGTCATCGTACCAGTTTACATGCTGTTGTCAGCCAACATGCTGTTGTCTTCTCAAGGTAAGTGTCTGTAATTTTTTTCACGATCTGTTCACTGTGTTTATTGTACAGTTCGGTGGCTTTATATTCAGTGTTCAGTAAGGTGGCCTTAAATTCAGTGTTCAGTTAGATGGTTTAATATTCATTGTTCAGTTAGGTGGCTTTAAATTCAGAAACGGTCCTCAGTATGATTTTGTTTCTAATAAATTTTTAATGAGTATTTTTATTTGTCATTCCGTATTGATAGTCAATGATAGTCTTGCTGCAAGCAATGTGTTCCATATTAGTTCAGATACACAACAGTTCAGTTTTAAATCATCACACACACACACACACGCACGCGCGCGCGAAGAAATATAAATAATATTCATTTTATTAGTAACTTTCAAGACACGATAGTTTCACATGTCGAAACAAGGATATCAGCACCTTGCCAACAAGTCCTTTCAGTCGCCATTGTAAGTGCACTGGAAGTTTGCCATGTGCTGGTGTCACCCAGTTTAGAAAAATTGAACTAATAAACTTTGAGCACTCCTACCACAGCCCGTTCACGATGTGATACAGTTCCGAACTTTCTAGCATGGCTCCCAAAGAAGTAAAAGTGAGCAAAACCAGAACCGCACAGTTGTGAGTGTAGGACCTGAAAGGATATTCAGTAATTTAATAAGTGTATTGACTCCGTAGTATCATGTTAAATTTTCATTTCTTTTTATTTTCCTGTATCTGGAGATTCCTCTGCCTCCAGTATATGTCGATGCCTTCGAATCTATTACAGTTGCAAACACAAGGAAGGGCATTTACACTCTCAAATGCATTATTTGCCATTTAAATAAATATCTTACGTTCGTGCTCTCTTTAACATCGTCGCTAATAACTAATACTCCTTAATTTTTTGTTGGTTATAATTTCCAGTTTATTTGGTCGCAATTTGCTTAAGTCTTGAAACTTCCTGGCAGATTAAATTGCGTGCCGGAACCGGGACTCGAACTTGGGACCTATGCCTTTCGCGGGCAAGCGCACTACCGACTGTGCTATCCCGACACTACTCACGATGCCGCCTCACAACTTTACTTCCACCAGTACCTCGCCTTCTACTTTCCAAACTTCACAGAAGCTCTCCTGCGAACCATGCAAGACTAGCACTCCTGGAAGAAAGGATATGGTGGAGACATGGCTTAGCCACAGCCTAAGGGATGTTTCCAGAATGAAACTTTCACTCTGCAGCGGAGTGTGCGCTGATATGAAACTTCCTGGCAGATTAAATTGTGTGCCGGAACCGGGACTTGCACCTGGGACCAGGTTCTGTGAAGTTTGGAAAGTAGGAGGCGAGGTACCGGCGGAAGTAAAGTTGTGAGGCGGCATCGTGAGTCGTGTCGGGATAGCACAGTCGGTAGTGCGCTTGCCCGTGAAAGGCAAAGGTCCCATGTTCGAGTCCCGGTTCTGGCACACAATTTTAATCTGCCAGGAAGTTTCATATCAGCGCACACTCTGCTGCAGAGTGAAAGTTTCATTCTGCTTAAGTCTTATTTGTTGAACTTTCGTTTCCCTCTAAACATGCTAACACATTTTTCTGATGTCAACCTAACTGGTGAACTATAGATTATCCAGAAACGCAGTATCTTTTTTATATAAATAATTATGGCAATGCCTGGAGCCCCTCCACCTTTTAAAAATCACCGTTGGTGTTCACCAGGGTTCAGCGCTATCTCCACTGCTGTTCATCCTTTGCATGGGCACAGTGACAGCCGATATACAGATCTTTCATCCCTGGATGCTTCTCTCTGCCGGCGACATGGTACTGGCACAGAAATCCCTTATCGAATTTCAAGATCAAACCCAAGCTTGGAATAACAGGCTATCAGAGAATGGCATGATTCTGAATCTCCAGAAAACGATCTATGTGGAAAGCGGTCCTCAAACCAGCGGAACCATCAGCATCGACGCTCAGGATTTGAACAAACCCACCGAGTTCAATTACCTTGGATGCACACCTTCGTATGATTCCACCCTGTACAGCCGGATGAGAGTAAATGCAGCATGGTTGAAATAGAGACAGGTCACTGGTGTTCTCTGTACATCTGAAGGCAAAAATTTATAAGTCATTAGTGCGTCCAGTAGCCTTCTACGGGATAGAATACCGACCTTTGACGAGGAAACAGGGTCAGGCTCTCCAAAAAATGGAGATGAAAATGCTGTGATGGTCCCATGGATTGACTCGCTACGACCATGCAACAAATAACTATGTCCGCCCAAGGCTTGGTGTAGTCTCAATCATAGAGAAGGCAAGCGAGTCTCGTCTTCGGTTGTGTGGCCACGTCATGACGAAAGAGTGCGATTCTGTGGCTAAAACAGCACTCCAGCTCAATTCAGGAGCCCGTGGTAGACCGCACAAGAGGTGGATGTACATCCAGGAGGAGATGTGCGATGCGGATCTCAGCCCTGAAGACGTCCACAACAAAGCTCTGTGGGGGGAGACGTAGAAGAAGAGCAGACCCAAACTAATTGGGAAAATGCCAGGAAAGAAGAAGAAGAATTATGGTAATAGCCATATTTGGTATGATATGACGACACTAAGCTTCCGATGTTTTCATCCCCTTAATTTAGATCTGACGCCTACATTAACATGAGAGATACCATTGGATTTTTGTTTCCAACTACAGATCCAGGGTCAGCCGCAGTAGCTGAGCGTCCTGCGGCGCGCCATTCACAGTCTGCGTGGCCGCTCCTGTCGGGGGTTCGAACCCCCCCCCCCCCTTGGGCAAGGATGTTTGTGACGTCTTTAGTATAAGGCAGTTCATAAGTAGTTTGTAAGTTTAGGTACTGATGACCCCGCTGTTAAGTCCCTTAATCTTAACAAACATTTGTAACAGATCCTGGCATTTTCCTAGAATGATTTAGAGAAGTCACGGAAAACCTAAATATGGATGGCCGGAAGTGGATTTTAACCACCTTCCTACCGAATTTGAGTCCAGTGTGTTACCTCTGCGCCACCTCGATCTGTAGGCAACAAAACAACACATTGTCTCCTTTCCTGTCGTGTATCCTTTCCCTTAATTTGATCTTTCATTTATAGGGTAAAAGTGGCGATGGCACTAGACCTTTTGGCAGGCGACATGTTTAGTGTATGGGGGAATATAGTTGGATATAGTAGTTGAGCGCCAACGCCTGAATTGGAAAACTTGGGGCACATTAAAAAGGAAATAAAATCCAATAATCAGAGGAGAAGGAAGTTTTAACGCCCCGTCGACAGCGTGGTCATTAGAGACGGACCTTACGATCGGATTGTTGGGGTAAGGATGAGGAAGGAATTCGGCTGAGTTCTTTGAAAGAACCATCCCGGCATTTACCGACAGTGACTTAGGGGAAATTATGAAAAACGTAAATCAGGAAGGCCAGGGGTGGAGTTGAACAAGCTTCCGAATGCGGGTACAGTTAGTTATCACTGTACCACCTCGCACGGTAGGCAAAAAAAAAAAAAAAAAAAATCCGTTAGTTTGATCTTTCATTTAGTATACAGGAAAAGTTGCGGTGGCACTAGACTTTTTTTTTTCAGGCGATTTGTTTCGTTTATGGGGGATATGGTAGTTAGGCGACAACGCCTAAAGATGAATAACTTACACAAACACATAAAAAGAAAAAGAAAAAGTAAGTGGTAGTGCACTTGCCCGCGAAAGGCAAAGGTCCCAGGTTCGAGTCCCGGTTCTGACACAGAATATTAATCTGACAGCAGCTTTCTTATCCGCTCACCCTCCGCTGCAGAGTGAAAGTTTCATTGTGTTATATAGCTTTTTATAGTTGACGTCATGTAAGAAGGCGTTTCCGCGCATAGAGGTAAAGCGATAATGGAAGCCGGCCGCGGTGGTCGAGGATACTGAGGCCCTCCAGTCACTGTCTCCACGGCCACTACGGTCGGGGGTTCGAATCCCCTCTCGGGCATGGATATTTGTGACGGCCTTAGTATTAGCTAATTTGTAAGTAGTAAGTTTAGGGACTGATGACCCGTAGTTAAGTCCCATAGGCTATACAAACATTTGAAGATTTGATTTCGATAATGGAAGAACGGAGGGGACGAGCTACGGCCGATCGCCAACTGTTGAGCCTGAGGAAGAACTCGCGGCCAGCCAAGGGCTTAGAGAATGAATATTATTGGATGCCGGTGCATTAATGGAGGGGAATGCGCATAACTGCTGAAAACTGGACGGCCTTCCTACGTGACGCAGATTATAATCCCTCATAACTTAGAAGGGGACGTGATATAGTACTATCCCAGGGTTTATTCAATAATTCCATTAGTAAGAGAAAAGTGCTACCGTGTGAAAAACTTAACTAGCCGACATGTTGGCCTTCTCCTCTAAGTAAGGAGGTATAAAAATTATCTTGGATCGTTGTGAAGCGTAGAGCCTGCGTCGAGCGGATGGTGTTTTAAGAGGTGACGGCGCGGCGTGGCCAATTTGTGGCCGCAGCTCACGCGGGGCATGAGCGCCGGGGGCGGCGGCGGCGGCGGCGGCCATACGGCAGCGCCCGGAGGGAGTGGCTGTCACGCCGGGGGCGGGCCGGCGGCCGCCGCGAGCGGCCCTCTGGGAAATCTGGCGGCGGCGAGCAGAGGCGCACAGCGGCCGAGCCCCACACCACCCCAACCACCCCTCCAGCTGTTTGACTTGGCCGGGCCGCGCGTGCCGACTCCTTGGGCCCCGTCTCTACCACCGTCGCGTAATTACATAATTGATTATCTGCCGCTTCAGTAGTAACAAAACAGTTCTCACGAATGCAGTGCGAGTGCTGCCTACAAGTGGGAGTATCCTACCATGATTACCTCAGAGCGTAAAAAGTATTTTTGATTAAGTAGACAATATCTTTACTCTTGACCGCAAATTTACTAACAGTGGTGACCGGTTTCAACTCATATCTGAATCATCCTCGGATCAAGATTCAAGAGAAGAGCTGATTCAAGAGAAGAGCTGATGGCACCCTGGGTCATAGAGTGTATCGGAAGACTACGCACACTGATCTGTATTTACACGCAGACAGCTGTCACCACCATTCACAGAGGAATGGGGTACTTAAAACTCTCGTACATAGGGCGCGCACTATCGCCGACGCAGAGAGTCTATCCCAAGAATTGGAACACCTGAGAACTGTATTTCGAAAAAATGGGTACTCACAGTGGCAGATTCAGCAGGCTCTCCGCCCAACCATTACAGCACAACCTGTGGAAACGGATGAAAACACGAGGGAGGATGTAGGCACTGCGTTCGTTCCATATACCGGCGCATTCTCGGGGAAGATCGCCCGCATTTTGAAAAAAACACCAGGTTGGAACTGTTTTTTGTCCGCCCAATAAAATTCGTGAACTGGTGGGGAGCGCCAAAGATGATCTCGGTTTGAGGAAGGCCGGCGTGAACCAGATTCCGTGTCAGTGTGGACAGACGATGCGTACCGTCGAAGATCGATGCGTTGAACACCGGAGGCACACACGATTGATGTATCCGAGCAAGTCGGCGGTCGCTGAACATTGTTTGTCGGAGAATCATGCGATGGAGTATGAACGCACTAGGATTCTGGTACAGACGTCGAGATACTGGGACTGCGTCGTTGGAGAGGCCATTGAAATTCGCACAAGTGACGACCTCATAAACCGTGACTGTGGCTATAATCTTAGCAAAGCTTGGTAACCAGCGATTGGGTTAGTTAAGAGTAAATCTAGCAAACGTAACGAAGTGAAGACCACGGCGGACAGAGCCCTCACACCGACGTCATCTCAGACGCCGGCGCAGTCGGTTCCACTGCGAGGCCGCGGCGCGGGGCGCGGACCGCGGAGGGGTCGCTCCGCGGGCCGAGGGTATTTAAATCGCCCGCTACAGGGCTAGAACCCAGTTCCCTTCGAGCAGCCGTAGCGTGCGGATCACCGTGCCGGCGTTTCCAGGAGCTCAGTCCGTCAGTTCACCTGATGATGGCGACATGTACGATCGCCGAAATATTGTGCCCGTTGGACACTATAGACCGGCAGTACACCCGTGGATATTTTGAACCTCGGATCACTTTACATTTTTGTCAAACGTTGTATCTGCCAACAGGCAATATAACCTTCGAAATCATCAAATTACACCGTACCTCACAAACGGCTTTTAATCGAATTGCGTGGTTATGATATATCGCCCCAAATTTGCGTTTGGATATGGGATTTCGTCAGAGGACACAGTTCGTAGTAATCGATGGTAAGGCATCGACTAAAACAGAGGTGATATCGGGCGTTCCACTGGGTAGTGTTATTGGTCCTGTGCTGTTCCTTATTTACATAAACGATTTAGGGAAAAATCTAAGTAGATCTCTTACAAGGAAAGTAATTGGGCTCTAACAAACACATATACAACAAAATTGTATGAGAGATAATGTAAAGATCCCTTATTGCACTAGTGATACTCCCGCATCTGCAAAACTCTGCAGTCGTCCGTTAGAGGCCTCTGCGTGTGTCATGCCGCATTGCCCTTTGACCTGTCGGTTCGCCAGTAGGGACGGTGCAGTGTGCCGCTGAAGTTGCATTTTGTGATGTTATTTGTGTGGTGAAGCGTCAGATGGGGCGGCGATTGCTAATCAGTCCTGCTAATGTATTGCGATTAGTTGAGATGAAGTTATGAAGAACCCTTCTTCGTGAAGATGGTATTAGTGTAGAAGGTGAATCATTTGCATGTATTCACGTATCTTTTACGTAACAGAAATATGAGTATAAGTTAGATACTGTTGTTACAAACTCATAATAGTGATAATAGGGATCATAATGACGAACAACTCATTGCAAGTGGTAGTGCTACGGTAAGTGCGGGAAGAGGCGATGGAAGCAGTAGCAGTGAATACCAATAGTCTTTCGGGAAGAAGGTTGAAGTTGCAAGTATCATCACGGCTATTGATGACAATTCGCTAGAGAACATGTACGATTATTATTACATAGGTTATAGTTAAGATATCTGCATTGCATGTGTCGTCTACAATTACATCTACAGTGCTATCTAGAGCATGGTTGCAGAGCTTTGCAGAAAAACGACACCCACCAGCACATTGAGGTGTACGTAGAGATCCTGTAACCAAACGTTCATACAGATATGTTTGTTCGAGCCCTTGTACTTTCCTTGTTAGATAGTTTTCATATGACGCCGTCATTTACCGTCTAGTAAAATCATCTGAAGATCAAAACAAACTACAGAACGATGTGAATAAGATATCACTATGATGTAATAATTGGCAATTGACTCGAAATAATGAGAAGTAGGAAGTCGTCCACATGAGTACGAAACGAAATCCGTTAAACTTTGTTTATGAGACAAATCAATCAAAAGTGAAGGCAGTAAACTCCACAAAATACCTAGGAATTACTATTCAGACTTAAACTGTAAAGACAATGTCGTGGGAAAGGCGAACCAGAGACTGCGTTTTATTGGCAGAGCCCTTAAAAGATGCAACAGAACTACAAAAGTAACTGCTTACACTACGCTTGTCTGTCCGTTTTTGGAGTATTGCTGCCCAGTGTGGGAAACTTATCAGGTGGGTTTGACGGAGGACATCGAAAGAGTCCAAAGAAGGGCAGCTCGTTTCGTGTTGTCACGATAAAGAGGAGACAGCGTTACGGAAATGATAAAGGATCTGGGATGGGAATCATTACAGCAACGACGCTTATCGCTGCGGCGTGGGCTTCTTACGAAACTCCAATCGCCAACATTCTCCTCCGATTGCGAAAATAAATTGTTTATTCCCTCGTACATAGGTATAAATGATCATCACAATAATATACGAGAAATAAGAGCTTGAACGGATAGATTCAGGTGTCCTTACTTCCGGCGCGCTATTCGAGAATGGGAGTTAAATAGTATAACAGTGGTTCGATGAACCCTCTGCCAGCCACTTGAACGTGATTTCCAGAGTATCCGATACAGATGTAGATAAAACCCAAAAAGAAAAAATAAATGTGCGGTACAACATTTGAAGAAAGCCACATTGGTTGTTGCACATATATGACACATGTCGGTTCAAACATTTTTGAAGAACAGTACATAAAATCAGGCATTGCTAGTTAAAATTCATTGACGTTGTCATCTACATGAAGCACAAAAGTAATTTTAATTTTTTTCACCTGGTTCATAAAACCTTCCATTTTTAGGGACAAGCGACCATACTTTGGCATGCATAAAATTTTTTTCTTGAAATGTCTTTGTCGCAATATACTTTATTTTACCATTACGTGTTTCGAAACATAGTCATCAGATCTGTGGCACAAATAATAGAAGTACATTTACATTTCGGATGTTACAGTTCGAAGTCACAATAGTCTCCGCAGCGAGACGCTTTACACAGCTCGGCTACTCCACCGCGGCAGGCCTCAGTTCCTCAGCTACAGCTGTGATTTTGCGGATGCTCCGCTGGTCACTCTACGCAGTAGATGGTTTAGCCGCAGTGACCTAGAGCTCCCTGTTCCCACCTGCCGGCCAGATATATGGCGCTCCGAACAGCCTGCTGCATGTTGTAAATCAAGGTTCAGGGATCCTTCTAGGTCAATGATGGTGTTGTGTAAAATAGAAATACATTTCACAATATCGTCAGCGAACTGAGGTGAAATTTCTTTTGGCTTCAAAAGCAATCTCCACTTAGCGCTCATTATTCCAAAAACACATTCACTATTCGTCGTGCTCTGGAAAGACGTTTGTTGAAATATTCTCAATATCTAATAACCGTCGACTGTAAGGTTTTATAAGATGCCTCAGTAGTGAGTATGCTTCATGTCCCATAAATACAAAAGTTAGTACAACTGATGTCTGTGCTAATGGAGAGTCTTGAGGTATATTTAGCTTTCCTTCTTGCATTAAGCTAAATACACTACAAGAAAGAAATGTGCCGCCATCACTTTGCTTCCGATCTCCTCCAACATCGATTACAATGAATTTCCCATTAGCATCTGCAATTGTTTGCAACACGATTGAGTAAAATGTTTGTATTTGTAAAACATTGCACCAGAATTTTCTGGGCACTTTAGGCGGACGTGTTTTCCATGAGTAGCTAATTTTTGTTCAAATGTTCAAATGTTTGTTAAGCTTATGGGACTTAACTACGGGGACATCAGTCCCTAAACTTACAAACTACTTATGAACTACTTACGAACTAGGACGGCACATATATCCATGCCCGAGGGGGGATTCGAACCCCCGACCGTAGTGGCCGTGCTGACCGTGACTGGAGCGCCTCAGTCACCTCGGCCACCGCGGCCGGCGCTAATTTTTGTTGTTATTGAAAGTTTCATATATTATAGAAATCATTTGCAATCTTACGATAATCTCTTTCAGATGGCACCCTCATGTGTAGTGGCTGGGAGGCAATCCCACAACACTTTGGTAGTTGATTCCACAATTCTTGCAACGGTGGTGAATCCAATTTTCAATGTCAGAGCCATGTCTCGAAAACTACTTCCAGTTGCTACCTCCAGCAACATATAATTTGTTAATAGTAATAATAATGAATATAGGTAGTTTAATGAATTTTGTAACTATAATTTTCAATAACAATACTTCATTTGTTTCAGAGAAGAATGTACGAATGTAATGGAAAAACCTGTTGTTTTTATTTTTTATTGAATCCATCATCGGTGGTGGAAACGGGACAGCGGAAGAGTGCCGGCCGCGGTGGCCGAGGAGACTGAGGCGCTCCAGTCACGGTCTGCACGGCCGCTACGGTCGGCGGTTCGAATCCCCCCTCGGGCATGGATATTTGTGCCGTCCTAGTTCGTAAGTAGTTCGTAAGTAGTTTGTAAGTTTAGGGACTGATGACCCCGTAGTTGAGTCCCATAGACTCTACAAACATTTGAACATTTTTTGAGCGGAAGAGTCTGAAGGAACTGAGATACCAACAGTCGTCAGTAAAGCTGTTAGTATCTCATTTCCTTCAGATTGTTGTTTATATGGTCTTCAGTCCGGAGACTGGTTTGATGTAGCTCTCCACCCTACTCTATCCTGAATAAGCCCTTTCATCTCCTCATATAAACGGCAACCCCCAATCTATGTGAATCTGCTTACTATACGCGTCTCTGGGTCTCCCTTTGCGATTTTTACCCCACACACTTCATCCAACGCTAAATTTACAATTCCTCGTTGTCTAAGAATGAGTTTTACAAGCGATCCCTTCTTTTAGTCAAGGTATGCCAAAAATTCCTTTTCTCACCCATTCTGTTCAGTACCTTTTCATTAGTTATCCAATCTACCAAGCTAATCTTCAGCATTCTTCGATAGCACCACATTTCAAAAGCCTTCCTTTCCGCGCTGTTTATCGTCCATGTTTCACTCCCGTACAAGGCAACTCTCCACATAAATGCCTTCAGAAAAGACTTCCTTACACTTAAATTTCTCTTTTTCAAAAATGCTTCTCTTCCCATTGCTATTCTGCTTTTTATATCCTCTGTACTGCGACTGTCATATATTATTTTACTACCTAGGCAACAAAACTCATCTACCACCTTTATTGTTTCGTTACCTAATCTATTTCCTTCAGCATCGCCTGATTTTTTAAGACGGCATTCCATTATCTTTATTTTGCTATTGTTAATGTTCATTTAATACGCTCTCTTCAACGCACTGTCCATTCCTTTCAACTGCTCTTCGAGGACCTTTGCTGTCTCTGACAGAATTACAATGTCATCTTCAAAACGTAATGTTTTTATTTCTTCACACTGGACTTGAATCCTTATTCCAAATTTTTCCTTGCTTTCCTTCACCGCCTGCTCGAAGTGCAAATTTAATAACATCGGAGAAAGGCTACAACCCTGTCTTACTCCCTTCCCAACTAATGCTTCCCTTTCAGGCCCTTCCAGTCTAATAACTGCGGTCTGGGTTTTGAACAAGTTGTAAGTAAGTCTCCTCTCCCAGTATTTTACCCCTGCTTACTTCAGAATTTGAAAGACATTTTCAAAAGCTTTCTCTAAATCAACAAAAGCTAGAAATATCAGTGTGCCTTTCCTTAATCTACCTTCTAAAGTAAGTCGTAGTATTGCCTCCCGTGTTCCCACGTTCCTCCTGGATCGAAACTGATCTTCCCCGAGGTCAGCTTCTATAAGTTTTTCCATTCTCCATTGATGAAATTAAAAAGAAATTGCACTACTAAATCCGGTAATGAGGCGGAGGAAGAGACGTGAGATGACAACGAACAAGGAGAGCGTAGTGTATCTGAAACAGCTGTGGCAGCTGTATCAAGCTCTAAGTGGCCGTGCTTCGACAACCTTAAATTTTTGATATATCAGTCACACCTCGCGAAAACAAAGGCAATTTACGATCAAATACCACCGATCCGCCAACACTGGATCCAGACGTAGATATTTTTGAGGACATGTCGTCCAGACCAGTGTCAACATCGCCTGCAATTAACACGTCCCTTGACGGCAGAAGCAACGGAATATCACGAAAGAGGCAGTTAGTAACTAACGTTCAAGATAAATTGATTGATATCGAGGAAAAAAAACTGAAACCTCTGGCTGAAGATGAATAAAGGTCGGACAAAATTTCATGGTTTTTTGACAGTCTTCTGCGACATATAGAAAAACTGCAGATGAGAACAAAATGCTGTTGATGATGGATATTTAGTTTCTCGTTTACAAATACGTCTAAGATCCGAAATCATCACTCTCTGATAGAAATCGGGTATCTAATGTTCCCGTTCGTTATCCATTTTCATATTTACATCATCACGATACTGGTGGTATATTTGTATCTTCCAGCAGTGAAACCACTCAGAGGATGGACGAAAGAAGCAGCTATGACTAAAAATCCTACATGTGTTTATAATGTGTAAACATTTCATTACATTGTTAATTTAACTATATAACAAAAATAAAAAATAAACTATTTTAAAGCGGAAGATAGTTTCCTGTGATTTCCTTTGAACACCAATTCCCAGAAACAACAAAAAATTGAAAAAAAAATCATGAATAAGGTTTTAATTGATGAGAATGATAAGCTTCAAATTAAAAAAAATATGAATAGATAAGAATGCGAGGCTTCAAAAAAAAGAAAAAAAACTAATGATGAAGTGATAAGAAAGAACAGCACCAAATTAATTTAAAAAATTTTAATAGATAATTATGACAAGGTTCCTTACCTTAATGTAACTCCTAAAGATTCTGCAGGGCTGATCGGATTACGAATGTAGTTAGACCACGTATGTTGCATTTTTGTCTCACATATTGTAGATTATAGTCAAACGTAGAAACTGACATCTGGAAATATTGCCGAAACTTATGTGGATGCAAGCACAGTTGACAGTTAATGTTCATCGGATGGATGGACCATCTTCTTGATCTTCTGCCCGATAGACACTGTAGAATGTGATGATACATAAGGGCACTGTTTCCTAAGTACGTGAGCTTACGAGCCTTTGATAGTGACATCTTTCATCAATCAGCGTTACGGAACTGTGCAGGGCGATTATTTGCGCGTGCGTCGGGCCACTTCGGTATTGTTCAGACGCGTTCACCACGCTGCTACCGCGCCCCACTATACTTGGTCGCAATGCAACGCTGTGCCAGCTGCCCAACACACAGCTCTGCGCCTCTCTCTTGCGCCGCTCCACTATATTCTTGGGCTTATGAGAAACAGCGGTGGCCGAGGGGTCTGAGGCGCTCCAGTCACGGTCTGCACGGCCACTACGGTCGGGGGTTAGAATCCCCCCTCGGGCATGGATATTTGTGCCGTCCTTAGTATAAGGTAGATGATAAGTAGTTTGTAAGTTTAGAGACTGATGACCCCGTAGTTAAGTTCCATAAGCTTATCAAACACTTGAACATTTTTGAGAAACGGGCACTGCCAAACTGCTGCGATTCCTTCGCCGCGGAGCAACGGAGAGCTATAAACACGGCCTAAGGTTCCTGATACTCGCTGATTAACAAGTTATTTCTCATAGTCGTTTCCTTGCTTACCGAGGTTAAGTGAATGCTTTCGATCGTACGACGCAGAGGATACCGTGCGGTTCCTTCAGGGGAATGCTTGTCCGCTATTGGTTGAGCTGATCTCTACGAGTTTACAAGAGTAACTCGGGCGTCCGATCCTTGATTGTCGTGAGTGCACTCGTTCTCTCCCGATAATCCATTTTTAGCCTGGGGCAACGTCCCGGGGATAAAGTAAATCGGTCCCAATCACCCGGTTTCGACCAAGGTTTTCGGAAGTTTTTCCTTGGTTGTAAGGCGAATGCCGGAACTGGTAAGCCCCTCTCACTTATTCCCAATTGGGATTTCCCCTTTGCCCCACTATCAGCTTGTCTAATAATTGGCTGAATAGAACCGCGACTCTTTATGGGCCGGATTTCAAACAGCCCGCTCCACTCCTCGGAGTGGAGAATGAAAAGAATTAGTTCTTTTTTTTTCACTGCTCATTATGGCGTACCCTTTTTTTCTATCTAAGTTACCTGTTATTGCAGCTAGATAGATGCCTATATTGTCATTATTATCCCTGTTTATTCCTAATTGTAGTAACGTTTGAAACAATTCTAACAGTCAGGTATTTCAGATGTGAATTATTAAAAGTATTCTTTTTAATGAATTCCGCTATCCGATCCCATGAGTTTTAATTTTTTCAGCTAAACTTCTCAAAATATATGTAGATCTTAGCATTAGAAGTTGTCACAACGAGTGTCTTTCAATATTTTCAGTTTCGGAACCAAGTATACAAATGTACATTGTAGATGAAACTCGAAATTTACACGTTTTCGAACGTGTACTGCTGTTAGCGGGAGTCTGCTGAAATATTTTAAGGTTCCAATAACATTCTAACTACATCTTTAAAAAGTAAATTATTTACAAGTAGACTTGGCCCAACAGAGAAGTATCTACCAAAAAAAAAAAAAAAATATTTCACTACATATTTTCATTTTTCACTACTATATAAAATACTCTAATGTTTGCTTTTATTCATTTGAAACAATCTGATTTCGTTTGTAAGAAACATTGCCAGTAACGAGTCCACGTCCCACTTAACAAACAACAACAGAATCAAAAATAGGAATAATTTTTTTTTTAAATTATTGTAACATAAACTGAAGGTACTAGTGGTAAAATATACGGAGCGAAGAGTTGTATTCAAGTTGTACAAAAGCCAAACAGTAGTCAAGAGTCGAAAGCTATGACATGGACGCAATTGCTAGGTAGGAGTAAGAGGGGGTTGTAGCCTTTCCCAATGTTGTTCCATCTGTACATTGAGCAAGGTGTGAAGGAATGCAAGTAGAAATTTTGAGAGGGAATTAAAACTCAGCGAGGAGAAATAAAATTTTTACGGTTTGCCGATGACAAAGTGCTTCTGTCAGATACAGCAAAGAACCTGGAAAAGCAACTGAACAGAATGGTCAGTGTCTTGGAAGGAGGGTATAACATAAACATTAACAAAAGTAAAACGAGAGCAATTGAATGGAATTTAAGAAAATGAAGCATTAGATTAGGTAATGAGCCATTAAAAGTAATACATCAGTTTTGTTATTTGGGTCGCAAAGTAACATCTGATGACCAGCGTAAAAGACGTAGTAAATGGAGAATAGGCTGAGGAAAAAACATAGCGTTACTGAAGAAGTGAAATTTGTTGACATCGTATATTAATTTAAATAGTTGGACATTCTTTCTCAAAGCACTTGCGTATGGGACTAAAATGTGGATGATAACCAGTTCAGTCAAAAAGATAATGATAGCTTTTGAAATGTGGTGCAACAGACAAATGACAAAAATTATCTCGTAAAAAATGTTGAAGTGCTTCACAGATTCGGGGAGTTAATGAGTTTCTGTCATATCCTGACTAAGAGAACAGAACCAAGGAATCGTCTACTTAGCATTATAATAGTGTCTGGTGAAAGTTGTAGAGGGAGACTTAGAGACGAATACATTAGGCACATTAATAAAAGTATGTGAGTTTCGATTATTATTGGGATATAAAGGGCAGGGTAGCGTGGAGAGCAACAACAAAGAAGTCTGGAGACTGAAGACCACAAGAACATCATCGCATACTGCTGCATCACTAAATTCTCCTTCCCTGACTGTTGTTTCGGTAATTATTCGACGTAATGAGCAAAATACGCAACCCTGCACAGATAACTTCTGAAAAATAAGCGCTTGATAACAGAAGAAACTTCAGCCCTGATCGTAGCTAAAAAATGGATGTGGTCGTGGGGATGCCGTTTCCAATGGTGTCTACGTTCAAAAAAATTTCACTTTATGATTTTTTTATCTGATTACTCTGTGACATGCACCGTGCAATAATCCCAATGTAGTCCGGATAATCCTCATTTACGGCTGCTAGTTTTTCAGGCTATAATACCAACTTAAGCCATCAATTAAAAATAAGATTCATAAGTCACTATAACAAAAAAGTAGAAATCCGGTACGTTTGTTCATAATAACGATGTTAACAGTTCAATTCCATTATTTTTTCACATTCTTCAATAAATTATTCTATTCTTCTATTATCGCTGATACTGCTACTATCGATTAAGGATGATAGACATTATGACTCCTTCTTGCGGATGCTGAAATAAATTCAATGATGTGGTAGAAAATTTGTGCCTAAACTGGGAATATAACTCGAGTCTGCTGCTTATTAGATTGTACGTCCATTTCTACTTTTAAGAAATGAAACTCATTGGCCATGTTGCACTTAAGCAACATACGTTTAAGACAAAAATTACGAAATTTCAGTCATACTTTGTCGACGGTGTCCATAAGGAACGTAATCCCTGTGACGTATGTTTGGACACGAGACAGCAGAAACATGGTAAATTTAAAATTAGAATTTACAATTTGCATGTCTTCAACTACTTGGAAGCATGGATTATAGTGGACCAGAAGAGATCATAGAGTGACAAAATCATTGATATACACATTGGGCCACTTACAAAATCAAGCTTGCAAAGACTCCAACGTGGAATTTGGTTGCTGACAATTTAGAAACTATTGGTACTACATGTGTATCAGTCATTGATAGGTAATGTCACCTGTATTTATCAGCATCCAATGATTTGGCAGAGTGTGTACTTATTTCTCTAAAGTACTCTTAATTCCTATGTTGCTTTGAAGAAAGACTGTGGTCATAAAAGTAAACAACAATTAAGAAACATTTTTTTCATATTTTAAGGTGAATATAATATACCATTAACTGCCTTAGTAGTCCTGTTACACACACACACACACACACACACATATATATATATATATATATATATATATATATATATATATATATATATATATATATAATATAGTGAGGACAGTTACAACTCACCGCAAAGACGTGGCGACGAGATGCGACAGGCACATACAAAAGACACACACATACAACACATTCAGCTATCGGCCATGGCCTTCCTCAGAAATAGAGCACTCACGCAATCACACAGGCACACAACACAGTCATACAACCATCACCTCCGACTGCCACACTTCGAATCACGCTCTGCAGCGAATCGGGGACGGGAGGGGAGGGGAGGGGGAGGGGATAGAAAGGTACCTTTCTATCCCCTCCCTCTCCCCTCCCCTCCCGTCCCCGATTCGCTGCAGAGCGTGATTCGAAGTGTGGCAGTCGGAGGTGATGGTTGTATGACTGTGTTGTGTGCCTGTGTGATTGCGTGAGTGCTCTATTTCTGAGGAAGGCCATGGCCGATAGCTGAATGTGTTGTATGTGTGTGTCTTTTGTATGTGCCTGTCGCATCTCGTCGCCACGTCTTTGCGGTGAGTTGTAACTGTCCTCACTATATTATTTATTCCAACCTGGACTTTCCATTATTATATATATATATATATATATATATATATATATATATATATATATATATATATATATTCAAGGGATAAGATGCAGTGGTTAGCATCCTGGATTTACATTCGAGAGGTCAGCTGTTCAAATCCACCTCAGGTCATCCAGATGCGGGATTTCCGCGATTTCACTAAAACGCTAAAGAGAGATATTTGAATGGTTCCTTTCAATCTGCATATCTGATTTCCTTTCCGATCCTTACACTTGTGATCCGCCTCCATTGACCATGATGTCAACTGACGTTAAAAATAATTTGTGACCCTGAATATTAATTGGTAACGACAAACAATTTTTTTTTATTTAGCAACACAAATTTCCATTTTCTAAAGTGTGTCCACGTGTCTACCTTTACGTATTATAGGTATAAATATTGAATTTCAATTCTATCTAATAATACGAAATGTTCACATGTTTATAAATCTATCGGGCTAAACTGCGTGGTCATCAGCCAGTAGCTTACAAACCACTTAAAACTAAGGTAAAGTAATCTAAGGACAACACTCACACACCCATTTCCCAGAGAGGACTCGAAACTCCGACGGCGATCAACCGCGCGCTCCGCAGCGAGGCGCCTTAGGCCGCTCGGCTACTCCTCCGCGGCGCTAATAATAATACTGTATGTAATGTGAAAGGAGATACTGCTGATATCTGAAGGTTGTTATTATGACTATAAAAATTTATAGTGGGTAATTCAGACCGTTGTGTCTTCCTCAAAAACTCTTCGCGGTTGAAGCAGTGGAATTTTTACCACTTTGCCTGGCTGTCAGGAAGTGTGTACGACCCACTACTAGCAACGTACAATAAAATGGCTTTCGACAGACACTTCCTCCGAATTGTGGAACAAGTTCGCCTCTATCACTGTAGGACAAGCACCATTTAGGAATGATTTCTCTCTGAGAATATTCTTCGTCTGCTGCTATTGATTTCCCCTTTCCGCTGTCATTAAAAGTTCACTTCAAATAACACTGGACGGGCGCAGAAAGTTGCGTAATTCTTTGGCCAAATTGTCAGAGTTAATTTCCCGGTTTCTTGTGCTAGGCCGAGCCGAAGTAAGGTGGTCCTCCGTTCTGTCCGCCTGTCGAAGTTGCGACTTCCAGGCCGCCTGGTCGCGGGGGAGCGGGCGACTGCAGCTGGAGATTTCTGCCGAGAACTGTCCGCCCCAAGTTGCTCCCTCCACTAACCCCCCCCCCCTCCCCCGCATCCGCTCTCTGACCCGCATCTTATTCGGCTGACGGCGCGTGCACAAAAATCACTCTCCGATGGCCTTACGAAGGCCTCTCTGAATCAAGTTCCTTCTAAGTTGAAATAGTATACACATTTATGGATGAGACAGAAGCCTGATCACTGTGTCCTTAGTAACTTACTTTGGCCCACTTTATGTTAGTAACACTAAAAATGGGCCATATGCGATTGCTCTTAGGGAGATAGAAATAAAAGTTGCAAATATCACCTTAACCATTCATCTGGGACGAAAATTGAAGAAATGGAGTTATTGGGGGGAAAATACTCTAAACTCCCCTTGTCTCTTTCCGTATCTCACACTGTTTTTAGAGATATTTGCTGAAATAACGTCGATTTGACTCTGTGTTCATTATTAGTTGGAAGTTCAAAGAATGGTTTGAACATATCACAGGAAATTATATTTTTATAGAGATATAACAATTAATTAAAAATATCACAGGCCTTTTTCCACGGCCTAAATTTGCAAATATTTCAGAAAAAGTAATTAAAGTATAAATAATGTAAATAGTAAATAAAAATCACTTGTTATCTGCAGGGCCCACAGTGTTAGTGACGTCGTACGACATTTTAATAATACAAATTATATATTTGTAACACTGTATATTTTATGTTACCTATAGTTCCACTATGTATAAAATAAGTAGACTACATAGTAGGAAATATTATGAAAAACTTATGTATTGCAGACGAAACACCTGAAGATGGCTTCTGAGCCGAAATAAGCCTGTAGTGATAGCTAACATTAAAGTATACAGTGTTACAAGTATATTATTCGTAACTAGGCCTATTATTAAAATAATAATCAATTACAAAAATAATATGTGTGTAAAATTATTATTTATAGTTATATATTTAACGTTGTGTCACATTCTTATTATTTTGTCCAAATGTCTTATATACATACCATAAAACTGCATGAAAACATAAAGAGGGCGATAAAACACGCCAGTGCGATTTTTTTTTTTTTATCGTCAGAAATTCGGGTGATGTTGAAGGAATTAGATATGTTATTGAGACAATAAAAGGAGTAGATGAGTTTTGTTATTTGGGTAGCAAGATAACTCCTGGTGGCAGAAGTAAAGAAGATTTAAAATGTAGAATGACTATGGGAAGAACGGCGTTCTTGAAGAAGCAAAATTAGTTGACATCCAATATTAATTTAAATGTTTTAAATTCTTTCTGAAAATATTTATCTGGAGTGTAGCATTGCATGGTAGTGAAACGTGGACGATAAGTTAAGACAAAACGATGATAGAAGCTTTATAAATGTGGTGCTACAAAGGAATGATGAAGATTGGATGGGTAGATCCCATGACCATTGAGGAGGTGTTCAACAGAATTTGGGAGAAATGGAGTTTCTGGCATATCCTAGGATTCAACAAGGAATCGTCAACTTAGCATTAGAAGGAAGTATAAGGGGGGAAATCGTTGAGGAAGACCGAGAAACGAATACAGTTAGCAGCACAAAAGAGGATGTAAGATGCTGTTCTTATTCGCAGATGAAGAGTCTTGCTCAGGAGAGCTGCTTCAAACCAGTGTGCGGATTAATGACCACATGAACCAAACAAGAATACGATTACCTTTCACTACATAAATTCAACTAAGTAACTGAAGACGTTTTCTCTAAAGAATCTTCCATTCCATATTCATATATTTACAATACATATTTAAAAATAATGTACAATCTAACTACAATAAAACTGAACGTGGTAGAGAAAGCATCCGATTTAGTTGGTTCTTGATCTTTAGATTGTTATACTAATTTGTGAGGAACTAGTTTGGTGAAACAATTGATTCAAGTCTCCTTTTTTTACTAACGCAGATGAAAAGACCTGCACAAATAATATACTGTGAATATCAACATCTGCCATTCCTTTTCAACTGTATTTATATGATATGGAAAATTTACGTTGTTTCAATACACGTTCCAGCCTCGGACAGCGGGCTGGATCGTGAGGATGGCCGAAACCGGAGTGAGAAGATAGCGCTACCCACGTCAGTCTACAGGCGCGTAAACTCTCGACAAAATATGGCCGAATTGTTTCGTCTGACTTGTCGTATTTATTTATTTACATGTTATTCAATGATTAAAACAGGACAGTAGCTTGCTATTGAGAGATTACTTGTCATGAATGTCAAGTTGTACTGTTACGAGCTTTGTTTGCTCGGGTTGGGTGATTTGCGACGCGCAGATATGTGTAAAACGGGAGCACAAGGACGGGGGTGGATTCGCAAACCGCTTCTAACAATTACTGAAATGTGCCCTAAAGAGATCTGGCCTCTTGATAGAGAAATACCAATCAAATACCCTCCAAAAATGGAGAATCTAACTTGTGTCTCTGATTCAGGTTAAGTTAAAAATTCATTTATTGCACAAGAGAGTTAGTATCAGAATTAGATCCATTAACCCTCGCCGGATGCGGTGGCCGAGGGGATTGTGGCGCTCCAGTCACGGTCTGCACGGCCACTACGGTCGGGGGTTCGAATCCCCCCTCGGGCATGGATATTTGTGCCGTTCTTAGTATAAGGTAGTTAATAAGTAGTTCGTAAGTTTAAGGACTAATGACCCCGTAGTTAAGTCTCATTAGCTCTACAAACATTAACCCTCTGGCGGCAGCGCCTATTTTTATAACATCACCAGCAGCGTGGTGCAGATTTGCTATCACTGCGTATTCCGAGTTACAAACCTAGTATATAACTACTAAGTGATCGAAATGATAAAACTAGTTTAATGTTCAGTTAGAAATATCACTTTTGTTAATATCTGAATTAGTATATCAATTACCTTCGGTGTACAAATATAACATTCCGAAAGAGGACAATAATCATGTGTAACAGACCCAGCAGTACTATCATTACCTCTTTCGTTACTTCATTGTAGTTACTGTCTCTTGAGTAGTTAGTGTCAGCTTTTTTCTGTGTTTTGTGGAACTTAGTACACATAATTACCTCATCAATCACATTATCATTTATCATGAATGAGAGATCTTGCATCTCTGATCTCACGCCCCTTGCGTTCCTTTTGAACCAGGAAAGATTTTTAATATATTCTTTTTTAGTGTTTTGGAGTGCTGCTTGTATGCCGTTTTACTCCACAGAGTGGTACCGTCTTCAATATCAGATTCATTGCGTCTGAAATCTTTTTCGGGATCGGAACTAATTATATGGTGAGCTATTTATCAGCATCGTAATATAAACGATCTAGGAAGAAAACCTATCGTCATGGTTGTTTAAAATATTTTTTGTTACGCGTGTACCAAAAAAAAAAATTGTATTTTCAATTTTAAAAAACCATGACAATAGATTTTCTCCCTAGATGGTTTATTTTACGATGATGACCTACAGCTCACCATATAATTACGTAATATAATGAGGCTTCAAACGGGTGAAACGCGTCAGTGAAATAAAGAAAAAAATTGCAACTGAGATTGACTTTTGAGATTGTTTCACAACCAATTGCTGTACCAGCCACCAGTATGAAGTGGAACGAGTTTTACTCTTTTTTTTTTTTTACACATAATTTCCATCTACATGGGAGACATTTGTCATGCCTCATTATAAGCTTCAAACAACCGTCCATGAAAAATCGGGGTGTTGCACACGGAAGAAGCATTGTACGGCTTGTTTGACGTCAGTTTCAAAGCGCCTTCCGCCGAGAGTCTCCTTCAAGGCTGGAAACAGATGGCAGTCACTTGGTGCGAGATCAGGGCTGTGTGGCGGATGGAGTAGGTGATCCCAACAAAGAGTTTCAGTATGGTTTTGCGTTGCCGTCGCTGAGTGTGGTCTCACGTTTGTCATCCAACAGCAGAACGCCATACTGAAAACGCCAGACCGCTTTACCGAATCACCCCTTTGAATTTCGACACAGTACCGCACAGTACTGATGGTTCCGTCCTCCAAAAAGTCCAGGAAAAAAATTCCTTGGGCGTCTCATAAAACGGTGGGTAGCACATTAACTGCAGACGGAGTGGTTTTGAACTTCTTTCGCAACAGGTGATGACGGATGTTTCCACTCCATGGAAGCGGCCTTCGATTCGGGCGTCCTAATTGTGGAACCACATTTATCCCTCGTCACAAACCGAAACAGAAAATATTGCCATATTCATGGTCGACCGCTACGCAATGCTGTATCGGTGTCTTGCACGTGCGCGTTCACCTGCTGTGTCGTCTTTCGCCCATATTCGTTTAATGTTTCGTCCATATGCAACTCCCTGATTATTTCCCGGACTGCTTTCCGAAGCTTAAAGCGGATTAATGTCTTAATGAACTTGGAAATTATGAAGAAAATGGAGATATGTCTTATCTTAAATGTCTCATTCTATTTTTTCCTTTCAGACATAACTCTACCCACAGTTGACAGGGGAAACTTATTAATCATCTCCCCCTCTTACTATCCCCAGATTGACACCTGCTGTCATGGTAACAATATCGACGTTTTCTTTCCATGTGTACATTTTTTTCTAGCAGTACATTTTAATTTATGTAGGGCTACTTCAACTTATTATGTCTCCTATTAGAGGCTGACTGTAAAGCTCGAAACATGTAATGTCGCTTTAAACTGATGTGAATGTTTTGGATAACAAGTTATTTTTAAATTAGTAATTCGCAATGGACTCCAGATAGATTGAAATGTATTTTCGAAAAATTAAGTAAAAACTCCGACAATAAAGTTCGGTGAATGGTCGTGCAACATTAAAGTATATGAATTTTGAAATACAGCAACTTTACTGACCTTCGAAATAGTCACCTCTTATAATTATGCACGGCTGAGTTCTGCGATACATGTTCCGGATATTTCGTACGAAGGTGTGTGGGAAAGCATTGTCGTGTAACTTGAACATCCACCATCACCGAATGTCAATCCTCTACACTTCCTCTTACACTGTCGATTCAAACTCGCTTGGAAAGGAAAAAGATTTGAGGAGTCCTTAGCCTTACACCCTACTTAAGCTCACCAACTTATGCTAAGGACAACATACTGCAACGTATCTCCCTAAAAATATTTCTCGTAATAATGTTGACAGTAATGGTTGTTCAAAATTTAAGTGCGCCAAAAAATAAATTGCTCTGACACGTAATTTAAACTCTGCACAAAATTTGCGTGAAGCTAAGAACTCTAATTGCCGCAAGATACTAACCGGGAGATATATTCCAAGTTATTGGTGTCGCTGCATTTACATTTAAAGTTATGTGCCTGCATTCATAAGTGTAAGGAAATTTAATCGACATACCATAAGCAACGCAAACAACGCACCATTCAATCAAACTACTAAATAGTTTTGACTGTACTGATCCTGCTAATGGTATCCGCTATTGAACATAACTGTTGGGGACATGTTTCACTGATTTAATCCAAGTTGACCACAGCTTGCACAAAATTGCGAAATAAATATAATAAATGAACATAAAAAATCTCAGGGGCGCTTTAGGAGAGCTATAAATGAAAGAAACAAATTTTCACGAAAGAGAAGTTATTTAATCAGCACGTCTCCAACAATTAGTTTCTTTCTTAAAATGGTGGCGGTAACCATAATCGTCGACTGCTGTAAAATAAAACACATCTTACTTTAGTGATTGGAAAATAAAAATGAACTTTGATGAAATAAATCCAATTACGAAATTGAAACGAAATCATTCTTATTATTAGTAAACATTTTACCTTCTGTGCATCTAGAAAGTTCATACAAAATCAGAGCAAAAGGACAATGCGTCCGAACGCTATGACTACCCATCAGAGAGAGAGCAGATCTGCCGACGTCAGCAACCGCTCCGTAACAAAACAAACAAACAAAAAACCAAAAAAATTATTTGTCAAGTAGAATTTTTTTGGTAATATCTGCATTCACATATGCCGCGCGGGAGTTGCGGATCGCGAGGCCTCCCACGTCGGAGGTTCGAATTCTCCCTCTGGCATGGATGAGTGGTGTATGAGTGTAGTTTGTAAGCTACGGACTAATAACCTCGTATTTGGGTCCGATACATTTACAACCAACAATCACATTAAAAATTGTTCCTAGTGTCCTACATCATTTTATAAGGAAAATGCAAAGCATGACAGTTTTTTAATTGTTCATTTTAGCAGTTTCCTTTCCAGGAACCATATGTACAACTACAATATACATCCATATCCGACAGATGACTCGAACCTCTGGTGGGGCAGCCACAATACCATCCTCGCACGGCTGTTCACTAGAAGTAAAAGCAAACTGTCATTGTAGTTGCTTTGACAAAATAAAAATATATCAATTTGACGTAGTCTCTTAACGATCTCTAAAAGGACTAAAACACTAAAACTCTGCAATGCTTGATAATACAAAGTAAAATCAAAAGAATTGAAATATTTTACTTGAAAGAATGTGTGGCATCTACTTTCACCGCCGTAGCAGAGAAAGACTCAATGTGACAGTGTGTTGTCTTGTTAAGTACGTAGTTGCTGCAGGCAGGGTGCAGGAGCAAGTGTTGGTAAGGCGTGAGGCGTGTTGCGCTGCGCGGGCTGCCGCCCCGCAGGCGCGCGGCTGTGTTGCTGTGTCAGCATCCATTTCACGGTCTGCGCCCACGGACGGCCTCCCCGGTCAGCACTCGCCGGCGACCGCCCCTAAATAACGCCGCAGCCACCGCACAGCTGCCGCTGCTCCGCTCTGCTCCTCTGCTGCCCAACTTTCCACTCGACTGCTACAAACGACCACACTTGTGCATATGTACAAATGGTCGATTATAACTAAGTAAAAATATTTCGCTAGCACCGCTTCTTACTGTCGTCAGTGAACAAATGGCAGCTAATGGTGAGGATATTCCGCCGCATGCAAGAAACTTAATTTTTATTATTTTTCCAAAACATGTTCAGCACAAATTGTGCTATCATTTTATTTTTGTTCTTTATATTAGGCTATTTATAAAATCACTTAGTAAGGTACTTATTCTTTGTCGTTGTGGTAATAGTTTTTTTACAATTTTTATTATCATTATTTTTCTTCTCTTTAGTTTGTGGTTGTTATTTTTTCACGTTTTGTTTGTGCTATACATAACAAACACACTAAAAAACAAAGAAGACAACCACTAACTAAAGAGAAGAAAAAGAATCATGACAAGTTTGTAAACAACTATTATTACAGCAAGATATAAGTAGGTTACTTAGTGATTTTATATGTAGCTTAATGTAAAGTAGAAAAATAAACCACCCCACTGTTGATACCACAAAATTTGTTGAAACATGTCATTCCTTAATTTCTCCTGATGAATAACAACTTCAAAAAACTTACGATTATGCAGCCAGGTATCAAATTCGACGTATGCAGATATTTCGGCAGGAGACCACCCCGCCATTTTCAAAGCGAAATTGCAGTGAGGAAACAATATACAATGATCTTTAAAACCTCGGTTGTCAGCAAAGACAACACACATCGAGCAAGCAAGCACACAGTGCCGACACGACCAAAGATGAAACAGCTCAGGACAATAGTTATCAAAGCATCAGGTCGGATTAGTTTATTCCCTCTGTTTTTTGACAAGAGAGAGAGAGAGAGAGAGAGAGAGAGAGAGAGAGAGAGAGAGAGAGAGAGAGAGAGAGCAGGATCCCATGCGGGATTTAAACAAAACCCTCCATCCCTACTCATAGTCTGATTATTTTATCTGTATCGCTTCCTTGATAACACAGTCCCAGTATCTGGAAGTGCATGCCAAAATTTCTGTTTTGTTGTATTCCATAATTCGATGTCATGATAGTGTTCGACCACAGCAGATATGTTTGTCTGTTGTAAACGTGTGTGACGTTTGTGCTCAATACAATGTCCTCAACAGTCTTAATAATTTGACCAACCTATGACAGCCCACACCTACATGGGATAGGTAGATACTCGTCTTGCACAAACCGAGATCATACTTAACGGATCACAACAGTGCCTTAATTTTAGATGGTGGACGAAAAAAATATTTCACTTTTTTTTCGCAAAATGCGATTAACCTTGTTGGAAGTGCTGTCAACATATAGCAGAAAGGCCAGGTGTCAACTCTGTGCTATCATCACTAGCCCGTTGCACATGTGATCGATACCGCAACGCTCTTTTAATCTACCTTTCACTATAGCCATTGGCATGCACTTCCAGCTACTGGGACTATGTTATCAGGGAAGCGAGAGATATAAAACAAGCAGACAGCCTTATTAATAAGGATGGGGGATTTTGATTGAATTACGCATGGCATCCTGCTCTCTCACTTGTCAAAAAACAGAGGGACATAACTAATCCGACCTCATCTGTTGAGAACTGAAGTTTATTATCGATATCCTGGCTGTTTTTATCTTTGGTCGTGTCTGCGCTGTGTGCTTGCTTGCTAAGTATGTGTTGTCTTCTCTGATCACTCATTAAAAACCGAAGTTTTAAAGATCGTTCCACATTGCTTCCGTTCTACAGTTTCACCTTGAAAATGGCGGGGTGGTCTCCTGCCGAAATATGGGCCGATATCGATTTTGACTTGGCTGCATACCCGTAAGTTTTTCGATGTGCCGAAACATGTTTGGGAAAAAATATAAAAATTAAGTGTCCTGCATACGGCGGAATATCCTCACCGTTTGTTTAAGGAAGCACGGAAGAAAGAAGAACAAGTTTCTGCCTTTGACCAAATGCACTTTTTTTTCACTTTTTGCTGTTCATCGTGTCCATCCCTAGAAATTCTGATGTCAGAACCAGGCCTGTTTTCTATATCCTTTCATAGTAACCAAGGATCGATCTCTATTTGCACAAAAATTTTCTGAAAGGATCGCAATGTAATATATAACTTTCTTGATTTCCACATAAATATATTATTGTAAAAAATCGGAAGATGGCAGCTTGTTTCTTGAAACTAGTTATGTCGAAATGAAAGAAATAAAACGAGATCCTGGCAAAAATATGTCCATATCAAAGAAAGTGCTGCATCACTACGATTCTAGGGTTTCATGACCCTTTACATAAAACTGCAATATAAATATACAGAACAACATTTCAGTTCTCTTCATTGTTCGTTAAAATAGGTATTGACAACTTGTACGACAACAATCTAGTCATTGCCCGATTCCGGCATTCTCCAGCATCCCTATTTCACGGTAATAAGTTGTCCTGCACTGACGCATTCCTTTATTCGTTTCGGCATACTGTCTTCTAAATCAGGGGTCCCAAAACTGTTTGAGTCACGGAGCACCTTTAAAAAGTGGAACTGAAGACGGAGCATTAAATTCTGTGTCACAGAATAAATGAAATGACAATATTATTGACGAAGCTAGGTAGTTTCACAATTATAGCCTATTAATTTTCAGCTATGCCAATGTTCATTTTATCCAATAATTTGACATTATACAGAACATCATGCAAAGATAATAAAACCGTAACAAAATTGTGACAATAAAGCAATTGAAAATGAATTAAGCCGAACAGGTGCTGTAGATTCATTTTTTACACAATGATAAGCAGTTATTAGAGACATTGTTACACAAATTTACTTGGTATAAGAAAGGAAAAAAAACTGTTTCATTGAGCAGGATGAGACTGTTTTAATTTGTGCAATGCTACTACGACTCGTTGAATTTTGGACAGTTGCAACGAATATCTTTCACTGCATTGAGATGGGATCTGTATTTTGTTTTATAGAAACGTATGCAGGCAGACTGAACTATTCAGCCACTGAGGCAGACTCATGGAAGATGCTAAATACTCTTATTACTCACTACTCTATACTTTTCTACATGACAGTTCAAGGCGAAAGAGCCCTATATGCGACCTTTGACTCATTTATTTTTTTAAAAAGGATAATAATTTCAATGAAGTAATCGTTGCTTTTCCACAGAGCATATGACATTGTTTCGCGAAGCATCATGTGCTCCAAGAAGCACAGTTTGAGAGACTATGCTCTAGATCACGTATGGACTGTTGGTCCAGACTGACACATCAACGGCGTTTGGCGTAGACCTCTTAGATTATTTGGTGAGTCGTCGTTGGAAGTACAAAACAGCCCTCCTCAATGAATCCAAGACAGGTTCGATAGGGTTTATGACTGGAGAACATGCTGGGTATTCTAATCTTAATATGTCGTTATCATGAAAGAATGCATTCACAAGATGAGTACGATGAGCGCGGTAACAGTCAAGACGAATCCTCACTGAAAATCTGTCGATATGGTGGTACTACACGTCATCGCCGAACAGCAAGTTTCATTGTCTTCTACGGCTACCAGTGGCCTGACGTAATGCCGCCGCAAAACACGAGGGAATCACCATACTGCTGCATTCGCTGAATAGTGTGTCTAACAAGCAGACCACAGGGGTATCGAATTTTAGAATTTTTTTGTTATTTATGGTACGTGAAGTTCAGAACTCAAATAACAATCAGCCAAAGCCACTAGAGGCCACAATCAAAAATTCTCCAGAAAATCGACTTTGAAGATTTGCAAGTACATGTTACTAACCATAACAGTTTCAGCATTGTCGGTGTAGCTCAGGTGGTAACGTTCTGGCCATACAAGTATAGGTTCGTTGGCTCGAATTCTGTGGCGCAAATTGTTTTTCATTTTATTCGAATACTTACACAATTTTAATATCAAATGGAAATTTTTATGAAAACGTGACAAATTTTTGTGTATTCGTAATTTTGTATACTTTAAAAATGGATGTTAGTAATGTTGTTTCGATTAAAAATATAACAAGTTAAATTTTTTACCGTATTGCCTCCCCTATTAGTTGACAAAGGTTGTTTTTGATTGTTCTATTTGTGAAGAGCTACGGCGCTGTTTTTGGAACGTCATCTCCAAACCTACTAATGGCTTTCCAATCAGCTAATCCACTCAGTCGTCGTTTTAGGTAACAAGATGTTCAGCTCGTCTACATACAAATAACTAAAACCTTGCACAACATGTGGACTTAAGGATACCAAAACGTTTCATACAACTGAATTTGAAATTTTGTAATTTTGTTTACAGCCTCCGTGAACTTACTCCTCACATGCAACACTAGCTGCTTGGAAAACAATTAGTAGCTATTGTGATGACTTTCGAAAAACAATATTGTAGCTCCTTACAAACTGAACAATCAAAGACAACCGTCGTCAGTTAGTAGTGAAGCTAATTCTGTTAAAAAATGTAACATTTGTATTAGTGAAACCATCATTATTAACAACCTTTTATCAAACAATGGAAATACCTTAAAAGATTCAACAATATTTTGGAAAGGATAGGTTGCTACTTACTACTGAGACGTCCGATGAGCCGCAGAAAGGCACAAATAACAGAATAAACAAATATGAAGCTTTCGTCTGTTAAGCCTTCATCTGCCACATAGAACACACACACACACACACACACACACACACACACACTCACTCAAACTCGGTTGGGTTCGTGTGAGCGTACGTGTGGTATGTATGGGCTTTCTCTGTGGCTGATGAAGGCTTAACAGCCGAAAACTTCATTTTTGTTTGTTCTGTTATCTATACCTTTCTGCGGCTCATCGGACGTCTGTGTGGTAAGTAGCAACCTATCGTTTCCAAAATATTGCAACAACCTTTTATAAAATATAGAAAATTACGAATAAGCAAAAATACATGGATTGTTAATAAAAATTACCATTACGTGTTAAAATGGTGTAAGTATTCGAAAAGAACGAAAAAAATCTCCACGGAGAGAATCGAACCACCGACCCCATGCTTATTAGGCCAAAACGCTATCACCTGAGCCTCACCGACAGACGAAGAAAATGTCGATTTTCTCGGAAATTTTTGAGAGTCTTGTTGAATGGGTTTAGCTGATTGTTATTTAAGTTCTGAGCTTCACTTACCATAAATATACTCCTGGCCATTAAAATTGCGACACTACGAAGATGACGTGCTACAGACAGGAAATTTAACCTACAGGAAAACGCTGTGATATACAAATGATTAACTTGGCTTTTCAGAGCATTCACACTAGGTTGGCGCCGGTGGCGACACCTATAACGTGCTTACATGAGGAAATTTTCCAACCGATTTCTCATACACAGCCACGGCGGATTAGCCGCGCGTACTGGAGCGCCGTGTTGCGGTGCGGGCGACCGTCCGCCGTCGGGGTTTCGATTCCCCCATCGGGCATGGGCGCTTGTGTTGTCCTTTGTTTACTTCACCTTCAGGTTAAGTAGTTTATAACCTAAGTACTAATAACCAAGCTGTTGAGTCCCATAGATTTACAAACATTTGAGGAGGAGAAATGCGTAGTATCACGTTTCCGACTTTAATAAAGGTTGTATTGTAGCCTATCGCGATTGCGGTTTATCGTATCGCGACATTGCAGCTCGCATTGGTCGCTATCCAATGACTGTTAGCAAAATATGGAATCGATGGAGGTAATACGGAACACCATGGTGGATCTCAACGACCTCGTATCACTAGCAGTCGAGATGACAGGCATGGCTGTAACAGATCGTGCAGTCACGTCTCAGTCCTTTAGTCAACAGATGGGGACGTTTGCAAGACAACAACCATCTGCACGAACAGTTCGACGACGTTTGCAGCAGCATGGATATCACCTCGGAGATCATGACTGCGGTTAACCTTGACGCTGCAGCACAGACAGGAGCGCCTGCGATGGTGTACGCAACGACGAACTTGGGTGCACGAATATCAAAAGTCTTTTTTTTTTCGGATGAATCCAGGTTCTATTTACAGCATCATGATGGTCGCATCCGTGTTTGGCGACATCGCGGTGAACGCACATTGGAAGCGTGTATTCGTCATCGCCATACTGCCGTACCACCCGGCATGATGGAATGGGTTGCCATTGGTTACACGTCTCGGTCACCTCTTGTTCGCATCGACGGCACTCTGAACAGTGACCGTTACTTTTCAAATGTGTTACGACCCGTGGCCCTACCCATCATTCGATCCCTGCGAAACCCTACATTACAGCAGGATAATGCACGACCGCATGTTGTCGGTCCTGTACGGGACTTTCTGGATACGGAAAATAATCGACTGCAACCCTGGCCATCACATTCTCCAGTTCTCTCACTAACTAAAAAGTCTGGTCAGTGGTGGCTGCGCCACAATACGCCAATCACTTCTCTTGATGATCTATGGTATCGTGTTGAAGCTGCATGGATATCTGTACCTGTACACGCCATCCAAGCTCCATTTGACTCAATGCCCAGTCGTATCAAGGTCTTTATTATGGCCAGAGGTGGTTGATCTGGGGACTGATTTCTCAGAACCTATGCACCCAAATTGCATGAAAATGTATCACGGCAGTTCTAGTAAAATATATTTGACCGATGAATACTCGTTTATCATCTACATTTCTTCTTGGTGTAGCAATTTAATGGCCGATACCCATGTTGTCTTATTGTAAGGCATTCAGCCTAATCATGCTGCCTCTATAAAAAAAAGTCTCTGAGGACTGTCTGGCTGATAGCAGATATAAGTCTCTTCTCGTAATAGAACCTGATGTAAATTCTGGCGAGACCATTCGACATGCTGATTGTCCCATCTGTACCAAGCTGCATGGTGACTGGGTCCCAATGCTGTTCCTCGCCATGGACGTAGGGAGTAAAGTTGCATGTCATGCAATGAAACATGTTGTCCTTTGGCTTCACGAAAATCATTATTCAGTGTTGTTATGTTCCTCTCATGGTTCCTCTAAACTGATACACGTACATAGCGTTCATCAGCCTGTAACACTATGGCTCTTTATTCTTTATTATTATTCTTTTAATGGGTTTGGAAAACAATGTTTCCTATTAGGAAGACAGCGAATTGGTATATGATTTTCAAAATATAAAAATATTTGTCTTCGCCACGGACCCAACGTTGAGACAATCGGCCTGACGATGATCTCAGCGTAGATCGAAAGCGGCATCGTAGAATAGTGGTCTTGGGGTCAAGCGCTCGTTTGGAAACCGACGGGTCGCGGGATCGAAATGCTGGCGGTTCTCGGATTTTTTCAGTCTGCGTTTTAAACCATCACCTCTCAACGATGTGAGGAGTCGCCACAAACGACACGTGATTCGGATTCCACATTAAGCTGTAGGTCCCCTTTCCTCGGTTGGATAACTGGGGTAGACTAGGGACACGCAAGTCGCCGAAGTGGCGACCAATTGAAAGACTTGCACCAGGCAAATGAGCCATACGAAATTATTATTATAGAATTATTTTAAAATTTTACTATTATATCGATTTTTATTAGTCTATTATGTTCATGCTTATGATATTGTTTATAGTGATTGTTTTGTTATTCCTTTTCATGTAATGTAATCCATGCATTATATCCTTTGATTGTTTTGTGTTAATGTTCGTGTTTATAATATTTGTGAGACTTTGTAAATACAAATTATTTATTATACCTAATGTCAAACTTGAGGCCGTGGCGGAATAGCCGTGCGCACTAAGGCCGTCGGGGATTCTAATTCTCCCTCGGACATGGGTGTTGACCTTAGCGTAAGTTAGTGTAAGTAGTTTGTAAGCCTAGAGACTGATGACCAACGTTGTTAAGTACCTTAGATTTACAAACATTTCACAATTTTTTTAGTAACGGTTCCAACTAAAAGGCGGTGGTTTGGCGGGAGAACATTCGATAAGATGCGTATGATTAGTCGAGTATCAGTATCAGTATTAGTAGAATATGTGAGTGGAGTCTGTCCAGAGCAGTGATCACAGTAAAATAACTGTGAACTGAATACTGCTTTGGGGCCGTTAAAGGCACTAAAATTGCTTTACGAATCATCTGAAGTGCCTGGGATGGGTATTTGACATTAAGAGCTCGCATTATAAATGTTATGTCAACAAGAAGGTGATCATATTGTTGTTGTGGTGTTCAGCCCCGAGTCGTTTTTGGAGCAGGTCTTCAAATGTTTGTTAAGCTAATGGGACTTAACTGCAGGGTCATCAGTCCCTAAACTTACAAACTACTTATAAACTAACTTATACTAAAGACAGCATAAACATTCATGACGGAGGGGCCATTCGGACCCCCGATGGGGCACGGCCTCTCGCATTGGAGCACAGCGCCTCAATGCGCTCGGAAACTCCGCTGCGGCTGCAGCTCGCTATTTGAATCTGCTTACTGTATTCGTCTCTTGGTCTCCCTTTCCGATTTTTACCCCACACACTTCAATAATAGCTGCACGATTCCTTGATGCCTCAGACTGTGTGCAAAAAATCGATCCCTACTTTTAGTCGAGGTATGCCAGAAATTCCTTATCTCTCCAATTCAGTACCACCTCATTAGTTGCCCCATATACCAAACCAACCTTCAGGGTTCTTCTATAGCACCTCATTTTAAACCCTCTATCCTTTTCCTGTACGAGATATTTATCGTCCAGGTTTCACTACCGTACAAGGCAACACTCCACACAAATGTCTTCAGAAAATTCCTAAAAAATTAATTAATATAAAATTTCAATAAATTTCGCTGTTACACAAACGCTCTTTTTCCGAGTGCCATTCTACATTTTGTATGATATGTACTGCGAGTTTCAAACCAACTGCCCAAACAACAAAACTCATCTATCACGATTATTGTTTCCTCGCCTGATCTAATTCCTTCAGCATCGCCTGATTTTCGTAGACGGTATTTCATTACCCTTGTTTTGCTCTTCTTAATGTTCATCTTGTACGCACCTTTCATAATACTGTCCATTCCGTTCAATTAATCTTCCAGATCCTTCACTGTCTCTGACAGAATTACAATGTCATCGGCCAATCGCAATGTTTACATTTATTCACGCCGAACATTAATTCCTTCCAAATATTTATCCTTGTTTTCCTACACAGCTTGTTCAATGTACAAACTGAATATTATCTGAGAAAGGCTACAACCCTTCCCAATAACGGTGTCCCTTTCATGCACTTCGACTTTAATATCTGCTTTCTGGCTTTGTACATGTTGTATGTAACATTCAGTTCTATTTATTTTATCTTGCCGATTTCATAATTTGAAAGAGTATATTCCAATCAACATTTTCAAAAGCTTTCTCCAAATTTGTAACGGTTAGATATATAGGTTAGTCTTTCCTTAATCTGTATTCTAAGTTGTAAGGTGAATCCAAATGTATCTTCCCCGACGTCAACTTCTATCAACTTTTACAAGCTAACTCATAAAAACTGATGGTCCTATAATTTTTACATTCGCTGTGCCTGTTTTTTTTCCACCTGTCTCATACATCTTGTGCACTTGGTAAAGTAGTTTTGTCATGGCTGGTACTTCCAGAGACTGCAGTAGCTCCGAGGGCATATCATGTACTCCAGGGGCCTTGTTCCAACTTAGGTCTTTCAGAGCTCTGTCAGTTTCTTTTCTCAGTATAGTATCCTCTATTTCATCTGCATCTACTCCCCTTCCTACAATATTGTCTATCAGTTCATTTCCTCTGTACAGCCACTCTGTGTACACAAACGTTTGGTATGGTGAGTCTGACAGCCGTCATGTATTTAATAAAATGCATCTTCATCCATTAGATGATTTATTAAATTTTTAAAATCGACGTTTCGCTCTAGGACCATCATCATAGGTAACTACACAAAAATACAGAATAAATGTAATCCATGAACACAATATAAAAGACAGTAAGGAGCAAAATAGCACACATAGGATAGAAACGTGAAAGTATCAAACTACTTTGTGTTATAAGTACTTACAAGGTATTAAAACAGGTTAGTCAACAGCATTAAATAAAATGAATCTGGCTGAAAACAGCTGGAGTCACTATGATAAAAAATTACACACGTCATACTAGATTATCCTAGCAGTCAAACAAACATAAAATACAAGAATTGACTGAGAATAATAAGGAGTGCACTATGCTAATTGCATGACTCAAAGACCATCAGAACCTATGCTATCGAAATTGGTTATACAATTATGCTATAAAACTTCCTGGCAGATTAAAATTGTGTGCCGGAACCGGGACTCGAACCTGGGACCTTTGCCTTTCGCGGGCAAGCGCTCTACCACTGAGCTACCCCGACACGACTCACGATGCCGCCTCACAACTTTACTTCCGCCAGTACCTCGCCTCCTACTTTCCAAACTTTCCAATTTTAATCTGCCAGGAAGTTTCATATCAGCGCACACTCCGCTGCAGAGTGAAAGTTTCATTCTGGAATTATGCTATAATTCATAATGAGTTTGGAGTATCTTTGGAAATACTTTGATTACAGCCTATGTAAACAAAACTATAAAGTGGAGTGATCAACAAGTTTCTAAAAATAGGTGTACATGAAAAGATTATGACAACAAATGAAATGTGATACAACTGAACATTAACACAACTTCCAACATTAAATGCTATCTACATAAATATGTTGTGTTACTAGTGACAAAACGAGAGTGATCATCGTCTTAAAAAGGTTCACATTACAACAAAATCAATAGTTACATAAACAACCTTAATCCCACTGTAGTGCAAATTGAGTCTTATATATGAGATGAAGAGTAAAACTATGAATAAATTAAATGCCACTATGGAGTAGATCATTAACACCGAGCCTTAATCGTTGTGAAAAAAGAGTAGAATAGTAGACACTGAGCTTACAGTGACAGTTTACTATAGGGCAATAACTTTAATTTCTTACAATGTTGGAACTGAATTGCTTCCTGATTTAAATAATAAAGTATGAGAACTTGAGGATACTTAATTCCTACAAAGGGATTCCAATCTCAGGGGCTATCTTATGTAATAGCCATAAAGTTTAAATAATTATAAAAATGGCACGTAAAATATAGAAAAATAAATCATAATCATAAAGTTTCTTGTCATAATGAAAAATATTTCACGTTATATCATAGGCTGTTTATAATGGCATAGACATGAGGCAACATGTATCTTTTCCACTTATTAATATGTGGATATAACAATGTCAAGAAATAAAGCATTTCGATATACCACTATATAAAGGGATTATATCCACAGAGTTGTTGATTCTATAAGAATGTCGTAATAGTAGTAATAAAAGCTAATAATATTACATGATGAAAATTCAGCTATAAAACTGTATGCCCTATAAAATACAGTTTAAAATCACTATACATGTGTTGTACATAATTCGGAGTAACAGTAGTTAACATACTAGTTGAAATAAAAATATATATCAAGAAATACATCACAAACACCACAAACATTATGGATTTAGACAAATGAAAGTTAAGTATTTACATAGACAGATCACAATTATTCTTATTGTAGTAACAAGACAGATGACCTTCTATAGTGAACTTTAAAACAGACTGTTAATGGCTCTTGGTAGTTATGATAGTAGACGTGTGTTAAAAGAAATGTATTCTCAAGAAAAATTTATAGGATGACATAGAAAAATTGACCAACTGCAAGGAACAGAGTAATGTAGTTATAAGAAAAGAAGTAACAATGAATTGTAGTATACACAAAATTTATGCTAGGATTAACAAAAGTAATAAACAAGGTAAAAAATGATTACACATACCATTTAAAGAGAAAGTAAGTTCACTATAAAATGCAAGAGAGTTCATAGATCACCTGTTAAAAGGACAGTTTTTCTAAGTTTTATTTAGTGATATTAAACTCAAAAATGTTGTATTAATATAGAGATATAATAATCTATCAACAGTTAACACAAAATCACATAACTTGTGACTTAGCATAATTAATGCTAATATAAGTATGTTAGTTTCAACTTTGCATAATGTAGTATTGATAAAGAGGTATATTCAGATACCGGTACCTAAAATGTATAGGGAAGAATCTAATACTAGATAGCAGTAAGCATGATGCAGGAGAACCAAGGATAATATATCTAAAGTATATTTCACATATTATGAAACTAACAATATTGTAATAAAAATGTAATATAACATTAAAATGAACCCTCATTATATCAGATATGAAAGTGGTATCGATCGGTTTTGGTCCTCGTGAATCATGCTTACTACGTTTGTGTAGTTATCTATGATGATGGTCCTAGACTGAAACTAGTCGATTTTCAGGATTTAATAAAACAGATGACGGTTGAAAATGCCTCTAAATACTCTTTCCACCATTTAGATTTCCGTTCTTTGCTGAGAACTGGTTATCCATCTGAATTTTTCTCGTTTCCAACTGTCTCTCTTATTTTTCTGTAGGCGGTATTTATGTGTCCCCTAATTATACATTCTTCTATGTAGTTGTATTAAGCCTATAGCCGCTACTGCTTAGCCATTTTGCACTTCCTATCTATCTCATTTCTTAGTCGACTGTACTCCAGTTTACTTGCTTCATTTACTGAATTTTACATCTTCTCCTTTCATCGGTACAATCTAGTATTTTGTGTGATATCCAAGGATTTTTTGTAGTTCTTGGCTTTTTACGTATTTGAAGCTCTTCTACCTTCATTATTTAATCTCTCAACGATATCAGTTCCTCTTCTACTGCTTTATTTACCAATGTATAGATCAATTGTTGCCTAAGCTGCCTCTGAAATTGTCAAGAACTTCAGGTTCCTTAAATTTATTCAGGTCCTATCTCTCTATTTTCCTATTTTTCTGCAGTTTCTTCGGTTCCAGCTTACAATTCATAACCAATAATGTATGGCCGGAGTCTATATCTACCCCTGACTATGTCTTACAGTTTAAAATATGGTTCCGAAATCTATATTGTACCATTATGAAATCTATCTTGTTGCTTCCTGTGTCTCCTGGTCCTTCCCACGTATATAAGTTTTGTGATTCTTAAACGAAGTGTTTGTTATGAATAAATTATGTTCTATGTAAAATTCTACCACACGGCATCCTCTTTCATTCCTTTACCCGTCCATATTCATCTATTATATCTCCATTCCTTCCTTTACGTACTTCCAATTTCCAGACACCCATTACAATTACGTTTTCCTTTTGCTTTTCTTTGGTCTCCTCAAAATCGTCAGAGTTAGCATACAAACATACATTACTGTGGTCGGTATTGGCACCAGATATACCTTGACTGTGATAATGCTATCAGTGTGCTGTGCATTGCACTATAGCCGCATTTCTATTTCCTTATTTATTATCAGACCTACCCCTGTAATACCCCAGTTGATTTTGGGTTTATAGTACTGTACTAATGCCTACTAATGCCCACTATATCTAACGTCAAACAATCCATTTTCTTTATAACTAATTCTTTAACTACCCTACACGATTCAGGAATCTAACATTGCACACTACGATCCGTAGAATGTCAGTGTTGCCTTTCATGATGATGACATGCTCTTAAGTATTCTTCGTCCGGAGATCCGACTAGGAAACTATTTAACCTCCGGAGTATTTTATCCAAGAGGATGGCATCGTCACATATTCATACAGTAGAGCTGCCCGACCTCGGAAAAATTTACGACTGTAGTTTCCGCTCGTTTTGAGCCGCTCGCAGTAGCTGTATGGAAAATCCACATTAACTGATGTTACAAGGCCAGATCTGCCAATCATCCAGACTGCTTCCCTGCGACTACAGAAAAGGCTTTTGCCCCTCTTTAGGAACCGCCTCTCCACAGATACCCTTCCGCTGTGGTTGCACCTATCTGTATCGTCGAGGCACGCAAGCCACCCCACCTCGGCAATGTCTTTGGTTCATGGGGATAGAAGGTCTCTAATTACAACAGCAGGACGCTCTGTTTGCCGCCAAAAAGTATGCCCGACAAGATTCTCAAGTAATATTCAATTTATTTTTGTAATATTGCATGAACGAGTTATTTGTATTCTTCTTGTAATAATAAGTGCTTAATTTGAACTGGTGTAAACTCGACTAATTGGTCCTCTGTCATTGATCCAAGTAGGATACTTTACCATGTTATTATGAACTATCCGAGACTTCCGTATTGAAACCACCAAAGTAAATTAATATTTACAATATTAATTTGAAAAGTGCGTGGCAGTTTAGTTAGGTCAGTAGCGTAATGATACTTGTAATTTTTATAAGGTTCTGTTATACTCGGTTGCTATGGATATTTAAAAGGGTTTCTATTTTTTATTTCTATTGTAAAACACTTTATAAAAAAATCTGTACTGAATGGAAGGGATTTGATTTCTTGCTACTTTCTGTAAAAATATTTGTTGCTATGTTTCAAATTCAAAGCTAGCTCAGTAAGGTAAAATTTTACTTAAAGGCCCGCAGTTGGTATGAGTATCATTACAACACAGCTCCATATAATTCGAGATCAAATGATTTTTAGTTTTTTTAAGCTAGTATTTAACAAAGGTATATGGAATTCTGAAGGTATCGGGGGTAAAATATAGGGAGCGAAGATTTATATTCAACCTATACAAAAATCAGACAGTGGTTACTAGAGTCGAAGGGCAAGAAAGGGACGCAGAGGTTCGGAAGGGAGAAAGACAGTGTTGTAGCTGTTCCCCATTGTTGTTCAATCTTTACACTGAGCAGGCAGTGAAGGAATGGAAGGGGAAGTTTGGAGAGGGCATTAAAGTGCAGGGAGAAGAAATAAAACCATTGCGGTTTGCCGATGACATAGTAATTCTGTCAGAGACCGCAAAAGATCTGGAAGAGCAATTGAATGGGATGGACAGTGTCTTGAAAGGAAGATATAAGATTAACATTAACAAAAGTTAAACGAAGGTAATGGAATGTAAAGTCCGAAAATCAGGCGATGCTGAAGGAATTAGATTAGATAATGAGACAATAAAAGTAGTAGATGAATTTTGTTATTTGGGTAGCAAGATAACTTCTGATGGCCGAAGTAACGAAGATGTAAAATGCAGCACGGCTATGGGAAGAAAAGCGTTTCTAAAGAAGCGAAACTTGTTAACATCCAATATTAATTTAATGTTAGAAAGTCCTCTCTGAAAGCATTTGTCTGGAGTGTAGCATTGTATGGGAGTGAAACGTGGACGATAAGGAGTTCAGAAAAAAAGATGACAGAAGCTTTTGAAATGTGATGCTACAGACGAATGATGAAAATTAGATGGGTAGCTCGCGTAACTAATGAGGAGATGCTTAACCGAATCGGGGAGAAAAGGAGTTTCTGGCATATCCTGAATAAGAGAAGGGATAGATTGGTTGGACACATTCTGAGACATCAAGGGATTGTCAACTTAGCATTAGAAGGAAGCGTGTGGGGTAAAAATCGTAGAGGGAGACCGAGGGACGAATATAGTAAGCAGAATTAAAACGATGTAGGTTGCCAAAAGTATTCTCAGACGAAGAGACTTGCACGGGACAGGGTAGCGTGGAGAGCTGCATCAAACCAGTCTGCGGACTGAAGACCACAACAACAACATATGGAACCTATCACCCTGCATTTATTCCGATTTCGAAAATACTGAAATATGATGATAGTAAAATTCTAGCCTTATACACAGATTTAATATCTATACAGCATCATTGAGTGTAGTAACAAGTCCCTGATGAGTTAACTGATTTTTACGAAAAATATTCTTAAATAATTCCAATATCACTGATATCTTATTCCTGAATGAAAAATTATTAAATACCACTTCCCCTTTTATTTTCAGAAAATCTTTCACATGGAAACACTGTCCTTACTTAGCCACACGTTTCAGTTACAATTTTAGTTTCTTACTTACGAACCTCGAGATTGCCACTGAAATCCAGGAAGGCTGAAAAATAAGTTATAGTTAAGACTTTTTCTATCTTATACCTCCCTGCCCTGATTTCTAATAATTTTTACATTTAATTTTGACGCGTAATCTTTGCGGCGTTTGGAAATCTCGATCGTTGACCGTTGGCAGCATCCGCTGGTAACGTATTAGCCGAAACTTCTCATATACACAAGGTGATAATTGGGTGATTTAAGTCCAAATGATGTAAATGCAAATTTAAAATATATTGTTATAATTTGTATCACTTTTAAAATAATTCAGATTACACACACTTTTAACATCGTTGGTTCCCTTATCGTACATAAAGAAACAATCTAACAGCGCTTTTACTATCGCAAGCACATGACACATAAAGGACAAGCATAAGACAACACCATCCCGATTCTTTTTCATACATCTTATTATATAGTAAATACTTATAAAGACCACAATAATTATGATTGTCCATTTGTAATCATTATTCTCTGTGCGTCACATTAATTTCTCTGGTTACAAGCATCATATACACTAGTGGCACGTCGAAACACTTCATTGCTTAAAACAAAAGTTTATTATTCACGAACAACAGTCAAAAATTGGAAGGACATTATAGTAGGTTGATACAAATCTCTTATAATTTCTGTGTTTGACTGTGATTGACTAATACGTGTTAAAGTCAGAGCAGTATATTCACAAGTTATCAAAAGTTTGTTAAATTGAGATTATTTGCATTTGAATACTAGTCTCTTGTTGGTTACGAATTTTGGACTTAGTCCTGTATAAGGAACAGGTCATATTCAGGGTGCTCACCTTATTTACATTAAGTAAGAAAATCAAAACCAATTTTCAAATGATAATAAGACAGCCCTCGATAGCACAGATAAAATCAATTTTACTACTAGGAGTGCCTTCATCAGAAACTACTAAAAAGGTCTGTAACACAAATTACAATATTTTCAAAAGAGAATTGCAGACAAATGAACATAACATCGGTGGAGCCATCTAGCATCCGTAGTTCAAACTGAAATTTTGAATGCTAAATGTTAGAATAGTATTTTATATAAATAAGACAGATGGCTTATGCGTCTTTTTAAAGATAAAAGTTAGCTGAGCGAAACAGTGTGCATATAAACATTATAAACATTTTTGATGTACCTGTTCAGTGTCGTAGTCAGATATAACTGAATTTAATCGAAAACTGTACCGTGCTATGGGAAATCAGTTAGCTGGTATCATTGCCGGCATTTTCATCAACTTTTTGTGAGCAAAACTCTTCCACAGTTTCTCGTCTACAACTCTAAGCATTCTCTTCTGTTTCAGATATGTCGATGACATTTTTGTCAACCACCAAGGATCTAACGATGGTATTGCCCACATTTTCAATCTCTACAATGCACTTAACGAGAATATGCCTTTCACCTGCGAACTAGAGAATAAGCAACAAAAAAAAAAAAAAAAAAAAAAAAAAAAAAAAAAAAAAAAAAAAAAAAAAAAATTCGAATGTTTGTAGAACTTATGGGGCTTAACTAGGGGACATCAGTCCCTAAGCTTACAAACTACTTATGAACTAGCTAAGACTAAGGACAGCACAAACATCCATGCTCGAGGGGGGATTCGAAACCCCGACCGTAGTGTCGAGAATAAGCCCCGTGGCCTAAACTTTCTTGACTTGACGTTAACTAATACTGATCAAATTGTGCCTGCCTCTTCCATGCACCTTCAATGTCATAACATTATTCATTTCTGCTATCTACAGAGCTACTTTTATTCCACTCTCGAAAGAGAAATTCGAAGAAGAAATAAATCTGATCAAAATGATACGAATCAATAACGAATACAAATCCTTAAAAAGTAAACTATAAAATGAGCTAATACACTTGGCACTTTCATCAACGAGTCAAGATGAGAAGAAAATTTTTTTCTCCATTCATTTTCTGGGGCCCATCTCCTATCATATTCAACGGCTTCCTCGTGACAAATACAAATGCAACGCAGTCTTTTCTAAAAATAATTGTTATGAAGGTTATTCAAAATTTAAAATCAACCTGTTCTCCTTTAAACGATTCCAGAGTCTACAAAATTATTCTTAATATATAGGACAAACAGGACTTGCATTTAAAGTCATATACAAGAACATTTTTTGGGACAAAAACGCATTGGTGTATTTTACGGCCCACTTTAGATTTGCCTGAAGTTTTATGATGTTTTTTCAAACGTTGCGGACAATAATAATAATAAATTATGGACGATACGATAACAGCTCTACTATTGTGATAATATCTATGCACCCAACATGTAATATTCTTTCTGGCCGTAATTTAAGAAACAGCCAAAGATATTTGATATTTCAGTTTAGCTTTGACAAACTTACTCTTTTGGACCTTTTACTCCTTTACACTATTACTGTAATATCTACCCCACGTTTTCATTATCTTTTTCCGTCAGAATATAAACACATGTCTTGCTCTGGTAGTTTGTTCTAAGTTTATTTTCTTTGCCTGTACTGGTAACGAATGACTATAGCCTGGAAGAAGACAGCATAAATTTGGCGTTTGGAAATCAGTCACGTGGTATACCGAAACCTTGCTCGAAACTCTCTTTTGCATACGCCATCTTGCTTACTTTATTTGAATAGCGAATATTAATTACTTATTCTCTTCTGGTGAAATTAGTATGTAGCCTCGTACGAGAATGGCAGTTGGAGGATATATCTTTCAGACAGTAAATTGATATAAGCTTCTAGAATACAGGGTGTTACAAAAAGGTACGGCCAAGTACATGCATAAAATATCTAGAAGAGCGGATAGAAGAGGTTGATGCTATTGAAGTTTTAGGATTCCAACTTCATAATAAATTCATTTGGGACGAGCATAATACAGAACTGCAGAGACGCCTTCCGATGTCTGTATTTACACTTCGAGTGTTAGCAGACGTAAGAGATATTAAAATAGAAAAAAAGCTTGCATAAGTAGCTTACTTTCATTCCATAATTAGGTATGGTATAATATTTTTGAGGTAATTATTGAAATAAAACACAAGTTTTTAAAGTCGTGTAATGTGTATTATGTGTGGAGAAACTTAGAGACAAATAGAAGTCTCTTCTAAGAACTGGGTATACTGACTACTGCCTCTTGGCACATACAGGATGTTACAAGAAGGTACGGCCAAGCTTTCAGGAAACATTCCTCACACACAAAGAAAGAAAATATGTTACGTGGTCTTATGACCGGGAACGCTTAATTTCCATGTTAGAGCTCATTTTATTACTCCTCTTCAAATCATATTAATCATGGAATGGAAACACACAGAACAGAACGTACCAGCGTGACTTCAAACACTTTGTTACAGGAAATGTTCAAAATGTCCTCCGGTAGCGAGGATACATGCATGGAATACCTGATGCGCTGATGCAGCCCTGGAGAATGACGTATTGCATCACAGACATTCACAATACGAGCACGAAGAGTCTCTACATTTGGTACCGGGGTTTCGTAGGCAAGAGCTTTCAAATACCCCCATAAATGAAAGCAAAAGGGTTGAGGTCAGGAGAGCTTGGAGGCCATGGAATTGGTCCGCCTCTACCAATCCATCGGTCACCGAATCTGTTGTTGAGAAGAGTACGAACACGTCGACTGAAATGTGCAGGAGCTGTTGTTGTGTCGTACTTGTAAAGGCACATGTTCTAGCAGCACAGGTAGAGTATTCCATATAAAATCTAGATAACATGCTCCAGCGAGCGAAATACTAAAATGAGCTCTAACGTGGAAATTAAGCGTTTCCGGACACATGTCCAAATAACATATTTTCTTTCTTTGCGTGTGAGGAATGTTTTCTGAAAGTTTGGCCGTACCTTTTTGTACCACCCTGTATAGTGCTACAGAGTAATGCTGAAGATTAAATGGGTAGTTGCGTAATCAGTGATGAGATACAGAGAAGATTATGTGGCGTATCTTGCTTAAAAGTAGGGATGGGTGGGTAGTGAACGTCCTAAGGCATCGGGAACATTCAACATGGGTATAGAAAGGAAGTAAAAATGAATGTTATTCACAGAGCCGGCAGCGGTGGCCGCGGGGACTGAGGCGCTCCATTCACGGTCTGCACGACCAATACGGTCGGGGGTTCGAATTCCCCCTCGAGCATGGATATTTGTGCCGTCCTTAGTATAATGTAGTTCGTAAGTAGTTTGTAAGTTTAGGGACTGATGACCCCGTAGTTAAGTTCCATAAGCTTCACAAACATTTGAACATTATTCACAGAAAACCAGCCTTGCACAGGTGGAGAGTAGTATGGAAAACAGTCTTCAGACACGAGACAATAACTACAACGTTTTTCTGTTCTGATAGCTTCAGTCGTCAACTGTTGAAACCAAATAAGGCAAAATGCTCAGTTTTAGTTCCTTAATTGAAAATTATATTTGTCTGTAGGTGTTCTGTTGACGTTAAAATGAAACATGACATAAACCTAGAAATTATAGAAATGGAAGTGTACACACCTTTTCGTTTACTCTGAACTGCTCTGTAAGGAGGATCAATATCGAATTAAATCAGCTGCTCAGGATGGATGCTGGATCAGGCATGAGTGTGGTTGCAGTGGACACTCTTGTTAGGTGGGACTTCACTAGGCATGGTCTGAATCTTAGAAGGAAAGGGATGGCAACAAAGTACCTTAGTGGAAACACTGAAACTCATTGGAGCAGCTCTTATTTAGGTGTCCAGTAAGTAGCTCAGACAGGCAGGTCCTAAAGACGTTTAAATGCATCGCTAGATTCTCAAGAAAGTAAAGCAAAATATACTGTTAGTACATTTAAAAAAAAATCAAAGATGTTCAAATGTTTGTAGAGCTTATGGGACTTAACTACGGGTTCATCAGTCCCTAAACTTACAAACTACTTACGAACTAGGTAACACTAAAGACGGCACAAATATCAATGCCCGAGGGGGGATTCGAACCCCCGACGCGCCTCAGCCGGCTCGACCACCGCGGCCGGCTAGTATATTTCACCAAAATATTGCGGGATAAAAGAATGAAGTAGATAAGCTTCTGGCTTGGGCGGAAGATATAGAAACTGAGGATGTAACACGTGAACTGAACTTTCAATGATAGAGCAAAATGATAGAGGATAACATATGACAGCTTATGTAAGCAGCGAATATAAGGAAAAAGAAGGTGTTGCCATACACGTCAAAAGTTATCGTTATATGAAATACGAGGGTTGGAAATTAATTAGTGGCCACACTGGCATGATGACACTGATAGTACACATTGTTAACATGCCTATATCACCTCCATGCAAATTGACTCGCCCGTCCCATGTCATCGGCGTGCGCACAATCGAGGAAAACACAGACACTTGTGAGCGAATGGTTTAACCTAACGGTGTAACTATGTTTTCGAAACAGGAACATCGAAATTGGATCAAGATTGAATGTTCCAAAGGTCGTACAGCACGACAGTGACATCAAGGTCTTCAAGAGGCTTGTGGGAATTCGACCCACCCATCATTTCGGACGACAATGCGCGGGCGCATACAGCGCAAGCTGTGGCTGCTGTGTTCGGTCGATGTGTGTGGGAAGTACTGTACCATCCACCTTACCCCCTGGAGTTATGTTCTTGTGACTTTGATTTGATTCCGAAGATGTAGGAACCGCATCGTGACATTCGCTTAAGAACTGTCTCCGAATTTCGACTGGCAGCAGACCACTGCATTCGCACCATAAACAGAACAGGCTCTGCTAACGGTATACTATGTCTTGCGTCTTGCACATATCTGGCAACAGGTTCTACACATCGCTGGAGACTATTTCGAATGACAGTAACAGGAGCAAACATTTAACACTTTTGTATCGCTACTGAATAAATAGTTGACACTATTTAAGTTCCAACTCTCATATTTAGAAACAAAAAGTTTAGTGTAGAACAGCTAATAGAAAAATGTTCCTATGAGCTTGAAACGATGACACAATTATAACTGTAACTGCTTTTAGGTCTCTATCAGGAATTTTTCGGCCGTTTCTGAAAAAAAGGGATTCGATGTTATGCTGTCAGACAGGTCGAAGCATATTATTATCTGTGGGGATTTCGGTGTTGATTCTCTAAATGAGTGTAATAGGACTATTGATCTTGAAACATACCTAGTTCTTTCAGTTTAATATATGTTAATGATTTCCTTCTCAGGTAGTGAAGGACAGCAGCCCATTAGTAAACAACATTTAACAGCATAAATGATTTAGATATCTGCATGGGGCAAAAATTAACAACTGACCTTGAATTACGACAAATATGAGTTCATCCATATGAACACTAAAAGAAGTCCGTTAAACACATTACACGATAAATCAGTCAAACCTAGAGGCCGTAAATTCTACTAAATACCTAGGAGTAACAATTACGAACAACTTAAACTGAAAAGAACACAGAGAAAATATTGTCGGGAAGACGAACCAAATACATCTTTTGCTTTGGCAGCACACTTAGAATAGGCAACAGTTCTACTAAATAAACTGCCTACACTACACTTGTGCGTCCCATTTTGGAGTATTGCTTACCAGGTGGAACTGACGGCCGATTTAGAAAAAGTTCAGAGAAGGGCAGCTCGTTTTGTAAAATCGCGATATAGGGGAGAGAGTGACACGGAAATGATGCACGAGTTCGGGTGGAAATCATTAAAAGAAAGGCGTTCTTTGTTGCGTCGAGGTCTATTTACGAAATTTATTTCACCAACTTTCTCTCCAGAATGCGAACATATTTTGTTAACAACCACCTACATAGTCAGACATGATAATCGTAATAAAATAAGAGAAATCAAATCGAAAATAGCAAGATTTAGGTGTCCTTCCCGCGAGCTATTAGAGAATGGAACAATAGGGAATTATCATGAAAGTGGTTCGATGAACCCTCTGCCACGCACTTCAGTGTGACTTGCAGTGTCTCTATGTAATGTAGAAACGCTTATCCTGATGAGAATGATCTTTCTGATCACGATGCACACCTAGTTACAGTTTATGACGTAGCTCTAAACACTAATGTAACAGTGCGTCAGGAAGACTAGTAATATAGAATGTATACCAAAGTTAGGGAAATACACTAATATTTAAAAGGGTAATGCCGTCATTCGCCTGTATATTCGTGAAACAACGGCGGAAAGAAAAGCAAATTTCAGGATTAGGTCTGTGATACAGGAATAAGGATAGTAATAAGATTCAAAGATAAAGTCGCTGAATAATGGTGACTGGGAAAATTATAGGACGCATGACGGAGAAATCGACTGATTATATATCACAGTATACCAATAAAAGTACTACAAAAAGCAACGAAACTGATAGTAGCAACGCAAATAAGATATACGGAAGAAACTATTACAGCCAAAGACGGCTTCTTAAGGATCAACTGGTATTAATAATTACAGAAAATACGCAAGGAACACCGCACTGTAAGCAAGAGAAACATCGGTTGCGAAGAAACCTTAAAGAAGAAAAAATCGAAGTGTTTAAGGTTTAGTGTTTTAAAGAAATGATAATGTTAGTATCAAGAATATTAAAATGTGGACAACAGTAAGACGAAAACGGAGTATTGTGGCATAAGATGTGTTACGATATCAAAAAATAACCTTAAATACCACCTGTATGTGTACAAATATCGTTGTCTTTACCAAACACAAAACTCACACACCATTGCTGTACATCTCCTCACAGCTTAATGCGTTCTAAAGGTTATTAAGAAGCTGCCAGGGTATTAAAAACCGGTAATTAGATACAAATAAACAATGAAGGAAAACAATAAAACGAGACTTGTAGTATCTCCTAGAACCCTATAATACCGTTTACAGTAGTTCATCAAATTTTGCGTTTCATTCCGGGTGATTCAACCACTTTCCTATTATATCGAGTTATAAATAAGCCGTTTTCAGTGTCTTGTTCTGGAGATTGTTTGAGCGTCGAGATACATGTGTTCATGTAGTGACTACATCAGCACTCTCTGTTGCGCTTCTTTGTATCTCTGAATATTTTAATGATTAACATTAGCTGAATTATTATTTGTTAAGTTTCGACCAGCTCTTCTTATTACACCTTCAGGTTACGCAGTTGAGCTAATGTCATGACTTAAATGTCAAAGGTAACGTTAATTACTGAAACCAGAAACTATAACCACAAACATTCTGCTGGCAGCTTTCGAATATTCCTGCAGCTACGGGGGTCAGGTGCATACGTAATGCTGACACTACATGCACGCTCTCTGTCTGGTGCGCATGTAGTTTCAACATTACGTATGCACGTACATGCCTTTACAGCAGATGCATTCGAAGAGGGTGCTAAAGGTGGCTGAAAGCTACAAAGCGCATGTCATCTGCGACAGATTTTTGGTATACATTTCACAAAGCAGTCTAGCAATCTGCTGTGTAAAATACCTAATGATATTTCAACGATATTTCAACGATTATCCGCTGGCCAATGCCAACCAGCTGAAATTCCTAAATTAGAGAAAATTTCAGGAAACAGTTTCCACCGTTCTAGAAGAAACAGTTGTGAGTACAAAATGTAAGGGACGGCAGGGAATAAAACATAATACGTACCAATTAATTATCGTTGGCTGTCTTAAATTGTGGGTCTGCTTTTTGAAAATTACAGGGCTCGCTACAAGCCATGGAGTACAATGTTCGGAGTCCTAGGATATTTGACTGTATAGATTAGACGGGATACGCGATTGTTTAATCCGCGCGGGTGTATTTTAAGCCCACGTGTGTGGAGTGTTGCAGCTGTTTAGCGCAACTGCATAGTAAGTAGGAGGTCCTTGGTATGATTACAACATCAACAAGTAGCTAGGAAAACATTTTTAGTTAACATCACAGTTTTATGGATCTCATCATTGGTGTAATGGCGGAATAGCCTCTACCTCGCATTTGTGGACTTTGAGCAAGCCTTTGTTTCTGTAAATCAAAGAATCAATACGAAGACCCTACAGGAATACAGAATTCCTTTAAAAATCGTCAAGATCATGAAACAGATGTCCAAGGTGTATTAGTGTCAGGTTGCTCATGAAGGGAAACTAACAGGAAAGACAAATGATAAATGTGAGGTGGGACATAAAGTCAAATGAAGGTTTTTGCATCATGACCATTCAGCAGCCGATTGATATCCAGATCAAGGAGAGGAAGTGGCGCTGGATCTTGCGCATCCTAAGGAAGCCGGATGGAGCTGTCCATAAGGCGACGCAAGACTAGAACCCCCAAGACACCAGAAAGCAAGGTAGACCAAAGACGTCCTGGAGGAGGACGATCGAAAAGGCAATCTCCGAGGTCGAGAAGACCTGGACTGAAGTTCATAGGACGGCCAGGAACCGTACTGTGTGGAGGAATTTCGTCATGGGCCTACGCTCCAGAGGGACCAACAGGAAATAAGTAAGTAAAAATCTATTTGTAACCCAGAAATGAAAAGAGTGGTACTGGAGAGTAAGTCGTGCTCGCCAGTATCAAACCACTAACATCGACATGGTTATCTATAACAAGTGCCGAGACACGCCGTCTTCCGTTGACGGTAGTTAATGCTGCAGACAAGTGACGCCAAAGGGTTTCAAAAAATTATTTTGCGTACGCCGGCTTGCTTTCTGTATTTCATGAGTTTCTTATTGTAACTCAAGCGTTGTCATTTCAAACCAAATCATCAAAAGCACATCGTTCTTAGGACAATGAATAATAATCCAATGCCTAAAAGCGCCATGTTGCCAGTTAACACCTTTCATCGAAGGTACGAGAATTACGAATTGCTCTCGCCGTAGCGTAATGGGCGACCAATTAGTTTGTGATGTACGAACATGTTAGAGGGTGGTTCGAAACTTACTAGGGCGTGGTGACTCAGTGCGCTATGTCAAAGGGTTGCAGGCATGGTAGCTAGGCACCCTCTATAACGAAAAAACTGAATGAACGACGAAACGATCAAAATAGAACCAAATATACCAACGTCCACAAAGTTCTGATCAAACGGAAGAACCAATGAAAAGAGAGCAAATGAAAGAGGTTTCAAAGCCATTTATAATAATAAACTGAGCAAATTTCTCAACGAACAACACAGAACGAACATCAACAAACGACCGCAAAGCATCGATCTCCCCGAATATACGACTCAGCGGAAGTAGGAAGACCTCTGAAGATTTCCGGCGCAGCTCTGGACGAAAGGTTAGGAAAAACTGCAAAGTTTTATGAACCACGGACTTATAGTCCGGAAGCTCTACCGACAGCCAAAGATATATCTGAACTACAGAAAAGGTAATACAATCAACAATAAAAGTGTCCATAGCAACCATGCCAAAGACAAACATTTCCGCAGACTCATTGATTCTAATTAATGACTTTCAACATATTCCATTAAAAATGAATAATTGATTTGAAGAAAAAAAAAACAGGTAATTTTTGCAATGTATACAGTTCCTTCCTTTTCATAAAGGAACGACAGTTGCCACAGAAATCTAGGACTCCATTTATGTATGAAGCCACCAGTATCTGCACGTTGTTTAGAATACTTATTATCACAGTATCCTCCCCGTTGTTGTGCAAATGCTTTATAAGACCAGTGTTCAGTTCGTTGGCCACTACGGTCGGGGGTTCGAATCCCCCCTCGGGCATGGATATTTGTGCCGTCCTTAGTTGTAAGTAGTTCATAAGTAGTTTGTAAGTTTAGGGACTGATGACCCTGTAGTTAAGTCCCATAGACTCTACAAACATTTGAACATTTTTTTTTTCAGTTCGTTGTTACGTATTTCACAGTATGTTCACGAAAGAGAACAAAGGCACGTTTTAGAAGAAGCACTGTTACATTTGCACAACTCTAAATATTTCAGAAGATAGCTATATTTAATTAATAAGCCTGCTGAAAACCCTTTTAGGAGCCAAGGCAAAAAAAAAAAAAATTGTATCGGCGGGTTTCGAACTACCGAACACATGCAGCATGACGTAGCACACTACCCACTACACAACGGCGAACAACTGAGACATTGTTCATTACCTCTTGTACTATTTCTGGCTAAAATGTCATTTTTGGCACTAGATTATAATTTTATCGTTCTACAAACGATGTGCTTTTGTTAAATTTCCACGCGTCACTGCTTTGAAATGAGAACGCTTAAGTTATAATAAGAAAATCATAAAATACAGGAAGCAAGATGGCGTATGCAAGAGAGACTACTTGGAGAGGAATTTCACGTGACATTCCCTAAAGCCTGGTTTACGCAAAATTAAGATACGGTGTCAAATGGCCGTTATTTTTGCAAATATCTCTGTAACTTTGCAAGTTACAAAAACAACGTAAGAGAGCAAAGTTGTAGGGAATTTTCTCCTCTACATTTTGATTATTAAATTGTCGTATCAGATGTTCGGTAAAGACGTTATTTTCATTTCAAATTCTAGCTGTCAAAAGGCGATCACAAAGGTCCACTTTTAGTGTTACTACCGTAACCTAAAGTGGGTGAAAGTTAAAGTAATAAATACGTAATATGTTGCTGCACTTGAAACATAGTCTGTGGCGGGTGCCAAACGCCATTCAACAAGAGAAGACGCCTCGCAACTAGACACTCCGAAAAATAAAATAAAACTCAAGGTTTCCTGCGGTCCGATTTGAAACTGAATGGCCGGTGCGCACCAAGCTGTTGACATTATTGATCGTAATTTTTTCTGAAGTATAAAAGGAAAATAACGGAATACGTATCAAATGTTCAAATGTATGTGCATTTATGAAACTACTGAGGTTATCAGTCTTTAGGCTTACAATAAACTAAAACGTACTGAAAATAACGTGAAGGCAACACACACAAATCCATGCCCGAGTGATAAATCAAACCACCGACGGGGAGCAACCGCGCGCTCCTTAGCAAGGTGCATTAGAGCCCTCGATGATTCCACTGTGGCAGAGTATATACTCGCATATTCTCGTCTAGTGGCGACTCTTAAGCCCTTTCTGTAAGAGACGTGCAACACGCACAAGGAAGTCGTTGTCAGCTGTAGCGCCCCTTGCGATAGACCGTCGAACTACAAAAAAGCGTTCAAACGGTACGCGTTTGTTGAGACGCCTGTTTCACGCGTCTACTTCGTTTGTTGTCAACTTACAGCAAATGAATCGCAGCGTTACGAGCACTTTTCGAAACTGTATGATATATAGCGATGATTAAAACATGTGTGATTCAAACTGCTACTGTGATAATGTATTTAATTGTTTTCGTGCAGTTTATGCATAACTACGTCGCTCACATGTGTTAATGTCCTCATTATAAAATGCGATTACATACTTCGAGCCCCTGCGGTTTGAGGCGCCTATGTATATGATGAACACGCTCAGGTGTCTATACATAGACCTTTCACATTGATATAGCTTCAAGTAATGCTAACCAAAAACAAATATTTCGTCTGTTTCATTTTTCAGGAAAAATAGCAAATATTTTAGAAGATGGTAATAAAGACGATTTGCAGTTAAAATTTCGTGTGTCCAATTTTATTGCGTACAGAGATACAGCTCTTGGTATGTATAACAAACTGATTTGGATATTTTGACTGATTCTTTCGTCGGTTCTTGGTAGATCACCATATTTACTTTTATTTAAATAACCTGTTTTCGGCGTAGTTTAAAGTCTAAATATGTCCTAGTAAGCCGAAAACCGACTAACTAAGAGGAAATGAACGTGTAGGAAATACACAAAATTCTAATTTTAAGTAAGTGTGATGTTGTACTACCAAGAACCGACGGATAAATCAGTGAAACTTTCTTGATTTACATTTGCTCTACGTTTGTTTGGATTTCATATTAACCGCTATATCTCTGTATTTAATAAAAATTGTACACAGGTTATATTAAATTTTTTATGCAATTCCTCTATAGTATCACCTCCTGAAATACTTACGACTGTGTCGAAAAACTACGTTCCTGTAAGCAGGAGACAAGTACACATTCTCAAACACATTCCCGACTGGCTTCGTTTGTCAGGTAGGTTCCCCACTCGGTCGTCTGCGCATGCGCGAAGCACTTCCATACGCGTGAGAATAGGATCAATCCTATTCCGTCCATAGCGTGCATCTCGTGCAATTGGACGCATCTACACCGTTGGACACTATAGACCGGCAGTACACCCGTGGATATTTTGATTATCAAATACGCCGGGTGAAACTCAAGAATCACATCATACACCTTTACGGGGAGGAGATGTATCGCAGCATGAAGAAATTTGAAAAGTTGCGCCACCGTAGATGTCGCTTGCTAAGTACTCTGGCCTTTCTAAAGAGATGTCGTTCCGAGAATGTTGTTCCAAATTTTGCTATGGTTACGCATCACATCGATTCTGCACCAGCCAAGAGAATTAAGAAACAGGCCAGCCTCGCATTGCTTCGTGAGAGAGTGCATTTCACCCGCCGTAGCCTTGAATTCATCTCACTGGAACTTTTCAAACTGCATTGGCAACTGGCTAGTCACTTCACTTCTTTTTCCTGGGATTGGATTGATGGTGTTACCTGGATTGCAGCCGATTCCACCCATAAGAAGACAACGGGACGTCAAACAGCTGTTCTCAAGCCTCCTTCCAAACCATCTCTGCAGGTTCCGTGCGAGACTGTTATCAATTTGAGTGGCATGGAGTTGAGTAATGATGCTGTCTCGGTTTTGGAGAAAGGACTCAACTTTGCTCCTACCCCCAAGTTCACACCGGTCGCAGAAGTTATCAGTGCTGTTGAACAGGTTGCAGCTCGACTTCCGCTTGAATCAGCTGAGGAAATAAGTCGTGAAACTTGTCGTGCGTTGACGAAATCGAAGCCATATTAAGTCCTTATGTGGTTAAATGCCCTCATCACATCCGTAATTCCGTGGATTTTGTTAAACGCCTTAACAGCTTCAGGCTGGATGAGTCAGATATCATGGTTAGTTTTGACATTGTTTCATTGTTTACGAGGGTGCCCCTTCGAGAGTCACTAGATTTGATTGGTCAGAAGTTTGACGAGAAGACCACCGCGACTTTTTAGGCATGTCTTGACCTCCACGTATTTTCTTTTCAATGGCGAATACTATGAACAAACAGAGGGAGTCGCCATGGGTAGCCCACTCTCCCCTGTGGTCGCAAATTTGTATATGGAGAATTTTGAGGAGGAAGCCCTTGCATCATCTGAATGGAAACCTACTTGCTTTTTCCGTTACGTGAACGACACTTTAGTCATCTGGCCACATGGTATGCATAAACTCCTCGACTTTTTTACACATCTGAACTCCATACACACCAATATCTAATTCACTATGGAGGCTGAAACGGAGGGTAAATTGCCGTTCCTTGACGTCTTGGTCAAGAGAATAACTGATGGCACCCTGGGTCTTGGTGTGTATCGGAAGTCAACGTGCACTTGTCTGTATTTACACGCAGACAGCTGTCACCACCCTTCACAGGGAAATTGGGTACTTAAGACTCTAGTACATAGGGCGTGCAGAGAGTCTGCCCCAGAGTCTACGCAGAGAGTCTACCGCAGGAATTGGAACACCTGAGAACTGTATTCCGAAAAAATGGGTACTCAGAGTGGAAGATTCGAGGGGCCCTCCGTCTAACCACTACAGCACAACCTGTGGATACGGATGAAAACACGAGGGAGTTCACTGCGTTCATTCGATATACCGGCGCACTCTCTGGAAAGGTTGCCCGTATTTTGAAGAAACACCAGGTTGGAACTGTCTTTTGTCCGCCGAATAAAATTCGTGCACTGGTGGGGAGCGCCAAAGATGACGTCGGTTTGAGGAAGGCCGGCGTGTACCAGATTCCGTGTCAGTGTGGCAAGTCATATATTGGACAGACGATGCGCACCATCGAGGATCGATGCGTTTAACACCAGAGGCATACACGATTGTTGTATCCGAGCAAGTCGGCGGTCGCTGAACATTGTTTGTCGGAGGATCACGCAATGGAATTGTAAACTATTTGATTGTTCTATGACTGGAGTTGTCAGGTGTGAAGTATGTCGTTAGTTCTAAATTAATATATATATATATATATATATATATATATATATATATATATATATATATATAGGACAGCAATTAATTATCCTGGGTCGCCACTACATTTATCCAAAATATGGAAAATTAAAATGTTACTCAACTATATAAATATTCCTACTCAATTTCAAAATGTACTTGAAAAATTATTGGTAAACTGTGGAATTTAACTATTCTGTTTCCCCTCCAAAACAGTGACAAAAGAACGTTCTTAAATGAAAGACGATCTGCTCAAAATCAATATAATTAAACATTCAGATGACATTTACTATCATGTAAAAGAAAGATAATGTTATTCACACAATCTTTTACAAATGCTAATACACTGAGACACAAAAAATGACTGGCTGAGTCAAAGGGTGGAGGTTTTTCAAAATAGAATGCTATTAGATTGGTTACACAGGGGCTTGAAATTATCGTTAACCCTAAGCTCCCCAGAGTAAATAGGCAGATCTCAAAAGAATAAAATAAGGGACAGAATCCAACAAGTCTGATTCATATAACCCTCCAGCAAGTGCGTCACCTTACCCACACAGGTGAACATTGACGGCAGCGTCTCAGGCTCGCAGGCAGCTGGCGGTGGGAGCGGATGAGCTGAATTTTTTATCCGACCGTAATTGCTGCGACCTGTTAAGCAGGGTCGACATGTAACTTAACACAACGTCACTGGCGTCGGCGTCGCTATGGCAGTTGCTGTGCGATTCTATCACACTAACAGACTAATTAATATTTTGCATAGGTGACACAAAAGCCACTTGGCACAAATCGATCAGTCACTTGCGTAATAAGATCTGTAAAAACAATGCCCGACTCGCAAAGGCGCGAATGCTCAAATATAGACTTCTAGCAAAACGAAAACTAAACTGAACTAAACTGTGGCCGCTCACAGCGTAACCACAGGACAATGTAACGTCCGCGAAGTACACACATGTTCTACAAGGTCCGAATCTTCGGAATCACGCACAAGTCTAACCAGAGGACCGTTTAAGACTATGTCCTCCCCGCGAATCTAAGCGGAGTATTCCGTGTCTCCCGAGGTCCGTACACTTTGGACGCTCAAACAGTAGACTAGCGAGGTCCGTACACTTCGGACACTTAGACACGAGAGACTGTCCTAAGGTCCTTACCCCTCGGACGCTCACATAGGAGTCCGCGACATCCGTACACTTCGGACGCTCAGACAGGAGTCTTCGTACGTCCTCGCGCTCTGCCTCGGCTCACGACAAGTGCCGGGCGGCCACACCCACGCGCGAAAAGACGCACCAATATCTGCTAACGGCTAATAGTCAAACCAATCGGATGGCGTAGCGCCGTTGACAAATTGTTTAGCTGTCGTACTAAAATACTCTGCCGAATCAGGACGCGTTCTCTGCGGCTGCCAAGATGCTCCGCCCACGCCACCAAAGCTTCCCGCGGATGTCACCGTTCCCAGGATGAATGCTCCGCAAGGAATTTCACCTTGCTCCTAGCTACGGTCACACGACCTAAAAGTGTTAACGTTGTGCTATATATACAGCCGCTGGAGCCAAACCCCTGGAGCGCCAGACGGGCAGAAAGTTTTCCTCTCAACCTAACCATTTGTCACACTGTGTTCAAACTCTGCTGCTTTCTAGGAAGTTTTTTTAGATGACGCCTAAGGGCGATACGTCTCTATAAATAGCCCGGGGCCCAGAGCACTCTGCTATTGTTTGTATCCGGCAAATTCCTCTTATGCGAAAGGCCGAATGACTAAAAAGGCAGTCCCCGCTATCGCCCACCGTAAACCGCGGGCCAGCATTGTAAAGCATTACACATACTCCACCGCCTGTAGCGTCGGCGTCAAACAGGTCAAGCCAGCCCCTCTCGTCCTTCCCCGAAGGCGAGCGATAGTTGGTGGGTGGTGGAGACCCCCAAGAGCGTCTTTGCTCTGCACGGCCTGGCCGTGCTCAACACGTAAAATAAATATTTAGAAGCCAAGCTCCGCCAATAAACATTAAAATCCCGAAATTTTCATATAAACATAGAATGTACTACAATCCCAGGAGCCCATCACCCCTGATGTGTCCCCTAGGCGCAGAAATCAAAATAAGTAAAGATCTACAAAGGAAAATGTTACATATTTCAATAATTAGCGTAAAGAGAAAGGTACAGTAACACAAGGTTAGTATGAAAAATAGATTAATTACAGCCCCCGTCTCACAGAGTATGAACGCACTAGGATTCTGGTACAGACGTAGAGATACTGGGACTGCGTCGTTAGAGAGGCCATTGAAATTCGCATAAGTGACGACCTCATAAACCGTGACTGTGGCTATAATATTAGTAAATCTTGGGAGCCAGCGATTCGGTTAATTAAGAGTAAATTTACCAAACGTAACGTAGTGACGACCACGGCGGACAGAGACCTCACATCGACGTCATCTCAGATGCCGTCGCAATCGGTTCCACTGCGCGACCGCGGCGCGGGGCGCGGACCACGAAGGGGTTGCTCCGCGAGCCAAGGGTATTTAAATCGCCCGCTACCGGGCTAGAACCTAGTTCCCCTCGAGCCGCAGTAGCGTGGGGATCTTCGTGCCGGCACGTTTCCAGGAGCTCAGTCCGTCAGTTCACCTGATGATGGCGACATGTATGATCGCCGAAATATTGTGCTCGTTGGACACTATAGACCGGCAGTACTCCCGTGGATATTTTGATTAAGATGAAAAAATTTCAATTGCGCTCCCATATTAGACTCTGACCATAACTCGTTAGTCATGAACTGTAGAATGAAAGTGAAGAAACTGCAGAAAGGTAGGAAAATAAGGAGATGTGACATAGATAAAATGAAGGAAAGTGAAGTTATAGAGGATTTCAGAGGGAGATTTAGGCAACAATTGACAGAAACGGGAGGAAATAAAACAGTAGAAGCGGAGTAGGTAGCATTGAGAGATGAAATAGTGAAGGCAGCAGAGGACAAAATAGGTAGAAAGACAAGACCTACAAAAAATCCTTGGATATCACAGGAAATACTAAATTTAATTGATGAAAGGAGAAAATATAAAAATTCAGTAAATGAAACAGGCAAAATGGAGTACAGACGACTAATAAATGAGATTGACAGGAAGTGCAAAATGGCTAAACAGGAGTGGCTAGAAGCCATATGCAACTCTGTAGAACAATGTATAAGAAGGGAAAAAATAGATACCGCCGACAGGAAAATAAAAGAGACGTTTGGGGAAAAGAGAAGTAATTCTACGAATATCAAGAACTCAGATGGAAAATCAGTTCTCGGCAAAGAAGGGAAAACTGAAAGGTGGAAAGAGTACATTGAGCAGCTCTACAAAGGAAATGAACTTAGAGACGATGTTGTAGGAAGGGAAGAGGAAGTAGATCAAGATGAAATAGGAGATACTATACTGAGAGATGAATTTGACAGAGCCTTGAAAGACCTAGGTCGGAACAAGGCCCCAGGAGTAGATGACATAACCTCAGAGCTACTAAAGTCTCTGGGAGAGCCAGCCATGACAAAACTATTTGAACTTGTGTATAGGAAGTATGAGACAGGCGAAATACCCTCAGACATTAAGAAAAATGTAATAATCCCCATTCCAAAGAAATCAGGCGCAGATAGGTGTGAAAATTACAGAACCATCAGTTTGATAAATCAAACAAGAATTATCTACAAGAGAATGGTAAAACTGGTAGAAGCTGACCTCGGGGAAGATCAGTTTGGATTCAGGAGGAATGTAGGAACCCGGGAGGCAATACTCACTTTACGTCTTATCTTAGAAGATAAATTAAGGAATGGCAAAACTGCATTTTTAGCTTTTGTAGATTTGGAGAAATCTTTTGACATCGTTGACTGCAATACACTCTTTCAAATTCTGAAGTCAGCAGGGGTAAAATACAGGGAAAGAAGAGTTATTTACAACTTGTCCAAAAGCCAGACCGCAGTTATTAGACTCGAAGGCATAAAAGGGAAGCATCAGTTGGGAAGGGAGTAAGACAGGTGCGAGCGTGAAGGTCGGGGTGAGAGTTTAAAATAGAGAAAGTTTAATTTTTAAAACTCACAACCACCAGCTGCGAACCAAATTCATAAACATGCAAAAACACTGGAACTGTGATTGCGACTGTTTGACTCGTTTTCTAAGGCATGATATCACACGTTCGCAGCTTTCCTTCCCTGCATATGATTATTAAAACAAATTCATGATAAAATCAAGTTCATGAGAGAAAAGGGTGAACTATCTACTATTTTTGAAAACACGTGAAAGTTCACTTTATGTTGTTTATTTCACAATATTTGAACCCTGTGGCTGATACGACTGTACGTCGACACATTTACCAAATAAAGTTATAGCTCGTGAGCCCCCAGACAAAATGAATATTTGTCGCGAATTGTTTTCACACCACGTGGCTGTCTCAAACACCGTTTATGTTCATGCCTATGCGACAACACGTGTTACATTAACAAATCACAGTCACTTTAATTCAAAGCGATGCACACCTTGTTACACCGGCTAAATATTCACAAACACACAGTAGCACTCGATTTAACTTGGTACAGTGTACGACGAGCAACCGCACGTGGCGATTGCCACAGACAAATCTCAAGTCACCACCTCGAGATCCACATGCCGACTGATCAGAGCGACGCTGCCCGGCCAGCTACACCACGTGCTGGCGTCTCATCACTTCCTGCCCTCGCGCGCGCGCCAAAACTCAACTACCGGGGTTTTTCCCCTACGTCATCAACTTCCCCATGTGAGCTGTTGTAACCGATTTGCCAACGTACAGCGCTCAGCCAATACATTTCTAAAACTTTACTTAAAATCAAAATAATTACACTACACATTAAACAAATATTTTCTTACGTTTTTATATTAGTATAAACATCCTTTGTACTATTTATTATAATCGTGCAATTTCTTATATCACAGATAAGTGATTTAACTGAATATTTCAAGGTAAAATACACAAGATTAATTGAAAATAAAATGAAAAATAGTTAATATATTATTTTTATAAACAAACATTGCCATGTTAGTTGTGTAACTGTCTTGTATTCATTGATAATTTATTACTTTTCATTGTCAATTAAACATATTACGTCAGATGTGACTATATCAGCTAATGTATTGTTTATTTGTCAACAAGCTATTTTGTAATGACGGCCTTAAAGGTTCCTAACTGCATCGTATTACTTCAAATGCCAGTAGTATTACAATATTTGTGCATTGCACTGTGCCTGGCACTCGCCATTGTCCCTCTCTCCCCTCACCGGAAACGAACTGGAAAATCCTAAGTTGGAACAAGCCACCAACGTCGGCCTGCTCGCTGGCCTCCCGTCAGCTACAAGCACACAGCAAATCTCAACGTGGAGAATTTCTACCTATGGCCTAACTATAAATGTTGTCACCCAACTGTGTACATACATTGCTACCATAATTAATAAGATTAAAATTGTGTAACATTTAGTGCATTGGCATGGTCAATGTTTGCAGTGAACTTCATACTGTTTAATTATCAATTGCTATTAATTACCAGTTTTTCTATTTGGCGGTAATCTCACACAGGGTTGTAGCCTTTCTCCGATACTATTCAATTTGTACATCGAGTAGGCGGTGAAGGAAAGAAAGAAAAAATTTGGAATAGGGATTAAAGTTCAGGGGGAAGAAATAAAGACATTGTGTTTTGCTGATGACATTGTAATTCTGTCAGAGACAGCAAAGGACCTGGAAGAGCATTTGAATGGAATGGACAGTGTGTTGAAGAGAGGGTATAAAATGAACATTAACCAGAGCAAAACGAAAATAATGGAATGCGGTCTTAGAAAATCAGGCGATGCGGAAGGAATTAGATTAGGTAACGAAACAATGAAGATGATAGATGAGTTTTGTTACTTGGGTAGTAAAATAACATTCTCTGGTCGCAGTACAGAGGATATAAAAAGCAGAATGGCAATGGGAAGATAAGCATTTTTGAAAAAGAGAAATTTGCTAACATCGAATATTAATTTAAGGGTAAGAAAGTCTTTTCTGAAGGCATTTGTGTGGAGTATTGCCTTGTACGGGAGTGAAACATGTACGATAAGCATTGCGGACAGGAAGAGAATAGAGGCTTTTGAAATGTGGTGTTACAGAAGAATGCTGAATATTTGGTGGGTAGATCGCATAACTAATGAAGAGTTACTGAACAGAATTGGTGAGAAAAGAAATTTTTGGCATACCCTGACTAAAAGAAGGGATCGCTTGGTAGGACACGTAGGAATCGTAAATTTAGCATTGGAGGGGAGTGTGTGGGGTAAAAATCGCAAAGGGAGACCAAGAGACGCGTATAGTAAGCATTCTAGTGGATGTGGGTTGCCGTTCTTATGAGAATATGAAAAGGCTTGCTCAGGACAGAGTAGGGTGGAGAGCTGCATCAAACCAGTCTCCGGACTGAAGACCATAACAACACATTAGCCTATTACATCGTGCATTGACATAAATATCAAATAACAGATAAGAGCCGGCCGCGGTGGCCAAGGAGACTGAGGCGCTCCAGTCACGGTCTGCACGGCCACTACGGTCGGGGGTTCGAATCCCCCCTTGGGCATGGATACTTGTGCCGTAAGTAGTTCATAAGTAGTTTGTAAGTTTAGGGACTAATGACCCCGTAGCGATGTCCCATAAGCTGTACAAACATTTGAACAGATAATAAATAATTCTTTGTCGCGTAATAACTATTGGTAATTCGTTTGCCATATTTAAACATGGCGGACAAAGCGAAAAATGTGGGAAACATCTGAAAATACCCGCAGTCGCTTGTAACTGCAGTGTCTCGCAGCTGGATGTCGCTTGCCGTTATCGCTCACGTAGGACACGGCCCAAGACAGACAGATAGTACACGGTTATACAAATCGAACTCATCACAATCTGAAATTTATTAGGACAGCCACTTTGCGACGCGCCGTTTCTCACCGCTGATTTTTGCACAAAGCGATGCCGGCAGTCAGCCCGCGCGCGTCGGCTGCGTCCGCTGCCACTGCTGCTGCAGCCGCGGCCGCGACAGCACTCGCCAATTTACGCGCGCTTTCCGGCCCGGCGCATGCCGCGCTAAAAACCCAGAAATTAAACGGGCGACGCTCTCGGAATTGCGACTGCATTCCCGGGATACGATTACGGAAATTAGAACACAGGTGCCCCCTGGCGGCCGTCACCGGCGCCGCGTTTTGGAAGAAAATAAACAAACGGGGCTGGCGCGAATAAAATTTTCATTTTATACGGCGAGCAGCCGGCCGCCGCAGCCGCTGCTGTCTTGCGTAATTGTTCGCGGTGAATTTAATGAAACAAATAAAGCGCGAGCGTTGACGACGACGCGGGGGTGAGGGGGGAACGGGGGGAGGGGTGCAGGAGTCGGTGGCCGCAGTGGAATGCGCGGTGGGCCACCAGGACACTTCTCGCTGCAGTCTAGGCTCGCGCGATCGTCCGTAATAGTAGCGGGCGCACTGGGGCGTCGTGAAGCCACATGCGGGTGTACGCGAGCTAAGTAACGGCAGGAGGGGCGTAGGCTGATAATTTGGGTCTCGGAACAGAGGCAAGAGGAACATCTAGTGATGCGGGCGTGTGTGTTGCCATTGTGTATGTGTGTGTGTGTGTGTGTGAGTGTGTGTGTGTGTGTGTGTGTGTGTGTGTATGCTACAGCGCAGTACGTTTCAACCTGTGGGTCGCTTCCCCCACGGGGAAAGTCTCTGTAATACAAAAATCTATGGGAAAGCGAAATTATTTAATGTTAAAATCACGGAGTTTTCAGTTTTGAGGAACTACTGCATGGGTAAAACAACTTGATACAATATTTCTGAAAAAAATCGAAATTTCACTTTCTTAACAAATTTTCTGTACACCGGGATATTTCTTCATGAACCTAATTTGCTCCTGAGTCTTGTCTGAAATGCGAAACAGTCCTCAAGAAAAATACATTTTTCTGTTGGATGTCATGTAAATATGCGATAATGTGTTCCATTCCGAAAAATTCGCATAAAACCTTCGTCCAACAATTTTAAAGGAAGGTGAAGCACAATAAAAAGATTAAATTTGTCTCCTCTGAGATAACACACGGCACTTTTGCTACAGTTTGTGAAGACGGGATGGAGTAGTCGCCAGAATCTTTATTATTATTATTATTATTATTATTATTTTCATTTTATTTATTTGTAAGAAGATCGCCAGAATATATTTACTTGGAAGGGGGTCACATATTCGAAAAGGTTGAAAAACAATGCTCCACCTCGACGAAGTTTTCCATCAGCATGCTATTTTTACATAACTGAAGAGTGAATTTTATTCATGATAGATGTAAAACTTCCTGGCAGATTAAAATTGTGTGCCGGAACCGGGACTCGAACCTGGGACCTTTGCCTTTCGCGGGCAAGCGCACTACCGACTGTGCTATCCCGACACGACTCACGGTGCCGCCTCACAACTTTACTTCTGCCAGTACCTGGTAATCTGCCAGTAATCTGCCAGGAAGTTTCATATCAGCGCACACTCCGCTGCAGAGTGAAGTTTCATTCTGGAAACATCCCTTAGGCTGTGGCTAAGCCATGTCTCCACCATATCCTTTCTTCCAGGAGTGCTAGTCTTGCGTGTTTGCAGGAGAGCTTCTGTGAAGTTTGGAAAGTAGGACGCGAGGTACTGGCAGAAGTAAAGTTGTGAGGCGGCACCGTGAGTCGTGTCGGGATAGCACAGTCGGTAGTGCGCTTGCCCGCGAAAGGCAAAGGTCCCAGGTTCGAGTCCCGGTTCCGGCACACAATTTTAATCTGCCAGGAAGTTTCATATCAGCGCACACTCCGCTGCAGAGTGAAGTTTCATTATGATAGATGTAGTTCGTCTCCGTTGCTGTGCCGGCCGCGGTGGCCGAGGGAACTAAGGCGCTCCAGTCACGGTCTGCACGGCCAGTACGGTCGGGGGTTCGAATGGCCCCTCGGGCATGGATATTTGTGCCGTCCTAGTTCGTAAGTCGTTCATAAGTAGTTTGTAAGTTTAGGGACTGATGAACCCGTAGTTAAGTCCCATAGACTATACAAACATTTGAACATTTCTCCGTTACTGTTCCAATTATAGGGTTCAAAAATTCTGTGAAATATTTAGAAGCCAAACATAATTATTTGCAATAAACTCAACGGTATCAAAAACACTTCACAATACAATATAATGTATCTGAATACTGATGGACATCAATATATCTAAAGTAACTCACTTTGCATGCATGCGCAATTTTTGACATTCACTAAATAATGTAATATAATTTCCTTGTGACTATTTTATATTATCTAAATGTCAGCGTGGCTCCACAATCAGGTAAAAATCTTCGTTTTAATATTTTTAAATATATTCTGGGCCTATATATATGTAATATCTTTGTAATTCGTATTTTGGAATACCTATCTGGTAACATCTCTTTGCTTCTAACCTTGACCAAGAAGGACAGTCGACGGTATGACTTTACATCTCGGTGCATCAAAAAATGTGCCTGTAGTAAAATAAAACATGGGAAGCAGAGCTCTTCCGACAATATGAAATACGAAAATGAGCAGGCCGCGGTGGCCGAGGTGACTGAGGCTCTCCAGTCACGGTCAGCACGGCCACTACGGTCGGGGGTTCGAATCCCCCCTCGGGCATGGATATTTGTGCCGTCCTAGTTCGTAAGTAGTTCATAAGTAGTTTGTAAGTTTAGGGACTGATGACCCCGTAGTTAAGTCCTATAAGCTTTACAAACATTTGATTTGAACGAAAATGAAAAGTGTAAAACCAAAAAGTGTGTGTGAAAATTTGTGTAAAATGTGTGACATTTGGACAATGACGTTTTGAATCCTAATTTTACATGTAAGTTATACTGTGTTCTTGTAGGTGTCATCACGCCACCTGCAGTTTGAAACATTCCTCCCGTAATTTTATTATTTTAATTTAAATTTTTAAATCAGTATAAATTTTTGCAAGTAAATGTTAGCACGAAATAGAATAACTGTAAAGAGTGGTTGGGAGAAATATTTCAATACTGGTTATGCAGCAAAACCATCTATCTATTGAAATGAATCTACTGTGCTCTACTTTTATATTTTTTTTATTTTTTTATATGTGGAGGCGCATGTATCACTACAAGTTGTTTTCACTATAATTAATGCTACATAATTTGTTTCCAAACAGTGATCTCCACTATAAAACTACACACTGATCTGAATATATAAGCACCTGATGATGGGCACAGGCCCGAAACCGAGCGCGATTTAAATGAATACAATCTATTTGCGACTGGTAGCTGTTTTTATTCTCAGTTCTATAATTAAGCAGGTTTACTAATTATGTGTATACAATCAAAACTTGACGTGAAGCAGTCATTATCTCGAATATTGGTTCTAACACTTCAGTGGTGTCTTGTAGAAGATGAAATCTGCTGCCTTCTTCCGACTTCAGAACAGACTTACCTAGCCCATTACCCCGGGGGCGTACGTTTTAACGTCTGTTTCCAGCCACATTGCTCTTCGACATTCTTCACATTCACAACATTTGTCAGGTCTGAATCAAGCGATCAGTGACTGATAGAAATCCTAGAATTGACTGGTGTAAGAAATTGCAGAGTTTTGATAGTTTGACACTAAACTATGCGGTTTAATACAGAGCTCTCCGCCCGGCGGATTGAGATCGAAGATCGGTGTGCTGCCCAACATGAAACGGGTGTTTAGCCAGTTTTACAGATACGAAGTCCCACTTCGTCATACTATACGTAAACAGCAAACTTTCGCTCACTCTTGCATGTAGAACACCATACGCGGACGACTTGCGTACATGTACTTCCTCTCGGCGGGTAATGGAAAGGCGATAGGAAGGACACCACACTTATCGTCATCATATATGCCAAGTGATAACGAAGCCGAACCTGCGAATGTGGGGCAGAGGCGAAGAAATATATATTACTACCTAAATCGGTCGTATTTCAGCCATATATTAAATTAAATGGAAAGTAAATAAAAGCGGCCTTGCCTCATCGAGAAAGAATAAGGTCTACGCCACGACTTGCGATACTGTGACTTTGTTTTGTGAAACAAGAGGGATAAACGATGTTAAAAGTGAGGCTATAGTTTTCTTCTTTCTGCTTCTCTCTCTCCTCTCTCTCTCTCTCTCTCTCTCTCTCTCTCTCTCTCTCTCTCTCTCTCTCTCCTCTCGAATCATTACTACCGACGTCTTCTGTCCCTTCTGCCTCTAACCATCTTCGCCTCTATCAATCTACTTCTCACTTTCGTTATTCACTTCACCATCATCGTACTCTCTAGCAATTTTCTCTCTCCCTTTGTCTTCTTCTACGCCTTCACCCGTCTACCTGATCAATTCCCTCCCTATCTCCGTCTACTACCTCCATCCACCTCTTCGTCTCTTTAAGTAATATGTTTAGCAAGTACGTTAAAAATCTCTGCTGTGGCTTGGAGGAAATTTGAACAAAGTGCTTCACATCGTACGCTTCTAGAGATAGCAAATTTCGATTATGCAAAACATGAAAAGTAGGGCGTGTAATAATACAATATGTAAATCACCGAATGCTTAAAATAGGAAGATGAAATTTTCACTGTGAAATCAGGAGTGGCAGGCCTTCGCTTGCTAGTGATGACGTAATGACAAAAATGTGAGAAAGAGAATCGTGCGAACTGTTAGTCGAAAATCATGCAATTTCCTGCAGGTTTTTCCGTCATCGTAGGTTGGCTTCAGTCAAAGACGGAAAAGTTTTATGCAGAGAATATTTCAAAGAGTGTGGAAATATATGATGAAGTCTTCAATCTGTTTTCAGAGTATGTACAAAAATAGAGAACAACTGTAGCTTTCAAATGTATGTAATAAAACTTTTCTATTAATACTTCTTTGATTTGTTTTCAACACCAAGGTTACTTTTTGAACAGGCAGTATCAACGATATTCAGCCACGTGGAGAGAAAGTCAACTTTGACCTGAAGTTTCGTTTACACGCAGCACAGTGTTCATGAGGTCATACCTCATAAATAGTCACTTGATTATTTACTTGCTTATTTAACCTGGCCAAGAACAGAATATACAAGAAGCATTACAAGGACTCACAATAATAGTAACAATAGGAAACACTAATACTAATATCAACAAATGGTATTTACAAGGAATGTGCATACGTTTAGCACATTTGAAAATCATGTTTAGTACAATCTGATGAGAAAAGATTAAAGAGAGTCTGGTTGTTAGAAGCCAAAAGGGTATGAATAAAGATCTCTGTTGGCAAAGGGAAGGGAGAAACTTTGGAGGAAGAGGAACTGTTGACGGTGGACTGGTATACGTAAGAGGTGGCTAGTGTGATAGAAGGGGCATCGTGAGCTGTATTTTGAAATTTGATAGGGATTTTATTTATTTTAGATTTATAGGAAGATTGTTCCAGAGTATGGATCCTGATACAGAGAATGATTTAGAAAAGATGGCAGTTTTATGGGATGGGATAGATAGGGCTTTATTTTGGTGAGACCGAGTATTTCTGCTGTGGATTCACATAGTAGTGAAAAGTTGTAGATCAATTAGAAGATGTGCAGTTGAACCGAACCTGCGCTGTCTGAGCTGGGAAATAGTTTAATTTCGGATGACTGAGTGCAAATTACGTCCCAACTCCTACGTCTATCGATTCTGTCTGTGAATTTATTGTATCAAATAGAATAAAACACACTAGCCTGAATAGATCAGGCACCTTATCTTGTGTAGCTGCTCCTTGCACTGCAAATTACTAAATTAATGTAAGCTTTGGCTCTGTATCATGACTAGATGATTTTAAGCAAGGCTAACATAGATATGAAAGGAGCAGCCACAAAATAAGGGGCAGGTATCGGATGATCCGATAGACAACAGCAAAATTAGAGCTAAATGTATTTTCAGGGAATAACTGGTCAATTAAAATTTTTCATAATTTTGAGTGGGAAAGAACAGGTGTAGATTTAAATAGAAGGCTTCCTTTTGACATTATTTATTGCTAACTAAAACACGAAGCAGAATAACAACATATTATACATACATAGATTTAACAGAAACTTGGCTTGGCTGCCATAGTTTAACATTGGGCTCCAAAGGTAAGAATAGCTGGCCGAAACAGTATCAAATCGTAACCCTATCTGATATCTTACATGTAAAAGTCTTTGCAACCATACTAAGAGGACAGAAAGGACGCTTAAATGGTTTACCACCTTGAAGCTACTGGCATACACAACCTACCATCGTTGTTACTTCAAAATAGGAGCAGAGGCAAGTTGTCTGAGTTACAGGTTCGTATCCAAGAGCTTCAACACCATAATCAAACAATATTTTGCGCCGAGGACAACATAACTAAAACTGCTTATTGAGTGACTGGCGTGGTTGTTTGTGTCAAATTCTCGTCCTTTAGGAACGTACTTTAGTTATTAGAAAATATGTTATTTGTTACGAAATAAATAAGCAAGGTATTACACTGCTTAACACTTGGATGAAAGTTTCTAAGTGTGAACCAATTTAAGATATTGATTAAAACACCGGCCTTTCCGGTCAAAACCTACTTAAATGAATAAATATCAGTATTCTCTCCAAAATATGTGAGCAAGGTAGCCAATTTATAGAACGTCATCTACGCTTCTCAACACGTGGATGAAATTTTCAAAGTACAAACCCACTTACAGAAATAATATTAAAATTGCCGGTCTTTTCGGTCACATTCAAGTTAAATGAATTAATATTAATATCGCCCCCAAAACACGTGAACAAAATGGCCAAATAACAATACTTCATCTACGCTGCTCAACACGTGGATGAAATTTTCGACGTACAAACCCACTTACAGAAAAAATATTAAAATCGCCGGTCTTTTCGGTCACACTCAAGTTAAATGAATTAATATTAATATTGCCCCCAAAACATGTGAACAAAATGGCCAAATAACAGTACTTCATCTACGCTGCTCAACACGTGGATGAGATTGCATGACACAAAGAGGCACAGTTAAAGCACAGATAAATAAATTCCGACCGAAGGTCCATCGCATTACTCCATAGATATAAAATAATTAACTTGAGCACTATTTCACTAAAAATCATCGATTAGAGAAGACAAGAACAAGTTTGTAAGGGCTTTGTCTAGAGGCAAACAGTCAGCTAAGTAATTACTTCAAGAAAATTACTGTTAATATTGAGGCACCGAGAACTGCGCGGGCAGCAACAAAGGAAACTAGAGTGCCGAGGTTAATAATTCTTAAAATTCCATACTTTACCAACTAACACTCCCACATGTAACTCGACTGCCTTTCCACTGCTTCCAGACTCTCCTGGCGACCGCCTTACACGTTCCCTTCTACTGACTTCCTGCAACTGACCTCCCCTTTTCGTCATCTCCCTTGTCCTCACGCGAAACCGAACCAGATTTCGCGCCAAGCGACGCCATTGGCTGAGGGCCTCCCTGGCAAAGTCGGCGCCCAAGTTGCACCTGACGAACCAGCTATAGTCGGTCACCGACGTTAGCTGCCTGTATCCTCAGACAACCTATCTCTACAAGCTCCACTTCAGTTCTTTGCAATGCAACTTACCACCACCTCAGTATACAGCATGCTCTCCTCTCGCCCTAAGAAAGGATGGGAAGGGAAGGGAAAGGAAGTATGGCGCAAGTAAAAAAAAAAAAAAAAAAAAAAAAAAAAAAAAAAAAAAAAAAAAAAAAAAAAAATTAGGAGAAATAAACAAACAAAACCCATTTCTGTATCCTAGGATGATTGACCAACGGATTGATCACCTGAATAGTCGCCATTTGAACGGCAAGTGATCTGATTTTAGTTTTAGACTCCCTTGCAAACTAATAAAAGTCATGAAGCGAAACGACGGTTCCGTTTCACAGAGATTGAAAAAACGACGCAGCGAACAAAGGGTGTTTGTAGGCAGGAATGATATAACACCTTAAGATCTTTGAACGTAAAATCCCAGCACTGATATATAGCTGTAGTTTCCCTCATGATTGTGTAACAGCCGAAAACCGGTAAAAAAATTTAGATTATTGCTTATTTGTGTCGTCTGTTTCAATGAAAACAAAATCTGGATATTCGCTATATCTTCTTTCGTGAAGGAGTATCGAAAAACTGTATTCATCACTCGGTTATAACAGCACTGTCATCGGCATCATCGCTATTACTAACGCGTGGTAAAGGTATTGTTCGCATCTTACCTGTCGTATACTTTGCTGACATGCGAGCATTCCGGCAATGCTCACTACCTATGGGATCGCTAAATTCTCTGAAGGATAGTGCGCAGTTCGTAAGGCAACTGTTCTTCCTTGGTCAACTCCAAAAGTGGTCGAAAAACTCTAGCTGCGCTTTACGATTTCTACTCAAAATGCGTTCAGAAATAAACCGCACGAAAGAACAACGCCAGCGCGTTCACACGGCGGTCTCTAGCACCTAAATCTACATCTACATCTTAATGTACCATTTTCAGTTGGTCCTACTAGTTCCTGAGCTGAAACGTAATTAACGTCCATCTCTAGTCATCATATACACATTCTGCATATTTTACCTGATTTGTATTCTTCCTTCAGGAAGGTGTTTTTTGGATGACCTTCAGTGTACATAGATTTATGTTCACTAGTTGTTTACTGAGTAATGTATCGAAAGTGTAGATGATTTCCGTACTGAAACCAACACTACGAAACACATGGGACTGTTTATTTTCATGCCATGGAAAATAAATAACCCGAAACATACTGTTCAAAACAAAACGGCGAGTTCAGTGCAGCAGTGTGAGAGTCGTTGCATACGGTCACGTTATATAGTTAACTTTTTTTTGTCCTCCACTAATGTATGCAATGGTAATTGTGTCGTTTCCAAGGGAAAAGCAGTTTTTAATTAGGGTTGCAGGTTAATTGGCGGAGCTGACAATCGACTGGAATAAAGCGAAGCTCTGCTGACGATCTGCTGTTTAGGTTTATTACTCCAGTGCCCTTTAAAATGGAAAGGGATCGTCATTTAGTAGACACGGAAAATCAACAACGGACTAAATTGTCCGTATGATTTGACTCCTGTATTTAGAGTACCAGTGGCCAATATAATCGAAGCTGTAGTCTCATCGAATTTTTACATATTTTATAAATACGTCAGTAATTTCATTACAACAAAATAGATCATTTACAAATCAGTTACGTACAGTAGTAATGTAATGATATTATTTTTTCTTTCTAGCTGATGTTGTCGTCAAGATTAAAGTTAAGTACCGTCATTTAAATGTAAGAAATACTGTGAAATATTGTAATGAATATTAATTTTTGAAAAGATAGAGACACTGAGAGAAACATGAAAGATTCCGCCTTCGGTATTTAGCTGTAATAGTGGTTAGAATAAAGACAACACCAGAAAGCATCATTACAAAAGAAAATGGCGGAATCCGTTCTTTACCTGGAAGGAGTATTCACAATGGTTCGGAGTTATCACGCAGGAATAATAAATTTCTTCTTTACGGTAAATTGATGCTTCGTTGCATAACCTTCGAATACTAAAGTTTCAGGATCGTGTTTAATTCCAAGTTCGATTAGTGTTTAAAATTGTAAAATTATCGAACTTCGTTTAAAGAAGAGAAGAATTGAAACAAAATTCAACACAAAACGCGCATAAATGAAATTCGCGCCTGGAATGCTCTTGCGCAATCGCGAAACAATTTACAACAATGTCCAAGCATCATTTTACGAATTATGCTGGAAATAAAGATTACAAAGTTAATGAAAAATGGAGAAAGATCTCCTTTTAAATAAAGTATTAATTTCAAAGTAATTACTGAATTTATTGCAATTAATTGTTTTCAGCTCACACTTACATAGTCAAAATTGACAGACGTCCCATCTGTTCAGCAGTAAGAAGACGAAAGACCACCAGCGATTCCCTTTTCTCCCAGCTCGTTCAAAAAACTTTAAAGTCCATTACAAAACAAAATAATCAGAGATTTACTGGCAGAGAGAACGGATGCTAGCGACAAGCGTCGCAGATATAATTTTAATAGAATAAAAAAATATTAAATGGCAAGCTACACTAACCATTTCTTTCTTAAGATAAAAGTAAATAATACTTTTAGATATGAAGAACAGCTCTTATAATGTCATTCTCTTTACGAAGATATTATAAAGTTGTTGTTGTGGTCTTCAGTCCGGAGACTGGTTTGATGCAGCTCTCCACAATACCCTACCCTGAGCAAGCCTCTTCAACTCCACATAAGAACAGCAACCTACATCTGCCTGAATCTGCTTACTGTATCCATCTCTTGGTCTTCCTCTGCGGTTTTTACCTTAAACAGTTCCCGACAATGTTAAATTCTCGATGCTTGATGTCTAACAATGTGTCCTACCAATCCATCCCTTCTTTTAGTCAAGGTATGCCAGAAATTCCTTTTCTCCCCATTTCTGTTCAGTACCTCTTCATTAGTTATGCGATCTACCCACCTAATCTTCAGCACTCTTCTGTAGCATCACATTTCATCCTCTTCCTGTCTGCACTATTTATCGTCCATGTTTCAGTCCCATACAAGGCAACACTCCACACAAATTCCTTCATTAGGCTTAAAAATATTCCATGTTAACAAATTTCCCTTTTTCAAGAACGCTTTTCCACCCATTGCCATTCTGCATTTTATATCCTCTGTACTGCGACCATCAACTGTTATTTTACTGCCCAAGTAACAAAACTGATCTACCTCCTTTTTTCTTTCGCTACCTAATCTATTTTGAGACATCAATGAATCGTGAACATAGCATTAGAAGGAAGTGTATGGGGTAAAAATCGTAGAGAGAGACCTATGGACTAATACAGCAGATTCAAAATGATGTAGTTTGCCATACGTATTCTCAGATGAAGAGGCTCGCACAGGACAGGGTAGTGTGGAGAGATGCATCAAACCAGTCTGCGGGCTGAAGACCACAACAACAACATTAAAAGAATGGCACCCACTAGGTAGCCTAAAGAAAAGAATTTTATGAAAACAGAAGTAGGTCCCAAAGTGAGCCAACTAAAAGACTGGGCAGGGAAACCGCACCGGCAGCGGAAACGGAACAAAATGTTTCAAATATTTGTTAAGCTTATGTGACTTAACTACGGGGTCATCAGTCCCTAAACATACAAACTACTTATCAACTACCTTATACTAAGGACGGCACAAATATCCATGCCCGAGGGGGGATTCGAACCCCCGACCGTAGTGGCCGTGCAGACCGTGTCTGGAGCGCATCAGTCCCCTCGGCCACCGCGGACGGCCCATGAATCATTGTATTTCCGCTCGACTTATAAGTCTTTTGCTACGATTAAGGAGGATGGCGGTATGGTGGTAGAGAGGAAAGCATTGAGAGGATATTGAATGGCAAATTGGTTGGAGGTAAATTAGGAAACCAGTAGTAACACTGTGGTCTGATGAGTGAAAGGGACTTCATTCTGAAAAGATGAAACAAATTTGGGCACAGAACACCACGCTAATTGATTGTATCGCGCAGTCATATTGGGCTCACCAGTTTTCCATTTCAGTTGCCCAAGTGTAATTACGGGGACCCAGGGGGGGTCACAGTCGAGTAGAGTTGGGTAACGCGATTCTTTTTTTAGGAATCGTTTCTTGCGATCCAATACCACACTGTGAATAGATTTCTACGATTCGTTTCCAATTCTTTCGCGATTCTTAAGTCTGCAGTGGCACGATTCTTACTTCTACATTCTGCTCACAGATGGCAGTACAAGACTGTGTGTTGGTTGTTGGAATCTAATCTTATGAATCTGTTCCTATGATTCGTTAACGATTCTTTCTGCCTTCTGGTCTGCGACGGCACGAATATTACAGAATGCCAAAACGCAGACAATATGGGTATCTGATTTTTTAAATATTTCTAGTGCATTAACTTCAGACTTAAAATAATAATGAGTCTAAGCCATTCGATTCAAAACTCAAAAATTTAGAGAAAATAGTCTTAGACGTTTTGCGAGCGGATATAAATACATATTATGCTACCAACTATTTCTGCTTTCGTTACAGCTCATTTAGTAGCGTTGTAGGTTTAGTGAACGTAGGTCATTTATTTCGATTCCTGCTGTAACTTTATAATTATTTTTTTTGTTCTGTTCGAATACTTCGACCATTTAATTATAAATTTCATTAAATCTATGGTAATTAACACACATCTAATCGTTATGAAATACTTATTATGTAAAATCAATTAGTTTAAGGAAACACGTCTGTATAAAGAAACATTAAAAATAAAAATCCGTCTCTAAATATTAAATTTCTTTCGATATACAAGAAATTTGCGTTTATTAATTTTTATTATTATTATTATTTTTTTTTTTTTTTTTTTTTTTTTTTTTTTTTTTGTAAAATCGGTTTCTTTCAGGAAAGCTGAACATAAGAACCAAAATAGTAAAAATTATTTTTGAGATGCCTTTAAAAACATTTAAAATCGCGTTTTTATATAAAATGAATATTTTTGTAAAATTAAGTTTTTACAAAAACTACAACTACGTAGATGAACTCAAAAAGCTTAAAACTCACTAAAAACGAAATATTATCCAAATTATTACAGCCATTTCCGGGATAAGTGAAATATAAATGTGTAAGAATTGCTCGTTAAAATACGTAATATGTAAACCGAATAAAAGACTTATAGTCGTGTGTATTGGCAGCTGTGTATTTCTGTTTTGTTTCTGTTAGCTGTAATTCGTGAATAGACTAATAATTAGCGGCTCACGATGTTCGTTCTGTGCTTCTTTTGTTCACACGCTTTCTGGTTTTCGTAATCATTCGGCACGATTCGCCACTTGCTTTCGAATCATGAATCGTTGGATTTTGGAATCCTCATGAGACAGACGATTCTTTTGAACGACGATTCGTCCCTCTCTTTTCTTCTCTCCGGCATTCGGAATCAATCGGCACGATTCGGCATGATTAGGCAGTCGCCTTTGAATCATGAATCGTTGGAACTTGGAATCGTCACGAGCCAGACGATTCTTTTGAATGACGATTCGTCTGGATCATGATTCCATTCTTACGATTCTTTGTTTGTATTCGTTCAAACGAACGACTCACTCACGAATCGCCACAACTCTACTGTCGAGAAGCTCCGATCATTTCGCTCGCACTTACTAGTGTCGAAGCAAGTGAGTTTCGTGTTTTTGCCGCATATTTTTCTGTTATATCGAGTTTATTCGTTCGACTCGACATTGATAATGCCCAATTGTGCTGTGGGCGTGTGTGAGAACTACAACCAGAAAACTAAGGTTAGTAATATTACCTGTCATAAGTTTCCGAAAGATCTTGAGACATGTCCTCGGTGGGTGCATCTTTGTAGAAGAAGTCACAGCATCAACATTACAGATGCTACTATCTGTAGTGATCGTTTTAAAGAAGACGATTCTATACGCGATCTCCAAGCCGAATTACTCAACCTTTTGCCAAAGAAGATCCTAAAGCCAACTGCAGTTCCCACGTTGCACCTTTCTACAGCTACTACAGTTTGTGCTTCGTCCTCTAAACAACAGAGAGATGACAGAAGGGAATATCGTGAAATTAGTGAACGCGCTCTTAACACGTTAGCTTCACGATCACCAAAGAAGAAAAAATTTAATCACAGCATAGGACCTGAAAAAGTCACATCGAGGATGAAATGAAGAAACTTGAAAACGAATTATTATTACTAAAAGAAAATAATACGCTGAGAACAAGAAACAAATTATTGGCTCATGCATTAAGCAAAGAGAGGAAGCAATGCCAAAACCTTAAACATCAGCAAAATAGTAAACTGAAGACTAAAGTGCACCAAGTTTTGCAAAATGTTTTCACAGACACGCAAATAAGATGCTTCGTCAGATCCAACAGGAGTGCCCATTGGAGTCAGGAAGATATAAGTAAAGCCTTACTTCTATGCTCTTTGTCCAGGAAAAGTTTTATTTATTTAAGAAATCTAATGTGTATACCGTTACCGGCACTGTGAACGCTAAAATGATGGATTTCCAATTTTTTTCGCTGTGCTCCTGGCATTTCGACTGATGTATTGTACCTAATGACTAAGCAAGCAACAAGGTTAACAGAAGCAGAATGATTGTGTGTGTTAAGTTTTGATGAAATGAATGTGAACTCTCGCATTTGCTACGACGAAGAAACTAACACCATACATGGACACACAGTCAAGTACAGGTAGTCATGGCACGTGGTTTATGTGGAACGTGGAAGCATCCCATATACTATAATTTTGACACTACGATGAATCGGGATTTGCTGGTCAGTGTCATCAGTAAGACGCAAAAAGTGGGATTTGTTGTATTTGGTGTTGTGTCTGATTGGGGGGGGGGGGGGGCAAAAATGGGAAAGTGTGGAAGGAATTAGGCATAGACTACACAAATACATGCTTCACAAACCCAAATGATGATAGTAAACTTGTTTGGGGATTCGCTGATGTGCCGCACATGTTGAAACTTTTGAGAAACCACTTTTTAGAGATGGTTTTTCCCTAAGTGGAAGAAAAGTGATAAGAAAAAGTGTAATCGAGCAGTTATTATTGAAAGACTGTGGCGAACTAAAACTGTGTCCTAAACTTAATGCTCAACATTTGACAGTTTGTGGAAGAGATCGACAGCGTGTTCATCTTGCATGCCACTGTTTTTGATCAGTCTATCGGAATACATTTCATTTGTAATGCCTGAAGAAAAAGACACTGCAGAATTCTTCAAGTTGGTGAACGATACTTTTGACATTATGAATTCGAGAATACCAGCCAGCAAACGGCCTATGTCAAGTGCCTTTGGATTGTGAATGGAGACACAAGAGGAAGTTCTTCGCAAATTCTACTCAGTCTGAGAAAATATGAGAGTACGAAATCAAAAAACTTTACTTCCATTCCAAATAGGATTTCTCACCTCAATAGTCACTGCTAGGTTGTTTTTCTAATTTTAAACGTGGATATAATTTGCAGTATTTGTTGACCTCTAGATTCAATTAAGATATTCTCGAAAACTTCTGTTCTCAGATACGAGCATTGGCAGAGCATATGATCATCCCTTGCCGGTGGAATTTAAGGATGGTTTACGCATCATAATAATGAATAGAAGTATTGCTAACATTCAGTTATGCAGTTTTTCACCAGTCGCAACGGAGACAAGTTATCTTACTTCCAGCTTGTTTACAGGACTTGTACCCGGAATTGAGGAAGCGTTATCAATGATAGAAGCAACAAATGAGGGATTTAATTGCGACACCTTTGATAGAGGCTTCAGTGTGTTCCCTAGGTCTACGATATATTGCTGGATATATAGGTTCCAGATGTGCCTCAATTGATAAATCACTAGGCCATCCTAGTGGCAAGTTAACTGAAATACCAGAAGGCCCTCCCAAGTCAGGGTGGATAGAAAAACTGTCTCGTGGTGGCTTCATCCTTCCTTCGGATCTGTGGTTTGAAGTAGTTAACCAGTTTGAGGTGGTATTTTTAAATTTGCATGGCAGCAGGCTGGTGCAAAGAGGCCAGTGTGATGAAAAACCTTATAAGACTTTTAATCGGGAAGTTTCCGAATATTTCTGAAGAGGTGTACGCCACGGCTAGAACTTTCATTCGCACAAGGCACCTCAACATTGCAGCAAAAGCAATGAGGGCTAAACATCAGAAAACAGCACGCAGGTGGAGAGCTTCTGCAGTTCACTCCACATGCGATTAAGGTGCGTCCTTTCTTCTTAAAACTGAATTGCAATACTCTAGCTTCTGCACCTTCGCACGTATTAATGTATCAAGTAACTGTAATTAGTGCATCTCTTAACTATGTAATAATTCAATGTATAGTATGAATACGGTGGAGGGTCAATAACATATTGTCGATTGTGATGCACAAAATACTTTAGTAAAATTGTTGCGTTTTTAATACTATTGACAACTGTACAACTTAAAGCGGACTGAAGCATGAGTCACGTAGAAGAAAGTTTTGAAAAGATGTATGCATCAAGGGGAGTCGTAATCTGAATTTTACTTTTGTGATTAATAGAACACAGTATAAAGGTTTCAAAGACATTTTAAGTAGGAACATCGATTCTTCGTGTAGGTATGCTTCTATCGAACCCATAACACATTACATTCTCTCTCAGTTTTCGAAATGCATGTTAGTTTAAAGTGAGGAGACGCGAACGCGAGGAAACGTTCCACACAGATGACGCTGCTCAAAACTGATGTCACGCGGAAGCTACGGATCGCTGACGAACGCATTGGACCAACCTACTTATGTAGTAACCTTGCAGTCAATGCACCATTCCTCTCCAACGGCTATATTCCAGCTGACGCCCCTTGTTTCTATATGCCCCCCTCAGTCGGTCAAGCCATTTTTTCATTGTTCCTCCTACTCGCCCCCCACCAATTACACCCGTGTGTAGCCACTACTTTGCTGGCCTTCCAAACCATTTCAAACAGGCTCTTGTCACTTTCTTTCGACGATGCGTAAACTCCAGCTTTTTCCCTAATACGTTTTTTATCATACTCCTTCTAATTTTCAGGAACATAGTTAGCAGGAAATTCATTTCTGCAGCTTTTAGTTTACTGTTGACCTAATTGTGCATTGTGTAGGTTTCCAGACCATACGTTATTATGGCGGTAAAGTATGATCGTAAGAAGATCTGTTTCGATCTTAAGGGAACTTGTTCATTCCACAGCAGAGTCCAAACTTGATGGCAGAACTGAACAGATTTTTGAATTCGGTTATTGATCTCATGGTGTATCCAATTAGTGCTTGAAATGATCCATCGCAGATAGTTGTACTGGTCTACTGTTTCCAACTGCGTATCATCTTTTTCAGTTTTCCTTTCTTATTCAATCAATTTTATTATATTTATTTATTGTGAATCTTGAATTTCTTTCTCTGTATTACTCCGGATTACAACATCATCTGCAAGTGCAAATGCATCGATGTCTTACTTATTGTTATGCTTGATTCCTTTAAGACGTTCGTACATGACAGTGATAAAAAGAAATGGTGAAGGGCACTACCTAGTTGAACATCTTTAGCTGTTTTGAATCAAATCAGAAAAACCATTTCCTTTCCGTACGAAACTGCAGCAGCCGTCGTAAAGTATTTTCACTTTCTGAATTAGTCCTCTCGGTAGCTATTTTTTTTCTTTTTGAGGCATTCCCATATAGTTTTCCTTGGAACACTGTTGTTGTTGTGGTTTTCAGTCCGGAGACTGGTTTGATGCAGCTCTTCACAATACCCTATTCTGAGCACACCTCTACAACTCCACATAAGAACGGCAACCTACATCTGTCTGAATCTGCTTACTGTATCCATCTCTTGGTGTTCCTCTGCGGTTTTTACCACACACACTTCCCTCCAATGCTAAATTCACGATTCCTTGATGTGTCCTATCAATCGATTCCTTCTTTTAGTCAAGATACGCCATAAATTCCTTTCCTCCCCAATTCTATTCAGTACCTCCTCATTAGTTATGCGATCCACCCACCTAATCTTCAGCATTCTTCGGTAGCACCACATTTCCAAAGCCTCTACCCTCTTCCTGTCCGCACTGTTTATCGTCCATGTTCACTCCCATACGAGGCAACACTCCACACAAATGCCTTCAGAAAGGACGTCCTTAGGCTTAAATCAATATTCGAGGTTAACAAATTTCTCTTTTTCAATAACACTTTTCTACCCATTGCCATTCTGCATTTTATATCCTCCGTACTGCGAACATCATTTGTTATTTTACTGCCCAAGTAACCAAACTAATCAACCCTGTCTAACTCCCCAACCACTGCATCCCTTTCATGCCCTTCAACTCTAACAACTGCTGTCTGGTTTTTGTACAAGTTGTAAATTACCTTACGCTCCCTATATTTTACTCCTGCTTGCTTCAGAACTTGAAAGAGTTTATTCCAATAAACATTGTCAAAAGCCTTCTCCAAATCCATATAAGCTAGATATATAGGTTTGCCTTGTCTTAATCTATCTTCTACGATAAGCCGTAAAGTGAGTACTGCCTCCCGTGTTCCTACATTTCTCCTGAACCCAAACTGATCCTCCGCAAGGTCGGCTTCTACCACCTTTTCCATCCTTCTGTACATAATTCCTGTTAATTTTTTGCAACCATGACTTATTAAACTGATGGTTCTGTAATTTTCACACCTGTATGCGCCTGCTTCCTTTGGAATGGAGATTATTACATTTTTCTTAAAGTCTGAGGGTACTTCGCCTGTCTCATACATCTTACACACCAGGTGAAACGGTTTTGTCATGGCTGGTTCTCCCAGAGACTTCAGTAGCTCTGAGGGTATGTCATCTACTCCAGGGCCCTTGTTTCGACTTAGGTCTTTCAGTGCTCTGTCAAATTCATCTCTCAGTATTGTATCTCCTATTTCATTCTCATCTACTTCTTCCTCCCTTCGTACAAAAATAGAGCTTTTCTATATACTTTTTTCACCTTTCATCTTTCCCTTCTTTGCTGAGAACTGGTTTTCCATCTGTGTTCTTGATACTCATAGAGCTGTTTTTCTTATCTCCAAATATCTCTTTTATAATCCTGTAAGCTGTATCTATTTTCCCCCTATTTATGAATTCTTCTACATACTTGTATTTGGCTTCTAGCCACTCCTGCTTAGCCATTTTGCCCTTCCTGTCAATCTCATTTCTTAGTCTTCTGTATGCCATTATACCCGTTTCATTTAATGCATTTTTATATTATCCCCTTTCATCGATGAAATCCAGTATGTCCTCTGATATCCAAGGATTTTATGTAGGTCTTGCCTTCCTACCTATTTTGTCCTCTGCTGCCTTCACTTTCATCTCTCAGTGCTACCCATTCCTCCTCTACGGTTTTATTTCCCTCCTTTCCTGTCAATTGTTGCCTAAAGCACCTTCTGAAATTCTCAAGAACTTCAGGTTCCTTCAGTTTATCAGGTCCCATCTCCTTATTACCCTACCCTTCTGCAGTTTTTTCAGTTTCAGCCTACAATTCATGACCAATAAGTTATGGTCAGAGCTTATATCTGCTCCTGGGTATGTCATACAATTTAAAACCTGTTTCTGAAATCTATGTCTCACCATTATAAAATCTATCTGGTATTTCCCGGTGTCTCCTGGTCTCTTCCACGTATACAACCTTCTTTCGTGATTCTTAAACCAGGTGTTTGTTATAACTATATTATGTTCCGCGCAAAATTCTACTAGGCGGCTTCCTCTTTCATACCTTTTGCCCATAACATATTCAACTACTATCTTCCCTTCCCTTCCTTGTCCTAGTTCCGAATTCCAGTCTCGCATAACAATTAAGTTTTCCTCTCCCTTAATTGTCTAAAAAATTTCCTTTAGCTCTTTGGAAGACTATCAAATGATTTTTCAAGATCTAAACACACACGTGTCAAGTCTCTGCGTTTCTCCCAGTGTTTTTCTAACAACATTCTGAGTGGAAATATGAGATCGGTAGTTGTACAATGTTCTGTGAAACCATACTGCTCTTCTTGTAACTGCGGTTCCATTATTCTCTTAAGCGTATTATCTAGTATCTTCTAAAAATATATTCAGACCACGAGTCAATAAAGTGATCCCTCTATAATTGCAACATTTCTTTCCTTTCCTTTTTTGAAAAGGGGAACTACTATGCCTTTCTTATTATTATCTTGATTTTTTTCCATTCTTCCATATTGCACCTACTACTCTATGAAGCCATTTTATTCCTACTGGGCGAGCATCTTTGATCATGTCCGTACTAACTTCATCAAATCCTAATAGTAATAAAATTTATAATAATGAGTTACACCCATAATTGTGTTACTTCTCCTGTTCATTATTAGACATTTACACGGCTGACCAACATCTAAAATAGCTGCATAGAAAGCTAAACATAACATAATAATTCTGTGGTTTGGTACTAAAAGGGCCAATTTCAGTATTTATCAAAACTGGTTTTATTGGTGTAGACCATAGTTTCACGTGGTCTTCATAATGTTAAAACTGTCAATGTCTAAGCCACATAGGATGAGAGATACTGAGATTTTAAGATGTGAGCCCCAAATATATTGTTAATATTTTTCAGAAAATTACTGAAAATATTCAGAAGCTGATACAGTAAAACAAAGATTTTTGACATTGGCCCTTTTAAAACCAAGCCACAGAATTATCAATGACATATTCAGTTTCCATTGTAAGATACATTATGAAAGCTTCTTGTTGTATGTTTATTAAGTGAAAGTGAAAGCTTGATGAATGTTTGTTAAGTGAAAGTTTCCTTTTCTTGTTAAGTCTGTCTGTTTAACTCAAGGAGTTTCTCTTATCATATGTGCACAACGGATTTAACAAAAAAAAATTAGTCCCTTTAAGTAAAACAATCTGTACCTCTGTGACAGTCAGATTCAGTGGCATGCAAGGACTGATTAATTTACTGGTACGTGAACATTTACATTTGAAAGGAAATCTTTTTCTCAAAAAACTCAATACGTACCATAGAACAAAATCAAAAATGCCACAATCAGGAGAATGAGGGACTAGGTTGAGCTGAAATAAGAAAAATAAGTTATCATTAAGTTATTTATTGAATTAAAGAAACTTACCATTGTTGAGTCTTCAATATAATACAATGGTTTTATACAATTCTGTTCCATACAAATATAATGTTGCCCTTGCTTTGTATGATGTCATAATTGTTAAAGTAGATTCCGCGACTATATTTTGGACAAGGAATTGATGGTACCGAAATTTTGAATTTGAAGTAATTTAGTTAAAGCACAACACAAAATGAACATTAAAACAAATAAACCATGGGTTGTATATTAAAGTCGGGCACCATACAAGCAACAGCACATTACAAGACTTACAGAAAGCATCTAGCTGGACCCTGCACTTCGTATTGTAAAAGCTGGAAATGATAACTTTTACGTCTTATTTAATACATGAATGTTCGAGATACTTTCCGTAGGAGATAAATGTTCAGACTGTTCACTTCGCTTTTCATTGTTGTGTGATCTAGGGTGGAACATGAAGTTAATGGTAATGATAAAATAATTTTAAAAAATGATCGGACTTCGTAAAATTACAAAAGATATGACTGTATTGTATAAGGATTGTATTGTATAAGGATGATTGACTGATTGAAATTTGGAGACAATGCGAAGCGATTGTAATGGCGTCTCAACATTAAACTATTACAGATGATGAGGAGCTGAAAAACATTAAGAAATTAAATATTTGACATGGAGGAGTTTGATTTAAATGAAAACCAAGGAGAGGGAATGCTTTTAAATAACATATTTTCAGCAACAGCTTGCATTATTCTTACTTACATGAGTGGATACAGGTATGAAAGACGTCTTCACGCTTCAGATATAAACAAGAGAGTGAGTAAAACTACTATCAGGGTTCCGTCTTCCCGCTTGTTCGCAAGTAAAAAATTACGAACGAAATTAAATTAGTTGCTTGATTCCATATTGGAGTGGGTGCTCCACGACTGTATTTGATTTGTGGTAATTATTCAGCAATCAGTCGTCATAAATATAAAATTCTTTATTTGTTAGCAAATCCGGATTTCGACCACTGTGTGGTCATTATCAATGCTGCATTAGTTGCATTGCGAGTGAGAGGGACCCGGAGGCGATAAGCATCGCTGATCAAAGATAAACAAAAAATTGAAAAAAATAGTGTATCGTTACACAAGTATTCTCTTCCTCCTGATACAGAATCCACTGTCCAATATAATACGTTTGCATTCATAAATATAAAGTGAAATAAATCAAATTCAATACAATCATTGCTGACCAATTCAACCTTAGTACACAACACAGTTGCCATACGTCTGTTAGCTAGCCTAGCTCTGCTCACTCTCTACTACTCGCCTTAGTAGTCAAAGAAGCTGCTGTAGCTCAGATGCTACACCGCATTTGCAAAAACATTATGGTGTGCAGTAGTTACAAACATGGATTGAGATTATCGATCATGGAAGACTTTCGCATAAAAATAAAGCTATGAGGCGGATACACGTTCAGATTCACAAAAATAAAGCTAAAAACCCATAAATTTGAACTTCAGTCTGTGGCTGCCTACTTTCAATTATTTCGGTAGTGGTGAAACACTTTGCAATTGTTCCTAGTAGCAGGAGCCCTGCGCCGCGCTTGTCAGAGCTTGTCGTGGCGCGGACCGCAGCCGTGCTACAGGTGTGGGGAGGACCGCCGGCCTCCCGGCGACAGCCTGCATAATGCAGGCCCGCGTTCGGCCACGGGCGGGCGCAATCCGGCAACACTTGCCCTCTGCACCCCGCCCTCAGTTGCTGTGTCGTGCCACTCTGAGATGCCGTCAGTTCGTACCACTCCAGTCCGCTAAACTGAGACCACTTCAAAGGTACCAAAGGTATCACTAACAAAGGAAATATGTATTTTAAACAGATATATGCTAGGAAGACTGGTCTAAAGTACGTCGAGCTTTTGGGCTGTTTGCTAATGATACTGTGGTGTACGGGAGGGTGCCGTCTTTAATTCACTGTAGTAGCACACAGGATGGCTTACACAAAATTTTAAGTCGGTGTGAGGAATGGCAGCTAGCTCCAAATGTAGAAAAATGTAAGGTGATTTACAGTCGGTCCTATGGAACAGAAAAAAATAAAAATAAATAAAGTGACAAAATTCGCTAGACCCCTCACCTAATCGCTATGCACAACCGCAAAGGTCTGATGCTTGGTGGGCACACGATCGTACAAACTGTGTGATATTCCTGGCCTATGAGCACTTCATATTCCTGGCCGTTGACCATTTCTTTGCTAGCATCGTACGTGTCTTAAATGTTGAAATGTGTGGTGGGGAGCAGTAGCATATGGCACAGTAGGTGCTGGTTCCCAAGGGAAAGCCCGCCTATGTTACTGGTACTCTCCTCCTGCATTTCACGTCACGTGATTTGTTTTGAAATTAGTTTTGTTTATTATATACTAAATCTTAATTATTCAGAGCTGAGAATTTGTGATAAATATCTCTCAACGACAGGCTAGGTTTTGACAGTTTAAAAAGTTTAAGGTGTCTTCTCTTATTGTAAGAAGAGAAGAGCGATTTTGCAGAAGGTGCGCGACGGCCCTGCTTCGGCGCGAAATAGAGAGTCAGGTGCCCTCTAGTCTCGCAACGCGCCAGTTTCAGTCTCGAGCTGAACACTATACGCGCCGGACCGCACCGGTCACGAGTAAAGATTTGTGTAATAGTGATAACAGTCGAGGTCTCAACTTGAGCTATGGGCAGCATAGGCCGTGTCGTATTAACAAAAGTTATTCATATTTAATTATTTATTTAATAAATGGCATCCCTGACAATTAAAAATCTCGCAAGTCGCTTCTTATGCTTCCATCCTACCGAACGTATTTTAGCCTCACTTGTATGCTGTAGAAGAATCAACGACCTGTGTGTTGTCTTCTGCGCTGGGGACACAACTACAGAACACAACAGGTTAGTCAGAACTATATGCTTTCCACAAAGACTTGGACAGCAATTACGGCACCTCGTGCGTACTGTAGAGCGGTACAAACGCACACCGCTACGCAACAACATCCGCAAGGATGTGGAGGTTTTAGGGGATTTGTGGGAGGAAGCAGTACTAACTTCTCCGTCCGCAAATAAAACCATAGGAAGCTTGTAACTGTCGATTACACGAGTATCTGACACAAAATCTGAGAGGAAAACAATTATCTTCCAGTGTCGCATCCAGATGTAACAACAAGCGTGGTTTCTGTGTGAAGTGAAGGCGACTTCGCAAACTAAATTTTAGAAATTGCTTTGTGTTTTAGCCATATTGTTTTAAGCTATTCGCGACCAACAAATTCCTTTCCACATTTCTTTTCTTATAGTTTCAGTGAAGGAAGACAGCAAGTAGAATTGAGATGCTGCAGTCCGTGAATATTGTCGGACGTTAATGACACTTTCAAATGGAAAATGTGCATGCGTAGCATAAAATTATTTGAATTACAAGAAAGGAAGCAAATTATTGACATTAGTCACGACTTAAAGTAACCTTCATCGAACAAGTGCAAGTCGATAAATATCTAGTGGGTGCTACAGCGGCACACTTGCTGGAATCACGGTACAACACTTATTTATTGAGCGAGCAGACAAAGCAGACCCTGTTCTAAGGGTTACAGTGCAACACGATGTGTGGAGCTATCGCGTGACTGAATCCACCCATCGCCTAGGTTGCGCTATACAGACGACAAACGTTTGGCGCGGCAGATCGCTTGTGGTATTTTCGAGAGTGAAGATATCGTTCTATATGTCATTTCCACTGGTTCTCTTTCGATTGATGTTGCAACTAAAATATCAGCATAAATTTAACAGACATAAGCCAACTGTGTTACCACAAATTACAGCTCCCCTCAGCCGGCCGCGGTGGCCGAGGAGACTGAGGCGCTCCAGTCACGGTCTGCACGGCCACTACGGTCAGGGGTTCGAATCACCCCTCGGGCATGGATATTTGTGCCGTCCTAGTTCGTAAGTAGTTCATAAGTAGTTTGAAAGTTTAGGAACTGATGACCCCGTAGTTAAGTCCCATAGACTAACTCCCCTCAGAGTTTTGGTACTGTTGTAATAAGTCAACGGACATAGTTGAGCTACTTTGGAACAAAAGTTCTAATGGTACCCAAAGGAAAATAAACTCTAGAGTTGCAGGATATAGTAGTCATGAATTTTAAAAATTGCACATGTAATTCAGAAACGAATATTACAATTGCTCCAGTAAGAACAGCAAACGTCATCAAAACTACCAATGTGGACAAGCGATTGTGAACATCCGTAGCTGCATCTAACTGATCCATAGTCCACGCGTTATTAAAATACCTAATGGTAAGCATTAGACCACATATTAGGATATTATAATACCAGGTGCATAGAAGCAAACTATCCTAAAGACAAGCTTATTTATCACACCAGAAGGCCAACTATTGATCGGCGAGCGACAGGCTTTTTCACAATTTACTGCTATTTTGATATATGGCTCATTACCCGCGGCAGAGCGGCCGAGCGCATTGAGGCGCTATTCTGACGCCCTACAACTTAAATTCTGCCAGTACCTCGCCTCCTACTTTCCGAACTTCACAGAAGTTCTCCTGCGAAACTTGCAAGACTAGCACTCCCGGAAGAAAGGATATGGTGGATACAATGTCCCAAGCACTCTCAGTTGAACTATGAAACCCCATGAAAGTTCGTTGGATATTTGCTCTTTCAAACTACACTTATAAGCATAATATACTCATACAATTTAAAATTACGATATCTTTCTTTCCTTTGATCCGATCTTGATGAAACTAAGCCTATGTTACTCTCCAAACTATTCTCAATTTACCTGTGGAAACCCACGAAAGTTCGTGAGTACTTTTGGAGATTACCCTCAACAAATATACATACACAACGGTTTTTAAACAAATTATTAAATTATATCTTTATTTTCTGTGATCCGATTTTAATTATTGGAGCCTTTATGTAACCATACGCTGTCTAAAGTTACGTGTGAAAACCCCATGAAAATGCGTCAAATAGGTTTGGAGATATACGTGTTCAAAGAGACACACAGACATGACGGTCGAAGATAAAAAAATTTAAATTACGACATTATTTTTTTTCCGTGATGCGACTTTTATGAACCGATTATTATATATTTTTAAAGACGTTACAGCGTTCAATGAATGAAATAAATCGCAATTTGGGATCTGTCATGGCTTCACTGTACTAACAGTGAAGCCGTAACTGATCGCAAATTGCGATTTATTTCATTCATTGACCGCTGTTACGTAGTACAGTGAAGCCATAACTGATCGCAAATTGCGATTTATTTCATTCATTGAACGTTGAACGTCATCAAAAATATATAATAATTGCATACAATCCGAGTCTGGACTCCTGACGACAATTAATTGTGTCTCGATACCTCATGGTCTGTTCTCCCTGATGCGGGAATACAGTATTGTGGCTGCGATCATTACAGAACAAATAGGCTGTGGTAATGGGAGAGAAACAGCGTGGCGAATGGAGATTTGTGTGAGGCGGGAGACGTGCAGGGAAGAGTCCTCTGCAGTCGGGCTGGTCACTGTGTCTCCGGTGACCGAGTACCACGGGCGCCGTGGCTCAGGGCTGAACGCCTCTCAGTAATAAAAAAGCTGAGCCAAGATCTCATCGAACGACAACGAACAAAAAGGAAAAATGACCGCAACGAACTGATCAACCCACAGAAACAAAAGTGGTCAACGCGTCTGCCTAGTAAGCAGGAGATCCCGTGTTCGAATCCCGTCCGGGCACAAATTTTCATTCCCCGCACTTAGGTATTACATCTAAACCTAGTACAGTGAAGCCATAACTGATCACAAATTGCGGTTTATTTCATTTATGAAACGAAGTCTATATATTTTCCAGTTGCGCTCAAGTTACCTGTGAAAATACCATGCAAATTAATGAAGTACTTTGGAGATAAGTGGTTTTTAATAGTTGAAAAAAAGTCACGACGGTTACTGAAAATATTTAAAATTACGGTATCTATCTTTTCCGCGATCCGACTTTGATAAAATTATTCCTATATGTTGACCCAAAGTTTTCTCATGTTTTATCTCTGAAAACCATATGAAGATTGAAGGGAACAGCGATAGGCCTACATTTACAGATTTATTATTAGTATAAAGTTTCATGCCATACAATTCTGTACACGGGAAAACAAGGCTTCTTCTTACAAACCAAAATAATTAATTTTGAGTTTAACCACTGTTGTTTGAAAGAAACTCTCTTGTATTCTGTGGTTCACAATCTCATGCGACATACATGACTTGATATTTTTATGGTTATCCACCACAGATCGCAGTAAATGTTGTTACACCAGGGCCTGTGAGAGAAACGAAAAATAATAAGGGACCCGGTTCTAAGAAAATCTGTGTCTGATTACAAAAATGATAACCAAGATGAGAAAAGGACTACCTACAAAACAGAAATAAAATCTCAGCAAAAACATAAGAAGTACAAAAATGCAAATGAATTCCTTCCACCGCAAACTGTGAGATCTTGTGAGAAACAAAGTAGGTTATTTTAGTTAGTGTTTCTGGAACTACCATTACAACACCTTGTCATAATTTGTTAGCTAATTAGTTATTTATAACGCCCATATCATCGTCAGACATCTTTATTTCTACAGTAAAAGTTTTGGCAATCGCATTGCAACTTAACGAATATTTAAAATACTTTGTGCATATGTTACTGTACTTGATTCTTGTGTGATTACGTTTGATTACATAATGGAATATAAATTGAGACCCCAGAGGTCAAGGGATCTTAGTGACAATTTTGAAAAAAAAAAAAAAAATGAATACACGAATGGGACTTGTTACTACTAATCTATTCGCTGTGAAAGAGACCCTAGTGATTTTATTGACAGTATGTGCCGTCTAGCGTGATGCCCCTTGACTGCTTGATTGTTTGTAGTTGCGCTTTGGCGCACGAGGGGTCAAAAATCACTAGGATAGGATCCCTTTATCGCCAAACAGTGCAATGGATTCCGAGCGTGGAAGCAGATGTGAGTGCTATTGTAAAAGCGCGTCGCCATATTAACTTTGTTACAAGAGTAGCTGACAAGTGAACTTTTGGTGCTGTGTTTAGTCAAATTTGGGCGTTTCATAAAAAGTATTGGTAAATACATTATTTGTGTAAAATGAATGGGAATGAGAAAGAGGTTCAACCTAAGCTACAAATGATTGGTACGATTTGTTACAATACTATTGTTTCTAGTTGTTTACGTATTTATATCCGAGTAACAATTTATTTATTTAGTACTAGGTAGTACGGAAAATTTAGGCCTCTCATTATTGTAGCAACAAACTATGAAATTGTGTTTGAATATTTTTTTAAAAGTAGTTGTTCCACATCGTATGCCCAAGGCAGATACCAATCATGATGATACCAGTCATGATGATACCAATAATGACAATGAAATATATATTAGTACTAGCAGTGATGCTCCACTGTTTGGAGATGGTCATGATTCTGATAAAGACAGTGACTGGAGTCCTTGTTGTGATGATGATGAAACCAGTAACCACTATTTCCTCATTTCTGGACGTTCATACAATAATCAGGACTTCGGAATCATTGAACTTAAAAGGAAGAAGAATCATTACATTTATATACCGGAAGACTGGATGAATCTGGCTACCACAGCAAGTCGAAAATTTGCTGTTACTAAAATGACGGATGAAGACTTCATTGATTTTCAACAACTAAACCGGTACTTTAGGAACACTGTGCCAGGGATAAGAGGAATTCAGGTACTTCAGTGTGAAAAGGGCAAACCAAAATACCATTTTTATAAGACATCATAAGCTGAAGGTATTTTGCCTTTTATGAGTGCATAGCTTCGCGGCGAGTCATGCTGATATAATTCACTCGAGCTTCCAGCCGCGTCAAATGGTTTGGTATCCACGAGGTTTCGGCCGAAATCTCCTCGACCATTGTCATTTGACAATGGCCGAGGAGATTTCGGCCGGAAGCTCGTGGATATCAAACCACTTGACGTCGCTGGAAGCCCGAGAGAATTTCATCAGTGTTTTGCTTTATCAGAAACTAATTACTAAAAATGTCCGGGCTATTATGCCGTGGTCTAGTGGATTTATTGTTGAAACCCAGTAGCGAGCCAAGGTGCGTATCGGACATTCAAAGTGATACGATCCCCCTTGAGAATGTACTCCGCAGTCGGGGATGAAACTTTGGGTTTCGACAATAAATCCACTAGACCACGGCATAATAGCCCGGAAATTTTTAGTAATTTTGACCATTCCGGCTGTGAAAATTTACCTTTTACAATTTCTCAGAAACTGAGAAAAAAAAAAAAAAAAAACTACGAACGGGAAGAATGTCTAAACAACTTGCCAGTGATCAATCCATTGCTGTGAAGCCAAAGCTAAAATACAAGAAATTTGAAGACCTGATGGAACTTCTGCAATTTGTGCCACCGATACACCACCAATTTTATAAAAGCTTATTCCATGAAACAAAGGCTGGTGCACCATTTTCTCCTAGAACTCATGTGGATGATGATTACGATGTCGCTACTGACACGGGTGGCAACATCTATGACACAAATGATTTTGATACATGTTAAATTCGAAATCAGTACACTATTGCTGCAATACTGTATTCTGTTATAACAATTAATGTTTGTTGTGTTGATTATGTACTCTGAGCGTCATCATTTTGTTCTATTTTCAGTAACAGGTAAAGGGGTCTAAGTGCGAATTGTACATTATTTATTCATTTCAACTATAAACCGGGTGTTATTTATTATCATTGGTAATAAAAAGCGAAGTACGTTGAGAATTCGTCTGAAATTTTCTAAACGGTAAATTCCCATTTTCCCTCTTATGAAAACTGTTCAACTTTGACTTCCGTTTTCTCGCAACTATGATTTCGTCACTTAGACCCCTTGACCTCTGGGGTCCTCAATTGTTGTTTAGAACCGACCGAACATTCGGTTTCGATTTCTGTCAGTTTAAACCGAAATATTGGTTTTGGCCGCAGTTGCGGTATCAGATAGAAATCAGCCGAATCTTCAGTTTGCCCTAAACTTGCTTACGGTTGAAGTCGGATAGCGTTCGGAATGGTTTCAGCCAACAATCATGCTATACCTGAGTTTACTGCGCGCCATTTAACTACTAGGATTCTTTCCTGAAGTATAAATTAAGCGTTTCGTTGACAATCGCGATATAACTCGATCTCATCTTGCAGTGGAATTCTTATAATGTGTTTAATTTTGTTTATTATTTGTATATATGCGATAGGCCGAGTGCATTGAGGCGCTATGTTCCGATGTGCGAGGTCGTTCCCCGTCGGGGTTTCGAATCCCCAATCCCCCCTCGGGCATAGATGTTTGTGCCGTCGTTAGTATAAGGTAGTTCATAAGTCGTTTGTAAGTTTAGGGACTGATGTCCCCTTAAGCTTAACAAACATTTGAAAATTTGAACAGAAGTGCTTGTAATCAGTTCATGCTCACCATCTGTACGATATGTATGAGATACGATCACTTGCTGTTAATTGTAGGAAATGTACGTGAATAGCTAAGAGGAGAAAGAATTAAGATCAAGAACAATCAGCATGGCGAAATTTACGCAAGATAGGAGCGAAGTCACGACTGAGACAGGACTGCATTCTTATCTAATACAGTTCGCTATCCTGAATAAATTAGTTAAGTCCCATAAACTGAACAAACATTTGAACATTTTTTGTAACAGTTTTATGCTGAAAAGATTTATTAATGTGTTTTCTTGAAATCGGCGGCCTTTTTAATAACTAATGTGTGTTTAGGAAATATTGATCATGTAGTAATTGCTTTTCCTGATGACTCTGCGAAAATCTACGCTGACTAAAATCATACACTCTTAAACGAAACAGCGATGTCATTTTCGAAATACTTTCTGTAGCACTGATTGAAGTTGATTTACTGACAGGAACTAAGTTTATTAGATATCAGCGCTATAAAACATCAATTTCAGCCTTAATATAAGTACTCTAACAAAAAAATGATAACATTAACGAAGAGATATGACACCCAAAGAAATTTTACCAGATATATATGTCTTGGCTGCTCGCAAGTAATGTCAGTCATTTAGTGCCTAAGCTTCACAATCTTGCTTACATATCAATGTTACGTTAAAGTGTGTTATTTCTGTTATAGCGTAGTCACCAAGAAAGGTATAATAACTGGAAACGCGCACTTTAAGGGACTCGCAAGAACTTGTTATATTTTCTTTTCTGCTTTACACTTTCTTTAGAAATGCAAAACGCTACGAGAACGGGGAGAGCAAACCACATAGCTATGAGATACTCGTATGCGCTTACTCACAAGTACAACTTCAAGAGTGGTTGGTGGCTTAATATATTCAACTACCGGATGGAAAGCTGAGGCTAGTAAATCTGTACGCCTCGTATGTCACCTTCAACGGACTCCGGTTGGGCTTACACACACTCAAGACGGATTAATACAGGGAGGGGATATTGCAAAATGTGGGAAAACTACTGATTCGTGGTATGACGTAAATTAACAGAAATCTTTATTAACTAAGTTTCGATTTCGGACGAAATTACAGGAGCCGAATATTCGGCTGCCGTTTCGGTTTCAGTTACAAATTATGTTTCAGTCGGACTGTCATTACGTCGATGTGCAATAAGCATATCATTATATTTATTCCATCATTGTACAAAATGTTATTTGTATTTTCATTACTATCTTTTCTGTTTGGATACTGCATTTATAATTTTGTACATTATGCGAGATATAATATTTATTATTTATTCTTCGATAAATATAGCATATTTTTAGAAAAAAAATGCGATGCACACAGACACAGACACACTAAAGGTAGGAATAAATATATAAATGCCCGGGCAAAGCCGGGTTTTCAGCTGGTAATAAATATTGTTCGGAGTGTTTGCTTACATCAAAGTGATACACACAAAACTGAACGATGTTATGAGCGAGTTTAAACAACATTTTATGCTACTGTTAGTGTTTAGAAAGTGCAAACTCAAAAATTCCGGAAATTTTGTTGATGTATTTGAGCAGACCATTTACCGAAAAGCGAATGCTCATGACTTAGTGAACGTTAAACAGCAGTAGCAGAGAGAGGCATGTGGGTCGACGTCACAAGCATCAAATATCTCCATTTTTCCTTTCTGAAGAATACCTTAATCAGTGAAGCAGCACGTTACGAGCATTTTCACCTATTACATCACGTTCTTGAGTTCAGGAAAGTCTCTCCCCGCGAAAATTGCAACCAATTTCTTCTTTTGTGTTTCGTTTTATATGGTCTAGCAACAATTTGGGCAGTAAGGAAAGACCAAATAATGTCAATCTTTGCTTGCTCTAAGGTAGCTTATTGGTATGCGAAGCGAAGCTGCATCCGACTTATGTAGCCACTGACGTTGAGACTAAAATATTCAGCTGTTCTGGGACAGAGCTATAAGTATTCAGAAAATCAGTAGGAAATTCTTAGGAAAACAATTCGGTCGTCAGTACGCAAATGTCTGTAAATCTATGGGACTTAAATTCTGAGGTTATCAGTCCCTAGGCTTACAAACTACCTTAACTAACCTAACAGTAACACATACACCATGCCTGATGGAGGACTCAAACCTCCAACGGAGAGCATCCGCGTGTTCCGTGGCGAGCGCCTTAGAGCGCTCGGACTTTTATCTATTTCCGTGAAAGCAGTCTCTCATATTATCTGAAACTGAGTGACAATGTTTAATTTTTCCATGGTAGGACGGCGATCTCCTTACTTTGAAGTATTAAAATGACAAGATCTCAAATATTGATTTATTATTCCTGACGACCGGTTTCGATACTCTCAGGGTATCATCATCTGGTCACTTGTGTCCTATGTTTTCGATTTGTGAAGACGCATGACGTACCATTTAAGTGTCATACGTCTCCACAAATCGAAAACATAGGACACAAGTGACCAGATGATGATACCCTGAGTGTATCGAAACCTGTCGTCAGGAAAAATAAATCAATATTTGTGATCTTGTCATTTTAATACTTCTGAGTGACAATGCTCCGGCGTTATCCACTCCATGCCTGTTAAAAGCAACTGCTTCCGACTTGGAGATGTCGCCAAACCATGTTGTAGTACAAATTAGTCAAGAAATAAAGTTTATTGAAGGTTGGACAACTGCTTCAAAAAATCAAAGCGTAGTCTTCAATACTCGTCAATGTACGTACTCCACCATTGTGTACGTACTAATAATAATAAGAATAATATACTGACGATTAAAATCGAATTATGTGGTAAATTGTCATTCTGCATGGGTGTTTTCCAAACTAATGAATGTGTTGAAATATTGGACATTTTACGATGTCTTCGCAACGGGATATGTTGGCTAGAATCGTCATTACATCTTGCTGACATTATAGTAGTATAATTTCTGCGTGAGAAGCCTGATCATTTCATTGAGCACCACAAATTTAGCACCGTCTCTAGTATGCAACGTAAGCATATCTTAAAACACCATCAGAAGGACGAACTCGCATTATAGTCTAGTTGAGAGCTTTTTAGTTTATGTGTAATGTATGGTTTCGATAACCACCTTCAGGCGTATATTTTTAATATGCACTATCATATCTGCTATTCCTCTGGTAACAACATGTGAAAAACGAAGTTTCGCCATTGTTAAAAGCTGTATTGAACAGCAGTTCGCCGATTACTGGTGGCTAGTAACAGGCAGAAAACATGGCAATCAGTAATCAGAAAGCATTCCTTACATTACAAAATGGTATTTTGTAAACAAAATGCGAGGTGTAGTTGCTGAGCGCTCTAAGGCGCCTTGCTGCGGACCGCGCGGTCGCTCCTTATAGTCAAGAGGGCAGAAGCCTTTGAAATGTGATGCTACAGACGAATGGTGAAGATTTTGTGGCTAGATCGTTTAACTAATGTGGACTTACTGAACAGAAGTGGAGAGGAAAGATATTTCTGGCATACATTGACTAACATAAGGGATCTATAGGTGGCGCACATTATTAGGCATCAAGGAATCCTGAGGAAAGTGCGTGAGTTAAAAATCAGAAAGAGAGAGAGACAGGAAGAGAGAGGGAGACCCAGAGATGATTATAGTCGTCAGATTCATATGTATGTGAGTTGCTGCTCTTATGAGGAGATGAAGAGGCTTTCGCAGGATTGGAGTGGAGAGATGCTTGAAACCTGTCTCCGGACCGAAGAGCCCATAACAACAAACCACCTCGTTAGTTACGTCATCTACCCATACAATCTTTAGAATTCGCCTGGAGCAGCACATGTCAAAAGCTTCTACCATTTTTCTGTCTGAAATCCTCGTAGTCCACGTTTTACACCCATACCATGTTACATTCCAGAAAAATGCTTTCAGAAACTTTTAAAATGAATAAGGATGCAAATAAATTACTCTTCCGTAATACGCCATTTCTTGTTATTGCCCTTCTGCCTTTTTAAAATCTTTTATGAGATCACTAAACCATTAACCAAGTTGCAACTAGTGGCGGATCTAAGGTATGCCACTTTCTACACTTTCAAACGTCCTGTTACTCCTATTTTGCAAGAGTCCCACGTACTTTGATAATGTTTTAGGATGTGTGGCGAGTGTTTCATAAAGAATCTCCTTTTGGGGAGTTATAGCACTTCCTCAATTTTCTGCAAATAAAGTCTGTCACCTGTATTACTTCCAACTCAGTCTATGTAATCATTTAATTTCATAAATTACAACTGGATATCTTCTATTTAATTCTTCGAAATGCACCGGTTTTTTATTTCTAATTATAAAGGCATTTTGCTCATCTCTACAGGTTAATTCTATATCTATCAGCGGTTCACCGTGTAATATAACAATTTGCGTTCTCCTTACATGGAAATCAGTACTGCAGGTACGAATTCCGCTTGATACGCCGTACTGTTCTCCGTACAATAAATATGGGTTTAGTAAACAATCAAATGTTTTTCGTAAACCACGAAATATTGTACCTAGCTGATTTCTGTGATTCATGAAAGAAACGTCGTTCTCATGTATCGCTGACTTTCTATGAGTATGCGTAGCCAGGACGCTATATTCCCAGAGATTATGGGTAAAGGCGAAAGACAATACACTACTTGGGCAGTAAGTTGATACAGGAGGGAACGTAAGGAAATACAGTGAAAGTTAGGCACAATTAATTTGCGACGTGAATGCAGTATACAGAAAATATCAGGCTGTACGATTTCTGTTCGTAGTTTGGGACGACTGCTAATTGGAAAGGAAATAGAATAAACACAATGTTATCTATTGATTCATGTTGAGTTACCACACATAAAAGTACGGTACGTCTATCAATTACCGTTATTTAGTCTTGGGAAAGTACAGAAAATTCCTTACTGGTCATAATCATCATCATTAGAGACTGATTATGCGTTTAAACGTTCAGTCTACAGCATTATCCCCTATTCAGTGCTAACACTGATGCATTATCTGATGTTAAGCCTTATACTTAAAAATCATGAGAGATTTCAGTACTGCCACGTTGCTTTCCAACAGTAAAAGAATAACGCAACCTTGTTAATTTTATTAGATTATTCGAAGGTTATCGATTTAATAACTTGTGGCGAAAGAGATAATATGTTACTTGTTTGCGTGATGCCTGTAGCAGGGGAGAAAAACACGCATTCAATGCTAAGGCCACAGCAAGTAGGACTGAGGCGTGAACCTTCCAAGTATCTGGCTTGCGTCACCGATGCTAACGTAGTCTAGGCTGGAGCGTCTGGAGCAATACAATATACGGCTTACGGTGCATTGCGAAGGGAGAGCTGAGACGTCTGGCACCGACACATATTAATTTTATTCCCATTGTGATGAAATTTCGCAGATTTGAGCTTAAAAATCAGAGGAAGCTCTTGTTTTGGTTTATAGGGTAAGGTCGGGTAAGAGAACGCGTCTGTTAGAAATATACAGTGCCATGTTCTCGATATTGACAGCACTGAGTGACAATGGAAAACTACATTCAGTTGTTGTTTCTATACCGACGTCATCACATGGAATATTGAAGAACTTCGAAAGGTTTATTGGTTATAGCAGGAAAATAAAAGTTTTTGTTTCAAATGTAATATATGCGTTGTATATCATAAGCAATATCCACTTTATAAGTATGAACAGAACGTAACAATATTAGCCATAAGAATAATCGTTATATGAGGAACAAGCCATGGTACGAAAAACTGCAAACCGAGCAGTCAATGCCATCTATTATTTTTTTCGTACTATTTGATGCATTGGCTAAGAGTATGCTATATGTGAGCGGAAAAGAGTACACGAGCCATCTCAGTGTTTCTAACGTGCTCTAATGCGAATATTGCACTTCAGTGAGTATGTCTCCACAGCAGAAGATTTTACCCCATTGGAAATCAGCGAGAGAGATGAATGTCCGGAAACTGAAATGGACTAACCAGCTCAACAGGACACCTGAAACAAATGAAAGGAGTTCTGATGTACAGGTACGCTTAGGCTTAGGACAATCCGAAATACATCCGCTTCCAAAATATGATCGGCCCAGAACAAAGAAAAACATGGCAAAGAAATCACAGATTTTGTCTGCATCTCAGTGAAAAGTGCGTTATTAGAAAAATTGTCCAAGTCAGACAGAATCAAACGAGACAAACTACAACTGAAAGGAAAAACAGAATCTATAAGCCTAATATGGATATTTTCCATCCCATCAACTTCACGAACAAAAGATGACTCTCATGTATTTAGCTGCCCAGGAGACTGGATAAAGTGTGACATCTGCTAGAAATGGTGACATGGAGAATGCACGGGTTACGAAGGACATGGCAAGTTTTCTTGTGATTTATGTTAGTGCGTACTCTTTGACCACAGCTTGGGCACTTTTTTCCGACGTTGCGGCTAAGAGTGCGAATGAGCAGACTTTTATATTTGTTAATATTTTAAGTTCATAATATATGGTTGACAGTTGTAGTTGATATATATTTTCAGTAAATAAACCAGCAGCAATTTTGTATAAAAGTTTGCTTTAACCTTCTCATCTACTAGAAATAAGGGCTTAAATACTAAGTGCGTACTCTTTCCCAACTTTCCCCTTCTACCTCCTTCCAAAACATTTAATGCACAGAGATTCCAGAATTAAAGGTTTTCTTCACAGTACAAAAGACAGGCAAGTGCTCGTGGCGTCTCGAAACGTCATTTCAAGAGAGAAATTCGTTATAAAAATATTCTCTATACACGCCTCTCTTCAAGTCCTTGAAATTTCCGCGTATTCGGTATATCTTTATCCTGTAACTTTAGCTTATAGTCCGTAACACGTATGCGACACATTTTGTTGATTAGAATAGAGAAATAATTATAAATAGCTTGAAAGGTGTACGCAAAATAATTTTTCACTTAATTTTTGCTTGCCATATAGCCTTGAGCAATGTTTTTTAACAAAAAATCTAAGCTATAATTCTATAGAAAACAAATTTATATAATATTTTGTACCATTTCACTAATCGATATAACATTCTGTACTCATTTTCATATTTTTGCTGTTAACCAAAGACTTTGTTTTATCTTTGGAGTGTGTCTTGCACTCACAGTTGTTGCGTCTGAAGGAGTCGGTTGTGTAACCTCTATGGAGAAAGGAGTCGGTGTGTGACCTTCGTGCAGGATAATTGATGTCTGATTATGGTAGAGTTGTAGTCGTGAAACTGTCGGGTTAGTCTGTCTGTGTGTTAGACTCGAAGAGTAAAAAATTCAGTTTTGAAGAGTCGCAGCCAAGACTGCAGATTGAAATTTTTGTATGGAAATTAATCTGTCTCAAATAAGGTAAACTTGTACTTTTCTATTGTTATGTATGGTAGCCTGTATGTAGCCTATATTGTAGTTGGTGTTTGTCCTTTTGCTAATGAATACTGTTTAATTCAGCTCGCATTTATCATTTGTCCCTGAGTCATTTTACCAGTTCCTCGTTCCTTTCACCAATTTGAATTGCTATCCGTTCTGATCATTGTTTCTTATGATAGTGTTGCATAATTATTGTGTTTGTAAATTTTTATGCTAATTAGAACAGTTCAGTGTAGGCATTTTGTGATGATCAGTTGGTCTATTAATGAGAGCAGGAAGTAGTTTGTTCGTAATTGCAGTAAAGATCATAGTTAGATATTTTCTAGGTCTCAATGAAAGTTCATATTATTAAGTTAGTTACAGTTAAAGTGATTTGTCTGATCATAAGAGAATTAGATCATGTAAAGAGATGAGAAATATTTGCAGTGTGTGATACTTGAAATCTTTACCAGATTTGTAGAATATTTTTATTACATTGAATCTGTATGGTAATTGTTGTACAGATAGGCACATTATCAAGTGCAGTGATCTTGATATCCAATTAATATCAAATATCCTTGTTTGGCATCCTGTTAATTGAAGTAGTAAAATTATCACTGTAGTAGCACTTTCCCGTGTGGAGTTTGCTGGTCTTCCATCGGGCACCTCCCCAAGTGGCGGATAGGGGAATGCTCACCAGATATGGTGGGTACCGGGGAAATAAAATACCCGGGGTGGACCAAAACCAGCAACTGCTGCCTTGTATGATATTGGCTTATCAAAGGCTAAAGGAAGAAAACCTTGAATAGAAATTACCTGGTCCTCCAGGTTGGGGGTTGTGCAGTGGGCCAGCTCCTCACTCACATAAAAATATAAAATGCTAAAAAACCTAATAATATGCCTCGGAAAAATTGGAACTGTGGACGACGAACTGGCGATGAAAAACGGAAAATGATGTTTGGATGCTGGAATGTGCAAGGTATTTCCACTAAAATAGATTTACTACCTGCAGAACTTGACATGTTCAACATCGATGTTGTTGTACTTTCTGAAACAAAGAGGAAAGGCAAAGGAGAAGAAGAACTTGACAATTATGTACATATCTGGAGTGGTGTATCGAAAGCTGTAAGAGCCAAAGCAGGAGTCTCCATTATGATACAGAAAAAATGGAAAAAAAGAATCACAAATTGGACATTTATCAATGAACGTATTATTACTGTTGAAATGACATTATTTGCCAGGGAAGTTGTGATTATTGGAGTATATGCACCCACGAACGATACAAAAGATAAGGAGAAACATGCATTCTGGGACACCCTCAGAGAGACTATTGAAAAAATCCCAAGGAGAAAAGAACTGATTATCATGGGAGACATGAACGGAAGAGTAGGAATTAGAGAGTCGTGTAAAATAGTAGGAAAACATGGGGAGGCAGAATATAATGATAATGGAGAAAGACTGATTGATATTTGTGCACAATTTGATCTAAAAATTACCAACACATTTTTCAAGCACAAGGACATTCATAAATATACTTGGCAACAGAACACTAAGGAACTTCGTTCTATAATAGATTATATTATCATTAGACAAACAAGTAGTTTCAAGGCAGCAGATGTCAGATCTTATAGAGGAGCCCAATGTGGATCAGACCATTATCTAGTAAAAATGAAATCTTTCTGGCCATGGAAGAATGCAACGAACGACACAAGTAACATAAATAAAATGAACTGTAGTGAGAAAGTTCAAAATGTACATTTTAATATTGACAGCCTACAAGACGAAAGTATAAGAACATTCTTTAAGGCCAGAATGGAAAGGACACTAGATGAGTCATTTGAAGGAAGCACAGAAGAAATATACGAATACATAAAAACTAAAGTGAAAAACATATCATCAGAGGTGCTGGGCATAAAAGAAAACAACCCCAAACGTGCAGCAGAGTGGTGGTCAGAGGAAATAGAAACATCAGTTAAAGAAAAACGAAATGCATTCGTTCAGTGGTTGAATGATAAATCTGAAGGAACAAGATCTAAATACAAGGAAAAAAAGAATGAAGTGGAAAAGAAAATAAGGTTAGCAAAGAATGAAGCATGGGAAAGAACATGTGCCAACGTTAATAGTAAACTGGGTTTTGGGAGAGCGAAAGAAGCATGGTCAGTATTAAAAGCGCTTCGACAAGATACAAAAGGCAAATCCAATCTTCAACTGGTAACACAAAAGGAGTGGGAAGAATATTTCAAAAAATTATTGAATGAGGACAGAGACGAATATCTAGAGGAAGGAACAGTGGAAGAAAATGAACATCATGATGATGAGATCCAAATTTCAGAAAGTGAAGTACTTCAGGTCTTAAGGACAGGAAAGAATGGTAAATCACCTGGACCAGGGAATATCAATATGGAGTTTCTGAAGTACGGTGGTGACAAAATTGTAAAACTGATTTTGCAGTTATTCAATAAAATGATACATGGAGATTCTGTACCTAAGGAGATGAAACTGGGTTATATTAGTACCATATTTAAGAAAGGGGATCGCAAAATTTGCTCGAACTATCGAGGAATTTGTGTTACAAACACACTAATGAGGATTTTTGGGAAAATAATTAAAAATAAACTGGAAAAAAATTTTAGAACCCAACAAGAACAATGCGGTTTCACAGCTGGTAGATCATGTGTAGACCATATTTTCACATTACGACAGATTTTGGAGAAACATAGAGAAAAATCGAAAAATGTTGGACTTATTTTTATAGATCTAGAAAAAGCGTATGATACTGTTCCAAGGAAACTACTCTGGAGAGCACTACATATGGCAAACATAAATACTTCTTTAATTAAAATAATAGAACAGATGTATAAAGATAATATTTGCCAAGTGAAAATTGGTAATACACTTTCACAGAAATTTAGAACAAGCAAAGGTCTGTTGCAAGGCTGTCCCATGTCACCAACATTATTCAAAATCTATATAGATATTTGTCTGAGAAAATGGTCACAAAAATGTAATAGTATGGGACTAGAAATCAGAGATGGAGTTTATCTACATCATTTATTATTTGCTGACGATCAAGTCGTCATAGCACAAGACGGGGAAGATGCAAACTACATGTGTAATCAACTAGCAATAGCATACAAAAATTGGGGTCTGAAGATTAATTATCAAAAAACAGAATACTTGACGAATGATCCACATGAACTACGCATAGAGGGAAAGAAAATAAAAAAAAGTTAACACTTTCTGTTATTTGGGGTCCATTTTAGAAACTGAGGGAAAATCCGACTCAGAGATTAATAAAAGAATTAGCAGCGGAAGAAAGGTAATTGGAATGCTCAACTCAGTCCTATGGAGCAGAAACGTGATGAACAGAACAAAAAAAATCATATATAAATCTATATTTGAGAGTGCAGTTCTGTACGGAGCGGAAACCTGGACCATAAACCAGAAGCACAGTAAGAAACTACAAGCCGTAGAGATGGATTTCTGGAGAAGATCGGCCAGAATTTCCAGGAAAGAAAAAAGAAGAAACACCGAAATAATAAAGAGGATGGGAATAATAGAAAGAATAGATGAGGTGATGGACAGGAAGAAATTACGGTGGTACGGACATGTACGAAGAATGGAGGACAGCAGAATACCGAAGCTGGTACTGGAGTGGCAACCTGAGGGGAGAAGAAGAAGAGGACGACCTGTGACCACCTGGATCAAAAATGTACAGCTCACAATGAATAGACTGGGCGCAGAAGAAGAGGACACACAAGATAGACACACGTGGAGAAATATAGTGAATAATTAGTGTAAAACCTTACGTACTATGTGTATTCATTTCTGGGCGTATTAGTATGTTGGAGGGAAACCTCTGTAATGAGGACAATCTCAATTTAAAAAAAAAAAAAAAAAAAAAAAAAAAAAAAAAAAAAAAAAAAAAAAAAAAAGTAGCACTTTCTGTTGCCTCTCGCAGTCGAATTGTATATGTATAGTCTGGCTGCTGGTATATGTGTAGACCAATTACGAGTTTAATTACTGTTGACTTATTAACAACTGTACAATTTAAAGCGTTATCCGTTGCGCATCAAACTAAACCACGTTTACGTAAGATCATTGCATCCCATGTCAGTTGCAATTTATTCTAACAGGGCAAAGGAAGGTAATAAATCTCACTGCTTAGTCAAATTATTTTGTTACCAAAACCACAACAGAACATTTATTTGGGAATTTTAGCGGGGACAGGCTCTTAACAAAAACAGTGACACGCTCGCCCCACAAACACATACTACTTTTCATTTCAAACACACACACACTACTTTTAAGCTGAAACGTTGCTTTCACTAATATGAATGTTTTCCTTAGTTAATCAAGTCGAGCCATATGGAATATAATCCACTGACAAACGAATGGAGAAATAGTGACTCTCCTCTCGAATTACGTATCCGATCTGACTGTATGGCAGTCCTACGCTAGCAGTAACATCTTTTATCTCGGACGCCATGGTGCCGTAGCAGCAAGTGACCCGTAAATTGTACTTTTACACCGGAAGCTGATGTACTCTCCGTGAGCGACCCCAAATGGGCGCCATAAAACAGTCCAAGATTCGGCGTCCTGAGATTCATGCGACAATTCTAGCCGCAATGATGGTTATAGGCGCGGATTGAAACTGCTGAGGACTGCGATAAATCCGAGGGGCGGAACGCCGCCATCGCCGTCGGCACATTTCCGTCCCACATTTACGCGTTTTAAACGCCGTTCGGGAAAAAGGGATGCCTGACAGCGACGAATACCTAAATATATCGCCCAGATCTCTGTTCACTGCGCGGGCTCTAACTGCCGAAGGAGCTGCAGTTTCCACAAAATGATGCCGGTAATGGCACTCTTTAAACGCTCGCGACGAGTGAAACTGATGGCCAAATTAACTGCCAGTGGTCAGCATCGGATAGAGGCTCCTCATTCGGGCATAAGCGCCAGTTGTGGAATCAAAAAAAACGTTGTGAATTACTAACATTGTCAACTAGTGTGAGGCAAAAGTGAATAACATGTACACCAGAATGCTTCTACCACAGCACAGAATGAGGTGAAAATATTCTGGCGAAAAGATGTAAAAGATAATACCCATCTTCTCACCCGTCTGGTACCTTCAGAAACTTTATTAAATAAATAAATAAATCTTGCATATTTATCCATACTTGTACTAACACGACGCATGTTATCTAGCAATAGCATGACTTACGGCATAATTTCTTTCACCATGATTAGATTAGATTAATACATGTTCCATAGATCATATATACGACATTTCGTAATGATGTGGAACGTGTCAATTTAGTAAATGGTGCCTATCTATGACAATATTTTAAGGATTTTTAATTTCCATTTTTTTCATTTTTTCATTATTTATTTTATTACTATGTTTTTAATTTTTAAAGTTTTATCTACAAATTCATCTAAAGTGTAGGAGTTACCATCAGAAATTCCTTTGATTTCTTTTTACATACCAGTTGGTATCTGTCTTGGTAAGTGACCGAAGACTTTTGTGGCGATATTATTCACCCACTTTTGTGCCAAAGTTATATTTTAAGCTTGATTAGCGAATATCAAAGTGAATATCTCTACATCCTTAAATAAATATCTGCAGGACGATCTTGGGTGGGCTCCAGCAATTGTTCTGATTACACGCTTTTGTGCAATGAATACTTTTTTTTATAAATGTTGAATTCCACACAGATTATGATCCCGTATGAAAGCAGTGAATGAAAACAGGCATATTAAGGCTAATTTACTGAGATGTATATCGAGAAATTTTGCAATGACCCTGATAGCATAAGAAGCTAAAATCAAACGTTTCAACAGATCTTCAACGTGTTTCTTCCAATTCAATCCCTCGTGAATGCAAAAACCTAGAAAGTTTTAATATTCTACCTTACCTACAGATTTATGTTCAAAATCAAAATTTATTAATGGTGTCATGCCATTTACTGTATGAAAGTGTATATACTGGGTTTTATCAAAGTTTAATGAAAATTTATTTGTAGAGAACCACTTAATAATTTTCTGAAATACATCATTTAGAATTTTATCAGTTAACTCCTGTTGTCAGGCTTGATATATATACTTATATCATCAGCAAAAAGAATTAGCTAAGTATCTTCGCGAATACACAAAGGCAAGTCATTAATATGTATTAACAACAGCGAAGGACCTAAGACCGAACCTTGTGGGACCCCCTTTTTTATAACTCCCCAGTTAGTGGAATTAATTGTTTCTTCTGTATCATTTCAACTGCTTTTATCAACTTTCTGCACTGTTCCAGTTAAGTATGATCTAAACCATTTGTGCACTGACCCACTCATATCACAATACTTCAGCTTATCTAGAAGAATCCCATGATATACACAATCAAATGCCTTTGAGAGGTCACAAAAAATCCCAACTGGTGATGGCCGGTTATTCAAAGAATTTAATATTTCATCAGTGAAGGTATATATAGCATTTTCAGTAGAAAAGCTTTTTTGAAAACCTAACTGACGTTTTGTTAGAACTTTATTTTTAATATTATGTGAAGTTACTCGAGAATTTTTACATTTCACAGGACGTCCAATGCAGCTCAATTTTCGGATACACGCATCTACATTGAGGTTATACTTGCTGTTCAGGATGCCGTCAACCATACCCACACAACTGCTCACTGTGCTGGGCAATCAGGGATATATCATAAGAAAGTGCTAATGCGTCAAGATTTATCCGTTCAAATATTTTTTAATACGCGTGGGGTCTCAGTTTTGTGCGCCAGTCTATTCTTAGTACGTTGTTAAGTGCACTAGGGGCAGAGATCTCATCGCTTCAAATTTACTGGAAATGGAGGTAAGTGCCACTGCTGTGTACAATTTGACCCGTGATGCCTGACACGGGAATTTTTTTAACTGTGTTTACCGACTTATTTTTTGGTGTGTCAGCACACTGCAGTGGGCTCTCACTGAAAGAGAAATCTGTGAGCTGTTATTAGTCGAAAATTATTTAGTCACAGATTCATTAAGCGCTTTTCAACAGCGTGAAGAAAATACACAACATGATATTTCATCTGACTTACGTAATTCTTCGTGTGATGATTCGGTAGTACATATTTTCCAGTTAAAAATCTATTCAAGTTGTCTAATGAACCACCAACTAGGTTCTAATAATGACGACATTTGGACATATTAATATTTCATTGTCATTATTTTTGTTTTTGATTGATGGTTTAGAATGTACATATTTATGTTAAGCGGAAGTTATGAGAAACCATATAGTATATGTAGCATTTTTGATCAATGATTTTTTTTTTTTGTAATCATAAAGCATTCCAAAGTAAGGTACTAAAAATTATTCTTGAATTTTAGACCTAGAATTTAAAGATGGACTCACGATTCCAGTTATGTTCATGAAAATAATACAACATGATAACCCTGTTAAGGGTTAAATTTTTATTGCAGTTAAACGAGGGAACAGTAATTGACTGAAATTGTAGTATCAGCCTTTAAGTACACAATTGTCTTGACCTCCAACAAGTTCCAGCACGTGATCAATGTAGCTGCCTTTGAACCATAATATCTTGACCTGCATAATCACTAGTCGTTAAAAAATAATTTTTTCAGCTTTATCCATTTATTTACCGTAGCATAAAGTTTGAAACGATCCCTATACAAATCAAAGGCTAGAAGAGATCATTTAAATTTTTTTTTAAAAAAGTGTATGTTTCTTTGGTCCTAAAATAAAATCTAAACGGCTCTCGTAAAAATAGGCCCATGCCCCGAGTCTTAATTTAAGCTGAATTTATCAAAATTCTCAGCCACATAGCATCACTCTCTATCCAAGATTCTCACCTAATAATGACCGGTTCATATTGAGATAAGCGTTCATCCACTGTAACAGAAATACAGTAAGTATTCTCCTGAACATCTGCAGCGCTTTGTCAAGGTGGGAAATTGCTCCTGTTATCTAACGCAAAGTCTCCATTAGAAACATGAAGGGTTGCTACCACCAAGCCGGTCGCGGTGCCCAAGCGGTCTGCAACGCGCCAGTCACGTTCTGCATGGCCACTACGGTCAGGGATTCGAATCCCCCTCTGTCATAGATATTTGTGCCGTTCTTAGTACTAGCTAGATCACAAGTAGTTTGTAAGTTTAGGGACTGATGACCCCATAGTTAAATCACAAAAAAAAAAAAAAAAAAAAAAAAATAAAATAAAATAAAATAAAGCTACCACTAATCTCACAAACTACCACTTGTTCCTTCGTGAATTCTCGTATTGATGAGATTTATATTTACATCTTTAGTAATTCACATGCGCATTTCCCTTTAGTACCATGGAATTGATGACCTCATTACTGCTATCCTATTACACAGTTACGAACCAGTATATAGTTATCTGTTATCTAGTTTCATTATAGGATAAGGTTTGCTAGTTCTCCTTATAAACATGCTTCGGTACTAAAAGAAAGGTTGTCTTCATATAAGGCAGATTTACATTCCCTCTCTTATATTTAAAAGTGTATCATTTTTCATCCGTGTGCGACAAATACATGGAAGAATTGTATCCTTATAACTATCTGTACAAAAGGATCACGTATTTATAAGGTTGTTGTCTTCTCCGACACGTAATATTGTAAATTTCCATAAGGTGGTCAGCATCTGTGCTTCACTGTTGTACAATATTGCAGTAGAAAACCGTATATGTCTACCAAATGAATAACCCACTATCGACATTCCGTGAGTAATTTGCTGTATTGATTTCTTAAGCTGAGACCCTATTTTATAAAGTAGTTTGGTTTGTGTGAACCATGTAAATTTATCCGGATATCTATTATAATGTAACCTACTGTTCTCATTCCGTTTTGCTTGTTAAATGGTTAGTTTTCATGCTCATGTAGCAAACATCAGAGTGATAAAAGACGGTACTACCATTATATCGGTTGGTGTGACGCAGCTGATGATACATAAGGTTGACATCAAGTCATTAGAATCTAAAACGTGGCTAATGTCCTCGCTTAACGTATTTCCACCAGCCAGTACCTATATCCTCGATGGAGGGTCGTGATCTTCCGGCTTCATTAGGCATTACAACTGTACAGATTTATGTACGGTTAATTTGGGTTGTTGATTTCCATGCAGCTGATAATGGAGAAATGTCGGAGTCAGTTCCAAATATGTGTTCCCACGTAATTAATTTGGCTCAGGAACTAGGGGTTACAGCGAAATGTGGTGTAAGTTTTAAAGATTCTTTTTAAGTTTGAAAACTTCCTGTCGACTGTTGTTAGGTATCTGGAATCCCCGCGATTGGACACCTCGTCGCATATTTAACATGGATGAATCAGGGATCATAACTGTTTATAATGAAGTTCAGAAAGTTATAGCAACATGCAGTAACAAGCATGTAGATGAAATTTCATCAGAAGAAAGAGGACAGCTGATAACGGTCGTATGTTGTAAGGAAGCTGGGGGCAGTTACGTCCCACTATGAATAATATTTCCTCGCAAGTGTATACGATGTATACGATGATTTAAATAAAGAAAAACATTTGAGTGACACGTTTTAATCATTTTAATAATAACGCGCAAACTTACCCCGCTAGAAACACACTCTTACTGCACGGTTGGGTAGGTCTGCGCAGTTACATTACTTTTTTAATTAAATGCTAATTACAGTTTAGGTTATATAGATATGACTTTTGGACTCCGTTATATAACAGGCAAAAGTCACATTAATTGCCAATGAAAATATGATTGTAATTTATGAAGCTTTCTCCGTTATATCGCTAATTAAACCTTCGGTGCGCAATCTTGCCCCACTTTACTCTATCCTCTATGTTTAAAGAAAAATAGGGAAACTTTCTACATACGCCTCATATTACTTTGTAACTATTAATTTACCATAGTGCATGTTTCAAATGTTCAAATGTTTGTAGACCATATGGGAGTTAACCACGGGGTCATCAGTCCCGAAACTTACAAACTACTTATGAACTAGCTAAGACTAAGGACGGCACAAATATCCATGCCCGAGGGGGGATTCGAACCTCCGACCGTAGTGGCCGTGGAGACTGTGACTGGCTTCCGCAGCCAGCTCGGCCACCGCGGCCGGCAGTGTATGTTTCGTGCGTGTTTATTTCAGGGCTGATTATCACCTATTACCGTTACCACTATGCATCTACTTCAATCTGTCAAACATCACAAGAAAAACTGTCAGCAGTACTTACGTTCCTCATTGAACCGGAGTCAAGGACGAGTATTCTTGAATGGGAGATATTGCTAATATGGCACTTGAAATATGGAAAAAGTCTTGTTAAAGTGGTGAGGTAAAAGAAAGGAACGCGGCGGCGGAAGAAAGTGAGCGGAGCGGGAGAAAGCGCCAACTTCCACCTCCAGATGGAGAGCACTAAATCTCCATAGCCAATATTTCGTTCTGAGCCGCAGCAGGTCTCGAAGGGAAAGGGCGAGAATTTCAGCCTCATCTGGGATTCAGACACGGACTGTCGCTTTTTTATTTCTTTTTGGAACACAGTAGCGGGGAAAAAATAAATTAGAGGCAGGTCGTAACCTACATATTCCGGCAGTTCACATATCGATAACGTTCACGACTCGATTACAAGTGTAAAATGATCGCCTTGGGGGCAGTCTTTGACGTTCGTTAAGTGAAAATTTCTTCTATCGCTCTGGAAATAAGAAGGTACGCTATTATGTTTATTGGTCCGTTATTTATTTTTTGTTCAACGCATTTATTGTGAAAGGCAAGAGTTTCGAGGAGACAGCAGAAACTGCGTAATTCGAATGACAACGTGTTCAAGCAAGACCCGAGGGTAAAGATACGCTGTCGCGTGGGAGTAACAAAGCGGTCTGGAGCGCCGAGTTACCGATCACGAGGCCTCCCGTGTCGGAGGTTCGAATCCTCCTCCGGGCATGGATGTGTGTGTGTTGTTCTTAGGTTAGTTTAACTTCGTTTAAATAGTTTGTAAGACTAGGGACTGATGAACAAAGTAGTTTGGTCCCACAGGATTACAAACATTTTGAAAGATACACTCTAAGACACACAGTACACAGAAATACACCACTGGGAGAGAATCAAGCGATAGGCATACAGTCCAAATTTAGGAATTTCTTTCCTTTTAGAGATATTTAATACAAAGCTTACCGAGCAACAGTAATTCGACATTTTCATTGTACAAGTTCCTTATCATAAACGTAATGTTATTAATAAATAAAGAAATAGGATGATATTATATGAAGAATTAATATATTCTTAAAGGAGCAACGATATACCAACGAGCTAATAACAATTTTTTCGAGGGGAAAACATTGTGTCATTTAGATAATTTGCTAAAAAAATGAACCTTATAGAAACAGTAAAAAGCTTTCTGTATGTTTTCCGCTCCCATTGATAACGAAAACGTAGTATTTGATGATTACAGAGCACTATTCATTCAGTTCGATGTACGTGCTACTAGCTTTTATGTTATTTCAAAAACCTGCATCGTCAAGAAATATCTAACATATAATCCAGCGATCACAGGCCCTGCAGGCCACGCCCTGCTTCCACAAGCTGCCTCCATTCCCTCCTGTTTTGCGCCCGGTTCCTCCAGATGTCTTCAAACCCCCGGATGCCAGGTCCTTCGCCATGTCGTCCATCCATCGATGCCTTGGACGTCTGATGGGACGTTTGGTGTTTGGTATGCCTTCTAGCGCTATCTTCCTGTCCTTCTTCTGGCATACGGGCTACATGGCCCACTCACTGTATTCTCTTATTCTTTACCTTATGTAAGACATTTGGCTGTCGCCTTAGAAGATAGATTTCCTTATTCGCCCTCCTCCAGCATTCTCCGTTTTCTAAATGTGGTCCCCACATCTTGCTTATTACTTTTCTCTCAAATATTAATTTTCCTTGTTTACTTATGCTCCATGTTTCCGAATCGTACACTACCGCTGGGCATATATCCGTGTTATAGAGTTCACAGAAACTGATTTAGAGCTGAAAGTCTCTTTGATCGTATCCATGCATTTCATTCCCACTGCTATTCTTTCCTTGATGCCCATTTCTATTTTGTTGTCTGTGGTAATCCTAGATCCTGAGTATTTGAACTGGTGTACTCTTTTGAATTCATGCCATTTGTCTCCAGAAATTCTTTTTGCTCTTGTCTTCTTCCTAATTGCATGAACTCTGTTTTATCTTGATTTACTTTGAGCTCAACCTTCTGCGCACAACTGCCCATTTGTTGGTACATTCCTTTCAACTTGTACTTTGATTCTCTTAGCAGGACTATTGTCATCTGCATATACGAGGCAATGAAGTTACCGTCCATCTGCACTCCAGCCCACTCCTGCTGCCTACACTCTCTTATGATTTTCTTTAAGTCGACATTGAACAAAACACATGAGAACGCGTCACCCTTTTCTGAGACGTGTTTCAATCTCGAATGTTTCTGATGTGCCTCCTCGGAAACGCAATGCTGCCTTGAGCCTCACATAGAGGTTTGCACCATTCCCTCTAGCTTCACAGGTATTCTGAGGTCACGCAGTGCTTTGTACAGGCTATTCCTGTGGATGCTGTCATATACACGTTGAAAATCCATGTATAGACCGTAGATTGTCATATTACCAGTGTTTTTCAAACAGTAGCCTTAGACTTAAAGTGTGGTCTAATCAGTTTCGTCGAAAACCAGCTTGGTATTCCTGTACGTTGTTCTCTATGAATGGTTGCAATTTTCTGAGTATCATGTTAGACAGTACCTTATATGTTACATTCAACTGGCTGATACCTCTATAGTTGCCACAATGCAGTTGTCTCATTCTCGTATATCAACTGGATCAGTTTATTTATATGTAAGTGGAATTCTCACCTCCCTCCTTGATTAGTTCTGATGGAGCTTTGTTGTTTCTGAATCCTCTGATTGCGATCTTCCTCTACACTCACTACCCGTTATTCGTCATCTTTTCTTTCCTCCGTAGTATCTGAAGGCAACCACTCATCAGAGTTTGGGCGATTCAACGGTTCTGAAACGTATTCTTTCCATCTCAATGCCTCAGTGGTACTAATTAACGTTGCATGAACTTATTATCACCGAACAAGAACTATAAATACCAGTTCATATCACAGAGCGCACTCTGAAATTTGTACAATTTCTCAAGTCCAAGAATCGCCTAAACAAGCGAATCTCCATATCCATACCAAAGGAGAGCACGAAGCGAAGTTCAACGTCCGCACCGGAGAGCTTGAAGCAAAGATCCCTATCTAACTGGTGTGCCAGCAGATAAAGGACGCCCAAGTCGACCCCACTCTGGAATTCCACCTGCCGGACCTTCCGCCTTCACCGAAACCACGAAACAACTTCTTATTCTTATATAAAACCGCCCTGCTGCAATATTCCAATAACAGCAAAGGAAAATTATTCGTAATGAACTAATTACAAGATTATTCTTACATTGAATTAATCAATAAAGATGAGAGATGGGCTGCCATCTCTCGCGCTCTCTTTCCATCCCAGGCCTTAAAATAGATAATTTTTATCGCCATAGGTGCCAGGCCTCCGCTGACCCAGACGACCAACTATGCGCCCAGCAAACTGTTTAACATTCGGCACGGAGAAGAAAGTTGTCACAATCACGCACATCGATGTTTAACTAACAGCCTCACTAGCATGGTCACTGCTAGACAGACAATGGCTGTACAATTTTATATCGCAAGCAGACACGTCGATCGTAATGTACTTGTGTAACAGTGTTCAAAAGTGAAAATCACCAATTCAAACTTGCGACACAAAATCTAAAAATACGCACGAATTGGAAAGTGCAAATGCTCAACGTGAGGCTTTCAAAATATCTAAGTCAACTCTGGCCGCCGGAAGCGAACCCGAAAGATAAAAATCAAAGTTCAGACAACAGCACAAGTGACCTGTGAAATCAAGAGGTCCGAACTATTCGGAGTCCTCGACACAAAACCTAAGTCGATCCGCACACTGCGGAGACCTACTAGCGAATTTCCTAAAAACCTCTCTCCACGCCATAGTTCCTGCTCGCGACCAACGACCCCGTCTGCACGGACAAAACACTCCAAGTACCGCATTTAGCAAATTGCCTGCCAAATGATAACGCGCTAAGCCGTTGACAAATTTCAAAACTGTCACAATACGAATCACAGAGCATTCTGCAGACGCCACCAAAGCTTCTCCCCTACGAGAAAAGTTCCCACAGAGACGCTGCCGTACACAGGTCCAGAACCTCTCCTGCTGTCCTAGATGACCGACTATGCGCCTAGCAAACTGCTTAACATTCGTCACGTAGAAGTTCGATTCCGCAACCACCCACATCGGCAATTTCGGAGAAACCGTCCAGGCATTCGTAGCCGCAAACACGACACGCAGCTCTGGCGAGGGTGCTATTCAGATCTCTGCGAATTTTGCGCTGAAGCGGAACGTCCGATTGCGTTGCAGTGGTGATATCGTGCAATGCATTCGCAAAGCATTGTCCTCCTCTACCAGTAATAGCAAACAATACCTCGTAGGTAGCCGCGGTGGGCCCTGGTCGATCGTTCTCTCTATCCACAGCCCACCAAACTGCACTTCACAGGTACCAGTCCATGACAGGACGCCTCCCTTTCACAGTCGAGTCGGCTGTTTCGCAGCAGAGAAATTCTAGAAAGGTAAATGCCCAAATAATATGGATCCCAACATACCAACTATCGAGGCTACGTGAGAGAAAGCACGCCGTCCCCTTGCCGACGCCAGCCTGTCTACTAGTCAGTAGATATCAGAAAAAATCGTAGAAAAATTCAACGAGAAGCTACTGTAATTGAAGGAATTCTCCTTAGACGAAATGCCCCTGTAGGAACAGAATTGGTAACAAACATAATTAAAAATCGCAGTGGCGTGTTGTATGCTACACTTTAGATTTGCCCTTAGCATTATGATTTTTTGCAAACATTCCGGACTCAAATAATAAAAATATTAAAACTTGTGGACAATACGATTACGACTCTACTCTTTTTATAATATCTGTGCACCTAATACGTAAATTCTTTCTCGCCGTATTTTAACAAACGCCATAAATATTTGATATTAGAGTTTAGTTTTGACAAACTCATTTTTGGACTTTTACCTGTTTAAAATATTATTTTAATATCTACCCCACATTTTCATTATCAATTTACTCATCTTAGGGAACCATCCTATTGTATAAATAGGATAGATGCGAAGATGAAAATATTTATTTTATTTATTCAAGACGCCCGGTTTCGACACGCTAGGTGTCATCGTGTGGTCTCATTGACATTAAACTACTTATTATTGTGCTCTACAAAAAATCTAGTAGGTGTACTGGATCATAGTTATATAGAAAATCATGTGCTGGTCGATGGTCAGATATAAAATGGATGGCTGGTCAAAATTAAAACAGTAACATATACATAACATAATACCCACCATAGTGCCCATGTGTGGTTGGTTATATCGAGGTGCTCAACATTTAGCGTTCGGAAATCAGTCATGTGACATTTCTTGCCTGAAACCTTGCCTGAAACTCTCTATGGTATACGCCGTCTTGCTTTCTGTGTTGATTTACTTATTATAGCTCAATTGTTGTCATTTTAAAGCAATGGCGCACTAAAAATTATCAAAAACACGTCCTTTTTAGGGCAATGACCTACAATATAATTTCTGAAAATGCCGTGTTAGCAGATGAACGATTGCCAACGGTGGTACGAGGACTACGAATTATTCTCGCAGTTATTTGGCTTAGCGTAATGGGCAGTGAATTAGATTGTGATGCGCGAACATCTTAGACGGTGGTTCGAAACTTGCCGGGGGCATGGTAGATCAGCGTGCTCGGTCAGAGTGCTTGACTCCCTCTAAAGAAAAAACTGAGTGAACGACGAGGCGACTAGAATTAAGCAAAGTAAACCAACGCCCAAAAAGGACTGAACAAGCCAAAGAACCAATGAATAGAGAGAAAAAGAAAGAGGGCTCAACTCTATCTGCAGTAAATAAAGAACTATCGAGAACTAACATGAACACACGATCGCAAAGCAACGATCTTACTGAATAACGAAAAAATATAAATAAATAAAAATTGATTAATAAAAACCCACCACTGCATTTATTTTCATCTTTTACAATGACTGTCGTTAATGATCTGATGATAGTAGTAACTTTGTATATATATTATGTACTCGATCTTTGTGGAATTCGGTTTGACCACACATATTCCGTTTGTTATTTTAACCATAAAAGAAAATGTAGTCACGTTTTTAAACAGAATATTTGATCTTTATTTTAGCGCAGAACAAAATAACATGAACAAAGTCATGTCTGAAATACAGAAAAGGTAATACATTCTACGTTAAAAGCGTCAATAGGCAAAAGCAAACATTTTAGTAGTCGTGTTGATTCTAATTAATGACTTTCAATACATTCCATTAATAGTGAATAATTGCGTAGAAATAAAAAACAAGTAATTTGTTGCAATGTATACATATCCCTTCCGTTTCATTAAGGAATGTCAGTTACCACATAAAACTAGGACTCCTTTCATATAGTATCTGATACTGAAAGAAACATTAATTTTCCCCGGTTATAGTATTTGCTATAAGATCTACACACCCATCAGGTGTTGTTGTTGTTGTGGTCTTCAGTCCGGAGACTGGTTTGATGCAGCTCTCCACCCTACTCTATCCTGAGCAAGCCTTTTCATCTCCTCATAAGAACGGCAACCCACATCCACTTGAATCTGCTTACTATACGCGTCTCTTGGCCTCCCTTTGCGATTTTTACCCCACACACTTGCCACCAATGATAAATTTACGATTCCTCGATATCTAAGAATGTGACCTACCAAGCGATCCCTTCTTTTAGTCAGGGCATGCCAAAAATTCCGTTTCTCACCAATTCTGTTCAGTACCTCTTAATTAGTTATGCGATCTACCCAGCTAATCTTCAGCATTCTTCTGTAGCACCACATTTCAAAAGCCTCTATTCTCTTCCTGTCCGCACTGCTTATCGTCCATGTTTCACTCCTGTACAAGGCAACACTCCACACAAATGCCTTCAGAAAAGACTTTCTTACCCTTAAATTAATATTCGATGTTAGCAAATTTCTCTGTTTCAAAAGTGCTTTTCTTCCCATTGCCAATCTGCGTTTTATATAATCTGTAATGAATTGATTACTGTTGGTTTTTTGGTGAACAAAATATTTGCTCTGTGCACAGCGAAGTGAATTAATGTGTAGGACTATATATTCCATGGTTGATATAAATGTTCTGTGATCTATGTTATATGTTCTGTGTGTTTTTTGTATATGTGTATGTTGAATGGATGGGAACACATGAATTAAATAAAATACATGTTCCTAAATTGGTATTTCAACATATTTTGCTGTGATATACAAACCAACAGGTTATGGGCACAGTGTGGTTTACTTAAAATTAAGTTTAACCAGTGAATGGTAAAATATGTTAGTGTTTGATGCCAGTAATAATTTGCAGTAATTATATTGAAACTGTGCAAAATGTCCACTGCTCAGATACCACAGATTGAGAAGCTTATGGGTCGAGAGAATTATGCTACTTGGAAATTTGCAGTAGAGTGTTATCTGCAGTTAGACGAGCTCTGGAATGTTATTGATGGAACATTAAAATCCACAGATTCAGATTTCCAGAAGAAGGATTGTAAAGCAAAGTCCAAATTAATTCTTCTAGTTGATCCTGTAAATTATGCACATATAGAAAAGGCTATCACAGCAAAGGAAGTATGGGAAATCTAAGAAGAGCATTTGAAGATGGTGGTCTGACCAGGAAGGTGGGTTTGCTGAGAGAGCTCATTACTACACGTTTAAATGAATGTAAAAATGAGGATGAGTATGTACAAAAAATCATCTCCACTTCAAATTGCCTAAGAAATATAGGTTTTGATATTGCTGAAGAATGGATTGGTACCTTGCTGTTAGCACGACTCCCTGATAAGTACTCACCAATGATAATGGGTCTAGAGAGTTCAGGAATACCAATTACCGATGACAATGTGAAAGTAAAAATATTGCAAAACGTACAAGAATATCCTTTTCAATACAAGGAAATGGCTTTGTATTCAAAATACAAAAAGAAGAAGCCTATTCGATGTTATAAGTGTCAAAGAAAGGGCCATTTTGCATCACAGTGCATGGAAAAGGCAAGTGCAGTTAAGGATCCAGAAAGGAAGGCAACTAATAAAGGTAAGGCACTTACTGCATTTTATTCTCATGATAAAATTGAAGATAAAAGTGCAGATTGGTATCTGGATTCTGGGGTATCTATGCATATTACAAAAGATCAATCAATTTTATATGATGTTTCTCCTAAAACTCATGTTGGCATTTCAACAGTGGATGGTTCTCAATTACAGTGTGAACTAGTAGGAAAAATAAATTTCAATTTGAATGTCAAAGGTGAATCACAAGATATTACAGCGCATGATGTACATTACGTGAAGAGTATTGCTACAAACTTGCTTTCAGTAAGTGAAATAGTGAGTAAAGGCAACAAAGTATTTTTTGATTCCAGTGGTGCAGAAATAATTGATTGCAGTGACAATGTGATAGCTACAGCAAGTAAAGAAAGAGGTATTTATAAACTGAATGTTATGCAAGTTAGAAATAGTTACCCAGTATATTCTGCAAAAGATTTTTATGCCACCGGAGATTAGTACATTTTAATAGAAAGAGTATGGTTTTGTTAAAAGATATGAGTACAGGGGTAAAGGAATGTAAGAGTTGTAACTCTCCTTGTGAAATATGCATGCAAGGTAAACAACCCAGATTACCTTTTAAAACAAGTAAAAGTAGGTCTACTGAGCTTTTGCAGCTAATACACACAGATCTCTGTGGGCCTATGGAAGAGGAATCTATAGGGGGTAGTCATTATTTTCTAACTTTCATTGATGACTTTTTGACTTTTCAAGATGTACACATGTATATCTTCTTAGAACCAAGGACAAAGTTAATGAGATATTTGCTAGTTTTGTGCCAGGGTTGAAAGAGAGACTGGTAAGAAGATAAAAATTCTCAGATCAGACAATGGTACTGAATACGTAAATAACCAGTTTAGGCATCAATTAAGTGAACTTGGGATCAAGCATCAAACTACAATTCGTTATAGTCCTGCCCAAAATGGAGTAGCGGAGCGGGCTAACAGAACAATTATAGAAAAAGCAAGAAGCATGTTACAGGATGCAGGATTACCAAAAAGCTGTTGGGCAGAAGCAGTATCAACTGCAGTGTATCTAAACAACAGATCACCTACTAAAGCTGTACCACACAAGACTCCATATGAAATTTGCACTGGAAACAAACCTGATTTAAATCATTTAAGGATTTTTGGATGTGAGGCCATGATAAAAATTCCAGACAAACTTAGAAGAAAATGGGACTCCAAATCTGAAAAATATATATCATTGGATATTGTGAAGATTCCAAAGGTTACAGATTTATGAATCCCGAAAACAAAATGGCAATAACTAGCAGAGATATGGTATTTTTAGAATCAAGTGAAAATGAAATAAAGGCTGAAAATAAATGTTTAGATATCAATCATGAAGAAAGTGTACAAGAACATGCAAGGGCACAAGTAAATTTAGAAACTACAGAAGAAGAAGCTTTTCAGGATAATTCTGATATGTTTATTGAAAATGAAACAGATGATGAGATTCATGAAACTCCAGTGACAGAGCACATTAATTTACGGCGTTCATCGCGTACTATAAAAGCCAAGTTGTATCCAGATTATGAGACTTATGTTGTTGTTGTTATGGTCTTCAGTCCGGCGACTGGTTTGATGCAGCTCTCCACCCTACTCTATCCTGAGCAAGCCTTTTCATCTCCTCATAAGAACGGCAACCCACATCCACTTGAATCTGATTACTATACGCATCTCTTGGTCTCCCTCTGCGATTTTTACCCCACACACTTCCCTCCATCAGATGTATATACATATTTTTCCAAACTTTTTTTCTTCTTTATTAGTCCAGACTCCCTATCACAGGGTACGTAGCTATGATCTATACTAGATACTTGTGAACTATTTCCTTAACGTATTGTTTATGAATAACTTGCAACCAAAACCATTCTAAGGATATATTGTTTTTGAGCAAAATAGTTATCAGAACGAACTATTAATTTATCAATATTTCGAAGATTGTTGAATGTATACTTAATTAAACATGATATTATTTCATCAGCACCCCCGTTCTGTAATATGTTCTGGCCACACATACATATGCACATCATCTGAAGTACAATCACGCACTTCATTAATGTGTAGATTGGGAGTAGACAGAGCTTGTTGTAAATCAAATGCTATCACTTTCACAGAACTGTAGTCTTTAGAATACTCTATATCAGTCTTTAGGTTATTATATGCCTGTTGCGCTTTTAATTGATGCAAATGTAACTGTTTTTGGAAATTTGGATTTTCAATATCTTCCTGCGCATGTGATTTTTTTTTTTTTTTTTTTTTTTGCGCAGTGAATCACACACCTTGCATGTATCAGTAAATGGTGAGGAAAAAGAGATGTTGAATTTTGCATTTAAAATATCTCTATAAAAATACGCACTAATAATATCTTAATGAACGGAAAACTATTAATATGATTTACAACCAAATTGGACTGATGATCACTACTTTATTGGGTCTATTTCCATGTCTTCCACGACTATCTTGTTTTGATGTTCCCTCGGACTGCTTCAATGAAATTGCCCTCGAAATTGCACCATTACTGATTCCTAGTAAAGATATGAATGCTTGTTTGCAAACTCTTTTATCACTACCATCTAACTAAATATAATATTCACGGGTTTGTTGTCTCCTGCTCTAATTTTCACTTGCACCATATCTTTTCTTCAGTAGGTTTTCTTTCAGACGCCCACTAATATATGCATTTTTTGAAGTCACACACATTCCAAAACTTTTTGAACACTGTTTAGCGTTGTTCTTCACTGAAACATGCGTAACATATACGTTGACAACCTCATGGTGGGCCTTGTTAACGTTCGTGGACTGAATTGCCTGTTGTCCTCTTTCTCAGGAATTTATACACCTTGCCCTTTTCCTTCCACGGTTTCCCACTATTTTTTCGTTATTTTCATTGCTCAAGACATCAGTCTCGCCCTGAATGTCAGTCATACTTGATGTTATTACACGTGATCCAGATACTCACCTCTCATTGGCTGTTTGAGGATGCACCAATCTTGCACGCAAACAAAACGCAAGTTTTATAGAACGAAACAATAAGTGCCTTCTAAATACTTTGTACGGAGTAATAGTGGCCTATGCCACATGATAGAAAGGTAGTTCACTTCACTAAACAGATGGCACTAGTATCTCATTTTTCGTTCTGGAGAGGGGTAGACCATTGTTGCGCTGACCCCCTCAATTGAATACTGGTCTTCTGAATCATTTGCACAACAACGGGGATGATATTGTTATTACGTATATTCGAAACAACGTGCTGATACTCATTTCACTACTGAAAGACTCTGTTGAAGAACCATGTAAATACTGAGTCTGGTATTGTTATTAAGATAGCATAGAGCAAGTTCCAAATGTGAATATCGTTAAAGGACGAAAAAGAAAGAATAAACAGACCCTTGAACTACAACATGTTAAGCTAATACCAAAATATTCCAATTTGGTATACGGTCCAAGGACAGCAGATCAGCAGGTGAGTGTAACTTCCTGTAAGAGAGGAAACGCGATAGGCAGCAACCCTTCTTGCTTCAACTTCGTTAATAAAACTTCGCCATTTACAATTGTTTTTCAGTATGTATTTTGCGCGATTGCGCATTAAGGCCACTATAAATGATCAGGAATATCAAAAATGTCCAATAAATCCAAAGAAAAAGGCGTTGGACGTCTTCCCTTGCCAGGTGTTTCGTCGTCTTATTTGTGGACAGTAGGAAAGTTACAGAACAAATAGGCAGAAGTGTGGTGAAACCTGTATTCATAAAGATATGGCGGATGTGAGGTAGCCCTACAGCATGTTTAATATTATTTCACAAATAAGATTACGTTGCCACGAAATCACCTTGCTGTAGGACAAGGAATTAAGTATTACTGACAACAGTCAATAAATAAACACTTTTTATACAGATACATTTGCAGTCCCTAGAGAGAGCGGAGAGTAGTCGAATCAGAGAGAATGTCGCTAGCCATAAAATTCGTAAACTACAACCAGAAAAGGACAAACGGTCAAGCTTACCTCACTATAAACTGAATGTCAAGTGTAACAGACGCCGACGGTCTTCAACGTCACACTTAACTAATACGGCGGTAACTTCCGCCCTAGACCGTCCGCGAGGTGGATACTTTGAAGATCTGCAGTCGAATGGCGGTGCGTGGCTGTTCGCCGGGCACAGCACCGCAGTGTGCTTCCGCTGTTCAAACGTAGTCCTTTAGCCAACCTTACATGTAGGGGAAAGTACACGTTGGGGAAGCTTAGGCCCTGCGGGCGGTACTGTGTCTCAGACGCACAGGTTGGGACACCTGTTTGGTGCGCGGGACAAAGCTGGTAAGCCTCCGCCACACCATGGTTTCCTCCTGCTTTTATATTTAACGGCTACATGAAATTCTCGTTCTTGAGCAATTTCTACATTAACCAAACGGTTAAAGTAGAAATTACTCTATCCCTTCCATTCGATTGTCTTGTAAGCAAGCAATCATTCTGTGATGCTCCCTGCTTGGATAAATTTAATAAAACGTGCAAAATTAATTGATTTAATTTTGTTACTTTTTAATTACGGATCCGTCTGGTCTGTTATTGGTATCCAAGACTTCGTAATTTTACTGGCAACGCGAATTTATGGTCGGAATAACTTAATCAGTTTTTTTTGCTTTGTTTCTTTGTTATGGCACATCCGTTGCGGCCGCGCATTGTGTGCCCTCAAAAAGTCTGTGCGTAACGGTATACCGAACTGAAATCTGTTGCTTTGAATGATAAATTTATAAACTTAATATTTTACTGACTGAACCACTTTTTGTAATGTGTAATTACTTCAACTTGATATTAAAAGTTGTAAAATAACTATTAGGATGAACATATGATTCATTAACGTTTAGTCAAATAACATTTTGTATTTTCAAATGTTCAAATGTTTGTAGAGCTTATGGGACTTAACTACGGGGTCATCAGTCCCTGAACTTACAAACTACTTATGAACTAGCTAATCCTAAGGACGGCACAAATATCCATGCCCAAGGGGGGATTCGAACCCCCGACCGTAGTGGCCGTGTAGACCGTTACTGGAGCGCCTCAGTCCCCTCGGCCACCGCGGCCGGCCATTTTGTATTCTTTCTAATGTACAAGAAAATGTCAGTGCAACAGAGGCCTAACCTAGAAAACATGTTGCAGGTGCCGCATAAAAACTGCACTATTTCTAAAAGTACTTAAGTTAATCAAACGTCGTGGAATATACCACTACAAAAAAGTAGGATTTACATATGCCACAGTTCTATAACTGTTGCTCTATTTCTTGAAACAGTGGCTTAGAACACTTTTGCGCTGACCCTCTCAATTCACGGCATGTTCATGAAATAGAACAAACGCACATTTTAGAGGTACCACTCTTACATTTGCCCAACTCTAAGCATTGCAGAAGATAGCTCTGTTTAATTAATAGGAGCGAAGGCGAAATAAAATGATATCGCCATGTTTCGAACTACCGACCACAGGCATAACAACGTAACGCACTACCCACTACACCACGGCGAACAACTGCGACAGTACCCATTAATTCTCGTACTATTGCTGGCAGTTGCTAACAGCTAAAATGACACTTTTAGACACTAGATTATAATTCGTCGTACTATGAACGATGTACTTTTGGTAATTCTTCATTGCGCCACTGCTTTGAAATAACAACGAGTAAGTTATAACAAGAAAAATGTAGGAAGCAAGACGGCGTATGCCAGAGATAGTTCTGGGCGAGGAATGTCACGTCACATTTTCTAACGCCCGCTTTACTTAAAATCAAGGAACGTTGTCAAATCGTAGTTATTTTTGCAAATAACTTTGTAACGATGAGAGTTAAAAAAAAAACATAGGAAAGGAAAGTTATACAGAATTTTCTCCCGTACTAATTCGGTTATTTAGTTTTCTTATCAGATGAACAGTTTGTCTGCAATTACAGTTACATTACAAATGGCTTTTTTTTAGTGTGACTTACGTATTTTGCCCAAACAATTTGAAAAATGGAGGTTCTGGTCTCTGGCATCCAACACTTATGTCTGCATAATTTGGTGTGTATCGGTCGAACGGTGCGACCTAAAAAGTGGGAACGCGTTACAGACAGAGAGACTGTCATCGTCAAATCGCTGTCGTTTTTTGCAAATACCTCTCAAATGATGCAAGGTAGGAAAAACACATAACAGAGCCAAGTTGCACAAAATTTCCTCCACTACATATTTTTTTTATTCAATTTTCGTGTCAAACGTAAGGTTAAGCCGTTATTTTCATTTAAATTTCGAGCTGTCAAAAGGAGACCACGGTAACCTAAAGTGGATCAATAGTGTATCAAAATGACACGGAGAGAAAGTAATTTTTTTTTATATTGACTACATATACCACCATCTCACACCCTTCTAACCCAAATTCTCAACTTGTAGCACACTAAGATTGTAGTGCCCTCTCAACATTGGTTCAGCTCAACATTGGTGCAGCTTATACTGTATTCGCGCGTTTAATTCACATTTTAATCTTACACTGATCCTAAAGACTCTGAACATTATTAAAGAGTACACATAGTTGGCGCACTGGCAGTTATTTCGCTACCTATTTGTTGAATGTTGACGTACAAATATCGTTATCAATACACTCACTATTCATATGTGACAGCCGCGGCGGAGTGGCCGAGCGCATTGAGGCGCTATGCTGCGATACACGAGACACAATTCCGTCGGGGGTTCGAATCCCACATCGGGCATGGATGTTTGTGTTGTCTTTAGTATAAGGTAGTTCATAAGCAGTTTGTAAGTTTAGGGACTGATGACCCCACAGTTAAGTCCAATATGCTTTACAAACATTTGTATTCTTGTCGCCGGCCGCAGTGGCCGAGTGGTCTGAGGCGCGCCACTCACACCCTGAACGGCCGATACGGTCGGGGGTTCAAATCCCCCCTCGGGCATGGATGTTTGTGTCGTCTTTAGTATAAGGGAGTTCATAAGTAGTTTGTAAGTTTAGAGACTGATGACCCCGCAGTTAAGCTTAACAAACATTTGCACATTTTTGGTATTTTTGTCCTACGTGACATATGCCGTCACTGGATCAAAATCGACATTTTTTCCGGGTGTACTATTTTTTTATTCGGCAGTGTAGTTAGTTGCCGAACTTCTTTTGCATAGATAGGACTCTCAGATTACACGATGCAACACAATTTGCACAAACCTCCTTCCTCAATGAGAAAAATTTGCTATCAGTACGGGACGAGGACAGATTCAAATACAGTTCACGCTGCGAGATCACACGCAGACGGACGCCGGTTCGTTAGTGCTATCGGCGCAGTTATCGGCGGGCCGCGGCACTTAGGGCGTTAGCGGCGTTGGGACGCCGGTCGCGTGTGGCGCTGTCCGGGCGGCACCTAATGATATTTCCGCGTCATTATCACGAGGGCGGGCCGGCCGGTCGCCAAACAAAAAAGCGGCGACAGCGCCGGCAGCGGCGCCCACTCGGTCCACACTTCGCCACGCTCCACCCCACAATATTTTCGCTAATGGCGGCCGGCGCACGTACTTCGTTAGCCTTTTTTGTTTACCCGCGCGCGCGTTTTGTTGGTTTTAGCTTTTCTCGCAGCCCCGCGCCGTTTTTTATTCGCGCCGGTCCCGTATTCCTCTCGGCCCACCCACCCCCCACGCCCCCTGCGCGGTCACTACCCCCTCGCCCCCTCCCCACTACTGTGCCACCCTGCGCGGCGCACGCACGCGCGCACTCTTTGCCCTGTGAAATGTCACCGAGGATTAGTGTAGCCGGCGTATACTCTCACTAGAGCAGGCAATTTAGCGCAGGTGAAATATGCGGGGCGCGCCGCCCCCGACCGCACGCGGCCGCTTCCCATTATTCTTACGGCGCGGCGCCACCCTCGGCTCGGCCCGTGAGGGAATTCCCCGGCCGTAGGTGCCGCGCCTGGCACGCAGACTGCCCTGCTTAACGCGCCCCGCCTCTAGTGCGTCCCGCTCCAGTAGAACTCCCGGGAGGTAATAAAATAATTGAAACCCGGAAGCGGTGCTCTGTATCCACGGGCGTCACCGGCATTTAATTGTTTGGTGTGGGGGGGGGGGGGGGCAGGAGGGCGTAGAGGAGGAACAATGATCTCCCATGTACCGCGTGGGAGTAGCCGAGTGATCTGGAACGCCACGTTGCGGATCGCGCGGCCTCCCGTGTCGGGGGTTGGAATTCTCCCACGGGCGGTTATGTATGTGTTGCCCATAGGTTAGTTTAACATAGTTTAAGTAGTTTGTAAGTCTAGGGACTGATGCCCAACGTAGTTGGGTCCCATAGAATTACAAACGCTTGAACTGTTTATTTATTTTATTTTATTTTCTGTTATTATATATATTTTTTAATCTCTCTGGTGGCCAGTGGCTCCTAACAAGTGTCTTTGTATTTTTTTCGTATATTTAGTGTGAAAGACTTTGTCTATTTTAAATGAAGACCATGTCATCAGGATGTTCAGATGTTCAAATGTTTTTTTAAGCTTATCGGACTTAACTGCGGGGCCACCAGTCCGTAAACTTACGAACTACTTCTGAACTAACTTATGCTAAAGACAGCGCAAACATCCATACACGAGGGAGGATTCGAACCCCGGACGGGGAGCGGGAACACAATCAGCAGCACTTGAGAAAAGAAGTGTTTTATTAATTTTATTTGATTTACTTTATTAATTTATTTTCCCACATTCTGTATTTCAGGAGGACTTTTAATTTTTTAATTTTTGTTAATGTATTTATTTTTCTTTTCAGTTTTGTTATTGCATGTGCAAGCAACTTACCCTGACATCAAGAAACTATTTAGATAGTGGCCGATGAAGGCACTGTTTGGAGAAAAAAAATGCTCAGCCTCTTTGAAAGTTGTGCGCAGATGAAAGAAAAATAAATAAAGTGAGTAACTCGGGAGCATAATTTTTGGTAGTCGGGAATGCGTATGCGCTGTCTGTAATTTAAAAAAAAAAATAACTTGGGCATTGCTAATCGGCACTGCATACATGCTGTATAATACATAAATCAACTATTTTATTTTAGACCAGGGCCACTTACATTCCATTGTTGTGAGCAAGAACCATAACGTTATAGAAAAATAAACTGTGCCCCAAGAATCATAACGTCATACAAAATTAAACTGTGCCAATCTATATATATATATATATATATATATATATATATATATATATATATATATATATATAAATCAGCATTACTTAAAACCTTATCACATTCATATATTCATTAAATATTTGCCATTGGGCGAGATCAATCTTTTCAGGCTTTCCCGGCGATCAAGCGTCATGATGAGTAGTAGGGTATTCTGTCGGATGTCAGTATCTACTCTGCAGAATATTTCAGCTACGTAACTCGTAACCTTCATCAGGTGCGACCTGAGACTCAAATCGCACCTGATGAAGGTTACGAGTTACGTAGCTGAAGTATTGTGCAGAGTAGATACTGACATCCGGCAGAATACCCGACTACCAATCATGTCACTAGATCGCCGGGAAAACGTGAAAAGTTACATCAGAAGAATCTACGGAGAGGAATGTACAAGATCTATATTGGTTTTCAAAATTCGCAAAAAGCATAAATTGCTAAAGATCAATTTAAGGGGATCTGTATGTGAACGGTCTGCCAACACTCGATGACATTAACTTAAGCTGCAATAGGGAATTTATTGAAATATCTGTTACTGTGTACGAATTACAATATTTTGCCAAGTAGATGATTTTATAATACGCATTTTCACTGTGTAACCATTTTATGGTGCATCGTCAGTGTAATATAATTTAGACTGTGTCAGGCTGCTATCAGCATTTGTACGAACACATTATGCCTCTCGTTTTGTAGTTTGGAGTATATCTAAGGAAACAGAAAAACCCTTATTACACTTCATTACTATTTTATCTAAAAGTTATATGCAGAATGATAAAAATAGATCATTTCGGCAATCTATTAGGCATAATACAAATCTCCCATTCTTCAATTGTGAGAAATTTGGTGAACATAGCTAAAACAATTATAAAGATATCTGTGCCTAATGTTCTGAAAATGTAGTTCCGAGAAATTGAGAAAACAATGTTTGCAGTGTTTTTGACTCACCGTATGCCTTTTTCAAAACATTCCAGTGGTATAATCTTGCTGTTCAGCTGAATCTTTATTCTCTGCAGACTTTTTCAGGAGTCTTTTCCTTACCCTGCAGCCCTTTCTCTTCACTTAGTCGCTGACGATCTGTGGCTGTCGGAACAGCTATTTTTCCTGGATTCATACCTAATTTGTCCATTTATTTTTGTCGCGCTAATTACACCATCATTGAAACAGAAAACAGCAGTCATCACACCTATTTTGAGTACTGTCTATCCAACAAACACTGTTTTCGGTACTCGTTGCCATACGCAGCTGTTGAAAATCTCATTAGGATTTTCTGTACGCCCATGTAGAAATTTGGTAAAAAAAATTTTATCTACATGGTCCCTGTATAATGGCTTTGTTTCCCTGACTTTTGTTCGGAGAACGTTCAAGAGTATAATAACTGTTTAATAGTAAAAAAACCATACATTTTTGGGAACGGGAGATGTTTGTCTTTCAAAAGGAGGCAATATTTTTTTTCGATTTTTCAGTCATTTTAACGTCCAAGTCCCCTTAAAAGAAATTTTTTTGACTATTTTCGGCATATCTAAGATGCCAACATCAGATCTTGTATATTTTAATTGACCATGATTCTCATGTCAACCACTGTCCCTGCACTAAAATATAAGCTGTGACCATCAGCGTGTCAAACCTATGTGTCTTTAGAGAGTTTCCGCGATGAAGATTTGAATTCAGCACTTCACCTTCAGTCTTTAGATTGCTTATATTTCTTAAATGACTAGTTTCGGGTCAGCTGCCCAGCTCAGATAACTTTTCTTTCACGGTTACGGAGTTACTTGTCCGGTTTACGATTAGAGAGTAGTAACTTGTTTCTTTCTGAACGACATTGAACATCTTGTTCAGAAAGTGACAAGTTGTTCTGTAAGTGTTAAAAAGCTGGGCAGCTGGGTCGAAGCCCGTAATTTAGATAATGTAAGCGATCTAAAGACAGACAATGAATTATTTGAATACAATATTTTGCGGATGCCACTACATATTCTTTCAACCAATAACCAACGACCATTTTGTTTGATAAAAAAAATTAATATATTTTTAAAGCGATCTTTGGCAGGTTATACTTTTTCCAATTTTTGAAAATAATTAATTTATTCTTGAAACTGAAATGTAATATATATAAATGTCACCATTATAAAGGATAATTAAAGGATTCACTGACCACATAAGAAGGAATTAGTAATAAAAATAAATAAATATTTGTAAATTATCTTTCGTGGACAAACTTCAGTTCTTTTGGATCACTTGTCGTATGCGAACTAAAGGTTGAGGAAGCATTACTATAGTAGAAATACACACTACGCTCGAACACTTTTGGCTCTGGCAAAAAAATTACACCTTCACCATTGAATGTTTTGAACACTCGCCGGTATTTAATACCTTTGTGTATCAATGTTTAGCGTAGAGAACACAAGGAAGCCTTTAAAACATTTGAAATAATTAAGGCGCACTTGGCTAGATAATGATAAGCCACAAGAAGTTAACTTTACAGGTGATGGACTTTAGATGCATGTTTATTTCGTTACAAGATACAATATACATCAAGGTATTCTTCTCTCATGAAAAAAATTGAAGTACTATACATATAATACTGTAGCTTGTAATGCAAGTCGCTGTCAGTGTAATCTAAAACACTTCAACCAGTTAATTCCGGTTCAACAACCTGTGGTATGGCTTCGGACTGAGTCAGGGATAAATTATATCCATGTTGCACCACAGGTGTACATGGAAGAAGGTCCATGATGTATTTGTAGGGCGGCCACGCTTCTTCAGATAAATTTCTATGACGTCTTCGTGAACATTGTGCTTCAGGAAAACAATATTGCCGTCCGCGGTGGCCGAGGGGACTGAGGCGCTGCAGTCACGGTCTGAACGGCCACTACGATCGGGGTTAGAATCCCCCACCGGGCATGGATATTTGTGCCGTCCATAGGATTAAGTAGTTCATAAGTAGTTTATAAGTTTAGGGACTAATGACCCCGTAATTAAGTCCCATAAGCTATAAAACATTTTTGAAAACATTATTAGAGTTTGAGGACAAAAATATCTGAACACCACAGCTTCTGAAAAGTTAATAGGATGTCCATCCGTTGCTTTATTATTTTTGTTACATGCAGAGATGGCTTGTTACTGAATTCCAGTAAATCGATTCATTTCAAATTTCTTTTCAGCTTTGCATTTCTTGACAATACCAACCCATTCAGTGGGTGAGAAAACTTCGGTTTCATGGCGCCTCTGGTATTTTTCAATGGACATAAAATCTCTATCTCATGGCAATCAGGTTTGACAAGGAATCAAAAATCCGTGTAAAATTTCTTTGAAATTCTTGCTACATAGTAGTGTGAACCACATACACATAACCGACAAGTTCTTATTTTGCCCGGCATAGTTATCTGAGTAGAATATTACAGTAATGATGTTACTATGTGCCTGGAGAAATCTAAATATACAGCTACATATTTCAATATTGCCGCGTTTTTGGACATCCTCAGTCCACTTGTGCATGTGTTCGACGCCTGTTGCACAGTCATATAGACACACATTACACATGCATAATTTTCGCTTGTAAAAAGCTGGACCAGCAGTGAGTCAGCAGAAATTATAATTATAATGGAATCAGTATATAATTTTATAGGGAAGATGTAAAATTTTTGCCATAGCCAAAAAGAGTTCAAGGACAGTGTGCCTTTCTTTTATAGCAATGGTTCCTAGACTGTGGTTCGCAGACGACAAGTGATCCACAAGAGCTGAAGTTTTGTCCATGAAAGATAAAATTTAAAAATATTTATTTTGATTACTAGTTCCTTCTTACGTGGCCAGTCAATCATTTAATTATCTAGTATAATAGTAACATTCATTTAAGTTTCAAGAATAATTTTTTTTTTTTTTCAAAAACTGGAAACAAGTATAATCTTCCAAAGATCGCATTAAAAATATATTAATTTTTTTATCGAACAAAATGGCCGTTGGTTATTGGTTGGTAGTGTATAACGTGGCGTCCACTTGTTGCTCATCAAGCAGGTTGTAGAATTTAATCTCAGTATCAAGTGAATCGCCTACTTTACAGGTGTCGGATAGGGGACATCTGAAGCAGTTTTTTTTTTTTCTCCTCACAGTAGGTTGAATAATGATCCCGCTACAGAGAACTGATTTTCACCACACAGTCATTCTGGAATTCTTGTCTTCTGTAGTGTCTTTGGTAGATAGGTTTACTCCGTATATCCTCGTGAACACTTTGTATCACTTCAGATGTATATTTTCTAGGCTTTTCGGTGCCCCCTTTGGACTTTCTTTACAAACTCTTTACTACTACCAATATTCTGTACGATGTTTTCACTCATGATTTATGTAGCGCATGAAAGGAGAGAAATTCCGCCTTACAGGCTTTGATGACTTCACTCTGCACCTGAACAACGTACATAGCTGTAATCCTTCTAGAAAACTGCCCCTTCTTCCTTTTTTTTTTGGGTAGGAGCGCGTTGGAGGTGATGCTGAAATACAGGAAAATATGTAGTTGTTTTGCGTATTAAAATTCCCCAAGTTCCAGATGCTACAGAATATTGTGGAATCTGCTTCTCCTATCTTCTTCAAGCATTGCCGACGGCAGGTAGATGGAGTCCCATTTCTCTGGCAGCTACTTTCCTTTTTGTTTTACCACTTCCGAGCTTCCTATCGGTATTCACCAATAAGAATTGGGCAATAAATAACTCGGGTAGTAAACGTTTATGGCTCGTTGTCTCTGTTCATAGGGGTGAGTTATGTATATCACCTTCTGTGCTCTAAACAGCTACCCAATCTGTTTAAACAAGATAAATAATTAATCTGCAGTGTAGTCAGTCTGTTAATCTGCATATGATGACGTGAAACTATATTTAAACTAACATAATTTAAACTTCTGAATAACCCACAAAATGGATTCTAAGATAAAGAAGAGATTCACTCACGCAGTAATTCTTTATAAATAAAGCTTATCTCTCTTTTTGGACATGACAATGCGGGGGGTCCTACTTTATATATCGGTAAATAACTGAGTATTTCCCCAATTGATGATCATGAGAGGCTCTATACGTATCACACGCACTCGACAGTAAATATTCAAATATTTGTATAGTCCATCGAACATTTCCGTTCCTAATTAATCCGTGATAAAAGTATTTGTTATATAACACAGTTTGTAATCACACGAGTACACGATTGCTGAATTATCACAGTTCCACAGCCCTACTACTGTGCATAGTTTATCACTTTTCAAGCACATGCCTATCTCTTCAAATCACGGCTTCAGACCGCCCAATCACAACCTTTCACCACCACGTACAAGTTACGAGACCCTTCCCAAGCGCTCGAAAAGCGTGCTCTACCTGCTTCCAAAATGGTATCCTTCCGCTCTTCCTAACGCCTCATCTTTAAAATACAATTTCTCTTCCAAAATTTTATATATTTGAATATTACAGAATTAAATGCTTTGACCACCTCCCTACAAATGTTGTTTACATTTAACAAGCAAATATATACTTAACAATACTAAAAAACTGTTGAGACTGAAGCTCTTTGCTCAGATAGCCATTAAGTGTGGCGTCTCACTGTTCAAATATACTGCCGCCGTCGAAATATAGTTATACAATTAATATTTAATTTATCATGGCTTTTAGTACAAATATATTCAGTTCTCGTCCACAAATACTTATAATAGTTGACATATAAATAATCTGCCGCATAGCTACAATTTTATAACTATATGATGGCAAGCTACAATAATCACTACAGGAGGCACCTAGTGATGCCCATCACAAGTATCACTATCATTTAATGGGTTCCAGGTTCTGTTGAGTACAGTAAAGTGCGTGAATAAATTAATGAAATATAATGCAGTAATAAATGAAAAGTGAAAAATGTTTGAAGTATAAATGAAAACTTTTTCAGTTCAGAGGCACAGGCGAGTAAAATCCCAAGACCGCATTCCGACAGTGCATTGACCGCTAACGCTGCAGGCCATTGTCTCACCGACCTCCATCGTGCGCAGAGGCAGCGTGTCTGACCGCCTATGCAACGGTCCTGGGTTCGACTCCCGGCAGGGGACTAGGTGTTATTTGTTATCCTAATCACCATCATCATCATCATCATCGGCACGCAAGTCGCCCAAACGGTGACCGAACAATCGATAATGGGGTCTCCCGGCAAACAGTGCCATACGCTCATTTCCATTGTCTCACCGACTATTCACGTGTGGCGGAATGCGACAAGTAGACGATTGCTCTCTACACAAGCGGAAGCTATTGATTCAGCGATCAGGCCATCGACCAACCATGTCACGTGAAACCATAGACTGTAAAACGTGAGCAGAAAACAATAACCTAGTGTACCGAACTCCAGTGCAACGTGACGATTGATCTTTCTATTAGACAGGAAAATAACGACCCTGTTCACCTCCAGCCAGGTCCATCAAATAAATACCATGGCAAAGAAGACGCCACCAGACAGATAGTTAGAGAGTTCATATCGTCAGTAACTCTTTGCTTGTACGCGATTATTATACATTTACTTCTTAACCCTCCATCGGGCGCAGTCGGCCTTACAGGCCAGGAAAACAGATTGCTGATTCCCATGGTTAACAGTGGTGGTCCAGCGGCCCGCCTCTCCCTTTACTCGCATAACTTTGGGAACCTCACACGGTGTCGATCCTCGGTCTGCCGTCGTCTTCCACAGGGCTGACGGGGAACCCCCGCCGGCCGCGGTGGCCGAGGGGACTGAGGCGCTCCAGTCACGGTCTGCACGGCCACTACGGTCGGGTGTTCGAATCCCCCCTCGGGCATGGATATTTGTGCCGTCCGTAGTGTTAACTAGTTCATAAGTAGTTTGTAAGCTTAGGGACTGCTGACCCCGTAGTTAAGTCCCATAAGTTCTACAAACATTTGAACATTTGAACATTTGGGGAACCCCCCTTGACCTCACAGGCCGTCTGCGCCCGATTGCGTCGTAATTTTTAATAATTTGTAATCGTTAATTTCCATCAAACTAAGTCTGTTCTCTGTGATTTTCGCCGTTACCTTGGATAAAGAGTGCTCTGACAAAGCTGGTCTTTCAGGCTGAGTCGCCTGATTGAGTTATAGTTCAGGTTTTCCTATCTTTTCCTACGCCGTCATATCCACATTTCCTGCTGAAATGTCCAGAAAAGTATATGATATCTCTAAATCAATGATGTAGAAATAATGCGCTCCTGGAGGACGATGCTGCTGAAGATGCAGTAGCGTTAGAAGATTTATGCGACACTCTCAGGGTGAGGTAGGAGATGGCAAAGAGGACTCAGCAACTGAACAAGATCGGGAAGATGAACAAAAGGTGGACATATATGAGGAGTATTATCTTGAAAGGATAAGACGAGCATGTGGCTACGAACACACCTTCTGCGATTCGTAGTGTAAAGAGTCACAACATCATTACAAAACATGCAAGTGTTAAAGCTATTCCCACAAATGTCGCCACTAATTGCAAAACCTGCTGTCTTTAACTTGTAATTGGACAATTATCCCGGCGAAGTGTGAATAGATGTGGAATATCGATTCAGCTGCGAAATCGCTTGAATAAATTTTTACCCCACGAGAAACGAGAAAAATCTCCCACATAATCCCCCAAACGGCGAAAATGACGACCATACACGGCTGAAACAAGATTTAGGAGGATGAAGAATTATGAATGTTCAGCTTGTCATCAACCAATCTGCTTGAGCCACGTAGAAGTTCTGTGTCAAATCTGTGTTTCAGCTGTTGATTTGGAAGCCACAGCATCGTTTTTTTGGCGAGAAAAGATGATTCCATGTCGTAATACAATGCCTAATTTTTTTTAAAAATTACTTTATTACCTTTATGGATGTTTGACTAAGTTTTAATACTTCTTCTGGGAAATTGGTAATTTTGGTTACTTTAGTGTAAAGTGTATTCTTTACAGTTAATCCATTCTTATGCTTTCAGTTTGTTTTAACCCCTTCCTTTAAATCCTCTTAAAGACTAGCCAACACGCGTTTTGAACTTGAATTAATATGACGGAGCTAGTCCACAAAATATGTGCGCTTGATTTTGTTTTATCTGGAGGTGCACTCGATGGAAAGTTAATAAATTACATTAGATATCTCTACCTTTTTAAATTTTCTTCTGTATGCGAAATGTATATTCTGTTCTGATATGGTTTCCTTTTTTGTTACATCAGGACACAATATAACTTACGAGTACGTATTTAATTTCCGTAAATTGATACATACTGGCTCTTTACTACCCCGCGCAGAAGGCAGAGGTCCAAAACGCACCATCGTGCATTATAAGCTGAGGAAATAATTCTGACCGCATCCAAAAGGATCCTACTCAGAGTACTAGAAGCATCGCCCACCAAGTGGGTGTATCACATGCTGTCGTTCATCACACTTTTTATTAGAAGCATCTGTGGCCTTACCACATTCAATGCGTACAATTATTAGAAGAACATGATTTGCCTCTACAACGTCAGTTCTCAGAGTGGTTTTTGTTACATAGTGTGTCGCATGGTGTTTCAATAAAATACTCGTCACAGATAAAGCATGTTTCACTAGCGACGGAATAACTAATTTCCATAACATGCACACGTGGAGTGTACACAATCCTCCTCACTAGTGGCAACATATTTTCAGTGACGGTTTTCCATAAATGTGTGGGCTCGATGATTACATTAATGGACCCTATGTTTTACCTGCACATTTGAGCGGTAACTATTACCGAACTTTTCTAGAGAAAACATGGCTACCAACGTTGTTGGAAGACATTCCGTTAGGCATATGTCATTACTTGTGCTTACTCGACGATGGAGTTCCACCTCACATTGGTCACAGAGTACTCATATTTTTGAATAGAAGATTTCCTGGACAATGAAGCAGTCAATGCCAGCATGCAGCCATTACTTAAATCCACACCATTGAAGGTAATTGTTTATGCTTAGCAATTTAAGAATGTATGTGAATTTACGCAGAGGATTTTCGGTGCTGCCAATGTAATAAGGCGTGGAAACTGTGTTCTTGGACATGAAGTACGTGTAGGATCGAATAGTATTGAGTAAAAGAAAACAAAGTAATTTGGGTTTCACAAATGTTCAAATGTTTGTAGAGCTTATGGGACTTAACTACGGGGTCATCAGACCCTAAACTTACAAACTACTTATGAAATAGCTAATACTAAGGACGGCACAAATATCTATGCCCGAGGGGGGATTCGAACCCCCGACCGTAGTTTCCGTGCAGACTGTAACTGGCGCGCCGCAGAACGCTCGGCCACCGCGGCCGGCTGGGTTACATAGCCGACAGCAGTGCCTCATTACCCATAAGAAATAAGGCAGAGTAGGCAGGTGCCTAGGGGTCCCGTGCATGTTAGTGGTTCCGTGTGCACTGATATAACCATGAGAATTTTTAAACAGTCTATTGCGTTTTAGTTACCTTTTCGTTGTTTGTCTGCAGGCAAGTTAAATAAAATATACGTGGTAGGACATGGATCTTGATAGTTCTGAAGAGTTTGATGAGTACGAGAGGGTCACTTGGGGCCCTTCTTAGTCTTCAGCGAAAGTTGTCCACACTAATGTTTATTGTAGCTCGTAAGCGGCTATCTTACGGTGGCCAGATTTCAAAAACCAAAATACGGGACATATATCGATACCTAAGATAGCGCCATGTTAAGGACTACACGCACGCTCGCGTCTGTGTTTCGAGCCCTCCCTCGGGCATGTGTGTGTGTGTGTGTGTGTGTGTGTGTGTGTGTGTGTGTGTGTGTGTTGTCCTTAGTGTAAGATATTTTAAGTAGTTTATAAGTCTAGGGACCGATGACAACAAAAGTTTCATCCCTTAGATTACAATCTTTTTGTCATTTAGGAGTTCGGTATTTTCTCATAGTTTTTTATATTAATGAACTCATTAAGTATTTTGAAAATGATTTCTTGTTATAATTATTTAATTTAACACTAAATATTTTGTTTTCGCTGCCCATAAAGTAATTGTGAAGCAGCATTAGTGCCAGGTAGACCTAGCACAAACCAAGTAATGAGCTACAATTTTTTTCACCTGTCTCTTCAAATGGAAGGAATTTGAAAATGGCAGACCTGTTTTTACCAATTCATTCAGTAAATTTTTTGTTCACATACATTTTCGACGTGGTTCAATGCCTGAAAAAACTGGTTTTCACAGCTTCCTTTCAAATTATTTTCTTCAAACTCCGGTAAAGTTTTAAGACTTTACTACACAGATTTCCAACGACGAAGATATTTGACCTGAACATGGTTTTATCATATGAAATGGGTAAGTCGATATCACCGATTAACGTCTAGTGAAATGAACATGAAATGTCCTTGAAATCAAACTCTTCCAGCACGTCAAATTCTAGCAATGAAGTTATTGATTGGAAAAGCTGTAAATTTCATGTGAAACCATTATGTAATACCAACCAAATAAATTCGAAAATCGAGTCTTATTCTTCTTGAGTTAAAGCCTATTTTCTATATTGTTGAAATATGACTCCATTTCTTCTCCATTTGGTTGCACTATAGATTCTTTCAAAACACGTTATTTCAAAATATACGGGACAGTTAGTAAAAAAAGCGACAATATACGCCCCGTATTTACTTTGTTTGGACAGCTGAGCTATATAATGGACGATCCCGTGAAGTACGGGCCGTTTGGTCACCCTAGGCTACCTTACACTGTAGCTAAACATGTTAATTACTTAAAACGAATGCTTCGGTGGTGGAATAACTCAATTTTATTATTATGGATTACCTCAATTTTATTATTATTACCAATGCACTGTTGTTGTTTGGTGGAAAATTAATACCTTTTAAAGGATTAATTTGAATTGTGGCCCCAGGATTTGGATTGCCTAGGGACCTACACAGGGCTTAATCCGGCACTGGCCCTCAATGTTTTATAAAAGGAAAATAAACTGAATTTTTGGTATGGTTATATTGTAAAAAGAGGAAATTGTCTATTGAAAGTAATGCACAATCTTTAGGTGACTGGTTTATTTTGCGCTAAGGGAAAGACATTTCCTTTACTTCGACGACGTTCATAATGGTACTGTGTAAGAGAAAAGTCTGATTATACTCAGTTTTTTTGTTTTCTTTATGAAAACCCAATGGCTGTTGAAATTGCTTGTTTCAGCTGCATCTAGCCTTCGTGCCGCGTCGTTGTACGCGTCCGATGTTTACATTTCTCGTCGCTTAGTGAATTCGCGATTTCTCTCTGGCACCTCCAGGCGCCTGATGGCGGCTCTGGTAGGCCACGCGGTTATAGGGCTCTCTTGTGTAACATCAGTCGACAATGTAAATAGAAATAGGCCTTCAAATATTGGTTTTTACGATTACAAAAATAAAGTACACAATATAACAATATTTCATTAGAATTTTTTGTCAAGCACAAAGATATGTAACTTTTGTATACTAGAAACCTCGCCGGCCGCGGTGGCCGAGGGACTGAGGCGCTCCAGTCACGGTCTGCACGGCTACTCCGGTCGGGGGTTCGAATCCCCCCTCGGGCATGAATATTTGTGCCGTCCTTAGTGTAAGCTAGTTCGTAAGTAGATTGTAAGTTTAGGGACTGATGACCCCGTAGTTAAGTCCCTTAAGCTTAACAAACATTTGAACTTTTTTTTTTTTTTTTTTTTTTTTTTTTTTGAAGAAACCTCCTGGTTCTCAAATGTTAATAATGAAACATACTTCAGTTTTCGTTCCCATTACATTTCTACAAAATATCATATGACTAAGCACTGCTACAGGTAGATACATCTTGTTGCTAATATTCTCATCAGATTTTAAAAAACATTTTTTCCTGAACGTATGCTTTACATAAGTCTGCACTTACTATCGTTCGTAACAGAATATAATAAAAATTACTAAAACTTTCCGGACTATTGTGCCTTGGTCTAGTGGATTGATTGTCGAATTTTCTTGACGTGTCAGTTTTCAAAAAGGGAAATGGCAGATTGGGCCATACAGTTTATCGGAAGCCCACACATACAGACCGTTATCTGCACCGGGATTCAAACCACCACGCAAAACAAAAGACGATGGCGAACAGAGCAAGGAACATCTGCGAACCGGAATTACTCGACGTGGAATTGAGACACCTGAGTTATGCTTTACTTACGAATGGCTATTCGTCTACACAGATAAGGAGACGTAGAGTTGAAAACGATGAAAGGGTTCCTGTGAAATCTAAAGTCTTCCTACCCTTTATTAAGGACGTCACTGACCGCATCGGTAAATTTTGACGAAACGGAATGTTGCCATAATTGAAAAAATCTACTCGGAAGATACAGGATCACCTGAAATCGGCAAAGGATGCTCGCAAACCGCTGGAGAAAGTAGTAATTTATAGGATTCCGTGTAGCTGTGGAGACGTATACGTGGGTACCACAAAAAGAACAGTCAAAAATCGACTAGATGAGCGCAAAGGGAACTGTAGAAGGGGAGAGATTGACAGATCAGCTGTTGCTGTTTTTCAACCAGGGGACCACCTTATTCAGTTTGATAAGACTCAGGATTTAGCACCCACAAATGGATACCACGAAAGACTGTACAGGGAGGCTATAGAAATTGTATAACACCCCAATAATTTCAATAGGATGGAGGAGGGCGTGAAACTAAATGAAATCTGAATTCCGGTTTTAAAGAAGTAATGTAACAGTCTTCCACCATGGGATGATATTAACGGACGGCGGCATTCGACAACGACGAATTGTGCGCGCATGTCAAACATCTGACGTCACACCTCTGCACGCGAGCCCTCGTAAACGGAGATTGGCTTCAGTCAGTAGCGAGCCAGGGTGTGGTGTATCGGACATTCAAAGTGCCACGATCCCCTTGAGAATTTTCTCCGCAGTCGGGGACGAAACGATGGGTTTCGACAATAAATCCACTAGATCACGGCATAAGAGCCCGGAAATTTTTAGTTATTTTGACCAATCCGGCTGTGAAAGTTTACATTTTACAGAATATAATAAATTTTACTTTCATGGTGTGAATAATTACGGAAGAGATATTTACGAGGCGCGTCCAGAAAGTCCATTTCAATTTATCTCCGCTGCATCGCTGCGATTGCAGGAGAAGAACGTGCGCCATTTGGAGGTCGCTGTCAGTAACGTCCGCTTTGTTGTGCTTGTTTCAAATGTCGGCCTGTGAAATCAGGTCGGTGGTTCGGTTTCTGAATGCGAGGGAAGTGAAACCAAGTGAAATATATCGGCAAATTTGCGATGTTTACGGACCAAATGCGATGAGTGATTCGATGGTGAGAAGATGTGTCCAAAAGTTCAAAGGCGGACGTAGTGATGTGCACGACGAAGAACGAAGTGGGCGTCCACCTTTGGTTACAGAAGAGCTGGTTCACGCCATTGATGACAAGATCCAGGAAAACCGTAGGTTTACAATTAGTGCTCTCGCTATGGACTTCCCCCAAATTTCACTGATTCCAACTGGTTGAAGACACAGGCGGCAGATTTCTATGAAGAAGGTATACAAAACCTGGTACCATGCTATGACAAATGCCTGCAAAATTTCGGCAGTCATGTGGAAAAGTAGTTTAAGAGTTGTAGAATTATGTGCAATAAAAATTTCTTCTGTATCTGTGTACAATTTCATTTTATTACCAAACGGAACTTACTTTCTGGACGCGCCACGTAGTATAACGTTCTACGATAACAATGTCATTAGCGATGGAGCAGTAATCTGAAACAGAGAAGGATGGAAAAGATACTTTTGAGTACTTCCAAGCTAGACAAGCGTTAGCGTTTTAACAGTACAACTGTAACAGCAACCGCCACTCTCCCTTTTGTCCAGTGTCTTGTCACAGTACAAGCTCTATCGGAGTATTACATTCTAGACGTTTTATGTCTGGATAACATTTGTGCCACGTATTTCTTTCTTCATACCGGCAAATTCTACCCGCATGAATAATTCTAGCCCGTGATTGACTTAAGCACCTCTTGGAGATCGATCGAATATCGATATTTCAAAGCTGTACGACGGGCAGAGTCGATAATTTTGCCGTGTGTCGACGGCCCTCGGCGCGCGCGCGTGAAATACCGCCGCCAGTATATAACTGCGCGTCAGCGGCAACAATGGGCGCGACGCCTGACAGGTGGCTGCCGCCTGATATACTGCGCCCTTCAAAAAGTGACGCCGCGCCTGGCGTGGCTGCAACCCAGTGCTACGCCAGTCCCCAGCTACGTCGTAGGGGCGTTGCAGCACGGTAATTCCCCGTACTTTATGTTTTTACTAGCTTAACCCTAGAACGGTCGGGCTGGGTCTATGAGACCCACTAGTTACTATTTCGATGAATTTATATGTTTATAGTCGCTGATCTGACTCGAGCGCTCTGCTAGCTTCATGAAACATGCAACAGAAAGCGTTAACATCATGAATAACGTTTTAAATTGTTTAAACATTGTTCGTCAGTTCTGCAAAAAGTGGGAGTGTCTGTCAGACCCAGCCCGACCGTTTACGTTATTGTTTTCTACCAGTGCGAATCGATTTTTATTTGGTGTTTCATCCACTTTCAAATTACTTTGTGCACTATGTCTGATTTCCTAACACCACATTATGATCGTCAATAATGTAAAATATAAAATTTCAAGAGAAAGTGTTTCATACTCTAGAATTTGCAACAATGTTTACGATGATGATAATGAAATTGACGATTCTGACGCGGACCCAGACTTCGAAATAAACAGTGATCTTGATAGCAATAGTGAAATAAGTGGGAATGAAGAGGAAGATGCTATAAGTGCAAGAACAGCAAAACTAAATACTTCTGCAAAATTTGCAAAATATTGTTGTGCTTGGTGCACGCAGAAATGATTTGTGTCGGCTGTTACGAAAAGTGACGATTTTAGAGGACGGTATCACACAAACTATTCATTATATTCACAATTCGATTTATACAACAAAAATTCAATAAGTCTGCTTCTCAGTTCTGTAAATTATCCTTATTTATATTTGTATTTCAATCCAATTTACTTGTCCTTCCAGTGTGCTTAAATTTATTACTACAAAGAAGTATATTTTCTACTTTTTTCATTTTACGGTAATTGTGAAATTCAGAACGTTGAAATAATGTCCCTATAGCATTTAGTAGGACGTAAGCAATATAAAAACTCGTCATTTGATGTAAACACACTGTTTGGCACTTGTCATAAGCATTTTAATTATTGGGGTCGCTCAGACCCAGCCCAACCGTTCCTGACACTAGTTTTCGGCCGACCGTTCTAGGGTTAAACCCGCGGCTCCGCTCGCGTGTTGGTTGATTATGGTACTTAAACTATCTTTCAGTAGTATGCTATGAGATCAAATCGCACGTGAAAATGCACTCGTTTCGAAGAATCCAATCACGAAATAATGATTGTAATAATACCACAGATCGATCACTTAATGTAATCCGCGAAACTTCAAATCGATTTTTTAAAGAGTTATATTAAAAGAAATTTCTTTGTTACTGCTTTATTTATTTATTCTTATATTTCCTTATTCGTATGCTATTCCTTACAGAGAAAGAGCTGAAGACATTGTAACACGCATAGACCAAAGATATGGTCTGTGCTGTCACGTTTCGCTGTATGTAACCTCCTTGCTCTAGAGTCGCAAATCTCCTCGCTGGCCTTCAGTCCGAATTATTTTATAATTTGACAAATTTTAACCAACATATGTTCCACCCCCTTATAGCTATCGGCATGGAACTGCTATGGAGTACAACGGGAGACTTCGGACAGAAATTACACACAGACCATTCGTTTGCGTTCTGTAGTTTTCGCTGCAGAGCGAAAAATTAACACACACACACACGTAGAATTTTATATACACCGATAACTTTCTATCCCAATATACTCCACCCTTTTATCATTATCAAACCTCAAGCAACAATGCAACCAATAAAACCGTTTTCAAAGAGTAAATATAATTTTCAAAGAGTAATTATTGTTCCGCATTTCCCATCATATTCTTCAAATTACTAAATATATATCAGATCGCTATAAAACCGTGCCCAAAACCTTCCTCAGGTATAAATTAGTAGCTGTACAAATATTTAAGTCTCTGCGTCTTGTCGTTCGGACGTGATAAGCGTACACCGAACAGACATTCACATTATAGCTATCAGATTGCCATAAAAGCGTGCCTAAAGCCTTTTCCGGGTAGACATTAGTAACTGTACAAATTTTTATCTCTTTATGTCTTGTGGTTCAGACGTGATAAACGTACACCGAACAGACACTCACATTTATAGGTATAGATTATCTTTATATTTCTGTTTCGCAGGACTCAGTAGAAGCGCCAGTCTCCATGGTCATGGAACGAATTATATGTAACAGAATAGTACTTACTGAAATAAATGTTTAGGAAACTGAAAGGGTTGGCTTTAATAGTTTTCAAATATTTCTAGAATGTCATGTTGACCACAGCTGCTCAATTTATTAGCTGAAAGCTACCGGTTTGAGCTAATCAATTAAGCAGCTGTGGTCAAACATGACATTCTGCTAAGAAAAAAAAAAAAAAAAAAAAAAAAAAAAAATTGTATCCGATGTAGAAATATGTTTAAGTAAACACAATCAACCAAATAACACATAAATTAATATTGCCTCGAAAGAAAAGATAGTGCTCCATAAGGAAACTAGTCAGTTCAGACTTGGAAGCCCTGTATTACTATAAAGATAAAACTTCAGCGCACACTCCGCTGCAGAGTGAAAGTTTCATTCTGGAATACTATAAAGATATTTGTAGCCTTTAAAAAGGGATGCAGCAGAATGCTACACACCTTTTTTTCCAAGATTCAAGGGGGTGTGATCCATATAAGTTTTGATTTCTACATAGTATGATATCTGTCATGGAAGTAGCCTCTCACTTGGCAGCTCCTTTTTAATTTTTTTATAGACTTTATTATTCTCTTTCTCATACTGATTGATTCTACTGTCGGTTCTTTGTGAAACATTTCAAATTAAACAACTGAACACTTGTTATTGACTACACATAAGACGCACAGCCAGTGTCAACTTCAAACTGAATTATATTTCAAGTTTCGAACCTCACTCTTGTTTCCTTTGTTATTTCGTCGACAAACGTAGTGAAGGGGTACAATAACAGCTATTCCATCTGAAGCTCCTACGAAACAGAGAACTTGCTGCTGGTCTTCCCTTAGCAAACGGTGTACGCTTGCAGCAAAAACAAACAGAAATTAAATAATTGAACTCTTGTTATTGCCTTGTTTCAAAAACTTTATTTTTACGACCTAGGTTTCGGGTTATGAGCCCATTTTCAAGTACTTTACTGATCCAAAGTTGTTACACCTGTGATGGTAAATGGTTTGTCTTCACTTAGGCGTAGCCAGGATATGATTTCGGTAGGCGTTTTCAATGAAAGGACATTGAAGAAGTTGGCCATAAGAGTTTCTACTCGCCAGCTCCTACTCCATTGACGAATTTTTAAACAGTACCAAATGATGCACGTATCTATATTCATACTATTAGTAGATTATCAGCTTGTAAAAAAAATTGTGAGACGGGGGCTGTAATTAGTGTATTTTTCATACTAACCTTGTGTTACTTTACCTTTCTCTTTACGCTAATTATTGAAATATGTAACATTTTTCTTTGTAGATCTTTATTTATTTTGATTTCTGTGCCTTTGGGGACACATCAGGGATGATGGACTCCTAGGATTGTAGTACATTCTATGTTTATATGAAAATTTCGGGATTTTAATGTTTATCGGCGCAGCTTGGCTGCTAAAAAGTGGTATTACGTGTTGGTCACGGTCAGGCCGCAGCAGAGCAGAGACGCTCTTGGGGGTCTCGCCCTCCCACCAACTTTCGCTCGCCTAAGGGGAAGGACGAGAGGGGCTGGCTGACCTGTTTGACGCAGACGCTACAGGCGGCGGAGTATGTGGAATGCTTTACAATGCTGGCCCGCGGTTTACGGTGGGCGATACCAGGGACTGCCTGTTTAGTCATTCGACCGTTTCGCAAGAGAGGAAAGCTTTCTGCCCGTCTGGCGCCCCAGGGGTTTGGCTCCAGCGGCTGTATATACAGCACAACGTTAACATTTTTAGGTCGTGTCACAGTAGCTAGGACCAAGGTGAAATTCCTTGTAGAGCATTCACCCTGGGAACGGTGAAATCCGCGGGAAGCTTTGGAGGCGTGGGTGGAGCATCTTGGCAGCCGCAGAGAACGCGTCCTGATTCGGCCGAGTATTTTAGTATGACAGCTAAACAATTTGTCAACGGCGCTACGCCATCCGATTGGTTTGACTATTAGCCGTTAGCAGATATTGGTGCGTCTTTTCGCGCATGGGTGTGGCCGCCCGACACTTGCCGTGAGCTGCGGCAGAGCGCGAGGACGTACGAAGACTTCTGTGTGAGCGTCCGATGGGTAAGGACCTCGGGACTCTCTCTCGTGTCTGAGCGTCCGAAGTGCACGGACCTCGGGAGGACTCCTGTTTGTGCGTCCGAGGGGTAAGGAAGGACATCGGAAGACAGACTCGTGTCGGAGCGTCCGAAGTGCACGGACCACGCTAGTCTCCTGTTTGAGCGTCCGAAGTGTACGGACATCGGGAGACACGGAATACTCCGTTTAGATTCGCGGGGAGGACATCGTTTTAAACGCTCCTCTGGTTAGACTTGTGATTCCGAAGATTCGGACCTTGTAGAACTTGTGCTTACTTCGTGGACGTTACATTGTCCTGCGGTTACGCTGTGAGCGGCCACAGTTCAGTTTCCGTTTTGCTAGAAGTCTCTATTTGAGCATTCGCGCCTTTGCGAATCGGGCATTGTTTTTACAGATCTTATTGCGCAAGTGACTGATCGATTTGTGCCAAGTGGCCTTTGTGTCACCTATGCAAAATATTGATTAGTCTACTAGCGTGATATAATCGCACAGCAACTGCCTAGAGACGCCGACGCCAGTGACGCTGTGTTAAGTTACATGTCGATCTTGCTTGACAGGTCGCAGCAATTACGATCGGATAAAAATTTCAGCTCATCCGCTCCCACCGCCTGCTGCCTGCGAGCATGAGACGCTGCCGTCAATGATCATCTGTGTGAGTAAGGCGACGCACTTGCTGGAGGGTTATAGGAATCAGACTTGTTGGATTCTGTCCCTTATTTTATTCTTTTGAGATCTACCTATTTACTTTGGGGAGCTTTGGGCTAACAATAACTTCAACCCCCTGTGTAGCCAATCTCATAGCATTCTGTTTTGCAAAATCTCCGACCTTTGACTCAGCCAGTCATTTTGTGTCTCAGTGTTTTAATATTTCTAAAAGATTGTGTGAATACCATTATCTGTTTTACATGATACGAAATGTCATCTGAATGTTTAATTACAATAAATTGATTTTCAGCAGATCGTCTTTCATTTAAGAACGTTCCTTTGTCATAATTTCGGACGGGAAACAGAATAGTTAAATTCCACAGTTTACCAATAATTTTTTCAAGTACATTTTTTATTTGTCTGGTACAACTGATACATTGCAATAGAGTAGTAATATTTATTATATGTTTGAAAATATGATCACATCATAGCTGATCAGTAACATTTTAATTTTCCATATTTTGGATAAATATGGTGGCGGCCCAAGATAATTAATTGCTGTCCTATATATATATATATATATATATATATATATATATATATATATATATATATATATATATAAATTTAGAAATAACGATATAGTTCACACCTGACAACTCCACCCATAGGATTAATCGACTAGTTTACAAAATAAATAAATAAATAAAACACATGTTCCACATCCACGAGTATCTTTTCAACACGGATCTATGGAACGAACAACTAATTTAATTTAATAACGTATACTGGTAATAGAACTGCAAACGGCGCTAATACAGTTTCTTATTTTCCATTGCAAAGGACTGAATACTTGAAAGTCATCATAGTATAGAAACAAATTTCGAAAACTTATTAAGAATTATGTATTTTCCAATATAGGCACAAGTGAAATCATGATGACAGGTAAACGTGGATCGAAACACGGAGGGCAATCATAAAGGCAGTGCGTGAAGCTTCCAATAATTTCTGAAGCATTATCAGAGAAGTATCGCCTAACTCATTTTTTTTTTTTTTTTTGTACATGAAGGCTCTCAGTGGCAAAATATAAGTTTGCAGAAGATACTCTTTCAGTATCCGAAAACCTTGGTTCGTTTACATAGGAACTTCAACAAATATTGCTGACAGGCATTGAAATTACTAATAGTGGTGTTGAACAATATCTCAAATCTCTAAGCAGAGTGAAGCTCCAGGGCTTGATACCTTCTACACAGAATATCCGCCGGATGTTGTACCCCTCTTTACCATAATTTGCTGTGGGTGCCTTGAGCAAGGATTTATGGCTAGTGATTGGAAATCATGCAAGTCACACTCATCTACCAGGAGCAGACATTGTAAGTGAAGACACCCAAGGAAAAAACTAAATAAACTACGCATTATTTCAGTAGTAATCAGGTCAACTGTTAATATATGTAATACATTATGAGACAAGACGTTCAATTCCTCAATGTTTGCACTTCAGCTACAGGATCAAGTGTGCACCTCTTCCTCCGAAACATACCGCTGGCCATGCATGAATTTCTACAGGAAAATAAAGATACATGGGAATCGCATGAGGAGAAATCGAGACTGTATGGGGCATATGTAACGGCTTCCCAGCCTCGGCAAAATGTAGACGGGTTTTATCCTGAATCAGAGTGATGCCAGGTTTGTTGGCTTCGTCAACATTTTTTTTTTTTTTTTTTTTTTTTTCGGGGGGCGGGGAGTTGAAGCCCAGAAACCACTATCTGGCTGCGCCCAAGGGTGCTTGTGTAATACAATGGTCTTTTGTAGACAGAATATGGACTGGATGTAAATCAATCAAATACGTGTTTAAACCCTAAGGATTTTGAATAACGTTTACGCCTCAAGGGCAGGTAGAGAGACAAAAGGGAAGGCGTGGGAGGTACTTTATATAAAAAATCGTTACATCAAGAACAGACGCACTGTCACACAAAGTGTGCGAAACTGAATAAATATTATGCTAATCACGTACATAACACTACAGACATTTGATACTCTAGCTATTTGTTATTATCCTGCTGACTGCGGTGTTCAGATTTATTAATTTAACTGCCGAAGAATGTACTTTTCAGTGAATTTGTGTCATATTTGCTCAGTCAGTACGTCCTCCAAAGTAGTGTTTTTTTACACTAGTCTACCATTTATGTTGACTAGAGCTCCTTAATTCAGGGCCAGAAGACGTTTAGGTAACGAACAACTGAAGTAGCTCAAGAATGAAGATCTATATTTTATGGGAGACTAGGGAATATACTGGACATAAAGCTGATGGTGTAAAGACTATATCACCGTAAGTGAATACTACCATGAGTAAAATGGAAAAATAATAATTGTAAATCACATTCACGTGCTGACTGGTTTATGGCCTATAGGAAAATTCAGCGTTGAAAGACAGAAGAGACAAAGAAATTGAACTGGACTTGACTAATGTCTTACGTGATGCTGGAGAGAACTGAGACGAAGTATCTTGCAGGGCTGTCCGTAAAATCTTAAGATTAGTAAGCGGTGAACAGCAGGTATAAAGGCATCCCAGATATGCTCAATAATATTCATGTCTGGGTAGATTAGTGAACAACGAAAGTTTTTATACTTAGCATAATGCTCCTGGAGGCATTCATTAGCGTTGCTGGACGTGTGGGTTGCGAAACCCTTCTGCTGGAATTGGCCAAGCCCATCGGAATGCACAATGGCTCAATGGACGTGAAAAGGGTGCAGATGATCAGAGTTGTATTTAGACGTGTCAGGTAATCCCTGCCCTCCAACTACACACGCCCAACACTATCACAGAGCCTCCACCAGCTCGAACAATACCCTGCTGACATGTTTCCAGACATCAGAAGTCCAGTGTCGGGTTTAACGGGCCCAGGCGAGACGTAAAGTGTTGTGCCGTACAGTCAGCTAAGCTACACGAGTGGGCCGTCGGCTCCGGAAGTTCGTATCGATGATCTTTCGTTGAATGGTTCGTACGATGACGTTGTTCGCCCAGCATTGAAATCTGCAGCAATTTTGTAGAATGGTTGCCGTTCTGCCTCACTGAACGATTCTCTTCAGCCGTCGATGGTCGCGTTATTCTTCTTCCGGTCGCAGCGACATCGCATGTTTTGCCGGATTCCCGATATTCACTGTACACTCGTGAAATGGTTGGAGGGGAGAATATTTTCGCTACCTTGGAGACGCTGTGTCCTATCTCTCGTGCGCCGATTGTAACACCACGTTGAAACCAATTTAAATAGTGATAGCCTGCCTATTGCGATGGGAGGGGGTAATAAGAAAATATTCTCATTAGATTCTTTAAAAATCATAACATCTCTCATATTCCCTTCAAAAGTCTATCTAGGATTATTTAACAGTTAGTTGCTATGGGGTAGTTAGTAGGTTGCTACAATGAACCTGGACTGTCCCCAGCCCGTTACATAACACAAAAATATTAGTTTTCAAATTTAATTCACTGTCACAAAGCAAGGATTTTCAGCACTAGCATACTTTTAATCTTCCGTACAGCATACTGAATCGAAAAAATATCTTACTTCATTATATTCCTTTCATAAACACCAATAAAGTCACCGACTAAAAAAAACTGTCAAAATTCTCAATTGTCTTCACAAAAACAGGAATAGATCCTATCTCGAAATAAATCTGTAATCTTCTTTCCTGTAATGCATAACATTCAAACTTAATACGTCTCCATAAATACGATTTATACACAATCTTCCAAAAACAGGTAACTGTTTATAGGCGTGAGCGCAGTGCGCCCTTTGAATTTTTACATATAGGAGTGGCATACGCACACCTATACCAGTTTCTCTGGATCAGCAGTGTAAATAATATATGTAAATGACGAATATGCAAGAACCAATGGAAATAAATATTTTAAAGCAGCAGGTTGGTCACTAGGTCGCTTTCACAACACAACTCCTAACCATTCCGGTTGAGGTCATTAGTTATGACGGCTTTCTCTGATTGGATTCACTAGTTGCATATTAATTATATCATGTTTATGAAATGACTGGAATATTAAAAATAAATTAATTATAAAGTCCCTTGTTCATATTGTAGCAAGACCGACTGCTGTTGTGACGCAATTTGGCGCCACTGACTGTGCTGCTGAAGGCCGCCGGTTCAATCCCAACCACCGTCAAAAATGTATTTCTTTGTACTTATCATTTCCATAAAGTTCTACATGTTTCTTATGTCCATTTGTAATATCTACATGTCTCTTATGTTAACAATTCTTCTAATTTCTGGTACATTATGTCTGTGTATAAATAGCAGAGCACACTGCCCGAGAGACGGTGTTGAGTGTATGTTTCAGTCCGCAATAAATCTGCTTTCAGTATAAGTGCTGTAAGATTTCCGCCCAATAGAAATACTGGTAATTAATAGCATTTGATAATTAAACAGTATGAAGTTCACTGGAAACATTGACCATGCCAATGCACTAAATGTTACACAATTTTAATATTATTAATTGTGTTAGCAATGTATGTACGGAGTTGGGTGACAACATTTATAGTTAGGCCATAGGTAGAAATTCTCCGCGTTGAGATTTGCTGTGTGCTTGTAGCTGATGGGAGGCCAGTGAGCATGCCGACGTTGGTGGCTTGTTCCAGCTTAGGATTTTCCAGTTCGTTTCCGGTGAGGGGAGAGAGGGACAATGGCGAGTGCCAGGCACAGTGCAGTGCACAGCGTGAAATAAAATATTGTGAGTTTTAACAATTAAACTTTCTCTATTTTAAACTCTCACCCCGACCTTCAAGCTCGCATTTGGAGGCTCGTTACGGGATAAGTTCACGTTGGACTTGCTCGGACGGAGAGATTAGGGTGTGTATAGGACAGTGAACAGTTACGAACAGTTGCAAACAAGTGCGCGGACGCGACGGAAAATCTCAAGTGTGTGTGGCGGCTGGCAGCAGAGAGCGGGATAAATTCACAATGGTATTGCTCGGACAGAGAGGTAGGGTGTGCTTAGGACAGTGATAGAGGACAAAATAGTTTAGCATAATCGGACGATACGTAAACGCGTCGCGCGGTTAACGACGATTGTTGACTGTAACAGGCGATCGACGGCGCATCAGCCCGGCAGCAGTGAGCGGCGGCGCGCGGGATCCACACACTCAAATTTCATCTTCTGCAACGGACGGCAGTGATCGTGGGGACTTCGCAAGTCGTCAACGGAGCGTCGGGGCCCAGCAGCTTCGATTCTACATAGGATATGGGATGCAGTGAGGACATATTCCAGCCACAGTTTCTACAACAGATGGCAGCGAGCGTTGGGGACGTCGCAGCTCGTTGCAGCAACTTCTGGATTAAAAAAGTAAAGCAGCTGGCGCTATAAATTCTTGAATATTAATCAAGCTTTCTTGTGATACCGATATGGATAGGGTTTTTAAAAAGTCGCCAAGCGACGAAATTTCAGAGAGTGGCATACCAGAAAGTCCAGAGATGGTAAATACTGGGGGAGTGTTGTTGATACCGGTGATGTTCGCAGCCATGTTAGCGAGTTTTAGCTCAAATTTAGAATCAAAAATAGGATAAAAAATAGAAAATTCGTACTCAAATTTAGAATCAAAAATAGAAAATTCATACTCAAATTTAGAATCAAAAATAAGATCAAAAATAGGAACTGTAAAATCAGAATTGAAAGCAGACTTTAAGGCAGACATTGGGGCACTACAAAATTCAATGTTTGCATTAAAGGCAGAAATAATCACAGACATTGACAAAAATAGAGGAAGTCTAACAGAACGGTTTGAATAGAGGGAAAAGGAGATACATGCCAGAATTGGTGCTATTGAGACTGAGGTAGGAGGCAAGTTAGATGATGTGAAACAAATATGTGATCACAGGAATGAGGGCACTATGCAGGCGTTGGCTGAGGTTGACAAGAGGATGGTGGCAGGTATTGGGGAAACAAAAACTTTGTTGTCAGGAAAATTAGAGAATACAGAATGTAACTTTAGGAAAAAGATAGAACAAGTAGTGACAGTAAACAATACTGAGATTGAGAAGGTGAACACTAGAATAAATAATCTAGAATTGTGTACTGCATCAGGAAACACTAATTGGTCCATGGTGCAGACACCAGTTTTCAGGAGTGGGTAATTATCATCCAGTAGATTTTTTGGCTGCATGCAAGGACCAATTTGTGCCTGGTATGTCAGACCAGTATAAAATGAAGTTAGCAAAAAGAATGTTTGACTGTTCTGCTCAAACTTGGGCAAATCAGTGTGCTGATAAATTTGTAACTTTTGAGGCGTTTGAAAAGTTGTTTTTAAATAAGTATTGGGAGGAGGCCAAGCAAGCTAAGATACAAAATGAATTCTTGAACGTACCAAACTATATGAAAGGGAACCCAGAATTTGAAGTAATCATTGAGGAGGAGCTGTTTATTCAAGATTTATTAGTCATAAAGGGACTTTGTTTAAATCTAATGTTAGGAAGTGATTTCCCATGCAAATATGAAGCTCAGTTGAAGTATAAAGATAAAGTGTTAGAATTGAGTCTGGAGGAATGCATGAAGAGGGTGAAGTTCAATAATGTTGTAAGTGATAAAGATTTATGGGCATGTTTACACAAGTAACTGTCATGAAGAATGAGATTCAATGCATTGTAAATAGTAGGTTAAGAATTTGTGTATATTTATTCTGTGGGCTGTGTTAGTATCTACTTGTGTGTTTAGATTTAAGCATTGGGGTTAAGTTTACAAGTGTTCTTTGTAAATGTTTTCTTTTGTTGTTTGTGTTAAAACATGTGCTTGTATCAGATTTGCAGTTCAACAGTGGTACATGAGGTAAATATTTATGTATGTATGCCAACACTAAAGGATAGAGGAATTGGGAGTGCACTGTTTATGTGTGTGTATATGTGAGTAGGGCTGGCTATGTGGTGTGAGTTGTGGGGTGACTCGGAGAATGAGAAAGTGGTGGTCATTGATGCAGGTAGTGGGGTCTGTGGCTTAGATAATTTGTGATGAAGATGTCAACTGACGATGTTGAATATGTGGGTGTGGCTGACCATATGGGTCAGAAGTGAGGAATGTATGTTTGTTGTAGCTGTTTTGGCTAAAGGTGGGTTGGATTGAGAAATGTTTCAATGAGAGAAAGTGTTTGCTCTTTAATGTCTGCCTCTTTAAGTGTTTGGTAGGTAATGTGTCTAATAGGGAATGCTCTGTATTGTTATATTAAACTGATTCTGATAACACATTTTGGTTTCTTTAATGGTGCTCAACTGTTGACTGAACAATTTCTACAACAACCGTTGACAAGAACTATTTTTCTGTCTAGCCTGAGTATCAATAGGGTTTGGTGATGTTTTATTTAAAAAATATAGATGTTTTGTGATAAACTAATTTTGAAATTAGACTTTAACCTTAGATATTTTAATGTGGGGAATACTTCTAGAAAGCACATGAGGCTGATGACAGGGATCCAAATTTAATCTCACACCAGCAAAAATAATTTTTTTTTGGTGCAAGGGGGTAGGATTTGTATTCATGTTTGTAGGTGTCATTATCATAGAAGAGAAAATTCTCTATGACAACATTCTTTTGGTAGTATTATTTGAACTTTAAGATATATTTTAACACAGGCAGGTTGATTCCTTTTTTTTTTTTTTTTTTTTTTTTTTTTATGGAGTAATACTCCAATTAGGCCACATATTTTCTTGTCTGTTTCATCTGAAGCTATGGCTGATGAGGATGCAAGCATGGTGGTTTGGGTTGATCTGATAATGACTAACACCAGCCACTTTGAGTTCTTGATTCTGTTGATTTGCATGTTACTGTACATGTCTCAATGCTTAGTCTCAATTGCACCAAGTCTGGATGGCAGAGGGGTGGGATACTAATCCAACTGTATCCTGATGTCCAGGATGAGGATGCAAGCATGGTGGTTTGGGTTGATCTGATAATGACTAACACCAGCCACTTTGAGTTCTTGATTCTGTTGATTTGCATGTTACTGTACATGTCTCAATGCTTAGTCTCAATTGCACCAATTCTGGATGGCAGAGGGGTGGGATACTAATCCAACTGTATCCTGATGTCCAGACAAACTTTTGTGTACCTTGACTCACGAGTGCCTTCTGCTCTTCCTGTTCCATGTAGGGTGCATATGACGTGTGTGAACAAGAACGCTTGATCCAGTGCCATGAATCTAAGCTGCCACAGCATGTTGGTTGAAATGACGGAGACATAGGACCACACACCATGGACCAGAGTTGCTGCAACGATGACTCTGGGGTTCTCAGTGTCAAAGTGGTGAGAGATTTCCTTTAAACAAGTGGAGTGTACACCGTCAAAAGTTTTTATAGTGATAATTCTAGTTTTTCCATGTAGAACAAGGACCTCTAAAGACTAAAGGTTAATACTATTATAAATTTGGTGCCAATTATGTATATAAACGACAGGCACACTTAAATTTCATGGGTGTAATTAGTTATAAGGATTCTTTTCTTAAAAATATGCACACACTATAAGTGGTCACAATGGTACAAATATTGGAAAATTTTATCACTGCCCTGTTTATTTTTATTTATTTGTTTATTTTATTTTACTTTTGCATTAGTTGAGGTCATAATTGGTATAGTGTTTGAGTCAATCCGATTCAATACTTTTGTAATTTTAAATTTTGCTCATTTCAATGTATTAATTTTGTTGCTACTTGCGCCATCCTGCACATGGTTTTGTTGCCGCAAGTGGGGGTATTGTAAGATTACCGCCCAACAGAAATACTGGTAATTAATAGCATTTGATAATTAAACAGTATGAAGTTCACTGCAAACATTGATCATGCCAATGCACTAAACGTTACATAATTTTAATCTTATTAATTGTGTTAGCAATGTATGTACGCAGTTGGGTGACAACATTTATAGTTAGGCCATAGGTAGAAATTCTCCACGTTGTGATTTGCTGTGTGCTTGTAGCTGACGGGAGGCCAGCGAGCAGGCCGACGTTGGTGGCTTGTTCCAGCTTAGGATTTTCCAGTTCGTTTCCGGTGAGGGGGAGACGGACAATGGCGAGTGCCAGGCACAGTGCAGTGCACAGCGTGAAATAAAATATTCTAATACTACTTGCATTTGAAGTAATACGATGCAGTTTGGAGCCTTTAAGGCCCTCATTACAAAATAGCCTGTTGATAAATAAACATTACATTAGCTGATATAGTCACATCTGGCGTAATATGTTTAATTGACAATGAAAAGTAATAAATTACAAATGAATACAAGACAGTTACATAACTAGCATGGCAATGTTTGTTTATAAAAATAATATATTAACTATTTCTCATTTTATTTTCAATTAATCTTGTGTATTTTATCTTGAAGTATTCAGTTAAATCACTTATCTGTGACATAAGAAATTGCACGATTATGATAAATAGCACAAAGTATATTTATACCAATATAAAAACCTAAGAAGACAATTTATTTAATGTGTAGTGTAATTATTTGATTTTAAGTAAAGTTTTAGAAATGTATTGGCTGAGCGCTGTACGTTGGCAAATCGGTTAGAACAGCTCACATGGGAAAGTTGATGACATAGGGGAAAAAATCCCGGCAGTTGACCTTTTGCCGCACGCGTGCGTGAGGGCAGGAAGTGACGACTCCGGAGCACGTGGGGAGCTGGCCTGGCGGCGTCGCCCTGCATCAGTCAGCATGTGGACCTCGAGGTGGAGGTTATAGATTTGTGTGTGGCAATCGCTACGTGTGGTTGCTCGTCGTAGACTGCACCAAGTTAAATCGAGTGCTACTGTGTGTTTGTGAACATTTAGCCGGTGGAACAAGGTGTGCATTGCATTGAATTAAAGTGACTGTGATTTGTTAATGTAAAACGTGTCGCCACATAGGCATGAACATAAACGGTGTTTGAGACAGCCACGTGGCGTGAAAACAATTTGCGACAAATATTCATTTTGTCTGGGGGCTCACGAGCTATAACTTTATCTGATAAATGTGTCAACGTACAGACGTACCAGCCACAGGTATCTAATAATGTGAATTAAACAACATAAAGTGTTTCAAAAAGAGTAGTTAGTACACCCCTTTCTCTCATGAACTTGATTTTATTATGAATTTGTTTTGTTTATCATATGCAGGGAAGGAAAGCTGCGAACGTGTGATATCATCCCCTAGAAAACGAGTCAAACAGTCGCAATCACAGTTCCAGTGTTTTTGCATGTTTAGGAATTTGGTTCGCAGCTGGTGGTAGTGAGTTTTAATAATTAAACTTTCTCTATTTTAAACTCTCACCCCGACCTTCACGTTTGCACAACCCTACCTTCGAAGGCAATCCTGCTTCCATTTCAACGCGACAATAATACCGCTCTAAGTTTTTAGTTATTTATTTACATTTTTTGTAAGCATATGATTACATTTATTACAGGTATAAACAGATAAATAAGTGTTATACCTTTTTATTTTTATTTTTTTTAATTCATTTACTATGTCTAGATGTGCATATGTGGGTTGCCCTAAGTAATGGTAACACTGCAAGATTATCTTGGAAAAACTACTGTAGAAAACAACAGTTTTTTAAAGGTGATAACCCATACATTCCGTCAGACAACCGCATGAAAAACAAATCAATTGTCATAATACCTGTGTGTTTGAAAGATCATCATTTTATAACGCTTTTTTCCCCTATTCCCTGCACAAAGTCCGCATTAATGATTCAAAAGATGCCCAGAGAGTTAGGAAAACACAGAAAGAGCACCTTTTTAAGTAAATGACAATTCTATGGCCTCACAGGAATTGTTGCAATATGGATGAATTCCTACCTCGCTAACAGGAAACAAAAGGTGTCAGTGCAAGGGTCTAGCGAATTAAGCCACCAGTCATAATCAGATTGGGAAGTAATTACATTTGGTATCCCACAAGGATCCATGATGATTTTTTCGTTAACATTAATAAACGGTTTAAAGCCAAGTCATTTAAATTAAACTTTGAAAAGACTACATGCAGTTCAGAAAATTACCATCCAGTATATGCATAAAGTTTGAAGAACAGCAGATAGAAGAGGTAGAGAGTATGAAATTCCTGGGAGTTCAGCTTTATAATTAATTCAATTGGTAGGATCCCACCACTGAACTGCAGAAACGACTTAACAAATCTATATTGACAATACAACTGGTAGCAGACATAGGAGACACAAAAATAAAAAAAGATTGCATACTTCGCTTGCTTTCGTTATATAATGTCTTATGGTATATTATTTTGGGATAACTCTTCACGTCAAGCAAACGTTTTCAGAGTCCAAAAGCATGTGATACGTATTATTTGTGGTGTAAATTTACAGACATCCTGCAGAAGCCTCTTCTAAGAACTGGGTATAAAAACTAGTGAATCTCAGTATATTTATTCCTTAATGAAATTTGTCATAAATAATATATCCCGTTTCCCAACAAACAGCTCAGTTGTACCTACAATACTAGGAACAAAAATGATCTACACAAGGGCTTAAAGCACTTACTTTAGTTCTAAAAATGGTTCAACTACTCAGGAACACGTATTTTCAATAATTTACCAACAACCATAAAAATTTTAGCTACAGATAAAGACCAATTTAAGACGAACCTAAAAGACTTTCTATTCGACAACTCCTTTCACTCTACTGCCCAATTTTTGAATAGAACCAAGTGATGCATGTATCTGTATTCATACTATTAGTATCATTATATTATCAGATTGTAAAAAAAAAAAAAAAAAAAAAAAAAAAAAAATATAAAAAAAAAAAACAGAGAGAGAGAAGGACATGTTCCACATCCACGAGGGTCTCCTCGACGCGTATCTATGCAACGAACAACTAATCTGATCTAAGCTTTCCTTCCTAAGGCATTCTGGTATGAATTCAAGGCCATTATTCACGATTCTTGTCTTAGGTGTGCATTAGTCACTTTAAATGTTTTCTTTTGATCAATATTGTCTTCAAGTAGTGTTCACAAAAAACAATTTCAATGTCAACTACAACTCAGGATCAAAAAATTTGACCATACAGAAACATTAATGGATTTGAATGCACTCGTAATCATTGCTGACGATAATATTTGTCTCATAAGTGTTCCTCTTCGTGAAAGTCTTATACTACCATACGGACTGTAAACTGCATGGCGCAGGTGCCATATGCGTCGACACTTCTATATCGTATGATGGATCACCATGAAGTCTCGGAAACTTTTGTATGTATTATTGAAGGTTTTTATATTTTGAAAGTTACAGTAGCGTTCGTGACAAAAGTTAAATTGCGATAGACTTCGACAAAGCTTGACATCGTAATCCAAGTTGACAGATATTTGTAATTTCTGGTAGATGGTAGGAGGAGCTGGACTGACAGAATGCGAGAAGTGAATTGGACAGAGAGACATGAGGCGGAAAAATATTAACAGAGGGGAGTGGGGAGGAGAGAGAGGAGTAAAATATTGACAGAGAGCGGGGAAGGGGGGGCTGATAGTGGTGATGATGGACAAGAGAGAGGGAAAGATGAAAAGATAGAGTCGGGGGATAACAAATGGAGAGGAAGGAGTCAGACTTCCTCTACCGCACCAAAGAATGCATCCAAATTTCGGATGCTTTAATATGAACAGCCAATCAAAAAAGTAATTGATCTAAAATATTCACGATCGTCACTAACTTGTCATCTCAATGTGTAAAAAGAAATTTACGTAAGAGAACATAAATTTATTTACAACTTGTACAAAAGCCAGACCGCAATTATCAAAGGGCACGAAAGTAAAGCATTGTTTGGAATTGAGTAAGACAGGGTTGTCACCTTACTCATATGTCGTACAATTTGTACGTCTACCAAGCTGTAAAGGAATGGAAGAAAACATTTGGCGAAGGGAATAAAGTTCAGGGTGAAGAAATAAAAACGTCGCGTTCTACTGTTGACATTGTAATTCTGTCAGAGACAGCAAAGGACCTGGAAGAGCATTTGACAAGGATGGACAGTGTGTTTAAGGGAGCGTATAAGATGAACATTAATAAGAGCAAAACATGGGCAACGGAATGCAGTCTAAGAAAAATCAGGCGAAGCTGAAGGAAGTAGTTTAGGTAACAAAACAATAACGGTGGTAGATTCGTTTTGTTACTTGGGGAATAGAATAACATACGACGGTTGCAAACAAAGGATATAAAAATCTGAATGGTAAGAGGAAGAAAAGCACTTTTAAAAATATTTTATTAATATCAAACATTAATTTCAGGGTAGGGATGTCTTTTCTGAAGGCGTTTCTGTGGAGTATTGCCTTGTACGGGAGGGAAACATAGATGATAAATAGTTCACACAGGAAGAGGATAGAGGCTTTTGAAATGTGGTGAAAGATTAGGTAGATAGATCGCATAACTATTGAAAAGGTACGAAACAGAATTTGGGAGAAAAGTATATTTTTTGCATACCATGACTTAAAGAAGGGATAGAATGGTACGATACATTCTTAAGCATCAAGGAATAGTGAATTTAGCATTGGAGGGACATGTGTGGGGTAAAATCGTAGAGGGAGACCTAGAGATGTATACGAAAAACAGATTGAAATTGATGTGTGTTGCTATTCTTATGCGGAATGAAGAGACTTGCTCAGGATAGAATAGAATGAACTTTTCACACTACAGCGGAGTGTGCGCTGATATGAAACTTCCTGGCAGATTAAAATTGTGTGCCCGAACCGGGACTCAAACATGGGACCTTTGCCTTTCGCGGACAAGTTGTATCAGGATAGCTCAGTCAGTTGAGCGCTTGCCCGCGAAAGGCAAAGGTCCCGGTTCGAGTCCCGGTTCCGGCACACAATTTTAATCTGCCAGGAAGTTTCATACCTGCAACAAACTAGTCAAGGGCCTGAAGACCTTATGAACAACAACATAAATTCACGATATATATAGTTGAACTGAAAGTAAAAATAATAATAATAATAATAAATAAATTGCCTAGAAACGAATTACCAATTATTTTTGTACGTAACAACATTCCACCTGATTTATAACCCGCAGTAATTGTATATCTGGCAAGATGAGAGATGTTTTTGGATTGTGGCGCCCTAACAGATGGGTAAAAAGGCAGGAATATTTCCAAAATGATGAAATAAAAGAAAAACTGGGAATGAACACCATAGGTGAAGTATTTAGAGAGAACTGGCTGAGATGGTGGGGTAATTTTACACGAACGAGAGAAGTAACGTGATGTAAGAGGCTTATGGATTCAGCAGTAGAGGGTAAGAGGAGTCGGGCTAGAACAACTAGAAAGTACTTGGATTGAGTCAAGAATGACTCTGAAGCAACACGCTTAAATATAAAATTGTGGAAGACGGACATCTACAGCTAAAGCTGTTCATGTTGAATATATACGATCCACTGCATATATTTTACTACTTTATTAAAAAGTACACGATTGGTTTCGTGATCCATATCAGATCACAAGGTTATAAACATTAAAACACTAATCATGGGGTACCATAATCTCTATAAAACATATCCGGCGTGGCTGGGAGTAAGCTGACCAGAAGGAACCCATCTCCTAAGGAACTAGCATAGGGATCTCGTCTCTATAGTTCAACAGTCAAAGCGCCACCGCGGTGAAGCAGTCGAGCGCATTGAGGCGCTATACCAACACCGTCTAGATACAAGGCCTCACAACAAATCCGTGTCACGTCAGCTCACTGAATGGCGCTATGAGGCAGTGGACTGTGCTGCAGCAGCCAGCCACTCAGCTAGCGAGGGCAGCCTGTCGGTGAGAGGTAACACGGACTTGTTGTGAAGCCTTGTATCTAGACGGTGTTGGCTATGCTACGATGCGCGAGGCCGTTCCCCATCGGGGGTTCGAATCCCCCCCCCCCTCTCGGGCATGGATGTTTGTGTCGTCTTTAACGTAGTTCATAAGTAGTTTGTAAGTTTAGGGACTAATGACACCGCAGTTAAGTACCTTAAGCTTAACAAACATTTGGCCGGCCGCGGTGGCCGAGAGGATTGAGGCGTTTCAGTCACGGTCTGCACGGCCACTACGGTCGGGGGGTTCGAATCCCCCCTCGGGCATGGATATTTGTGCCGTCCTAGTTCGTAAGTAGTTCATAAGTAGTTTGTAAGTTTAGGGACTGATGACCCCGTAGTTCCATAAGCTTTACAAACAATTGAACTTTTTATAACAAACATTTGAACATTTAGTCGAAGCGCCGTTCTGAACAATAGAGGTTCGTACGTCCGCCAATACTGACTACTGCCCACGAAATTCGTTCACTACCATGATACGCTAATGTTTCCTGCACCTAAGCAGAATCGTTTCGAGTTACGCGTTCGTTGACGTGTGTTCGGCTCAACACAAAATCTTGGGTCGTCCTTGAACAGGACCCGGCGCCGTTCATTATGACTCCAATCCTGATGCTCCTCCTCCCACATTCTGCGGGTAATCGGTGTCGTTGCTTTAATGCGATACACGCCTTTGTCTTCCGTGCATAAAGGCCACATTTCCGAAGCCCATTTCGGACTGCTGATCTTGTTCTTGGATAGAATGAGATTTTGCAACTGAGTTCATTTAGCACTCCGTTTGGTCAGGAAATAACGTTCATCTCTTTGCTTTGTGCCGCGGTGGAGTAGCCGATCAGTCTAAAGCGTTTCGCTGCGGAGCGCGCGGTTGCTCGCCGTGGAGGTTCGAGTCCTCCCTGGGGCATGGGTGTGTGTGTTGTCCTTAGGTTAGTTACCTAGGTTTAAGTAGTTTGTAAGCTACGGACTGATGACCACGCTGTTTGGTCCGATAGATTTACAAACATTTGAACATTTCTCTTTGCTTTGTCTTCTTTCTTTCGATTCCTGTTGTCTGAAATCGAGTCCCCGTCCTACAAATTTGGGAAACTCCAATAGCTGCAGCCACCTCCACCTGTGTTTGATTCGTCTCCATCATTCCTGTGGCTCACCTTTTGCTTTCCATGCCATAGCTTCTGGTAACTAACGCTGTGGTTGCATTGCATTATCTGCTCACTACAGTATCTCAACTCAATTTCCGGAGTAATTCGTTTGGCAGGGTAAACACAAATCAACACCAATCCCCTCTGTAGTAACTTATGTTCTTACCACTACCTCGATTGCCTTAATATCGTTGACACCGAAAAACTGACAGAAAGACGTCGAACCATTTCAGTTTATTCTGTCGATGACACTACTTCAGAATCTGGATATGTAAACTGATCCACTATTTGTATTGACCAGTGTAGTATGGTTGTTTTTCAGTGTAAGATGTTGATATGTAAATGTAATTATTTCATGTACCCTTTTTGCAGATTGTGAACAATAAATCTTGACTGAATTGGAAACTGTATGAAGGTGGCCAAATTTTTACTTCCGGAAATTTCTAAGAACATCCACTGTAGAAGCAAGTGACATGATCCATGATTCCATAAGAGTTTTCGGCGCATACATTCACACAATTTTCTACAAATACATACTCTACGTATTTAGTCAATGTGTTACCTTTTCGTGTCCAACAGATTCAAACAATTATTTATTACTGAATAATAATTACGAAAACAATTACTATAACTTCAAACGTTCTTCTAGTTACACAAATGAAATTCCGAGTAAAGAATTGAAGTTTTGATTATATATTCAAAGTAAAAATTCATTTTCTTCGTTACCTGAACATATTTTTAAATATATATTCTTATTTCTGTAACTGCCATAAATAATGACGAAAATATATCTTCTACTCCAAGAACGGTAAAAAAAAATAATAATAATAATTGGTTTCATTTTCAAGGAATTAACGACATTAACTTCTAATGGGTAACGTTGAAAACGTGCATCCATCCGGAATTCGTACCCGGGTCTCCTGCTTGATAGGCAGTTGCGTTGACCCGTACACCGCTTTATTTATTTATTTATTGGTCCCCATCCTCCCCTTTAACCCATTCTTCCGCTCCCCAAATTCTACTTTCTCGGTCTGGATTCTTCACCTTCAAAAATTGCTTAAAAGAAAAATTAACTACATAATTTATTTTCACCAGTGACAATAACAGAATATTTAAATTAATTTTGTCGTTGATTGGTATTGTTTAAATGTATTAATGATTCCGTTACTTAATATCAGTATGCGAGAATCTCAGCATACCTGACAGCACTCAAAGCTTGTCTTCTCGATATTTGCTGCAGTATGTTATCCCCAAACAGTGTGCCCGGCCTCGTTTCCCAGTTTCCCGACTTTTTATCCCGTCCTCTTGCTATGTCTTTTCTTAATCCTGAGTACGTCAGTTACCGAAAGTCACGCATTACCTTCTGATGAGTAGAAATGTAAAGTGCTTTTCTTTTCCCCCTAAGATTAAGAAATGAAATTTTTGTTTGACGAAGAAAACTGAAAATAACTCAGACCGTCTCCGTGGGACTGAGTTATTGTAAAACAAAACATTATTTCTAGTAACTGAAGAATGATCTGCAAAAAACCGTAATGGATAAAGTAACGGCGACAAGCATTTAAACACACTTCAGTTTCCTCGTCGATTAATTATTTCTTCTTCTTTTCGTTCCTATTGTCGTTATTTGCAGGCCGTGACATAATTTGCAAAGTTTTTCCTATAGTTGGAATCGTTCACCAAAAATTGGAGTTATGTAAAGAGCCTATAGCCTCAGTACGAAGCCTTGTCTTGGGCACCTTTTAAGTAGTAAAGTGTATGTAATATTATCCAAGTCCACGTATTTCTCTTGCTTTGAGTGTTCAGTACCGCTGCGAGAGAAATGTGCTGTTGCGCCGTTCTGCAAACTGAAGCCAGGATTTTTCTGCATCATTCCCGTATAAGTTTATTTTCACCACAAACATATCTGTGTTGTAAGATGGCGATGATATTGCACTTCCCAAATTTGTCAATTGCGGAAATATTTTATTTTGAGTTTTTCTGTTGTAGGTTCGTATCATTAACTGTTTTGTACGATGGCGGTCTTATATCTTATATCCGTACCGGGCACTTTGATGTTGTTAGTCTTCCATGTGACAGTCCAGTCCTTGTCGGAGTACTTTATTCCATTCGGCTTACGCTGCAACTCTGCATCATTAGGCGATATAGCTGGGCGGTGGTGAGTTCACGTAGAACCACATATGATTTCATTCGGAGGTAATTAATTTCTAGCAGAAACGTTGTGGTGTGGGTCACTTTGTAGAGCGTTTCTCCGAAGCACACCTCTGCTGAAACAGCGATCATCACAACTGCACTAGCTTGCTGAAATTTTTCCTGTCCCCAATTACACAAACTCGTTGTCTTTTAACTGATGCATATGAGAGAAACCGCCTAGGAGTGCTCCGCCCGTCAAAGGCTTATTTTATGACTTTTCTACATATGTGATGTCTGTTCTTTCGAACATCTGTCGAAATTGGGCATCATGATATAAATAAATACGATTGCAGTCTTGGCCTTGAAGACAGTATCTTCCTTAGGGAATGTATCGCACACATTGCACAGACATATGCAACCTATAAAAATGAGCTCAAAATTTAACACGAAATGTGATGTATTTAATCGAATGGAGAATTATAAATATTTTTGCTTTAGATTCGTAGGATGCGTATTCAAATAAACAAAAATCGGAAAGTGTGCATTCCCCTTGGTGATACCACTTCACATGTTCTTAACGAAGTAAAGAATATCACTGAATAGAAACAATCTGATGAGCAATAACTATGAACTACAGGGTGTAGAAACTAGGATTATGGACTTCTGTAAGCGAGTGCATTTCGACACGACTCACAATCGGTCCTCATAACTGCATTACCTTTTCCCCTTCCTTATAAATATTGCAAACTTTTATTTCACCTTCATTCTCTGTGTGGAGTTTCGAAGAAATACACTATTGGCCATTAATATTGCTACACCAAGAAGAAATTCGGATAATAAACGGCTATTCATTGGACAAATATATTATACTAGAATTAACATGTGATTACATTTTCACGCAATTGGAATGTATAGATCCTGAGAAATCAGTACCCAGAACAACCACCTCTGGACGTAATAACGGCCTTGATACGCCTGGATATTGAGTGTACATGCACAGATGCTCTTGTAGCTTCAACACGATACCACAGTTCATCAAGAATAGTGACTGACGTATTGTGACGAACAAGTTGCTCGGTCACCATTGACCAGATGTTTTCAATTGGTGAGAGATCTGGAGAATGTGCTGGGCAGTGCAGCGGTCGAATATTTTCTATATCCAGAAAGCCCGTACAGGACCTGCAACATGCGGTCGTGCATTATCCTGTTGATCGAATGAAGGATAGAGCCGTAAGACATCTAAAATGTAACGGCCACTGTTCAAAGAGGTGACCGAGGCGTGTAACCAGTGGCACGGCATACCATAATGCCGGGTGATACGCCAGTATGGCGATGACGAATACACGCTTCTAATGTGCGTTCATCGCGATGTCGCCAAACATGGAGGTGACCATCATGATGCTGTAAACAGAACCTAGAATCATCCGAAAAAATGACGTTTTGCCATTCGTGCACCCAGGTTCGTTGTTGTTTATACCATCGCAGGCGCTCCTGTCTGTGATGCAGCGTCAGAGGTAACCGCAGCTATGGTCTCCGAGCTGATAGTCTATGCTGCTGCAAACGTCGTCGAACTGTTAGTGCAGATGGTTGTTGTATTGCAAACGTCCCCATCTGTTGACTCAGGGACCGAGACGTGGCTGCATGATCCGTTTCAGCCATGCGGATAAGATGCCTGTAATCTCCACTGCTAGTGATACACGGCCGTTGGGATCCAGCCAGCACTGCGTTCCCTATTGCCGTCCTGAACCCACCGGGTCCATATTCTGCTAACAGTCATCAGATCGCGACCAACGCGAGGAGCAATGTCGCGATACGATAAACCGCAATCGCGATAGGCTACAATCCGCCCCTTATCAAAGTCGGAAACGTGACGGTACGACTGTTCAACTATTTGTAGAGCTTATGGGACTTAACTACGGGGTCATCAGCTCCTAAACTTACAAACTACTTATGAAATACCTAACACTAAGGATGCATAAATATCCATACTCGAGGGAGGGGATTCTAATCCCCGACCGTAGTGGCCGTGCAGACCGTGACTGGAGCGCCTCAGTCCCCTCGGCCACCGCGGCCGGCTGCAGCGGATATATGAATCTAAAACTCAGCAGTCCTGTTTCACATTAATCCTTGCAATAAAACCACTTCTGTGTTTTATTTCTCCCAAAGGTAATAGTGGAGCAGTATTCGCTGACTACGGGAATTAAGGAGTAAGAAGAACTGTTGTGCATAAACAGTAAACTGTAGTCTAGATTACAGACCATGTCTGACATACCACTGTGAATAATTATTACGATTCAACGATTAACATTAAACTAAAATATTATTTGGTTTGAATGGAATCGAATGAATTTCTCTTTGAGCCTACTTACTTTGTAAATAAAAGCTCTTACAAGAAAAGAACTTTGTGATACTTTTTACGAAATTTCTTTAAACTCTTATATCCGCATGTATACGTTATTCACATATACACTCCTATAAATCGTCATTGAAAACGATTATCAGCAAAAAGTAGGAGATTCACTGCATTTAATCTTTGATTTTTAACTATCTCACGTGTGTTTTCGATAAGAGTCGCTCGTCCGATAATTTATTCACTTACGACTGTGTTAAAATAGAGAGGCACTTACAACTTATTGAAGGCAGCGAAACTCTCACCAGCAGTCGACTTTTTAGTCATTCATACAATGTGTTGTTTTGCTATAAACAATGTTCTAAAGGATGGAATCTCATATACCAAGAAGCTTATTAGATAACGTGAGCTACATAGTCCCAGTAACTATACGACCCCTTTAGGAACCCATTCCTTTCGTTTCAAACATTATAATGTGAAATAACATTGAAACTGGATGTAATCACATATGAAACAGAACAGCAACGAAATTCGGAGATTCTACGTAGATATTTTCTGATTGTGTTTTTGTAAGGGACGTTAACAGTCTGAGCTTTAGTTTTAGACTATTAGTGTAGTTTCCACTTATTCTACTTTCTTACTATAACTATGTTCCTGTGCAAATAATTTAAAATAGGGAAAATATCTCTAATACCCGGAAAACAAAAGTTCAGGAAAGGATCCAATTATTGCATTACTAGGCAAAGAAGCGAAACTACTGCACTGCATTTGCAGTTTGATCATATTGTCGCCGTGTCGTTACTCCATTGCAGTCATTGACCTCATACACGAGGTGCACAAAGGTAAGCAGCTCATCAGTCAGTTCCCCGCTTCTGTCTATCACCGTTAACATACGACGAACACTACAAAAAAGAAACCCGAGCCAGAACTGAACTGTTGTCAGCGGAAATTGCTGTAAATGAATGGGAACAATTTGTTTGCAAACGAGACACAAAGAACATAAAGGAGGTATTCCTGCTGGTGTGTAGATATTTTCTACGTCATAGTGATACCCGCTGAGATGACGAAAGCTATGAGATATCTTATTGTAAAAAGATATAAAATAGCCAAGATCGCTTATCATCAGTTTTTATTAATGACGACCGGTTTCACTGATCTATGTCAGCATCATCAGGTCAAATAAAATGATGCTGACATAGATCAGTGAAACCGGTCGTCATTAATAAAAACTGATGATAAGCGATCTTGGCTATTTTATATCTTTTTACAATAATATAAATAGATCGCCTCCTATAACGTAAACCAACTCAATATGAGATATCTCATAATATCGTGACGGACTTCCTTTGCTCTGCAAAGTGCTGCATATCGACATGACAACCTCAAAATGTCGTTTCAAGTCTCATGTAGGATTGAGTCATGCTGACTCTTCACCCATCCATAATTGCAAAAATGTTTCCGGTGGAGCATTTTCAGTACCAGGTGACGTCTCGATTATGTCTAATAAATGTACGCCCACCCTCATGAACCACAGACATTGCCGAGGTTGGGTGGCTTGCGTTCCTCAATGATAGAAATAGCTGTACCGTAGGTAGAACCACAGCGGAGGGGTATCTGTGGAGAGGCCAGACAAACGTGTGGTTCCTGAAGAAGGGCAGCAGCCTTTTCAGTAGTTATAGGGGCAACAGTCTGTATAATTGACTGAGATGGTATTGTAACATCACCTAATGTGGCTTTGCCACACAGTTACTGCGAACGGCTGAAAGCAAAGGAAAACTACAGCCGTTACTTTTGCCGAGGACACGCAGCTCCCCATTATCCATGGAACTTGCACACATAAGTTAGCTTTATATTAGCTTGGTTATGCTAGCTTTTTATTTTTATTTCCCACGTCTCATACTTTGCACATGTTTCCGTAAAATGATGTGTCTTTTATGCCTCCTTGTAAGCGACATTCAGTGTGAGCTGATTATGTACTACTGATGCTTCAGCTGTTTTCATTAGTTTTAACTAGCAACGTCCTTTTATCGATGTATATGGCGCCAGTAATTATTAAACTACCGTAAGTCTATTACGCTGCTATCAATATTGCTTAATTCTTCTGTCATCAGTCAACAAGACGGCTACAAATACATCATCAAAAGAAGTCTCTAGATACAACTGCAGGTCCCACATGGTTTTCTAGCGCACTGCAACCCCTGTTCATTGGCGTATCGTTCGTCGGCTACTACCCGCCTTCTGCAGCATATATCGATACTTCATCGCCTGCAAACCTGTCGACGTCCAATGAGTGTCATCTTTGACCCAATTTTGTATTTTGTAAGGGTTCTGTAAATGCCCAGCCGAATCTAATCATCAATTCTGTTCAGTGTTTCGTGTATATTTTTAATGTTATGAACATACCATTTTATACAGAATCAAAGTATAAGATTTTACGAACACTGTGCAAATAATTGCGTTATTGTATTTTATTAAATGAACACATAATCCATACTATACTTCTGAGCCGGCCGCGGTGGCCGAGGGGCTAAGGCGCTTCAGTCACGGTCTGCACGGCCACTACGGTCGGGGGTTCGAATCCCCCCTCGGGCATGGATATTTGTGCCGTCCTAGATCGTAAGTAGTTCATAAGTAGTTTGTAAGTTTAGGGACTGATAACCCCGTAGTTAAGTCCCATAAGCTGTACAAACATTTGAACATTTTTTTATACTTCTGATTGGCGTGACAAGCTGTAGGCGGGGCATCCTGTATTTAACTGAGAGCCTCAGCTGCCCTCACCAGCAGTTGACGCCTGCTCCGGCCACCACCATCGTCTACCAACAAGGCTAAAAACTATTGTCATTTTATTAGCTATTTTGCTATTAAATGGAGAATGTAATCATTGGTATCACTTCAGTCTCTATCTGTTATATTACAGTGCCAAAGGCCTGATGGTGGTCCTGTAGGACCGAAACCGGTTGTCAATAAACAGCCGTGCAACTTGAGATCTAGACTGTCATATTTTAATTATTCATCATTTTAAGATCGCAGAATCCAAAAATGCTTTTAAAAATTACATATACTATTCTACCTAAGGTTTTGAACTACTTAGCATGCAGTCAACTGTACGTCTTTCTTTGCTCTTTTCTTCAGGTGGCGGATATATGAGTGTGCTTATTCTGAGTAACATGCATTTTGGAAGTCAGGTCAAGGACAAAAGAAGAAATTTCTAGAAACTGTGTAATTTTATAATGAAATCAATGGTGCAAACGGCATAGTTGACCAAATGACAAGATATTAGTGTCCAAGCTGGCTCCATACGATGGTCTGTACGTGTGTTTTACGACATTCTTGACCATACAGTAACCAATACTCACACAATTTGTAAGTTGTGTACATATAAGGAGACTTCGCTGTGAGAATCCATTCTCAGAGTAGCAGATGAGCTTCCTCCCTCCTGCAAGCTGCAGAGAGGAGCCAATCTATCCCATCAAATATCTGGAACTGAAAATGACTAATACAAAATAGAAATCATTGTCAAATTTATGTTTCCTGTAAACAGCAACAGGAGAATAAAGCATCAAACTTATGTTTCACCTCCAACATCTATATGTGCAAAAAGTGCCATGACAAAACTCTTGTCCATTATCTGAACTGTGAGTCCACCCCAGCTTAAAAATATTGTTAATTACTTGTTCCTAAATATTTACAAACAATTAAACAGTGAAATTGTTTGATCTTTTCTACTTGTCCCTTGACTGCATTGAGCAAGATTCTTTTGCAAATGTTCGGTACTTACCTTATATGTTATTAAAAGTAAAATTACTATTACTCGTCGGAAACATTGCATGTTTTTAGTCTGCTTTAATCCTTCTGTAAATATAAGTATTATAAAATTAGTTTGCTTACTTGTTGGAATGATGTTTGTTAGAAGACTAGAGTTTCATTTGTAAAACGTAAAATGAAAATAGAACTTATTTCTTAAAATTTAATTATGACTGTCTACTACTAATTTTAGAGCAGAAATAATATTTTTCTCGTACATTAGAGTCTTCTTGGATGTAATGTTAACATGTAGGAACCGAAAAAATGGCCAAAATATGAATAAAATGGTAGTTTCCTAATGTGGGTCAAAAATTACCCACATGGTACTAATAGGGGTATAGAAATATCCGGTACTTCTTGTTTAAAGTATCTTTATTTGGGTATTTATATTTGGCAATTTAATAAGATAGATATTAGGTTTTATAGGAGTGAAAGTAAAAATAGAGGGTATTAGCACAAAATATGAACTGTTCCGGATATATTTTCTTTGTAAGGGGTATATAAGCTAAATTCCGGGATTGTTACGGATTATCACACGTTATCTCACGTTATCTAATGTTATCGAATGTTATAAAACGTTATCGATTGATATGAGATGTTAACTGCAGCGACAATGAGATTTAAAGTTTGAACGTGAGTACGGAGAGAGGCAATAAATGGCGGCCGCTGCTGTTCATTTATCGAGATTGAACATTGTAGTCGATACTGCAGACTGTAAAATACACGGATAGGCTTTTTCTAGAACATTATTTGGTTGCTGCGGTCTAAACAATATTGTGAGGATCACTAAATACTCGAAAGCGAGTTAATTTCATCTTCATATCAATCATTTATCATAAACTAATTTCAAAATATGAATTGAATTGGAGCAGACCTATGAGTGTTCATGTGTCTGGTGGACAGAATGTTCGAACAATCCTGTGAAATATAATTGATTTATCGATCAGTGACGATATTAGGAAGTGATTTACGTTGCGTTAACTTGGAGAAGCAATACTCACGTTACGACTTATATTAGAAGGCAAAGAAAGGGCAAACCTACGCTTTTGCCGTTTGTAGATTTGGAGAAAGCTTTTGACAATGTCGACTGGGATACACTCTTCCAAATTCTGAAGGTATCAGGGGTAAAATATAGGGAGCGAAGAGTTATATTCAACCTATACATAAACAAGACAGCGGTTACTGGAGTAGAAGGGCAAGAAAGGAAGAGGTTGGGAAGGGTTAAGACAGGGTTGAAGCCTTTACCCAATGTTGTTCAAACTGTACATTGAGCAAGCAGTGAAGGAATGGAAGGAGAAATTTGGAGAGTGAATTAAAGTTCAGGAAGAAGATATAAAAACTTTTCAGTTTGCCGATGACATAGTAATTTTGTCAGAGACTGCAAAGAACCTGGAAGAGCAATTGAATGGAATGGACATTGTCTTGAAAGGAAGATATAAGATGAACATTAACAAGAGTAAAACGAAGGTAATGGAATTCAATGTAAGAAAATCAGGTGATGCTAAAGGAATTAGATTAGTCCCCCATTCGGATCTCCGGGCGGGGACTACTCAGGAGGATGTTGTCATCAGGAAAGAGAGTAGGGTGGAGAGCTGCATCAAATCAGTCTCCGGACTGAAGACCATAACAACAACAATAAGACAATAAAAGTAGTAGATGAATTTTGTTATTTGGGTAGTAAGATAACTTCTGGTGGCCGAAGTAAAGATGATATAAAATGCAGAATGGCTATAGGGAGAAAAGAGTTTCTATAGAAGCGAAACTTGTTAACATCCAACATTAATTTAATTTTTAGGAAGTCCTTTCTGGAAGCATTTGTCTGGAGTGTAACGTTGTATGTCAGTGAAACGTGACGATAGGGAGTTCAGACAAAAAGATTACAGAAGCTTTTGAAATGTGGTGCTACAGACAAATGATGAAGATCTTGACTAATGAGGAGGTCCATCACCGAACTGGGGAGAAAAGGATTTTCTGGCATATGCTAACTAAGGAAAGGGTTAGATCGATAGGACACATTCTGAGACATGATGGAATTGTCAGGTTAGCATTAGAAGGAAGCTTTCATCTATTCTCAGATGAAGAGACTTGCACAGGACAGGGTAGCGCGGAGAGCTGCATCAAACCAGTCTGTGGACTGAAGACCACAACAACAACAACAACAACTTGAACAGATAAATAATTTTCAATATTGGTAGACATTTTTTCAGATTAGTATGTTAAATACTGTGTTACTCGCCAAACAACGAACTGTTTGATCTTTGTAACATATAACAACGTGCTAGAGACGAATTTAGATTTACGTGAAATTATAAACTTTTATCACCAATCGTGGTATTCAATGAGATTTTACTACCAAGGTGTAATCACTCTGTTTTCCGTTCTAAATACAGAGTGTGTTATAACCCAGAGAGCCAGTGTCGCCGCACTAAACATAAAGCTTGAACATTAACAGCCGGGTATAAACGGAATATGACACTGGAGGGTAAAGTCTGGGCATTGCGGAATATTGTTTGAGTGAAAAAACATGCAAGAAGCTTGGAATTGCCCCGGGCGTGCTTAATTTTATTTCTCCTCCCTCCTGCTCTCGGACGACGTCAAGTAGGAAGGTTATGTTTGCAGAGGTCGACCCTTTTCACACAAAACACACACTGTATGGGTGCGAGGCTATAGAAGTGAGTTCGGCACTCCTACTTTACACGAAACAAGCTACATATCATAATTAAGGACATAGATGTATTGCGTTAAAAAATAAAAAGTTTTTGTCATTAGACAATTTTTCACTTGCTGACAGAACAAGATCACTAGGCAACAACAGCAACTGTAAACAAATCTATCTTCAAAACAAGTGCGCACACTTTCGTATGAACAGATGCAGTCTGCGAGAGATGCACGCAACAGAGGTAAGAGCCAGAGGAAAGCATCTACAGACAAGGACAGAGATTGATACCGGCCTGCAATACGAAATGTTCTCCAGCCTTCATGGGAAACAAGTCAATCCCTCGACAATACCTCGACAAGTACTTACAACTTCATCAGTATTGACCATCCACACAGAAATATTGCCGTGTATTGCAGTATTATTGCAACAGTGTTGACGGCAATGCTTTTTCGTCCAAATATTTCGGTAAAATGTTGCCCATCTAAACGTACGTTTAGTTTATCCTCAGATGTATGATAATTTATATTTTCATTAATTTTCGTTTCAAAATATAAAATAATTTGGTTGAAACATAATTTTGATACATTGTGAATTGATTATTGAGACACCACCGCCGCTAGACTGTACACAAATGTTATTTGGAATACTGAAATTTCTTTTTCATGGGCTAAAACGCATCAGATGCATTTCACAGCGTTGTAGTAGCAGATGCAAAATGTGCAAATGTTTGTTAAGCTTAAGGGACTTAACTACGAGGTCATCACTCACTAAACTTACAAACTACTTATGAACTAACTAAGACTAAGGACGGCACAAATATCCATGCCCGAGGGGGGATTCGAACCCCCGACCGTAGTGGCCGTGCAGACCGTGACTGGAGCGCCTCAGTCCCCTCGGCCACCGCGGCCGGCTGTAGCAGATGCATTTGCTTGTAAGTACACCATTAGTCTGAATTTCTATGTCAAGGTAGCTACACAGTTTCTATGTTGTAATCAAAGAGAATATGTCTTGAATTAGTCAGGGTGATTGAAAAGTGTATGGTCCTATCAATATTTAAGTTTTTCTTAATGATTCAAGTGCTAATGATTCAGTATCGGCCTAAAATGGAAAGAGTGATTGCCTGAGAATGAGGTGGAGTACAGTTGTTTGATGGAACTAATGCAATTGCAGCTTTAGGGTCTGCATAGGACGGGTGATTGACTGAGTGGCTTACAAGTCCTCCACCAGAGTCAAGAGCATAGTGTATATTATATCATTAATTACAGTATTTTATGAGTGCAAGCTTTTGAAATGTGGTGCTACAGACGAATGACGAAAATTAGATGGGTAGATCACGTACTACTGAGGGAGAGCTCATCCGATTTGGGAAGAAAAGGAGTTTCTGGCATGTCCTAAGAGAAGGGATAGATTGGTGGGACACATTCTGAGACATCAAGGAATTGTCAGCTTAGCATTAGAAGGAAGCGTGTGGGGTAAAAATCGTAAAGGGAGACGGAGGGACGAATACAGTAAGCAGTTTCAAAAGGATGTAAGTTGCTGCATTTATTCTCAGATGAAGAGACTTGAACTGGACGGGGTAGCGTGGAGAGCTGCATCAAACCTGTCTGCGGACTGAAGACCACAACAACTATGGTTATTATGGTGGCTAGCGCTCTGGGCTGTCGCTGCTGTGGTACCATGTTAGAAACTCGGTCCAGGACTTGTTTTGTTGAGAACGTATTAATAGAAATCTAACATTAGTAGGAACTCCCGATAGAACAAAGCTGTTCCAACTGAAAAGCAACGAAATGAAATCAGACAGGTTCTTTCAGATATGTGCAGGTATTTTTCTTTCGCATCTACAATGCACGATGAGTGTATCCTGTCCTTAGAAGAGCATATGAAGGTTGAAGTAATACTACATTACAACAAAACGAAAGGAGGAATTAACACATAAACTCGCTAGCACTGAAAAAGGTTTAGCAAACGATTGTGTGGTCATTAGTCCTACAATGAGATATATACTGCTTCCTTAAAGGCTTGTCTGTCATGTTTAGGTATTAATCGAGAGAAATCGTAAAAATACGTTATACACTAACGTGGATATGAAATAAGAAACCATGTAAGAGGACAAGATCCTGGTTTGGAGAAAACCGCAGGAACGATTTCAGAAACAAAAGAAGTGGGGCAGGGATAAAGACTGTGGATGGAAAAAAATTCAAAATACAATTACAAATTGCACTAATTCAAAAATTTTTCACCAAAAAACTAGAAACATTTATTTGTACTGAAGAAACTGGATACGTTAGTGGAATGGGTAAAGAATTTTAGTTTATTATAGCTTTTTAGATTACAATTTTGGAATTGAATTAAATTTTTTTAAGAACTAAGTTATGTGTTTCTGCGAAAAAGTAGAAACAAACTTCCCTGAAGTTCCATGTTAGAATTTTTTCAGACTAAAGTTTTGTAAATAACTTTTTATTGTAATAATTTTGTTCAATAAATGTTGACAAATTCCAATGTCTGTTTTTCTACACAAAAGTCGTATACAAATCATAATTTGAAGTACCACCTTGTAATATTTCTGGCTTACAGCCATCATATTCAGATTTGAGACTCGCTTCCGTATAGCAGGTTACAACTAGTAGCCGACAGATGGTAGAAGTAGTGGGAGAAGCAAAACAGGCCGATGGACTGAGGCGCACCAGTCACGGTCTGCACGGCCACTACGGTCGGGGGTTCGAATCCCCCCACGGGCATGGATATTTGTGCCGTCCTTCGTGTTAGCTAGTTCATAAGTAGTTTGTAAGTTTAGGGACTGATGACCACTTAGTTAAGTCCCATAAGCTGTACAAACATTTGAACATTTTTGAAGCATTACACGTTCTACCAGTAGGTTCAGTTCTAGAGGGAAAGTATGTAGAAAAGATCCCCGAGTTGCGTGTATCTCACGCTGATTGGCTGATGTATACGGCGGTCGCCCGCCAAAAGGCATTCATTTTTTAATTAATATTTAATAAACTAATTGTAGAACCCAGGTAAAATTCTAAGTATGGAATCCCTCAATGTTAAGCTAAGTCCCAGGAAAATAAAATGCATGAAAATCAATATAAATGAAAACAAAATACTAACGAAAAACAGACGACGCCCGTCGGCCATGTTTTGGCGCCAGCCAGATCAAAGAGAGTCCTACGCGGGCAGCGCTCTCGAGTGCAGCTCACATCCGTGTTCAGACTATGAACACGTAACAGTGGAGATCGGGCAACGAGACTGCTAACACGAAGCACTTGTTGGGGAATATTGTACGTAAGATTAGGTCAGTCACTGCGCATTAACTTTTTATTTGAAAGTTATGAATTTTAATTCAGAGCCAAGAAACAATAAAGTTAATTATGTACAGTTTGCTAATTTGCTGCGGTTATGATGAATGAATTATCTGACAGCCCGTCATATTTCGTTTATTACTTGACATACAAATAGTTCCTATCTATCCACCATAATTTCTGCCTCAAGAGCAAGAACCAACAACCTGAGTGCTGTTTCCTGCGCTGGGAAAATTACTGAAGAACACGACAGTTTGGTGAAATTACCCTTAGAACTGACGCATGCTACTGGGGCGGTAGAAGCAAGTAGGCGCCTCACGTGATCCGTAGTCTTTTTACATCCGAGAACAAGTTCACGGTGTCAATAGTAATATGGAGGAAGTTCTGTTAACCCCTTCCGTCCCACATTATGATATCAGCTTTTGACAAATTAAAATTAAGTGTTTTCTGTATTAATACAGCACAGTAAACATCAAAATATGTGTGAAATAAATCGCAATTTGCGATGTTATGACTTCACTGTACTAGGTTTGGATGGAATACCAAAGTGCGGTGAATGAAAATTTGTGCCCGGCCGGGATTCGAATACGGGACCTCCTGCTTACTAGGCAGACGCGTTGACCACTCCGCCACCGAGGACACACTGACCAGCCCGACTGCAGAGGACTCTTCCCTGCACGTCTCCCGCCACACACAAATCTCCATTCGCCACGCTGTCTCTTTCCTATACCACAGCCTACTTATTCTATATTCCCAAAATCTGTGTGTAGGGGAGACGTGCAGGGAAGAGTCCTCTGCAGTGGGGCTGGTCACTGTGTCCCCTGTGGCGGAGTGGTCAACGCGTGTGCCTGGTAAGCAAGAGATCCCGGGTTCGAATCCCGGTCGGGCACAAATTTTCATTCGCCACAGATTGGAATTCCATCTAAACCTAATACCATTTGAACGCTGTAATTCGTTATATATATATATATATATATATATATATATATATATATATATATATATATATATATATATATAATCAAAATATGCGTTTTATAAATTTTTTGTCGAACTATTGACTTTTTATTCACAACACAGACGTAGGTATTGAGGTATTTTATTACTTCGACGTTCTTTAGTTGATATTTGACACTTCCAGATTAATAATGTTAGCATAATCTTTGCGAAAGCACCAAATACAAGACAATTCACTACTGGAATAAAATAAAAGGAACCATATTCACGCTCACACTCTCAGCCACATACAGACGGCAACGCAACACAACCTACAAGATGGACAGTTTAATGCCTCAGAAGTGACTACACGCCGTACCAAGCGGCAAAATGCCGTACTAGAAGCATGTTGTTCATAAAAAGGCAACTTTAAGGATTGATGCACAAAATACGATATAAATCAACTTTTAATACGTTGTTGTCCAGGAACAACACTGGGAATGAAAGGGGTAAAGGAAATTTAAGAGGAAAATTGGCAGCAGTGTTCCCTTATACTGTGAATCTGTGATTATATGATGTGCTCATACAATAAATCCTATTAGTCCAATTAACAATATTTCATAAATTAAACGGATAGTTCCAAATGATTCAGTTTTCCCTCTTTCTTGACAAACATTATGTGAGATAATACCAAATTCTGGTAGGATTAAAATATAAACTTCTGAATGAAATGAAACCATCTGAACAGCATTACCAACAATTATATTAATTTTTATTGTTTTTCCATCGTTACGATTATTACATTTACTTGACGACTCATCATATCCCATTGTTACAATTAAAACAATCGGACGACAATGATATTGAAGATACGAATATTCAGACTTCATTAAAGTAGAATTTGACACATACATAACACCTAAAAATGAATTAAAACTGAAGAATTTCGATTACTAGAAGAGAGAGAGAGAGAGAGAACCGAAAGCTAATATCTTAAACAACCCCACCTAATTGTCTCATTTGTTCTTTTACTGCCGAAACCTGAGAATAAATCATTTATTTAAATAGAGGGTCTATCTGCACCATTCACATTTCAGTTTACAAACCCATCGGAAGATTTTTGAGGTACACAAAGATGCCGTTCTGGCAGCTATATGGCAATGCTCTCCGTTGACGGACGATGTTAAAACCAATAACAATACTTCTACTATCCCCTAGGTGGCACCTGCCGTAATTGGATCAAAATCAACGTCGTCGATGCTTTACAGTATCGTGCCTGAAGTATCAGTAAAGAAAAGTGATACAAATGCAGTAATTTTCCTCGCCTAGATCACGTTTCACGGAATGTTTCGGGTATGGAGCAGAACGCCGCCGCACTGTGCGTGAGGTCACGCTACGCGGACGCGGAACCGCGTGCCCGATCGTGGCCGATGGCTTTGCGGTAGCGCCCGGGCCACGCCGCTGTGCGCCGGCTGATTTGATCACAGCTGACAACCGGCCGGCGAGTGGCCAGTTAATTTCCAGCCCACTTGTCACAGCTAATGAAGAGCGGCCCACAATGGCCGCGCGCGGAAGAAGCACTGCGAGTTAATCAACAATTGCCGGCCGCTGCGGCGCGCGCCACGTCCGTATCCAGTGACCTGCCGCTGCCGACACAAGGAACCGAACCGCAAAAAGAGGAACGAATGCAGAGTGTGCTCAAGTGGCGAGGACTGATTCATTTCACGTGGTTCGCGATGCTTACTACACACAAACCGAATAGGGTATTTAAATGTTCTTCGTTTTTTATCTCTCACAGATTTGTGCAATGATATCAAACACCTGGCAAATTTCTGCTGCATTGTGATACACCTTTAGTGTATCAATAGAGTTCATCACTATTGGTTACGTAGAACGTTATGGACACGAAACATAATTGTAAGTTGACTATGGTAGTTCAAAAAGGATTCATCCATTAAATTTGCTACAGTTGTCGTATGTTCAGAAGTTAATTGCATTGGATACACGAACGTGATGAAATTACTGTCAGTTTTCTCTGGGGGTGGCGTCATCTTTACTTTTCCGAAGTTAAATGTTCAAATGTTTGTAGAACTTATGGGACTTAACTACGGGGTCATCAGTCCCTAAGCTTACAAACTTATGAACTAGCTAACACTAAGGACGGCACAAATATCCATGCCCGAGGGGGGATTCGAACCCCCGGCCGTAGTGGCCGTGCAGACCGTGACTGGAGCGCCTCAGTCCCCTCGGCCACCGCGGCCGGCTTTCCGAAGTTATTTACTGAAATATGTTTCCATTTTACTTTCTGTATTTGACAGAAGTTTTAGAACTCTTCTGTCCAATCTCTAACACTGTTGTACATATGTCACATCCATCACCCACCGTAAAACATACACTTTTTGTAATTCAATAAGATTTCCTAATGTATAAAATTGTTTGTTCCTTTGTAAACCCTGTCAATTGTACTTGTGTTTGCAAAAATATTTGATGTAACCGCCTGAATCAAACCAATTTTAATGCGGTAGGTCAACGCAAGAAATGTTACTCTTTCTGCGGAGCTATGAACATAGTTTATTGTATCATTTTCCAAAGAGTTACACCAAAAATATATAATTTCACATGAAAGGAAGGTAATGTTGACTTCAGTGCTTGTGTTCATGTTTTTCCATCTACGCTCATTGGAGCACGTTATCATAATTTCACACTGGATACTCTACCTGTACTGCTAGAGCATGTGCCTTTACAAGTACGACACAACATGTCGTTCATGCACGATGGTGCTCCTGCACATTTCAGTCGACCTGTTCGTACGCTTCTCAACAAGGGATTCGGTGACCGATGGTTTGGTAGAGGCGGACCAATTCCATGGCCTCCACGCTCTCCTGACCTCAACCCTCTTGACTTTCCTTTATGGAGGCATTTGAAAGCTCTTGTCTACGCACCCCGGTACCAAATGTAGAGACTCTTCGTGCTCGTATTGTGGACGGCTGTGACACGTCATTCTCCAGGGCTGCATCAGCGCATCAGGGATTCCATGCGACGGATGGTGGATGCATGTATCCTCGCTAACGGAGGACATTTTGAACATCTCCTGTAACAAAGTGTTTGAAGTCACGCTGGTACGTTCTGTTGCTGTGTTTCCATTCCATGATTAAAGTGATTTGAAGAGAAGTAATAAAATGAGCTGTAACATGGCAATTAAGCGTTTCAAATGGTCAAATGTTTGTAAATCTTATGGGACTTAACTACGGGGTCATCAGTCCCTAAGCTTACAAACTACTTATGAACTAGCTAAGACTAAGGACGGCACAAATATCCATGCCCGAGGGGGGATTCGAACCCCCGACCGTCGAGGCCGTGCAGACTTATTTTGAAGCTTGGTGCACCACGTGTGATGATATCTGATCAAAGAAAGGATCAGAAGTTTTAACAAGACGTTGGTATATATGCTGTCTATGCACGTCGATGCTGAGCAGAAGGATTGGGATACAATACTGCTAGTCGTGACATTTGCTTATAATACAGCAAGGCAAGACACCAGAGGCTTCATGCCGTTTTTCCTGCTCCATGGTCGCGAAGCTGAGACGACAATGTGTACGCTGTCACCGTTCCAACTGGGCGACACTCAGGATAACTATGTGAAACAGCTCATCACCTGGGTCAAACAAAAAAGACAACTGGCTCGCTTACGGACACTGGACGCCCAGGAGAAGGACCTCCAGCGCTATAAGGACAAGCACCGACCTGTTGTGTTCAGCCCAGGAGATCTGATAAGGATTTTTACCCCTGTTCGGAAAGCGGGACTATCGGAAAAGTTACTGAAGCGGTACTTTGGTCCGTATTGTGTCCTCAAACCAACAAAAAAGGAAGATACATGGTGCACGTCCTCCGTATGAAGCCTTAAAGTGATTCCAAAGAACAGGTGGACACAAACGGCTTCTTGTTCAATGAGTCTAAAAACCGCCATGATAATGATGAAGTCATGTCCGGAGGGTCTGGCGCCGGCCATCGTCATCGTCAGGAAGGTGTGCAGGCAAAATGGAAGGATTCTCTGGAACTGTCATACAGAGGACCCATGACAAGATCCAGGACACTGCAGCTGGCTCCAAAGGGAACCTAACAACGGGTCGCTGTTCTTTTAGGGGAGCAATGTAGCCCATAAAGCTCAAGATATAGCAATACTGTGTTAAATCTGTCAACCTATGGTTCAATGATTTCATCAGACTTTCCGGAAAGAATTCAAGTTTACGAATGAAAACACACGAGCTAAACAACTACTAAATCTGCGGGAGTACGCAAGATTGCCATTGAAGAATGGAATAAATTATACAAGCATTGATTTCATGAACTCATAAAAAGTCATGTTAGTCGTTATTTGTTAGTATATTATAAGATTTATCACTTTATATGTACTAGTTCCTCTCATAGGAACAAACAAAGACAACAAAAAAGTTCTGGAATCATAAAATTTCTGGTTTTCTATATAGATTTTGGATACGTGTAAAGTGGTGGGTGTTAATAATTTATAGTGGATGGGTCGCCACCATGTCTTTTTAACACTAAACATGGAAAGTATGGGGTTAGGTCAATTATGTGAAATTAATTAACTGACGTGATATTAATAACTAATGAAATATGGTCTGATATTATTCTGGAATTTAAGTAACACGCGTTTGTCATGTGCATTGTGATATTATCAAAGAATTATCATTACCATATTGGAACCTCTGCATTATCAAACGTTCAGCCCATGCACGTTGGCATTTCAATTTCAAAGCGATTAGCTGATTCAGTATTTTGTCAGTTTTACTCTCTCCCTTATTGAATGGTATGACACAAGACGCGATTTCTTTGAAAACACATATAAACTGAAACTCTCCAAAACGTTTTTGTGAAACAGGAAATTACTGAACGATGTAGTCGAGATAGAATCTATTTTTATCATTTAATCTAGAAGCCATTTGATATCCTATCTGCATAACAATAACGATTACACAGAAAACAAACTATACAAATATTATGTAACATCCTAAGCAAAGTGGAATTTTACTTTCATAAACCAGGTAATGAAATAGGATTGAGTACTGGTTAAGTCCATGAAATTCGATTACAATCTTAACCCGCCCACAAATGGAATTTTAACGCGTAATAACAACTGTGAGCGGCTCCGAAAGATGCCTACCAAATTTTAAGTACCGGTACATTCTCTCCAATATGAGTTTCCTTGTGGTTAGCGACGAGCGAGCAACACATTACCCTAGTTAACAGACTCTCGGCAGGTCTGGAAGTGCAGCAGTCGGTGGGCAGCGATCTGCTGGCAAGCTGACATTGCGCACCACGAAAATTGAAATAAACTATGGTCTGTGAGGCAGATCAAACATTTATCACTATTCAAAGCTTCTGTCGTGTCGTTAGACTGGCGGTATCTGGCAGTTCCTCCAATCATCGGCTAGGTCTAAATTATCAGAACGCACTCCAGCGTATATACGCGAGTACGATTCAGTAAATTCCAGATAGGATAACAACTGGCCCGTAGCGCAACGAGCTTACAGTAATAGACAACAGCTGTTAAATTTCCTATCATCAATGAATCGGAAATTCTAAGATAACTGCTTAGTGTGGTGTCGCGAAAGTCCAAAGTGCGCGCCACCTACTTTCGCCGCGCGCCGCCATGCACGCACGGCACGTCGTTCTTACGACGTCAGCCACGAGCGCCCTCTGCTGCAACTCCGCTCGTGGCCACCACTGAACGACATCGTTCACTTGGGACTGAGATAGGAACCAGCTAACACTTCGGAATCAGGTAGGCACCAGTGAAGACTTGGCTATCGGACAGGCACTAGGCAGGCCTCTAGCTCAACTATGTATCAGCATTCTGTAGTACTGAGCTATGTAAAAGTTAAGTATTACTAAGTCTCTAAGAAATATATATCTCGTTCTAATTTACTCTAGTGTTTCTAGTTTCTGCTGTCCCACTGGCTGGTCACCTCCTACCTGCACAAGCGTGCATCCTTTATTCCTGTGTCGGTCTTTCTACTCGGCCACCGACACCTACGACGGAAACGAGACACAAAAGCGGCGACGAGGCTTGCAATTACTGACAATCTCCAAGTCAGTATGACAAGAAATCAATATGAAAACAAAATTCGCGGCCGCACACAAACAGCTTTCAGTCAGACACTCCGGCGGTATCGCCGATAGAAACTTATAACACTGTCGCTGACGGACGCCAGACAGCCTTTTGCGTCTGACCGCAAAACGGTCTCTAGCGGAGTCCCTCCTCAGGCTCCCTTTCTCTCCGGTATCTCTCGACCAACATCCGAACAAGACTCCCAAAACACTAAGTCGCGGAGCGCTGCTGCTGGAAGCCACACCTTCCAAACTGTAAAACACCACCCACATGCTGCTGTTAATGGCCTACCCAAATAACTTGCGTGGTGTCATGAAAAAATGACCCAGTTGTCATAGTATATTTTCGCCGCCAATCGCACGGCTTTCTACCGTCGCCAACGCAAGCCCCGCCACTGAGACGGAACTCCCCATAGCTAATGTCAATGACCCGTCGTCTTGGTGGTCGAAGACCAAGTTGGCTCTCATTTAAAAATAAATCACACAGCAATTTTTTCTTTTTACAACACACTCGTCGCAGACTCCCTATAGCTCCAGACGCTTGCATGGACTTCCCATTACGCTTGCAGTGAATTATTTCGTCCATTGCCTCAAATTGTTACTTTCCCCCTAGTGCCGTAAAACGATTCGACACACCGATGGAAACCGCACTGACCGTTTCTAAAAAACAGTCGGCGGACACGTGCAGCAACTGACATTATCCGATATTGGCAACACATTACACTGTGCAAGACATACATTTACGCTGGTAAGAAACTTAGTAAGACGGGTCCCGCAATAACAAATGAGATCATACCGCACCCATCACCATGGTCCGCACTGGCGTCGGCCAGACGGAAGGACCCCTGCGCAGGCGCCGGCCGCGGTGGTCGAGGAGACTGAGGCGCTTCAGTCACGGTGTGCACGGCCACTACGGTCGGGGGTTCGAATCCCCCCTCGGGAATGGATATTTGTGCCGTCTTTAGTATAAGATAGTTCATAAGTAGTTTGTAAGTTTAGGGACTGATGACCCCCTAGTTAAGTCCCATAAGCTTAACAAACATTTCAACATTTTTTTGCCTGCGCAGGCAGTGTCAGCTGTTACCTGCTGTCGGACTCTGGCTCTACCAGGTAAACGCCAGCCAGTCGCTTCCCCTCGGTTCTCACACCCTTAGTGCCGCGAGGGCAGAAGCAGCCTTGGCCCATCCGGCGCCGGTGTGCGAGCATTAACTGGGCGCACACATTATGAATTTGAGCAGGCCGCGGTGGCCGAGGGGACTGAGGCGCTTCAGTCATGGTCTGCACGTCCACTACGGTCGAGGGTTCGAATCCCCCCTCGGGCACAGATATTTGTGCCGTCCTAGTTCGTAAGTTTAGGGACTGATGACCCCGTAGTTACATCCCATACACTTTACAAACATTTGAACATTTTATGAATTTGAACATTGGGGCTGATGGTTCACTTCTGCACAAACATATACAGAGACGAAGCCCCCCCCCCCCCCCCTAAATCTCTGTCCTACACTCCCCTCGTAGTTCCGAAAGATGCCAGCAGATGTCAGGCGATTTCCTGGCTTAGTACCGGTAGATCACTCTAGAGGCGCTTCTCAGGGTGCCTCTCGCACATCAGAGGGTAGCGTAGAGGGGAGGCTGCAGGGAGAGCTCGTGCCGCCTGCCACGAGGTCACGGCTGTGTCCGGTGTGCCGGCGTTGGAGGGGAAGTGGTGGCGGGGACAGCCGCTACCTGTCGCCTACTCTGGTCAGTTTTAAAGGGCTGCTTCTGACCGCAGCGCCATCATGGGACGTCTTATGGAACTACTGGTAATCATCCCTCCCGCACCCCTAAGCGTGAGACCGGGCCCTTGCGGAGGTTTCCCGTCTGTATACTTTTGTCTGTGACTTCTGCTATTCAAAAATTTATTGAGATAATTTTGTTATAGTTTTTAAGAAAAATACGAAGCCTCTTATTAAATAAATCTACGTTTCTTATCTCACATATAAAAGAAGAACGGAATTGTTCATATTCAACCTGAAAAGAAATTAACAAGTATCTACAGCAAAACCACTTTCCTATTTGCAAATTCCTTGACAGTGTCACTGATTTCAATATTCATATCATGTTCAATATAAATCAAAGATAAATTGGTTATACTTTGTGGCAACGAAGACCTGAGGTAATTTTTTATTATCCTTAATTTAAAAAGAAATATTTCACTTTGAGCTACTGTGATTGGTAATGTTAGATAAACAGTAAGTGTGGTAGATAAATTGAGAAATACTGGAATTAAATTGTTTGAAAATAAATAAGTGAATATGTCAAGTAGGCTTGTGTAATCATATACGAGTAATGGTAGGACTTCTATTTCATTAAAAAGATCATTTCCATTAATATCAGAATTCAATCCGCTGCTAGATTTGTTTTCTAAACTTGAACAGAGCCGCCTAATTTCTTATAAATCTAATTTTTTCCAGTTACTCAAGTTCTGTAGAAAGGAGAAATCTGTGTGGTATTCATTTAAGAGTTCCAAATGTTCGTCTAATTTTGTTTTGGCGGTGTCGAGCAAATAATAGTAAAATGTATTTTGAAATACGGTTCTTGGTCTATTATTGGCTGATCTGCGCCCTCATAGAAAAATGTTCTTTTACTGGGAAGGGAACGGGTCGGTGAGGGAAATTTTGTTTTGGCATAAACATTTTCGCTACTGCGAGTAATTCGTTTTCAGCTTGAGACATCATTTTGCATGCTTCTGACAGAACAACCGTTGATTTCTTGTAAAGCTTTGCTGTCAATATTACTTTTGCACTGTATGTCGTCCCAGATAACTATTGAGCAGATGAATTTGAACGACGTTAATTTTGTTATTAAAGAATTGGCCACGTTTATGCTTTCAGTATCTCTATTATCAGAGTAAATTTTATATACAACGTCATAGATCTTCACAAAGTTGAAACGATGTGCTTTCAACGCTTCAACTCTACTCTCCCATCGGGTTTTGGACAATGGCTTTAAAGACAAGGTAGGTACTTTGCTCGTACGTATTTGCGAACGTGCTGTGGACGCGGCAAAACCACATAGATTTCTTGAACTGTAGAAAAAAAGCTGTAATTTCTAGTGAACATTTAGCAGTGTCATTCACTACTAAATTGAAACTGTGTGCCTCGCTAGGGATGTAAAATGCACGTGGGTTAATGTGTGGTATTCTTTTCTGAAGATCTACATTTTTACCTTTCGTATTCGCAGCATTATTGTAACCTTGATCGCGCATCACTTTTTTTTTTTTTTTTTTTTTTTTTTTTTTTTTTTTTTTTTTTTTTGATGTGGCAACGTAATCGTCCAACACATCGTCGAAATTAAAAACACATTCCATTAGTTTCAAAAGATTTCCATTATCAGTCTGGCAAAGTTTTTCTGACTTCCCTCTTAGCGCTAAACATTGTCGTGCTAAAAAGAAAACCAGATATATTATTTTTTCTATTACAGCCATCCATCTCCTTTTCTCGCGTTCAGTTTCAGGTAGGGTAATGGAGTCTACAGTTCTGTCATGTAAATTATCCGTTTTTAAATCCAAATATTTTTTGATGACCAAGAGACGACCAACACTTTTTTCGTATCGTTCTATATTTCTACACTAGTGCTGTTTTGTAACCTATTTTGTCATTGAAAGCAGTGACATCGTCATTAAACGTTTACAGGGGGAACAGTTTAGAGGACTACTTGATTTTGAGTACCAAACCCAGCCTCCTTGAATTGTTTCGTTATTTGATAACGTCTTTGTATAATATTGCTGCGAGAGACCACGTTCACCGACTGCCGGCAGGGCGCACGGGATTTGCCTGGCGCTGTGGCTCAGCGCGCCTGGTCAGGGGGCTAAACGCCTTCTGTAATAAGAACAGCTGCGCCAACCATTCAACGAACAACCACGAACAAACTGAACGAACGACCGCAAACCATAGATCAACCAGATGGACGAGGAAAAAAAATAGCGTCACCGAATGCGGTACTGAAGATCGCCGGTTCAATCCCGCTCACCGGCAAAAAATTATTTCTTTGTAATTCACAATTCCAGAATGTTCTACATCTTTCTTATATTCACTTATAAATTCTACTTGTTTCTTATGTTAACTGTTCTTCTAATTTCTGGTAAATTCTGTCTGTGTATAAATAGCAGAGCACTCTGCCCGAGCGGCAGTCAGTGCTGCGTGTATGTTAAGTTCGTAATAAACGTGCTTTCAGTATAAGTGCTGTGTTCAGTTGCCTTCGAAGTCAAGCCTGCTTCCATTTCAACGCGACAATACGCACCTGAAAATGATCTGTTTTTGCTGTTGGTTGCATATGAAAATTTGTTTATCTGAACTCGTACAAGATCTATTAAGCACATGCTGAAGTTATCTGTTATTACTCGAGGTCACAGCGTAGGATCACTCATGTCATCTTCACCAATCATTTCTCCCGCAGACACATTGAAATTTTGACAGGAATCACTTCCAACGTTGTTAGGCGACTGTGAAGAAGGAACTTCAAAAACTTTTTGATTGTCCTCTTTGACGACATTTCTGGTAGCAGAAGAAGGGCCTTTTAGAGAATTAAAAGCAAGTAGATTCGGTTACATACTATAGAGTACTTTATTCTGCCACGAAATTGGTGCCTGAGTAAATTTTTAAAAGAATAAAGAGCACAGCCATGCGTAACTCCACACTGCCTCAGAATGACAGAGTTTGAATGATTATATTACATGGAATCTCACCGGGGTATAAAGAATCTTACTGCGGAACTGACAAACTTCTTTAAATTCTCTTCTTTCTCTAGTTTTCTTTTTCTGTTCTGTGCGCCAGAAAGTTTCTTTTCGCGATCACATTGAGACATCTACGAAAAAAAAAAAAAAAAAAAAAAAAAAAAAAAAAAAAAAAAAAAAAAAAAAAAAAATTTCTCAAACTCTATTCAATATATTCCGTAATATCTTCGATACAGAATCCATTTTTCGGTCTCAGTCATAAATATTACTTTGTTGTCGCTGGATCTACAGAATTCCGAAGTAAATATTTCGCAAAATTACAGAACCAATTTCAAAATTTAACAGCTGTCATAATCGATACATTAAGAGCTAAAACCTTAAGTTTAACACGATAAATATTACAACTGTGTGGACCATGAAGTAAATAATTAGTGCTCTTCCAGCTCTGTGGTTTACAGTTACTTGAATGTACGCTTGTCCAGTCAGTAATTTAATTATCCTCGTAAAGCGAACGCTTCTTTGCCAACATTAGCACACTACGCCGCCGCCGCAAGTAAAACATAACCCCAGTATGACACTATGATTACAGTTCCTAGGGAAAGCTGTTATTTAGTTCGCTTCATCTTTACACAGCTCACTACTGTAATAAAAACTTGCGTCGTGCTGTAAGAAAGATAAATTGTTTCTTTAAAATAAAACTTGGGCTTGTTAAATAGGCCTACCAGAATTAATATTCTATAATTAGTATCTTGTTGAGTTACAAGCACCCAGATTTGAATGGAAAGCTAAAATTTCATCTTGTCAAAAAATGTTTGCAAAGATTTTTATGAACCAGTTTTAGTAGTCAATTATACGTGCCGACAATACTGGAATATCGGCATTCCGTTACGAATTTACAAACGGCAATACCCATACTATACTCAGGCATTGTTAATGCTACTTTTTCTGCGTATAAAATCTATCATTACATGCTTTATGTTGTTTCTTTTCTTTTTACATTTTTCTTTTAAAAAAGTTGTAGGTTTACTTGTGTGTTTTCAATAATATAACTGTACACAGACAGATAAGCTAGAATTTAAAAGGTGTCTTGATGGATATTTATGTATAATTATTTCATTGTTTTAATTCAAAGAGTGTGCGTTATTGTGTTGCCCGTTTACGTTTAGGAAGCAGACAATGTGTCATATCGGGATATTTATTCATTTATTTTCAGTGATCTTAGACGCAGTCGCAAATATGTCAAAAAGTTCTCGACATGTTTGAAGCTGTTCATATAGTGGTATTTTAAATATATGTCTATAGGTTTTCCTGACCTTCAACAGAATGATACTCTGTTTCGATACAATTGGTCTTTTTTGCCTTTAAGCATTAGTGGCATGAAACACCCGTGTTTTAAAACAGTGAAAAACCAGAAGACAAAATTACGTCTGCGATCCGAAAAACAGCAGACTGAGGCAGTACTATTTGGAAACAGAGAAACATGGAGATTTTGAAACCGTGATAGACGCACCAGAAAGTAGATTCTGCTTACAATGAAGTGCAGTAAAACTTTTGCATCTGCCATAATGGTTAAACTTATTATTTCTTTAGTACTAAAGCAATTCGCAACACATTTTGCTTACAGTATCTACATACATCACTGAATTCAACTGCAACACTATCACTTTACCGGTACAGCAGGTAGTTAAGGAGATATGACATGATAAATCACGAGAATTACGATAATTGTCGAAAAGTGCTTCGGTTGGAAATAGAGCGCAATTACCCAGTCTATAACCAACCAGTGTTTAAGTTTTCTTCACTTACAAGCTTATCGTCAAGAGTAACGAAATCGAAGTGGTATTGTAATTGTTGTACTGGGAAGAATACATGCCCGGCCTCAGCTTTATATAAATGTTACAGAAGGATACGTGAAACATAATTTGTAATATAGTAAACAAAAATTCCGTACATAAAGACGATTACCATGTGTGTTTGAAAACTATATCGAGAGCAAATTCTTACACATTATTTCGGAACAGATGACTCACCTTCTGTTGGATGAACATCACGAACGGCTCGCTGAGGTTTCTGCAAGACCTGCGGCTGATTGCGCCTACGAGCGACGATGCTCACGCGTCAAGTGGAACGGAAACGGAAGCAATGCAGAGCTATCGGAGTGCTGTCCACAGCCCTTCACAGGTTTCGGCTGGCCACTGTCACCCTCCCGACGCCGTCAGGCGCGTATCCGTGGGGACGACCGGCGCGCTTGTCCCTCTGAGAGGCGACACATGTCTCCTCCGACGCTCTTCGGTGGGCCGTGCGCCGAACGCTGGGCGCCGAACGAGCAGGGACGCCGCTGTCAACTTCCCAGCTTTCTGCCCCGTTTCCTGTCTTCCCCAGTCGGAACGCGGGCTGTATCCATTACAGAATACGAGTATTTCCATCATTCAATATACATGAAGACGTGAGTCACATGTTTTGAAGCCGGAGAGTAATAATTAGCTGAGTGACAAATGGTTCAGCATTTGCCGCCCCCCTGGAGCAACCGCCCGTGTTCCCTGTACCTCTTGCACCCCCCGGGTAAGGCCGCTCCTGCGCGAGACAGCCAGAGACATATGTAGCCGGTCGCGGTGGCCGAGGAGACTGAGGCGCTTCAGTCACGGTCTGCACGGCCACTACGGTCGGGGGTTCGAATCCCCCCTCGGGCATGGATATTTGTGCCGTCCTAGTTCGTAAGTAGTTCATAAGTAGTTTGTAAGTTTAGGGACTGATGACCCCGTAGTTAAGTCGCATAAGCTTTACAAACATTTGAACATTTGAGACATATGTAGAATACATTAAAGAAAACTTTACAATGGCCGTCTCCCCGGTGGACGCTAGCCACTGGACAGAATGCCGGACACTTGCCACGCGAGATATTTGCCACGCTGGTCTCTTCCCACACCTGACAATTCGCCAGGTAGTCGGATTAGCGACCCCTGAAGCAACGGACGCCCTTCCCCGTACTCCTGTTTGCTTCCAAACTTCCGTCTCTGATCTTACTCGATACAGCCAATACGGAAGAGATATTCCCCTTCAACATCTCGCCAAAACGTACAGCTTCTTTTCATTATCCCGAAATCGAAATATATATATAACTTTTGGGAAACGAAAGCAATACCGTCGTCTATGTCAGTGTATAATTAGTTCTTCCAACCAGAAATTTGGATCCATTTTCCTTCCGTCTGTACGATAGCTTTCTTCCACACTTACTGATTGCAATAGAAACAGTCTATCGCCATGAAAGTGGCATGAAAGGAAAGATATAAATATAATTGGAATATTCGCCGATCATTCAAGTTTGATCACTGCATGACAAAAAAAAAGTAGAGTAAAGAAGAACGATACACTTCATAAATTTACTCTCTTGTGGGGAAACATTAGTTAATAAAGTGTAATGGGATAATGTTCTACACTATGACGGAGAATACGTTTATAAAATAGAGCCAGCCGCGGTGGCCGAGGTGACTGAGGCGCTCCAGTCACGGTCAGCACGGCCACTACGGTCGGGGGTTCGAATCCCCCCTAGGGCATGGATATTTGTGCCGTCCTAGTTCGTAAGTAGTTCGTAAGTAGTTCATAAGTAGTTTGTAAGTTTAGGGACTGATGACCCCGTAGTTAAGTCCCATAAGCTTAACGAACATTTTTATAAAATAGAAATAAGATCGTTTATGTTTGTCAGATCACCTAAAGTCGACACACAAGTTTAAAATATTTAAAATTAAGGAATATAGAATGCTATGCTTGTAACATACACTGTTGTTCCACATTGTTTACCTTTAGTATCTACTGAGTCGCAGAGGAAGCACTATAGTTTTTAAGGGAAAAGCCATAATTCCTATGATCTGCACTACGAAAGACACAAAAAGCACAACTTAATGAAATGGTAATGTAATATGTGCACTAGCTCACAAGCGAAACTGAAGTCGATAGTTCCTGTGAGTTAGTATGAGCTGATGTTAGAGTCAACAACCGGAATAAATTAACAACTGACTCCGTTTACCGACCCCCGCCCTTTCATGATGCAGCCGCTGAAGAGTTAATAGAAAACGTGAGTCTCGTCACAAATAGGTACACTAATCATCCAATTATAGTTAACAGTGACTTAAATCTACCACCCATGGTGACAAAATTACACCTTCGGACAGGGTGGCAGGTACATCTTCCGAAATTGTTCAATTTTTTATTAATAATTTTGAACAATCAGTTCACGAGCCCATTCAAATGGTAAATGGTTTCGGAAACACACTTGAACTCTTAGTTACAAATACTCCTGAGCATCACGACAGATACAGGGATAAGTGAACACAAAGTTGTAGCGAACTAAAATCCGTAAAACAGATACTTACCAAAACTAAACGCTAAGTACATATATTTAAAAAAAGTCGGTTGAAATCATCTTAGGAAACAGACTCCATTTTTTCTAAATTAACTGTGTAAGTGAAGACCATATATGGTTTACATTCAAAGAAATTGTATCAACAGCACTGGAGGGATTCCTACCAAATAAATTAATAAGAGACTGAACTGTCCCCCATGGTACACTAAACAGAACAGAAAGCTTTTGCAGAAAATTCAGTCGAATGCAAAATCCCCGAGATTGCCAATGTTTTACTGAAGCTCGAAATTTAGCGCGGCCTTCAATGCGACCTTTATTTAATAATTTTCACAAGAAAACTATTTGTAGAAATCTGGTGGAAAATCCAAAGAAATTCTGGTTCTATGTTATCTACACCACCAGAAAGACAAAGCGAATGCCTTTATTGCGCGATAGTGACGGCAAAGTTACGGATGACAGTGCCACGAAAGCGGAGTTATTAAATGCAGTTTTCCGAAATTCTTTCACCAAAGAAGACGAAGTAAATATTCCACAATTCTAAATGAGAACTGTTGTAAACACAACATAGAAGTAGATACTCTTCGCGATGCAAAGCTAGTCACCGTATCAAATAAGTGATTTCGCAGACGAAATGATCAAATATGTTTTCAAAGATTTCTAATTCATATTTTTGAATACAAGCTCCTTGTCTGGTTTCAGTAGCTTTACTAGCCTGATTAAAGATAAACAACAACATGGTGACAAACTTTAATTTTTAAGGGCTACAGCTAAATGTACTTTACATCTATGCAAAGTTATTTCTATCCTTGTCTAATTTTCCAGATATGGGAGTTATTTCAACACTAAAGCTGCCGAACCTGTCAACCTTAGGAGTAGATCTGTTTTAGCATGTTTATTTTAGGCACAAGTCAAAAGTTCAGATTCTTTTTAATACCTAAAGTGTACCTTATCAGTTTAACAAAAATTAGATTTTTGACGATATGGCCATAATATCAGAAGGTAGAATAAAATTCTCTTTACGTGTCGACAAAAGGAGCTTTTACCTGAATAGGAAATTGCAAATTGAAAAGCTGTGAATGTAACTGTAAATTCTGGTTGCAGGAGGATCATTTGAGTGATGTTTAATGTATTTACTTCGTTGAGTCAAATTTCCCTGCGTATTGATTATACGCTAGTGAATCGAACTGGGACCAGCTCGTTTCATCATCAAGTTATTTAAGGATACTAAGGTCTGATAAACTCTTTTTATTTTTACAACTAATAAAGGTCGCTTCGTTAGGTGGTCCTCACATACAATACGTATCCGTTCTTCGAAAGCAGCTTCCCCTTGCAATGATCCTATTTTCGGCGTAAGCAAATCCACACCTGATTATCGCAGAACCACTGTAATGGGCAAAAGGCCCATATAATAACTTCCATACTGACGGTCACACTACAAAATGCGGAAGCGACCAGTGTGCATATGTCGAGACACCGTACACGGATTTCTCGGACCGGTTGGTATCTGGTACGGGGGGAGGGGGAGGAGGAGGATGAGGAGGAGAAGACATGGGCATCCGACCCTTCGGAGCAGGTAAGAGTGTGGCAAACGTCCGGCGTGGCAAGTCTCCGGCGTGACAAGTGTCAGGACACCGCTCGCGTAGGGCGTGGGAGATCGGCCATAACACGCAAGCTTCGTGTTGCTCACAGCGTGAACGCAACATAAATACGAAAATAAAATAATCCTGCCGGATAATTACTCTAGCCAGTTCCCCGTCTCAGAGAACACCGAATCGTATTTATTGATCATTTCCCCTGCCTCTTATACGGACCAATAGGCGGATGACATATCGAGTAGAATCAGTGTCTAATGAGATTGTAATTTATTATGTTAGGTCTGCAATGCTGAATAAGACACTAAGTCATTAACTGATGACATGACTAAATGCTTGGGGTTGCATGTATTCTCTAAACCCGTCCTGTGGTGCGTCTTTCGCAGTCCCTTGTTTGATGTCTGCGCGTCATCCTCCACGTCAACATTACCTTCGGTATATAGCAACTACGAGAGCCACATGCATAATCCCAAGTAAACTAACAGCATGGCCTACTAAACATCATGTTGAATGACAGAACAATCAATGTTACCATCGTCCTGCTGTTACTTCACCAAAGAAATTAAAGGATCGGTGCTTGCACCACTCGTCTTTAATTTCTACAAAGCATACGTACAGGATACTAAATCAATGGAGACTGACTACGCAAACGACTGGGTTCCTGTAACAAGAAGTCAGTCATTTGAAGGGGCGCGAGAGATCCAAACAGCGACCTAGAGAAGATGGGAAAATATTTCCTAAAATGACACCTGAAACCGAAAGCTACCAAAACAGGATCTAACCGAACCTATGTTTTCAACTCCCGAAGGCGAATAGTGATAACTGCTTCGCATCAGAAGGCCGAAACAGTTCTTTTTGTCCAATTGCAAGACGATTCAGGACCAAACGGATTTCTGTAATCTCTGTATAAGGGGTGAAATAGGGGCTGAAAGATTTTTATAATACGTCGCATTTAAGAAAATTTCAATTTATTACTACGAAAAGTAGTGTGTCTTTTCCAGGCCAGCATTTAAAAAGTGCGTATTTCAAAAGTAGTGAATGAAACATACGTAAAGGACCACTGAAACATTTTAAAGTTATATTTATGAAAATTAGTAAATTTCTTCTTAACTGGAAATAAATAAATACCTGTTTTGGGAAAATAACTGCCTAGAGGGTGTACTGCGATTAATCATCTTTCAGATCAAACCGCTAAGGACAGAATCTTGACATGAGGATAGGGTGTTGATCTTGTAAATCGAATTTAAGAAGGTCGTTTTCTGAAATTTCACTTCTGAAGGAGTGAAATGCGGATGAAATTGTATAAGAAAGTCTGTCATTAATAAATCAATTTTGCAGCTAGAATTTGGAAACTTTGTTGAATAAAACTACTTTAGAAAATCAGTTATTATTTAAAAACTATTAAAGCACATTTAAAGCCACATTATGAGAACTTGTATATTGCTTTCTGTTAGACACTTCCAAATTTTCGAACAAATTGTTTAATGAACTAGAATTAAATTAGTAGGAAGAACTACCGGATAACGATTGCTTTCGTATAAGAAACTTTTGCGTTCCAACTTCGTCGCCGCTTTTGTGTCCCAGCCTCGTCGTAGGTGTCGGTGGCCGAGTGGAATGAGACCGACACAGGAACAAAAATAGCACGCTGGTGCAGGTACGGAGGGGAGCAGCCAGAAACTATAAACACTCGAGTAAATTAGAAAGAGATATATATTGCACAGAATGTAACAATACTTAACTTTTACATAGTACTGCAGAATGTTGATACATAGTTGTTAGAGGCCTGCCTAGTGCCTGTACGATAGCAAAGTCTTCACTGGTGCCTATCTGATTACGAAGGTCCTAACTGGTTGCTAACTCAGACCCAAGTGAACGATGTCTTTCCGTGGTGGCCGAGCGGGGTTGCAGCAGAGGGCGCTCGTGGCTGTCGTGAGAATGCCGCGCCGTGTGTGCATGGCGGCGCGCGGCGAAAGTAGGTGGCGCGCACTTTGGACTTGTGCGACACCACATCCCTCCCCCCAAACCGCCGCGCCGTCGTGGCGTAGGGCTGAGGGCCACGGCGACGGCACTGGGAGGAGGGCCTGGGCGGGGGCGTTACTGGTGAGACGGGCGTCGTAGCTGAGGCCGGGATCGAGACGCCGTCCGCGCCCCGGCATCCGCCTTGAGATCCTCCAGGAAACCCGCCGAAACCTGGGGAAGGGCGGCCGCTTCCGCCCAGATTGACCAGGTCATCTTCTCCTGAGGTGCGTAGCCCAAGCTGGAGGGGCCCGCACGGTCCCGGAGTCCCTCTCGGTGACGCTGTCATCTGCGGCGGCGACAGCGGCGGCGTCGCGTCGATCTCCATCGGGACGATCTCGTAGTCCGGGGACGAACGATGTGGTTGTGCTCCCTGGCGGTGAACTGGGTCTGGAATCAAGAAACCGGAGACAGGATCGCGCGGCCTATGCAGACGCAATTGGTTTGCGTGGCGCCGCAGCTCCGACCCTGTGGAAGAACGTATAACATACATATTGCGACCGAGCACGCGCTGAATGGTACCCGGTAACCATTTCTTCTTGTTGCCAGCAAACACCCTGTACAGCACCGGCGTAGAAACCTGAAAACGCGTAGCGCCATACGAACCGACTCGTTGCGTGGGAGGCTGCAGCAGGTGAAGGAGAGTGCGGTGACGGCGGCCGTGTAGCAGCTCGGCAGGAGACGGGCCGTCACGTGGCATGCACCGATACGTAGACAGGAAAATTTGAAGAGCTTGCTGCCTGGAGTGCTGACCTTTCATCTTCTCCATGTGAGACTTGAATGTTCGAACGAAACGTTCTGCTTCACCATTGGACTGAGGGTGAAAAGGTGCGGTGGTGATATGCTGAATGCCATTCACACGACAAAACTGTTGAAATTCCGCACTAACAAACTGAGGTCCGTATGTATGAAAAAATTGTTGAAATGTCTTGGTCGCAGTTAGCTTTATTTCATGACGCGTTTCGAGACATCATCATCAGACTGTGGTACAAAAGAAGAAAATTACATTTTTGGATGTATGTAGAACGTAATAATGATATCTATAAGGAGTATATACCATATTAATACATGTATACTTACAAAAGATTTTAAAAAAACGATGGGCATTACACCATCTTGGTATAGATTCATGAATACAAATTTAAAATACCATCATGGATGTCTGGTGAAGGTGTTCAACCAGACTTACATGCTCAACTGTGGTGAGAGGGGGGAAACACCGTAACAGGTAACCTAGGCCCCATTCGCCACCAGATGGCGCAGGGTTGGCATTGGAAGTTACGTGAATAAAGCTATACATAAAACATCTTGGGCATACTATACTGTGTGCAGTCATTGAAACTGTGAAAGTTGCGTGAATAAAACTACACATAAAACTACACATAAAACAATATACTGTGAGCAGTCATAAAAAATGTGAAAGACATTTCTACGAAAATGTGTTAAGTCATATAAAAATATATATAACCGTGAAAGACATTTCTACAAAATGAGTTAAGTCATATAAAATTAAACAAAACACCAATTCAAGCATATCAAAAACCATTAACGGGACAGGGCACACGACAAGGGAGGCGTGGGAGGGCCAAAGAATAGGATTTGGCGTTGCCAAATACAGCACAGAACACATGACAAATGTTAAGAAATACGCATCCCGGCCACTGCGATGTTACAGTGACACAGCCGCTCATGACAGGCTACAAGCTGAGATTGCAGAACAATCTTTCACAATTACCAGATAGAAAATTATATGAAGGGGCAATATGTCATATAACATTTGTGCCATGATGTCGAGACAACTAACAAAGTCCGACAATATGAGTACAATCAAGGTTTAAAATCGAAACTAATGACAAAATAGGCATTATACAAGTACCATTGAATCACAACAATTTTCGTATAAGTGGTAGGTGGATGAGGTGTGGTGATTTTTTTTAGTTGATTTTTTACAAAAAAAAAATATTACATGTTACATAAAACATAATATATGCTGTAAGATACAATGAACAATAGGACACATGAGACATGTCCAGTGGACAGCTGTGTTGAGGCATACATTAGAATAAGGTACAATTTTAAAGACTATAGTAGTCTCACATATTAGATGAAACATATGTTGTAAGATACAATGACCAATAGGAAATGTGACATATCTAGTGGACAGTTGTGTTGAGGCATACATTTGAATAAGATACAATTCTAAAGACTAAAATAGATCAACCATATGTCATAGATAAATGGACATGTGTTAAAAAGGGGGGGTAAGGAAAACTGATTAGCAGTTTGGTGGTTATAATAAAATGTAAAAATATTTTCAGGTTACAAAATTATACCTTTGGTACAGTCATCTGTTAGATTAAATATTGTCATATGTGGAACTAACCAAATTTGATCACATGTAGTCAAAATGGGGGTAAGGAAAATTGACTAGCAGTTGGGTAGTTATAATAAAATATAAACTATTTTCATGTTACATAATTATACCTGTGGACAGTCATCTTTTAAAAACTATTGTCATATGTGAAATTAACCTTACCTGATCACACATAGTCAAAATGGGGGTAAGGAAATTGACTAGCATTTGGGTGGTTATAATAAAATGTAAAACATTTTCAGGTTACAAAATTATACCTATGGTATAGTCATCTTTTAAAATATATTGTCATATGTGTAACTAAACCAAATCTGATGATACATAGTCAGACACTAAAAATAACAGTATTAAAAAGAGGGATACATAAAGTATTAACAATGGATAATGCCTGATGGTAAGAAAAATGTAAAGGTGTGATAAATTACAGGTTATACCTGTAGTACAGTCATATTCTTATTTGGATATAATCTAAACATAAACAAACTGAACATTCATAGTCATGGAATAATATGGCCAGTATATAAAAGATTTTTTTTTTTTTTTTTTTTTTTTTTTTTTTTTTTTTTTTTTTTTTACTGGACATTGGATACAATCTTAGTGGTTATAAGGCAATGTGGAAGGTATTATAGGTTGTACACTATACCTGTGGTGCCCAAGACAAAGAAATATTGAAGTATATATATATATATATATATATATATATATATATATATATATATATATATATATATATTTTTTTTTTTAAGTGATAATTTGCCATAAATGAGACATATCCAAAGTTCAGATGGAACAAAATAAAGATGCATGTACACCTACTGGTGTGAGCATATATAATATACAGAAGATAAAGGATATTGAAATGTATTGTAAGAATGACAATATGCCATAAATGAACTATGTGCAAGTTGATTTGGTACACAATGATAAAGGTGTATGGACACCTAGTATGAGCATATATGATGTACATTAAAATAATAATGTGTCCATACACCTTTATCATTGTGTACCAAATCAACTTGCACATAGTTCATTTATGGCATATTGTCATTCTTACAATACGTTTCAATATCCTTTATCTTCTGTATATTATATATGCTCACACCAGTAGGTGTACATGCATCTTTATTTTGTTCCATCTGAACTTTGGATATGTCTCATTTATGGCAAATTATCACTTAAAAAAAATTATATATATATATACTTCAATATTTCTTTGTCTTGAGCACCACAGGTATAGTGTACAACCTATAATACCTTCCACATTGCCTTATAACCACTAAGATTGTATCCAATGTCCAGTAAAAAAAAAAAAAAAATCTTTTATATACTGGCCATATTATTCCATGACTATGAATGTTCAGTTTGTTTATGTTTAGATTATATCCAAATAAGAATATGACTGTACTACAGGTATAACCTGTAATTTATCACACCTTTACATTTTTCTTACCATCAGGCATTATCCATTGTTAATACTTTATGTATCCCTCTTTTTAATACTGTTATTTTTAGTGTCTGACTATGTATCATCAGATTTGGTTTAGTTACACATATGACAATATATTTTAAAAGATGACTATACCATAGGTATAATTTTGTAACCTGAAAATGTTTTACATTTTATTATAACCACCCAAATGCTAGTCAATTTCCTTACCCCCATTTTGACTATGTGTGATCAGGTAAGGTTAATTTCACATATGACAATAGTTTTTAAAAGATGACTGTCCACAGGTATAATTATGTAACATGAAAATAGTTTATATTTTATTATAACTACCCAACTGCTAGTCAATTTTCCTTACCCCCATTTTGACTACATGTGATCAAATTTGGTTAGTTCCACATATGACAATATTTAATCTAACAGATGACTGTACCAAAGGTATAATTTTGTAACCTGAAAATATTTTTACATTTTATTATAACCACCAAACTGCTAATCAGTTTTCCTTACCCCCCCTTTTTAACACATGTCCATTTATCTATGACATATGGTTGATCTATTTTAGTCTTTAGAATTGTATCTTATTCAAATGTATGCCTCAACACAACTGTCCACTAGATATGTCACATTTCCTATTGGTCATTGTATCTTACAACATATGTTTCATCTAATATGTGAGACTACTATAGTCTTTAAAATTGTACCTTATTCTAATGTATGCCTCAACACAGCTGTCCACTGGACATGTCTCATGTGTCCTATTGTTCATTGTATCTTACAGCATATATTATGTTTTATGTAACATGTAATATTTTTTTTTGTAAAAAATCAACTAAAAAAAATCACCACACCTCATCCACCTACCACTTATACGAAAATTGTTGTGATTCAATGGTACTTGTATAATGCCTATTTTGTCATTAGTTTCGATTTTAAACCTTGATTGTACTCATATTGTCGGACTTTGTTAGTTGTCTCGACATCATGGCACAAATGTTATATGACATATTGCCCCTTCATATAATTTTCTATCTGGTAATTGTGAAAGATTGTTCTGCAATCTCAGCTTGTAGCCTGTCATGAGCGGCTGTGTCACTGTAACATCGCAGTGGCCGGGATGCGTATTTCTTAACATTTGTCATGTGTTCTGTGCTGTATTTGGCAACGCCAAATCCTATTCTTTGGCCCTCCCACGCCTCCCTTGTCGTGCGCCCTGTCCCGTTAATGGTTTTTGATATGCTTGAATTGGTGTTTTGTATAATTTTATATGACTTAACTCATTTTGTAGAAATGTCTTTCACGGTTATATATATTTTTATATGACTTAACACATTTTCGTAGAAATGTCTTTCACATTTTTTATGACTGCTCACAGTATATTGTTTTATGTGTAGTTTTATGTGTAGTTTTATTCACGCAACTTTCACAGTTTCAATGACTGCACACAGTATAGTATGCCCAAGATGTTTTATGTATAGCTTTATTCACGTAACTTCCAATGCCAACCCTGCGCCATCTGGTGACGAATGGGGCCTAGGTTACCTGTTACGGTGTTTCCCCCCTCTCACCACAGTTGAGCATGTAAGTCTGGTTGAACACCTTCACCAGACATCCATGATGGTATTTTAAATTTGTATTCATGAATCTATACCAAGATGGTGTAATGCCCATCGTTTTTTTAAAATCTTTTGTAAGTATACATGTATTAATATGGTATATACTCCTTATAGATATCATTATTACGTTCTATATACATCCAAAAATGTAATTTTCTTCTTTTGTACCACAGTCTGATGATGATGTCTCGAAACGCGTCATGAAATAAAGCTAACTTCGACCAAGACATTTCAACAATTTTTTCATACATGCCAACGTAAGGTCGCGTGTCCAACAAAAATGGATGGTTTTATGAACCAAGTGATAAACTGAGGTCCATTGTCACTGACGATAGTTTCAGGCAAGCCTTCGATGCAAAACACTGATGTTAAGGCACTGATTGTACTAGAAGCTGTCGTTGAGTTCATGGCAATCACAAAAGGAAACTTGCTGAAAGCGTCGACAACAATTAACCATCGCGTATTCCAGAAAGGTCCGGCAAAGTCAATGTGTAAACGTTGCCATGGTCCCTTGGGGCGTGGCCAGTCTGAGAAACGCTGCGGAGGAGCCGCCTGATGCTCCGCACAAACTGTACACTGTGATGTCATGCTCTCTATCTGAGCGTCCATACCAACCCAGGTACAATGACGTCTGGCCAATTACTTTGTCCTAACAATGCCCTAATGTCCTTGATGCAGGAGGCGTAACACTTGTCGTTGCAGGGAACGAGGAACAATCACTCTTGCTTGGTCGTTGTCGGTATGCAACAACAGAACACCCTGACTTAAAGATAATGCATGACGTTGTGCAAAATAACGTCGAACCAGAGGCCGATCAATGTCTTTGGCTCTGGCAGGCCAACCAAAGCGAACAAAACGTGCTACCGCACTTAGGTCTGCATCCGCTGCTGTTTCCTGTGCAACCCGACGAGAGTTCAAAGGGAATCAAACATGCATCACTGAGTAGTGCACACTTTAAGATGGTAAAGGCAACTTGGCAATCTTTAGACCACACAAAAGGAACATTCTTCCTACGTAAGTGATGCAGTGGAGCTGCAATCTGAGAGGCATTGGGAATAAATCTGAAATAATAGTTAAGCTTTCCCATTACTGCTGGCAAGTCATGCACATTCTTAGGAGGAGGCAAGTCTTTGATTGCTCGAAGATGTGACTATAAAGGATGTATTCCTTGGGCACTAATCACATGGCCTAGGTACTCTATTTCAGTTTGAAAAAACGAACACTTTGCTTTATTACAACGTAGACCTGCTGCAGTCAACACTTTGAAAAGGCACTCCAGGTTTTCTAAATGTTCTTCAACTGTACGTCCGGATACCACAATGTCATCTAAATAGTTCGAGCAACACGGTACAGAAACTGTCAGCTGCTCCAAAAAACGCTGAAAAATAGCGGGAGCGGAAGAACTGCCAAAGGGTAGGCGTTGAAATTGGAAAAGGCCCATGTGAGTATTAATAACGAAAAACTTTTTCGACTCGTCATCAAGTGGAATCTGTAAGTATGCCTCTGCTAAATCAATCTTGGAAAAGAAGCGAGACTGTCCTAATTTGTCCATCAGTTCCTCAGGTCTGGGCAGGGGATAAGTGTCGACAATTGTTTGACTGTTCACTGTTGATTTGAAGTCCGCACAGAGACGAAGTTTTCCTGACGGCTTGGGTATAATTACTATAGGCGAGGCCCACTGACTCGCAGAAACAGGAGAAATCACCCCACTATCTTGCCAACGTTTAAGTTCTTCGGCAACTGTATCACGCAAGGCGATAGGCACTGGTCTAGCTTTACGAAATTTTGGAACTGCAGATTCTTTTAAAGTTACATGTGCCACGAAGTCTTTTGCACAACCTAGTTCCGGCGAAAACAAGTCACTATATTTGTCACACAATGCATTGATTTTATCCTGAGGCACTATTGACGAAATTTGAAGCACATCTCTTTGAATTGATAAACCAAACAAGTCAAAAGCATCTAGTCCAAAAATGTTCTGTGTTGATTTGGCCTGAAGAACTACAAAAGCAACTGTTTTTGTGACACCTTGAAAAGAGGCGGGCAGGCTACACGTTCCTAGCACGGGAATATTTTGACCTGTATAAGCTGTTAACACTTGCTGTGACGGCGACAATTTTGGCGAACCCAGAAGTTCATAAGTATCTTTATTTATTAATGTGACAGCGGAACCAGTATCAAGCTGAAATTGCACCGTCTTATTTTCTATGGAGAGATTCACAAACAGTTTTTGCTTGCGGCGCTCGACAGGTGCGCGAATGTGGGCAACGTCAGCTACGGTTTGTTTACTGCGCTTGCGCGGGCCGCGTAGTGAAGTAAGCGGCGCAGACTCGGCACGCAGCGGATTAACAACACTGTCACTAGATGGCACTAACGCCGGATCGGCGTCCGCGCAATGCGAGGCTACTACAGAGTCACTAACTACTGCACCACACTTTTGAGTAGCTACTTGATGTCTACTGTCACTAGCTACACAGTACTGGGCACTATTACAAGGAGCAGTTGCAGAAGGCACTATTTTCACTACAGGAATGCACTGTTCATAGTCATTTTGCTTGTCCCGAACCCTTTTCCGTTGCACAGAATTACGCGCTCGTCGGCGCTTGCTACGTGGTGCACTATATAGTTTTGCCATAGGTGCAGAACTACTTTCTTGCAATTGAGATCCAAGGAAAGCACTGTTCAATTCCACAGCCCGTATAACATTTACAGAACGAACTGTTCTCGCACTCTGCGAAGCACTGTTTCTAACGGTACCGTTCTTTGAGTTTTTAATTTGCATAAACACAGACTGTACATGTCCTGATATGCCACATTGATAACAGGTTGCGTTGCGACTTGGGCACTGTGCACGTTTGTGGCGAGATACACACTGGGGGCAAGACTTACGAAAATTTTTCTGAAATGGCCGTTGGCGCCCGTTATTCAAATTACTGTTTCTAACACGACGGGGCGACCTTTGCGTCGCACTTTTACACTGGTTACTGTTCACTGTCTGTTCAGCACGGCCTGTACTATTGTAAGAATCACTAGTGCTACACTGAGAACTACGGCTAGGAAAGCGTCCGTTGCGGCGCACTGAATTAACACTGTGGCTTTGCATTTCTACATCTGCTAAGTCAAAAGTATCATGCGCTTCAATAAGCTGCAGTACACTGTCTAATGAGGGGTCAGACTGTTTTATAATTGCTGCCCTAATTCTGGGGTCCTGAATGTTCAGCGTAATCGCATCTCTTAACATCACGTCACTATAAGAAAGTCCACAAGAGCAAGTAAATTTACATTGGCGGGTTAAGCCCTTCAATTCCGTAATCCACTCTTGGTGTGACTGCTGCGGTAATTTTTTAAGTCTGAAAAATCGGTATCGTGCAGCGGCTACAAGAACTTTTCTCTCATAATGAGCATTCAGTGCATCTACAATTTGTTCAAAGTCTACGTCACGAGGAGATGCGAGGGGGAAAAGTTTTTGCAATAGTACGAAGGTCTGGGGGCCCACAATCGATAAGAAAAGGTTCTTCACTCTCTGACCTGTAATTTGATGAGCCGCGACGAGTTCTTGAAACTGTGCGAAATATTCGCTCCATTCTTCCTCACGTTCGTTGTACTGGCGAAATGTAGGAAGCGGTGCAGCGGCAGGTGTGGGCTGATGATGTGACGGCTGTTGTTGTTGGTGAGCAGCCTGTGCCGTCAACTGCGACACGGCCTGCAGTAGTTGAGTGATTTGCGCCGTCTGTACTGAATAATTTCCATTAAGTTTGGGTTCGGGGTAGTGGCCATGCTGACCGATTAGGCGCCGCGTATACAAGTAAATTAGTACAAAACACAAATGCAAGATAAATGAGGAAGCTCTGCAACAAAAAAGTCCACAAACACGTAACAAAATATCTTTCCCCAAAATTGTTATAATAAGGGTGGGTGGGCGGGAGCAATTTTTGCGTGCTCCGACTGCTGCTGTCTGGCTGCTGTAAGCGGGCTGGTCCAAGGTTCTATCACTCCTCGTCGCCACTTTTGCGTCCCAACTTCGTCGCCGCTTTTGTGTCCCAGCCTCGTCGTAGGTGTCGGTGGACGAGTGGAATGAGACCGACACCGAAACAAAAATAGCACGCTGGTGCAGGTACGGAGGGGAGCAGCCAGAAACTATAAACACTCGAGTAAATTAGAAAGAGATATATATTGCACAGAATGTAACAATACTTAACTTTTACATAGTACTGCAGAATGTTGATACATAGTTGTTAGAGGCCTGCCTAGTGCCTGTACGATAGCAAAGTCTTCACTGGTGCCTATCTGATTACGAAGGTCCTAACTGGTTGCTAACTCAGACCCAAGTGAACGATGTCTTTCCATGGTGGCCACAAGCGGGGTTGCAGCAGAGGGCGCTCGTGGCTGTCGTGAGAATGCCGCGCCGTGTGTGCATGGCGGCGCGCGGCGAAAGTAGGTGGCGCGCACTTTGGACTTGTGCGACACCACAGAAACGACTGAGCCATTCGTAATGCAGATGCAAAGAACAACATAACTGAAAGGGAAGTTACTATACACTCTACATGCAGTAAAATATAGGCAATGCGTAATCACAGGTTTCAGTACATAATTTTGCTTTTTCCATTGTCATCGCAGTCCACACTCCGAGATAAAGGTAGTAAACAGGATGGGTTCACTTTGTTCTTTAACTACTAGAGTGAACTTCTAAGGACTTGTATATTGGTCCGTATAGTACCTCTACCTGGTATTTGTGTTTTGAAAGTCATTGCACAAACGGTAGAACGGTAGTCGTACTTTGCCGCGGTACCTGTAGTGGCTTTTCGAGTGTTTAAGTAAGACGGACTGTTTATTGTTCACACGATTGTGGAACGTTTTCTTACCGCTTCAGGTATTATACTCATATGTAGTTCAGTATGCGAGTCAAATACTTTTGCATATCGGCTCGCATTCAGCATCCATCGAAGTACCATATTTTGTAATACTTCTGGCGCTTTTATTATGTGGAACTAGCTGAACCTTGTAGTAAGCTGCCGTATAACACTTTCTACATCTACATCTACATCGATACTCTGCAAATCACATTTAAGTGCCTTGCAGAGGGTTCATTAACCACCTTCATAACTTTTCTCTACCGTTCCATTCTCTAATAGCGCGCGGGAAGAAAGAACACCTAAATCGTTCCGTTTTCGATCTGATTTCTCTTATTTTATTGGGATGGTCATGTCTCCCTAAGTAGGTGGGTGCTAGCAATATATTTTCACATTCAGAACTAAAAGTCGGTGATTGAAACTTCGCAAACAGATCACGCCGCAATGAATAACGTCTTTCTTTTAATGATTTCCACCCCAATTCGTGCAACATTTCCGTGACGCTTTCCCCCCCGTAACGTGATAAAACAAAACGAGCTGCCCTTCTCTGAACCTTCTCAATATCTTCCGTCAGTACCACCTGGTGAGGGTCCCACAAGGGGCAACAGTACTCCAAGAGAGGACGCACAAGTGTGATGTAGGCAGTCTCTTTGGTGGAGCTGGTGCATCGTCTAAGCGTTCTGCCAATGAAACGTAACCTTTGGTTCGCCTTCTCCACAATATTTTCTATGTGTTCTCTCCAGTCAAAGTTGTTCGTAATTGTAACTCCTAGGTATTTGGTAGAATTTACGACCTTAAGGTTTGACTGATTTATCGCGTAATTGAAGTTCAGCGGATTTCTTTTACTGGTCATGTGTATTACTTCACACTTTTCTTTATTTAGTGTCAATTGCCAATTTTCGCACCAAGTAGAAATTTTGTCTAAATCGCTTTGCAGTTGCTTTTGATCCTCTGTTGACTTCACTAACCGATAAACGACAGCATCATCCGCGAACAGTCTAAGGGAGCTATTCAGATTATCTCCTAAATCGTTTATAAACACGAGGAAGAGTAGGGGACCAATAACGCTTCCCTGTGGAACGCCAGATATCACTTCTGTTTTACTCGATGACTTACCGTCAATTACAACGAACTGTGTCCGTTCTGATAGGAAATCGTGAATCCAATCGCACAATTGGGGAGATATTCCATAAGCACGCAATTTCATTAGAAGCCGCTTGTGGGGTACAGTATCAAAAGCCTTCCGGAAATCCAGAAATATGGAATCGATTTGAGATCCCTTGTCGATGGCACTTAACACTTCAAGTGAATAAAGGGCAAGCTGTGTTTCGCAAGAGCGATACTTTCTGAATCCGTGCTGACTATTGGTTAATAGGTCGTTCTCTTCGAGGTAGTACATAATATTCGAACAAAGTATATGTTCCAAAATCCTACTGCAAATCGACGTCAATGAGATAGGCCTGTAATTTTGGGGATCACTCCTATTGCCTTTCTTGAATATTGGAGTAATTTGGGCAACTTTCCAGTCTTTGGGTACGGATCTTTCGCTGAGTGATCGGTTGTAAATTATAGCTAAGTACGGAGCTATTTCATCAGCATACTCTGAGAGGAATCTAGTTGGTATACAATCTGGCCCGGAAGATTTATTTTTGTTTAGTGACTTAAGATTGTAATGTGGCTTTCTAGAGTGGTACATTCGCTATAGTGCTTTCTGAGAACGGTAGAAGCTTCTTCCTCACTGCAGATGGCTTATTCCTGAGTGTTTCTAAACACTTGTTGAAGAAAAGCTATTTATCTAGGGTGCGCCTCAAGTATGACACCGTCGCTACCCAAGTAGGGTCTTGTCCATGGAGCTTGAGGGCCGTTTCTCAGTAAAGTATATATCTGTCGTCTTTGCTGGGTTTAATTGAACTTCATTTCTTTTTCACCACACAGTAATAACCTTCGACCATAGGTACCAACAAACCGGACAAACAGGAGAGAGGCTATATACATGGCGTGTTTCAAACATAGGGTAACGTGTCTGTTGGCAAACATTAGCTAGATATAATAAAAAACTGCAAAATTTTGAAGAATTTCCATCATTTTAAACTAATAATGCTTTCACTTGAAATTTAATGTTACTTCGTTTTACTAAACGCTCTGTATATTCCTAGGCAAAGCTGTACACTATCACGTGTCTGTTGGCAAAACAAAGGCTTATCTGTAGAGATGTTAGTGTCAAGAAAACGATGCAAGTATCTATGGTCGAAAGTAACAACAAAGAAATTGTTTTTGCAGGAGTCATATGTTGGTACGGATACGTCTTCCGCTAGGGAGAAAGGCTGTATCCTCAGCAAATTGAGTTATATGAAATACTAGACGCCTTAGGGATGTCTGAATCTGCCACTCATGTATCAGACTATCAGACGTTTTTCCTTCAACATTGGTCTGCATGGAATAATTTCCGTTTTGATGATGAGCTTAGGGTGAGAGTGATAAGCCTTTAGAGTAGTAAAGTCTACTGATTTGTAACTTCAAAGATAAATTGAACTTTTTGTTCTAATTTAAAAATTATTCCATACACCATTTACCATGGGTAACATCGTAAACTGGATTAAACATATTCATCAAACAATCAAGGTAAACGGTCACAATCATTAATTTTTTTTATTTACATCTTAGTTTTCTTAGATTCTGATTATTCGGTTCTGACGCCCAACTGACATCGTGAAGTTGTACACGGAAACAGTCAGAAACGACTATGACTTATTCTCTCCCCAGGAAATTTTGAAGGGAAGTCTAACTGTCCTCTATGCAGCTACTAATCGTCGTACCTGACTACAAAGATGGCAGTAAGACTATGGTTACTGCAGTCGACGATATTAGGTGTACAGATCAAAAGGCTTGTAATTTTTCTCTATTATATTCGAATACTCTCTAACAATTAATTGTTTCACCCTCACTCGATGAATCAATTAAGTTAGATAGGTTCTACATCTACATACATACTCCGCAATCCACCGTAAGTTGCGTGGCAGAGGGTACACTGTACCACTACTAGGCATTTCCTTTCCTATTCCACTCCCAAATGAACGAGGATAAAAGAATACCTATATGCCTCCGTACGATCCTTGTCTTTGTGATCATTACGCGAAATGTAAGTAGGCGGCAGCAAGATCATACTACTCTCAGCTTGAAATTCCTGCCCTCTAAATTTCCTCAACAGAAACACAGGAAACGAACGTCGTCTTTCTTCCAACGATCCCTAATTAAGGTCCCGAAGCATTTCGGTGACACACGCGCATTGGTCGAACCCACCAGTAATAAACATAGCTGGTCGGCCTTGAACTGCTTCTATGTATTTTTTTCAACAGATCTGCAGCGGATTCCAAACACTTGAGCAACACTCACGACGAGGTCGTATAAGCGTTTTATACACGGTCTCCTTTACGGATGAAGTACATCTTCCCAAAATTCTCCCAATAAACCGAAGTAGGCTGTACTTACAAGTTCGTTCCATTTCATTTCGCTCTGCACTGTTACGCCTAGATATTTGAACGACGCGACTGCATCAAGAAACTCACTACTAATGCTGTATTCGAAAATTATGGGATTGTTTTTCCTACTCATGGCCATCCCCTTATATTTTTCTATGTTGAGAACTGCCATCCTTCGCACCAACTAGAAATTTTGTCTACGTCATCGTGTATGCTATTACAGTGAGTTAAAGATGAGACCCTCCCATACACCACAGCATCATCAGCAAACAACCGCAAACTAGAACTTACTCTGTCCATCAGATCAGTCATATAGATAGAGAATAATAGCGGTCCTATCACACTCCCCTGGGGCACGCCTGACGATACACTCGTCTCTATTGAACACTCGCCGTCGAACAATGTACTGCGTTCCACTACTTAAGAAGTCTTCCAGCCAGTCACAAATCTGTGAATCTAGCCCATATGCTCATAAATGTTCAAATGTTTGTAAAGCTTAGGGGACGTAACTGCGGGGTCATCAGTCCCTAAACTTACAAACTACTTAGGAACTACCTTATACTAAAGACGATACAAACATCCATGCCCGAGGGGGAGGGGGGGATTCGAACCCCCGACCGCAGCGGCCGTGCAGACTGAGACTGGCGCGCCGTAGACCGCTCGGCCACTGAGGCCGGCCATGTGCTCATATCTTCGTTAGTAGCCTGCAGTGTGGAACAGCGTCACACGGCTTTTTGAAATCGAGAGAAACACAATCTGCCTGTTGCCCTTCATCCTGGCTCGCAAGATGTCATGTGAAAAAAGGTCAATATGAGTTTCAGACGAACGACGTTTCCTAAACCCGTGCTGATTCAATGACGACAGTGACACAGAAGAGTGCAGAAATTTCGGCTATGGTAAGTAATAGCAAGTCAACAGCAAACATGTGAGACAGCTGAAGAATTAACTTCTAATCTAGACGTCTTAAGTCAAATTTAAAAACAAACTCCCAACTAAAGCAACAAAATAAAAAATAAACATCGGTTACATTTACTCTTGTAGCTACACTATTCTGAGTAATTTAGTCAATTACATTTTTCATGTACATCTGTACAGCTTGATTTCAGTGAGTCAGTCGAACTGATAAAACCTGAATAATGGTAGCGCTCGTATGACAGTAATATATGGTAGTGCTGAGATATAATTTCTGAAGCGTAAGATAAAAGAAAAATGTGAATACAAAAAATATAAAGACCAGCAGAATATTCTCTCTGGCTGTAACGGTTTGGGATTTATGAGAGTAGCAATGGGCGGGCAAGCGGACTAGCGATGGCAAAAGGTGGGGGAGGGGAGGAGGAGGGATGAGGGGCAGACGGGATTACGCCATCTGCGGCGACGCACTCCAACAATAACCGATCGATGATGGATGAGCGGCCGCATCCTCCCCAGATTCCTGTGTAATTGGATTTCCGGCCCGCTATTGTTTAGATCCATCTGCCCCTGCTGCCAACCTGCGTGCTGGGTCCGGAGCAGCGGTCTTCCGCTTTCTACTTGTCTCGCTAACCCACATACCCGCAACACGCCTCATGCAATAAGCTCACTCAGCATGGACAAGACACGCCTTGCGGCAAAAATGTTACTTATAAAACTTTGAAGTCAAACGTAGCAGATAGCTATATATGTGAATTATGATGGCCATACAAAAATTTAATAGCAATGCAGTGATATTTCGGTTTTTTGGTCTACACTACTTTACAATGACAAGACGATGTTAAAATATGTTATGAAGAGCTGTTACAATGCTTAAACGTTATATTTCAAATTTCTGCATAATGCTCTAAACAGATTAGGACGGACATATACGGAGTGGTTCATCTAATCTGTCCACCTTACATATTTCCGAAATCGTTTTATACATCGTAATTTTGTTTTCACACAAATGAGTTATAAGAAGGTCCTCTCTAAAAGACTTGTCGTTTCTTGTCATAGCTATAATGATCACATAGATATCGGTATGCTGCGGTGGAGTAGCAGAGCGGAGCTGCGGAGCGCGCGGTTGCTCGCCGTCGGAGGTTCGAGTCCTCCCTCGGGCCTGGGTGTATGTCTTTGTCCTTAGGTTAGTTTACCCTAGTTTAAGTAGTTTGTAAGCCAGGGACTGATGACCACGCAGTTTGGTCCGATATATTTACACACAATTGACAAACATTAGAAAACAGGTGTTTTTTTTTTTCTTTTTTTTTTTCAGATGGAAATATAGCAATTCCTGCTGCTACTATCGTAGATCTCAAGAAGACCACATCAACGGTGATTCGTCCATCAAAATCCTATAAGTATTTTCCGAGAAAATACAATATATAGAACCCAGTATTTATCTGTTTTGAACATCAAGCCGATTGCTCAAATATTCAAATGTCTGTTAAGCTTATGGGACTTAACTATGGGGTCATCAGTCCCTAAACTTACAAACTAATTATCAACTACCTTATATTAAGGACGGCACAAATATCCATGCCCGAGGGGGATTCGAAACCCCGACCGTAGTGACCGTGCAGACGGTGACTGGAGCGCCTCAGTCCCCTCGGCCACCGCGGCCGGCAAGCCGATTGCTATCTTATGTGGATATCTGTCTTATCATACCGAAATAAGGAAATGAGTGGCGTCAGATAAGGAGGAAAAGTGTAGCACCAGCGCGATACCAGTATAAATGTGCCAGTGATGATAAGGAGCTACTACTTCGTGTACTTTGTAACGTGACAGTTTCGTCGGGACTCTTGAAATCTGCAGTTCCGTGGTAAATCGCGCTGGTGCGCGGAATGGTGATGTGTTTTGACAGCTACGAGTCGCCGTAGTTCAGGCGTTAGTCAATAGATAACGGCATCTTTCAGCTGTCAAACGATCATCTGCTAGCTCGCTTTGTGTACAGACATGTGACTGGAAAATCCAGGCCGTGATGAGACTCAATGGCGATCTGCGGGAGAAGCCCTGTGTAGCCTTGGAAAAATATACAATAAACCACTCAAAATTTATAACTATTGATCTATATATGATACAATGGAGCGTGTAGTATCATTTTAAAGACAAAGAATAGGCGGATGCGCTGATAAAAACACTCCTCCTGTCATTTTAACAGTTTCTGAGTTACAGTAAATCCAAATTCATCATAAAGTAACAATTTTGTAAACGATATATCTTGAAAACTGCTAAACCATTTATTACGTACAAGGTGAAAAATGATAGATCTATGTGAGTACTATTAAGATGTACATTCAGTTTATTTTTTCCAAATTCAATAAATTTGAATTAGAAGCCAGTAACATCGTTTCCAGGTATAAAATTTGGATTTTCAATAAATAAACAATAATAAGCGGCAGTAGGGTAAACTAAACAAGTAAATAGTTAATGAAACCACAGGATCAAAAATTCAGTGAATAATCTATGTTTAAAAAAATGAAAAAGCCAACGTAGAAAAGTTTAATTTTTTGATAATGAATAAAATACGATATTTAAAATGTTTCTGATGCCATATTCTGTTTCAGCGGAAAATTTCTGTTAAATACTATCATCACGTATATTTATTTCCTTTTTATTTTAAGTAAAATAGGTAATTATGTAAAAATAAGATGCTCATTTGACTTCAGAGTAAGCCAGCGAGGGTACTTAAGGCAGCCATTTCGTCTTGTTAGGGTCTGTTGGTTTCACATACAAGACGTCTTGTTATGCTAGGCGACTGTGGAGTCACTTGAGGACTTGTAAAATTTCAGCGAAATGCCGTAGTGTGAAGCATAGAAATATTTGTTCTATGATGCTTCGAGAACTTTGATTTTATTCTGCGTCTGCCTTCAGTGGTGCTTTGTGGACTCTGTATTCTGTGACAGTGGCACAGAGTCTCTCAGGATTTTTGCTAGACTTTAATTTTTATTTAGCGGCTGTGAGACTTCGAAACCATTCAGTCAAGTATCAATTTTTTGTTGTGGCAGCCTTAAGGAACTCGGAATTGCTCTGAAGTCAGGTGAAAGAAAAAGTCACGACGGATATTAGGTGGAATAAACATCAATTTAGTTAAAAGTGAATGTGTCATTTTTGTACTTTTCGTTTTTGTCTGCTTTTATTTAAAGCTAAATATTTTGGGGACATTGCAGCAGGTGTGACTGAACCATAGACACGACACAGCCAATAATAAAATAGGCCCTACGGCAGCACTTCACGGAGCCCCAAGAACAAAACAGGCTATGAATGGGTGATCTGTGATTTTTTTTTTTTTTTTTCATGGAGCGCGTTGATGCTTGCCGTCGGAGGTTCGAGTCCTCCCTGGGGCTTGGGTATGTGTGTGTTGGCCTTAGGTCAGTTTACTTTAAGTAGTTTGTAAGCCACGGACTGATGACCACGCGCCGGCCGCGGTGGCCGAGGGGACTGAGGCGCTTCAGTCACGGTCTGCACGGCCACTACGGTCGGGGATTCGAATCCTCCCTCGGGCATGGATATTTGTGCCCTCCTAGTTCGTAAGTAGTTCATAAGTAGTTTGTAAGTTTAGGGACTGATGACCCCGTAGTTAAGTCCCATAAGCTATACAAACAATTGAACATTTGATGACCACGCAGTTTGGTCCGATAGACTTACAAACATTTGATTTGTTAAATGTAAACAACGTTTGTAGGGAAATGGTGAAAGCATTTAATTCTGCGATATTTTGGAAGGGAAATTGTATTTTAAAGATGAGGCCTTAGGATGAGCGGGATGATACAATTTTTGGAGCAGGTAGAGCACGCTTTCGAACGCTTGGGAGGGGACTCATAACTTGGACGTGGGGGTGAAAGGTTGTGACTCTGGGCGGTCTGAAGCCGCGATACGAACTTGTGATTTGAAGAGATAAGCATGTGTGAACTTAGAAGATTTACGGGACTGTGACTGTAAAACTTAGTGTATGGTTGAAAAATGAAAAAAACTATGGACTCGTAGTAGGGCTGTGGAAATGTGATAATTCAGCAGGCGTGTGCTCGTGTGATAAATTGTGTTTTATAACAAATACTGTAATTAATCGCGGATTAATTTGGAAATGCAATGTTCGGTGGACTTCATTAATTTACGAGTTATGAAATCAAATGTTTGTTAAGCTTATGGGACTTAACTACGGGGTCATCAGTCCCTAAACTTACAAACTACTTATGAACTACTTACGGACTAGGACGGCACAAATATCCATGCCCGAGGGGGGATTCGAACCCCCGACCGTAGTGGCCGTGCTGAATGTGACTGGAGCGCCTCAGTCACCTCGGCCACCGCGGCCGGTCACGAGTTATGATTTGGAACTTTTACTCTCAAGTGCGTGTGATACTTATTGTGGCTCTCATGAACAATAGTCGGGGAAATATTGTTATTTACCGATGTATAAAGTAGGACCACCTCGACATTTTCGTGTCCAAAAGAAGTAATGAACACCATTTATAAAAAATTACTTCTTGTATTACTCTCTTCTAAATATAATCTTAGAATCCATTTTGTTGCTTATTCAGAGCTTTAATTTATGTTTGTTTAAATACATTTTTCGTGTCATCATATGCAGATTGATAGACTGGCTAAACTACAGATTAAATACTGATATTGTTTAAACAGTTTGGGTAGCTGTTTAGGGCATAGAAGCTGACATACATAACTCAACCCTATGAACAGAGACAACGAGCAATAAACCTTTTACTACCCTGAGTTATGTATTGCCAAATTCTTATTGGTGAATACCGATAGGAAGACCGCACATTGGTTTTAGAAATATGCAGTACAGGACGACTTTATCACACATTATTTGACGATTTTCCACGAGATGATTTCTATTCTTATGCCGAAAAAATCATTTCAAGAACTTTTGGATGGAATCGGCAACATGATTCTAAGACAGACGATTCCGCCGGTACAGAGAATAGCTTTCACACTGGGATTAGTAAAATATCAATGTTGATATAGCTTAACTATTCATAAGGTATAAAGAAAATAATCAAGGTAATTTAATATGCATTTTGAAATGTACCGGCGCGCAGAACCTGTCACTCATTGCGAAGGAGTATGGTTACTGAACGGTCGGCACCAGCTGCAGAACCACCCGCGAACACGCTGCATAAGGAACACATATTGGAGCTGCAAAGCGGCCGCCCCGTGTGAACATACCAGAAACCAGTCACACAGTCGAACCACCAACACAGAGTTTAAATCCAGCGAAGACACGCCTCGACGTTTTTACCACATTCCACTCGCTGCGCGTGGAAACTACTGTCGCACACTTACTGCCATAACAGCTGGCTCACGTATAATGTGGAGCGCTTCTTTCCACGTTGTCACCTCAGTACGGACAAACGGGTGAGAAGGGAACCCAGATGGAAGAGTGTAACGTAGCACTGTTTGACTGTTTAATGCTATACCAGAGGCACATATTGTTCCACGAAAAGGACAAACTAACTCCAATGAATTAGTGTTATAAGAAATGTTCAAATGTTTGTAAATCTATCGGACCAAACTGCGTGGTCATCAGTCCGTAGCTTACAAACTACTTAATCCTAGGTAAACTAACCTAAGGACAACACACACACCCATGCCCCAGGGAGGACTCGAACCTCCACGGCGAGCAACCGCGCGCTCCGCAGCGAGATGCTTTAGACCGCTCGCCTACTCCACCGCGGAATTTCGTAATAAATTACTTTTTATTGCACATAAAACTTTTATTACTTTCTACTGCACATATAAACTTGTTTTTCTATTTTCGAATCTCCTAGTTTTCAGAATATAATTTTTCTGTAAAATACGATTTCAAAATATTTAAAAGTGATTCGAGACTTAAAGACAAACACATCAGTTAAAATGATTTGTTTCCCTATCTCTCAAATAGGAGACATGCAAAAAGGGCAGCATTCTCTGTGACTCGACTGAAAGTGTTGAATCTATCGCAAACGACTTCTACATATATTGTACATTATAGCTTAATGCAGTGAAAAAACCTCACGAACACGCAGAGAGTGGGAGGGAGGGGGGTCATAATCAATCGCAAACACAGTGTTACCCACACCAATGTATGAACTCCCTCGATAGTAGCTCTATGCAGATAAAGTACACTGTCAAATGCGTGTCTATGGAACGTGGCGTGAAACACACAAACATTTTGGTCAGAATTAAAATGTAGACGTTACCTGACATCGCAGGTTGTGAAGACGATCTGATAGATCATTGATCTTCGAAGATGAAACGCCAAGATCGCAAAATCTTATTTATTGATTCACGACTTGTTTCAGTGGGTCATATCAGATTATACTAGTTGGTCATCTTATTTAAAAAAAATGGAGATTAAATATAAGATAACAATTGCTCGAAATATAAAAATACAAAAGTTAAATCATTACATCAGATCAGATTTTACAAGTTGGTCATCTAATTTTTTTAAATTGGAGATTAAATATTACGTGCAAGATAAAAATTGGTCTAAATATAAAAATACAGAAGTTAATACATCACAGCTTGTATCTTACAAGCAAGTCCGATGTAGCAAAACCTGATTATTTTCGTTGCACTGCAGGGCGTGTCGTGGTAATGGTTCTTTCTTAGTAAGCGTGTATGAACTGAGCTCGTGAACTCCACAGGTGATGTTTATGACTAATCAGGTGAGCCTTCTCAGTAGGATGATGGTGGGAACTTGCTTGTAGGTACCTATCCTTATCGGTAGGTTTTCTCTATACCTACTGAATCGCCAAATTTTCCTTCTAGCTCCCGGTAAACTACATCAAGAAAGTTCAGCATCCCGTTCGTTTCTATCACATAGTGAATAACGTGTTAGTGGAAATTCTGGAACTCCTCTTTCCCATGTGATCTCATGAAACACTTTTTCAGCCGTCACATGAATAAATTTGACAATCTGGGACAGAAAACGACGGTCAGTGGACAAGCACTGGACACGCATTGAACGGTGGTCAGTATCTCTTGCCATGCCTTAAGTTTCGTCTCCATGCAAATCATGTCCAAGAACCCAAATTCTTCAATCACAACTTGTCGAGTACTTAATGAAGACGTAGTAGACTCCGTCGACTCCTAGAAGCAAAGGCAAAGAAGAAATGACACGAAACACAAAAGCTGTAAACTTTTGTGCATTTTAGTCGTAAATAGGATGGAATGTAGTAACGCGGGACAAATTTGTATCCTTAAGCCGGCTTGTTTAAACGCAGGTGTCCTAAATCAAATTATTCAGTGGAGCATTATGTCATTTTTTATATTTGAACGCTCTTACGAGAACAACATGCGTACAGGATGTGGGAAATAAAAATGGCTTAAAGAACAAACTTCTGATGTTGAAATTGATCACGATTCAACTCTTGGCACTATTGGGCCCTCATCAACAAGATGCTGATGGGGAATCGAAGCTGGTATGGAGGTATAAAGTCACCCGAAATGTTCTGTTCTGCTTCAGTTCTTGCAGATGATGACAGTTGTTGCGATACCCAGTAGACCTGAGTGTTACCCATACCATCTTATACTGAAGGATGAGGTGACCAGTTGACGACTGCGATTACACTTACCTCTGCTATAAAATTGTTCGGGCGTGAAGACTGTGAATTTTTTTCAAAGTTTGGCCCTCTGTTTGGGCAGTTGTTCCATTCTGTTAACAGTAACTGTAGGTCCCTAGCCACAAAAGGTTCCAAAATCGTGTCAATTCGTCTAATACACTTATTTGCCCACTCTTCATTATGACATTTGAAATATGTTCAAATGTTTGTAAAAATATTGGATCAAACTGACACTTACATACACTAAGGAAAACACACACTCTCGTACTATCACTGGCCCGAAGCTGGCCGTGGTGGCCGGGGGACTGAGGCGCTCCAGTCACGGTCTGCACGGCCACTACGGTCGGGGGTTCGAATCCCCCCCCCCCCCCTCGGGCATGGATACTTGTGCCGTCCTTAGGATTAGCTAGTTCATAAGTAGTTTGTAAGTTCAGGGACTGATGACCCCGTAGTTAAGTCCCATAGGCTATACAAACGTTTGAACAAACATTTTTTTAGCCCTAAAAGAAAACCAGTCCGTAGCATGCCGCCTTTGACCACGCCGCCATTCCTTGCAGCTATGTTGATGCCGTTCTCTCACAGGACGCACGTGGAGAACTGGTGACGTCACAGTTTGGAAGTGTACTTTCCACTACCCTTTGAAACGTGGTACGAAGGATCTGGTATGTTAGATCCACGCTTCGTGGAGTGGTACGTGGCCAATGAGATGGGACTTGGCTTTCACGTGACAAGCTGATCTTTTGAGTCGCTATATTGAAAACAGAACGTATTTCGTGCCTTCCTTGAATGTACGTACAATGTATGAATAAAATCTTATTTAAACAGTCAGAAAATTGGAGAAGGGACTGATGTTACAACGTGGAATTCTACCTTCCATTACCCTGCGAAGCGTGGAACTGAGGATCTGGCACGTTAGATTTACGCTTCGTGGAGTCGAACGTGGCCAATGACATGCGATTTGTCTTGCACGTCACAAGCAGATCTTTTGAGTCGCCATATTGCCAACTGCGTATATCGTGCATTCGTTTTGTGTAGCGTCCGATGAATGAATGTAATCTTTTTAAAGAGTCAGAAAACAGAGGCACTTTTGAAAGGGCGTCATTCTAATTTTGATTTGTTACAATAAATTACTGTAAAAACATGTTGATAGCTTTAAAGTTTATCGCGTTTAACGTTGATAGTGTTATAATTAGTATACCGTGAAAGAATATCGTTCCTAGGCTACGGTACAACGCCATTCAATCAAAGAAGCGTCTCTGTGATGTTATGTCATAGCTAATTTCATTGTAGCATGTTTTATCTGTGGATGGTAACATACAGCGGTAGTGAAGATCTCTCGGGCGTGCAACCAGATAGATTGATCGTTCCACAACAATCAATCTATCCGGCTGCACGCCCGAGAGATCTTCACTCGGCATATTCCCCGGGAAAACCTACGAACACATACAGCGGTAGGCTTTCACAGCATGCACAGATAGCGTACTTGGTAGTGTCACAGGTTTCAGTGCGGATATTGCTAGTATTACGGCTTCACATCCGAATGCTGCTTCCTTGATGTTTCTAGTTTCTAGTTAATATAATATCGGTTTCTTTCTACTTTTTTAAGACTACGAATTAACGCGCTCTTTAGCGTCACGAACTGTTGTGGAAAACTTACCAGCTTTGCATCTACACTCACCCAGATATATTTCTTTAACGATTTGGTTTAATTGAGGTTTATGGAACTCTTTTTGCTAACTTAATAGAACTCTAACATCCAGTATTCGACGTAATTTATTACAAACAAGAACGATATCTGTCCGAGAGTATTTGTTGAGTTTTTCATGCTAGGACATAGGAATCAATAAATTTCAGAACAGTATGTCACTCAGTATTCCCCACGGTGTTGGAATCCTGTTCATTACAGAATAGTTAGTTTCACAGTGCAAAGAGAATATGGTTAGCGTTGGTTACGGAAACTGATACAGTAAAAGAGGAACAGTATTTACTTACAACAATAACAGTAAAAATTATCACAATGAACATTATCGGGCTGAGGCTATGTCCCTTGTCTATGAACAAGTTAAATGCATCGGGCAGAATCTATTAACTCCAAAGGAATGCCTAAGTACATTTTCGACTATCCAGAACATGTACAATGTAAAGACAGGAGGAGCTGGTGCAGAAGATGTATTGCAGCGTTGATAGTTTTATTTATTTATTTTATTTATTTTTTGCCAAAAGTGATTCGGTCCTATATTTTGTTATCATTATGTTGCTTTTAGATGTATGTATTTATGTTCTTGAAAAAAAATATTTACGAAAGTGTATCGCATGCCAGGTGCAAGCAAACGTACAGTTGTACATGTGAAATAAAACAGCTAAAGTATTAAGGTTTCTCTTTCGACGATCGCCAACAGAGATAACGTGTAGTTTTACGCACATCTATCTTTATAAACACATTGATCTACGAGCCAGCCCGCAACGGGCGTTAGAGAGCGCTTTGGTCGCAAATCACGATGAGCAGCACGTTCCGTAGGATGTAGCGGGTCGTTCCGGAGCGCGCAAAAGCTAGAAAGACCGCACGTCTGGCGTCCATCATGTAGAACTATAAGTCCCGTGTGATGACGGCTTTATCAGGAGAACTTCTAGAAGGCAGAAAGGTTCCCTGTTATACATCCATAAAAAATGCAATTTTTGTGAAATAACTAAGGAAAAAAGTAATATGTAATCAAATTGCCTAGCAAACGGTGAGTGATAATTTGGGTGGCCCAGAACAGTTTCCATGCATAAAAGATGGATTGGTATGGGGGTCTGAAATGTGGAGTTGGAATCCCGGACACGATGATTCAGACGGAGTGGGAGCGGCGGTCGCGTAAGACAAGCCGCGGCAGAATAGCTGTGCGCACTGAGGCGCTCTGCTGCGGTCGGGGGTTCGACTCCTCCGTCGGGCATGGGTATTTGTGCTGTCCCTAGCATAAATTACTTTCAAGTTACTGTAAGTAGATGCCGCGGCGGAGTGGCCAAGCACATAGGAGGTGCTATGCTCCGATGCGCGAGGCCGTTCCCCGTCGGAGGTTCGAATCCCCCCTCGGGCAAGGATGTTTGTACTGTCTTTAGTATAAGGTAGTTCATAAGTAGTTTGTAAGTTTAGGGACTGATGACACCGCAGTTAACTTCCATAAGCTTTACAAACATTTGATTTGTAAGTAGTTTTATACGTCTTTGTTTTACACCTTGAATGTTTTTAAAACACCGTATGCATGTTTTAATTATCCTACTATATTTTTATGCGTATATCACACACAGTTTTATAATTTTTTATGTCTGGATATACTCAAGAACCCCACTTTTAGGAAAAAAAATTTATAACAAACAATTGTGCGGTATAAGACCCTAGGTTATTAGAGCTCAAGCCATCCCCTCCATTACCTCCTCCCCCCCCCTCCACCTACTCTTTCCCTCCCCCTCACCACCTGCAACCAAATTATAAGTGCCTACATCAAACTGTAAAACTCAGTACCAATTAGTACCCAGCCAGACGAGTTGCAGACGCAACTATAATGTAAAGAAAAATCTCTCTATTTATGTATAAATTAACTATTGTTCAATTAACCCTTAGTAAGTTTATCAAATTGTACATTTCTAGTTTACTTTTGTTTTTTAGATCTGAAGATGTCCAAGTGATCGAAACATGTAATTAAACAATTATATTGCAACTGTTGACGGAAATGAACACATTTAAAATAACACAGTGCAGTTGCGGACACTCTCCAGTCGATCATGTCGACTGTAATAAAAATCGTGCCTCGTCAGGCAGTGCTGTTTTAGTTTACTGAATTTGAATATAAAATTAATGAAAAATCGTTGCAAAAATAATTTCAACAGGGACTGTTTATATCAGGACATCATTACGAAATATGCAATAGTCAAAATTAGAAATAAAAAAGCAACAGCACGTGTAATAAAGAGGAAATGCTAAATCATGTTGATAAAAGCAGAAATTAGGGAAGCGTACAAGAACAAAGATGTATTAAATGACGAGTTATACTCATTGCACTTACAAATAGCTAAAATATTGTCCTCTATTCAGTTTGACAACTTACGCACATTTATTGACGATAGAGTAGACACTGAGAGGGCAAAAATAATTGCAAGACATCAAAAGAATATGTCACATCTGACAAGAGGGAAGAAAGGAGAAAACAGTAATGTGCCTAAGATACATGAATTCTCTGATAAACTTGTAAATCTTACAGATATCCCTCTCACAGGTGAAGAAATATCTCTTTTGTCAAAAGGTTTGAACTATAATCCAAAACCAACGCTAGGACAGGAAGATGTAAAGAGAATCATAGCAGAGGTCAAAGGCGCAAGTGATATTGCAAAGCTCTCCACACATGAACAGAATACCATTGCAGTGAAGGTCACCATCGCGTTAAAAGCACAAATTCAGCCAGAAAGTAACCTCAATAATGAAAACAAGATCATAGACGATTCAAATAAAAAGTTAAAGAGGCACAAAGCACTAATCACACGGGCAGATAAAGGCAGCACTGTAGTTCTTGTCAGCGACGACGAGTATGTAACTAAAACTGAAAAATTATTCTCGGATAACGGGATTAAAGAAATAGCTATAGATCCAACAAAATAGTTTCATGCACAAATAAAACGAAAAATCCAAAATTCTGATTTTCTCTTTTCAGATAGAGAGAAAAAGCAATATACAGTCATGACTCCGCAAATATCAGACGCCCGCGCACAGATATAGCTGCACAAAAAAGACAAATCCATCAGTCTGATATGTAACACAAGACAAAGTCCTAACGCTCCATCAAATGCCACTTTAGCACAAAGGGTGAGAACGCTATACACATTTCATGAAATGCATAGTCTAAAAAATACGTACGAATTTGCGGAGAAAGTGAAGGACACAGTCATCCCAGCTGATTCCATATTAGCATCCCAAGATGTAGTGAATTTATATACTAACGTGCCTGTCGGTGAAACAATAGATATAATCAAACGTAATCTTATAAGACACCAAAAAATGGCTACAGGAGAAATAGTTTACTTTATAGAACTCCTAGAACTAACGCTCTCCTATAACTTTTTCACATTCAACGGCAAGATATATCACCAGCCTGAAGGACTTGCCATGGGAAACTCCCTAGCAGGCATTATGGCCGAGATCTTCCTTAATCATTTAGAGAACCAATTTTTCACCAATAATCCTACGATAGCCAACAAAATTCTCTGTTATTACCGTTATGTAGATGATGCCATTTTATTGGTCAAAGGAAACCAAAATGATGTTAATGACATTGCGCAAAAATGAGTGTTATTCATTCAAAAACCAAGTTCACTGTCGAGTACGAAAATAATGGATCCATTAATTACCTCGACATTACAGTTGCAAGAAAAGCGGGTAGACATCGTTTTGGTGTATATAGGAAACCTACTTGTGCAGACTTTATCATGAATTGAAAATCTTGTCATCCGAAAAGAGTAAAGGTGGCATATTTTCGTTCAATGGCTAACAGATTATTGAAACTGCCATTAAGCGAACATGAGAAGATGAAATAAATTGCCATCATAAAGCAAGTTGCAGTAAGCAACGGTTACCCGGCTTCAACAATAACTAAGCTGCTGCAAAAAATTAACAAACAACAACAACGTAAAAACAATGACAGTTCTATGAAAAGTGACGTAGAAGAAAAGATAATCATCTACATGCCCTCCTCCCCCCCTCCCACCTACTCTTTCCCTCTCCGTCACCACCTGCAACCAAATTATAAGTGCCTAACTGTAAAACTCAGTAACAATTAGTACTCAGCCAGACGAGTTGGGGACGCAACTATAATGTAAAGAAAAATCTCTCTATTTATGTATAAATTAACTATTGTTCTATTAACCCTTAGTAAGTTTATCAAATTGTACATTTCTATTTTACTTTTGTTTTTTAGATCTGAAAATGATCCAAGTGATCGAAACATGTAATTAAACATTTATATTGCAACTGTTGACGGAAATAAACACATTTAAAATTGTTTGCAAGTCTAGGGACTGATGACCAACTTAGTTAAGTCCCTTAGATTTACAAACATTTTGACATTTTGAACGAAAGACAATTTCCCACGAAAATGTTCATTACCAGTGGGTGTTGGGGGAGACGGAATGGGAATCGGGAAATCCATGGTTCATACTCCAGAATCCCAGACATAATATTCCCGGTTGGCTCAGTGGGACAAGAAGTCATGTCTTTGTTTATAGGACTTTCAGAATTGATCGTAGTGACAGAAAAAATTATTTGTAAATATTGCATATCAATTTCCGTTAATGGTCGACCATCATCAGTGCAGTATTCAGTTCACGATAATTTACAGTTTATTTCCGTAACAATCATTCCCACTTCCACCTCTCATTATACGCTTCTTGACCTGTTGGCTGGTTTAGAGACACTGAGGTCTACTAAAACGGCGTGTAATTCCTAATAATATTTCGTCGAGAACGTTAAGAGAAACACCGAATTTGGCAGCCATACTAGGTCTGGACGAACGTAAAATGTCTCACAAAGTATCTCCAGTTGTGCAGTGTAAACACGCGCATTAGTGACGAGTCACTGCCCCCGCTGAGCATCACTCGCCGACAGCGCCTGCTCATAAGCGAGGTAAACGTATCGCGATGCCTTCGCAATTAATTACTGTCTCGTTGCAAAGGAAGGCCCCCACTTTCGAGTCTCGCCATCCGTGAAAGAAAGCCTTTTAAGCGAGCCGAGCGTGTGGTTGTTTTTAACGAGGCAGCGCGCCGCCATGACGCGCCGCGGCCTCTTTGGCCGCAAACTGCACCCCCTGCCCACCCCCTGCCACCCTGGGCAGTCATTTTTCGCTAATTAGGCGCACCCCACACTCCCCCTAATGAAACGCCCCGCCGCGGTCGCGCTTGCCTCTGACAGTTTATCGATACACCACCCTGTTTGCCAACAGCGACCGCTTTCGAGGAAGGAAACGGTCCCGACAGAGATGGGCGAAAAATTAAATCGGGATTACAACCCTCTTCGACGCTCTTGCGGTTGATATACTACCCATCTGATGAGTTGAAGAGTCATTACGGCTGAGCAGTGTCCTAGCTGTTATTTGTGCATATCTAGATCTATCTACATCCATACTCCGCAAGCGACCCGATGGTGTGTGGCGGAGGTTACCTTGAGTACCACTATCGGTTCTCCTTCCTATTCCAGTCACGTTCGCGGAAAGAAAGATTGTCGGTATGCGGTATGCCTCTGTGTGGGCTCAAATCTCTCTTATTTTATCTTCATGATCTCTTCGCGAGATATACGTCGGAAGGAAAAATATACTGCTAGACTCCTCGGTAAAGGTATGTTCTCGAAACTTCGACAAAAGCCCGTACCGAGCCACAGACCGTCCCTCCTGCAGAGTCTTCTACTGGAGTTTATCGATCATCTCCGTAAAGCTTTATGGATTACCAAATGATCCTGTAACGAAGCGCACTGCTCTCCGTTGGATCATTTCTACTTCCCCTATCAATCCCACCTGATACGGATCCCACACCGGTGACCAATATTCAAGCTGTGGGCAAATAAATGTACTGTAACCTACTTCCTTTGTTTTCGGACTGCATTTCCTTGGGATTCTTCCAATGAATCTAAGTCTGACATCTTACCGACGATTGATTTTGTATGGTCGTTCCAGTTTACCCCCAGATAATTTATGGAATTAACTGCTTCCAGTTGCTGACCTGCTATAGTGTAGCTAATGATACAGAATCTTTCTTTCTATGCATTCTAGCACATTACAATTGCCTACATTGAGATTCAATTGCCATTCCCTGCACCATGCGTCAATTCTGTGTAGATCCTCTTGCATTTCAATAAAATTTTCCATTTTTACAACCACTTTATATACTACAGCATCATCCGCTAAAAGCCTCGCCGAGGGGACTGAGGCGTTTCAGTCACGGTCTGCACGGCCATTACGGTCGGGGGTTCGAATCCCCCCTCGGGCATGGATATTTGTGCCGTCCTAGATCGTAAGTAGTTCATAAGTAGATTGTAAGTTTAGGGACTGATGATCCCGAAGTTAAGTCCCTTAAGCTGTACAAACATTTGAATATTTTGAACAAAAAGCCTCAGGGGGCTTCCGATGTTATCCGCATAGTGGGAAAGCTGCGTCTGTTAACAAAAATGTTCAAATGTTTGTTAAGCTTATGGGACTTAACTACGGGGTCATCAGTCCCTAAACTTACAAACTATTTATGAACTACTTAGGAACTAGGACGGCACAAATATTTATGCCCGAGGGGGGATTCGAACCCCCGATTGTAGTGGCCGTGCAGACCGTGACTGGAGCGCCTTAGTCCCCTAGGCCACCGCGGCCGGCCGTCTGTTAACCCTTTCAGTCCTACATAATGGTTTCCGGTTTGGAAAAATTAAAATTCAGTGTTTACTGTATTAATTGAGTGCAGTAAATATCGAAATGTGTGTTTTCAAATTTTTGATGGAACAACTTTTTTATTTTTTTATTTTTTTTATTTTTTGGTCATGTATTTCATGCGCTTCACCGACGTTTGTACTAAGGTATTTTATTACTTTGGACGTTATTTTGTTGGTAGATAACACTGCCAGATTAATAATGATAGCATTATCTTCGCCAAACCACCAAAGACACGAGAATTCGCTGCTGAAATAAAATAACATGATCCACACTCACGCTCGCACTCACAGCCATATACAAACGGCAACGTAACCAACCTCCAAGACGGATAAGTTAATGCCTTCGAGTGGTTAAACGCCGTACCAAGCGGCAAAATATCGCACTAGACGCATGTTATTTTATCAACAATCATGCGACTTTAAACACTGATACACAAAATACAGTATAAATTTGCTTTTAATACGCTGTTGTCCAGTAACAACACTGGGAGTGAAAGGGTCAACAACCGGCCGCAGTCGCCGAGCGCCAGTCACAGTCTGCATGGCCCGTACGGTCGGGGGCTCGAATCCACTCTAGTTCATGGATGTTTGTGCTGTCTTTAGTATAAGGTACTTCATAAGTAGTTTGTAAGTTTAGGGACTGATGACCTTGCAGTTAAGTTCCTAAAGCTAAACTAACATCTGAACATTTGAAAGGGTTAAGGACGTCGGTGCAACAGCACCATTTGACCATGTTATTGGCCACCGCAGTATTCCAGAATATAAGCAGAGTACATTTATTGCTCACGGCCCATTACCGGTCACACAGTTATCATTTTTACTAATAGTCTATTATTCAGTGAGTTGTATAACATTTCCGTCACTGTACGGGTATTATGATGAATATCATTTGCGCTGAACGCCGAAGCACAAAAGCGTCACTTTGTCGGATGACCGTCAGTTGACGCACTAAGTAATGCGGAACCCAAGGACATCTGTGCCGGAATTAAAGTAGTGTCACGACCGGAAAAGAGCGAATGGTGTCGAGTCATGTTCATTCATGAGTCTCACTTACCGACAGTGCCCAATGACTATCTTCAAAAAAAATGTTCAAATGTTTGTAAAGTCTATGGGACTTAACTACGGGGTCATCAGTCCCTAAACTTACAAACTACCTATGAACTACTTACAACTAAGGACGGCACAAATATCCATGCCCGAGGGGGGATTCGAACCCCCGACCGTAGTGGCCGTGCAGACCGTGACTGGAGCGCCTCAGTCCCTCGGCCACCGCGGCCGGCTGACTATCTTCTTCCGGTTTGGTGGCATCAGAGTAGACATCATGGAGATATTGTGCAGAGACACACAGGCGTAACCACTGACACCGTAATGTGTTGACCCATAGGATTTGCTTTCAGGTCACCACTCATGCATTGGCAGACAATGTCGGAAAAGGGATGCGTCACAGACATTGGGCGTCCACACGTTCCATTACTGATGCCACATCGCCCTGGAATACAGCTACAAGTGCATGCCCACAAACAACACATGGTTTTAGTGGATACCTACAGCATGATAAGCACCTCCCCGTGTCTCTCAGGGCCTAAGTATTTGCCGGATAGAGACATGGCGAACCCTCACTGCCTCGCGCCAACAGTCATCTACACCCTGCGGTTCCCTCAGCGACCACCGTATGGCGCTACGATGGATTGTTATCTGTTACAGACCCCGGGAATCTCAGCGTAACCACCTGTGTCGCGAGGACGCTCGAAACGCTAAAGTATAATTATTATAATAATATTATCGTTATGAATCCCAAAATGCCCATTTTGCGATCTCAGGTTATGGCCCACAAAGAACTGCATCCATTCAGGCCTACTGTTTCTTTAATTCAGAGTCTTATTTGCTATGTTAACAGTTTTCTATATTTATTTGTTCCTTGTTTCTGTTCTTATTACCAATGCGAGACATGAGAATCTGGCAATACACATTTTATTTACTGTGTTTTCCTATGTTATGAACCTGAACCTCTGAAATGATGCTGATTGCGTAACATATACGCTACTTGTATATTTGATTGTCAATTGTATCGCGGTCTTTTTATTTTATTTATTTATTTTTTTATTTTTTTATGTCATGACATGGGTGGGATCCTCTTTTCTGCTGTACTGATCTCTCTGTTAAAAAAATCTCTTTGTCAGTTGAGGCATTTTAATTTATTACTTTTTAATAATATTGTGTTAAGCGCCATGTACAACACGCCATCTACTTGTAACTTTGATTGAATGAAATTCGGGCCTTACAAACATTTAAAAAGGGACTGTAGTTAATGCGTACTTGGGAACGTTGTGTATGTAAATCGATACTTTCATTTTTTTGCAATTGATCAATTTATGTACCGGGGTGATATTCATCGAAGAAACATGGAAACAATAATTTTGCCGCTCTTTTGCAGTTACATGGTATTTTATGTCTCCATAGAAAATAGCTTCTTTAATCGCACAGTCCAGCAGCCAGCCACGCGTAACGCAGCATTACGCTGAATACATGCGAGGACAGTTGGTCATGTACAATGGAATGTAGTTTGATGCAAGCTTCTCACGATGTGAATTCATCTTCTTTCTCGACTTGGTAAGTACAGTTTTAAATTTTTTAAATTAAACTTTTTACCTGACGATAAAAGTATACATAGCATTTTTGCATTAGTGGCGTACATCTGCGTGTTGGCCATCCGTCTTCATCTTGGAAAAGTACGTTATATATTTGTGGATTTGGATGTCCTCCCCATAAGTCAATCAACAGAGTCCGTTTATTCTCTTGCACTTTGCTGGATTTTGAAGAAGTGATGATAAAATGTGTATATTTAGTCGCGTATTCATCTATCTCGATCCAAAATAGCCAGTACTCTCCTGTAGGCATATGTAAACACGTGGCAATAGTTTTACTGAAAAGCTCATAGCATATTGGGCTGTATAGAAGTGTGTTACTTTGTTCATACACTTTCCTCTCATGCAGACCACTTTTGACCCTTGGTGTTCTAGGGTTCGGTCGTACGTCGACTGATACTGGCAGCCTGGAAAGAGAAGATACAAATGCGAACCTATTATACGTGACATTCCAAAGAGTCTTTTGCTTGACGTAGTCAAATAAAACGTATTGCTCACCTGTCTGATCGGTGTTAATAACAAAGTCCTTGTCGTATTCTGGAGTAAGAGCTCGAGTCTAGCGTCTAAAATTCTCTGCCACAGCAAGGGTTTCTTCAATTGTAGTAGTCTCTCTTTCCGATACAAATTTAGCAACGCAACACTAAACCGATTCTAGACATTCTAACCCAACAGGGTTAAATAGAAACATTGACAAAATTCCTTTACACCGATATTTTACTTACAAAGACATATTAATACTATACTAATGATAACACTAATGATTCTGTGTCTAATCAACCATTAAAAAAAAAGTAAAGCAGTCAACAATCCGAAGATTGGTTTGAACACCACAGTGCTTTACTAGGCATGGTCCTGCTTGGAGGTGGTATGCCGTTGCCTTCCTCCGACCTTCGAACTGACTTACCCAGCCAGTTATAGGGGGACCTACAGTTTAACGTGGGTTCCGAACCACGGTGCTACTCGGTATTTTTCACATGAGCAATACTGCCAGAGGTGAAAGAAGTGGAAAGTGACAGATAAAAATCCTAGGACCTGGCGGGGATCGAACCCGCGACCTTTGGACTTATAGTCTGGCACTCTACCACTGTGCAACCGAGGCGCACAATCAACCATTATATACTACTTTATGCCTTTGTTTAAACTCCTTTATCCACATTGCTGAAGCTTTCAATTCCAAATCTGGAAACACTCGCAGTAGCAAGTGCCCAATGTTACAAGTTTCTAGTGGTGACTTGCTGGTTACAGTTCCGTGCTTCTACAAAGCGATCATACGCCCAGGAATGAATTGTGTGATATTTGTCTTTCCAAGCTCCAACCTTTTTAATGTGATCTTCCCTAATTTTCACACCTCACAAATGCTTCGGTTGAGATGCACCTTTCGTTTGCAGACTCTACGACTTCCACTTTGGATGTGATTTCGCAAGATTAACCGCCATTATTTTGTAATCTAGTGGAACGGATATTGGATCTTTTCATTTTTTTTTCTTTTTGTATCGGATTCGTAGGCATCACCTGACGAAATGCCATCCTTCACTTCGGCATAGTCACCTTGTAAGGTGGGGGACGTAGTTGATTTTATTCTGACCTTTACGTACTTTATCTTTCTCTATGGGCTAATTCGATTAATGATGAAAATTCTCCTCAGAGATGATAATTATTGATCAAACGAGACAGAATGGCTGGCCAGTACGTACCTTTGTGCTGTACCGCCGATAGTAACACAAATGAAACAGGAAAAAAGGGGGACAAAAAGGACAAGTTTTCGGAACACAGTTCCTTCATCAGGTGGGAGATAAGGGAAGAAAAAGGATGGGAACGGAAGGGAAAGGTAATTCACTAACCCCTTCCGTTCCCATCCTTTATTCTTCCCTTCTCTCACATCTGATGAAGGAACTGTGTACCGAAAACTTGTCCTTTTTGTCCCCCTTTTTTCTGTTTCTTCATTTGTGTTACTATCGGCGGTACAGCACAAAGGTAAGTACTGGCCAGCCATTCTGTCACGTTTGATCAATATCTATGGGCAAATTATTAGTTTATTTGCTAGTTCTTTCTCTTTATCTGTTGAGTTTATTTAGATTTTTGCATTTTGGCAACATTTCAAGGGAGATAGGTTTCTGGAATTATTAATATTTTTCTGGATATTTTACTGTTTTGATGGTATGGCTTGTGCTTTGATGGAATCGCTGGACAGCGAAACACAGTGGTCGACTTGCAGGGCAGCGGGAACGCTCTGCTGGCGGTCTTCCCACCCTCCGCTGCAATTCTCGGAACGCAGCGTGCCAAACGCAGAGGGGGGTCCGACCCGTGTCCCGTTGTGTTGCCAGTCGGCAGCCTCTAGCCACAGAGTAACACATACAGAGGAGAAGCCCCCCCAACCCACTGTCCTACGCTCCCCTCGTAGTACCGTAAGATGCTAGCAGGTGTCAGGCCATTCCCTGGCTTAGGGTGCCTCTCGCACGACAGAGGGTAGCGTGGAGGGGAGGCTGAGGGGAGACCTCGTGCCGCCTGCCACGAGGCCACGGCTGTGTCCGGTGTGCTGGCGTTTGAGGGGAGGTGGTGGTGGGGACAGCCGCTACCAGCCGCCTGCTTTGGCCAGTTTAAAGAGCTGCTTCTGACCGCAGCGTCATCATGGGACATCTTACGGAACCTTCCCTCCCCGCACCCCTGAGCGTAGGACCGGGCCCTTACGGAGGTTTCCCGTCTGTATATATTTTATGTGTTCTAGCTCAGGAGAGTGGTGTTAGGAGGCCAGCTGTGTGGAGGTGGCTTGTTACCTGTGATAGTTTTCTGGAAATGTGCAGAATGTACAACACAATGCCTCGTAGACGGTCTCCGCTGGACGCCAGCCCTGCGCTGCTTTCGAGACAATAGGCCATTACGCTTGACAGAGAATTTGCAGATAAACGTCAATAGCAGGTTCCTCTGGTCGCCGGGTCAGTAATTGTGACGAATGTGCTTGCTCTTATCTGCAGTATTTCTCCGAAGGCAGCAGAGCAGGAAACGTTTTACTGTGATGAAGTTGGGTCGTTCTGGACGCTTTCCGTCCGTCTGCAGCGGCGGGAGGTCGGGTCCAGAGGCTATAAATGGCGTAACTTTAGGTCGGGGTACTAGGAGTAGGGGCGTCCAAAATTCTTTAAGGAGCAATCACCTTTGCGACGGTAAATTCCGTGGGAACATTGACTGCATGGGCAGAGCCTTTTGACCGCCGTGGAATGCGCGTTCTGATTCGTCAGTGTTTTGTAAGGTGACAGCTAGTAAATTTGTCAACAACGTTACACCATCCCATTGGGTAGGCAATTAGCCGTTCTTGCAGATTGGTGCGCCTTATGCGTGAGGGCGTGGCCGTTGGTAACTTGCCGGTGGGCAGTAACAGTGAGATGGAGGAGCATGGAGGCCACAGTACCGTACGGACCTATTAGTAGTGAAGAGTAGTGTGGAGGATTCGGAAGTGTTCGGACCGCTTGGTTTAGTGGTTGTGTGTAGACTTACATACCGTGCGGACCTCTCGATAGTTGAAATGTGCTCACCTGTTGCCATCGCTTGTTACTGTCGAGCCTGCTACTGTGCCATCACTTGTAATTTGGACTTGGTAATGTAATGCTAGCACCATCGCCAGGACTTGTGTAATTCCTTTTCTAGAATATTTCTTAAAGTTTTATTTTAATTAGATTTGTTGTTTCATTCTGGGTATCTTAGTTACTATATATAACTTCAAATATCAGTGTAGATAACCTATGAACCTCCTGTGTGTTGTTTTCCAATACCTTGACTCAGCCAGTCATATCTTTTATCTTACGATAATTGTAAAGTCTATATATACAATTCTTTCATTACTTTGGGCATACAATTGTCAGTTTAGAATGATGGGTTATTTCAGTTGTTTTAAAGTACAGAGCTGATAAATGTTATTAGATTTGTAATTACTTAGAATGTTCAAATTTTTGTTGTAAAAAATAGTTTCTTTGAGCCGATCTTATTTCCTTTAAAATATCCTTTCTCATTATTTTGAAGGGGTAAATAGAATAGTTAAATTCAGAGTGTACCAATTAATATTCATATAATTTTTCTCGTGGTACAGCTCATATCTTGCTCAGAGTAGGAATTGATATTTTTTTAATTTTATTTTTAATTACCTATGATCACATCATATGTTCAATAACGGTCCATATATATTAATTGCTGTTCTGATAAGGAAATCAATATAACATTATCTCATTGAGGATCAATAATAAAAAAAATTAAATTGATATAAAAAAAGTTGTGAATGTATTGAAAGGTGTTACCTCACTTTGAAGGTAAACACCGAACAGCTGATATATATATATATATATATATATATATATATATATATATATATATATATATATATATATATATATATATATATATATTAAATTAAATAAAAATTCCACAAGTACACCAATTTCAAACCTTCTTCATCGACGTCTTCGATCCGAATCAACTCATCGCCGCACACATGTTCGAATAAGACTTCCAGTATTTTATGGTGTATTTTATTTGCCATTTGAATGTGTTCTGTTATTATCGTGAATCTTTCTGATGTGATCAGGTCCTCTTTGGTCAAATTATGTAAACATAAATCCAACGCTGTCTTCAATCGTCGTATTGACGCTTTGCTCTGCAGGTTATTATCTTCTGGCTCATGTCCTTTATCCACTGACGTTACTGGAATGTTAAGATTTTCACTGTTGACCGACTTTTAGATCTTTCCACAAAAAAATTTCCTCTATTGTTCTCGCGGTATTTCCCAGAATATTCGCACACTAATGTCGCAATATTCACTTTACCCGGTAAAGAGCGAGGAGGTGAATTAGTTAACTGGCTAGCGTTGTCACTTAACTTCTTTAAATCAATACATCAAGTTGTCTGACGATAAAGGAACACGTCAATAGCAAAATTCACAATACTAACAGCAATACCAGTTCAAATCACGATCGTAATAAGTGTGGGTATACACGAGAGAGAGTCCAGTACTAGTAGCATACAATCGGCAGCACAGTACGTACACAAAAAAAAGAGTTGTTTTTTTCATACTCCGGGAAACGAAGCGGGCTGTTTGAAATCCGGCCTATAAAGAATCACAGTTCTGTTAGCCAATTATCAGACAAATAGTGGGGCAAAGGGGGACCCCAACTGCGAATAAGTGGGAGGGGTTACCAGTTCCGGCATACGCCTTACAACCAATGAAATCCATCGGAATACCTTGTTCGGAACCGGGGGATTGGGACCAATTTAAATTATCTCTGGGACGTTGCCACAGACTAAAAATGGATTATCGGGGGAACACGAGTGCACTCACGACAATCAAGGATCGGACGCCCGAGATACTCTCGTAATCTCGTAGAGATCAGCTCGACCAACAGTGGACAAGCGTCTCCCTAGAGGAACTGCGCCTGGGAGCGCAGTGTTGCTTTTTTTTATACCAGATATTACATTAGTAGGCTGGCAGCAGCTCCATAGCTTGCTCTTCAGCCGAGAGAATAAAATACATAGATGAGATGAAAATTAAAATACATGACAGGCGATAAAACACTGAAACAATGACATAGACAAGGTGACAATTCGAAGTACAAACAGCTGACAGATGATTAAAATCACATTTAGTCAGTAAAAAACGAAGAGCCACGGTGACATAAAAATCATATCGTACGACAATAACACAAGACGGCGAATACACGGAGAGAGTAATTAAAACACTCGGTGCGACACTGTGTGTTAGTGGTGGCCGCAGATAAAAACACACATTTCTCTGGAGCATTGCACACTCTGATCGTAGCACTGTTAAAACTGTCGGTCCAGGCCCCCTGGGGTTGGGGGAATGTGAGAAGTGCGGGGGAGGAGGTAAAGGTGGGGGAAGAGGCGGTGAGGAGGAGCTGTAGGGACTCCAGTGTAGGGAGGAAGTCAGCCAAGCGGGGGAGCAGAAGGGGAGGGGCTGGGAGAAGGGGGGTCTACATCTACGGGGAGGGGTTGGTAGGAGGGGTATATGTCAGGATGGAGGATGTCATCAGGGAGGGGGAGTTGGCGGAAGTTTCTCTGGGGAAGGATATGGAGGGTGTGGAGATGAAGGGAGGGGGTATACAGCGGTAGAGTCATGACAGAGGCCCGTGGTTGGCGAGAATGGGGTGGACTAGGGGGTTGCGGTAATCTATTTTGCGGTTGGTGTAGAGGATATGGATATGTTCTAAGCATTCAAGGAGATGGGGAAACAGGATACAGTCATACAGGATCCGTGTGGGGGAAGGGAGTCGGATGCGGTAGGTGAGGCGGAGGGTGTGGTGCTCAAGGACTTGGAGGGTTTTATAATAGGAAGGGGGGGCGGTGAAAATCGAGGCGGGATGGAAACTGCAAAAGACATGACGCATGAGGGAGCGATAGGTGTAGAGGATGGTGGATGAACTGAGGCCCCACATCCGGCCGGTAAGGAATTTCAGGAGATTAAGGCGGGAGAGGGCTGTATCAGACAGTGCGGAGGTGTGAGGCCCAGGAAAGGCTACGGTCGAGGGTTAGGCCAAGATACTTCAGGGTAGGGGTGTGGCGGATGGGACGGTTGTTGAGGGTAAGGTAGATGTCATGGAGACGGAAGGAGGGGGACATTCGACCTATGCTGATTGCCTGGGTTACACCATGAGGTGAACTCGATGAGGTGGGACTGGAGCAAAAACTAGGAACGGGCAAGGATGCGGACGAGAGCTAGGAAGACAGTGTCGTCAGCATATTGAAGGAGGTAGATCGGAGGCTTGGGTTGGGGCATGTCGGCGGTTTTGTTGCCTGGTAGCAGCCTTTATATAGCTGCCCGTCATTCAGGCCGGTGTCGATGGTGCAGGTGTTGTTTGTGCCGACAGCGCCACCAAGGTGAAATTATACTCACGATTTGCTCCTTATGGACCGTTCACAACCCCACGTTTGCAAGATATATGCTTGTTTTAAATAATGACGTCCCATGCTGATGTTGTGCACATATAAATACAAAATAACATATATAATGTTGCGGTTAATTGTGTAGTCAGTAGTGTATGTAATGCAAAGGAGCAAAAACATATTTGACGCGAGGCGGAATCGAAACTTTTATCTCTATTTTTTTTAATTTTATTTTATTGCTATTTTTTATTTGTTAGGTAGATCTTTATTTGCGGTGGTTAGTTTGCTTCATTCTTGAGTGTTCGATGAATTTTTGGTTCGGCTTTTTGTATTACAGAGGGCATTTAGCCTCCTGACCAGGGGGCATACTGAGCCACGGCGCTGGGCAACTGCTGAGCCAAACACCGCATTCTAAGTAGACACTCTCAGGGACAGTTGATAAGGTATATATGGTGACAGATCCGTAACAAAATTCCTTTTATTTCCTAAACGCTTAGCGATCTGGAGTTCCCACTTGGTGCACTTTTATATCATACCACGCCCTACATAAATTTGGACGAATTCTGCGATGACGAGTGGAGTCCTCTCCTTGTTAGTCCATAGCGTACAGGATGCAAAGTGCACGACAAGTGCCAGGTAGTCCACGACACCTTAAGAATTGAGTGCAGAGTCACGGGTTTAACACTGTGCAACTGGTTGGACGTTCAAAAAAAAAAAAAAAAAAAAAAAAAAAAAAAAATCAAATGTTTGTATAGTTTATGGGACTTAACTACGGGGTCATCAGTCCCTAAACTTACAAACTACTTATTAACTACTTACGAACTAGGACGGCACAAATATCCATGCCCGAGGGGGTATTCGAACCCCCGACCGCAGTGGCCGTGCAGACCGTGACTGTTGGACGTTCCTGCCTTCAGTAGACTTTCAGTGATAGAATGCGGTTCATGACCAGCATTAGAGGTTTCCATGAGTTTGTTTCACGATTTGTGTTTCACATTAAGAAACACCGTTAACAGATTGAGATGCAAGTGGAAACAAGCTTTCTTTATTATAAATACAATGTTCTATAACTTATGTAAAAAAATATATCTGTTCTTAGCGCCACCCCCATGAATCACAGACATTTACGAGGTGGGGTGGCTTGCGTGCCGTGCCGTAGGTGCAACCAAAGTGGATGGGTATCTGTGGAGAGGCCAGACTAACGTGTGGTTCCTGAAGAGGGGCAGCAGCCTTTTCAGTAGTTGCGGGGGCAACAGTCTGGATGATTGACGGAACCGACCTTGTAACATCGGCTAATGTGGGTTTGCCATACTGTTACTATGAACAACTGAAAGCAAGGGGAAACTACAGCCATTACGCTTCCCGAGAACATACAGCTGTACTGTATAAATATATGATGATGGCATCCTCTCGGGTAAAATATTCCGGAGGTAAAATAGTCCCCCTTTCTGATTTCCGGGCTGGGACTTCTCAGGACGATGTCGCCACCAGGAAAGACAGTACCGGCATTCTAGTTAACGAAGCGTAGAATGTTAGATACCTTAATCGGGTAGGAGGGTTAGAAAATTTAAAAAGGGAAATGGATAGGTTGAAGTTTGGTATAGTGGGGAAGTTTGGTGGAAAGAGGAAAAGGATTTCTCGCCAGGTGATACAGTATTATAAATACAAAATCAGTCGAGGGTGTTACAGGGGTAGGTCTAATAATGAATAATAAAATAGGAATGCAGGTAAACAATTATAAGCAGCACAGTATCGCATTCTCACAGCCAAGATATATACCAAGCCAACACCGACAACGGTACTACAGGTTTATATGCCAACTAATTCTGCCGATGATGAAGAGATTGAAAAAATGTATGAGGAGTTAAAGTAAATTATTCAGACAGTGAAGTGAGACGAAAACGTAATTGTGTTTGGCGACTGGAATTCGGTAGTAGGAAAAGGAAGGGAAGGAAAAATAGTAGGTGAATATGGACTGGGGAAAGAAGTGAATGTAAAAACAGCCTGGTAGAATTTTTCACGGAACATAATTGAATCACAACAAACACTTGGTTTAAGAATCATGATAGAAGGTTGTATACGAGGAAGAGGCCACGACACACCGGAAGGTACCACATAGATTTTGTAGAGGTTTTAACTGTGAGACCAATCCTGGGCCAGACTCTATCTTATTGGTCATGAATTATAGACTAAAATTGAAAAAAAAACTGTAGAAAGTTAGGAAAATAAAGAGACAGGACCTGGATAAGTTGAAGGAACCTGAAGTTCTTCAAAATTTCAAACTTTAGGCAACAACTGTCAGTAACGGGGGAAAATAAAACATTAGAAGAGGAATGGGTAGCTTTGAGAAATGAAATAGTGAAGACCGCAGAGAACCAAATGGGTAGAAAGGCAAGACCTAGAAAAAAAAACATGGATATCAAACGAAATATTAAACTTAATAAACGGAAGGAGATGTTGTGGCGTAAAGTCAGCGCCACACGCCATACACACGAGAACGATCGTGAAGAAGGCAGCGGACGACCGGCAGTCAACTAATTCTGCGTAGCTGTTATAGATGTCCAGGCATCCTGAACAGAACCTTTCCTGAAACACAGACCGGGAACGACAAAACAGAGTCTGACCAGGACGACAGAACAGGAGGAAATAAAAAAAAAATAAAGTAAAGACGACTAACAAATGAGATTGACAGGAAGTGCAAAATGGCTAAGCAGAAGTGGGCTAGAAGCCAAATGCAAATCTGTAGAATAATGTATAACTAGGGGAAAATTTGATACTGCCTACAGGAAAATAAAAGAGACATTTGAGGACAAGGAAAAAAAAGCTCTACGAATATCAAGAACTCAGATAGAGTAGATGATATTCCAACAGAGCTACGGAAGTCTCTGGGAGCGTTATCCACGAAGAAACTATTTCACCTGGTATGTAAGATGTATGAAACACTATAAATACCCTCACACTTCAAGAAAAATGTAATAATCCCCATTTCAAAGAAAGAAGGCGCAGACAGGTGTCAAAATTACAGAATCACGATCGTTTGATAAGTCATGGATGCAAAATTTTAACACGAATTATTTTCAGAAGGATGGAAAAGGTGATAGAAGCTGACCTCGGGGAAGATCAGTTTGGATTCAGGAGAAATGTAGGAACGCGAGAGGCAATAATCACTTTACCTGTCTTAGAAGATAGATTAAGAGAAGGCAAACTTTTTAGACTTGGATAAAGCTTTTAAAAATGATGATTCAAATACACCCTTTGAAATTCTGGTGTCAGCAGGGGCAAAATTCCAGGAAAGAAGGGTTATTTACTACTAAAAAAAGCCAGAACGCAGTTATTAGAGTCAAAGAGCGTGAAAGGGAGACATTGGTTGAGAAGGGAGTACCACAGGTTTGTAACCTTTCTCCAATGTTACTCAATTTGTACACCGATAAAGCTGTGAAGGAAATCAAGGAAAAGTTTGCAATAGGGATTAAAGTTCAGGGTAAAGAAGTAAAACCATTGCGTTTTGTGATTCTTCAGTTTCTGCCGGCGTATTTGATAATCAAAATATCCACGGGTGTACTGCCCGTCTATAGTGTCCAACGGGCGTCGTGAAACTCGTCGTGCGTTGACGAAATCCAAGCCCATGAAGTCGAACATCACTAGTAAAGAGAGGGCGGCCATTCGTGACCTGAGGGAGCGACCTGAAATTGTTGTCTTACCGGCTGACAAAAGCAATGCTACGGTTGTTGTCTCCCATAAGGACTACACTGAAAAGATGCAGAGCCTGCTAAATGACGATTCCTCCTGGAAGATCAGCGTTGACCCCACAAATAAGGTGGAAAACAAGACTGCTACCTCAAGGTCCGGTACCGCCAAGACTTTATGGACTCCCTAAGGTTCACAAAGATGGGGTGCCGTTACGTCCCATTGTCAGTAACATCAGAGCACCTACATATTTGTTGGCCAAATACTTGACGGGAATATTAAGTCCTTATGTGGGTAAATGCCCTAATCACATCCGTAATTCCGCGGATGAGTCAGATATCATGGTGAGTTTTGACGTCGTTTCGTTGTTTACGAGGGTGCCCCTTCGAGAGTCACTAGCTTTGATTGGTCAGAAATTTGACGAGAAGACCACCGAACTTTTTAGGCATGTCTTGACTCTCACGTATTTTCTTTTCAATGGCGAATACTACGAAAAAACGGAGGGAGTCGCCATGGGTAGCCCACTCTCCCTGTGGTCGCAAATTTGTACATGTAGAATTTCGAGGAGGAAGCCCTGGCATCATCTGAATGGAAACCTACTTGCTTTTTCCGTTACGTGGACGACACTTTCTTCATCTGGCCACATAGTATGGATAAACTCCTTGACTTACAAAAAAATGTTCAAATGTTTGTTAAGCTTATGGGACTTAACTACGGGGTTATCAGTCCCTGAACTTAGAAAGTACTTATGAACTACTTACGAACTAGGACGGGACAAATATCCATGCCCGAGGGGGGATTCGAACCCCCGACCGTAGTGGCCGTGCTGACCGTGACTCGAGCGCCTTAGTCCCCTCGGCCACCGCGGCCGGCCCTTGACTTACACATCTCAACTCCATACACCCCAACATCAAATTCACTATGGAGACTCAAACGGAGGGTAAATTGCCGTTCGTTGACGTCTTGGTCAAGAGAAGAGCTGATGGCACCCTGGGTCATAGTATATATCGGAAGACAAAGCACACTGATCTGTATTTACACGCAGACAGCTGTCACCATCCTTCACAGAGGAATGGGGTACTTAAAACTCTAGTACATAGGGCGCTCACTATCTCCGACGCAGACAGTCTACCCCAGGAATTGGAACACCTGAGAACTGTATTTCGAAAAATTGGGTACTCAGAGTGGCAGATTCAGCGGGCTCTCCGCCCAACCACTACAACACAACCTGTGGAAACAGATGAAAACACGAGGGAGGATGTAGGCACTGCGTTTCATATACCGGCGCACTCTCGGGGAAGGTCGCCCGCATTTTGAAAAAACACCAGGTTGGAACTGTTTTCTGTCCGCCGAATAAAATTCGTGCACTGGTGGGGAGCGCTAAAGATGATCTCGGTTTGAGGAAGGCCGGCGTGTACCAGATTCCGTCTCAGTGTGGAAAGTCATATATTGGGCAGACGATGCGTACTGTCGAGGGTCGATGTGTTGAACACCAGAGGCACACACGATTGATGTATCCGAGCAAGTCGGCGGTCGCTGAACATTGTTTGTCAGAAAATCATGCGATGGAGTATGAACGCACTAGGATTCTGGTAGAGACGACGAGATACTGGGACTGCGTCGTTAGAGAGGCCATTGAAATTCGCACAAGTGACAACCTCATAAACCGTGACTGTGGCTATGATCTTTGGCAAAGCTTGGGAACCAGCGAGTGGGTTAATTAAGAGTAAATCTAGCAAACGTAACGAAGTGATGACCACGGCGGACAGAGCCCACACACCGACGTCATCTCAGACGCCGTCGCCATCGGTTCCACTGCGCGGCCGCGGCGCGGGGGGTTGGAACACTTGCGCGGAGTGACACTTGCGCGGAGTGACACTTGCGCGGAACCCGGGGCCCTTGGGGCGGCTGATGGCTTTTCCTGGGTACAGGCACACCAAGAAGTCTAGCACTGCTGTGGTCAAGTTTCCACACTGTCAACATAACACGAAAATCAGTGAAATTGCACAACCCTTTCAAAGCTGAAGAGCAATATAGTAACTTTTTCTAACTACATATTAATCCGTTGAGTGTTCCTCCTGTAAACAAAAAGGTATTTTAATAGTGATAATGTTTGGAGAGTTATTAAGACAGTCTCTACTACTACAAGACGATGACTTTCCACAGTCATACCTCCTAAAAGCATATTATTCAGAACACTAAGCATATCAGGACACCTGCGCAAGCAATAAATATATTAGGCATCCTGCACAGATACGTTGATGTAATTGACCGCTATGTAGTTAACCCCACTATCACGCAACTTCCATCTCTTTAAAAATAGCTTTTTGATAGGAGACGCAACCTTAAACCTTCAATTAAAAAACGTTAATAATAAGTCAATGAGTATTTTACATACTTGAAGCGTTTATTTGTAGACCCCAAAAATGCTGAAGATAAATTCTATTTTCCATCACCGTCATATAGAACCATTTTTACTCCGAACTCGGCATAAACCAACAGGGAGAAACAAGTTGCAAGACTGCCAGGAAAAATGAAGCGAAATTGGCAGCCAATAGTTGCTTATAAATTACATTGCCTGTTAACTGTATAAATATAAATTACGGAATACGCGGAATTACTGTTCAGTACAGTCAAAAAGGTAATAGGCAGTGGTTTACAATCAGATATCCGTATCACTCTCCTCCTCAAGAAGTCTGTGTGAAGATTTATATTCAGAACATTCAAGAAAAAGGTGTTGAAACTACAAGAAGCAGCTCATTTACTCAGGAAGGGAAAAAGTTCTGGTGGCCGTAAATTTGAATGGCTGTATCTCTTGTAGTAGTAAAAAAAAAGTAACATTCATTTTTTGATAAAATGTTGAAATCCAATATACCAGAATTTTGTTTTTCTAAACTCAGTGCCAACTTTTTTTGTCAAAATTTTTGCAGGAAGTAGTCTTGACGTGATTTCATACTTATATGCATTAATATTATCAAACATGTAATTTGTGTCACAAATTGCGCGGCCGGTCGGAGGTTCGAGTCCTTCCTCGGACATGGGTATGTTTGTTTGTACTTTGCCTAAGTCATTTTAAGTAAGATTAAGTAGTGTGTAACTCTAGCGACCAATGACCTAAGTAGTTTGGCCGCATAAGACTACACATATACACGTAATTTATTTATTTCATAACCACATTTAAGTACTAATAATTAAAGAAACTTAAATGTAGAAATTTGAAATAAACACTGAAAACAAATGATTGATATTTCTCATAAGATGAATGCACACAACCGTTGAATTATGTCTTGTGAATGTACCTACAAAATCTGCCATATGAAAATTGTAGTGTGAGTCCCAAATTTGTTTTTTCTATAATAACATTAAAAACATATTAAAAATTCAGAACTCGAAAACCAGTGAAGTTATGGACTTGAAGCGTTTTGTGTTGCTAAATCTTAACATAGTAGACACGATTCTAAAATTTGGTTGCTATCGCCAAAGTAGACGAAAAGTTAAATTTTTTGGTGTAATCTTCGCCGTGTAGACTGTATGTTGTAGAAGTCTACGCCGAACCCAATTATAATCATACCTCTGAGGAGAGAACGTTGTTTGCACTTCTCCTGCGTTTCTAGTCGGCCGTGTTGTGTTACGTAACGACATCATACCGTTCCATTTCACCGAGAGCTATATATGTATTGGTGTGATGTCTGTTCTTTCGAAATAAGACATCACACCAATATATGTATCATTAAGACGCAAAGATTCTGGGTTCTCTTTTCATCGCCAACGCGATTAACAACGTTAGACCTTGTGTGTAAACAGTTAAAGGTTATGAGTGCCACTGGAAAAATGCAGAAGTAACACCTGTTGTTTGAGACTTGAAGATGACCTCAAATTAGCCGAAATCGATATCTCATAATAAACATAACGTGTAGCTGTCTATATTTCATAATGCAATTTCTAACATATTTAAAAGCTGCTCAAAACCACCTACAAAAAAACTTTATAATGAGATTGTATATAATTCCACGATCAAATTGTGTTTTAGTTATTTGTAGAAATACACCTAAAGATCTGCCCTTGCTTTTAGTGCCTTGATCAGTTGTTTATTTTTAGAGGTAATTCTAGGGACAGGAAAAATTCGTATTTGCGATAAATTCGAATATAGATGCGAATTCTGACTCAAAATGCAGTAAATCCGAAATTGTCATAAATGGTATTTTGGAGTGAAACACTATTTAATCAGAAATATTGGGAGATAACTTTATTTTCTGCCCTTAAATATGTACAAAGTAAACAGTAGGTACCGGAAAAATTCGCATTTTTCAATGAATGCGAAATATAGGCCCATGCTAATTTTGGGCCGGAATGCGAGGGACGTGAATCTTGTAATATACCCTATTTTTAGCGAACGTCCCGTTACTACTGCTCCACCTCGCTCGGTGGGCCTTTCCCTGAATACGGCACAGGTAGCGGCTGGAGGGCGTGGAGTAGGGGTAGTGTATCGCTACTTCTGGAACACCCTGTTCACTACCTGCAGCGTCCGGGTCTCCGCGCAAGTGTCTACACATTCCCTTTCCGCGCAAGTGTCACTCCTCGCAAGTGTCACAAACTCCGGCGCGGGGCGCGGACCGCGGAGGGGTCGCTCCGCGGGCCGATGGTATTTAAATCGCCCGCTACCGGGCTAGAAACCAGTTCCCTTCGAGCAGCCGTAGCGTGCGGATCTCCGTGATGGCGCGTTTCCAGCCCAGTCCGTCAGTTCACCTGATGATGGCGACATGTATGATCGCCGAAATATTGTGCTCGTTGGACACTATAGACCGGCAGTATACCCGTAGATATTTTGATTACATTGCGTTTTGTTGATGATGTTGTAATCCTGTCGGATCTCGAAGAGCAGTTGAATGGAATTGCAGTGTGTTGAAGAGAGCATATAAAATGAACATTAACAAGAGCAAACCAAACGTAATGGATTGCAGTCTTAGAAAACCAAGCGATGCTGAAGGAATTATAAATGTAAGAAAGTCTTGTCTGGAGACATTTGTGTTGAGTGTTGCCGTGTACGGAAGTTAAAAGTTGGTCAATAGTTCAGACAGGAAGAAGATACAGGCTTTTGAAACGTGGTGCTACAGAACAATGGGTAGATTGCGTAACTAATGGAGAGGTATTGAACAGAATTGGGTAGAAAAGGAATCTTTGGCATACCTTGGATAAAAGAAGGGATCGATTGGTAGGACATATTCTTAGACATCGTGGAACCGTAAATTTAACATAGGAGGGAAGTGTGTGGAGAAAAAATCACAGAGGAAGACCTTGAGGCAAACGTAGTAAGCAGATTAAAATGGATGTTAGTTGCCTAATGAGGAGATGAAGAGGCTTGCTCAGGATAGAGTAGGGTGGAGAGCTGCATCAAATCAGTCTCCGGACTGAAGACATAAAACGATATAGTTGTTGTGGTTCTCGAAATTGGGCATACGTACTGACTTCATCGATCGTTATATTTCTCAGACTTTCTTTGCGTTTCCCCAGTGTTTCTTCTATTTCCTGGTGTTGATAGCCACGTTAGGTATTCGCATAATTTATAGTACATCAAGTCTCAAGAAACTTTCTGCTTGCATGAAATCTGAAATCGAATTGATAGTGGATCGGGAGATGTTTGTAAAACAGAACTGTTATCAGTTACATCGACACGTGAAATCTATATAATTTGACACGAAATATTTCTCCAAAGGATGAATTAGGAGGGAATGTTGTAAAGATGATTTATCAGCTAAAACTTTAGCATATATCACGTCTACTTTATTTTCCGATAATGATGATTTCCACCAAAGAAGCTTATGCCGATAATCTCATAGATGTTGCCTTTGAGCTCATTATCACAGTAAGAGATGTATGGTTACAAAACTTTGTCAGTGCGAAGTGATGATGCCCCAGTTAATAATGGTTTATTTCAGTTTCTCTCAGTGTTGCTGATATCATCTATAGCACCATTTAAATGTGCTGGAAAACTAACAAGAGCGATCCCTCATTTAACTGAATAAGTTCTCCACACAGCTGTGAGCCGCAAATATTTGATGTTAGACAAGTGTCGGATGCTAACTGTAAAGCAAACCAAAAACTGCTAACAACGAAGCGCCAGTAGCTGTTCTTAGCACTCAGGTCGTAACGTCACTAGAAGCACATGCGCTACACATACTCCTGTACGCACTACTGAAGCACGGACTCCGTGTGACATAAAATTCACATATATCCTCCTACCTTCACCATTAGGGTCGCACAGGGTCCATGCTTAAGAAACCCGCGAGAGGCCAGCCGTTACCAAATACGAAAAAATGTTTAAATGTTTGTAATTCTATCGGACCAAACTGCGTGGTCATCAGTCCGTAGCTTACAAACTACTTAAACCTAGGTAAACTAACCTAAGGACAAACACACACACCCATGCCCCAGGGAGGACTCGAACCTCCACGGCGAGCAACCGCGCGCCCCGCAGCGAGACGCTTTAGACCGCTCGGCTACTCCACCGTGGCTACCAAATACGAGGCGCGTCCAGAAAGTAATTTCCGTTTGGTTATATAAAACGAACGGGTACAGATACAGAAAAAATATTGATTGTACAAAAATCTACAACTGTTAAACTACTTTTCTACATAGCTTCCGAAATTCTGTAGGCAATTGTCATAGCATGGCACAAGGTTTTGTGTGCCTTTTTCATAGAATGTTGCCGCCTGTGTATTCAACCATGTGGTAACATGTACTTTCAGCTCGTCGTCATCGTTGAAGTGTTGTCCACCGAGGACAGATTTTAGGTGTAAGAAGAGGATTACTGTCAAAAGGTTTTTTTTTTTTTTTTTTTTTTTTTTTTTTTTTTCCCACGATAATGCCTGACCTCACACACCGAATGTGACCAAACAATTCTTACGGAAATTTCAGTGGGACCTGTTTGATCATCCTCCATACAGCTCGGACCTCTCTCCTAGCGACTTTCATCTCTTCTTACACCTAAAATCTGCCCTTGGTGGTCAACACTTAAACGAAGATAAAGAGCTGTTACCACATGGTTGAATACACAGGCGGCAACCTTCTGTGAAGGATGCATGCAAAAACATATGGCACGCTATGACAAGTGCCTACAAAATTTCGGCAGTTATGTGGAAAAGTAGTTTAAGAGTTGTAGAATTTTGTGCAATAAGATTTCTTCTGTATCTGTGTACAATTTCATTTTCTTACCAAACGGACCTTACTTTCTGGACGCGTCTCGTATGTATTCACTTTTTGCAAAAGGATACTTAATCCTTTTATATATACATATTTGGAAGAAAACTCCAAGCCGCGGTGGAGTAGCCGAGCGGTCTAAAGCGTTTCGCTGCGGAGCGCGAAGTTGCTCGCCGTGGAGGTTCGAGTCCTCCCTGGGGCATGGGTGTGTGTGTGTTGTCCTCAGGTTAGTTTACCTAGGTTTAAGTAGTTTGTAAGCTACGGACTGATGACCACGCAGTTTGGTCCGATAGATTTGCAAACATTTGAACATTTTTGAAAACTCCATACTGTTTGTTTACCACAAAATATCTACGACAACGGGAAATAACGAAATATAGATACAAACATCTAGTCTAACTCTGCACGATTTAGTATTAATGATTTCCTTCTCGTGCTTATTGGCCACATCTATCGTTAGGCTATGTCAAGATTGAGCTACGTACAGCGCTATTTCCACTAACGAGGCACTCCAAACTGAACGGATTCTCCCTCATTGTTTATGCAGAAAACGTCGTCTGTTCTGACGTTTCTCTGTTCCTGTCTCCCTGCGTCGAAGATGGAGACAACACTCTGTATTATCCTTGAGGCCTTTCGTCCTGCCTTTCAACTGCAGGATGCCTGTGAAGACAATAAAACTACAGGGGGAGGCGGGAGGGGGCGCTGCGGCAGATACTTGTTATTTGTGAGGAAAACAAAAGAGGCACGCCAATCGGCCGCAAGTCCCGCCACCCCTGCGGTCGATGTTTGCGTAGGCGGATCCTGGCCGTGATTTCTATTACGGTGTGGCGTCGGTCATGTTTATTTGGGACTGAAGGCAGGACTTAACGGCATCTGTCGACGGCAGGCTTAGCGGCATTTACTGGCGACGAAGGCACGGCCGCGGCTATTTTTAGTAAGACTGCTGCAGCAGGCTGGCAGAGTAACAGCCGGGTAGTATCCCTAGTGCTCCAGCTATCTACCGTACTTACGCTGCAGACACCATAAATACCGGACTTTGTTGAAACCCAAAATTTTATTGGTATTTAGAGGTTGGTGTGGGTGTTGCCATGTTTACGTTGGATGCAATGTGACACCTGCGAAAGAACAGAAGTAGCAATTCTTAATTGGAAAAAAATTTAATACATTTATCTAAATGTACACACAGAAATGACTAACGGCCCGCTTGCAGCATGGAACGCCTTTGGTTCAAAGCTGCACCTCGTACATGTTGCTTTGTTATGCGCTGAGTGTGGTGCAACAGTGAAATCGGCAACGAAGGGAAGGAAACAACGGCAGAAGAAAGGAAAATAGTTATACCTCATGAAGAGAAAAGAAAATCATTTTCAGATATGGCAGATATTGTTGGAAGAAACCTAGGAACTGTGAAATCCACAATAAGACGAAAAACTTGTGGATCTTCACTTCCTCGCTTATTAGTCCACAGATTCACTAACTACAAAATGTAAGTTAAACTAACCTAAGGAGAACACACATACACACACACACACACACACACACACACACACACACACACACACATATGCTCAAGGAAAGACTCGAACCTCTGACGGCGAACAACAGCGCTCTCCACAGCAAGGCACTTTAGAGCGCTCGGTCTCGCTACTGCGGCAAAACACAGCTAGAGGGTAAAAATACTCTCAGTAATATAACAATAAGTTTAACGAACTTTTAAAAATAGAGATAAAAAATAAAAATAAAACATGGACTACAAATCCATCTTCTCATATCGCACAAGAATAAAAACTAACAAACACTCAATTCATAGACACCGAAAATAATTTCCCAAAAACAGAATCTAATATAATATTCAATCTAAATTCTGTACTAATTCTATCAACATTTTAATTGCAGACACAATTGTTGTTATTGATTGTCAGAATTACCTGTCAGTAAACAGCATGAACTTATCGTCATTATAGCTAAGGTAATAGATAATTAAATACTATTAAACCCACAATACGACAAACCACAGGAAACAAACAGCAGAATGAACTAAAACCTAAAACACAAACTTGCAGTCCGGTGATTGGTTTGATATAAGCTGAGCAGCCCATTCATCTCCTCATTTGCTTCCACATAATTTTTTCAGGGGGAGTTTTCTTGGCATAACTTTCTGCCAAGTCTTGTGGAGTGATATTTGTAAGTTGGAAGTTTGTGATCAGTATAAGATAACGCCCAGATACTTTGCGTGGCTTTCATGCAGTAGAACTTTACCCTCCCACACAACACCTTCTTTCTTACTTAGTGCGTAGATGGAAAGCACATAGTCGACTTTACAGCGGATTCGACTTAAGAAAATTTTCTTAGTAGTATTTTGACATACATTCAAGATCTTTTTCCAGGTTTTATTCCACAGATTCGAAGCTGTTTCCTCGAAGCTGTTTCCTTGAAGAGCTACTGCTAGATCATCAGCATAGAGAAATGTTCGGAGTGCTCTGGTGTCGGCTGATCATTTGTGTACAAGTTTAACATCAGGGGTGCGAGTACACGTCTCTGTGGGAGACCGATTTTCTGTCTCCTCCATCCGATTTTCTTTCCATCTAGAGTAACATAGAATCGGCAATTTTGTATTTGGACTCTATGACCATTGTCAGCAGGTAGTTCTTGGTAGCCGGCCGCGGTGGCCGAGGGGACTGAGGCGCTCCAGTCAAGGTCTGCACGGTCACTACGGTCGGGGGTTCGAATCCCCCCCTCGGGCATGGATATTTGTGCTAGTTCATAATTAGTTTGTAAGTTTAGGGACTGACGACCCAGTAGTTAAGTCCCATAACCTATAGAAACATTTGAATTTGAGTTCTTGGTAGACTCATATATTTTGGAGAAAGTTGACGGTATCACAGGCGACATACAAATCGACAAATGCCACACCAGTTATTAATTTTTCTTCGAAGCCACTTTCAATACGTTCTGTTAGTGCTATAACTTGTCCCCGTACACGATCTGCCTGGGCGGAAGCCCCCTTGTTATGGAATTAGCTGGTTATCTACGTGTGTCTGAATCTCCAGTAGGATTAGTTTTTCATATAGCTTGTACATGCGGTACAGAAGGGAAATTGGTCGTTAGCTAGTTGGCAGGTCTGGATCTTTACCCGGCTTTAATAGAAGAATGATCTTTACTTTTCTCCACAATTTTGGGATGGTGAGATCTTTGGCACACTTATTCATTAACTGGAGTAGCCATGACCTAGCGTTAGGCCCAAAATGTTTGTCATCTATGTCATTCTTCATGGTCTGAATGGCAGAATTGAGCTAATTTTGAGAGAAGGATTTCTTTATCAGGTTTATTTCATTTTGTGGATCTCTTTGCAACCTGGATTTTTGCTGGCATTTTAATTTCCCATTATTTAGGAGAGCGCTGGCATTTTGGCCAACGTTAACATTACTAGCTTGCTTCACTTCTTTAGGAGCAGACCCAAGTTTTTTAATCAAGCTCCAATGTCCTTTGGACATAGAACTCAAGATATCCTGCTTACTAGGCAGACGCGTTGACCACTCCGCCATCGAGGACATAGCCCGACTGCAGAGGACTCTTCCCTGCATGGGGCTGGTCACTGTGTCCTCGATGGCGGAGAGGTCAATGCGTCTGCCTAGTAAGCAGGAGATCCCGGATTCGAATACCGGCCGGGCATAAATTTTCATTCGCCTTCGTTTCGTATTCCATCTAAACCTAGTACAGTGATGCCATAAATGACCGCAAATTGCAATTTATTTCATTAAATGAACGCTGTAACGTCGTCAAAAATATATAATTGTAGTCATGATTTTTGTTACCCGGTGGTGGAAGGTCGTTACCGAGGGACGCCAGTAATAGCAGTCTTTCAGCTCTTGTTCCGTGCTATTACGTACCAGGAGGCTCCTTGCTTGTCTCCGATACTCTTCAATTGCGGTGATATTGAACCGGCCCTGGTTACTGCACTGAAGTCACTTACATCGCCAGGAATCAAACCAGTATCCGAGCTCTATTGCCCGACAGTTTATGGCAGCTAAATCAACTATTCCGCGCGAAAAAAAAAAAAGAGTAGCTATCTCCGCTCAGTGAAGTGTTACACACGTCGATTTAGGTGACGTATTCGCTGTAGAGACGCTTAAAGTGCAGTTGCGATGTTTCCAGGATGAGGAATACGCGGCGGCCGGCACATTACTGTCACGCTGGCGCGCCATTCGTTTGTGACAGAGATGAGTGCATTCGATTTAGTGGAACGACCCGCCGCGGCGACGCATGGCCGCCATTACGGTGACCGCCGCCGGCCTAATGCCCCCAGGACTCATCCCTCATGAATAATTAAAGGCGTCACCGGGTCTTGCGCACAGCCTTTTTGTTGCCAGACTAATGTTCTCACACATGTTTGGGCAATTTAAGACTCAAACTGTTTTAATATTTTATGGAACATTGTTCCTACAGAAATAACAGCGATCTACAAATTGTGAATGCAATAATAACTAAAGTAGGCCTAGTCAAGATCGAGTATGATAGCTTACTTTATTACGATGACATGTTTCGATCTACAAGGATCATCGTCAGATAATGTCCTAGGTGAGGGTCTGGCCCATCTCTTGTGGAGATGGCGAAAATTGGCAATTGACACTAAATAAAGAAAAGGGTGAAGTAATACACATGGCCACCAAAAGAAATCCGCTGAACTTCAATTACGCGCTAAATCAATGAAACCCTAAGGTCGTAGATTCTACCAAATACCTAGGAGTTACAATTACGAACAACTTTGACTGGAGAGAACACACAGAGAATATTGTGGGAAAGTCGAACCGCCGGCCGCGGTGGCCGAAGAGACTGAGGCGCTCCAGTCACGGTCTGCACGGCCACTACAGTCGGGGGTTCGAATCCCCACCTGGCATGGGTATTTGTGCCGTCCTAGTTCGTAAGTAGTTCATAAGTAGTTTGTAAGTTTAGGGACTGATGACGCCGTAGTTAAGTCCCATAGACTATACAAACAAACATTTGTGAAAATATTTTGCTAGCACCCACCTGCTTAGGGAGACATGACCATCCCAATAAAATAAGAGAAATTGGATCGAAAACGGAACGATTTAGGTGTTCTTTCTTCCCGCGCGCTATTAGAGAACGGAACGGTAGAGAAAAGTTATGAAAGGCATTTAAATGTGATTTGCAGAGTATCTACGTAGATGTAGATGTAGATGGAGCAACACTGCTCACTGCGCAGTACATGATCTGATGATGGTCCATCTAAATCGAAACCGATCATCGCATTAAAATGAAACAAAATGTCTTAGGCGATCTTGACTGCTTTAATTATTATTTTATTCAAACATTTTTTATTATAAAGATGGAAATGTGTCTCTAACAACTCGTATCCAGGTTTGTGCAACAGGTAAATCTTGCAGGTATTTAGTGGTTGACGCCTTAGGCACTTCATTAATCAATATGGAAGCAAGTTATTGCACTAGTGGAGACATTATACGACAGTGGGAAGTGATTACGCCCAATATTGGGGTTTCCAGTTTGTCCCTGCTGTCTTAGAAGCAATCTAATTGCAAATACAGAAATATGGATTTGGAGAAGAAAAAGTAACAATCGAACTTCTAGGTTGTCATATGGCAGTATAATGAAAATAGTTTTCCACGCACGGCAAAGAAGATAATCATACTGCAGACATAGGGGAGAGCCGGGCATTTATTTTCTTCCCCAAATGGCTTGGCAAAATTTCAATTTTTCTGATACCATCCAATCAACTAATCCTTAAGTATACATAGACCGCAAACGTCCTACTGGGCACAGGAGTTTGCCAGATTAACGGACACACCAACCAATAAAATTAATCGGGGGCGGTGTTGGATGGTGTGGGGGCAGTTAAGGGTGGGCCTTTGCCAAGTACGTGGCCATTGGAGGCGGTCGTGTTGTTTAAGACAATGTTACTTGTTATTTGTCATTCGTTATTGTGGTTCTAAGTGCAGTTACAAGGTCGATGACAATCATCCTTAGGTGTACTATTGTTTGTGCTGTCCTTCCAGGAAGTACGAGTGTCGCCGTCCGTTTATTAGCGGTGAGGCAAGTGGCCTACCGTGCAGGGTTGGGAGGTAACGGTACCTCGCGCAATGGATTATGGGTACCCTGGGGACGGAGCGGCCTTGTCACACCACTACTGCCGTTTCCATCACATGGCCACAAAGCGTGCATCATACATTGTGTGGCAAACAAGAGCAAGACCTCTGGTCACGGACTCAATTGTGCACTTGTTGGCGAATGTCACTTTTCACCAATAGAAATATTCCCAGAAACTCACAGCTGCAAGACTTCGTACAGCTTTTTCATCAGACGCTTGTTTGGTAAGAGCATGGGATAATCGAATTCCATGGTCCAGTCATCTTCCGAGTGCTCGTTCGGTCCAGAAAATGTGAAGCTCTTCTTATTTCCCGGATGTTTGAAAAAGGAGTTTGCTGGGCAGCCCTGGCCAATTCTTCATTTGTCTCCGTGTGGAGAGTCGTCATCTTCCAGTTATTAACGTCTCGTTTTCTTACTAGTACCTTGCTGTTAATGCTTAACACTGAAAGGATGTGCAGTCTCACCTGTACTAACACTGATTTGAAAGAGAGCAATTACACCCTCGTAAACATTCACATCAGCCATTTTGAGACAGATCTGTGACGTTTGCCAGCGAATGAGCCGATACGTTTCTCTTAGTTGAAAACTATGGAAGCTCCAGGTGGTGGTAGTAATGATTACAAATATAGAAACCAGTTTTCAATATTTTTACTATGATCATTTGTCTGTCTGTTTAATATTAGACCATTATAACATGAAATCTTTTAAAAGAACGTGGAAACTAGAAAAGACTATAACTGCACAATTTATAGCAAATGAAGGTTTAAAATAGTACCTAAAAAGGTATGAAAAATATAAAAAAATAAAAAGAAGTCAAATAACTGCAGTCAGATTTGAACGCTCATGCATTACGTTCGTAAATCGTCAGATTATCTACATTGCCGATGAAGAAGATAAGAACTACTCATCGTAGTAATAATGCTACCGTCGAGAAGTTCTTATTTTTCGACAATTGCTACGTGTTTGAATAATAAATATCAAATTTAATCAATCTCGACGTAACCTGTATCCTTATTATATTGTATCTATTTGCCGATGTAAGCACTAAGCTGAAGCCCCACATACCGCTGTTGGGAACACACGCACCTGACCACGTTCCAAGTCCGTGAGTTCCGCGGAGCACCCCATCGTGCTCTCTCACGATGTCTGCGAGATGCACTCTTCTTCGACTCTTATATTATTTAATTCGGAAAATCACTTTACCTTCTCATAAAACGGCAACAAGGAGGATGGCCGGAGAAGGAGACGAAGGAACGAAGGCGTATACACTGCGTCATCAAAATTACCCGCACACCGGGATGAAAATGAAAGTTCATGGCACCGTCCATCGGTAATGCCCGATCGTATTGAAAGATGCAATCGCCATCACTGGATTGTCTGTGCTGTGATCGTGCTAAGTATAACATCAAGGGATGCAGCCCCTCCATGAAAACACAACTACACCATTAAGACCACAGCCTCAGACTTTTGCTGTTAGCACAACACACGCTGACAGATGAAGTGCACCGGGCATTCGCCTAACCCACACCCTGTCATCCGATCGCTACATTGCGTACCGTGATTCGTTAATCTATACGACATTTCCCCACTGTTCAATCGTCCAATGTTTATGCTCCGTACGCCAAGCGTTACGCCGTTCGGCGTTGACCTGCGTGATTTGTGGCTTATGGGCAGACGATCGAGCAAAAATCCAAGTTTTTTTTCACCTCCCTCCTGTCATAGTATTCGGAGTGGATCCTGTACGTATTTGTGCTATACGTTTCCCTTTACATTTCCAGTCTCATATAAATAGCAATTTGTTTCAGAAATTACTGCAACCAGTCGCCTTTTTTTCTTCTTAATGAAGAGATATTGAACCATCATCAGACAGTATATATACATGTAGTGCAAATTACATTTGTATAGTTAGAAGTTTAACATTTAGTATGCCCATGTGTGTTCCGCTTTTGATAGCATTTCGTACATATCACAACACTTCCCTTCCATCAGCATACCACAGCAACTCCCACGACTTTCAAGTAGTAAAATTAAATAACACCGCACACACATTACCACAGACGTGGTAGTGGCTGTGCTAAATGTTCAAATGTTTGTATAGTCTATGGGACTTATCTACGGGGTCATCAGTCCCTAAACTTACAAACTACTTATGAACTACTTACGAACTAGGACGGCACAAATATCCATGCCCGAGGGGGGATTAGAATCCCCGACCGTAGTGGCCGTGCAGACCGTGACTGGAGCGCCTTAGTCCCCTCGGCCACCGCGGCCGGCGGTGGCTGTGCTCTCGTGGTTCAATAAGTCTTCATTGAGAAGAAAAAAAGTGACTGGTTGCAGTAATTTCTGAAACATATTTCAAGATACAGTCGAAGGTTGCGACACATAATGGATAAAAGTTTTAAAAAGCAGTAGACTTTGGCAAGTTTATGAGTGTGGAAATCTCGCTTACAGATGTCTGAGACAAGTGACACACAATCACCTGACCACGTTCGAAATCCGGTAGTTCCGCGGATCGCTCCAGTATGCTCTCTCACGATTTCTAATAACTATTGAGGTCGCTGGTATGGGGTACCTGAGAGTAGGTGGTATCACAATGCACGTCTTATGAGAAACGTATCTGTTGGGATACTTTTAATCTACTAGTGTGTAATAAATAATGTAAGAGAGGGGAGGGACAGACAGAGAAAAAGCATGAAATGTATGAAAAGAAAGTGGGTTAAGATGTAGGGGAGGGAGGATGTAGGAGGAGGGATAGAATGCGGGAGTGGAGAAAAGGTGATTGTGACGTGGGGGGAGGGAACAGATGGAAAAAGGTAGGTGGAACGAGAAGATAGAGGTGGAGCGGGGTAGAGAGGGGAGGACAAGTAGATTAGGGTGTAATCCAGTTACCATACATGTTACCAATTGCGAAGATTTCCAGAATTGATGGTTACTTTACAATTACCAATACTACATTATTTAATAGCATAAAAACTTTGTTGGATGGGTTTTGCAAATGTTTTTTACCTGTTTATAATGCAGGAAAGTATCCATAAACAGGAATATAGCCACTAAAATGTTAAAACTTTCTTGTCGATCTCCCACCGGCGTCTTAGTAGAGTGCAGTGACTGTGTATTGTGCATTGGCGCCTAACGACCGCGTCGTAGCAAGTAGCACCGGACAGTGTGGTTTTATTACCCCACGCGGTACCCTCTAAGGGCAGCAATAACTTCATGCCCAACTTTACGACTGTGGGTCGGTCAGCTGGCTGCGAGGGGAGGGAAATGCGGCCTTAAGCCGACCGCGCACAATCGTCTCGGCGAGAAAACACCGCTTGCAGTGTAGGTCTACTGGCGCTGCCAATTTCCACTGTGGCACTCTGCACGTCTGTATAATGTTAATGTAACAGCACGCGTTATCTCTGTATACATCCTGTACGCAAACATGCGTTCCAGTAATCTCAGCGTTCCGCGTAAAGTGTAATTACAGTGGTCAGCGCACACTGAGGATGCAATAAAACTGATTGAAGATGAGAAACAAGATATCTCCTTTTATTGCTCATGGAAGTAACAATAGGAGCACCACGTAGCACTGAGGGAGGAGATCCACCGTGTCCTCTTCAGAGTAACTGTCCTTTTTTGTTTAAACATTTGACATCAAGACGGGAGAGATTATTATGGACAGTGAGACTGCAAACGCGAGTTTAGATGGTTTCTATGAGCCACGTCACTGGACTGCTATGCCAACGATTGTTTTCTCAAGTTAACAGGGTATATTACCTTCATAACAGTGTGAGGGAAGTTTTACGTCTCTCATTCATCCAGTATGAGCAGTGATTGCTGATGTGATCTGAGATCCATTGTGTTATAATGTCTGATAAGCCTTGGCCGGTGACCTGTCTTCACATCCTTTATATGCCGCGATGGAAATGGACATTTTGATCGGTATCTTGGCTGCAAGAAATCAGTGTAGTTAGGCATCACTGAGCTATTAACTTCAGCGATTCCGAATCCTGTAGTTGCGTCTGCAACTAGACTACCGTGTGTTATGAAATGTACTTGTTCCATCCATGTGGATGATATTCAGAATCTTGTAGTTGCGTCCTAAGATTGATAGAGAGAATTTAGTAAAACTAGTTCTTAAGAGATCAAAATGCAGGGGATGAATATTACTAGACTACCCTACTCACGTAATATGGCATTAATAAGCAGCTCCGAAATAGAATTAATCAGAATGATGCGGAATTATTACAAAATAGGATTGTATATGGATTCAGTTTCAAGCCAGTGAACTACTTCAAGTACTTATGGAATCATTTCAGCAGTAACAACAGGAAGGATATAGAAATAAATGCTCGTTTAACCTAAGCAAACAGTTTTATCAAAGTCGTAAAGAAAAAAAAAATATTTAGTACAAACTGTAAAATCCACTTATATCAGTCAAGTGTTATACCGGGAACACTATACGTATGTGAAGCATTAACATTTAGGAATAAAGATGAAGAAAAACGTTTGATATTAGAAAGAATTATACTACATTAAATTTTTGGGTCAATGTATAATGAAAATAACATGGAATAGAGGATAAAAACATACTAAGAATTACGACAGCTGTACTAATACCCTAACATTGTTGAATTACTATAGACGAGAAGGTTGAACTGGGCGCGCCACATTGTAAGACTGCCAGAAAAAAAAAATTTCGAAACTAGTGTTTTGCAGGACAATTGCTGGAACAAGTGGAAGACCCAGAACAAGGAGGCAAGATATCATCCGGAAGGGCACAGAGAGGATTAACATCACGGGTACCGAGCGGACAAGCAGAGCACGTGATAGAAAAGAAGAGGCTGGTGGAGCAGGTGTATGCTCAGGAAGGTCTTTGTCATTTGTGAAGAATGAAGAAGTGGTTGCGTCCGCAAACCGGCTCGAGTGCGATATGTCAAATATTGCTTTGAGTCTGTTTGGATCATTCTCAGAATATAGAGGTAGCGTCCGCAATCAAACTCGAGTGCGTTATTCCAAGTCCATGTTTACGTCCGTTTGGATCATATTCAGAATCTTGAAGAAGCGTCTGCTACCATCCTCGAGTTCGTTATGACAAGTATTTTCGATCCGTTTGGCTCAACTTCAGTTTCTTCGAGTTGCGTTCGGATCCGCCTCGAGTGCGTTACGACAAGTATTCGTAATTGTCGTAACAAGTAAACTTGTAAACGGGACAAAAACCGTTCGCAAATGTTGACTGTCATTAAAACGTAATAAATTGCTTTGAATACTAGATGACCCGGTGGACTTCCTATCACTTACCTCTAATTTTATCGCAATCGCACGAATGATATTGATATCCCAAAGTTTTCCACAAATTTTCCTACTTTCTGCCCAACTATTCCAAACTTTTACTTCACTGAAACCTCCCTCTCGCTTTGAAAGTCGAATGTGCTAAACATTTTCGCAATCAGATGAATGATATTGATATTTCATGTAAAAATCTCTTTCTATTTCTTTATGAATTTTCCAATTTTCCGTGAAACTTTTCCAAATTTTTAATCTATAAGAGAGTTACTCTTGCTTTGAACGTTAAATATGCAAAAAATTTTCTCAATCAGACGAATGATATTGATATCCCACTAAAAAAGGCTCTTTACGTTTCTCTCGAATTTTCAAATTTTCCGGATAAGTTCCCAAATTTGTTAGTTCATAATAACGTTCATCTTTCGTTGAACATCAAATGAATCAAAATTTTATCACAATCGGGTGAACGATTCTCAACTCAGTGTTGAGTACACTTATAAAAACATTGAAAAAGGAACTTGGTTCGAATTTGGCGAATTTCCTTTTTAACTGTCCCTATTTTTTTACTGAAACCTTTTCAAGACCATAATGAACAAAGGGAAAAAAAGAATTACCCCTCTCTGTCGTGCGAATAGTCAGTTATAGTGCTGAATTCAATCAAAAATACATTGAAAAACACACTTTCAGTATTTCTCAAATTTTCCAATTTTCCGGTCGATTTTCCAAAATATTTATTTCGTACAAACCTTGTCCTGTCAACCGTACTCAAGTGATGCTTTTAGAACCATGTGGCAATTGATTTTCATTCTTAGAAAAAAATCACTTTCGGTTTTTCCTAAATTTTCCTACTTTCCGGGAGACTTTTCCAAATTTTTATTTGATGCGAACCTCTCTCTTGCCTTCAACATGAAATGTGCAAAATTTTATCGCAATTGGAAGAACGGTATTGATAGCTCACTGAGAAAAGCTGCTTCAGTTTTTCCCGATTTCATTTCCAGGCGACTTTTCCATATTTTATCACCGTTTAAACCTTTCCTGGACTTACCTCGAATATTTCAAGACTAAAATTAGCGATATCGGTTCAGCCGTTCTCGAGTTTTACCGAGACTAAGGAACAGCAACTCATGAATATTAGTGTATTTAAGTATTTGATACATCACGCAACCTGCCCTTCCAGTTAGGGTTACGAAGAGCCGACAGGCGACGGAAAAGCCGGGTCCTGAGGACCTGCGGTGAGGACGCTGGCGAGAGCGCGAGATTGTCGGGTCTGCTCCTGGCGCCGCTGCCCCTCCACCGCCCTCTCCCCCCCCCCCCTCCTCCCACCCGGCCCCCTCGCCTCACACCGTCACCAAAAATTGACGTTTTATGAGATTTGGCGCGCAGAGGCGGCAATCGAGGCGTCCGGGCGTCCGGGCCTCGCCTGTTGGCCACCGGCGACCAGCCTCTGGGGACCGCCAGGCCGCTGCCGTAGGCCGGACTGCCACGCCAGAGCACAGTTACCGGCAGCAGCGTTGTCAACTGTGTATCTCTGTTTGCCGTGTCGATTTCTCTACTTCTATCGATTGTATTGCTCTGCTCTGAAACAAATTTATATAATTCAAATCGATTTATGCTGTACAGTAGCCAGAAACAGCGCGTCCTATGCGGTCACTGTTTCATGAATCCCCGGAACAAAGCTCGTCAGGGAAAAAAGGTAAGTAAATAAATGCAATAAAAAGGAATTTTAAACTATCATTATTCGTTTCATTCTTTATCAGGTCATTTTATACGCATATTCAAAGTACTTTTTAATCAAATTGCGTGGTTATGGTATATCGACCCAAATTTGCGACTGAATAGGAGATTTCCTGTCAGGGAGGACACAGTCCGTAATAATCCTTCGTAAGGCATCGACTAAAACATAGGTGATATCGGGCGTCCCACACGGTAGTGTTATTGGTCCTCTGCTGTTCTTTATTTACATAAATGATTTAGGGGAAAATCCAATTAACTCTCTTAGGTTGTTTGCAGATGATGCCGTCATTTACCGTCTAGTAAAATCATCAGAAGATCAAAACCAACTGCAGAACTATCTCAGTAAATTATCATTATGGTGTAAAAATTGGCAATTGACTTAATATAATGAGAAGTGTGAAGTCGTTATCATGAGTACGAAAAGAAATCCGTTAAACTTTGTTTACAAGATTAATAAATCGAAAGTGAAGGCCGTAAACTCCACAAAATACCCAGGAATTACTATTACTTCAGACTTAAACTGGAAAGAACACTTAGATAATGTCGTGGGAAAGGCGAACCAAGGACTGCGTTTTATTGGCAGAACACTTAAAAGATGCAACTACTGAAGAAACTGCATACACTACGCTTGTCCGTCCATCTTTGGAGAATTGCTGCCTAGTGTGGGATCCTTATCAGGTGGGTTTGTCGGAGAACATCGAAAGAATCCAGAGAAGGGCAGCTCGTTTCGTATTGTCACAATACAGGGGAGACAGCGTTACGGAAATGATACAGCACTGGGATGGGAATCATTACAACAACGGCGCTTATCGCTGCGGCGTAGGCTACTTACGAAACTCCAGCGGCCAACATTCTCTCCGAATGCGAAAATATATTGTTGACTCTCACGTACACAGGTAGAAATGATCATCAGAATAAAATACGAGTAATCAGCGCTCGAACAGAGAGATTAATGTGTTCTTTTTTCCCGCACGCTATTCGAGAACAGAATGGAAGATAAATAGTATAAAGATGGTTCGATGAACCCTCTACCAGGCACTTAAATGTGATTTGCAGAGAATTCCATGTAGATGTAGATGCATGAGGATCGTTTTACGTCGCGGAGACAGCACGTATACGAGGCGTAGCGCGTCCGTTTAATATAGGTGGCAGTGGCAGCAGCGTTGCAATGCGCATGCGCGGCTGAGGTTCAAATTCTCTGTTGAAGCCCATGGAGGCAGCATATGGTCGGTTCCGCGGCAGGGAGGAGCGAAGGGAAACGCCGCTTTTAACATTGGCGTTGGAGCTGGCCAAGACGCCAGCTGCTGCTTACTCGAGCTCTAGCGGTTACGCACGAATGGTAACCTCACCTTGCGTATGCGCATATCCTCCATGAAGGCAACATCCGCACTCCATATTTATTTTTGGTGCATTGAAGATTTATTAAAAATACGTCATATTTGGTAAAATGTATTGTCATTATAAAGACGCATGAACTGTAAAAACCTTCATAAGACCCGAGTATTAATAGTAATGGTCGCTTCAGTCCCTTTAGCTAGATTAGCCGTGCGGTTAGCAGCATCGCTCTGGGCTGTCGAAGGTTGTGGGTTCGAGACCGACTGCAAAAAATATTTTTAAACCCAATGATGTATTTAACAGATACGTGAAAAACAAAGACTTCTATTGTTTCTTGCCACATATCTTTGGACTTTTCAGCATGTATGTCGCGATTTTGAGTCATTTATAATCTTCGTTGTAACAAATATTTAACCCAAAAAGGTGTGGGAGAGAGCAGCCTTTGCTCATGCGTAAGGTTATGAAGGGGGTGCTACTTACAGTGTCTCGTGACCTGATGGTAGCTTGCCTCATCATCGTTAACAGATTCATTTGGTTACAGTCGCCTAACAGTGTAATCATTTACTTACTGTGGTTTAGTGTTCACGTGCCATTCATAAGTACTGGCAAAGGCGATAGAGCCCATCAGCCCTCTTGGCGCCACCTAGACTAGGTGGCGCCAAGAGGGCTGATGGGCTCTATCGCCTTTGCCAGTACGCAGTGCTCACTTGACCTGTGTGTGGACATGCTCCAAAATTTTTAATATGACTTTGTTTTAAATTTTAAAATTTTAATCTATTGACATGGAGTCAGCCACATTTTAACAACTTTTTTAATGTGAACTTTATTGTATCCTTCCGAAGAAGGCAAAATTAATTTTGCCGAAACCTGGGTAAAGGTTTATAGATGTAAACTATTTTATGCAACTGGTCGGCTGAAACTGTGTTGACTCTTGGATTTCTTATAAGTGTTTTATTAATAGTATAGTACTTTAAATAGAGTGAAAAAATGTGATATTTTACATGTCCGATGGTGAAGTTTCTTTTAGGGTTTCTCGAGTATCGTGTTTGTGATGTTGGTAATGGACTTTGTAAGGAGTACACAACATAGCAGAAACGTTACAATGTATCTCATATCATACACTTTCGGAGAGGGAGAAGATTAATGCAAGGATAAGTGATATAATGTAGACACCACATGATATTTTGTATTGGTTTTGCTACTCATTTTCAGAGAATTATTTTTGATGAAACCGCTTTTACTGTACCGAGAGCAAGCTTTTGCATTGTTGACATTAAATTTTAAAAAATGTTATTGAAAAAAAAAACTGGCACGAACTTCACATCACACCTATAACAACTTACTCCCTCAACAATACTGCGAAGTATGACTCTCTACCACGTGGTGCTTTCACGCATCACTTATAAAAGTAATATGTACACCGTACTCAATTATTCTTCATGTTCGTTACTTCGACGGGGGCAGGTCCGCTGCCCCCCTCCCCTTATATACGCCATTGAGTTGGCCTACTTTAGTAACACTAAAAATAGGCCGTTTCCGATGGCCTTTGATGGCTCGAAATTTAATTATAAATCAGGCTTTAACCGTTCATCTGAGACGAATGTATGAACGATGTTTATCATATACTTAACTGTATAAACTAGTATTACTTGTTGTTTCTGCAAAGTGACTACGTATTTCAACCAACCTTCACGACTGGGTAAGCACATTTCAGATTTGTGCACATCTATGCAAACATCCTTTCGTATTACGTAAGTTTCATTGGTTTCCTATGTAAATTGGTATTAAAAATTGGCACTTCAGTTTTCGTCTTCGTGTATTTATATTATAATTTTGAAAGGTTTATTTTATTCTAGTAGCCTACAAATCGACGTTTTCTATTCCAGTATAAAGTTTTGGAGTGCCGTTAACTTTTTTTAGATAATATTTTGTGTTCATTTTACTACTTTCGCTTATGGTGTTTTTACACTACAGACCACTCCAGTAACACACATTCGTTGACAACGTTCACTCTTAACGGCTGGATACACACATGATTATAGAGTTGCGAACGGGTGTGGAAAGTATCTTTTCAAATTACATAACTTTCATTCTCTTACTTGGTTAATTAATGTTACAATTATGTTCTTCAATTTTCGTTGTCGCGCATTTGTATACTTACTGAAAGAGGTTCAAGTTATTTTAATGGGCCTTCATTATTTCGTTTTCTGCCTAGTATAAGGTTTTAGAGTGTTTCTCCTCCCACAGGTTTTGTGTCGTTCATTCTTCTAGATGACATTTTATGTACACGTCATTACTTTCACTTACTTTTACCGTACAATGCACTTCAGTCACACATATCTATTAACAATGGGTATAATTTTTGTATTTGTGGAATCTCAGTGATAATTTATACATACAAAGATCTTAATAATCTGTGCTTGTATTTTTAATTTTGTAGCGTTATAATATACAGTAACTATATTGGCAGTACCATATGCAGTAGTACGCGTGTCAGAGTTTCTTAGTCGTCGGCATATTACCACTGTAAATCTCGTGGGGTCTAGTACTTGTGTACGTATAAAACGGAGATGAGAAATAGAAAAAAACTGTTATAAGCACGCCACCGTTAGAGTAATGGTCGTGTCTGGCTGTAATGTTTCGTGTCGTACACATTTCTCAGGGAGGTGTAGGTAAACTAGAGATAAGAAATAGGAAAAACTGTTATAAGCACGCCACCGTTAGAGTAATGGTCGTCTCTGGCTGTAATGGTTCGTGTCGAATACATTCCTGAGGGATGTGTAGGTAAACTGGCGGTCTCAGGCTTCTGCGACTTTTGTAGCCTCGTTAATGTGTGTCGGTTGACATAATTTTTGTTAATCTAATGTCTGTCTATTGACATAAGTTTTGTTAATCTCTCTTTTGTTTGTGCTAAAAATTTAAATAAACAGCTAGGTCATCATTCTCCTAAGAAGTTGCTCGAAACAGAGAAATGTGTGGATACATACTTCGTAGTCATAATTGGCTACACGATGTAGAAATTGCATTGCAATTTCTATTCTGCCGCGTGAGGGTATGAAAAATTTTGATTGTATTATTCAGCAGTTTCACTTGATTTTTATATCTGACAGTCCTACGTAAAATTGATTGCAGTCATCACTTGAGAAGTTCGGGAAATTTGGGACTTTCTTCCGACAGATGCTCCTTTCGTGTGAATGGCGCTATTGATACGGAAAACCATTTTTTACTTCCGACATTTATAATATATTATTTTCTTCTGTAATATGGCCAATGTATGTTGCTGTTATGTATGTAGTACCGGTATGTTTTTTGGGGATTTTTTCCCGTATCGGCGTTATTTATGATTTGTTTATTCGATTTATCACCCAAATTCACGTAAGATTACTTTATTTAAATAACTGATAAAGAGATTCACAAAGTTACCAGTTGCCAGTAATGCTATACAAAAGGAAACAGAAACATTACAATACCTAAGGCAATAGAGTACGTTTAACCCAACAAAGAAAAGCATCCGAACAAAAACTCAAATCATAAGTGCAGAAGAATAGGGATTCAGGTATTACCCTGTATTAGGTAGAATTTACAACTTCGGATCGCAAAATGAAAACTTCTCATAAGGTATGCACTACCCCAGGTGGTAAATCCAACTCCTGTTCCATTACATGATGTAATGCAGTAGGACTTAGGAATCTGGGGATTCCCAACAATTGCGTTGAAGAAGAGATGGGATGTACTGAAAGGCCTTCCAAGTTTGCGTTTAAGGAGAAGTACTTTTTTTGGAACAATGAATGAAAAGTCGAACACAAGGTACTCGCAAACATCTTGCCTCACTGGCCAGAAGCAAAAGAGAAGCTCAACTGTAAGCTTGTAAATACTGCTTCTAAATGCAAATACGATGTGCTGAAGTAATAATTTTCTTCGTCTGTTCACAGAAAAACAAATATGAATACTTCAAGCAATGCAATCTGCACTTGCAAATAATTGAGAGCTAAGTCACTGGACGCTTTGCCAGCAACTGTCCACTTGCGTCCTCACACCACAAGTGCACCAAGCCAAATCCACGACTCACTTTGCAACAAGCCACAATACTCTCCAGACCGTTTCCAAGGCCAATCACAGTTATAGCTTCAAATCTCTTGCCTCCACCATTACTTCCTTCCGAACATCTTTCCCGCGAAAATGAAGCTTTAGAGTGTTCTAGAACCTTTCGATCGTTTGGCAGTTGAAGTTACCTGCCAATTGTATTGTCGCCCACGTGTTTAGGAGAGAAGCGCCATTGGCCCTCGGCCAGTCAGTAACCTGTGATCTCGCAGTGGCTGGTCAACAGACCGCATCCTTGTGGTACCGATAGTCTCCCCTCTCTCACTGTCTTCTCTGTGTTCTTGTTTCTAACCACCAGAAAATTAATACATGCGAATATTGTTAATATTAAATGTCGCCTACCAGCATCAACCAGTTTTCACAGTGACCTATGAAACAAGTACACATAATGTGGTGGTTGTGTTTCATATTGTATTTTTAACCATATACCTCGTACTATGCCATCTACTGCCCTAGTACAGTCACGGATTTTTTTAAAATATTTTTGCGTGTGTTTTGCCTGTGTGAATATGTAATTTATATGATGATTATGTTGAATATGTTGAAGTAAGTGGCCCTCGTTGTGTGTATGTGAACTTACTACAGTGTGGTACTTGTTTTTATCCCGCATACGCAAAAAATAAGTCACCTTTTTGTGCTTTTTCGCATGCTTTCATCTGCAAAGAGTTCAAATTTCGCTGGTCTGGTTAGGGAATATTGCTGCTAGGCTGTGTAGCGTAGGTTTGTCAACCTAAACTAGGTTACCAAAGAGTACAGCATTCCTCTCCTTTAGAGTCGACATGCCTTTCTTTAGCTGAATAGCGACAGTTAGCAAAACATGTATAAGGTCAGTGGGCCAGTTTATGACGTCATATCTCGTGAACTACGCGTTATACGTAATTTTTACAGTTACGGCAAACGTCCTTATAGATTGAATCTTACGTGTACAAAATTTTAAAAAAATTGGAACAAACTTGTGGATTTGTATGCAATAAATACACACAAACACACGGAAATCCTCCTTTGTATATAAAGATAATGACTGAGATTCCGGAATTACGGTACGTATACTCATAGCCAACAGGTGTATTTGAATTGATTGAGAATCATGCTGTAAAAAGTAATTGAAATACATACAAAAAACCTTCTTTCAGAATTAACAGCACAAGAATTGCGAGAGAGAAAAACCCACCCCGACATTATAACGTAGCTAAAAACGTGAATACATAGGACTACAAAAATGTATCATAAATATCTGTATAATTATGTATATAATTAATTTATTTGTATTGCAGATGACTTAAAACGGGAAAAATCCAAATTGAGCCTCGTTTATATTAAATACCAAGTTGTTAAATATAATCGTTCATCATAAACTAAGGAATGTATGTTTAATACGTTAATTGAGTCTACATTTATATTTCGTTGTACACAAGATATTACAGTCTTTGGAGAGAGATTACCCTTTGCAAGAAACAGCAATTCCAAATGAAATATGCACGAAAAAAGCCTGAGTTATTATTTTCGTAGCTGTTGCGAAAACGTTCTTCCCTCAAACAATAACGATGTTTCAGAACAGGTTTCCTCTTTGAACTAGGGAATGGAACGGAAAAAAAACATACTAAGGCTGTCTCATTATTGCTTTATACAGTTTCTCAGTTGCTCTCACAGACTATATTTGTGTAATTATGTCTACAGATGTAATTTTCTGTAGACATTACTCAGATATTTCGCAAAGAACTACTTGGAGTCAAGAAAATATACGTGTTACAGCTGCTTATTTGCGCAGCCCTTCGTGTTTCTCAATACGGCATCAGCCGACGGCACCAGAGGTAATTTTAAAGACGGCCGCAATTTACGTCTCTAAGATTCAGAACGAATTTATTATTCTCCTGTCTGAGTAGTTATGTCTCTGATTAAAAAAATTGAATTGCTCTGCTTCGGTTTTACTGTTAGCGTTCTGTTTCGACTAACACAGGCTTTCAGAAAGAGCGGACAAAATGAGTTTCTTGCGGAGAGCTCCATAAAAATTCGTTCAAATTGTGGAAGTGGGGTTAAAAAAAAAAGAAAGAAGTCAAAATGGGCGCGGTTGGGGGTCGGAAAAGCTGCGGCACGGCCACATTCATGGCGGAATACAAATCCAGCCCGCGGCGAATGGAGGTCGCGCGCCCGCCGCCCGCAGCGGAGCACGGCACACGCGCTGAAAGCGAACGCAGGCAGACGGAGGGAATTAAAGGCGGGCAGGGGAAGCCCCACCCGTTGCCTGCGTCTCACCTGCTGGGATTGCGTGCGCCGCTACCAGGGGGCGCGCGCAGCTGTCAGCTTAATGCAGGGACGATGAACTGGTGAAACCCCCGACTGCGTGAAACACCGTTGTCGCATTGCGCCGGAACGACGTCTGTTAAATAGATTGCTAGTAATTGTGAATGACAGTTATTGACCGTGTGCGACTTCATCACCACGCCGTCCGTACACAAATGAAATACTAAACTTGTTCAAAATGATAACACCCGTTGTATCTCCCCAACCGTAATAGATACAAAGATGCCGTTTGCATAGTGAATTGCAGGGACAGGGGCAACTTGAATGCATTTCATGTTTGTGCTATTTTTTTATTACAGAAATATGAAAACCATCTTTTTTAATGGAACTTTGTTAAGTTTTCGCATAACATGATTCTCTTAAAAAGAAGTTTTAAAATATGTCTCTGTCATAATATTTAGGCGAATAGCTTTTGAGACACAGGTTCTGGTATCGTGTCCGAAGAAGCGGCGTGCAAACATTACGAGTCCTTCCTCATACAAACAACGCCGCTTCAAAAACCGCGTAGATATTATAATATATACGAATATTTCAAACGGTCTTTTTAAGCCCAAAATTTTTGCGCTACAATTTAACATAGGGTTCCAATAAAAAAAACTAAAGGTGGCCTCATACTCTGTAGTAACAAAATAACATAATCATGAAATGTCATGTTTTCAAGTAGCCCATGTTCCTGCAGTTCACTCTCCAAACGGCGTCTCTGTATATATAAGGTTGGGGCGACACAAGGGGTCTTATGTGTGTGCGTATGTGTGTGTGTGTGTGTGTATGTAACAGTTTAAAAGAAGGAGAAGGTTCTTCTATGAACCAGGAGCGTGAATTTCAAATGTTCAAATGTTTGTAAAGTCTATGGGACTTAACTACGGGGTCATCAGTCCCTAAACTTACAAACTACTTATGAACTAACTAAGACTAAGGACGGCACAAATATCCATACCCTAGTGGGGATTCGAACCCCCGACCGTAGTGGCCGTGCAGACCGTGACTTAAGCGCTTCAGTCTGCTCGGCCACCGCGGCTGGCGCGTGAATTTCAATTGAACTGTCAAGACAAAACGAACTATGATTGTTTGTTCTTTAAAATTTCTTCAAAATATTTCGTGGTTGTTTTATAAGCCAGAAATATAGTTTATGAATCAGTTGTAAAATAACATAGCGATTCACAAACTCGAACACACAGTTTCCACATTACATAAATTGGTGATGAGTCGCTAAAACTGAGTCTTGAATGAATCTGTAGGGTGGTCATTTATTTGTTCATTTATTTTCTCTCCTTCTAATGCCTTTTTGTGTGCTGTGTATAGAGGGAGTAATTTGCTAGTTCTATTATGTCATAAGGGTGTGCATCAGAATGTATTGTTTGGTGAACTGCAGTATGTGTCTCAGATGACAATTTTCTCGTCGTTCTAGCGATCTGTATTCATTAGCTGATAGGCGCTGTCCCTGCCTGCAGAAGGCAGAGCTGGGCTGGCGTTGTCGAGTGAGGCTGGTAGCTGGCGACACATTTATTGGGGCAGATTGCGAGGCAGGACATAGCTGTCAATAGGCTCACTACCTGAGGTGGCTGCACTCTCTAGAAAACACTAGATAATATATCGCATTTCTTTTAGATAGCATGTGGGCCACATTCCATGGGGTTCCTATCATCATGGAGCCTCTTAGTGTACGCCTTTGTGAGGGGGGGGTTATCTTCTAAGTATCTGATAGCTTTCCTTGTCTGCAGCATTACTGCTGGGGGCTGACTCGCGCCATGTTTTTCAGCGTGATGTATTGTCTCGAGTTTTGTGGAATTTCGGCGCGCAATGAAGTATTCTCTTGTCTGATGTTTCGTCTCCCCTTTCCACTTTGCTCTTTTATCTGTGGCTATTTGGGATACAAGCTCGCTAGATAAGACTTTAAATTCCTTTTAGAGCAAAACGCTGGGAAACAATGGGCATGTGTAATTTTTGCAAGGACCGTTGGGTGGCGTTCTCTGGAGGCGATCAGATTGGCTCCGTTTTTGTATGTGACAGGTCTAGCTATCTGTCATTGCCTCCAGTCCATCTTATTGGCCATAGGGTTAGAGCTCTCCAGTGATTGGCATATCCAGTTAATTGGGGCAGTGACACCCAGTTTTTTGCGTGGGCAGACAAAGGGTGGGGAGATTTCTCGTGTAGGTTCCGGCTAGTTTGAACGTCTTCTTTCAGATAGGACCTGAAGAGTTTATTCACTCTTCTGAGCAGAGTCCTGAGATTTTGTGGGACTTGAGTTTTCTGAGGTATCCGCCTCCAGCAGAAGGCGTTGAAAATTTCATGTGTCGACTCAGACAGGAAGTCAGTTGTAGTTGTCCGCTTTGCGAAATAGCTATGTTTTATATTCTTGTTCAGTCGAGACTTGAGATTAGACAACCACTGTCGTACTGGCCATACCAACGTGCTACTGGTTTATGCAATTCCATTCTGGGGCACTTGTGCTCAATTCTCGAGTTCTATCTGCTATGATAGTGGGCCTGTTGTAGTTAAAAGTCGTTACTGCTTCACAGATCGTAGTGAGTTTCCCGGGCAGACTAATTTATTCTCTATCAGCTCCACTTCTTCAACATCGTCCAGCCGCCAGCGAGACCCAGCGTCGACAGATCAAGCCGATTCAAGGTTATTGGTAAAGTGATGCTCGCTATTTGCTAGGATCCTTTTATGTAGTTGCAGTATTCTCCCATCAGTGTGTATATGTGTCTGCATATGATCGATGTTGACTTTTCTTTCCTATAACTAATTTCTTAGCGTCTCTGTCTACCTTTCTATTTTTCACGATAGGACAATGCCACATTTATAGCCAGACATTTCTCTGTGTTACGGCTCCATTTGTTACATTTCAATTAGACTTTGTATCTTGATTTGTAAACTTATTTGTTAAAACTCAGACAATTTGCTGGTCACACATGTATTCCGCGGTGTTAACCGATTTTACTGCATTTGATGTCCTTTTTATAAATATTTGTTTTCATTTTAACCCATTGCTTGACTACAATTTTAACTGTGATTTCATTTACAAAATCCTTTATACTAATTGTTAACTATCCCCCGAATTTCTGTGTGCTTTAATGAATAAATGTATTTGTTTAAGTCATAAATTTACTTTCTTTTACAAATTACTAGCTCACTACTTTGGAGGGGTAATTAGGTAGATAGATAGAGGACTGTGTTTATAATTTGGTGCACTCTGATCAATTATCTCGGCTCCATGCTTGTAGATTTAGGGTGTTGGACCTTTTCCCATGTTTTTAATAACAAATATGGTGGCGACCCTCGATATTAACATTAATGAGGATTATATTTAAAATTAATTTGCATATCTTTGGTTTTGCACATTTGGATACCAGTGGACCGTCTCTGATGAGTAAAAATATATCCATTTGGTGGGCTTATCCCTCCCTTTTTGACGTGACATCATACAAAGCCTATAGTAATCTTCAAAAATAGAACTCAGCACAATATTTAATTTCGAATGTCTTAATGGGTGAAATATTTCTCTTCAACACATTGACACTTGAAGTAAAATTTTTAGTTTTATTTCCCTTCACACAAGTCAGTATAATATATATTCACCATCTTAGAACATTCTTGTAGAAACTCAAGACAGATTGTTATTTGTGATATACATAACTAGCGAAACTCGTTGGAATAATGCTAATCATTCTTTTTTTATTTATTTATTTGATTATGTCGGTTGGCAACACCGTCCTTTAACAAGATTTTCAGTTGCTCTGTTGCTGTCGCCAGCTGTATGGTCTATGGTACCAGCAGAGAAGATGTTGTTCTCGTGGGTTCCACCGTTGTCACCGCACATGAAACATAAGGAAACAACACATATAGTTTTAAGAATCATGTAATAAGAATCATTAACATTAAAATCATTAACAACAACATAAATAAACATGATTTTACCTGTACAACTGAGCTGATGTAAGGCAGTAGCTGGGATAATATTTCGTCCCACTACACCATGAACAGAAATTTTTGGAATGTGTCATTACTTTACAGATTAACTAGTGGGCAAAATATTTGGCTTCAAGCATGAAATCCCAAAAAACTTAAAAATCTTTAAACTCTGTTTAAAGAGCGGTGATTAAATCGGGTTAGATTAATACTTTTACCATAGATCATGAATACGACATTTAGTATGGATGTGGAAAGTCTCTACATTATAGTACAATACATCCAATTTATAATTTATGTTTTATTTTGTTTTAAAGTTACAAACTTATTACTAAAATTCATGTACTGAGTAGAAAGAGTTGTTCCAGAAATTATTTTAGTTTCTTTTAATGGTAGTTAGATGTCAAACTTTTAATGGTCTTTGGTAACTAAGAAAAAATATTTATGGTAGTATCTTCCACCATATATAGTAATAGACCGAACAAACAGCAAAGTGGCTATAACATGGCGTGGTTCAAACCAAGGAGGTTAGAATAGCCTCCTTGGTTGAAAATATGACCATGTGACTTTTGGCAAACATTAGTCGGATATAACAAACAAAACCACAGTTTTCAAGAAATGCCATAATTTTATATTAATAATACTTCCACGTGAAATTTAATGTTACTACGGGTAGTATTAGTCACCTATATCTGTGCCAATGTTGGTATAACATTGAATAGTGAAAATCATCTGTAAGCTTAACGTGGAAATGGAAGGGCTGGGAAGAAACACATGACATATTTAGCGTTTTGAAATTTATAACCCCATACCATTAAATATGCTTGAATTACAATAGATTTATGAACAACCAGTTCCTTTATGAATAAGAACAACAGGATAAGAGGGTGAATTGAGAGTAATTCATTTACTTTCTGTTGAAATCGAATATATAACAATTAAAGGACTTACGCAAGAGACAACACGTGCACAATATGAATGGCCGGTTAAAATTTCTTAAATTACAAAATCCCGATTAACCAATTAGATTACAGTAATCCATTTAAAGGTATGTATATTAATGGTAAGGAAAAGACTCACGCCATGCACAACATCCCCACAGTACAACACTCAGTTAAAATTTCTTCATTTACAATTACCTCGTAAACAATATTAGATTACAATAATAATGTTAAAGGAATTTCTGTCGAAATTGGAAACATATATTGATAGGACTATGGACAGGCAGAAACGCACGATTACCTTTCTTGAATTGTAATAGCCTCATTAACAAGCAATTATTCGAACATTAAAAAAAATCACAGCGACTCAATTGTATTAACATTTTAGAAAAAATTTCACAGATATATTGTAGTTAGAGATGAACCATTACTAGATTAACGTACTCTTTCCAATGAGCAGTTGTCAAGCAATCATATTACAGTCATCTTTTCCTGTGGAGAAGTTGTATGATTACATAAACAACACCTGATAGAAAGCTAATCGTGCAGATAGGGTCTATATACCTTATAGCACGCAAAGAAAACGTATAAAAAGCAAAGTGACATTCCACTACCACAGTCAATTAAAACAGATTTATGGTACATTATAATGCATTCAGAATATAAACTTGATGTTCGTAGCAAGAACAGGCAGCGTGTCCGAAAAAAAACAGAAGTCGCTATGTGATGCTGCAGCGTTTCTAAATATAGGTTTAGTTGGGGCACTTTTGTCTCACCTTTGGTAAGTGTTGTAATCAAACAACGTGTTCAAATGAGAACGAAATCTTTCTCGACTGCATTCATAGGTAAAATTTTTTCTGTTTACTTGAGCGTTAATTCGGGATAAAATCTCGAGCTTTCGACGATAGCCAACATCGTCATCATCAGGAGCAAGTGACTGTTTTCACTGGTGCTGTTGTGGTCTTATATAGCCCATGGACGGCTTCTGATTGGTCGGCTACTACGTACTGCTATCGCAGGCGATGTCAATGTCTGCCCTGGTGGCGCCAAATACTTCTCCCTCATTCTTATTTCAACAGCCTCTTTGATAACAGAATCCTAGTACAAAACAGCCTGGTACAAAACTATTGTTTCATCAAACAGACTTTTATGTTTGTTTATAAGGCCTACATCCAGCAAAATAGGAGTGCAAAAATGAAAGTATCGGGTTCCGCGGCCATTGGCGCAATCAGTAACACTCTTTGGGTATGATGCCGCATTTCCTACTCTTGTAAGAATCTTCCAGACGTTTCGGGCACTGGTGCAAGTGATCAGATTCTGACAATGCGGCCTCACACCCAGAAAAGCGTAATTTATTGGACGCAAAAATCTTGATGCACCTGTCCACTGAGTATCCGTACTATACAAGCCACCTCACGATGTTTAGCGAAAGGCACTTTGTGTAAATGCATATTACCGCAGAGGTATTCATTAATGAAAGGTTCCAGATTTCCAATTAGGAAAATAGGCCAGAATGAGTAACGTAGAAGTAGAACAAGTCTTCTGGTTGGTACTGTATACACATTAGATTTCTGTATGATTATGTTAATGCGATAGCTTCTTACTTAACAGCCATATACAACCGCTCGCTCAACGAAAGATTTGTACCAAAAGCCTGGAAGGTTGCACAGGTCACACCAATATTCTGGAAAGGCAGTAAGAGTAACCCACTAAACTACAGACTTATTTCGTTAACGTCAATTTGCAGCAGGGTTTTGGAACATATCCTGTATTCAAATATTATTAATTATCTCGAACAGAATGATCTATTGTCACAAAGACAACAGGGATTTCGAAAATACAGTTCATGGGAAACACAAACTCTTTACTCACACGAAGTGTTGAGTTCTATCGACAAGAGATCTCCTTTTTTCTAGATTTCCAGAAGGCTTTAGCCACCGTACCTCACAGACTCCTTTTAATCAAATTCCTTGGTTATTGTATATCGCCCCAGATTTGTGACTGGATAGGGGATTTCCTATCAGAGAGGTCACAGTTTGTAATATTCGATGGTAAAGCATCGACTAACACGGTGATATCGGGCGTTCCACAAAGTAGTGTTATTGGTCCTCTGCTGTTCCCTATCTACATTAACGATTTGGGGAAAAGTCTGAGCAGCTCTCTTATGTTGTTTGCAGATGACGACGTCATTTCTCGTCTAGTAAAATCAAGATCAAAACCAACGGCAGAATGATGTAAATAAGATATCAGTAGGGTGTAAAAATTGACAATTGACTAAATAACGAAAAGAAATTGCGATTGGATAGGGGATTTATTGTCAGAGAGGACACTGTACGTAGTAATCGATGGTAAGGCATCGACTAAAACAGAGGTGATATCGGGCGTTCCACAGGGTAGTGCTATTGTTCCTCTGCTGTTCCTTATTTACAATGAACGATTTAGGGGAAAATATTAGTAGCTCTCTTAGGTTGTTTGCAGTTGACGCCGTCATTTACCGTCTAGTAAAATCATCTGAAGATCAAAACCAACTACAGAACGACCTGAATATCAGTATGGTGTAAAAATTGGCTATTGACTCTAAATAATGAGAAGTGTGAAGTCGTCCATATGAGTACGAAAAGAAATCCGTTAAACTTCGTTTAAAAGGTAAATAAAACAAAAGTGAAGGCCGTAAACTCCACAAAATACCTAGGAATTACTATTACCTCAGACTTAAATTGGAAAGAACACGTAGATAATATCGTGGGAAAGGCGAACCAGAGACTGCGTTTTATTGGCAGAACCCTTCAAACATGCAACAGAACTACAAAAGAAAATGCATACACTACGCTTGTCCGTCCATTTTTGGAGTAATGCTGCCCAGTGTGGGATCTTTATCAGGTGCGTTTGACGGAGGACATTCACAGAGTCCAAAGAAGGGCAGCTCGTTTCGTATTGTCACGATACACGGAAGACAGCGTTACGGAAATGAGACAGGATCTGGGATGGGAATCGTTACAACAACAGTGTTTATCGCTTCGGCGTGGTCTACTTACTAAACTCCTATCGCCAATATTCTCCTCCGAATCCGAAAATATATTGGTGACTCCCAACTACATAGGTAGAATTGGATAATCAGAATAGAATACGAGAAATCAGAGCCCGAACGGAGAGATTCAGGTGTTCTTTCTTCCCGCGTGCTTATATAACCACATAGCCACCACTGACGCCACCAGTGCTCAGTTCTTGACCATATTTGGTTTTCCAGCGTGACCAAAGCCCCTGCTACAACTCCTAATAACCGGTTCTCAGTCCGTACGCAGCTGCAATCCGCCATCTATATTGAGAGTTGAGACATTTTGATCTCTATTGCCTCATTTATAACGGTGTCCCAGAAATCGTATTTGCGTTCAGTAATATACGTCTCATCGAATGGAGATCCATGCCCGTTATCCAGAGCATGTTGCAATACATCTGACATTTCGCGAAATCGTAGTCCAAACACGGTTCATTGCGCGGCGCTGTTCTACTGTGCGAATTGGAAAATGCTTATAACAGCAGCCGAATGTCGTAAGCTATTTCATCCAAGGCACAAAGAACACCGAAGAAGACACTACAAAAGTTCAGTTCTTACTGTTTTGTAGGTCAGTAACAGGGACGTTAGCCGACTGCTAAAGAGACATAAAATTGACACAATGTTCAGGCCTCCAAAAAGATCCGGTAGCTAATGAACCTTGATCGATCGAGAGCTGAGCAACGCTGACTCACTAGCCGTGGCGGGGATATACGAGGATCGAAACCTAAATAGCGGCAACACTGCTGTGGAGACATTATTGTCGCCTATAGCACACGTAGTTGATACACCTACCTAACCGAGCAAATGGACTTGCCCGTTCCACGTCATCGGCGTGCGCACAATCGATGGAAGCAAGTGACCGGTAACGACATGTTTACGGGCAACAGTCGCCAGTGTCATGATCGCGAATTCGAGTATGTACGTTTCGATATTTTGTCATACCGCACATGCAAAAGCTGAACTACAGCGTCTCATATGTTTGCTAGTTGCAATAACAGCTTTACAATAAAGCTTACAGATTGCAAAGACAGTACTTTTGTTTACCTTCCGCAGCTTTTGGCGGTATTATAGTGTTACTCTGTGTACCAACCAGTTAGAAAATGTGCTAGCACAGGTTGACAACGGCTGAAGTAGGAAGGTTGCTTGTGGACAGTGACAGTGAGGATGACTTTGATTTTATTTAATGTTCTGATGAGGTTTTTGCCCATCATCAACACAGGGCCGAGAAAATCGTCCATGTTACACACGTAAACTTTCCGGAAAAATATGATGATGATCAAGTAGGCCTACAGGACGAAGGCACAGAACAATCGCCGCCAGTGACAAGAAAAGGCAAGTCTTCACATAGTGTTAGGGTAAGGTGGTACAAATTCGATATAGGTACAATTCTGATCAACATAAATTTTCGCGCCATTTGTCAGTCTCGTAGTGTCTCGTTGTGTGGCATTGTAGCGTAGCAGGTTTCTACAGCTCCTCCTGTCTTTTCCAAGAACAGACCACTTTGTGCTAAGGAGAGATAAATTTTTTTCACGTTAGGAGGTAAGTGAAGCTACTTAGTCTCACGAGCTCTTATAAATTTTCTAGTTAACGGTGACTAGATTCTCTACCCAAAGTGCAATGTTTGGTACGACGAAGTATGCGTTGGTGCCTGACGGAAAAAATGCTTTTTATGTGCAAGATGCCCTTTGTCAATATTCTACTAGGAAGTGATCAGAATTGTACCTAGTGTGGTACATTTTCGATCGATTGTTCTCAATTCTGTAACTTTTTTCTGTGTCTATACCGTCATTTGTAATTGCCTAATATTTGTGTTACATATTAGTTAAACATCCAAGAACAAGTACTATAATTAAAATTACATATTTTCTCAATATATTTCCAGTTACAATAACATTTGTCCGAAATGATCGAAATTGTACCACCTTGCCCTAAGTGCTAAAGACGCTCAGAGTGCCGTACGCGGCTGGCGTGCTTTAGCAAACAGCTTTGCAGTGAAAGGATTAATGCAAGATGTCTTGGACCCTGTGCAACCTGCGCTCTGACAGTAGGGCCTGTGGCACTAATCATCTTTATGGAGCCGACATCTGAAGAGTGATGACTCCATCAACCCTGCCATTGTAAAGGCAACGAAAGCCAGTAAGAGCCAGGTTCATCATGTCTCAGCGAATAGTAGGCGGAACTCAGCTGGTGTTAACACAACCACACGTCTAGGCAACTATAAACCTTCGGAAGCAGCAGACGCGATAAGACAGTCAATCACTTTGTCAGAGAATTACTCTGACGCGCTGACGCTGCTGATAACTAACTCGCGTGTTCCTAAATATGGTTAAAAATCTCTCCCTGCATTGAACGACTGTGCATCTTAGCTTTCTGTGAAGTCTCAGAGCGTGAAGCAGCAGAGTCCTCAAAACAGCTAACTGCCGCCTTGATCACCTGGCAGAGGGCGTCTGCGGCAGCTGCAGTGGCGTCCGAGCACGCGCGGTGGCCGGGTGGTCTGGAGCGCGCACCTCTGCCGTGGTTTATGGCGCGTAAAACTAAGGAGACAGGCGGGCAGATAAAAAGCCGCCGCCGCTGACTAACAGCGCGCGCCGCCTGCAAATTGCCCGTATTTGTCTCTGAGCAGTCCGCGGCCACGCTGATAGCCCGCCTGCAGCGCCTTCTCTCACGTGCTCCCTCGGCCAGATTGCTGATCATCTCTGCATTACCACCATTAAATAAATATTGAGACAGGATGACACTCACTAATCTCTTCGAAATAATACTTATTCTTTGGCCAACTTCGGGTTAAAACTGAAACCCACAGACAAAAAAAATCTCTTTACGAAGATGTTATCTAGATAGATGATACTAAACTGGAAAGCATACTGGTAGACGGTAATTTCATGAACACAGAATTCATCGCGAAATTGACAAAAGTCCAAGAAATTGCTATAGGGCTTCATATGCCGAGGTAAGTAAACAGAGGACGGCGTAGGCATTCTACATCTACATCTACATCCGTACTCCGCAATTCACCGCAAGGTGCGTGGCGGACGGTACACTGCACCACTACTAGGCATTTCTTTTCCTATTCCACTCCCAAATTGAACGAAGAAAAAAAGAATGACTATATGCCTCCGTACGAGCCCTAACTTCTCTTATCTTGTCTTTGTGATCTTTGCGCGAAATGTAAGTAGGCGGCAGCAAGATCATACTACACTCAGCTTCAAATTCCGGCCCTCTAAATTCACTTAACAGAAATTCACACGAAAAGAACGTCGTCTTTCTTCCAGCGATCCCCAATTTAGTTGCCGGAGCATTTCCGTGACATTCGCGCATTGGTCAAACCTACCGGTAACAAATCTAGCTGCTAGTCTCTGAACCGCCTCTATGTCTTCCTTCAAACTAATCTGCTGCGGGTCCCAAACACTTGAGCAATACTCAAGACGTGGTCGTACAAGCGTTTTATACGCGGTCTCCTTTACAGGTGAAGTACATCTTTCCAAAATTCTCCCAATAAACCGAAGTCGGCTGTCCGCCTTACTCACAACTGTCCTTACATGTTCGTTCCATTTCATATCGCTCTGCAATGACGCGACAGCATCAAGAAGCTCACTACTAATGCTGTATTCCAACATTATAGGATTGTTTTCCCACTCATGCGCATCACCTTACATTTTTCTACATTTAGAGCTAGCTGCCAATCTTCGCACCAACTAGAAATTTTGTTTAAGTCATCCTGTATGCTATTACAGTCAGTTGCAGACGACGCCCTCCCATACACCACAGCATCATCAGCAAACAGCCGCAAATCACAACTTACTCTGTCCATCGGATCATTTATATAGATAGAAAATAATAGCGGTCCTATCACACTTCCCTGGGGCACGCCTGACGATACCCTCGTCTCTGATGAGAACAACGTACTGCGTTCTATTACTTAGGAAGTCTTCCAGCCAGTCACAAATCTGTGAACCTATTCCATAAGCTCGTATCTTCGTAAGCAGTCTGCAGTGTGGCACCGCGTTGAACACCTTTTTGAAGTCGAGAAAAACACAATCCGGCTGTTGCCCTTCGTCCATGACTCGCAAGATGTCATGTGAGAAAAGGGCAAGCTGAGTTTCACATGAACGATGTTTCCTAAACCCGTGCTGATTCATGGAAAGAAGCTTTTCCGTTTCAAGGAAATTTAGATCCATTACTGCTGCTGCAGTGGCAGATTCACGATTTAAGTAAATTTCGTGTTAAAGACGTCATACGACACATGGGACATTGCATCTCCGAGATAGCTATGAGGTTGGGATTTTCCAATACGACCCTTTCACGGGTGCGCCGAAATCATCGGGAAAGCGACAACAATGCAGTTAGAAAAATGTCCTGCAAGAACGGTAACAGTGATGACTGAAGAGAATCGTTCAAACTGCTGTGGAATTCAATGTCGGTTCATCTAAAAGTGTCGGTTCAATACCATGAAATATGGGTTTTCGAAGCCGATGGCCCTCCTGAAACAAACTTTCTCAACAGCCAAATAATATTCAAAAACATATCAATATGTATAAATTACCCTAAGATTGAAATATCCTAGCAGAATAATGTTGTGCCGAAACCGGGACTCGAACCTGGAACCTTTGCCTTTAGTGCGCAAATTTAGAAACTAGGAAACGAGGTACTGGCAGAAGTAAAGATGGGGGGGACTCACCGTGAGTCGCGTAGGGATAGCTCAGTGGTAGAACACATGCCCGCGAAAGGCAAAGGCACCAGGTTCGAGTCCCGGTTGCGGCACACAATTTTAATCTGCCAGGAAGTTTCATATTAGCGTACACTTCATGGCAGAGTGAAAGTTTCATTATGAAAATGGTGTATTCATCACCTGAACCCGTAAACATCGACAATGGTCTGTTCATAAGTGGAAACATGTTTCTGATCCGAAGAGTCTTCAATCGTATAGACTGCATGGACATGTACAGGAATGAATCCATGGACCCTGCAAGTCAGCAGGGGCTGTTAAATCTGGTGGAAGATCCGTAATAGTGTGTGGCGTGTGCACTTGGAGTGATATGCGAATGCTGGCGCGTCTACATACGACTCTGACGCGTACGTACACACCCTGCCTGATCACCTGCATCCAGTCATGTCCACAGTTCATTCCAACGGACTCTGACATTTCCAAGAGAACAGTGAGACACACCACACGTCAAGAATTGCCGCAGATCGCCTACAATATCACTCTTTTCAGTTTAAAGACATCCGACGGCGACCAAACTCCATAGACATGAACATCTTTTAACATAACTGGGATGTCTTGCAACGTGGTGTTCACGCCCCATGTACGCTTACGGATTTATGGGCAGTTCTGCAGGACGCAAGATATATCTACCTCCAGCACTACCTGCGACTCTCTAATACTTTGCGCATGGCTGTTAATCAGCAACTCCACTATATTAGACTTTTTTAAACAACTACAGCCTTCAGTTACAATTGAATGTAACCCATGTTTCAGTGCCACAAAGAGACTGGATGCAGCCCCTAGTGACTGATTTCCGCTGTTACTGTTTTATGGTATGACTATCTGCCTAAGGCTAATATCTGTTTTTTGTATATTTTTTTATTTTAATTTCTTCGAGTTGACATTTAATTTTTAACCTTTTTACTTCGTATTGAAGACGGTGTCCTTTGTGACACTGAATGCTGGGTTACAGTCGATGGAAACTTGCGACTTAGGGCTTTAGTTGTTAAAAAAATAAAAACTGCGATATTATTTGAGCCCATACCAGGTGGTGTTCCTACACTTGGCCCACAAACAGAGGTGCCCGGTGCCCACGGGGAAGGGAGGAATAGGCAGTGGGTCATGACGCAGACTGCATCATTGAATTTTCTGGAGGGAAGCGGGAAGAAAAATTAGTACTTTTGTACATCCTTGGGGGGGGGGGGGGGGGTTGGGGGGGGGTCTATAAAAGAATTTACAAAACGTGAAATAAAAGATATTTAATTTCAATATTAAATGGCAAAAACATATTTATCCATGGCCTAGTACCTTGCGTTTGGGGGGCCGCAAAAAGGGGGCAGGTCTGAATCGTAGGCAAAGGGGTGGGGGCACCTCTGTCCACAAGTGTACCCCTTTCTTCGGCTCTTACTTTAGTGTGTCTGGTTTCCTTCAGTAATGACATTTTTCTGAAGTTCCTTTGATGAGACGGCGAGAGAAGAAAAAACTGTGGGCAAATGTTATCTTAATTCATTGCCTCTGCATATCAACTTCAGAATATCGACTGATCGAAACTCGTGCTCTCCACTGTCGCCAAAAACTAACTTAAGAGATAGGGATTGGATATGTTCTCATCGAAAATGGTAGCTCTAAAACTAAAATTATGAATTGTACAATCAAGGCTGCTTATTTTTTTTAATGCAAAACGCCTATAATGGTAAGGAAAAAGAGTGGCATGGAAATTCTTTGCTATCACTAAACAGAAATTCGATTTCTATTATTAGTGACCATCTGGTAGAACGCGAGCATCATAGTTGATCCAGACAAAACATCGTAGCTCACAAATTTCATAATCTGTGGCATCTGTTAAAAAGCCTTTCCATTGCAGTTTTAAATATTACATGCATGCAGAAATAATTTACCAGCTATCAAGTGATCTACAAACAATATAAGGGAATTCCTGCTTAGAAGACTCAGAAAGACGTTCGATGAACCAGCTGCCACAGTCCAGATTCCACTTCCTAATTAAATCGCTGATTGGAAAAAGGAAGAAAGCCCAATTTTAACGGAAATACGCTGAGATATACATTTTCTTCCACAGCTGTCCACTTATCGATTAATGGAATATGGAAGAAACAACCAGCAATAATGCCGAAAGTACAGGCTGTGAAAGTTTTCAGTTGTTGGAATAGGGAAGAATTTCCGGACATTCTTCTGTTTTACAATTACTGGTCTGAGCGGCACCACCAGATGTCAAGCAAGGGGCGTTCCAACAATGCTACTAAATAGCAGCTAAACACATTGTTTCAGTTTTACTGTCCCACATTATTCTCAGTGTGGTTACATAAGTTTACTCTTTGTAAACTCACTTTAAAATGAGTGGAAGTGGAAGGAGAAAGATCTGTATTTAATGGGACTGATAGAATATTTAACTGTTCAAAGGAGAATGAGCAGAATAGAAAATCCATAATTTGAAAAACAATACTGCGCAGTTTTATTGCCGGCCGCGGTGCCCGAGGGGATTGAGTCGCTCCAGTCACGATCCGCACGGCCACTACGGTCGGGGGTTCGAATCCCCCCTCGGGCATGGATATTTGTGCCGTCCTTAGTTGTAAGTAGTTCATAAGTACTTTGTAGGTTTAGGGACTGATGACCCCGTAATTAAGTCCCATAGACTCTACAAACATTTGAACATTTGAACAGTTTTATTGATGGCATGAAGGGCAAGGTAATCGAAGTCCCACTACATACATGAACAGCTATCCGAATCAGTGAATGAAGTACATGTGCGGTACGTGATGTATCTAGCAATGACTAGCAAATTTCAAATAATTAATCATTATTACCCTGTACGTGGTCATTCCTTCCTCCCATGCTATAAGGATTGTTCTGTAATAAAGAGTGATACGACAAAAATATATAAACTATTCTGTCAAACATGACGTTGAAATGAAGCTAATTCAAGAAAAAAACACTGAATTCTTTTCAAGTCAAGATTGTTGAACATCAAAATATCACTGACATTAAAGAATTGTGGCCACAACACTTTAAAAAGTCCTTATTTGCCCTAAATTGTCAAACGAAGGAGATGTTTTCACTTGCTAAATTCCGCCGCGGCGGATTAGCCGTGTGTACTGGAGCGCTGTCTTGCGGTGAGCGCGGCCGTTCGCCGTCAGAGGTTCGAGTCCGCCCTCGGGCATGTGTGTGTGTGTGTGTGTGTGTGTGTGTGTGTGTGTGTGTGTGTGTTATCGTTAGGTTAGTTTACCTTATCTTAAGTAGTTTGTAAGCTACGGACTGATAACCACGTAGTTGAGTCCGATAGATTTACAAACATTTGAACATTTTTTGCTAAATTCCGGCATTTGACCTACACACATCAAAACCCAGGGTAGGTCGTTTGTATGGAATGGGTAGATGGACTGCGTCACAATACATATACGCCTTTTAATGGACGAAAAGTTCCTGATTATCCGAGAAATGTGGCATACAGCAAGAAGATTCCAATTAATCACAAGAAGCTACAAGGTTTTAATAAAGTAATAAAGTTCATTCCATCAATCATGAGTTTTATAACAACATTCTTCAGTGGTCTACAAGAAATAATGATGTCCTATCTGAAGGAGAAGATTAGTATTTCCAGGAAAGAAAGCTGTATAAGCTGCTGAAGAAGATTAAAAAGCGTTAAAATAGTTAATACATCAGTATTATCAGTTTGTAACATAAATGACAATAAATAGCAGTTTAAACCTGTGTTACAGCGAATTTCTTTGCAAGCTACCCTCAAGAGAATAGTTTATTGGAAAAAGGAAGAATGTCCACCACCTTCCAAAGGGGCCTGCTTCAAAAATATTTGTAAAAGGCGTTCGAACGACTCGTCATTTAGTGCAGATAATTTAGTTCTACAAGTTTGTGATGTATCATAAAACTGTCGGAACAATATTTTAGGAGTTAACAAGTTTTTCTTAGTTTTCTCGAAACAGTGGTGTGTGGACTTTCTTCCTTTTTCCAATCAGCGATTCAATTATAAGTGTGTTTGTAACTTATAAAATAATAGGTGACGGGAAATTTTAATGTGGTAGGTCAACACAAGAAATGTTACACTTTCTGCGGAGTTATGAACATAGTTTATTGTATCATTTTCCAAAGAGTTACACCACAGAGATATAATTTTTTAAACGGAACAATAGTTTTTTCTATCGTGTATTGGATTCGTTTAAGCCAGCTGCTTCCAAATCAATTTAAACTACATTCCTATCACTGTTAGTTTGGGAGCTACAACCCTTCAAAGTTCCGGGGGCGGAGACTGCGATAGCGTATCTGACTGGCCGAGTGGCTATCCCCTGGGGCACGGCCCACTGTCTCATGACCACCAGCCAGTCAACTACGCTGTAGCCTCCGCCCCCTAAAGTTTGAAGGGTTGTAGCTCCCAAACTGACTGTGATAGGAATGTAGTTTAAATTGATTTGGACGCAGCTGGTTTCAACGAATCCAATAGAAAAAATTATTGTTCCATTTAAAAAATTATATATTTGTGCTGTAACTCTTTGGAAAATGATACAATATACTATGTTCATAGCTCCGCAGAAAGTGTAACATTTATTGGGTTGACGTACCACATTAAAATTTCCCGTCACCTAGTATTTTATAAGTTACAGAGGCAAACTCACTTAGTGAAACACCCTCTATATATATATATATATATATATATATATATATATATATATATATATATATATGTGTGTGTGTGTGTGTGTGTGTGTGTGTGTGTGTGTATGTGTGTGTGTGTATCTACGAAAAATTGGCTGCAGAAAATGCTAAATCCTTTTAACCAGTCTCTCTTCTCAGTGAAGCACAGGGCTACATAAAAACTCCCTCTCACATTCTATATTTGCATCTCACCCACTGGCTCCGTTTCCTCCCATTAGCACTCTCTTCATCCATTTCTCTCTATCTTCCGCGCTACATCCTCACTCTCCACCTCTTCCAAAGTGTCACTGCTATTGCCTTTCTCCCATTCTTCTACTTTCACATTACCAATGTCTTTCTTACTGCCGTGGCGGGATAACCGTGCGCACTGAGGCGCCATGCTGCGGTGCACGTAGCCGTTCGCCGTCGGGGATTTGAGTCATCCATCGGGCATGGGTGTATGTCTTGGCCATAGGTTAGTTTAACGTAGTTTAAGTAGTTTATAAGCTATGGACAAATAACCACGCAGTTAAGTCCCATAGATTTACAAACATTTGAACATTTAATATCAAAAAGGAACAACTTCCTGATGTTCTGCAAAACTTTTTTATTGGTCACAAACCGGCTTTCGGCTTCTTAGGCCATCATCAGGTGACAACTGAATGTAGTACACATGTTTTCAAAGATGTTAAGATTTACAAAGATGTTATCACAGACAATCGATACTTCACAGGAAAGTTCATCGCAAAAACGTATTTATGAGACTTATTAACATTTATATAGAAATATAATAAATATGTGTAAAGAATCAAAACTAATAGGATTATTTTTGTGGAAAAGGAAGGTTGAAAATAAAACTTATTTTAGTAGAGGTGTAGAGGGGAACTGGATCTGATCGTTTAATACTACACTAGCATCCTGAGCTAAATGTTTATTGATTTCCAATATTTCCAGTAGTGTCATCTTTCTGCTTTTCTTCAGGGGATGTAGAATCTCACAGTTTACATCATAATCATGGCCTTCTCTGAGCAGATGTTCAGCAAAGGTTGAATCAGTCTTTTTTAGCCTCCAGCTTCTCTCATGTTCTGATAATCTAATAGCTACAGCCCTGCCAGACTGACCAACATACAGTTTCCCACAATGTTTGCATGTGATCTTGTATACACCACTCTGTGATAGGGGTTGAATTTTGTCCTTACTATTGAATAAATATTTAGAAATGTTATTAGTATTGTAAAATGCAGGCCTGTAATTTCGAGATTTTAACTTTCTACCAATTTGATCTGAAATTTTGCCTAAATATGGGATGACACACCAGTTTTTCTTACTATTAACTTGTTCTTGTTGGCCAGCATATAAAAGTGTTCTGGTTTTTCTGATTTTCTTCTTATTCATTATACTGTCAATAAGGGCAAGGCTATAGCCATTACTGGATGCTATATGTTTGATTGTTTGTAACTCTGATTGTAATGCAGAATCAGATAATGGAACAGATATGAGGCGATGGACCATTGAATGGAAAGCTGCATGTTTATGGCTGTGTGGATGCTGGGAACTAGAAGGGATAACTGTATCTGTTACTATGGGTTTTCTGAAAATACTAAATAAGTGTTTCTTTGTGCTAATGTCAATAGTAAGGTCTAAAAAGTTTATAGAAGATCCTCCTAGTTCCATAGTGAACTTAATTTTATTGTGTTGGGAATTTAAGTGTTGTAAAAAGGAATCTAATTGTCTGGTGGTACCAGTTCATAAACACAGCACATCATCCACATACCTGAACCAATATCCAACTTTGCACTTCAGTGGTTCCTTCTGTAAGAACATCTGCTCAAAATGATCCATGAAGATCTCAGATAGAATGGGACTAAGTGGAGAACCCATAGCTAGGCCATCAGACTGATTGTAGTATTTATTTTCAAATTGGAAGTAATTTTGCTTCACACATGTCTCTGTAGCAATGATTATGTCATGTGTTTCAACAGGGTTTACTTTACATTTGTGCAAAAGATCAGTAAGGATGCCAATACTTTCATCAGTGGGAATATTTGTAAACAGACTGGTGACATCAAACGATACAAGTTTAGAATTAGGTGGGACCTGTATGTCATTAATTTTGTTAACAAGAGCTATGGAATTTTTGATTCCAAATTTTGGTTTAAAACTTGTTTTCTTTTTAATTATGTAATCTAGCTCTCTTGCTAATAAGTAACAAGGAGCAGAAAATGATGACACTACTGGCCTTACAGGAATCAGATCTTTATGTAATTTGGGTAAACCATATAATCTAGGAGCCAAGGGGTTCATATTCACTAGCACTCGGATGTTATTTTCAGGTATAATGCTGTTACATGATTTTATAGTGGCTTTGACTTGTTCATTGAAACTAGCAGTAGGATCTTTAGGTAGTTGCTTAAAATCTGGATTATTAAGGAACTGGTTCACTTTGTTGACATAATCACTTTTGTTCATAAGTACCAAACTGTTTGATTTGTCAGCTTTAGAAACAATGACATCATCTGAAATTATTTTGTTTTTAAACTTCTGCAACGTATTAAGTTCGTTGCGTGATAATACATCAAAATTAGAATGAGCATTTTTAATTTCATGAGCTACTAAATGTTTACAAGAGATGTCTTGTCCTAGAGCGAGCTCTAGGACAAGACATCTCTTGTAAACTTCTGCAACGTATTAAGTTCGTTGCGTGATAATACATCAAAATTAGAATGAGCATTTTTAATTTCATGAGCTACTAAATGTTTACAAGAGATGTCTTGTCCTAGAGCTCGCTCGTAGTTAAGTCCCATAAGCTATACAAACATTTGAATTTTTGATTAAATTGTTTTATATATCTATCTATAAATATAAAAAGTATTTGTTTGCTTAAAGTCACTTTCATTCAGATAATAAAAAATATTAACTGTATAATATGAATGTGTTAGACCTCTGCAAACTCAAACACATTGCAATATTTTTCGTAATTTTTTACTTTCATAGAAGCGAGACATCCAACTGTAACCGACAAAAGAATCAAATTATTTCACCAGCTAGATATAATCTGAGTGTACGTTTCATAGTCATTACAAAGTTGCCTCTCAGTACAAGTGGCATTTGTAGTACTCAAACATCAAGGTTTTTAGGGTGTTCATAGATAAGGAATAGAGATATTCTGAAAACGTAATATCTATATTAGTGTCTGAATCATACACAATTCAAATTTCAACCATCTTAGATAGTTCGTTATTTACATATATTAGGCCTTCGGTACAAAAAAAACCGACAAAATACGTTTTGTAATTTTGCGATTCATTATGGGATATTCGAACCACTTTACTAATAGATAACAATATCGAAAAAATTAAAATTATTATAAGAATGTGTTCATATGACCGTATAGAAAATTTCTGGACAGTTTATTATTGCTAGATATACAAGTGACCATCTCCACAATTATCAGCTATTAAATAAATATTCATGATTCCTCGTGGTTTCTGAGGTACGACCATTATGACGCTTTTGTAAACAGAACAAAGCCCACCCTAAGCCACAAGTAATCTACATAACAAACATATTTGTTCAATGTGGAGAGGCTGTAGTAAGTATGTAATGTTTAAACTGTACCATAGGACATTTACGGTACGGCCGTTCTTCAGATAGTATACTCCAATGTGAACTGTACTGTTGAATTTTAACTTGCTTACTCCTCTATCTATTTTTTCGTTGCAGAACAGAATGGTCTGACAGTGACCCATAGCTCCTGTAAGGAAGACATCAACAGCACGTTCAATAGAATTAAGACACCTCTTCCTCGTCTATCTACTCTCCATAGAACTTTATCACTTGTGTAAAAATAAATTCAGACGACATCTCCTATAAGAAAAACACGTCGTTAGCCAATGAAAAAAATAAAAAAATATATATTAAAAAAGTGAAACTAGAGTATTTATTCTGCTCAGAACGTTTTTTGGATATGAACCTGAATATTCTCAGGATAATACAATTATTTAATATTGTTTCCAGTGAACATTTGGATAGTAACCATTATTGGAGATAACATACATTGTTAGGATGCTTTGAACAATTTAAAGAAACTCAAATGAAAATTATATATCAAAATGTAGTGTAATCGGCCAAATGGTTGAAGTGCAAATCAAATGTTCAAATATTTGGGAAGCTTATGGGACTTAAGTAAGGGGTCATCAGTCAATAAATTTACAAAAACTACTTATGAACTACCTTATACTAAAGACAGCACAAACATCCATGTCCGTGCGGGAGTAGAATCCCCAACGAGGAACGGCCTCGCACATCGCAGAATAGCACCTCAATGCGCTCGGCCGCTCCGTCGCGCTGATGTGCCTTCTTGACTTTAAATCTATTCAGTTACTTTGGTTACAGTAAAGCTGTTGCATCATGATAAAAGTTGGAAGGTGTCGTAAATGTGTTCTGAAAATGCTGGTATTGGGAAAGGATGTGTTTCACAAACTGTTCCGTTAGCTGTGAGAGTAACTGGCTGCGTCGTCTTCGCTGGAACAGAAATATACTATCTTTCTTAGCCTTCATCGCCTTCTGTCAATCGAACTATCCCTACGTCTTCATCTTGTCAGTCCCTAGTAACTCTCCCTCTTGTCATGGAACGTCAGTCAGATAACCAATAATAGGACACAATATGAATAGCTCTCTTAGTGCCATCCGCAGTGGCCGAGGGGACTAAGGCGCTCCAGTCTCGGTCTGCACGGCCACTACGGTCGGGGGTTCGAATCCCCCCTCGGGCATGGATATTTGTGCCGTCCTAGTTCGTAAGTAGTTCATAAGTAGTTTGTAAGTTTAGGGACTGATGACTCCGTAGTTAAGTCCCATAGACTATACAAACATTTGAACATTTTGAGCTCTCTTAGTGTTAGCGGATTATGCTGTCTTTATCGGTTAGTAAAGTAAACAGAGGATCAAAAGTAACTACAAAGCGACTTAGACAAAATTTCTGCACGGTGCGAAAGTTGGAAATTAACACTAACTAATGAAATGTGTGAAGTAATACACATTACCACTAAAAGAAATCTGCTGAACTTCAATTACACGATAAATCAGTCAAACCTTAATGTCGTAAATTCTATTGCGAACAACTTAGACTGGAGAGAACACATAGAAAATAATGTGGGGAAGGCAAACCAAAGGTTACGTTTCAATGGCAGAATGCTTCGAAGATGCAACAGCTCCACCAAAGAGACTGCCTACATCACATTTGTGCTTCCTCTCCTGGAGTACTGTTGCCCAGTGTGGGACCATCATCAGGTGGAAATGACGGGAAACATTGAAAAGGTTCACAGAAGGGCAACTTGTTTTGTTTCATCACGTTACAGGGAAAGGGGAGGGGGGAGCGTCACGGAAATGTTGAGCGATTTGAGGTGGAAACCATCAAAAGAACGACGTTACTCGTTGCGGCGAGATATATTTGCGAAATTTCAATCACAGACTTTTAACTTGTGAAAATATTTTGCTGGTACCCAACTACATAGGGAGACATGACCATCCCAATAAAGTAAGAGAAATCAGATCCAAAACGAAACGATTTAGGTTTCTTTCTTCCCGCGCGGTATTAGAGAATGGAACGGTAGAGAAAGGTTAATGAGAAAGGTTAATGAACCCTCTGCCAGGCACTTAGATGTGATTGGCAGAGTATCTATGTAGATGTAGACGTTAAGTATTGCGGCCAACACAATGAACAGTGTACAATCTACAGTGTCCTCCACTAAACTATCACTTAGTTTCGCTTCGACAAAGTGCTCCTTCACGGTGAAATTAATGAAGTCTTCTTCTGCCCACTCACTCTAAACACAGTACTGTGCACATGCGCTTACTACGTGTTGTTCCAGAAGTCTGTTCATAATTCGCCTGTCTCGTCAGATATATATTGCGGTGTTACCCCTCTCTTCCGGGAGTGTCGCCATATCGGCGAGATTGGCTATCAATTGACTGCTCGCTTCCTAACATTGTAAGGTGCATAGTTTAAACTGGCCAATAGCGAGCACTAAAGAACTAATTCCCACACATAGTGTTTTCACATATATTAATACAGTCTACACTCTACAGTATGATTAAGTAAACAAATTGAGAGAAGTTGTTTATCAGGTTATACATTTAACTTCTGATGACGAACGTTACTTTGTTACTTTTATAAATGAATCTTTATACAAGACATTGAAAAATGTTAATTGCTAGTGATCATTTCTACTAAGCCAGTATTCTGTGTCATAATAATTATGCTATTTGATTTTCTGTCATGTCATCCTTCTACTTTGTGTCCAGAATATAATTACACAGGTAGAGAGAGTGGTAGTACAGGGTTGAGCTGTGAGCAATCTTTGCCACTTCCTGAAATAATTTTTATTTTATTTTATTTATTTATTTACACGAATTGGCCAACTAAGGGCCGCGTTACAAATTTTATTTCATTTTCAGTTTCTTCTTTCTCTTCTCTAGGGCTGCTTTTCTGCCTGCTGCCATTTTTGCCAGATGTTCAGTTGTCAGTTTCCTGTTGATCGTCTTTCTTGGGGGCCTCCTGATAAACCTCGAATTCAGTTACTGCCTTTCTGTAACTGTCCCTATTCATCGCGTCCATTTCTGTGATTTCAAGTTCCACGAGGTCTTTCTTTATTCCTTGCAACCAACAGTTGGGTGTTTTCCTCTGTTGAATTAAATTGAAGATTTTCTTCGTTAATCTGCTGTATTCTCACCAGATGACCGAAGAACATAAGCCATCTCTCTCTCATTTCCGTTGTAATTGGTTTAATAAATTGATAGACCTTCTAATTGCTCATCTTAACCCATGTTTCGCCAATTTTTTTATTTTTTATTTTTATTTTTATTTATTTATTTATTTATTTATTTATTTTTTTTTTTTTGTGTCCTCCAAGAAGTTTCCTCAGAATTACCCTTTCCTTCCACTCGAGCTCATCTACTAGTCCTTTGTTCTTGAGGGAGAGTGTTCCTGCTGCATATTGTACTTCTGTTCTTGTCACGGTCTTGTAGTGTAATAACTTCGCATTTAGAGATAAGCATTTTTTGTTGTGCAGCTTCATTGTTAAAATTTGCGCCCTCTTGAGTTTAGCTACTCGAAGTTTGACAGCTTCTTTTTCTATGCCAATATCCGTTATTGTTTCTACCAAATATTTAAAATCTTTGACCCTTTCGATGCATCCAATAATTGTGTGCAATTTGTTGATTTACTTAAATTTGTTCGAGATGAATTTAGTTTTTTCTTGTGATATCTGTAAACCAAATTTAGCTGCATGCTTTGCTAAGATTTCTATTTGTTTAATTGCATCTGGTATATTCGTGGACAATAGCGCAATATCGTCTGCAAAAGCTAGTGCATGTATCGTAAGCCCTTTGACTGATCCTCCAAAAGAAATTCCCTTCACTTTTTCTTGTGTGTAATCCGCCAATGTCTGCCTTATTATCTTTTCTAGAATGATGTTGAATAAGATTGGGGAGAGCCCGTCCCCTTGTCTCAAACCTGTTTGGATTTTGAAAGGGTCTGAAATCTTGCCTCGAAATTTCACCTTGGACTTTGTATCTGTCAATGTTTGCTTAACAATCTCTCTAGTTTTTCTATCAATTCCGAATTCCTTCAGAGTTCTAATGAAGCTTTCTCTGTCTATTGAGTCATAAGCCTTTCTAAAATCAATAAATGTTGTAACAAGTGGTTGACCAGCACGTGTTCTAATTATGTTTTTAAGATTTATAATTTGCTCTGAATAACTCCTCCCTTTTCTAAATCCACCTTGATATTCTCCTATTTGTGGATCGAAAACTGGTTCAGTTCTGTGTAATAATACCTTGGAAAGGACCTTGTATGGAACGGACAGAAGGGAAATCCCCCTGTAATTGTTCACGTCTGATCTGTCACCCTTTTTGTGGAGTGGATGTATAAGTGCCGTCCTCCAATCTTCTGGGATCTTCTCGGTTTGCCAAATTTCTTTAATAATTGTACCGAGGTGTAGTGTTACTTTTTCCTCGCCATTTTCAACAGTTCAGCTGCGATTCCATCTTCACCAGAGGATTTGTTGTTCTTCAGAGATTTTGAAGGTTGCCGAACTTCGTCTAGAGACGGTGGATGTGATTCTGCAGGAATTTCTTCTGTAGTTTTGAATTCCGGTTTCTCGAGGGGCGCTTTACAATTAAGAAGGTCTCTGAAGTAATGTGCTAGAATATTGCAGTTTTCTTGGTCATTTGTACCTAATTTCCCTGATTTTTCACGAAAATTTATTGTCTAACGCTTCATTGCACTTATCGTTCCACCAGATATTCTTCCTTTTAATTTTATTTGGAAGAGATTCTTCTGCTGCTTTCATTATTTGAGTCTTCATTTCCTCCCATGTCTCCCTTTGCAGTTTTGATTTGAAGATATTTTAGTGTCTGCATCAATATTATTGGTTTCAAAATTCCTTCTCGTATTCTTATTATTTTTTACTGAATTTGGTATGAATTTAATTTTAGATTTAACAAGATAGTGATCCGAATCTATTTTGGCTCCTTTCTGAACCTTAATGTTTTGAATTGTCTTAAATTCTCTTCTATAAATGGCTATATGGTGAATTTGGAACTCTCCAAGGAGCTGATTTGGTGCTTTCCACGTCTTCATGTTTCTTGAAGTGTGTAGACATAATTTTGAGGTTGAAGACTTGGCAGAGTTCCACAAGTCTTATTCCATTGGTATTTGTTCTCTTATGAGCTGGATATTGACCAATGATGTTCTTGTATTTCCTCTCCTTGCCGAGCTGTGCGTTAAAATCCCCGAGTAGGATTAAGATTTTTCCTTTGGAATCTTCTGAATCGTGTCTTATAGTTCTTCCCAAAATTTTGATCGGATTTTTCTTATTGTCAATATTTGTTGGAGCATGAGCATTCACTAGCGAATACATTTTGTTTTTACATTTTATCGTTATTGTTGAGAGCCTGTTGGACGTAGAATTGAAGTTTATTACGGACTCCGTTATATTTTTTCTAACAATAAAAGCTGTTCCTAATAAGGGGAATTTTCCAAAGTTATATATATTCTGTAGTTGCCTGTTTCAAAAGAGTTTTCATCAGTGTAGCGGGTTTCTTGTAGTGCCGGAATTTGGATGTCATGATGATCAAGTGCTTGAGTCAGTTCTTTATATTTTCCTGTTTTGGTGAGCGAGTTAATGTTCAGTGTTCCGATACTGTATTTTTTCTTGAATTTTAGTTTTTCAGGTAGTCTTGGTAAAACAAGAGTAGAAAGTGCAGGCTCCCCAGAATCCGAAATGCCTGCTTGCGACCGTAGGTCGAGAGATTTTACTCCCTGGAGTAATTTGTTTTCATTTCCACTCATAATCTATAAAATTTGTAAGGTTGGAGTGGTGGAGCTTTCCGAGGATTGCTCCAGATACAACTGGAGTGTTAATCCAGAGAGTTTGTGTTTGGTCCGCGAGAGCTATTTTATTTCGCTCAGGTCCGCTGGAAAGCCAGTTAGGACCCCCCTATCCGCCACCTGGAACGCGATACGTCGGAGTATCACCTCTCCGCCTGTTACGACAGCGTAACAGGTACATGGAATATTTATTTTATTTTAAACAAATATTGAATTTTTATTTTAGAAAAATACAGTAATTTCAAGATAATTTAATATAATGTAATAAATGCTAGTTCACAAAACCGACCGTTAACTTTTTACTGTACAGAACCAATCCTTGAAATCTGTTCAACAGAACGTTATTAGGCCGCCAATAGCGTCTTTCAAAATGAAATGGCCAAAGAGTTTAAAAACAAATAATTTTTTTAGTTAAATAATGTAAATCATCAAACATCATAACATACTACCGTGTATATATTCTGATCAATGAGATAAACATGCAAGGAGCAAGGCACATAAATTCAAATAAAGGAATAGAATTCTGTAGTACTATCAGCTACACACAAAAAGCTCCAATGAAATTCTTGCAGGAAAGTGTCAATGGACAAGTTTACCGCCGGCCGCGGTGGCCGAGGGGACTGAAGCGCTCCAGTTACGGTCTGCACGGCCACTACGGTCGGGGGTTCCAATTACCCCCCCCCCCCCCCCCCCCGCACGGGCATGGAAATTTGTGCCGTCCTTAGTGTTAGCTAGCTCATAAGTAGTTTGTAAGTTTAGGGACTGATGACCCCTTAGTTAAGTCCCATAAGCTATACAAACATTTGAACTTTTGACAAGTTTACCAGTATAGCCACTGAGCTTAAATAACTCAAGTTATACAAACTGTTTAGTGGTTGATTTTCAAAACAAGAACATAAAATGAAAGCAAACACACTAATAAGCTGAACATTTTGTAGGGACATCAGTTATACTGTGAAATTTGCAATTTAAGTAATGTAACGTGTGCAGACGAAGTCAATTAACACTTTGTGCCACTGTAACTCAAAACAGTCTAGTCTCAAATAGTGAAAGCTAAAACCCAGACAAGCTATGTCTTTCAAATTCAATGCCAGGTAAATAGCAACATTTTGGATTTAGGTAGCGCAACTACACTCAATACATAACGGACTAGTCCCAAACACCAAATTCATATCGGCACTATTTGAATCGTGAAAATCAATTCCGAAGAAATGGAACGTTTGTTGACCATAGTAAATTGTACTGAATAACACTGTAAGCCACAAAAGACAAGGCACTCGATCAGTTTAGAACAGCACACTCGCCCGCGTGTAATTCGCCATAAGGCGCCTTGCTCCGGAGCGCGCAGGTTGCTCGCCGTCGAAGGTTCTAGTCCTCGTATGTCTGTGTGTGTGTGTGTGTGTGTGTGTTGTCCATAGATTAGTTTACGTTAGTTTAAATAGTTTGTAAGCCTAGGGACATAACCAAACAAGTTAAATCCGATAAATTTACAAACATTTGATTATTTGAAATTCGCTGTATGCAGTTTCCTTTAGTTGAAGGGCCACAGTAAGATATTGCCCAGCGTTGTAATATCACCAATCATAGAGCAGCGTGCTGTCCGATGCCAACCGCCACGGCGTACTACTAAATCAGACGGGCCGCTTCCACTTGCTAGTCACCAGACCAGCTTGCTGTCAGCTCCATTTCCAGACTGTCATACCTCGCTTCCTCTTGTTTCCCCTCCGCCTCGCGATGGTACCTCGGTCGCGGTGTTCCATTGCAGTACCGTCAAGAGGTTCCCGTCGAGCGGTTAGCGCGGATTTTAACAAGCCGGCACAATAATCACATTTAACATAATAGGATGCTCTTCCAATGCAGGAGGCTAACAAAGGTTGAATCTTCCTGGATGATCTCTACTGTAATGTCGTTCATGTTACTTTATTCTACGTTAAAATAAATAGGAAATATTCTATTTCAATCCGTGATTACGTTTTCTTTTACAGCTAAAACCGCAAACGGAATAATTGTGGTAATACTGGATTCCACATAACTCTAGTACTTTATATAAATGCAAAGTTACTACTGTACTAATGTCATTACGTCATTTACAACAGTGATTAAAACAGTATCTCCCCAGTTTATGTAGATGTGATAAAGAAGTCTGTTTACAATTCGTTGGCATGTATTTCATGGCTTGTTCTCTAAACAACACAAATGCACTTTTCTGAGACTGTGCTGTTACCTTTGAACAACTCGGAATCTTGTAAAATATAGTTGTGATCAGTTAACAAGAGTGTTCGAAAACCTTTTAGGAAGCAAGAGGAAAAAACATTGGCAGTGGTGGTTATATATACATATTTCTATTCTTCAGGGAGATCGATACTTTGCGGTCGTTTGTTCATATTCGTTCTGGGTTGTTCGTTGAGAATTTTACTCAGTTTTTTTTTTTATTACAGATGGCGTTGAACCAACACCGTCTGAAGAGAAGGTCTGTATACTCCCGTGCCACGTCACCTCAAGCAGAGTAGGTCGCAATCGTGTAGTTCACTGGCTGGCTGATGGGGCACAGCCCACTACCTGACATGGGCCAGCCAGTAAGCTACGCGATCGTGACCTACTCTGCTCGAGGTGACGTGGCACGGCAGTGCAAAGGCCTTCTCTACAGACGGTTTTAGTTGAACCGTCTTTCTCTCTTTTCATTTGTTCTTCAGTTTGATCGGTACTTTGTGGGTGTTGATTTGTTTTGTTCTATTTTGATCGTTTCGGATAACTCAGTTTTCTCGTTATAGAGGGAGTCGACTTACCATGCTGGCAACCCTCTGACCGACCGATCTGTACCACCGCGCCCAAGCAAGTTCCGAACCACCGTCTAACATGTTCATACATCACAAAGTAATTCCTAGCCTATTACGCTATGGCGAACAGCTGCGAGAGTAATCCGTAATGATCGTACCATCGATGGAAGGTGTTAACTGACTAACATTAGATAATTCATTGTATTAAGAAAGACGTGTTTTTGATAATGTTCAGTGCGCCATTGCTTTGAAATGACAACGCTTGAGTTATAATAAGAAAATCATCAATTATAGAAAGCAAGGTGGCGTACGCAAAAGAGAGTTTCGGGCGATGGATATCACGTGACTGATTTACGAACACCAAATGTACGCTGTGTTCCATCCAGGGTATACTCACTCGTCCGTGAGTACGCTACGTTCGTTCCAGGCTATAGTCATTCGTAACCAGTACAGGGAAAGAAAATAAACTTCGAACTACCAAGGCAAGACAAGTGTTAATATTTTAACACAAAAATATAACAAAAATGTGGGAGAGATATTAAAAACATAGTTTAAAGCGGTAAAAGTTCAAAAAAGAATATGTTTCTCAAAGCTGAACTTAAATATCATGCAATTTTGGCTGTTTGTTAAAATACGGTCAGGAAGAATATTACGAGTTGGGTGCGTGGGTAGTACAATAGTAAACTCGTAATCGTTATAAAACCACAAATCTAAAGTGGGCCATAAAACACGACAGTGCGACTTTGTATTTGTTGTTGTTTTTTTTTTTTCTTCAATCTGACCATCCAATATAGAAATATATTTTATTACTTGAGCACAGCCCCATCTCGATGAAGTGAGAGCAGCTGCGGTTAGCACCAAGGTCTGTTGAAACTGGTCATGAATTGGAGCCAGATTACATGTGTCCTACCTAGGAAAGGTGGGGGGTCTCTATATGCGAGGTTAAGCCAACCTAACTAGGTGAGTAAACCCTGATATCAAATCCTGGTCCTCCCAGTTGGGGATTGGAACATTCGGCCAGCATTCCATTATCCACAAAAAATTTCTAAAGGCTCGAGAATCTGAAGTGGAGCCCTGGAAATCGGATAGAAACTCTTTACGACAATAAGAAAAAGGACATTGAAAGTTGGTACATGGAACGTTCAAATCCTGACAAATAAACACAACGAAATAGAGAATGAAATTAGTCGACTGAAGGTGGACATAATAACTCTGTCACAAACAAAAAAGAAGGGACAAGGGTGTGAGAAATTTGGAAATTTCATCCATTTTTGGTCTGGAGTTGAGAAACATAACGAGCAAAAGCAGGCGTTTTCATTCTAATCAACAAAGCTATGGGCTCTTACATGAAGGACTATGCATTTATATGCGAAAGAATTGCCACTGTTACCATCACGTTATATGGCATTGAAACAGGTATAATAGGGGTGTATGCACCAACCGATGATGCGGCACAGCAAACCAAACACCATTTCTACTGGAAACTAGACCATGTACTCAACCAAGTCAAAAAGCACCAAGAAGTAATAATAGCAGAAGATTTCAATGCGAGGGTTGGTTCACAAGTAAACGATGCAGTAGTAGGAAGATATGGAGAAAATGTCATTAATAGTTCTGAATTGTATAACTAATATGACTGAAAAATTCTGAATACACACCATTCACATAAAGATATCCACCGATATACATGGGAGAGACCTTCATTGCAGCAGAAGTCAATAATTGATTACATCATTACCGAGCAACGGCCAAAAATGGTAGTTCAAGACTGTAGAATCATGAGGGGAGCCAACTGTGGGTCTGATCACTACTTACTTTTAGCAAAGCTTATATACTCGTTTAGGAGAAAACCACCAACAACTGGACAAGTTACTGAGCACGGCAATAATAAGACATTAGAGCAGGCAAGGTATAAATAAGCTCTTCCTCCTGAAGCATTTTTGTATCAAGGATTTATTTCAACGTAGATTAGAAAATAAACTAAAAGCGATTCCAGAAGATGACAATGTTGAAGTAGAATATGAAAATATTAAAAAAGCGCTTATAACATTTTCTCTAGAGATATTAGGAACTGAAAGTAAGAGTCGAGGTAAACGGGATCCTCCATGGATGACTGATGACCTGAAGATGTTGATTAGGGAAACGAAAAATCTCAACAAAAATGGTTATCAACTAAATCACAAGACAGGCAAAACTACCAGACAACAAATTACCAATTCAGAAACAGAATTAAATTAGAAAAGAACAAGATGTGGGAACAGAAATGTATTGAAATTGGGAGTCTAATAAGTGGATCCAAAGCAACGGACGTGTGGAGGACAAATACCTGTATTAAGAAAACACAAGTAAACAAAGCACTAAACAACCTAATTCCCTTAAAGGAATGGAAAAAGCATTATGCAGACCTTTTAAATGATGAATGGCCATATTACACGGAAGGGAATGAAGGGAAGAGGGAAGTAACTAATCTAACTATATACATTACAACAGAGGAAGTGAATAAGGCATCAAATAAAATGAAGGATGGCCCATCAACTGGTCCAGGAAACATTCCTGTTGAATTATTGAAGGCTGGAGGAAGATATTTGAAGAATCGAATAGCCTGCCTGATGAACAACTGTTATGAAAGGGCTGAAATTCCCTCAGAATGGAAAAAGTCATATACGGTTCCTATTTTCAAAAAAGGGAATAGAAAAGACCCAAACTGCTACAGAGACATTAGTGTAAACTGTACAATGAGCCGCTTGTTTGGCAAGATAATGTTTGAAAAAAATTGACAAAATGTTGGCCACCATATTGGGGAAGACCAGAGCGGCTTTAGGCAGAACAGATCATGTACAGATAAACTACTTATTTTACAACAACTAATGGAGAAATTTATAACCGTAGGGAGGGAGCTACACATTGCCTTGGTAGATTTAGCAAAAGCTTACGATACAGTCCCCAGATCTAAGCTGTGGAAAGCCATGAAAGATATAGGTATGGAACGATTACATTTTACAAATTATTATTGAAATTTATAGAAATAATTTGGTACAGATTAAACGAGGTTCAAAGTTATCAGAACCTATCAATGTCACTAAAGGTTTGAGACAAGGTTGAAGTATGTCACCCTCTTATTCAATTTATATGTAGAAGTGGCTCTCCGAAATTGGAAGAACAGCTATCAACAATGTACAGATATTTTCATTAAGTTTTGCTGGCGATCAAACCATTATAGCAAAACTGGATTACATCACGAATACAACAAATGGGGGCTACAAGTGAGTCTAACAAAAACAGAGTATTTGGTGATAAACAGTGATGCTAAATTTGAAGTAAACATCAGTGACGAAGAAGTTATGAGACAGATAGCGAAATTTAAATATCTCAGGGCACATAAAAATGAATTGGGCCTCAGAAAGGTAAAATACAGAGTAAAGCAAATCAGAAAGGTGTTAGGGTGTATGAATTCTTTTTTGTGGGATAAGAATATTTCCAACAATAATAGGAAAAGGGTAGGTAAGATAATGGTTGAATCAGTGCTATGCTATGGATCAGAACAATGGATATTAAATGCGGATATGAAAAGAAGACTAATAGCTGTGGAAATGGACTATTTGTGTAGGAGTGCCACAACATCAAGAATCGAAAGATAAACTAATGATGAAGTAAGAGTTATAATGAAGACAAATGATACAGTGTTACAATTGAAATAAAATCACTGAAATGGTACGGACATATGATGAGAATGCGAGATCATCAGTGGCCAAAGAAAGTTTATGAATGGAAACCACCCGGCAGGCGTAAGCGCGGAAGGCTACGACGCTCTTGGACAGACCAGATAAATGGAGTGATGGAACATCGCGACATCGACAAGAAAGAAGCGCTGGGTAAAGAAGCTTGGCGGAGGATAACAGGAATACGACAATATGTTGTTATTAATTAATCTTTGTATTGATTAATCCTGTAATAATAATAAAAAAGCGATATTGGCAATCCATATGACCTTTCAATAAAATGTTGTTAAGAATTTAATATCGAATAACTTTTGTATAAAAATATTTTCACTCTCAAAGCTGTACACAAAAATAGAGATATAATTTTCCACATGTCTGAACAGTATTATTCTTTTGGTGAAAGTTATTTAAAGGAGTTTTACAAAATGGTTTGAGATTGTTATTTCCCTTATGGATGAATATAACACGCGAAGATATCTTTTCATAAAAAATAGTAAGAAGGTGAATACCAATTAGTATTCGTTATACATTATTTTTGAAATTAGTTTCGTTATTGCCGAACGCACTCCCCCCCTCCCCCCAATGTTTGTATTTTTATTATAATTGAAAGTCTTTGTAAGGGTGATCGAAAAAGCCCGAAAAGTAAAAGAAATTAGACATATAAAAAATTCATTTACCTGTTTTTATAATTTTATACTCTTTACTTCTTATTAAATTTTCCCAAATAATTGCGAAAGTGACAAAGACATTAAATTATAATAAAAATACATAAATTTTTTTTTGGGGGGGGGGCGCCTTCGGAAATAACGAAACTATTCATATTTATTTAATTATATATATTTTATTACTGTGTGTTGGATGTATTTGCAAAAATCGTGCCGCGGCGGAATAGCCGTGAGCGCTAGGATGCGCCCGGCCGTATGCCGTCGGGTGTTACAATCGCTCTCTCGGACATGGGTGTTTGTGTTGTCCTTAGGTTAGTTTACCTTTATTTGTTTGTAATCTACGGTCTAATGACGTCGCAGTTGAGTCCGATACATTTACAAATATCTTAATTTAGGATTTTTATCTATTACTTTTCACTTCTTTCACCTCTGGCAGTATTGCTCATGTGAAAAATACCGAGTAACACCGTAGTTCGGAACCCACGTTAAACTGTAGGTACCCCTATTACTGGCTGGGTAAGTCAGTTCGAAGGCGGAGGAAGGCAACGGCATACCACCTCCAAACAGGACCATGCCTAGTAAAGCACTGTGATGTTCAAACCAATCTTCGGATTGTTGACTGCTTTACCTTACTTATATATATATTACAGGTAAACTTAACAAGGGCTATTTTGCCTGCACTCTTTCGTCCGCTTTTCAAATCAGAGTGTACCAGCAACGTTTTTCCGTAGATTTACAACTTCTCTGCAGAATAAAAGGCAAATGTTCCGATAATTCACGTTATTTCCCTAAAAATTACCATTCTCGCGATTTTTTTCGCGTTATCGTTTCCTGAACGTGTGTGTCAGTAACTAGAGAAAAGATAAAATTTCTGTTTTTACACCACGAGCGTGTTACACCATTTTTTCCGCGAAAAGCAAGACGGCCAGGTAAGTGCGCTGCAGGCAGGGCTTCCAGGAAGGCCTTTGAAAGGCGAGCGCGCGGATTAGCCGGCATCGCCTGGCCGCCGCTCCACCTGCAGGCCCGCATCCCCTCCCCCGCCCCGAGCTCCCGCCCCCACCGCCATCCCCTGGACGGAGCACCTGTTGTCCGGCGCCCTCGCCTGTCAATGGCGCTGACCGTGCCGCCCCCATTTACCTAACGCCCCCCATTGAGGCCCTTCAAACTGGCTTCCTTTTCACGGGGCGGCACTGCCGGGTTCCGTGATCCGTCTCCCTACAAGGACCGCCATTATGCCGGAAACGTATTTATCCGCCGCCCCGGCCCTAACAAATAGCCCCGGTCGCGTGTCGGGAGCGCTCCGTCAGGCACGGGACGATTCGATAACGCCGAGGAGACGTGTGCACAGTGTACACGGGGCGCTACGGGGCTGAAGGGGGATTAACGACCTCCCACAGGGCCCTGGACGTATGGGCCTTTCTGGGATGAAGTAACTCACGCTTCAGACATATTAACCATGGTCCATTTGTCATAGTCACTCCCAATAGCTAACGTCGTCCAACAGTGTAAATATGGATTGGTGTAAACCATGAATTTAGCGTGATCCTGTGAGCCATACCATTGCAATTTAACGATCATTGATATGGTATCTGTTCTTTTCGGACATGTCCGGAAAAACAGACACCACTGGTTGACAGTAACGGCTGTAATTTTACGAATTAGAAATATTGATAGAATGAAATTTTTCACTCTGCAGTGTGCGCTGATATGAAACTTCCTGGCAGATTAAAACTATGTGACGGAACCGGGACTCGAACCTGGGACCTTTGCCTTTCGCGGGCAATCACTCTACCAGGTCCCGGTTCTGACACATTTAATCTGCCAGGAAGTGTAGGCTGGTCATTTGTGTATATGTTGAAGAGGATTGGAGCTAAGACGCTTCCCTGAGGGAGGCCGTTCTTTTGGACCCTCCATCTACTCATTTTTCCCTCCAACAATACAAAGAACCTTCTGTTCTGTAAAAATGAATGTACGACCCTAACTAGATGGTAATCACCGAGTGTCTCATAGATTTTATGGAGTAATGTATTGTGCCTGACGGTATCGTAGGCTGCTGTCAGATCTACGAAGGCTGCCCCTGTTATGAGCTTCCCATCATACCCTTCTTCAATATGTTCTGTCAGTGCAAGGACTTGGCCGGTACAGGACTTGCCAGGTCTAAATCCTCCTTGTTGTGGAATGAGATGTTTGTTAACATATTTTCCTATTCTGGACAGAATAAGTCTCTCATAAAGTTTAAAAAAGTGACAGAGCAAGGAGATGGGTCGGTAGCTACTAGGATTCTCTGGATCCTTCCCTGGTTTAAGTAACGCTATTACTTTAGATTTTCTCCAGGGTTTTGGGATTTTGCATGTTTTGCAGCACGTATTGAACAATTGTAAAATCCAACTCTTGGCCCTTTGCCCTAAATTCTTGATTTGTTCAGTGCATATGTCATCCACACCAGCAGCTTTCCCGTTTTTTAACATGTTCATGCCATCTTGAAGTTCTTTCATAGTGAAAGGTGTCCCCAAGTGGTTGGTCTCCCGATTGATATTTCTGGCAATTTTTGGGTACTTTTGTTGTTTCTTGATTTTCCCGTTCAACAGTATTTGGGTGGCTACTTAGTTTGCTGTAACCTTGCATGGTAATATTTGTTCCTTAGGGTCGCCGCTCAGTTTCTTAATCAAGTTCCACGCTATTTTGCTACTGTGTGTCATGTCCATTTTTTTCCGATGTTTCGGTCCATTTCTCCTTCCTTCCTTGGCTTAATTTTTGGAGTAGGGCTGTTCCACAGTCAACTGTTTCTTCGCTGAAAGGATCAGCAGTATAGAGTTTTTTGTATTTTTTTAGGAGTTCTTTGGATTCACTGGACATTCCAGCGACATACTGTTGTCTGCACCCCCTGGGAATAACTTTCCTAGACGTATTCTTTATTATTTCAATAAGTTGTTCATAATTTTCTGATCGTGGTTCAACATGTTGTATCTCAGAATCTATCATAGATGCATAGCTTTCCCAGTTTGCCTTCTTAAAGTTAAATCTCCTCCTGAATGGGATGGTCTGTGGTCTGACTGCTGGATAGATGTTAATACCAACTGGTCTATGCTGTGTCTTTGGTAATGGGCCATATACCACTTTGGTACATCGGTCCTCAAGATCGATATTTGAAAAATATATATCCGGATTGTATCCCTTTTTCCAGACATTACTTTGGAAGGATGGTGGGAGTTTTGGATCATGAATTAGTGCTAGACCACTCGTTTCTGCCCAGGTCTCTACGGCATCACCATTTGCATCCGATTCTGCATAACCCCATAGTATGCTGTGACTGTTGAAATCTCCCAGAATGAGCTGGTTGGGTTGTGACTGGAAGTTAGGTGGAGGCGAAAAGGTAAAGGGTTGGTTTGGGGGTTTATATACCGAGGTTATGGTGCATTTTAAAATTTCGATGGTAATAATTTCTATACCATTTAGGTTAGTTGTTCCCACAGAGGAGACCACAGTTTGAGATTTCACGAACACAGCGCTCCCATGCATGTTGTGTGGTATTTCTGCCGTTAATTTCATACCTGAAATGTTCGGTCTTCTGGAAGTTAGGTCTCTGTGAGTCTCTTGAATGCACAATACATCGCACTTCGAGGTCTTACAGAATTCTGATAAGATTTCTTCTTTAGCTGTGGTGATACCCTCGATGTTTATGCTCGCTACTGTCAGTGTTGGTTCTGAGAAGAACCATTGTGGCTTATGGTAACATCCCTTAGGCTGTGGCTAAGCCATGTCTCCACCATATCCTTTCGTCCAGGAGTGCTAGTCTTGCATGTTTTGCAGGAGAGCTTCTGTCAAGTTAGGAAAGTAGGAGGCGAGGTACTGGCGGAAGTAAAGGTGTGAGGCGGCATCATGAGTCGTGTCGGGATAGCTCAGCCGGTGGAGCGCTTGCCCGCGAAAGGCAAAGGTCCCAGGTTCGAGTCCCGGTTCCGTCACACAATTTTAATCTGCCAGGAAGTTTCAAAAATATTGGTATATGATGTTATGCCTATGGAGAACGATCTTAATATCTATAAGAGTACACCTTTGGGGTTACTGAGGTTATGACAAATTACATATTATTGGCATTCTTGGCTCAGTAACCTCAAAATACGTTTATTATGAAGCTGTATTTCTATATGGAAGCTAGCTTAGTTACCACTGCTTCGTACGTGTAGACTTATGGTCTGCACTGCTTGTTTCTACTTCTAAATATAAATTTTCCTTTTGCTTTAAAAATCTTTCCTAATCACGTATTTTGATATTACCTGCCAGGCCTTATTGCACCACTGATGGCAGAATTCAGGACATCCCGAAACAGATTTTTTTATTTATTTTAAATTCTAACCATGGTTCCAAATCCAAATTTTCGCATTACTAGCACCCTTATTTCCAAAAATATCGAAACACATGATTTTAAAATTCCAATCAAAAATCTAAATCCGAAGTTTCGTATTTCACTCTGAACTGCATAGTAATATAAAAAAGACGTAGCAATTTTTTAGAGAACTTTCCGAAATGTTTATAACAACGCTACAAAAATATTTTTATATAGTAGTATTGATAACAGAACAGTACTTGCGGCACTTTGTACAGTCATGGTAAATCGTACCAGGATGTGGCACCTCGCTGCTGTCTGCAGCGGACTCCAACACCGAATGGAGAAAGGCGCGCGCAGCGTGACGCGTTTCCCTGGCGACGGCGTTGCCACAGCTGACGGCGGCAGTTTCTTTGGCTACGGCGCGGCGGTACGATCCTTCTTGCGCCCACAGTAACTAATTGCCTGCGCGCATTCTAAGCCGGCTGACAAGTTGATTGCGTTGCCCTGTAGTCGGCAGAGAGCGCCATTGTTGCCCCCACAAGACGGCGCTACGCCGCTCTCTCTCTCTCTCTCTCTCTCTCTCTCTCTGCGCGCGTTGCCTGTTGAGGTTTGTGCGGGCGTGAGCGAGCTAGGGAGACGTGCCCTACTTGCGATGTACTGCACTGGCAGGCCTTCATGAAAATACACATCTTCCTCCATCTACTTTGCCATATCCTCTTATTTTTTCCGCCTCAAAACATTGTCGTTCTGTGCAAGGTCGGCCACACTCACGAGCTAGGAGAGTCACACCTCTCTCCCGACGTTAGCTGACTCGCAAAACGGTAAATCACTCGCTTTTATTAACTACTAGCTGAAAACTCGGCGTTGCCCAGGTATTTATTTATTTATTCGAGCCTTGAGTTAGTACTAATCCTATCCACTCTCTCTCTATCTCCTTTTTTTTCTAAAAACATGTTACATTTATCAGAGAATGAAATCACACGTAAAAATCCACTCGTTTCGAGGAATCCAATCACGAAATTCAACAATAATGATTGTAATAATATGACAGATCGATCACTTGATGTAATGCGCGAAACGTCAAATCGATTTTTTAAGGAGATGTATTAAAAGAAATTTATTTTTTACTGCTTTATATATTTATTCTTATATTTCCTTATTCGTATGCTTATCCTTAGAGAGAAAGAACTGAAGACATTGTAGCACACATAGACCAAAGATATGGTCTGTGGCATCACGTTTCTCTGCATGAAACCTCCTTGCTTATAGAGTCGCAAACGTCATCGCTGGCCTTCAGTCCGATTTTTTTTTTTTTTTTTTATATAATTTGACGACTTTCAACTACCATATCTTCCACCCCTTATAGCTATCGGCATGGAACTGCTATGGTGTACAACGGGAGACTTAGGACAACAATTACACTCAGACCATTCGTTTGAGTTCTGTAGTTTTCGCTGCACAGCGAAATATTAACACACACGTAGCATTTTTTTATACACCGATAACTATCCATCCCAATATACTCCACCCTTTTATCATTATCAACCCTCAAGCAACAACGCAACCAATAAAACCATTTTAAAAGAGTAAATATTATTTTCAAAGAGTAATTACTGTTCCGCATTTCCCGTTATATTCTTCAAATCCCTAAATATCTATCAGATCGCTATAAAACCGTGCCTAAAACATTCCTTAGGTATAACTTAGTAACTGTACAAATATTTAAGTCTCTGCGTCTTGTCGTTCCCCGGGTAGACATTAGTAACTGTACGGAGTTTTAGCTCTTTATGTCTCGTGGTTCAGACGTGATAAACGTACACCGAACAGACATTCACATTTATAGATATACATTAGATAAAAACTTGGCGTTGTCCGGGTATTTATTTATTCATTTATTCCTGCCTTTAGTTAGTACTTCTTATGTCCATTCTCTCTCTCTCTCTGTCCATCTCTTCCTTTGCCCACTTTAGGTTACGGTAGTAACACTAAAAGTGGGCCTTTGCGGTTGGCTTTTGACAGCTCGAAATTTAAATGAAAATAACGGAACGGCTTAACCGCTTGACAGCTCGAAATTTAAATGAAAATAACGGCTTAACCGTACATTTGACACAAATATTTAATAACCGAATTTGGAGAGGAGAAAATTCTGTACAACTTTGCTCTCTTATGTTTTATTTATTTACATATTTATTTTTGTTTTTTATTTTTTTCTCATCTCAAATCGTTCCAGAGATATAACGACGATTTGACGATGTCTGTCTGTCTGTCCGTAACGTCTTCCCACTTTTTAAGTCGAACCGTTCAACTGATCGGCACCAAATTTTACAGACATAATTATTGGCCGCAAATGTTCAAATGTTTTTTAAGCTTAAGGGACTTAAATGCGGGGTCATCAGTCCCTAAACTTACGAACTACCTTATACTAAAGACGACACAAACATATATGCGACAGGGGGGGGATTCGAACCACCGACCTTAGCTGTCTTGCAGACTGTAACTGGCGCGCCGCAGACCGCTCGGCCATTGCGGCTGGCTTGTTGGCCGCCAGAGACCGGAACCTCCCTTTTTCAAATTTTTCGGACAAAAATTACGTTAGTGACACTAAAAGAAGCAGTTTGTGACGTAATTGCAATTGCAAACAAACCATTCATCTGACACGAAAATTGAATAACCGAATTAGTAGAACAGAAAATTCCCTACAACTTTCCTCCCTTAATATTATTCTTTTCCGTGACTCTCACCGTTAGAGAGATGTTTTCAAAATTACTTGATTTTACGTAAACCAGGCGTTAGGAAATGTCACGAGACATTTCTCGACCAGAAATCTCTCTCTGGCATACGCCATCTTGCTTCCTGTATTTTATGATTTTCTTATTATAACTTACGCGTTGTCATTTCAAAGCAGAATTAACAAAAGTGCATCGTTAATAGTACCATAAATTATAATCTAGTGTCTAAGAATGTTATTTCGTCTGTTAGTAATTAGTAACTCTCAGCAATAGTACGAGATCACTGTTGTATTTGTTCGCCATGCATTACGCTGTCATACATGTGATCGGTTCAAAACCCGCCATAAGCTTTTTTTTATGTGCTTTGGGTCCTAAAACAGTTTTCGGATCCAGAAATGTGCGCTATGGTGGTTATAATTTCATGTATAATTTAATGTTTTAATTTTGACCAGGCATCCATTTTATATCTGACTATCCACTAGCACATGATTTTCTATGTAACTATCATCCATTACACTTCCCAGATTTTATAGTACTATAATAAGCAGTTAAATGTCAATAAGACCAGGTGATGACACTAAAGAGTTTCGAAACCTGTCGTCTTGAATAAATTAAATAAAAACTGCTATCTTGGCATCAATACTATTTATACAATAAGATCTTACACAAAAATAAGTAAATTAAGTAATAATGAAAATGTGGCAGAGATATTAAAATAATAGTTTAAGGAGGTAAAAGTTAAAAAAACAGCGTACTCCTTCAACGCTAACCTCAAATATCAAACAATTTTCCTTGTTTGTTAAAATACGGTCAGAAAGAATATTACTTGTTGGGTGCATAGATATTATCACATTAGTAGAGTTATAATCGTATCGTCCATCAATTATTATTATTTGTATCCGAAATGAATGCAAAAAAAAGCATAAAACTACAGGCATATCTAAAGTGGTCAGTCCAACACGCCAGTGCGATTTTTTTCTAAAATATTTCTTGGAGAATATATAAGAAATGAGGTTGTTTTGCATAATGCACAAAATTATACGTGGAATACCCGAACAAAGAAATATAGAAATCAAAATAGAAATGGCATATAAAATTGGCAAATTCATTGAGTTATGTGTCGTACAATTGTATAATTTTTGGGGTATATGTTCAGCTGTCTGTAAAATCTGTTGCAATTACAATTAGTAGTAAAGAAGTTATAGATTACAATTTGGTGCGTCATAGGGTGGGTTTCTATGAACGTTACTGTTTATGTGCTTAGTCCTTATGAACTATGTTTCGTACTGTGATAAAATTTCTAATGTGCATTTAACCTTATGTGTGTATACCGTCTGGAAAATTTCTCGTGGCTACAATTTGTAGTGTAGAAATTATAAATTGTAACGTCATACTGACTGCCGTATTTTTGCTCCAGGAACAGTGGGAAACTAGTAAGCGAGAAACATTTTTTCCTTTTATAACTTTGCTATGGTTGTCAGCGAGAAAAAGTTTAATTAAGGTTTGAAATTATTTTTAAAGTTTGTTGCAAGTCGCTAAGTACTGTCATTCTCATGTAGTGTGTGAATAAAGTCTCATTGCATTATGTGGCAGTGTGTTGCAACTTTATTGTTTATGACGTTGTATCTCCGGAACCATGTGTCGCATGTGATTCTTACCCCGACAGTATTGTCACCTCAGGGTAAGGAGTATGTACAACAAATTTGGTTGAAATCAGCCCAGTGGTTCAGGAGGAAATGTAAAACATTGTAGTTTGATGCAGCAGTTTCTCGCGCATCTCATTATTTATGACATCATATCTCGTGAACAATGTATGGTATGTTATCCAAACACTTATGTCGATCATCCTCATGGATTGAAGCCTGCGTGTGCAATATTTCATAAACATTGGAAGAAAACTGTAGATTTGTATAAAATATGTTTACATAAACACACAAACATGCTTAATATATATCATTATATATAAAGACTAGCTGAAAACCTGGCTTTGCCTGGGTAGTTATTTATTTATTCAAGCCTTGCGTTAATACTTCCCCTATCTCTTCTCTGTCTGCCATCTCCTTTGTTTGTAATGACATGTTATATTTATCGGAGAATATATAAGAAATCAGGCTGTCTTGCAATAACATATAAAATTTTAAGTACAGTATCCAAACAAGGAAAGATAATAATCAAAATACATATGATATGTAACATTCATACATTAATTTAATTCAGAATTTTACTATAAACAATATTTCTTGTTACTTTTCCAAAATGAAATATACATAATTTCCCTAAGTGAAATAAAGCTGCCGTGTGAGAAACATGGGCATATCAAATCCACTCCACAGTACTGAATAGACTGTCCTGTGGTTTATTAGTCGTAATAGAAAATTCTAGTCTCACTGGAAACTGCATTCTCTTGAAGTTAAATAATCCGTATTCGGTGGCTGTCTTTCTCATTATTATTGTAGCCGTATGGTACCTCGCTATTAGTGAACGTAACGTATAGCTCAATTAAAGAGTTACAGTCGATGGAAACTTGCGACTTAGGGCTTTAGTTGTTAAAAAAATAAAAACTGCGATATTATTTGAGCCCATACCAGGTGGTGTTCCTACACTTGGCCCACAAACAGAGGTGCCCGGTGCCCACGGGGAAGGGAGGAATAGGCAGTGGGTCATGACGCAGACTGCATCATTGAATTTTCTGGAGGGAAGCGGGAAGAAAAATTAGTACTTTTGTACATCCTTGGGGGGGGGGGGGTTGGGGGGGGGGGGTCTATAAAAGAATTTACAAAACGTGAAATAAAAGATATTTAATTTCAATATTAAATGGCAAAAACATATTTATCCATGGCCTAGTACCTTGCGTTTGGGGGGCCGCAAAAAGGGGGCAGGTCTGAATCGTAGGCAAAGGGGTGGGGGCACCTCTGTCCACAAGTGTACCCCTTTCTTCGGCTCTTACTTTAGTGTGTCTGGTTTCCTTCAGTAATGACATTTTTCTGAAGTTCCTTTGATGAGACGGCGAGAGAAGAAAAAACTGTGGGCAAATGTTATCTTAATTCATTGCCTCTGCATATCAACTTCAGAATATCGACTGATCGAAACTCGTGCTCTCCACTGTCGCCAAAAACTAACTTAAGAGATAGGGATTGGATATGTTCTCATCGAAAATGGTAGCTCTAAAACTAAAATTATGAATTGTACAATCAAGGCTGCTTATTTTTTTTAATGCAAAACGCCTATAATGGTAAGGAAAAAGAGTGGCATGGAAATTCTTTGCTATCACTAAACAGAAATTCGATTTCTATTATTAGTGACCATCTGGTAGAACGCGAGCATCATAGTTGATCCAGACAAAACATCGTAGCTCACAAATTTCATAATCTGTGGCATCTGTTAAAAAGCCTTTCCATTGCAGTTTTAAATATTACATGCATGCAGAAATAATTTACCAGCTATCAAGTGATCTACAAACAATATAAGGGAATTCCTGCTTAGAAGACTCAGAAAGACGTTCGATGAACCAGCTGCCACAGTCCAGATTCCACTTCCTAATTAAATCGCTGATTGGAAAAAGGAAGAAAGCCCAATTTTAACGGAAATACGCTGAGATATACATTTTCTTCCACAGCTGTCCACTTATCGATTAATGGAATATGGAAGAAACAACCAGCAATAATGCCGAAAGTACAGGCTGTGAAAGTTTTCAGTTGTTGGAATAGGGAAGAATTTCCGGACATTCTTCTGTTTTACAATTACTGGTCTGAGCGGCACCACCAGATGTCAAGCAAGGGGCGTTCCAACAATGCTACTAAATAGCAGCTAAACACATTGTTTCAGTTTTACTGTCCCACATTATTCTCAGTGTGGTTACATAAGTTTACTCTTTGTAAACTCACTTTAAAATGAGTGGAAGTGGAAGGAGAAAGATCTGTATTTAATGGGACTGATAGAATATTTAACTGTTCAAAGGAGAATGAGCAGAATAGAAAATCCATAATTTGAAAAACAATACTGCGCAGTTTTATTGCCGGCCGCGGTGCCCGAGGGGATTGAGTCGCTCCAGTCACGATCCGCACGGCCACTACGGTCGGGGGTTCGAATCCCCCCTCGGGCATGGATATTTGTGCCGTCCTTAGTTGTAAGTAGTTCATAAGTACTTTGTAGGTTTAGGGACTGATGACCCCGTAATTAAGTCCCATAGACTCTACAAACATTTGAACATTTGAACAGTTTTATTGATGGCATGAAGGGCAAGGTAATCGAAGTCCCACTACATACATGAACAGCTATCCGAATCAGTGAATGAAGTACATGTGCGGTACGTGATGTATCTAGCAATGACTAGCAAATTTCAAATAATTAATCATTATTACCCTGTACGTGGTCATTCCTTCCTCCCATGCTATAAGGATTGTTCTGTAATAAAGAGTGATACGACAAAAATATATAAACTATTCTGTCAAACATGACGTTGAAATGAAGCTAATTCAAGAAAAAAACACTGAATTCTTTTCAAGTCAAGATTGTTGAACATCAAAATATCACTGACATTAAAGAATTGTGGCCACAACACTTTAAAAAGTCCTTATTTGCCCTAAATTGTCAAACGAAGGAGATGTTTTCACTTGCTAAATTCCGCCGCGGCGGATTAGCCGTGTGTACTGGAGCGCTGTCTTGCGGTGAGCGCGGCCGTTCGCCGTCAGAGGTTCGAGTCCGCCCTCGGGCATGTGTGTGTGTGTGTGTGTGTGTGTGTGTGTGTGTGTGTGTGTGTGTTATCGTTAGGTTAGTTTACCTTATCTTAAGTAGTTTGTAAGCTACGGACTGATAACCACGTAGTTGAGTCCGATAGATTTACAAACATTTGAACATTTTTTGCTAAATTCCGGCATTTGACCTACACACATCAAAACCCAGGGTAGGTCGTTTGTATGGAATGGGTAGATGGACTGCGTCACAATACATATACGCCTTTTAATGGACGAAAAGTTCCTGATTATCCGAGAAATGTGGCATACAGCAAGAAGATTCCAATTAATCACAAGAAGCTACAAGGTTTTAATAAAGTAATAAAGTTCATTCCATCAATCATGAGTTTTATAACAACATTCTTCAGTGGTCTACAAGAAATAATGATGTCCTATCTGAAGGAGAAGATTAGTATTTCCAGGAAAGAAAGCTGTATAAGCTGCTGAAGAAGATTAAAAAGCGTTAAAATAGTTAATACATACTTTGTATCTGTCAATGTTTGCTTAACAATCTCTCTAGTTTTTCTATCAATTCCGAATTCCTTCAGAGTTCTAATGAAGCTTTCTCTGTCTATTGAGTCATAAGCCTTTCTAAAATCAATAAATGTTGTAACAAGTGGTTGACCAGCACGTGTTCTAATTATGTTTTTAAGATTTATAATTTGCTCTGAACAACTCCTCCCTTTTCTAAATCCACCTTGATATTCTCCTATTTGTGGATCGAAAACTGGTTCAGTTCTGTGTAATAATATCTTGGAAAGGACCTTGTATGGAACGGACAGAAGGGAAATCCCCCTGTAATTGTTCACGTCTGATCTGTCACCCTTTTTGTGGAGTGGATGTATAAGTGCCGTCCTCCAATCTTCTGGGATCTTCTCGGTTTGCCAAATTTCTTTAATAATTGTACCGAGGTGTAGTGTTACTTTTTCCTCGCCATTTTCAACAGTTCAGCTGCGATTCCATCTTCACCAGAGGATTTGTTGTTCTTCAGAGATTTTGAAGGTTGCCGAACTTCGTCTAGAGACGGTGGATGTGATTCTGCAGGAATTTCTTCTGTAGTTTTGAATTCCGGTTTCTCGAGGGGCGCTTTACAATTAAGAAGGTCTCTGAAGTAATGTGCTAGAATATTGCAGTTTTCTTGGTCATTTGTACCTAATTTCCCTGATTTTTCACGAAAATTTATTGTCTAACGCTTCATTGCACTTATCGTTCCACCAGATATTCTTCCTTTTAATTTTATTTGGAAGAGATTCTTCTGCTGCTTTCATTATTTGAGTCTTCATTTCCTCCCATGTCTCCCTTTGCAGTTTTGATTTGAAGATATTTTAGTGTCTGCATCAATATTATTGGTTTCAAAATTCCTTCTCGTATTCTTATTATTTTTTACTGAATTTGGTATGAATTTAATTTTAGATTTAACAAGATAGTGATCCGAATCTATTTTGGCTCCTTTCTGAACCTTAATGTTTTGAATTGTCTTAAATTCTCTTCTATAAATGGCTATATGGTGAATTTGGAACTCTCCAAGGAGCTGATTTGGTGCTTTCCACGTCTTCATGTTTCTTGAAGTGTGTAGACATAATTTTGAGGTTGAAGACTTGGCAGAGTTCCACAAGTCTTATTCCATTGGTATTTGTTCTCTTATGAGCTGGATATTGACCAATGATGTTCTTGTATTTCCTCTCCTTGCCGAGCTGTGCGTTAAAATCCCCGAGTAGGATTAAGATTTTTCCTTTGGAATCTTCTGAATCGTGTCTTATAGTTCTTCCCAAAATTTTGATCGGATTTTTCTTATTGTCAATATTTGTTGGAGCATGAGCATTCACTAGCGAATACATTTTGTTTTTACATTTTATCGTTATTGTTGAGAGCCTGTTGGACGTAGAATTGAAGTTTATTACGGACTCCGTTATATTTTTTCTAACAATAAAAGCTGTTCCTAATAAGGGGAATTTTCCAAAGTTATATATATTCTGTAGTTGCCTGTTTCAAAAGAGTTTTCATCAGTGTAGCGGGTTTCTTGTAGTGCCGGAATTTGGATGTCATGATGATCAAGTGCTTGAGTCAGTTCTTTATATTTTCCTGTTTTGGTGAGCGAGTTAATGTTCAGTGTTCCGATACTGTATTTTTTCTTGAATTTTAGTTTTTCAGGTAGTCTTGGTAAAACAAGAGTAGAAAGTGCAGGCTCCCCAGAATCCGAAATGCCTGCTTGCGACCGTAGGTCGAGAGATTTTACTCCCTGGAGTAATTTGTTTTCATTTCCACTCATAATCTATAAAATTTGTAAGGTTGGAGTGGTGGAGCTTTCCGAGGATTGCTCCAGATACAACTGGAGTGTTAATCCAGAGAGTTTGTGTTTGGTCCGCGAGAGCTATTTTATTTCGCTCAGGTCCGCTGGAAAGCCAGTTAGGACCCCCCTATCCGCCACCTGGAACGCGATACGTCGGAGTATCACCTCTCCGCCTGTTACGACAGCGTAACAGGTACATGGAATATTTATTTTATTTTAAACAAATATTGAATTTTTATTTTAGAAAAATACAGTAATTTCAAGATAATTTAATATAATGTAATAAATGCTAGTTCACAAAACCGACCGTTAACTTTTTACTGTACAGAACCAATCCTTGAAATCTGTTCAACAGAACGTTATTAGGCCGCCAATAGCGTCTTTCAAAATGAAATGGCCAAAGAGTTTAAAAACAAATAATTTTTTTAGTTAAATAATGTAAATCATCAAACATCATAACATACTACCGTGTATATATTCTGATCAATGAGATAAACATGCAAGGAGCAAGGCACATAAATTCAAATAAAGGAATAGAATTCTGTAGTACTATCAGCTACACACAAAAAGCTCCAATGAAATTCTTGCAGGAAAGTGTCAATGGACAAGTTTACCGCCGGCCGCGGTGGCCGAGGGGACTGAAGCGCTCCAGTTACGGTCTGCACGGCCACTACGGTCGGGGGTTCCAATTACCCCCCCCCCCCCCCCCGCACGGGCATGGAAATTTGTGCCGTCCTTAGTGTTAGCTAGCTCATAAGTAGTTTGTAAGTTTAGGGACTGATGACCCCTTAGTTAAGTCCCATAAGCTATACAAACATTTGAACTTTTGACAAGTTTACCAGTATAGCCACTGAGCTTAAATAACTCAAGTTATACAAACTGTTTAGTGGTTGATTTTCAAAACAAGAACATAAAATGAAAGCAAACACACTAATAAGCTGAACATTTTGTAGGGACATCAGTTATACTGTGAAATTTGCAATTTAAGTAATGTAACGTGTGCAGACGAAGTCAATTAACACTTTGTGCCACTGTAACTCAAAACAGTCTAGTCTCAAATAGTGAAAGCTAAAACCCAGACAAGCTATGTCTTTCAAATTCAATGCCAGGTAAATAGCAACATTTTGGATTTAGGTAGCGCAACTACACTCAATACATAACGGACTAGTCCCAAACACCAAATTCATATCGGCACTATTTGAATCGTGAAAATCAATTCCGAAGAAATGGAACGTTTGTTGACCATAGTAAATTGTACTGAATAACACTGTAAGCCACAAAAGACAAGGCACTCGATCAGTTTAGAACAGCACACTCGCCCGCGTGTAATTCGCCATAAGGCGCCCTGCTCCGGAGCGCGCGGGTTGCTCGCCGTCGAAGGTTCTAGTCCTCGTATGTCTGTGTGTGTGTGTGTGTGTGTGTGTGTGTGTGTGTGTGTTGTCCATAGATTAGTTTACGTTAGTTTAAATAGTTTGTAAGCCTAGGGACATAACCAAACAAGTTAAATCCGATAAATTTACAAACATTTGATTATTTGAAATTCGCTGTATGCAGTTTCCTTTAGTTGAAGGGCCACAGTAAGATATTGCCCAGCGTTGTAATATCACCAATCATAGAGCAGCGTGCTGTCCGATGCCAACCGCCACGGCGTACTACTAAATCAGACGGGCCGCTTCCACTTGCTAGTCACCAGACCAGCTTGCTGTCAGCTCCATTTCCAGACTGTCATACCTCGCTTCCTCTTGTTTCCCCTCCGCCTCGCGATGGTACCTCGGTCGCGGTGTTCCATTGCAGTACCGTCAAGAGGTTCCCGTCGAGCGGTTAGCGCGGATTTTAACAAGCCGGCACAATAATCACATTTAACATAATAGGATGCTCTTCCAATGCAGGAGGCTAACAAAGGTTGAATCTTCCTGGATGATCTCTACTGTAATGTCGTTCATGTTACTTTATTCTACGTTAAAATAAATAGGAAATATTCTATTTCAATCCGTGATTACGTTTTCTTTTACAGCTAAAACCGCAAACGGAATAATTGTGGTAATACTGGATTCCACATAACTCTAGTACTTTATATAAATGCAAAGTTACTACTGTACTAATGTCATTACGTCATTTACAACAGTGATTAAAACAGTATCTCCCCAGTTTATGTAGATGTGATAAAGAAGTCTGTTTACAATTCGTTGGCATGTATTTCATGGCTTGTTCTCTAAACAACACAAATGCACTTTTCTGAGACTGTGCTGTTACCTTTGAACAACTCGGAATCTTGTAAAATATAGTTGTGATCAGTTAACAAGAGTGTTCGAAAACCTTTTAGGAAGCAAGAGGAAAAAACATTGGCAGTGGTGGTTATATATACATATTTCTATTCTTCAGGGAGATCGATACTTTGCGGTCGTTTGTTCATATTCGTTCTGGGTTGTTCGTTGAGAATTTTACTCAGTTTTTTTTTTTATTACAGATGGCGTTGAACCAACACCGTCTGAAGAGAAGGTCTGTATACTCCCGTGCCACGTCACCTCAAGCAGAGTAGGTCGCAATCGTGTAGTTCACTGGCTGGCTGATGGGGCACAGCCCACTACCTGACATGGGCCAGCCAGTAAGCTACGCGATCGTGACCTACTCTGCTCGAGGTGACGTGGCACGGCAGTGCAAAGGCCTTCTCTACAGACGGTTTTAGTTGAACCGTCTTTCTCTCTTTTCATTTGTTCTTCAGTTTGATCGGTACTTTGTGGGTGTTGATTTGTTTTGTTCTATTTTGATCGTTTCGGATAACTCAGTTTTCTCGTTATAGAGGGAGTCGACTTACCATGCTGGCAACCCTCTGACCGACCGATCTGTACCACCGCGCCCAAGCAAGTTCCGAACCACCGTCTAACATGTTCATACATCACAAAGTAATTCCTAGCCTATTACGCTATGGCGAACAGCTGCGAGAGTAATCCGTAATGATCGTACCATCGATGGAAGGTGTTAACTGACTAACATTAGATAATTCATTGTATTAAGAAAGACGTGTTTTTGATAATGTTCAGTGCGCCATTGCTTTGAAATGACAACGCTTGAGTTATAATAAGAAAATCATCAATTATAGAAAGCAAGGTGGCGTACGCAAAAGAGAGTTTCGGGCGATGGATATCACGTGACTGATTTACGAACACCAAATGTACGCTGTGTTCCATCCAGGGTATACTCACTCGTCCGTGAGTACGCTACGTTCGTTCCAGGCTATAGTCATTCGTAACCAGTACAGGGAAAGAAAATAAACTTCGAACTACCAAGGCAAGACAAGTGTTAATATTTTAACACAAAAATATAACAAAAATGTGGGAGAGATATTAAAAACATAGTTTAAAGCGGTAAAAGTTCAAAAAAGAATATGTTTCTCAAAGCTGAACTTAAATATCATGCAATTTTGGCTGTTTGTTAAAATACGGTCAGGAAGAATATTACGAGTTGGGTGCGTGGGTAGTACAATAGTAAACTCGTAATCGTTATAAAACCACAAATCTAAAGTGGGCCATAAAACACGACAGTGCGACTTTGTATTTGTTGTTGTTTTTTTTTTTCTTCAATCTGACCATCCAATATAGAAATATATTTTATTACTTGAGCACAGCCCCATCTCGATGAAGTGAGAGCAGCTGCGGTTAGCACCAAGGTCTGTTGAAACTGGTCATGAATTGGAGCCAGATTACATGTGTCCTACCTAGGAAAGGTGGGGGGTCTCTATATGCGAGGTTAAGCCAACCTAACTAGGTGAGTAAACCCTGATATCAAATCCTGGTCCTCCCAGTTGGGGATTGGAACATTCGGCCAGCATTCCATTATCCACAAAAAATTTCTAAAGGCTCGAGAATCTGAAGTGGAGCCCTGGAAATCGGATAGAAACTCTTTACGACAATAAGAAAAAGGACATTGAAAGTTGGTACATGGAACGTTCAAATCCTGACAAATAAACACAACGAAATAGAGAATGAAATTAGTCGACTGAAGGTGGACATAATAACTCTGTCACAAACAAAAAAGAAGGGACAAGGGTGTGAGAAATTTGGAAATTTCATCCATTTTTGGTCTGGAGTTGAGAAACATAACGAGCAAAAGCAGGCGTTTTCATTCTAATCAACAAAGCTATGGGCTCTTACATGAAGGACTATGCATTTATATGCGAAAGAATTGCCACTGTTACCATCACGTTATATGGCATTGAAACAGGTATAATAGGGGTGTATGCACCAACCGATGATGCGGCACAGCAAACCAAACACCATTTCTACTGGAAACTAGACCATGTACTCAACCAAGTCAAAAAGCACCAAGAAGTAATAATAGCAGAAGATTTCAATGCGAGGGTTGGTTCACAAGTAAACGATGCAGTAGTAGGAAGATATGGAGAAAATGTCATTAATAGTTCTGAATTGTATAACTAATATGACTGAAAAATTCTGAATACACACCATTCACATAAAGATATCCACCGATATACATGGGAGAGACCTTCATTGCAGCAGAAGTCAATAATTGATTACATCATTACCGAGCAACGGCCAAAAATGGTAGTTCAAGACTGTAGAATCATGAGGGGAGCCAAATGTGGGTCTGATCACTACTTACTTTTAGCAAAGCTTATATACTCGTTTAGGAGAAAACCACCAACAACTGGACAAGTTACTGAGCACGGCAATAATAAGACATTAGAGCAGGCAAGGTATAAATAAGCTCTTCCTCCTGAAGCATTTTTGTATCAAGGATTTATTTCAACGTAGATTAGAAAATAAACTAAAAGCGATTCCAGAAGATGACAATGTTGAAGTAGAATATGAAAATATTAAAAAAGCGCTTATAACATTTTCTCTAGAGATATTAGGAACTGAAAGTAAGAGTCGAGGTAAACGGGATCCTCCATGGATGACTGATGACCTGAAGATGTTGATTAGGGAAACGAAAAATCTCAACAAAAATGGTTATCAACTAAATCACAAGACAGGCAAAACTACCAGACAACAAATTACCAATTCAGAAACAGAATTAAATTAGAAAAGAACAAGATGTGGGAACAGAAATGTATTGAAATTGGGAGTCTAATAAGTGGATCCAAAGCAACGGACGTGTGGAGGACAAATACCTGTATTAAGAAAACACAAGTAAACAAAGCACTAAACAACCTAATTCCCTTAAAGGAATGGAAAAAGCATTATGCAGACCTTTTAAATGATGAATGGCCATATTACACGGAAGGGAATGAAGGGAAGAGGGAAGTAACTAATCTAACTATATACATTACAACAGAGGAAGTGAATAAGGCATCAAATAAAATGAAGGATGGCCCATCAACTGGTCCAGGAAACATTCCTGTTGAATTATTGAAGGCTGGAGGAAGATATTTGAAGAATCGAATAGCCTGCCTGATGAACAACTGTTATGAAAGGGCTGAAATTCCCTCAGAATGGAAAAAGTCATATACGGTTCCTATTTTCAAAAAAGGGAATAGAAAAGACCCAAACTGCTACAGAGACATTAGTGTAAACTGTACAATGAGCCGCTTGTTTGGCAAGATAATGTTTGAAAAAAATTGACAAAATGTTGGCCACCATATTGGGGAAGACCAGAGCGGCTTTAGGCAGAACAGATCATGTACAGATAAACTACTTATTTTACAACAACTAATGGAGAAATTTATAACCGTAGGGAGGGAGCTACACATTGCCTTGGTAGATTTAGCAAAAGCTTACGATACAGTCCCCAGATCTAAGCTGTGGAAAGCCATGAAAGATATAGGTATGGAACGATTACATTTTACAAATTATTATTGAAATTTATAGAAATAATTTGGTACAGATTAAACGAGGTTCAAAGTTATCAGAACCTATCAATGTCACTAAAGGTTTGAGACAAGGTTGAAGTATGTCACCCTCTTATTCAATTTATATGTAGAAGTGGCTCTCCGAAATTGGAAGAACAGCTATCAACAATGTACAGATATTTTCATTAAGTTTTGCTGGCGATCAAACCATTATAGCAAAACTGGATTACATCACGAATACAACAAATGGGGGCTACAAGTGAGTCTAACAAAAACAGAGTATTTGGTGGTAAACAGTGATGCTAAATTTGAAGTAAACATCAGTGACGAAGAAGTTATGAGACAGATAGCGAAATTTAAATATCTCAGGGCACATAAAAATGAATTGGGCCTCAGAAAGGTAAAATACAGAGTAAAGCAAATCAGAAAGGTGTTAGGGTGTATGAATTCTTTTTTGTGGGATAAGAATATTTCCAACAATAATAGGAAAAGGGTAGGTAAGATAATGGTTGAATCAGTGCTATGCTATGGATCAGAACAATGGATATTAAATGCGGATATGAAAAGAAGACTAATAGCTGTGGAAATGGACTATTTGTGTAGGAGTGCCACAACATCAAGAATCGAAAGATAAACTAATGATGAAGTAAGAGTTATAATGAAGACAAATGATACAGTGTTACAATTGAAATAAAATCACTGAAATGGTACGGACATATGATGAGAATGCGAGATCATCAGTGGCCAAAGAAAGTTTATGAATGGAAACCACCCGGCAGGCGTAAGCGCGGAAGGCTACGACGCTCTTGGACAGACCAGATAAATGGAGTGATGGAACATCGCGACATCGACAAGAAAGAAGCGCTGGGTAAAGAAGCTTGGCGGAGGATAACAGGAATACGACAATATGTTGTTATTAATTAATCTTTGTATTGATTAATCCTGTAATAATAATAAAAAAGCGATATTGGCAATCCATATGACCTTTCAATAAAATGTTGTTAAGAATTTAATATCGAATAACTTTTGTATAAAAATATTTTCACTCTCAAAGCTGTACACAAAAATAGAGATATAATTTTCCACATGTCTGAACAGTATTATTCTTTTGGTGAAAGTTATTTAAAGGAGTTTTACAAAATGGTTTGAGATTGTTATTTCCCTTATGGATGAATATAACACGCGAAGATATCTTTTCATAAAAAATAGTAAGAAGGTGAATACCAATTAGTATTCGTTATACATTATTTTTGAAATTAGTTTCGTTATTGCCGAACGCACTCCCCCCCTCCCCCCAATGTTTGTATTTTTATTATAATTGAAAGTCTTTGTAAGGGTGATCGAAAAAGCCCGAAAAGTAAAAGAAATTAGACATATAAAAAATTCATTTACCTGTTTTTATAATTTTATACTCTTTACTTCTTATTAAATTTTCCCAAATAATTGCGAAAGTGACAAAGACATTAAATTATAATAAAAATACATAAATTTTTTTTTTGGGGGGGGCGCCTTCGGAAATAACGAAACTATTCATATTTATTTAATTATATATATTTTATTACTGTGTGTTGGATGTATTTGCAAAAATCGTGCCGCGGCGGAATAGCCGTGAGCGCTAGGATGCGCCCGGCCGTATGCCGTCGGGTGTTACAATCGCTCTCTCGGACATGGGTGTTTGTGTTGTCCTTAGGTTAGTTTACCTTTATTTGTTTGTAATCTACGGTCTAATGACGTCGCAGTTGAGTCCGATACATTTACAAATATCTTAATTTAGGATTTTTATCTATTACTTTTCACTTCTTTCACCTCTGGCAGTATTGCTCATGTGAAAAATACCGAGTAACACCGTAGTTCGGAACCCACGTTAAACTGTAGGTACCCCTATTACTGGCTGGGTAAGTCAGTTCGAAGGCGGAGGAAGGCAACGGCATACCACCTCCAAACAGGACCATGCCTAGTAAAGCACTGTGATGTTCAAACCAATCTTCGGATTGTTGACTGCTTTACCTTACTTATATATATATTACAGGTAAACTTAACAAGGGCTATTTTGCCTGCACTCTTTCGTCCGCTTTTCAAATCAGAGTGTACCAGCAACGTTTTTCCGTAGATTTACAACTTCTCTGCAGAATAAAAGGCAAATGTTCCGATAATTCACGTTATTTCCCTAAAAATTACCATTCTCGCGATTTTTTTCGCGTTATCGTTTCCTGAACGTGTGTGTCAGTAACTAGAGAAAAGATAAAATTTCTGTTTTTACACCACGAGCGTGTTACACCATTTTTTCCGCGAAAAGCAAGACGGCCAGGTAAGTGCGCTGCAGGCAGGGCTTCCAGGAAGGCCTTTGAAAGGCGAGCGCGCGGATTAGCCGGCATCGCCTGGCCGCCGCTCCACCTGCAGGCCCGCATCCCCTCCCCCGCCCCGAGCTCCCGCCCCCACCGCCATCCCCTGGACGGAGCACCTGTTGTCCGGCGCCCTCGCCTGTCAATGGCGCTGACCGTGCCGCCCCCATTTACCTAACGCCCCCCATTGAGGCCCTTCAAACTGGCTTCCTTTTCACGGGGCGGCACTGCCGGGTTCCGTGATCCGTCTCCCTACAAGGACCGCCATTATGCCGGAAACGTATTTATCCGCCGCCCCGGCCCTAACAAATAGCCCCGGTCGCGTGTCGGGAGCGCTCCGTCAGGCACGGGACGATTCGATAACGCCGAGGAGACGTGTGCACAGTGTACACGGGGCGCTACGGGGCTGAAGGGGGATTAACGACCTCCCACAGGGCCCTGGACGTATGGGCCTTTCTGGGATGAAGTAACTCACGCTTCAGACATATTAACCATGGTCCATTTGTCATAGTCACTCCCAATAGCTAACGTCGTCCAACAGTGTAAATATGGATTGGTGTAAACCATGAATTTAGCGTGATCCTGTGAGCCATACCATTGCAATTTAACGATCATTGATATGGTATCTGTTCTTTTCGGACATGTCCGGAAAAACAGACACCACTGGTTGACAGTAACGGCTGTAATTTTACGAATTAGAAATATTGATAGAATGAAATTTTTCACTCTGCAGTGTGCGCTGATATGAAACTTCCTGGCAGATTAAAACTATGTGACGGAACCGGGACTCGAACCTGGGACCTTTGCCTTTCGCGGGCAATCACTCTACCAGGTCCCGGTTCTGACACATTTAATCTGCCAGGAAGTGTAGGCTGGTCATTTGTGTATATGTTGAAGAGGATTGGAGCTAAGACGCTTCCCTGAGGGAGGCCGTTCTTTTGGACCCTCCATCTACTCATTTTTCCCTCCAACAATACAAAGAACCTTCTGTTCTGTAAAAATGAATGTACGACCCTAACTAGATGGTAATCACCGAGTGTCTCATAGATTTTATGGAGTAATGTATTGTGCCTGACGGTATCGTAGGCTGCTGTCAGATCTACGAAGGCTGCCCCTGTTATGAGCTTCCCATCATACCCTTCTTCAATATGTTCTGTCAGTGCAAGGACTTGGCCGGTACAGGACTTGCCAGGTCTAAATCCTCCTTGTTGTGGAATGAGATGTTTGTTAACATATTTTCCTATTCTGGACAGAATAAGTCTCTCATAAAGTTTAAAAAAGTGACAGAGCAAGGAGATGGGTCGGTAGCTACTAGGATTCTCTGGATCCTTCCCTGGTTTAAGTAACGCTATTACTTTAGATTTTCTCCAGGGTTTTGGGATTTTGCATGTTTTGCAGCACGTATTGAACAATTGTAAAATCCAACTCTTGGCCCTTTGCCCTAAATTCTTGATTTGTTCAGTGCATATGTCATCCACACCAGCAGCTTTCCCGTTTTTTAACATGTTCATGCCATCTTGAAGTTCTTTCATAGTGAAAGGTGTCCCCAAGTGGTTGGTCTCCCGATTGATATTTCTGGCAATTTTTGGGTACTTTTGTTGTTTCTTGATTTTCCCGTTCAACAGTATTTGGGTGGCTACTTAGTTTGCTGTAACCTTGCATGGTAATATTTGTTCCTTAGGGTCGCCGCTCAGTTTCTTAATCAAGTTCCACGCTATTTTGCTACTGTGTGTCATGTCCATTTTTTTCCGATGTTTCGGTCCATTTCTCCTTCCTTCCTTGGCTTAATTTTTGGAGTAGGGCTGTTCCACAGTCAACTGTTTCTTCGCTGAAAGGATCAGCAGTATAGAGTTTTTTGTATTTTTTTAGGAGTTCTTTGGATTCACTGGACATTCCAGCGACATACTGTTGTCTGCACCCCCTGGGAATAACTTTCCTAGACGTATTCTTTATTATTTCAATAAGTTGTTCATAATTTTCTGATCGTGGTTCAACATGTTGTATCTCAGAATCTATCATAGATGCATAGCTTTCCCAGTTTGCCTTCTTAAAGTTAAATCTCCTCCTGAATGGGATGGTCTGTGGTCTGACTGCTGGATAGATGTTAATACCAACTGGTCTATGCTGTGTCTTTGGTAATGGGCCATATACCACTTTGGTACATCGGTCCTCAAGATCGATATTTGAAAAATATATATCCGGATTGTATCCCTTTTTCCAGACATTACTTTGGAAGGATGGTGGGAGTTTTGGATCATGAATTAGTGCTAGACCACTCGTTTCTGCCCAGGTCTCTACGGCATCACCATTTGCATCCGATTCTGCATAACCCCATAGTATGCTGTGACTGTTGAAATCTCCCAGAATGAGCTGGTTGGGTTGTGACTGGAAGTTAGGTGGAGGCGAAAAGGTAAAGGGTTGGTTTGGGGGTTTATATACCGAGGTTATGGTGCATTTTAAAATTTCGATGGTAATAATTTCTATACCATTTAGGTTAGTTGTTCCCACAGAGGAGACCACAGTTTGAGATTTCACGAACACAGCGCTCCCATGCATGTTGTGTGGTATTTCTGCCGTTAATTTCATACCTGAAATGTTCGGTCTTCTGGAAGTTAGGTCTCTGTGAGTCTCTTGAATGCACAATACATCGCACTTCGAGGTCTTACAGAATTCTGATAAGATTTCTTCTTTAGCTGTGGTGATACCCTCGATGTTTATGCTCGCTACTGTCAGTGTTGGTTCTGAGAAGAACCATTGTGGCTTATGGTAACATCCCTTAGGCTGTGGCTAAGCCATGTCTCCACCATATCCTTTCGTCCAGGAGTGCTAGTCTTGCATGTTTTGCAGGAGAGCTTCTGTCAAGTTAGGAAAGTAGGAGGCGAGGTACTGGCGGAAGTAAAGGTGTGAGGCGGCATCATGAGTCGTGTCGGGATAGCTCAGCCGGTGGAGCGCTTGCCCGCGAAAGGCAAAGGTCCCAGGTTCGAGTCCCGGTTCCGTCACACAATTTTAATCTGCCAGGAAGTTTCAAAAATATTGGTATATGATGTTATGCCTATGGAGAACGATCTTAATATCTATAAGAGTACACCTTTGGGGTTACTGAGGTTATGACAAATTACATATTATTGGCATTCTTGGCTCAGTAACCTCAAAATACGTTTATTATGAAGCTGTATTTCTATATGGAAGCTAGCTTAGTTACCACTGCTTCGTACGTGTAGACTTATGGTCTGCACTGCTTGTTTCTACTTCTAAATATAAATTTTCCTTTTGCTTTAAAAATCTTTCCTAATCACGTATTTTGATATTACCTGCCAGGCCTTATTGCACCACTGATGGCAGAATTCAGGACATCCCGAAACAGATTTTTTTATTTATTTTAAATTCTAACCATGGTTCCAAATCCAAATTTTCGCATTACTAGCACCCTTATTTCCAAAAATATCGAAACACATGATTTTAAAATTCCAATCAAAAATCTAAATCCGAAGTTTCGTATTTCACTCTGAACTGCATAGTAATATAAAAAAGACGTAGCAATTTTTTAGAGAACTTTCCGAAATGTTTATAACAACGCTACAAAAATATTTTTATATAGTAGTATTGATAACAGAACAGTACTTGCGGCACTTTGTACAGTCATGGTAAATCGTACCAGGATGTGGCACCTCGCTGCTGTCTGCAGCGGACTCCAACACCGAATGGAGAAAGGCGCGCGCAGCGTGACGCGTTTCCCTGGCGACGGCGTTGCCACAGCTGACGGCGGCAGTTTCTTTGGCTACGGCGCGGCGGTACGATCCTTCTTGCGCCCACAGTAACTAATTGCCTGCGCGCATTCTAAGCCGGCTGACAAGTTGATTGCGTTGCCCTGTAGTCGGCAGAGAGCGCCATTGTTGCCCCCACAAGACGGCGCTACGCCGCTCTCTCTCTCTCTCTCTCTCTCTCTCTCTCTGCGCGCGTTGCCTGTTGAGGTTTGTGCGGGCGTGAGCGAGCTAGGGAGACGTGCCCTACTTGCGATGTACTGCACTGGCAGGCCTTCATGAAAATACACATCTTCCTCCATCTACTTTGCCATATCCTCTTATTTTTTCCGCCTCAAAACATTGTCGTTCTGTGCAAGGTCGGCCACACTCACGAGCTAGGAGAGTCACACCTCTCTCCCGACGTTAGCTGACTCGCAAAACGGTAAATCACTCGCTTTTATTAACTACTAGCTGAAAACTCGGCGTTGCCCAGGTATTTATTTATTTATTCGAGCCTTGAGTTAGTACTAATCCTATCCACTCTCTCTCTATCTCCTTTTTTTTCTAAAAACATGTTACATTTATCAGAGAATGAAATCACACGTAAAAATCCACTCGTTTCGAGGAATCCAATCACGAAATTCAACAATAATGATTGTAATAATATGACAGATCGATCACTTGATGTAATGCGCGAAACGTCAAATCGATTTTTTAAGGAGATGTATTAAAAGAAATTTATTTTTTACTGCTTTATATATTTATTCTTATATTTCCTTATTCGTATGCTTATCCTTAGAGAGAAAGAACTGAAGACATTGTAGCACACATAGACCAAAGATATGGTCTGTGGCATCACGTTTCTCTGCATGAAACCTCCTTGCTTATAGAGTCGCAAACGTCATCGCTGGCCTTCAGTCCGATTTTTTTTTTTTTTTTTTTTATATAATTTGACGACTTTCAACTACCATATCTTCCACCCCTTATAGCTATCGGCATGGAACTGCTATGGTGTACAACGGGAGACTTAGGACAACAATTACACTCAGACCATTCGTTTGAGTTCTGTAGTTTTCGCTGCACAGCGAAATATTAACACACACGTAGCATTTTTTTATACACCGATAACTATCCATCCCAATATACTCCACCCTTTTATCATTATCAACCCTCAAGCAACAACGCAACCAATAAAACCATTTTAAAAGAGTAAATATTATTTTCAAAGAGTAATTACTGTTCCGCATTTCCCGTTATATTCTTCAAATCCCTAAATATCTATCAGATCGCTATAAAACCGTGCCTAAAACATTCCTTAGGTATAACTTAGTAACTGTACAAATATTTAAGTCTCTGCGTCTTGTCGTTCCCCGGGTAGACATTAGTAACTGTACGGAGTTTTAGCTCTTTATGTCTCGTGGTTCAGACGTGATAAACGTACACCGAACAGACATTCACATTTATAGATATACATTAGATAAAAACTTGGCGTTGTCCGGGTATTTATTTATTCATTTATTCCTGCCTTTAGTTAGTACTTCTTATGTCCATTCTCTCTCTCTCTCTGTCCATCTCTTCCTTTGCCCACTTTAGGTTACGGTAGTAACACTAAAAGTGGGCCTTTGCGGTTGGCTTTTGACAGCTCGAAATTTAAATGAAAATAACGGAACGGCTTAACCGCTTGACAGCTCGAAATTTAAATGAAAATAACGGCTTAACCGTACATTTGACACAAATATTTAATAACCGAATTTGGAGAGGAGAAAATTCTGTACAACTTTGCTCTCTTATGTTTTATTTATTTACATATTTATTTTTGTTTTTTATTTTTTTCTCATCTCAAATCGTTCCAGAGATATAACGACGATTTGACGATGTCTGTCTGTCTGTCCGTAACGTCTTCCCACTTTTTAAGTCGAACCGTTCAACTGATCGGCACCAAATTTTACAGACATAATTATTGGCCGCAAATGTTCAAATGTTTTTTAAGCTTAAGGGACTTAAATGCGGGGTCATCAGTCCCTAAACTTACGAACTACCTTATACTAAAGACGACACAAACATATATGCGACAGGGGGGGGATTCGAACCACCGACCTTAGCTGTCTTGCAGACTGTAACTGGCGCGCCGCAGACCGCTCGGCCATTGCGGCTGGCTTGTTGGCCGCCAGAGACCGGAACCTCCCTTTTTCAAATTTTTCGGACAAAAATTACGTTAGTGACACTAAAAGAAGCAGTTTGTGACGTAATTGCAATTGCAAACAAACCATTCATCTGACACGAAAATTGAATAACCGAATTAGTAGAACAGAAAATTCCCTACAACTTTCCTCCCTTAATATTATTCTTTTCCGTGACTCTCACCGTTAGAGAGATGTTTTCAAAATTACTTGATTTTACGTAAACCAGGCGTTAGGAAATGTCACGAGACATTTCTCGACCAGAAATCTCTCTCTGGCATACGCCATCTTGCTTCCTGTATTTTATGATTTTCTTATTATAACTTACGCGTTGTCATTTCAAAGCAGAATTAACAAAAGTGCATCGTTAATAGTACCATAAATTATAATCTAGTGTCTAAGAATGTTATTTCGTCTGTTAGTAATTAGTAACTCTCAGCAATAGTACGAGATCACTGTTGTATTTGTTCGCCATGCATTACGCTGTCATACATGTGATCGGTTCAAAACCCGCCATAAGCTTTTTTTTATGTGCTTTGGGTCCTAAAACAGTTTTCGGATCCAGAAATGTGCGCTATGGTGGTTATAATTTCATGTATAATTTAATGTTTTAATTTTGACCAGGCATCCATTTTATATCTGACTATCCACTAGCACATGATTTTCTATGTAACTATCATCCATTACACTTCCCAGATTTTATAGTACTATAATAAGCAGTTAAATGTCAATAAGACCAGGTGATGACACTAAAGAGTTTCGAAACCTGTCGTCTTGAATAAATTAAATAAAAACTGCTATCTTGGCATCAATACTATTTATACAATAAGATCTTACACAAAAATAAGTAAATTAAGTAATAATGAAAATGTGGCAGAGATATTAAAATAATAGTTTAAGGAGGTAAAAGTTAAAAAAACAGCGTACTCCTTCAACGCTAACCTCAAATATCAAACAATTTTCCTTGTTTGTTAAAATACGGTCAGAAAGAATATTACTTGTTGGGTGCATAGATATTATCACATTAGTAGAGTTATAATCGTATCGTCCATCAATTATTATTATTTGTATCCGAAATGAATGCAAAAAAAGCATAAAACTACAGGCATATCTAAAGTGGTCAGTCCAACACGCCAGTGCGATTTTTTTCTAAAATATTTCTTGGAGAATATATAAGAAATGAGGTTGTTTTGCATAATGCACAAAATTATACGTGGAATACCCGAACAAAGAAATATAGAAATCAAAATAGAAATGGCATATAAAATTGGCAAATTCATTGAGTTATGTGTCGTACAATTGTATAATTTTTGGGGTATATGTTCAGCTGTCTGTAAAATCTGTTGCAATTACAATTAGTAGTAAAGAAGTTATAGATTACAATTTGGTGCGTCATAGGGTGGGTTTCTATGAACGTTACTGTTTATGTGCTTAGTCCTTATGAACTATGTTTCGTACTGTGATAAAATTTCTAATGTGCATTTAACCTTATGTGTGTATACCGTCTGGAAAATTTCTCGTGGCTACAATTTGTAGTGTAGAAATTATAAATTGTAACGTCATACTGACTGCCGTATTTTTGCTCCAGGAACAGTGGGAAACTAGTAAGCGAGAAACATTTTTTCCTTTTATAACTTTGCTATGGTTGTCAGCGAGAAAAAGTTTAATTAAGGTTTGAAATTATTTTTAAAGTTTGTTGCAAGTCGCTAAGTACTGTCATTCTCATGTAGTGTGTGAATAAAGTCTCATTGCATTATGTGGCAGTGTGTTGCAACTTTATTGTTTATGACGTTGTATCTCCGGAACCATGTGTCGCATGTGATTCTTACCCCGACAGTATTGTCACCTCAGGGTAAGGAGTATGTACAACAAATTTGGTTGAAATCAGCCCAGTGGTTCAGGAGGAAATGTAAAACATTGTAGTTTGATGCAGCAGTTTCTCGCGCATCTCATTATTTATGACATCATATCTCGTGAACAATGTATGGTATGTTATCCAAACACTTATGTCGATCATCCTCATGGATTGAAGCCTGCGTGTGCAATATTTCATAAACATTGGAAGAAAACTGTAGATTTGTATAAAATATGTTTACATAAACACACAAACATGCTTAATATATATCATTATATATAAAGACTAGCTGAAAACCTGGCTTTGCCTGGGTAGTTATTTATTTATTCAAGCCTTGCGTTAATACTTCCCCTATCTCTTCTCTGTCTGCCATCTCCTTTGTTTGTAATGACATGTTATATTTATCGGAGAATATATAAGAAATCAGGCTGTCTTGCAATAACATATAAAATTTTAAGTACAGTATCCAAACAAGGAAAGATAATAATCAAAATACATATGATATGTAACATTCATACATTAATTTAATTCAGAATTTTACTATAAACAATATTTCTTGTTACTTTTCCAAAATGAAATATACATAATTTCCCTAAGTGAAATAAAGCTGCCGTGTGAGAAACATGGGCATATCAAATCCACTCCACAGTACTGACTGTCCTGTGGTTTATTAGTCGTAATAGAAAATTCTAGTCTCACTGGAAACTGCATTCTCTTGAAGTTAAATAATCCGTATTCGGTGGCTGTCTTTCTCATTATTATTGTAGCCGTATGGTACCTCGCTATTAGTGAACGTAACGTATAGCTCAATTAAAGAGTTACAGTCGATGGAAACTTGCGACTTAGGGCTTTAGTTGTTAAAAAAATAAAAACTGCGATATTATTTGAGCCCATACCAGGTGGTGTTCCTACACTTGGCCCACAAACAGAGGTGCCCGGTGCCCACGGGGAAGGGAGGAATAGGCAGTGGGTCATGACGCAGACTGCATCATTGAATTTTCTGGAGGGAAGCGGGAAGAAAAATTAGTACTTTTGTACATCCTTGGGGGGGGGGGGGTTGGGGGGGGGGGGGTCTATAAAAGAATTTACAAAACGTGAAATAAAAGATATTTAATTTCAATATTAAATGGCAAAAACATATTTATCCATGGCCTAGTACCTTGCGTTTGGGGGGCCGCAAAAAGGGGGCAGGTCTGAATCGTAGGCAAAGGGGTGGGGGCACCTCTGTCCACAAGTGTACCCCTTTCTTCGGCTCTTACTTTAGTGTGTCTGGTTTCCTTCAGTAATGACATTTTTCTGAAGTTCCTTTGATGAGACGGCGAGAGAAGAAAAAACTGTGGGCAAATGTTATCTTAATTCATTGCCTCTGCATATCAACTTCAGAATATCGACTGATCGAAACTCGTGCTCTCCACTGTCGCCAAAAACTAACTTAAGAGATAGGGATTGGATATGTTCTCATCGAAAATGGTAGCTCTAAAACTAAAATTATGAATTGTACAATCAAGGCTGCTTATTTTTTTTAATGCAAAACGCCTATAATGGTAAGGAAAAAGAGTGGCATGGAAATTCTTTGCTATCACTAAACAGAAATTCGATTTCTATTATTAGTGACCATCTGGTAGAACGCGAGCATCATAGTTGATCCAGACAAAACATCGTAGCTCACAAATTTCATAATCTGTGGCATCTGTTAAAAAGCCTTTCCATTGCAGTTTTAAATATTACATGCATGCAGAAATAATTTACCAGCTATCAAGTGATCTACAAACAATATAAGGGAATTCCTGCTTAGAAGACTCAGAAAGACGTTCGATGAACCAGCTGCCACAGTCCAGATTCCACTTCCTAATTAAATCGCTGATTGGAAAAAGGAAGAAAGCCCAATTTTAACGGAAATACGCTGAGATATACATTTTCTTCCACAGCTGTCCACTTATCGATTAATGGAATATGGAAGAAACAACCAGCAATAATGCCGAAAGTACAGGCTGTGAAAGTTTTCAGTTGTTGGAATAGGGAAGAATTTCCGGACATTCTTCTGTTTTACAATTACTGGTCTGAGCGGCACCACCAGATGTCAAGCAAGGGGCGTTCCAACAATGCTACTAAATAGCAGCTAAACACATTGTTTCAGTTTTACTGTCCCACATTATTCTCAGTGTGGTTACATAAGTTTACTCTTTGTAAACTCACTTTAAAATGAGTGGAAGTGGAAGGAGAAAGATCTGTATTTAATGGGACTGATAGAATATTTAACTGTTCAAAGGAGAATGAGCAGAATAGAAAATCCATAATTTGAAAAACAATACTGCGCAGTTTTATTGCCGGCCGCGGTGCCCGAGGGGATTGAGTCGCTCCAGTCACGATCCGCACGGCCACTACGGTCGGGGGTTCGAATCCCCCCTCGGGCATGGATATTTGTGCCGTCCTTAGTTGTAAGTAGTTCATAAGTACTTTGTAGGTTTAGGGACTGATGACCCCGTAATTAAGTCCCATAGACTCTACAAACATTTGAACATTTGAACAGTTTTATTGATGGCATGAAGGGCAAGGTAATCGAAGTCCCACTACATACATGAACAGCTATCCGAATCAGTGAATGAAGTACATGTGCGGTACGTGATGTATCTAGCAATGACTAGCAAATTTCAAATAATTAATCATTATTACCCTGTACGTGGTCATTCCTTCCTCCCATGCTATAAGGATTGTTCTGTAATAAAGAGTGATACGACAAAAATATATAAACTATTCTGTCAAACATGACGTTGAAATGAAGCTAATTCAAGAAAAAAACACTGAATTCTTTTCAAGTCAAGATTGTTGAACATCAAAATATCACTGACATTAAAGAATTGTGGCCACAACACTTTAAAAAGTCCTTATTTGCCCTAAATTGTCAAACGAAGGAGATGTTTTCACTTGCTAAATTCCGCCGCGGCGGATTAGCCGTGTGTACTGGAGCGCTGTCTTGCGGTGAGCGCGGCCGTTCGCCGTCAGAGGTTCGAGTCCGCCCTCGGGCATGTGTGTGTGTGTGTGTGTGTGTGTGTGTGTGTGTGTGTGTGTGTGTGTGTGTGTGTTATCGTTAGGTTAGTTTACCTTATCTTAAGTAGTTTGTAAGCTACGGACTGATAACCACGTAGTTGAGTCCGATAGATTTACAAACATTTGAACATTTTTTGCTAAATTCCGGCATTTGACCTACACACATCAAAACCCAGGGTAGGTCGTTTGTATGGAATGGGTAGATGGACTGCGTCACAATACATATACGCCTTTTAATGGACGAAAAGTTCCTGATTATCCGAGAAATGTGGCATACAGCAAGAAGATTCCAATTAATCACAAGAAGCTACAAGGTTTTAATAAAGTAATAAAGTTCATTCCATCAATCATGAGTTTTATAACAACATTCTTCAGTGGTCTACAAGAAATAATGATGTCCTATCTGAAGGAGAAGATTAGTATTTCCAGGAAAGAAAGCTGTATAAGCTGCTGAAGAAGATTAAAAAGCGTTAAAATAGTTAATACATACTTTGTATCTGTCAATGTTTGCTTAACAATCTCTCTAGTTTTTCTATCAATTCCGAATTCCTTCAGAGTTCTAATGAAGCTTTCTCTGTCTATTGAGTCATAAGCCTTTCTAAAATCAATAATTACACATAATCAATAAATACACATAATTTCTCTAAGTGAAATAAAGCTGCCGTGTGAGAAACATGGGCATATCAAATCCACTCCACAGTACTGAATAGACTGTCCTGTGGTTTATTAGTCGTAATAGAAAATTCTAGTCTCACTGGAAACTGCAGTCTCTTGAAGTTAAATAATCCGTATTCGGTGGCTGTCTTTCTCATTATTATTGTAGCCGTATAGTACCTTGCTCTTAGTGAACGCCACATATACCTGAATTAAAGAGTTAAGACAGCAAAATATCGTAACACAAAATTACAGTTTTTACCAATATATGGATATGTTACCATACGGTTATTGTGTATTATATGTCACGTGATCCCCTGATTGTTTTGAGCTGTGTAGTTTGCCCATCTCTAGACTTTATGGCTGTAAACATTCAATGGTGCCCGCCGATGCCGCTCCGGGACCTATGTTAGTACATTATATGTCGTCGGACAACGTTGAAACAGCTACTAGCAGATGAACATCCAGGAGACATCATCTTTGCAGGTGAGTTACTAACATTTTTCCAGCAGTGTATTTACAAGTCCTGAGTCGCCAGCTGGAGTCGCGAGCTGCCCTCGCCGCTGGCGGCGGCCCGCGGTGTGCGCCGGCCGCGGCCCTCTCGCGGCGGTTGACGCGCGGCCCGCCGCTGCCACTTTGTCCGTTTCCACAAATCCCCGGTGGCCGGCTCATTAACTCGGGCCGCCTCATCATTCGCAGATCCCCTGCGCGCTATGCCGCTATTGATCGCCCCCAACGACCCGCCGCGCGCCGCTCCGCCAGTTCAGGGCACGGCCCCATTCACACCGCGCCGCTGCCCTCGCTACCTGTGCCCCGCTCCATCTCAATGGGCACGAAAGTAGCTGAAGCCGTTAGTCTATAACTGTTGGCAGCGTTAGGGTCGAAATACGCATCGATCCTTCTCCGTTGACGCTGAAAATCATTTTAATGTATACGAGTAACTTCACCATCTGTCTGGCATCATTGAGTAGACTAAACCATTCGCTTAGAGTGCATGCAGGATAAATTGGCCGGTAGACGCACAGACGGCTGGGCAAGAGTTGGGAGAGCGGTAGTGGAGGGGGTAGTGGCCGGAGCAGTGGGCGAGCGCTGGAGGGGGAGTGCCCCGCTCACTGGCCGGCAGGCGGAAGTGGACTGACGCGACCTCCCCTTCCGAAGAAAAGAATGAAGTCACCCGCGCTTCGAACGAAAATTCGTGTCTGCGCATGTTCCACCTTATCCTGTGCAGACTCTGTGGGTAATCTTGACGCCGGCTGCGGTGGCCGAGGGGACTGAGGCGCTTCAGTCACGCTCTGCACGGCCACTACGGTCGGGGGTTCGAATCCCCGCTCGGGCATGGATATTTGTGCCGTCCTAGTTCGTAAGTAGTTCATAAGTAGTTTGTAAGTTTAGGGACTGATGACCCCGTAGTTAAGTCCCATAAGCTGTACATACATTCTTTTTCTTTTTTGGTAATCTTGACTCAATCTACGTCTGGTGCTTGTGACTGTGCCGGCCGCGGTGGCCGAGTGGTCTGCAGGGCGCCAGTCACAGTCTGTACGGCCGCTACTCTCGGGGGCTCTAATCCCCCCTCGGGCACCAATATTTATGTCGTCTTTAGTGTAAGATAGTTCATAAGTAGTTTGTAAGTTTAGGGACTGATGACCCCCGCAGTTCCTTAACCCTACACAGCATGAATTTATATATATATATATATATATATATATATATATAGACAGAGAGAGAGAGAGAGAGAAAATGTTCACCTGTGCAGGGGAAAATATTCAAAAAACATATAAATCATTTAACAATGTGAAAGTCATTATTTACCTGTTGCCATTGTCAACATTCTGCATTTAGACACAAAATCACTATGCACGAAAATATTGGTATCTAACATATTTTCCAATCCGATTAGATGTCTGTAACATCATAAAAAATTTTACTGGACAGAAGTCGTATCAGTTTGTAATTACATTAATGCTTAACAGTGAGTAAAATCCGCTGGAGCGCTCTTTGTTACATTTCTCCTCAATTCATGACTGCGCTGCGTTCTACGGGGGAAACGATCAACTAAATGCTTAGAACAGACTCCAATGTCTGTTGTCATCTGTCAACAAGAAGTATGTCTGAAAAAGTAACAAAAATTTGCGTTGCTAAACGGTAACGCCATGCAGTGAAGAGTTAAGCTTAACAAACATTTGAACTTGTGTCTGTAAGTAGAGTCTCGCTTGTGAATGAGTCGTTCGCAATGAACTCTTTGGAAGACCGACATGTTATCACATGTAAGATAAAAACTTTTTTGAGCTTCATGCTAAAATGACGCGCAAATTTAAAAGTACTGTACAACACAACAAATTGTTAATTAGATTAGAGCAGGCATGGAAAACGTTACCGCCTGACGGGCGCGCCAGCCCCTCGCGAGTAAAGTACACTGTAGTTTACCGCCCCGGCCGCGACCGTGTGTAGCTAATATTGGCAACGGAGCGAGAGGGATAGATGCGGAAAGAGTGAGACCGCACATCACTACTCTGCGATGGGCTGTCCCGTGGCGAGATCCATCGTAAACGAAGTAACACAGGAAGTGCAGCTCTGTAATGTGGTCGAACAACGGTAAGACAAGCAAACCATTTACTTTTTAGGTAACAATCAGTGTATGTATGGCAGCATCAGAACGCAAATTGATTCGTAATTGTAATTTCTCAGTATTTACATGAATTTACGGCTTGTATATTTAACTGATTTATCGTGTAAATGAAGCTTAACGGATTTCTTTTAGTGCTCACATCGATCATTTCACACTTTTCATTATTCCGGTTTAATTGCCAAGTTTTGCACCCAACAGATATCTAAACCTGTCTTGCAAATGAGGTCTGCAATCAGAGAAGTACAACCAGCTATCTGTTATTAACGGAAGACGTGGACCAATTGATAGCTACTTCCCATACTCCATGATTTTCCTTCTTCAAAAACTTTTTGTCATCAACACAAAAAATCTAGGAAAACGCCTGGTATGTACGATCTTTTATTAGTTCATCCAGTGCCTCACAGAGAAAATAAAGTACAGCATTTTCAGTTTTGTTTTTAAACCACTTCTGTAACCGAATTGTACATATGACAAGTCATGGGATTGAAATTATTAGTTATTAAGAGGTTGTATAACCTTTTCAATGTTGTTGTAGTGGTCTTCAGTCCGGAGACTGGTTTGATGCAGCTCTCCGCCATACTCTATCCTGTGCAAGCCTCTTCATGTCTTCATAAGAACGACAACCTACATCCAGTTAACTTTGCTTACTATATTCATCTCTTGGTCTCCCTCTGCGATTTTTGCCTCACACAATTCCCTCCAATGCTAAATTCACAATTCTTTGCTGTCTAAGAATGTGTCCTACCAATCGACCCCTTCTTTTAGTGAAGGTATGCCAGTAACACCTTTTCTCCCCAATTCTGTTCAGTACCTCCTCATTAGTTATGCGATCCACCCACCTAATCTTCAGCATTCTTCTGTAACACCACATATTAAAACCCTATATCCTCTTCCTCTCCGTGATAAGTGACTCGTTTCAAATTACTTCAATAAGAGGAAGTTAATACTACAATGGTCAATATACATAGAAGCTCATACGTTATTACACACAGACATTAATAAGTGAGCCACCACAATTAAAGTTATTTTAGAGAGGTGGCTAAGAAAACATTTATGGCGCAACGGAATTTAGACACAAGAAAAATTGCATCGGAACTAGTTCTGAGCACTTGTGAAGAACAATATTAAATAAAAGAGGGAAAGTGCTCCAAAACTACAATTTATAGGCCACTTACGGATTATGCTGAACTTAAACTTGTTTATTCAGATAGAAAACAAGCAAAGTGGGGAACCAATTTTGTTAATACAATAAAATTGCATCTCTTACATGGATTGATGCGGACGGTGTCCAGATTAAATTATACATGATTTAACGCTACTGGTGGGAGGGGGGGGGGGGGGGGAAGGATCCACAAACAACACTCATTCTAACACTCATTCTCTCACACACACGAAGTGTCACAGCGAAACTCACCAAAATCAGCATGTTGAGACGAGGCGGAAGCAGGCGCCGCTATCGTGGGCGAAATTCAGCCAGTCGGAGGTAGCACAAAACACAACATACAAAAACACTTTGAAGCTGACTCTGATCTGTCGTACCTGTTTTGAGATGGTGCCTGTGTCTAGCAAGTTAAATTACATCTCAACAGAAAACGCGAGAAAACACGCTAACGGCGACACACGGCTACCTTACATGAACGCACTCCACTGAAGGTGAAGTCGTTGAAGGTTGGATTCATTATACAAAATCACGGTGGATTATTAAGTTGCAGTCTGTTAGAAATCAATCTAGGCACTGGTTTTATATGAGAAATGGTGTGAACTCAGGCGACTAGCTGCAAACCCCGGAAGTCGGAACTCAGGCCCACGTATTCCGAAAACCGATAAAATTGAATAAATTCAGTTTCCGCAACCTATAGATATGCTTAGAAGTATATAAGGAAGCGAATGAAATACAGCTACACGCGATAGGGGGCGATTACAGAGACGGATGCGGTCCTGTTTGAGAGAAACCATAAAAATGAAATAATTACAAAGTCGGTAAAATAAAAGTTACAATTACGGCATGCAACCCATATACATGTTTAGAATTGCACGAAGAAGGGAAAGAAATGCAGCTACACGCGATAGGGAGCGTTTACAGAGACGGATGAAGTCCGGTCTCCAAAACTCGTAAAAGTCAAATAATTACGAAGTCGGAAAAAAAATTTAGAGTTACAGAATGCAACCCATAGAAATGTTTAGAATTACATAAGGATGCTATTGAAGATAGGGAAATATTAATGGAAATCAGAAGGATACCCGCATAGTTACTTGCCTGATGGGCATGGAACAAACAAGAGTGGAAGCTGAAGGCTTTGTTCTATGAACGAACCACGTGTAACACGTATCACTCATGGAAGAAAACGTTGAGAAGATTTTTACATGCACTTTACAAAAAATGAACATATCACCTATTAGAAATCGGGCCCCACAAAGCTAGAAAGTATTTACACAGAAATCATACACCGCCACATGATCACATACCAGGCCGTTATCAAACTGCGACTAGAATCACACACACCGCGTTTATCTACTGGAAATCACTGAATTGAAAAACGAGAACACATTTCCGCATACGATCGGAGAAAATATTCCAAACAATCAAGTCGCACAACTGTGGCGATATTCCAGAAGCAGACAATTTGATTAGAAGGCGCTTGTGAGGTACAGTGTCGGAGGCTTTTCGGAAATCTAGAAATATGGAATCTATTTGACATCCCTTATCGATAGCACTCATCATATCTTTTGAGTAAAGTACGATACTTTCTAAATCCGTGCTGACTGTGGGACAATAAGTCGTTCTCTTCGAAATAGTTCAAAATATTTGATGAAATTATATGTCAGAGAGAGCAGTCGAGCGCATTGAGGCGCTATTCTACGATCTGCGAGGCCGTTCCCCGTTGGGGGTTCGAATCCTCCCTGTGGCATTGATATTTGTGTCGTCTTTAGTATAATATAGTTCATAAGTAGTTTGTAAGTTTAGGGACTAATGACCCCGCAGTTAAGTCCCTTAAGCTAAACAATCATTTGAATTTGAATTTTGAAGACAATTCAGGCGGTGTGACGTGTGAGCTGAATCAACAAGCCTGTCAATACGTGTGACGTCAGGCGAGAGCTGTGTTCGCAGTGTTGCCTAGGTAAACGGGGCTGTGAGTACGGGGCTGAGTGCTCCGTTAGCATTAGCGCTCTCGACGACAATAACGTAGCTAGTACAAGCAAAACGGAGCAATGTTTTTCTCTCTGTTTGGGAAAACATGTTTCTTTATGTGCAATGCGATGAAGGTGCACATTGTTTGGTGTCTAAAACAGGAGTGAAGGTAAAGCAGTCAACAATCCGAAGATTGGTTTGAACACCACAGTGCTTTACTAGGCATGGTCCTGTTTGGAGGTGGTATGCCGTTGCCTTCCTCCGATTTTCGAACTGACTTACCCAGCCAGTTATATGGGGACCTACAGTTTAACGTGGGTTCAGAACCACAGTGCTACTTGGTATTTTTTTTACATCAGCAACACTGCCAGAGGTGAAAGATTGCAGAACGACATATTCACCATAGCTGTTTATTTTTTCTCTGTGCTACCGGTTTCAGGTCATTTACCATTATCAAGCGTTAGCAGAGATTAGCTAATAGCTTAACATGTCGTATCTCTGCTAACGCTTGATAATGGTAAATGACCGAAACCGGTAGCACTGAGCAAAAATCAACAGCTGTGGTCAATATGTCGTTCTGCAATTATCTCAAAGCTGTTATGCCCCATCTGTTCAACATTCTCATAGGTAAAGTAGCAGATAAAAAACCTAAGACCTCGCGGGGATCGAGTCCGCGACCTTTGGATTTTTAGTCTGGCACTCTACCACTGTGCAACCGATCCGCACTAATAAGTAAATTACAGTGTCTTTATTCCCTGTGCCACGCAAATGAAGGAGAAGAACGAGACGCCTTAATATCTGAATTAAAGGTACTTGATGATTTGGAGGACTGTCAGAGTAGCGAAGCGACTGAAGATGAATTTTCGAAAGAAGTGATTGTAATGAATGCTGAAGAAATGTGTCCACATTTGGTATAAGCCTCTGTGAAAGTGTGTTTGTCTCCGAAAACAGTTATGCGACTTATTCAGGACATGATTGCTGAAGAACTGGGTGTTAATGCACGTACGTTCATACTCTATTCTTTAGCTGTCGATGAGAGAACTGACATATCAGATACTGCACAATTGTTATTTTCACTCTGGGCGTCGATGATAAAGCGAAATATAACAGAGGAATTTTTATATTTGTTCCAGCTCAAGGGTACTACCACTGGGTTAGACATTTCCAAACATGTTAGAAAAGTTGTTGAAAACGTTGGCCTGAATTGGATTAAGGTTGTTTCTGCCGCAGCAGATGAGGCTCCGTCTATGGCAGGAATTAATGTGAGATTAATAGCACAGGGGGAAGAAAGTATGAAACATGTTTGTGGTACAAGAAAATTAGAAATGTTATGGATACGGTGGTACAAGTCACAAATTCCATCCGATCACGAGGCCTGAGATATAGACAATTTAAAAGTTTTATTGAAGAATCTAATACTCAGTGTAGTGATGTTCCTTATTTTTATAATATGCGCTGGTTGTCAGGAATAAGATGCTAGATTTGGTTAAGAAATGAAATAGCATTATTCATGACTAGTCCCAGTAAACCTGTTCCTCAGTTGCAAGAAGAAACCGGGATTTGTGACATAGGATTCCTTGCTGATTTAACAGGCCTCTGAAATGATTTAAATACCTTACTCGAAGGAAAAAGCCTCCACATATCAGATATGTACTACAGAATTAAAGCCTTCAAAATTACACTGAATCTGTGGCTGAATCAACTGCAGGCCGGAAAAACCGCGCATTTTCCGAAGCTAACGCAGGAGCGAGCTCCTGATCTTACTCTCTGAAGAATATGTGCAAATTCTGGAAACTCTTCGTAAGCAGCTTGAGTCCATGTTTTAAAATGTGGAAATATCGTCTACTATGTTTCAGCTCTTTGCAACAATGTCCCTACTAAGTTCCAAACGCCACTGTTAAATTTGCAGCGTGACAATTCATTGAGTGACAAATATAAACACAGTGAAGGCTGGGAAGATTTTTATGAGAATGTTCCTCAAAACAGATTTCCTAGTTTGTATGCCTTTGCTTCATGGATTCTGTGCATATTCGATTCGACGTATGTGTGTGGACTATTCTTTTCTATTATGAGATTAGCAAAGTCCCAATACCGAAACATCTTATCAGACCACAACCTAAAATGCAGTCTTTCATTAACAATATGTCAAACATTGCATCCTAACACTGGAAAACTAACCAAAGAAAAACTAAATGGAAAATGTCGGAAAATATCTACTTAATGCTACTGTACAGCTTTACTCTAAATTGTACAGAAAATTGTATTATGTTCAATTCTCCTTACTTCATAACAGTCTTACCCTCACATTAAATTGCACCTTATAATGGTCTCATGGTATAGAGACAGTATACAATTATCTGTAAACTGTGTCCACTATTTAATTAAAACAGTATGTTTTAAAATTATGATATCGTAGACGTCAGTGTATTCATCACACCAGATCTGTTCCCTGTCTTTCCTAAATTGATGCACTCCTCACACTGCATTCGATTTCTCCGTGGTAGCAGTACATAGCGCGTGACGTCACACGGTCAGCTTTCGAGGCCGAAGAGAGAGACACGTCATATCACGTGATCAAGTGAGGCCTGAGACGGCGCGATCGCTAGCGGATTGGCCGGCCGCTGGGTCACAGCCCACTGTCTGATACCGGCTAGCCAATCCGCTAGCGATCGCGCCGGCTCAGGCCTCACTTGATCACGTGATATGACGTGAGCGCCGTGGCCTGTCTCTCTAGTCGGCCTCGGTCAGCTCTTCTTCCTTGTGAGCAGAATAGTGACCTGTGCTGACGTCACAGCGCTGCCTGAAGTCAATGATATAGGCCTCTAATTTGCGGGTCACTAAAAATGTTCAAATGTTTGTAATTCTATGGGACCAAACTACGCTGGTTACCAGTCCCTAGTCTTAAAAACTACTTAAACTAAGTTAAACTACCTTAAGGACAACATACACATCCATCTCTCAGGAAGGATTCGAACCTCCGATGCAGGTGGCCGCACAATCCGTAACTTGGCGCTCCAGACTGCTCAGCTACTCGCGTGCGGTTGCAAGTCTCTCCTATTGCCCTTCTTGAATATTGGAGTGACCTGTGAAACTTTACACTCTTTGGGTACGCAATGTTCGCAAGTGTGATTATGTATTGCCCTTAGGTTAGTTCGACCTAGTTTAAGTACTTTGTAAGCCTAGAGGCGATGACCACAGTAGACTGGTCCCGAAGAATTACAAACAGTTTAAAATTTCTCTAAGGACTGACTTATATCCTTTGTGCTGCTGTCCAGATACTTCTTTCAATGTGTTAAACAGACGCAGAAATCAATGTTGGACTTGGAAAGAAGGTATTCTTTAGGACAGTGCGATGCATTTGGGAGGTAATGGACCACGGCAGACGACGACCTATAGGGGTGAAGGGGGAAGAAAGTACCAACAGATGAATAGAAATCATTCCATTTCGCGTGGCCGGTTTGGATGTTACAACCACAACATCTTCAGACCTACGTTGTGCAACTGTCACTAATAGCACATTTGAAAAGGGTAGCCGTTAACACCGGCAGCCGTAAATTTTAGTCTATTCATTCCAAAAACTCAACGACGATTGATGAACTAATTGTACACATGGTGTACACTTAGTTCATGAGTCGTCTTTGAGCTTTTGAAATGATTTGAGTAAGAAATTTACGGCTACCGGTGTTAACGGCTACCCTTTTCAAATGTGCTGTTACTGACAGTTGCAGCCGGCCGCGGTGGCCGAGGGGACTGAGGCAATCCAGTCACGGTCTGCACGGCCACTACGGTCGGGGGTTCGAATCCCCCCTCGGGCATGGATATTTGTGCCGTCCTTAGTATTAGCTAGTTGATAAGTAGTTTGTAAATTTAGGGACTGATGACCCCGTAGTTAAGTCCCATAAGCTATACAAACATTTTTTACAGTTGCACAACGTGGGTCTGAAGATGGTGTGGTTGTAACACCAAAACCGGTCGCTCGAAATTGAATAAATAATTTATATAGATTTTTTGGTACTTCCTCCCACCTTCAAATTACCAGCTGTGTTCCAGTCCAACGATTATGGAGAGAATTAAACCTATATTGGTGTCTTTGTTAATGTCCACCCCCGTATCTCAGGGCAGTGTCGCCGACTACCGCGCAGGGTCCCGGGTTAGATTCCCGTCAGGGGGCTGGGTGTTCTGTGTTTACTTCATCATCATTCTCATAATTATCGACAAGCAAGTCGCCGAAATGGCGACAATTGCTTGCGCTAGTCGGCACAACAATCCCAGACGGGATCTCCCGCCCTAAAATGCCATAGGACCATTCAATTTTGTTTATTTCTTTTCTCGTGTGTTAATAAGAACGAAATCGCCTGCTACGCCTCACCTTGGTTCTTAACCATATCGATTCAACCTAAGATCAAAACATGTCGCTTGGTTAGGTAATTCCCTACGCAGGGTGTACCAGTCAACTGTTTCACCCCAGATATGTTTGGAACAACACGAGATATTGAAAAACGACTTTCACGGTCATACACGTACTTTAGGGGCTTATGAAAGTAGGTACTATGAGACAGTCTAAAACGTAAAGAAGTATTATTTTCAACGCAAACTTACATTTTTTAAATGGGTACCCAATATTATTTCTTAAGCAATTAATAGCAGGAAAAAGAAATACATCTTTACGTTTTAGACTGTCTCGTAGTACCTACTTTCTCCAGCCCCTACCGTACGATCATGACCGTGAAAGTCGTTTTACAATATCTCGTATAGTTCAAGAGATATCTGGGGTGAAACAGTTGAATGGGACACCCTGTATATTGATAAAAGGTTTAGGTTACATTCGAGTTTGTTGCCAACTCCACAAAGCCATAGACCCTAGTTACCAACAACGCGCGAGGCTGCACAATGGTGACAGCTAATTTTTACATACAACAAGGATGGGTCCTCTGGTCAAAATTAATGTCAGGAAATGAGTATTTTCTGCTATTTGAAGCTCATCTGCAGCCCTTCATGGACTCCATATTTGCAAACAACGACGAAATTTTTATGGATAGCAATACTCAGTGTCATTGGGTCGCAATTTCTCGCGATTAGTTTGAAGGCAATTTTTGACCAGTAAATGATTTTGCCATACACATCGCCACATATAGCCCATGAGACATAATCGAATGGTCAGTTCACAAGCAAAATTCTACAGTGGCAACACGTCGCAAATATGGAAGCCTGTATTCTTCAAATACGTCTACTGGATAACAAATGTTCAAATGTTTGTAAATCTATCGGACCAAACTGCGAGGTCATCAGTCCGTAGCTTACAAACTACTTAAACCTTGGTAAACTAACCTCTGGAAAACACACACACACACATGCCCCATGGAGGACTCGAACCTCCAAAGCGAGCAACAGCGCGCTCCGCAGCGAGACGCTTTAGACCGCTCGGCTACTCCACCGCGGCCTACTGGATAACAATACCAGATTATAGCTACCTATCCATTCTGTAAAAACCACTTCCCAAAATGTTTGTGGTGCAAGTGATTCTGTTTCAGAATAAATAAAAAACTTACACCCTTATAAGGTCCTCTTTCACCAATCGGACCGCAACCCATACTCCGCCTCTTCAATAAACTCCGGAGTTTGACTATCAAATGTTTCAGTTAATGGCGAGGCGAATGATTTGAACGTGTTACTGACTTGTTCAGTTTGTGGCGCTCTTTCTGTTGATTATATCATCCATTTTTTCTAAAATTGTAGTCATTTGTTTATACTTTAAATCTCCTGATTTCCGTCCCATTCCTGTAAATGTTCCTTGGCGACTCAGTTTTATATGAGGTACATTCCACATTATTATTATTGAAAAATATTTTGAATGTATTGTTTAAAAAATTCTCAAATGTTTGTAAATTTAGGGAACTCAACTACTATTGTTATCTGTCTCTAAGCTTATAAACTACTTAAACTAATTGAGTAGCCCAGATGCTATAGCCGTTAAAAGCATTTTTTGTCGATTTTGAGTTGGGCACATGGCCATGTAGAGTTTTTCATTGGCTACAAGATGGAATAAACTGTTGAAAATCGTTGTAGAAAACTGCTTTCAATTGCAAAAGCTGCTAACTGAATGTTGTTTTCGGGTGCAAAGCTCGCTAAATGTCCACAGTTTGCAAAACCCGCCAAGTTCAATAGGCATGGTGCTCACCGTGCCATGTCCAGATGTAAAGCACGTCAACTGACGTCAGAGTTACCAATGTAGACATTGAAAGCTACCTTAAGATTAGAAGGAATATTTTTCTTATTCTGAGTTAAGTTGGCTGCACTGTAGCGAACGCGTACGCAACAATGAACATATTCATTGTCGGTGAAGGTCGAAATTACGCAGTATGTACAATTCGGTTAATCAGTGAGGTGCTTGTCTACGTATGTTTGGCTGAGTGTTTTGAAGAAAATAAGTGACTCCGTGGACCGTATAAATGCAGAAGACGGTACAAACGAAGAGGAAATAATTAAAGTAGCAGGAATTCTACAAGAAGTTTGACCTATCGTCGTAGTTTCAAATACCTAGACAGAGACCGAAGGCGACGGTCTATCCCGCAAAAGGAAGAGGTGCCCTGATCATTGGAGTAGAAACGTTTCCAAACCAGAAAAGGTAAGAAAATGGAAAATTTAACTAAACCGATGAAACCTGCGTTGTCGCTAATTCTTATGACGTAACCTTAACAAGTTCATGGTAAGATTTGTGCTCTACTGTACTCAGTAACATAGTCCAAACAATTTAATGGACCATTCCTGCAAAATGATATTGGTAGTTAGATCATATGGTATCTACGATACTTGACTTTTTAACTTTGCTTCTTGTGATTACTACCCGTTCAATTTTATCTGTGTGTACAGACTACTGGCTACTTTGCTAGACCCGTATTTCTGTCCTCTCACTCCCGTTACCATTTACTGCTTCTACGTTCTTAAAATAGGACTTTGTTACAGATACAAACCGAAGTGCTTCACAGAGATGCCTGATTGTAAACAATCTTGCAGAAAACTAGCATGTAACGAACTTACCATTGAAGACATAATAAAATTTGCCAAACCTTTTATCAGAAACGAAACAAAGATTGGCAGAGCAATTACACAACTCAGCATGTCACTACCACGTCCCCTAAAAGATCTGGCGAGGTTGGAAAAAGGAAACGAGCCATGACCACATTTTTTTTTTTTTTTCACAGGAAAAGAGGGGCGAGGAAGTCGAAATTGTTTCTCTTTGCAAAGCGGCTTTTTTGTCGATTTTACAAATTAAATAAGAAAGGGTCTCCACTCTGAGACAGAGAATTGTAGACCAAAAAATTGACAAAGTTACATGTTAGTTAAACAGGGACAAAATATTCTAAAAATGGGGGGGAAATTTGCTTTTAAATGACTTCGACCTCAACACTTCATCAACTCAAAATCGCTTCCTGATTCTTCCTTGTTCTGTAAGCTCAGTGGCGGGCACGGCACAGCACGGCGCCTTAAAAAGCTCGGCCACTCCACGGCATGTACTGTTCGCGCCGTGAAACCATGTATGGCTCTGAAGGATTAAAACAGAAAATACTGTATCTCCCTGTATTTTGTTTCTATGAAACTACAGTAACAGCGAACTGAATTCACAGCCAGTCGGGTCGTAAATATTTTGAACGGTATTTTCGCTAAGTCTCGATGAATTACAGAGGACGCAGTTAACATCCCCCGTCACGTACGCAGCCAGAAAGAAATGTTCTCTAGAAGTATCGAGCAGTTCTGCCGTTGCCCACACGTTCGGAGGCCAAGGACTCGCGAAAGCCGTTGTTGCGTTAAAAACGTAACTTTTTTTCCCGCCCCTTCTCGCGGACCTACGCCGTTGTTCGCTCAAATCCCTGTGCGACGTAATCAAAAATAAATCTTAACAACAAAAACTACTTTTTTGCCTTCTTCCCGTCACCTCCCCCTACCGCACATTTTCCCTTCCCTCCGGCTAAAAGTTGTGTAACAGAGGTGCGCGGGAGAGGAGACGGGGGCGAAACAAGAGTAAAAGCTGCAAGCGGATCGGCGCGCATTTAGGATTCCGGCCGCGTCCCGCCTCCTGGGCAGAAGCTGCGCGCAGCCCGCTCAGGATTCGTCGGGAATCTGGGGGATTATATTTCTGTTGGGTTGGCGTTGCGCGCGCCCGGCTAACGGCGGCCGACGGCCTGCGCCGCCTGCCGCCGCGCCGCGTCCGCTGGCAGGCTGGCCAACTTGCCCGACAATTATCGCCGCGCCAGGTGAGAAGGGAGGCCCCGGGGGATCCCCGCCACTCCCGGGGATGCCCCTGCGCAGAATAACAATGGCGTCTGGCGTCTCGCCTTTATCCCGCCACAGCTGCACGCAGATACGTCAAAGTCGCCATAATCCTACTTGTTCGCCGCAGGTGCCTTCCGCAAGATGCCTCGACGTTTGCAGTTCGGCAGCTTCTACTTTTCAGCTGCTGTCCCGATTACCTTCAAGGTCCCCCCGTTTTCAGTAATATTTGAATCAATATTTTGGTACCTGTATTATGGCCTTGATCGTCCACTCTTGGAGTTCTCTTAACCCTCAAATGACTTGTCTGACATTTCTCTTTGTTAGACCACAGGAGTTTATTTTAAATAAATCGTAGTTGTCTTTGCTTAAAATTATTTAATGCCAAACTTAACTTTTACTGACATGAAAAAATACGCTTTCAGGTAAAAAAGGGCGTTTTTAACTTGAAAGCGAAGTCTTTGATTGTCTGAAGAAAAACACTATTTTTCGTTTCGAATCACAAACAATTTGTACCTTTTTTTTTTCTTTTTTTTTTTTTTTTTCGAGCTCCTGAAATACATGATGCACGACCAAATTGTTGACAAGTGACAGGGATATTTGTTCAAAAATTTTCAACTCTTTGTAATTCTATGGGACCAAACTACGTTGTTTATAATTCCTTAGACTTACAAACAACTTAAACTAAGGTAAACTAACCTAACAAGGAGACCACGTGGGTATCGGATTTTAGAATTTCTTGATATTTATAGTACGTGAAGTTGAGAACGTAAATAACAATCAGCCAAAGCCATTCGACGCAACTCTCAAAATTTCTCGAGAAAATCGACTTTGAAGTTTTGCATAGTACATGCAAATACAAATAATTGAGTCACATGATCTGTCGGTGTAGCTCAGGTGGTAGCGTCCTGGCCTTACAACCATAGGGTTTTTGGTTCGAATCTCACGTTGAATAATTTTTTTTTTCGTTTTCTAATGAAACATTTTCGGATTTCTAATTCAACTTGTTGTGGCAGTTTTTGTTTATGTGTAGATAGACGAGCCGAATACCATGTCGTCACATAAAACAATGGTTGAATAGGGATAGGTGCTTGGGAAGCTATTAGTGGTACAAGCTTCCTAGGGTTTTATTTGCGGACGGAGAAGTTAATACTGCTTCCACCCACAAGTCCCCAAAAACCTCCACATCCTTGCGGATGCTGTTGCGTAGCAGTGTGCGTTTGTACCGCCCTACAGTACGCACGAGGTGCTGTAGTTGCTGTCCAAGACTTTATGGACAGCATAGAGTTCTGACTAACCTGTTGTCTTCTATAGTTGTGTCCCCAGCGCAGAAGACAGAACACAGGTCGTTGGTTCTTCTACAGCATACAAGTGAGGCTAAAGTTCTTTATGATGGAAGCATAATAAGCGACTCGCGAGATTTTTAATTATCAGGGATGCCATTTATTAAATAAATAATAAAAAAATTAGCAACTATTGTTAATATGATACGGCCTATGCTGCCCATAGTTCATGTTGAGACCTCGACTGATATCACATTTACTCAAAAATCTTTACTCATGACCGGCGCTGTCCGGCGCATATAGTGGTCAGCTCGAGACTGAAACTGCGGCGCGTTGCGAGAGGGCACCTGACGCTCTATTTCACGCCAAAACAGGGCCATCGCGCGCTTTCTGCAAAATCGCTCTTCTCTTGTTACAATAAGAGAAGGCACCTTAGACTTTTTAAATTGTCAAAACCTAGCCTGTCCTTGAGAGATATTTATTATAAATTCTCAGCTCTGAATAATTAATATTTAGTATATAATAAACAAAACTAATTTTAAAAGATATCACGTGACGTGAAATGCAGCAGCCAATGCGAGGAGAGCACCAGTAACAGGCGGGCTTTCCCACGGGAACCAGCACCTACTGCGCCATATGCTACTGCTCCCCACCCCACATTTCAACATATGCTGCACTGCTGTCTTTCTTCCGCGTTTAAGGCACGTACAATGTTAGCAAAGAAACGGCCAGCGGCCAGAAATATGAAGTGGCCATAGGCCAGGAATATCACAGTGGCTGTGGGGATGGCCTTCCAAAAACAGAGGCGTAGTTATTCTCAAACTGAACAATCAAAGACTACCGTAGTCAAATAATAGTGAAGCCAATACTGTAAAAAATGTTACGTATGTTGTTTTGATTGAAACCGTCATTATTAACAACCTTCGATAAAATATAGAAATACATGCAATTTTCGTAAACATTACCATTACATATTAAAATAGAGTAAATATTCGAACAAAAAATAATTACGACAGGATTCGAACAACCTATCACACGGTTGTAAGGCCAGAACGCTACCAACTAAGCTACACCAGCTCACGCTGCAGTTCGCTTAATGACTCGTACTTACGCTTACTTGCAAAATTTCCAAGTCAATTTTCTCAAATTTTTGAGAGTTACGTCGAATGGCTCTGGTTGATTGTTATTTGAGTTCTGAACTTCACGTACCTTAAATATCAAAAGATTCTAAAATCTGATACCCATGTCGTCTCCTTGTAAGTACAAGACACATATCCATGTCCGAGGGATGCCACGCGATCCATAACGTGGCACTCCTGACCGCTCGGCTACTCCCGTGCGGCGGCATATTTGTCTTCCGCTTCAGTTTCAGAAGGAAAAATTTTCATGTTTCTCTGTCTCGTTCCTTTTCCTTTTTTAAAAAAAAAAATTCCGTAATTCTCCTCAAGAGACTAAATTTTGCAGATTCTTCATCAGCTGCAATATACAATGACTTGTGTCTATAATTTGGTTACGACTGCTATTAATTCCGTATGGTACTTCCAGGAAACGATTATTTCTTATTAGACACTTGATAAGCAAAGCCTGAAATGCACGTCAAAGTTAGGATAATTTCCCGTAAAATTCTTTAATGTAGATTGTGTAATTCTTATCATTTCTGTAATAAATTAACCTCGAACTAACTTATGTATTAAGACATACGAAGTTAAAGAAAAGGGATTTAAATATATAGAATAAAATACCTGAAAAAGGTACGTAACTGCGGTCTCAGAGACCGTTCCACACATCTATGACGAAACTAACGAAGATGTAAATACAGTCTCTTCACCGTTTAACAACACTCAAACAGAAAGGTAGGTACATGGGAGAATAATTTAAAAATGTGATAAAACAGTTCTGGTCAACAAGACCGCTGCTTGTCAATTAAGGACTAAAATGGTAATTTAAATTTTAGTGTCTCATTTAAATAGATACTCCAGCTAAACACTTCTACGTGTGTTTAATAATGCCAGAACAATTTTCAGGTACGCACCCTTCTTGATTTGGCGTAATTTTGTCTACAGAAAGTAAACTTCTGCACCGGTTAGCATGATGTAGCTGGAGTGTGTAAAATAACCAATTTTGTTTACTTATTATCCCGTGTTTATATTTACGAAATACTATGCACGAGAGTACTTAAAACTTCCTATGTATTTTATATCTTACGTTTTCTTCGTTGATGCTGCAGGACCAACACTTTTCTACTTCCAATTTGTGCTCTCTGCAGTCAGAGTTTTCTTTCCTTGTGCCTCTCCTTTTATTTAAACTACGGTTATGATAATTTTCAACTTTCAACACTCACCATAGATAGCGATGCAAACAGAAAGTGAGTCGACAACATGGCGAATTGTGTACTGAGCACATGCTAATTACAACTAGTAAAGAGTTTGTGCTACAAAAGTAAGGAAGGAATCCTAAGAAACAACGTGCAAGTAGTGTATGAAGAGTAGTACATGGTGAATATAAACGTATGAAATTGAAGAACGAAACATAATTGGTAATTTTCATCACCCAAACTGTTGTCGATGTTTTCTTGCTGAAGACGAAATGGAATTACGCCAATTAAAATTGTATGCAAACTTGAAATATCTTTTGATATAATTAAACACATTTAAAAATGGATGGTTGCTATATTTATTAAAATAAAATATATACCATTGGAAATACCATTGGAAATTGATATATAATTATTAAAAATATAATAACTGTTACTTCAGTTTATTACATTACTTGTCTTAGTACCGGTTATTATATTAATTTACCTCTGGCTTCTATCAGAACCTTTCCTCTGTCCATATGGAGCTCTCTCCTATGTCAATCTCCTAAATATGTTCAAATGTTTGTAAATCTATCGGACTCAACTGCTGGGTTATTAGTCCGTAGCTTACAAACTACTTAATCTAGGGTAAAGTAACTTAAGGAGAACACAAACAGCAGCCCGAGGGCGAACTCAAACCCCCGACGGTGGACGGCCGGGCGCACCGCAGCACCGCGCCCCAATACGCACGGTTAATTCGTCGCGGCTCAATCTCCTATTCCACTTTCGCCTACTTTTCCAACCCCTCGTCGTCATCCGCCCCTCCTTCACCCTATCGATCTTTCTTGCCACTCATCTCAGTCAATCCCCTTTTTCCTGTTTTTCATCATCTCTTTCTCCCCTCTCTTTCGTCCCATCTCTGGCTCTTCTCTTTGTCCATCTCATCTTCCTGCCTACGTTCAACTTCTCATCTGCATGCTTCGCTTCATGTACTGTTTACCTCGAATTAAAAATGTGAATTATATCAGCCACCTTTCATGGCAACTGATGACACTTTGTTGATTTTTTTTTCTTTTTTTAATGGTTCTCAGTAGATTTTGCAATAAGTAATCTTTAAAAATACGGGTTTTCACACGTGTTAATTTAGAATATTAGCTTCTAAATTAACAGGTCCGTAGTCGTCTTCGTCAGATGACGCTGGCTTTCAGTGCCCTTGACTGTCATATGATGAATTGAAAAAGTTTTGCTATGTGTACGTTACTCGTCGCTACGAGTTAGATTATTGCAAGTGAAAGGTAACTGAAAGTACAAATGAGCTTTCGAAATGGCACTGGCACTAATTTCTGTCGCTTCTTTCAATTAAATACGTGTAATTCAGGCCGATTCCAATGGAGAACCATCTCCTTGTGCTAGAAAAGACCTTATATTATTAACACAATTATTAGCCATTTCTTGTAAAATAAAAGTTAGTTGTACTTGGAGGACGATCTGATTAGTTTATTATGTAAAACAGCCAAGATTGCTTATGATCTTTATTCATATGAGCGGTTGTTGGCTTGTGATGTGGTGTGTTGACTTTTCTTTTAACTCAGTGTGACCACATCATATTAAAACATGATGGTATTTATACATTATTTGTGTTATAACAAGCCAACAATAATGTTGGTAACTAAATATGTTTTTACAGTCTTTCATTTGTGATGTAGTGAATGAAGTGATAGATCTGACGATGGCAGTTTAACCTGCCGAAATCGGTCATCTGAATGAAGTTTATAATCGACGCAGGCTGTTTTGCATAATTAACTTCTTATGACGTAGAAAAGTGATCCAAGTAACCACTTAAAATTGTTGTTACTTTTTTTCTGTTATAGAAACTTCAGGTTTCCTAGCTGTAACGTCGATCTTCACACGTTAAATACTTTGGTGTTCTTCAGTGACCATACAGCGTTACTCCGATTGTTTGAATTACTCTTACCGTAATTTGCTTTTTTCCATTAATTTATTCATCATTACATGTTATATTGCGAGAATGTGTGCATGCCGAAGTTAGCAATGTTAGTAATTTTTTTATGTTGCCTATAATAGCTTGTAACAGTGAACTGGAGAGGAGGCTTAACAAAACAACTAACGTGATCTGTGTAACTTTCAAACAGGTCTTACATTTTATTTTAAATTTTTATTATTATTTGTCAAGAGTATTAGACACAACCATGTATAAATATTGGTGTACGGCACAACTTAACTGACCTGAGTACATTTCCATCATCTGGTGAGAATACAGTACCAGCCTGCAGACACACACACACAGCTGCTTTAGCGGAGCGGCTACTTCAGCAAAGCGGTGAGCCCGTCCAAACAGGCCGTCTGTCCTCCTCGTCTCTACCAAACACAGCCTGCCCGTTCCGGGCATCCATTCTTGACCAAGCCGGTGTGCAACGCACTGGAGCAAGTACGAACGACCTCGCTACCGGCCCATGTCGGAGTGTGCCTCATCGTATTGAAAGTTATCCCATTCAAGTTATCCTACATAACGGAGTATTTATTCGCCCGGAGCTTTGCCCTGGACGAGGCCACTGACAGGATGCGGACAGTTGGTCGTCGTCTGTATACGGCCCTGTGTGGTCGCCCATCACTAAATCATGCCGGCCGCGGCGACCGAGGGGACTGCGGCGCAGCAGTCACGGTCTGCACGGCCACTTCGGTCGGGGGTTCGAATCCCCCCCTCGGGCATGGATATTTGTGCCGTCCTTATGATTAGCTAGTTCATAAGTAGTTTGTAAGTTTAGGGACTGATGACCCCGTAGTTAAGTCCCATAAGCTATACAAACATTTGAACATTTTTGAACACTACATCAATTAGAAGTTCAACGGCCGACTGATGTCTGGGACCAAGTGTGGGCTAACATACATAGCCCGGCGTCTCCACCACATGGTACTGCCTGGTGAATGACGTGTTGGGCACCTATCAGCGTCTGGCGACCATCCGTCTCCGCGGCTCGGCAGCATGTCAGGGATGCGATGCCCCTGACACCCGGGAACACCGCTTCCTGAGCTGCAGGTCTCGCCCGTATGGGACCTCTGCCGCGGCATGCTTGCGCTGATCAAGGGGTACGACACCAGTAGCGGTCCAGACCAGCAGGGTCCTGGCTCCTGACATGAAGCCCAGTCCTAAAACTAGGCTCAATGCGACTGTGTGGCTCTTCGGCCACACAGTACATGCCGTCATCCATCTCCAACAAAAGGATGCGATCCAGTTTGTAGGGTACCTCTGGGGTCAATATAAATATAAAGTCGTTTTGAGCCACGAATACCAGAAGATACTTGGTTGTTAGAAAAGGACTCGTTTGAAACAAGGATGTCGAGATGTTTTAAGTATTTGAATTGCTTGTAAGCACTACCAAAGACCACACAGTGGTCAAAATCTAGATCTGCAAATAAATAAATACTTTTACTACTGATTGCTGAAAAATTTCCACAAGGAACACCTACATTTATCACTTTCCTTTATTCTACTTCCTAAATATGGTATCAGGGAAGGTTTTTTCGTTCAAAGACACATTTACTGTGTCCCTGTGGTTCGCATGGTGCCGTAATCTTGGTCTTACAATTTTATTACATTCACATGTAGTGACGGTTTTATTTTCTTAATTGCTGTTGCAATTCATTCGGTTTTATAAATTTTAATTGAAGTGGGGCATTTTCAAATTTGCAACACATGTCATTCATCCATAGGTCATAGGAGAATGTCCTTTTTCACATTTTCTTTCTCCGCGCCTGGAAATCCTTTGTTTTTGTTTTTACTTTCCATGGCCTGTATGGTACTGAGCTGGTATAGGCACAGGAACTCCTCAGTTCCGAAGGTTCTGGGTTTATATATATATATATATATATATATATATATATATATATATATATATATATATATGGTGTGAGCTTGGATGGGTTGTAGGGGTGGATGGAACCCAAAAATAAAAATAACAATAATAATAAAAAAGTGAGTAACTCAGAAAAAATGAGTGTACCTCCAAATAGTAGGATCCCCTACGCCCGAAGCAACATTCTGTCCACGTCTCCCATCCGCCCATCCCTCCGATTCTTGTCATCTTATTGACGATGAATTTAGTATACCTGATGTATACAAAACAATAGTGCTGACATTAATTCATTTTATTAGCTTTGAGAGGATATGAAGTGAGCTGTTGTCTACGTCACTACACGGTAAAGGTATCGTTTTCACAGCAACAGAAACTTCACGGAATTGTAACTCAGGCAATTGGTACGTAATAAAACATTTGTGTAAATGATACACACATTTATTCATCGTGAATCACCTTACAAGTCAATAAATAAAAATAAAAATAATTCCACTGCAGCTCCTGTAACTTCTAAAGCATGCAATTTAAGTTCTTAATGACAAAGATTTTGTCATTTAATTACAAATTACTTTCCGGATATTTCTTTCACTTGTACTGTTGAATGCAGCTTTTTCTCAGCTTCCATGATTAGAGATCAACGTGAAGTACTCTGTAGATTATGAGTGTCAATATTTATGGTGTAAATGAAAGTAATTGCATTGGCTTAAAAGCTCAAAATTTGTTCTTTGTCAAGCGACCCGAAACCTCAGTACGTCAAACAAATTTAAGCTTCATTCCTCCACATATTCACACAAAATTTGTCATACTCGTAACAAATTTCACAATGAGTGAATGATCTGAAACTCAGCCAGTAGGCCTACTGATAATCAAATAAACACAGGCGCAACGAATCATTGTGTACTTATAAAAGATGTAAACGAACAGGAATAATAAATTATTTATAATTATTTAGTTTTAATAAAACGTCATTTTTGTATTTGCTGTATCTTACAATGACAATCATAACATACATCTCTTTGTTATTGTCGTGGTCGTCAGTATACATTGTGGTTTAATGCAGCTCTCGACGCTGACCTAAGCTGTGCAAAACTTTGCATCAATGAATGAAAATGATAAACTACATATAGCTCAAATCTGTTTACTGTATTCGTTTCTCGGTCTCGGTTTGCGATTTTTACCCCAGCCCACACACTTTCCTCCAATGCTAAATTGACGATTCTTTCATGTCTCAGATTAAGTCCTAACAGGAGCCCTTAATTTCGTCAATATATGCCAGGTATTTCATTTCTCCGCTTTTATATTCAGTACCTCCTCATTAGTCACGTGTTGTACCCATATAATCTTCAGCATTCGTATGTAGCACCAAAAGCGTCACTTCATTTTTGTCTCATTTTCTTATCGTCCACGTATCACTCCCGTACACTGTAGCACTCCAGAGAAAGGTTTACAGAAACGACATCCTAGCATTTAATTTTGGATTTCAACAAATTTCGCTCCTTTAGAAATGCTTACCTTGCTGTAGCAATTCCGCATTTTCTATATTCTTTACTTCAACCATCACAAACTATTTTGCTCCCCAAATAACTGAACTCGACTACTGTTATTGCTTTACCTAATCTAGTTCTTTCAACATCGCCTGATTTTCTTACAAGGAAGCCTCCCAATCGCACCCTTCAGTTTTAATTTTTTGTTTATTGTTTCATAGTTCCACAAACTTCTTCCTGTTTTCTCGATTGATCTGTGTTAAGTTTTTCACGGCCTATCCACTGCGCCAACTTAGAACTAAATCTGAGGGGGATGCTAGGGGAGGTTCCATTGTTAGACCATATTCCATTATAGGCCTACTTTGTTTCCCCTCGTTAATATCCATCTTATACTCTCCTTACAAGACACTGTCCGTTCCGTTCAATTGTTCTCCAGCGTCCTTTGCCGTACAATGTCATCCGAAAACTTTTACTTCTGCGTCATCTGTAACTCCTACTTCAAATTTCTCCTTGCTTTCCTTTGCAGTTTGCTCAATGTACAAATTGAGTGATACAGTTGAAAGGCTCATACCCTGTCTTACCCTCTGACCAAACACTGCGTCCGTTTCATGCCCTTTGACTCTCGCTCTTCCTGTGTCGTTCAAGTTGAATATAACGTTTCGTTCACAATATGTTGCCCCTACTATTTTAAGAATTTGAAATAGTGTTCTCCAGTCGACGTTGTTTACCTCTCCAGAAACAATAAAAATTAGTCTCACACATATATTTTCTGGCTGTTTGTCCTCCAGCTAGTTGCATCACTGGTTGCCAATAGCTTCCCTGCCAGCCTGTGCTGGTGCGTCATGTAGCGGCTTGGTGACCAGCCTGTGGGCCTGGCCGTTTCTGGAGCGCCAACCCCTCCCACCCTGTCTGCGCTGAGACGGGCAGGCGACCGACGCGTATATGAGCTGGACACTCCCCGTAAGTCGTAACGCCGCAATCTCCGGCCATCCCATTACCGTTATACAACTATTTGATGGTCATAGGAAAGACATTCCTAACGCGAATATGAGCTCTCTGATACGACCTGCGACGATCCAGAGCGGAGATGAAGCGAGAAAACCAATATAATGAACGCTATTAAAGCGTCGTAATATTTAAGTGGGCGGCACTGACCGCTTCGGAGCTATATTTCTTGAAAAAACGGAAAGTGCTTCGGTCAACTCGTGTAAGGCATTTATTACTCACGGTATATTACTTAATGGTTACTCTATTTTTGATGTATCATCTCAAAAATCCGCAGTACATAACCAGAAGGTAAGGCCTTTTGTTCATATTCTTTCCTTACTAGTCTGAATCATATTGTTTATCCCACTAAAGTATCATGATTTAGTGAGGTCTTACACTGAAATCGTTAGTGCTTCAAGTGTAAGATATAAGCAACATTAGTTAGTTCACATACTTACTTTCCAAAACCTATTATTCTGTTTGGGCCTCCATTCTTCTGACATATCTTCTTGTGGTGGGATGATCGGTAAGCATATATATATATATATATATATATATATATATATATATTATATATATATATGAGGTGTTTGTGCCTATATTTCACTCTGCAGCTAAAACTACACAACGCAAACGAATAGTGTTTGTATGTGGTAATAAGTATCAGTGTCCCATTGTGCATTATGGTGGTAGAGGGTTGATAAAGATAAAAGGGTGGAAGATATGGGAGTTGAAAGTTACCGATTTATATGAAATTCTACGTCCGGTTGTCAATATCTAGCTCTTCAGCAAACCTACACAATGGAGACGATCGCTCTCTGTTTTTGTAGTACAAAGTCTCCAGTTGTACACCACAGCAGCTCTGTGTCGATTATTATAAGAGGGTGGAAGATATAGTGGTTGAAAGTCGTCAACTTATACAAAATTCGTACTGAAGACCGGCGATGACTTTACACTACAGCGAAACGTGGTGCAGATTTTCAGTTGTTTTCCTGTAACAAGAGTACGACTAAATAAAAATAAGTGCTTATTGCAGCTAGAAAAGTAAAACTACTAAGTAAAATGCTAAAGCGTAAGAAATAATTTCACGTTCTTGATCCGTTTCTAAAAGACATACATCGGCGCTGAAAAGTGAATCTACTGACGGTAGAAACTTGAAATTAATAGACTTTCTTTAACTTACACAGCAGGCATGAGAGATTTTTCGATACTTCAAACCCTAAGAGGGTAAAATAGGGGATGAACGATTTTTTGAAAATCAGGCAATTTTTAAACAAGAAATACAAAACTTCATATTTAGATTTTTGATTGGAATTTTCAAAACATGTGTTTTGATATTTTTGGAAATTCAACGATTAAGCTGATGAGATACGGGAAAATTTTTAAGGGTGCTAGAAATGCGAAAATTTGGATTTGGAAACGTGGTTAGAATTTAGAAAACAGTTTTTGGAGATTTTTCAATTCTGCCATCAATGCTACAATAGGGGGTGGCAGCTTGTATCAAAATACTTGATTAGGAAAGCATTTTAAAGCTAAGTCTATGACAATTTATGTTTAGAAGTAGAAACAACCAATGCAGACCATCCAGGCTACGCGTGTGAAGCAGCGGGAATGAAGCTAGTATAGATTTATGTCTCCACTGACAATTATTCTCTAGATACATGTTTATTCCGCTGTATCTTGTTTTGAGACGATCTGTTATTTGTAGGGAATCTGTTGACTAGTCACCCTATATCTTCACAAAAAGTTTCGTCTTATATGAAGTAACTATACTGTCAATGATCTGAGGAAATGGATGTTACTTTGCTAAGGGAATTTGTTTTATTCAGCCATTCCTGCTTCCGTAGAGCTACTCTGCTTGTAGAGGATTTTGAGTTGTCTAGTAAACTAGTCAGCGCTCATGCCTTGTTGTTGCTTTTTTTTCCGGACACAACTTGCTGTATACTAAATTGAAATATTTCATGCCATGCCGCTTGAAAACAATCCAAATTTAGCCACAAAATGCTATATTGGAAGCACTAGTGTATTCTGGCAATTTCACTCTGAGGAAGAGGTGCTCGTTGTATGGACTCTTGGAATAAGTGTTTCCAGCTGACCTTTTCTCACGCACAACCAATATCTACGCACCGTTATGTAATATTCGCAGATCTTTCGCGATAGAGCGTTTTAGATTGCGCGAGTACTAAGTACTGATTAAAAGCAGTGTAAGAAATGATGTAGGATTACGTTTTTGTATGTCCCATTTCACAACTTTGAACACACTCGGCACTTGTCCTGTCAGAAATTATGGGTTTTAATACTAATGCTCATCGTTGGTTACGGTTAAGAAAACCTTTGGTCAGTAATTTGCTTAGAACGGATATAAGAAGAACTTTTGCTATTTAGTAATTACTGATATCATATAAATAAAATGGTGTGCCACTAAGGTCTCTGTTCGACTCGCGGCATATAACTCGACCACTGCCCTCAACCACTGATTGATAAAACTGTAGCAGAGTTTATGTATTCGGTACTCAGAAACGAATAATTTGGCTGGCTAGAAGTACTGCATCATTTCTTATAAACATATGTAGTTACTGGTATCTATAACTAAACGGTCTTTAACGCAAAGCAATACCGTATATTCATATATTTATTTATTTAGCATATGACTACATCACAAGTTGTTTGTACAAATTGTTGTGTACATAAAGGAAAATAAGTACAAAGAACAATACAATACAATGTTATCAATAATAGTAAACTTTACAAACAAACATCTAGATTACAAATATATTCAATTGACTCTTTTTTTGCAACTAGGGAATCATACTGGTTGGCGCTATAGGATCTGATCGGGCATTCCTCCAATTTGTGTTTGATGGTTTGTCTTTCAGTTTCACAATCGCACCTTGGGGAGGGTACTTTCTCCACCAGAAAAGTGAGCCGGAGCACCTGATGCTGTTCGTGCTTATTTTGTTTAGTGTGGCCCATATTTGTTTTGGATGGTCGAAACCCTCTGGCTTGCTTGTAACACATGGCATGGCACGGAAGGCAGCAGCTGCATTCTTCTCCCAGGGTTGTCTCCAGATTTCAGTCAAGTTGAACTTCATTTCAATTAGTATTTTTGCTGTCTTCAAAGGAGGGTTTCTTGAGCGAAGCCTGCTTATGTCTCTGCTGGTAAGCCCAACGTGAGACCGGAGCACAGGATCGGCGTTAATTTTCGTATACTCCCTACAAGAACATGTTCACTGCGAGTGTGTGGAGGAGCTACATGGCTCAATGCTGGTAGCCAGTAAGTGGACGTGGGCTTGATTGGACCTGATATAGTACGCATGGCTTGGTTGAGTTGGGCATCAACACGGCTGTTCTGAGGGCTGTTAAGCCACTCCGGTGCACAGTTAAAATTCAAATGTTTGTACAGCTTATGGGACTTAACTACGAGGTTATCAGTCCCTAAACTTACAAACTACTTATGAACTAACTAATATTAAGGATGGCACAAATATCCATGCCCTCGGGGGGATTCGAAACCCCCATGTGGTGCCGCACAATTTTTCCAGAATGTTATTTCGGGTTCTGAGTTTTGCAGTTGTCTTTGTAAGTTATTCTTTAAAGCTTAGAGTTCTGCCAAGTGTGACACCTAGATATTTTGAGAGTTTATTGTGTCTGAGAAATTTGCTTTTACAGCGGATCCTAAGTTGGTAGTTGGCCAGCCTGTTGTTTGAATGGATGCACGATGCTTTAGTCTTGGCGGTATTGGGCTGCAATCTCTATTCTCGGAAATGTCTTTAGAGTTTAACCTCCGACACGCACCTTACGGTGGATTTTGGAGTATGTAGCCCTATAGCTGTAGGAAACATTTGCATTCCTTCAATTCTTTGTGAACTTGTGTGAAGCTGTATTAGATATGAAACCGGAAAAAGGTATCTACGCCAAGTTTCATATCTACATACATGTAGTTGGCGTAGTCTCAGTTGAAGATAGCTATCCTTGCTCAGCGCTGAGGAAGTGTACTTAAATTGGTTCTAATTAACTGCGCACCACACCGAGTCTAGGCCTGAATTACTACTTCGAGAATGAAATATTAAATTGCGCAACAGAAAGCACAACACCCACCAAGCCAACGCACTAAACAACTTGGTGGTAACCGCTTTCTGTTTTCATATATGTCGATGGAAAAAATTTTCCCATTGGACTAGGTCCTACTTGTATTATTAATCATAGTTATCTAGGTTCTGTGGAGGATGGTCACCAGATTGAAAAACGTCACAAACATTGACTTGGCCGTTATGGGGAATAATTTCATTTATTATTACCGCTCACAAGAATTAAACAAAGTAAAGCAAAAAACAATGGAGCGTCAAGGGTCTCTTGCTAATCACACTATGTTGGAAACAAGGAGCACACTCTCGATTCTTTCTTACATTCATAATAATAATATGGTTTTCTGTTTTGCAGGACCTAATTTAGGTGTAAGACTTCATGGTCATGGAACAAGTTAATACATGAAGTTTAACTCAAGAATGGTAATAGAAAAATTTTAAGTAGTCTTGTGCACACGACAATCTTGAGACTAAGTGAAAAGAATCAATAATGGAAACAAATAAAAAATAAAAAAAGGAATTCGCTTAATTGTTTAACTTTTCTAGGAGTTCCTCGACAGAATAACAGGATTCAACCATGAGGTAACTCTTAGATTTAGATTTGAAAGCACGTGGGTTAGTATTAAGATTCCTGAGTCCTTGTGACAGCTTATTGAAAATGGATGCTACAGAATACTGCACACCTTTCTGCACAAGTGTGAAGGTGGAGTGATGCAAATGTAGATTCGACTTCTGTCTAGTATTCACCGAGTGAAAACTACTAATTCGTGAGAATAAGCTGATATTATTAACAACAAACGAAATTACAGAAAATACGTATTCCCAGACTAATGAAAAGGGGTCGACATCACGTTCGTGAACTTAAACCACATATTGCTCGAACCACCCGTTTCTGAGCCAAAAATATTCTTTTTGTATCAATCGAGTTACCAAAAATATAACGCCGTAAGTCATAAGTGAGTGAAAGTAAGCGAATTAGACTACTTTTCGTGTTGAAAAAGCACATATTTCAGATATTGTTCTAATTGTAAATAAAGCGGAATTTAGTTTTGGAACAAGATCGTGAACATGGGCTTTCCACAACAGCTTACTGTCAATCTGAACACCTAGCAATTTGAACTATTCAGTCTCACTGATCATATGCCCATTATATTTAATCAGAATGTCAGATTTCGTCAAATTAAGTGTTAGAATTTGTAAAAACTGTGTTTTACTGCGATTTAACAGCAATTTGTTTTCTACAAGCCATGAACTTATCTCTTGAACTGCATTATTTGATACCGTGTCAGTATTACAAACAAAATCCATCACTACCAAGCTGGTATCATCTGCAAACAAAAATATTTTACAGTCACCTGTCATACTCAAAGGAATATCATTTATATAAATAAGAAACAGCAGTGATCCCAAAACAAACCCCTGGGGCACCCCACACTTAACTGTGCTCCATTGTGATTGTACATCATAGCTATTTTCTACACTGCGGAGATTTATCTTCTACTGTCTGTTATTAAAGTAAGAGGTGAACCAGTTGTGCGCTACTCCTCGTATTCCATAATGTTCCAACTTCTGCAACAATATTTTGTGATAAACACAATCAAACGCCTTTGTTATATAAAAGAAGACGCCTAATGTCCGTAGCCTTTTATTTAACCCATCGAGTGCCTCACAGTGAAACGAAAATATAACATTTTCAGTCGTTAAAGCCCTTCAAAAACCCAACTGTACGTTTGACAACAAATTATGTGAACTGAAATGATCAATTAACTTTTAATAAACAGACTTTTCAATAACTTTAGAAAAATCCGATGGTATAGAAATAGGTCTAAATTGTCTACATTATCCCTTTCTTCTTTTTTTATGAATTTGTTTCACTACTGTGTACTTTAATCTGTAAGGAAACTGACCATTCTGAAAGGAAAAATTACAAATATGGCTTAGTACCGGGCTAACATATGGAGAAAAGTATTTTAAAATTCTGTTAGATATCCCATCATATCTACAAGTGTCCTTAGACTTTAGTGATTTAATTACTGATTCAATCTCCTCTTTGGAAGTATCATTGACTACCATTCCAGGTTACAGCCTCGGAAAGCGAGATTCTAACAATGTTATATGATTAGCTATAGAAACTAGGGTTTTCTTTAGTTCACGTACTATATTCAGAAAGTGATTACTGAATACTGCACATTTATCTAAATTGTCAGTAGGCTAACAGAAACATTTATATACGCACTGACATTGTATCGTCTACCTGCCGCTGGTGATCAGACACTTCCTTTACGACTGACCAGATGACTATATTTTACTGGCTATGAGGTCCGCCTGATATGCAAAACACTGTTTTTATTTGACACCCAAACTAGTTTCAGCACCTCTGTGCCATCATCAGTGGGATTTATGTTTATTTCATGCTGTGAAAAACAAATTACATTCAGTTTACTATTGTACTAGTTGTAAAATTTAGGCCTAAAAAAGTCGTCAGTCTAATTTTGGTTTTTTACCTTAATTTACATTTCGTGGTCATGTGGGACCCTTTTTATATACTTATTAAGTGGTAGCGTTGTCATCTGCAACCAAATTCTCTTTATTAACAAATTGTTAGGTTTTTTAAATCGTTACTTATGGTGCAAAAACGTAATTTTGACATCTGGGGATATTTTTATCGTCTGTTTATTCTCTATTACTTACGGTTTCTTTTGTGATATATTCCTTCTTCCGACTTGTTTCGCATAGTATACACTTAATACACATATTTTGTGGACTTTTTAATCACAATCACTTTCCACTTTAAAATTTCGCCTGTTTACTTTGCTAAACTGCACTGGTGTCATTTGACTGTCAGCTGTTCTGTAGTGGAATGGCGGTCGATTTGAATGATGTTTGTTTTGTCCCTCTCTCCCTCCCTCCCCCCCCCCCCCCTCTCTCTCTCTCTCTCTCTCTCTCTCTCTCTCTCTCTGTGTGTGTGTGTGTGTGTTTTAGCTGCCTGTGTCGTCCTTTTTGTACAATTCATGTAGTGGGTTAAATAATGTATTTTTGCATAGGGTGGTGTATTCGTTCATGACTGATTTTCCTTCTGCTTTTGCTTTTTGTATGTGGTAATTTTCTTCTATTGTGAGTTTGTGGTACAGGCTGTGGCTTGATTTTAATCTCTTTAGGTCTGTGTCTATTTTTGTTGGATAATGGTTGTGAGTTATTAGGTGGTCTGCAAATGTGCTGTGGGACCTGTGACTTTTTAGTGCTCTGAGGTGTTCTGAATATCTGGTTTTGAAGTTCCTACAGGTTTGTCCAATGTAAACTGATTGACATGTATTGCATGTGAGTTCATAGAAGCCTGATCCGTTGAATTTGTCTGTGTTCTGAGTTTCTTTAGTACTGTTTTATCTGTCCTGTATCCTATTTGGAGTCCCTGTTTCTTAAATATGTTACCTATCCTGTGAACTATTTTGTTGTTGTAGGTGTTGTGGTGTTGTGCCATTTGTTTTTTGTTGTGTGTTGTGCTGTTGTGTCTGGTATGTGGTCATTGCCAGTGTGTTGTGTTGTGTGTTGTGTGTGGTCCAGTGTGTGTGTGATCTGTTTATTATTTTTCTTTTTGCATATTTGTTGGTTTAGTCTGTCTATTATGTGGGTATCATAGCCATTCTCCAATGCTATTTGTTTTATTGTGTTCAGTTCCTGTGTATAGTTTTGTTTGCTGATGGGTGTTCTATTTAGCCTGTTGAGCAAGAATCTGAAACTTGCCTGTTTGTGTGTTACCGGGTGATTTGATAGACGGTGGATGGTGGTACTCGTAGTGGTGGGTTTTCTGAAAATTGTGAATTCATGAGTGTTGTTTGCTCTTTTTATGGTGAGATCCAGGAAATTCAGAGTGTTGTCTGTTTCTGTTTCCAATGTGAAATGAATTTTTGGATGTATGTTGTTTATTTCATTGTGAAGCTGTTTTATGTGTGTTTGTGGGTCGTTGATCAGACATATTATGTCATCGACGTAACGGTACCAGTATATGATTTTGTATTGCTTCGGTTGTATTATGTACCTGAAAATTTTGTTTTCTAAGTTGTTCATGAAAATGTTAGCTAGAAGGCCACTAATCGGTGATCCCATTGGGAGTCCTTCCTGTTGGGAGTAGAATTCTTCATTGAACACAAAGTAATTTTGTTCTGTTATGGTCCTGATTATGGTTTCTATTTCAGTAATGTGTGTCTCTGGTGTGTTTCCCTGTTGTCTTAGTCTTTGTGTGGTTATGTTGATTGTCTCATCTATTGGTATGCAGGTGTACATTGATGTGACATCAAAGGATATGAGGGTTGCTGTGGCTGGTATGTCCACATTCTTGATTCTGTCTATTAGTTCCTGTGAGTTTTCCAGATTCCTGTTGTTTTCAAAATGTATATTTTCTTTAGTAATGTGTGTGTGTGCTGAGCTAGGTAATAGGATTGAGCATTTCTGAAATCTATGACAGGGCGTATCGGGATATTGTCTTTGTGCACCTTCGGTAACGCGTTTAGGGTGGGTGCCTTTGGGTTTTTTTGTGTCATTCTTTTTGTCTGACCTTTTGAGAATATATTTTTGGTGGTTTTCAGTGTTCGTTGTATGTTTTTCTGGTATCTTGCTGTTGGATCTTTGTTCAGTTTGTTTATTTGGTTGTCTTTCAGAAAATCTAGTGTTTTATTTATATAGTCCTCTTGTTTCATCAGCACCAATATATTTCCTTTATCTGCCCTGGTTATTATGATCTTGTTTTCTTTAAGTTTTCTTTTTAGTTTGTGGGAAGTGGTTTCTTCTGGTGTTCTGTTATTCGAGTTTATGGTGTTTTTGTGTGTTTTAATTATTTGTGTTATTTCTGCAGCTACTAATTCTCTTGTTAGATTTGCATTAAAGTTTGGTGTGCTCAGTCTTTCTTGTTCCTTTATAATGTGCTCAGATTCTGTTATCAGATCTTCTATTGTTTTGTGTGATATTTGTGTGTTTATGTTGTGTTTTGGCCCTTTTTCTAGTAGGTATTCTTCTTGTTTTGTGAGATTTGTGTCTGTTAGGTTGATAATTCTGTCATGGAAGTTATGTTTCTGGTTGTGATGATAGTTTTCTGTGGGTGAGTTTGTTTGATTTATAATTTTGTTGAGCTTACTGTTTTGTTTTTCTTGTTTTTCTTGGATTAGTTTTTGTATGTGTGCCTTTTCCCTCTCCTTTATTTCCTCAAATTGAGCTGGTATTGTGAAGCTGTTGGCTAATTCTAAATGTGTCCTGAAAAGTTCATTGTTTAGTGACTGTTTTTTAGCATATAGGTCTCTAATTTCTTGTTTTAACCAAATAATTCCTGTCCTCCTTTTTACTTTCATTGGTGCAGATGACATGCTATTAACAGAGATCTTTATATAATCTGGAATTACATTATAGGCTAAACAACTTTTGTTAAATTGTATGTTGAGGTTCGTTTTCTGAATCTTTAATAAAGTGTTCCTGTATTTGTTGTAGAGCTTGCTAGGAAATGCCTGGCTCGGCGACGAAATATTCATCATTTTCTTGATTTGCAGCTCTTCTTCCGTGTTTGCAGTAAAAATTACTGGGTATGAGGTCCACCTGATATGCAAAACACTGTTTTTATTTGACACCCAAACTAGTTTCAGCACCTCTGTGCCATCATCAGTGGGATTTATGTTTATTTCATGCTGTGAAAAACAAATTACATTCAGTTTACTATTGTACTAGTTGTAAAATTTAGGCCTAAAAAAGTCGTCAGTCTAATTTTGGTTTTTTACCTTAATTTACATTTCGTGGTCATGTGGGACCCTTTTTATATACTTATTAAGTGGTAGCGTTGTCATCTGCAACCAAATTCTCTTTATTAACAAATTGTTAGGTTTTTTAAATCGTTACTTATGGTGCAAAAACGTAATTTTGACATCTGGGGATATTTTTATCGTCTGTTTATTCTCTATTACTTACGGTTTCTTTTGTGATATATTCCTTCTTCCGACTTGTTTCGCATAGTATACACTTAATACACATATTTTGTGGACTTTTTAATCACAATCACTTTCCACTTTAAAATTTCGCCTGTTTACTTTGCTAAACTGCACTGGTGTCATTTGACTGTCAGCTGTTCTGTAGTGGAATGGCGGTCGATTTGAATGATGTTTGTTTTGTCCCTCTCTCCCTCCCTCCCCCCCTCTCTCTCTCTCTCTCTCTCTCTCTCTCTCTCTCTCTCTCTCTCTGTGTGTGTGTGTGTGTGTGTTTTAGCTGCCTGTGTCGTCCTTTTTGTACAATTCATGTAGTGGGTTAAATAATGTATTTTTGCATAGGGTGGTGTATTCGTTCATGACTGATTTTCCTTCTGCTTTTGCTTTTTGTATGTGGTAATTTTCTTCTATTGTGAGTTTGTGGTACAGGCTGTGGCTTGATTTTAATCTCTTTAGGTCTGTGTCTATTTTTGTTGGATAATGGTTGTGAGTTATTAGGTGGTCTGCAAATGTGCTGTGGGACCTGTGACTTTTTAGTGCTCTGAGGTGTTCTGAATATCTGGTTTTGAAGTTCCTACAGGTTTGTCCAATGTAAACTGATTGACATGTATTGCATGTGAGTTCATAGAAGCCTGATCCGTTGAATTTGTCTGTTGGTGTAGTCTGTGTTCTGAGTTTCTTTAGTACTGTTTTATCTGTCCTGTATCCTATTTGGAGTCCCTGTTTCTTAAATATGTTACCTATCCTGTGAACTATTTTGTTGTTGTAGGTGTTGTGGTGTTGTGCCATTTGTTTTTTGTTGTGTGTTGTGCTGTTGTGTCTGGTATGTGGTCATTGCCAGTGTGTTGTGTTGTGTGTTGTGTGTGGTCCAGTGTGTGTGTGATCTGTTTATTATTTTTCTTTTTGCATATTTGTTGGTTTAGTCTGTCTATTATGTGGGTATCATAGCCATTCTCCAATGCTATTTGTTTTATTGTGTTCAGTTCCTGTGTATAGTTTTGTTTGTATAGTTCAACGGATCAGGCTTCTATGAACTCACATGCAATACATGTCAATCAGTTTACATTGGACAAACCTGTAGGAACTTCAAAACCAGATATTCAGAACACCCCAGAGCACTAAAAAGTCACAGTTCCCACAGCACATTTGCAGACCACCTAATAACTCACAACCTTAATCAAAAAAAAAAAAAAAAAAATAGACACAGACCTAAAGATATTAAAATCAAGCCACAGCCTGTACCACAAACTGACAATAGAAGAAAATTACCACATACAAAAAGCAAAAGCAGAAGGAAAATCAGTCATGAACGAATACACCACCCTATGCAAAAATACATTATTTAACCCACTACATGAATTGTACAAAATGGACGACACAGGCAGCTAAAACACACACACACAGAGAGAGAGAGAGAGAGAGAGAGAGAGAGAGAGAGAGAGAGAGAGAGAGAGAGAGGGAGGGAGAGGGAGGGAGAGAGAGAGGGACAAAACAAACATCATTCAAATCGACCGCCATTCCATTACAGAACAGCTGATAGTCAAATGACACCAGTGCAGTTAGCAAAGTAAACAGGCGAAATTTCAAAGTGGAAAGTGATTGTGATTAAAAAGTCCACAAAAATGTGTATTAAGTGTATACTATGCGAAACAAGTCGGAAGAAGGAATATATCACAAAAGAAACCGTAAGTAATAGAGAATAAACAGACGATAAAAATATCCCCAGATGTCAAAATTACGTTTTTGCACCATAAGTAACGATTTAAAAAACCTAACAATTTGTTAATAAAGAGAATTTGGTTGCAGATGACAACGCTACCACTTAATAAGTATATAAAAAGGGTCCCACATGACCACGAAATGTAAATTAAGGTAAAAAACCAAAATTAGACTGACGACTTTTTTAGACCTAAATTTTACAACTAGTACAATAGTAAACTGAATGTAATTTGTTTTTCACAGCATGAAATAAACATAAATCCCACTGATGATGGCACAGAGGTGCTGAAACTAGTTTGGGTGTCAAATAAAAACAGTGTTTTGCATATCAGGTGGACCTCATACCCAGTAATTTTTACTGCAAACACGGAAGAAGAGCTGCAAATCAAGAAAATGATGAATAGATGACTATAATTTTATTCTTTTTGCATACCACATACTTTTTGCCATTTTAATGCCATTTCTCTGAACCTTACAGTATTGTTTGTAATGAGCTACTGCATCTTCATTCTGGCTGCTTCTAACATTTCGATACAATTCCCGCTTTGTTCTACATGATACTCTTATCCCCTTTGTCAGCCACCCTGGCTGCCTGTTACTGGAAGCACCCTGTTTTGAGCGTTCTAGCGGAAAGCAACTTTCAAACAGCGTAAGAAATGTGCTCACGAAAGTATGACATTTATCATCTACATTATCAGTGCTATAAACATCCTGTAATTTTTTCGTTAATTAGGCTTAAAACGGTCTCAATTGCAACTGTATTAACTTTTCTAAGTAGTTGATAATTATGTTTAACATTTGTTCGAGAATAATTCTTTTCGGAATTAAAATTTTTGTATAGTGGTCTGATAGACCATTTACTATTCTGCTGACAGAGTGCCCCTCTAATAATGAAGAATGAACAAAAATACTGTCAATGGTAGAACTGCTACTGCCTGCCACTTTCGTTTGAAATAATACTGTTTGCACCAGGTTATAGGAATTAAATAGATCTAATAGCTTTCTCTTGAGCTATAACTTACAGAACTAATGTTGAAATCTCCACACACAACTATATTTTAATATTTCTTATAAAGTGAACCCAGAACCAATTCTAGCTTGGGTAGCAACATTTTAAAATCTGAGTCAGGGGACCTGTAAATAACAATAGTTACTAGTTTAGTGCCATTAACAACTCTTGCACAACATTCTAATATCTTTTCTGTGCGGTGCTTAGAAAAAACGACTGACTCCGATGAAAAATCGGTTTTAACATACGTGGACACTCTCCCACACTGCATAGAACTCCTAGTCAAGCTAGAAACATGCAAGAAAATAATTAATTACATGGTAGGGTCCCGCATGCGTATCAATGCACAGGAGAAAAAGATATAAGCCACAGGGCAGTCGCTCTTGTAGTGAGCACAGAAAATTTTTGACATCCACGTAAAATAATTTACGATTCAGATAATTTGTTAAGCATTGTTTTCATGCAGCTGATCATTAAACAAGCGAACTACTATGCAATGGCGCACCAAGTGGCCTCAGCACTATGACCATTACGTGAAAATGGCACAAAAACACATACGAATTATTACTGAATCAAGATTAAGAGCAAGCAGAAGCGACTTCGTAATTGATTTACTGTGCATAAAAACGAACTGGCGTGAAGCATATGCTCACTTGGTAAGTACATAAAAATTATGAACTGACACGTATTTAGTCTACAAAATATGTAGCATTGCATAAAAATGCCATTGAACACCCCATGAACTAATCGTGGTGTAAAAACTCGCCAAAAGCGCGCAGAAATATAAGATCACAATTTGTATAGGTTATGGGACCGTCTTATGCATCTTAAAATTAGTCTACTTTAGATCAGACGCGTTTCGCTTTATTCTAAAGCATCTTCAGTGGTCATGAATTTTTATGTTTTCCTCTTCATGTCTGATTTGTAGCACATTGCCACCTGCTGTCACTGCTGATATTTACACTTTTTACAGTTACACTGCCAGTCCACAGAAATGGCGATTTTTCAAAAACTTTTGTAAGAAGTGTCACTGTAAAAAGGGTAAATACTGTAAATATAAGCAGTGACAGCAAGTGGCAAAGTGCTACAAATCACACATAAAGAGGAAAACATAGAAATTCATGACCACTGAAGCTACTGTAAATTTTACAGTTGCGTAAGACGGTCCCAAAACCTATACAAATTGTATAACTGCAACTGAGGAAAACGAAATCAAAACATAAAGAAGAATTACGTATTGTAAGTTCATTTGCACAATAGCAGCTCCTTGGGCCATGTCCGCTCGTATTCCCATCCCAGCACGCAGTGCCGAAGCGGGGCTTCCTAGCTGACCAAAACGGCTCGTTTTCAAACGCTCTCACCTGATTGGCTGAGACGGTGGCCTCCGCGATTCCGCCACCCTCGCAAAACTTTCTTCAGCTATTCCTGTGGCTATTCCTTCAGCTTCCTACCTTGAGATGCTAGTCTAACTACAGTCCATCTTTGACCTAAGATAAATGTTTGAGGTAAGCTACAACACTACCATCTCTGCTCATGACACAAACTTTTTCAAATTATACAACAATTACAAACACGCCACATTCTCTCACACGAGGAGAGAGGAAGTGTGCCACTGCAGACAAATGTGATAAAATAAACTAAATGAGACGCTGTTGTCACTTTCCACATCCAGTAGTTGATGATCAGAACAAGTGGTTTTGGAGCTTCTTAGGCTGTTGTGTGTCATTTAAATAAACTAGTTACAGTGTATGAAGCGTACCTACATTACCGCTTCAGTATCTAGATGAAGAAATTATTCAGGATTTTTTTTCCTGCCATGCGCCATAGGGATAGTTCGGCGAAAGTTTATGATCGCACTTGTTTCCTCCCAACTGCTGTGTTGCTGATGGACCTCCCATAACATACGTGCGAGCGTCCAGGTGGGTGTTCGTGCCTAGGCTGTGTCGAACTCTGTCCCGCAATAACCACTTGCGCTCCTGAGGAAGCATAGAGACGGTGCGTCGGTTTTCGTCCTTCTGCTTTCGGTATTGAAGCTTTGTAGTCCCGCAAGGACTGCTGCTACTGCAGAAATCCCTGCAGGAGGCTCAATGCGCTCCTTTGCAACCTGGGCATGTAGCCGCCTCTGTATCTTCGAGGCCCCGCAACGGACGTAGCGTACTGCCATTCAGCAGTGATTCATCGTATGATCCCACCGGAAGCAACGTTTACGTTCTGGTGGTCGAACTGATTTTTGTAGTCTTCAGTTGTCTCCATCGTGAGAAAGATGTGTCGAACCTGATAGATGTTTTCCCACTTTTGATCCTTGGGGAGTAAGGCCGTATACGTTGTCGTCGGTCTAAGATGTCTAGAATCCGGGACACATGTACAGGGGGACCTTGGTAACCCGACACTTTTGGCGTCCAAGTACTGTTTTTTATTTCCTCCTCTTCTGCTTCTGGATGTATACTCTTGATAAGGCTTTCCCCTATCTCCGCCTCTTGGTGGATGAAAAAGATCTCTGCAGAATTTCAAGACGGTCACATTGTCGGACGTGTTATCAATTCGCTATATGATGTCGCCGCGAAGTGTCTCCCGAAGTTGGCAGGCGGTATCTTATAATCTAGATCAACATCTACATCGATATTCTTCAAATCACATTGAAGTGAAGCTAGTGAAAGATATTGGGCAAATAGATCTCGCAGCAAGGAATTGCGCCTTTCTTTTAATGAGTTCCTCCCCAATTCGTGCATCATTTCCGTGACACTATCCTCCACAATATCCCGATAATACAAAACGAGCTCCACTTTTCTGAACTTGCTCTTAATCGTCTGTCACTACCACCTGGCGGGGTTCCCACAATGCTCAGCAATACTCCAAAATAGGACGCACAAGTGTAGTGTAGCCAGTTTCTTTAGTAGAGTTGTTGCATCTTCTAAGTGTTCTGTTAATGCAACGTAGTCTTTGGTTCGGCTTTCATACAATATTTTCTGTGTGTTCTCACCTATTTAATATCTTCGTAATTATTACTTCTAGATATATAGTTGAATTTACTGCCTCTATGTTTAATTGATTTATCGTGTAACTGAAGTTTAACGGACTTGTTTTAGTGGTCTTATGGATGACCACACACTTATCATTGGTAAGGGTCAATTACCAATTTTTGCACCATGTAGATATCTTATCTTAATCATTTGGCAATTGCTTTTGATCTTCTGGTGACTTTACTAACAGATAAGTGACATCATCATCCGCAAACATCATAAGAAAGCTACTCAAATTGTCTCCTAAATCGTTTATAAAAATTACGAACAGTAGGGGCCCTATGACACTTTTCTGGGGAACGCCACATATCACTTCAGTTCTACTCGATGCCTTTCCGTTAATTACAATGTATTGTATTCTTTCTGACAGAAAAACCACGAATCCCGTCGCACAAATGTGACGGTGTTCCATAAGCACGCAGTTTGAATATAAGACATTCGTGAGGTACGCTGTCTATATCCTTCATGAAATCTAGAAATACGGAATCTATTTGACACCCCTCGTCTACAGCACTCATCAAATTATGGGAGTAAAGAGCTGTCTGTGTTTCAGGAGAATTATACCTTCTGAATCCGTGTTGACTAAGGGACAATTGGTCGTTTACTTAGAGGTAGTTCATAATATTTGTGGAAAGTATTTGTTCTAAAATCCTGAGCAAACCAACGTCAATGATAGAGGCCAGCAGTCATCACTCTTCTTGCCTTTCTTGAATACTGGAGTGACCTGTGCAACTTTTCACTCTTTGGGTACGCAACGTTCGTTAAGCGAGCGGTTTTATATGACAGGTACGGTGTTATTGCATCATCATACTCTGAAAGGAACCTAATTGGTTTACAGTCGGGAGCAGGAGACTTACTTTTGTTGAGTGATTTGTTTTAATACTCCATGGATATTTACTCCTACATTACGCTTGATGAAAGCTTCGTCATCTCTAGTGAAGGAATTTCGGAAATCTGTGTTAAGCAATTCTGCTTAAGTAGAACTGTCATCAGTGGCATCACAATTGCTATCGTGTAATGAAGGTATTGTTTATGTTTTACCGCAAGTAATCCCTCCTGTACATTGAAATTGCTACACCACGAAGATGATATGTCACAGACACGAAATTTAACCGACAGGAATAAGATGCTGTGATATTAGCTTTTCAGAGCATTCACATAAGCTTGGCACCGCTGGCGACAATTACAACGTGCTGACATGTGGAAAGTTTCCAACAGATTCCTCATATACAAACAGCAGTTGACCGGCGTTGCCTGGTGAAACGTTGTTGTGATGCCTCGTGTAAGGAGGAGAAGTACGTACCATCACGTATCCGACTTTGATAAAGATCGGATTGTAGCCTATCACGATTGCGGTTTATCGTATCGCGACATTGCTGCTCGCGTTGGTCGCGATCCAATGACTGTTAGCAGAATATTTTATCGGTGGGTTCAGGAGGGCAATACGGAACGCCGTGCTGGATCCCAACGGCCTCGTATCACTAGCAGTCCAGATGGCAGGCATGTTATCCGCATGGCTGTAACGGATCGTGCAGCCACATCTCGATCCCTCAGTGAACAGATGGGGGCGTTTGCAAGACAACAACCGTCTGCACGTACGGTTCGACGACGTTTGCAGCAACATGGACTATCAGCTCGGAGACCATGGCTGCGGATACCCTAGATGTTCATCACATACAGGAGCACCTGCGATGATGTACGCAACGACGAACAAGGGTGCATGAAGGGCAAAACGTCATTTTTTCGGATGAATCCAGGTTCTGTTTTCAGCATCAAGATGGTCGCATCCGTGTTTGGCGATATCGCGGTTGGTTACACGTCTTGGTCACCTCTTGTTCGCATCGACGGCACTTTGAACAGTGGCCGTTACAAGTCAGATGTGTTACCCTTCATTCGATCCCTGCGAAACCCTACATTTCAGTAGGATAATGCACGACCGCATGTTGCAGGACCTGTACGTGCTTGTCTGGATACGGATAATGTACGCGGGTTCGTCCTTCCGCAACTGGGGTGCTGGACCTATTCCCTGTACTCTTTTGAAAACAGTTTTTCCGGTTTTCTCGTCTGTTAGCGGTAAATAACACGACAACGCTACATACTACAGTTACCCAGATCACCCGCTTGAGTGAAGAAACAAGTCTGTAAGCTTCGCAGTGAGCACGAGGTGACAACTGTCTGCCAACACGAAGTGCCTCGGAAACAGTCGTGAATGCTGGACTCGGCCTTTCAGCGCTACCACAGCGAGAGATCTCTACAAGAAGTATTGCATATTAGCGTTTATATTGTTGCTCACTTCCAGTGTAACCCACTTCCATGACTGTCTTTATTGTGCAATATTCTACCTCTATCAATAAGACGAGAAGCAGCAGCAGTAAGAATTCCACAGGAACTCCATTCACAAGAACTCACTTCTACACAGTCAACTGCAGAATGTACCTATCAGCAGACTCAAATCCAGAAATCACCATGGTCAGTGCAAGATGCGCCCCTTCTTTACGGTGTCTGTCAAGAATGTTAAGATGTTAAGATTCAAAAATAAATAAATAAATAAAATAAAATAAAAAGACTTCAAACAAATTAAACTATTTCAAAACAAATTAATATACCCTAAAAAGTTAAAAAACTAATTTCGTATTCTTTTACAACTTAATAATCAGCTTTTTTTTTTACTCATAAATACGTAGGTACGATCTATGTGTTTACCACGCAAGAAGATAGGTACGTAACTACCCACATTAAATATAAACACATACTTATGAGTAACAAACAGTGATCAAATATTTTTCGAGTTCTCCATAGTAAAAGGAAATTAAAAATATTAGCCTACTTGAAATTCAATAAAGTTATTATGATAATATAACGTAGTTACAATTATTGTTATTTTTGGAGCCGGTGTCAGCCAAGGACACATCCAATCCGACTTCGCTCGCAATATTCTCGTATTAGTTTTGCTAGGTATATTGTAGTGTTTCCTTGGTTGACATAGACTCCAGAAATAACTATAATTGGAACTACATTATATTATAGTGATAACTTGATTAACTTTTAAGTAGTACAATATTTCTCATTTCATTTTACTTAGGAGAACTCTAAAAAATACTTTGATCATTGTTTGCTATTCATAGGTACGTGTTGAGTGAGATTTGAAGTCGTAGGTAACTACCTTCCTTCTTGCCTTGTAAACACAAGGATCGTACCTAAATATTGATGAGTAGAAAACATAAGCTGATTATTAAGTTGTAGAAGAACACGCAATTATTATTATTATTACTTTTTAGTGCATATTAATTTGTTTTTGAATAGTTTTCTTCTTTTTTTTCCAAGTCGGTTTGTTTGTTAAAATTTATGTTTATTATTTTTATTTTTAGTGAATCTGAAGTAGACTAACGAATTTTTCTGAATTTGGGTAGACCTATTAAACGTGCTGCTCATATGAGGGAGGACCGTTTAGGTGAAACAAACGGAGTCAGGGAGAAACGCCTATTTGAACAGAGGAAATCTACCACGAGAACAACTTCAAAAAAACTTGCGAAGATTGCAAAAATAGACTTTCAAAAATGCGGCTTTACATGAAAAAAATTTCCAACAGGGAATTACTTGACGATAACGACGTTATGGTAGGTAAATCAAATGTCCGGATAGCCTAGAAAAGATTCAGCTGAGTATCGTTAATTTGTTCCTAAGAACTGAAGTGTTCCGTTCTTTGTCACTGATCCCTTAATCAGAACCTAAATAAACTCTTATCAAACTAGCTTTGAAGTACACACTTTCCATTAACAAAAGAATTATCGAAATCTGTTGGCGTGATATTGACTTATTCGTCCATTTGTCGCGCACATACTTAATGAAAATTTAAGACTTATATGGTTTTCATATAGATGCCATTGTCAGAACTGGGCCAAATTGAAATGGGACCACAGAGGAATCACCAGCTTTCAAATAAAGAAAGAATTATCAAAATCGGTTCATACAGTCGAATGTCCTCAGGTAACAATCATAAAAATACAGTCGAATTGAGAACCACCTATTTCTATGAAGTCGGTTAAAAAGTTTCGTCTTTTACACGTGGCAGCAATTCTTCAGGTTTTTAATTCATAAAATGCAGCAACCATTTACACGTAATAGTTTGTTTGTTAATACCGATTTGGGGAGCTTGAGTGACCTTCTTCTGGTCTGTTTTAATATTGTAGCATGTACATATCTTAAGGCACAGTACTAAAATAGACCAGAGGAATGGCACTCAAGCGCCCGATACCGGTCGTCACAAATAAATTATTACATGCAACTGGTTGCTGCATTTTATGACTTAAAAGTAGAGTTTTATAAGTGCTCAAAAGTTTTATAGTTGCAGTTCAGTAACTAAATAAATGTAACATCCTAGCAGAGACCACATGGTCCTTTTGTGTGCCGGAACCAGTCGTCAGTGAAAATGAAAACACTTCTGCGATTTTAACAAAATGTTATTTCATGTTAACAGATCGATTTCTCTAATATAAGCAACTTCACTATATGGGTTTAAAATGAGAATTTTAAGCTTGTTAGATTGTTACATACAGATTAAACTGTGTCCAGGTTTGCAAACAACGTTCTGGTGAAGTAAAGCAGACAGTCATCTAAAACTGAATGCATAACTAATTGGACAAAGTGATTGTAATTTTTGTTGGGACCATAGTTTATGGGGGCTATCCCATATTCTATGCAGTTCTATCAGCCTTCACCATTTATCAGTACTAGCTACAGCTTGAGACCTGGACAAAATCATTATTGCAAACTCTTTCTTAGCGCTGACGTCCTTCAGAAAGACGATAACGGCAGCTTCCTTTTTTATTCTTGTCTGTAAGAATTAGTGTACAGTGTCATATTTTATTTCTTTGAATCGTTTGATCCCATTGCAGTTCAATTTCATCTTGTAATGTCGATTGCAAAGTGATTGGATGCAGTTGCAAAGTTGAGATTCATACAGAAGATACTGAAGGCTTCCTCGTAGTTGGGTTTATATTTCTTCTATATGTAAATGTATATATTTCATCTTACATGTTATTTTAATATTAATGATTCATCATATTAAAATTATAAAACTTCACTTTAACGTCATTCCAGAAAGAAGGGCAGTATTGCAAAACTAATGGCGTGCTTGTGAAAAATATCACTTATAACGCTCTTGTGCAGTCAGATGAAGGTAATTAATAGCTTCTGAGAAAAAAATTAAACCAATAATAATTCCGCGCTATCTGGGTTAATTTCTACACATGACATGCGCCCTCGAAGATATCGCAATTAATATTTCACAGTACAGTTCATTGTTACAATCCACAGTGTATGAATAAATTTAAGAAAGATCGAAGCAAGAGAACTAAGTAAATATTTACTCGATCGCACGCCGATGGAAATATCGAACATATCCTCAGATATTCCAAACTGTAAGGCAAACTTTTGGAACAGTTAGAGTCGTGTTCAAATTCAGCACTGTTGATTTGTCTTTGTAGAACATATTTCTGTAGTATAAGCCTGTTCTTATTTACTGCTATTCATAATTTATTCGCAACTCAAGTAACAGTACCAGGATTTTTTGCAAAAAAATATGACTTTCTTTAAGGCGTTATTCACAAAGCTGAGAGGTAAGTTAAAGGATTAATAATTAGAAATCCTGACTTCAGACCTTCTCTTACTTCTCTTAATTTTACTTATGCTAATGAATAGAGATGCCAAATTCTTTCACAACTTTTATCTTAATTTAATACTCGCCTCCATTTCCATTTATTCCTTACAATCTCTCTCTCTCTCTCTCTCTCTCTCTCTCTCTCTGAACATTTAATTAGCTCTTAGTCTCATATTTCTGACGAAATTATGCCTTCCAGATATTTAACATTATACAAATTCTACAACTGACAGATGTTACTGCAATGTTGTTGCATCTACTGCTTCTTCATGTACTGCTATATCTGCTCTTGTTGTTGCTATTATTAATGGCGTTTCATTCAATCTATGCTCAAAAGACGACGGTTGATGGTTGGTTGTTATAGAACTGATTGAATAAGGCTAAACAGGTACCGATCTCAGTGACGTTTTTATCTCTTGAAGCGTGTATGTTTCTCTCTACTCAACACCGTCTTCATCTTTTGATTCACTTTAAGGAAAGTTCTTCCCGTAGACCCTGTTTTGCGATGTTTTGATCTAATCGTATCCGAATTGTACCAATTAACAATTCGTACTCAAGAATTTCCCTTGCTTACATAAAAGGCTGTAAAACTACTCACATATATTATATGAAATTGATAACATGAACTAATTATTGTCACCTCCTAGTAATACACTGTTGCAGTCACATTGATTATCGTGCTGTTATGACAATATAAAAACAAGACAAATGAAAAATATGGTTGGAAAAGGTAAAATGGATTCATTTATTACCCGTCAAATAAATAGATAATGCGACGACGTTGACGATAACTGTGAACGCACGAATTGTTAAAGTACTTGTCTGCGCGAATGGAAAGAGGGGGGGGGGGGTGGCGGATGTTTGCTCTCGGCTGACATAGAACTGCACTTAACTGTAGGAAATCTCATCAAATATTCTGCAGTCTGCAAGAACAGCTGACCAAGCCGACATGTTACCAGCCAAAGGACAAAGTTCCCTCAATGGAGGCCTCAGTAAACAACTATTAGAGTCGAGGCGGGGCAGCCACAGGCGACAAACATGTGCCCGTTTGAAAAGTGCGCTTGCTGCTTCTGTCGCTGGCTCTAACAGAAAGCTGTGTGGTTACGAGTCTGATTGTCTTTCTGTCAACCACTCTCTGTAGCTTAGCGAGAGTCGTCACTGTAGTAACATATCCTCATTACACTATTCATTTTACAACCAAAATTTTCCAAACTTTCAGTTATGATTTAGAACTTTGTGGCTTTTCTCAAGTGCTCAACCATTGTTTGATATTATTTAACTGATTGGAGACCTGAAAGTGGCTTTGAGCTTTGAAATTATAGATGACCAAAAAAAGGAACAATTACTAGTGACTGTCATTAACAAAAAATATATTTATTTGTACTGCATTTACAAGTCATGAGTCTAACAGAATTACGTTACGGGCAAACGAAAAACATATGTTACTACCTCCTAAAATTTAATCGGTTTTCCAGATTTTTCACTAACTCGCAATTTACTCTTTCTACAGATACAGTAACATCGTGGACATGTTACAACCATTCCACAGTCCCTTCTCGACTATTGGTTTCCGTTCAATGCACAATAACTTCTGTAACTGTATCTGATATTTTTTTTACTAGTTATATATAACCTTCCTACCTCCCATAATGCCCTGTTAAGAAATCAAGTGCACAAATGTAACAGGTCAGAAGCAAAATACATAAGTACAAAATCTAACAGAAGACATGCAGCAACACAAAGTGAACGAAAACACGTACGATGAATCCCTATTGTAATACTGGAAGGCTCAAGTGGAACTGAAAAAGTGTGAAATATAGCGTAACAGATGCACAGAAACGTACTCCAGGACAGACAGACACCTATGCTGCATACAGTAAACATGATCCTCTACAAAAGAATCGTTCAGTCGTTTGTACAGCTATGGAACCAAACTGCAGTAGTCGCAGTCGCGCATTCCGCTGCAAGGCGTTTTAGAGCTCAAGGCTACTCCTACGCGGCACACTTAAAGAACTCACTCGTACCTCATACAAGCACTTCACTTATAAGACACACCATAATATACACCACAAGACTAATAACCTCGTTAACATGCTTATTTAATTTTTTCTAAATTAATTTTTAATCTACTTCATTTTTACATTATTCTTTAGTCCCTTTTTGCTATATTACGTTTTAATATGTTTAAATTATTACTTTTAACCAACTAATCTATTTTTCTCTTATTGAATTAATAATTGATTTTATTTTTATTTTTATTGATATGTTTTTTATACACAAAATTCCTTAAAGTCAAACCATGTATAACCATTTAAGGCTCCGTCCATGGTCCAGTACTATTTTCTCTGTGTATCAACGATATTTCTTCAGTGATTCACTCCTGCAACTACCATCTATATGCCGACGACATCCAACTTTACATAATTGCCAACCCTAAGAACGTCGATGATGCAGTAGCCGGTGTGAAAGCAGATCTTTGCTTTCTTTCACGATGAGCAAATAACCTAGGTCTTAAGTTAAACCCCAGTAAATCCCAGGTAATCCTCAGATCTCACCCAAAGCTAACCATCCGGTATTTTTGTCAGACAGTCCCTGGAATACACCTCGATGGTACCCAGTTATCATATCAAAAAACCGTGAATTTCCTTGGGATGATCGTGAACATTTAAACTGGGAAGAACAAACAATTGTAGCGTGTAGAAAATCTCTCTCATCCCTATATTAAATCCGTTTATTTAGAACAATATTTCTATCCCAAGTTAAACAAAAATTAGTCAAACACATCAAATGTTCAAATGTTTGGAACTCTATCGGACCAAACTGCGTGGTCATCAGTCCGTAGCTTATAAATACTTAAACTAAGGTCAACTAACCTAAGGACAACAAACACACCCATGCCCCAGGGAGGAATCGAACCTCCGACGGCGAGCAACTGCTCGCTCCGAAGCGACGCGCCTTAAACCTCTCGGCTACTCCACCGCACACTTGTTTTGCCAAATCTTTACTCCTGTAATGTAGTTCAAAACGGCATAAATAGTGCAAATTCGAGACGCCTCGAGCTAGTGATTAATGCTTGCGTTAGGTGCGTGTGCAATATACGATTTTACGACCATATCAGTCCTTTATATTTCAGCTAGCTTGGATGCGCCCACATAAGTGCCGCAATTATCAAACGCTGTGCTTACTTCATTGATTTCTCAGCCACCAGTGCCCCCAATACCTATCTTCCCACATTAAACAGCTATCATCTACGACCGCAATAACAGATCGGATACGTCTAGCATCTTGTATGTACTTTCACACAACATTAAATCTTTCTCCGTGTCGATCTCCATCTTAGCCATACGACTATGGAACACACTGCCATGTGATCCACGTATTACACTGGACCACTCAACATTCAAGAAGAAACTCAAAATTCATATATTACATACGGCGTAGCTTCCATTGTTACCGTGTTCTCAGTTCTTTCTCTTCATCATAGCGTCGACACTTACCATTCTATTTCTCTTCCTCTAACCAGTCTACCTCTTCTACATCTCCTCACCACATTCTATCGTCTTATGTCTCTGCTTGGTGTGAATAACTTACAATCTGTGAGAACATAACGAGGCAATTCCGAAATTGTAATATGGCTGATGTTCACAATATGAAACATGTTTACTGTGCTTTGCAAAGTCGTTATTATCATGATTGCCACTATTATTAATTTTTTTTATTCTTATAAATTAGCTAAGCATTATTGTTACAATTACATTCTCTTAATAATCTGTAACTTTTTGTTACTTTAATAATTGTATTATACATTGTCTGTCTATAATGTATTAATGTGTTCACCTTCAGTAAGCCTGTTTATATGTAAGAGAGGGCCTGAAAGCCCTAATCTTGCCAGGTAAAGTAAATGCATAAGTAAATAAAATAATAGATAGTAAGTATGAATAAATATTAGCAAATAAAAATAGAATGACTCTTTGGCTGCAAAGGGCAGTAATGTATTAGAACAACCTGCCATTTCCCCCCCAGGGATTGGAGTAAAAAGTGCATAAAAAGGAATCTTACCCCATTTACCTTCAGAATCTGAAGGAATATTTTGCGGTAAATTTCAAAACTGTCGAAAGCTTCCTCTAAGTTTACTGCAGTTACGTTTGTCTTATCTTTTATGATACGGTGTAACATTATCGAAACAAATATTGCACCAGAACCAAAAAAGATGTTCCTTGAGGCCGGGCTCCTATCCTTTTTACTTTATTCGGTAAAACAGTATAATAAAAAATTCAAAAGAAAATTAGGATATAGCGTTCTGTCGGTAACGCCACCATGTCATACGGAACACGCACTCGAACTGGTGAAGATTTGGGAAGGAACTCGATCGTGCGCCATCAAACGAAGAACCCAAACATAGCTCAAAGAAAATCACGCAATATCAATATGGAGGCCCGGACTGGCTTTCGAGCTGACGTCCTACAAAACACGAGTTCATCGACCTCACTGCAGCCCCTCCGTCTTTTGTACTACGACAACACCAAGTATACGAACCCTTGGTTTCTGTCCTGCGTCATACTTGCGGGCGTAAGTCGCCAGTAATTCCATTAGGGGCCGCAGTCTCTCAGTTTATAGTCTTCCCATCGAAATTACATTAGCAGCTGACGAGAGCGGTCGTAATTTCCGCGACATTAGCGGGTCTGAGTCGCGAGTCTTGGAGACTGTCCTTTATATCATAGTCTATTAGCCGCGGCACTCACTCGCGCGCAGCCGTGGGAGGAGTCCACGGCCGGAACTTGCCGCCCCACTAGATGTTAATTAAGGTCTTACCGTGCAGCAATTTTCGTATAATAACGTCGGAAGATGCGATTAAAAGCCCTTTTAATTACGAAGTTCGTGTTAAGTCCGGCGCAGCCAGGTGAACGCTTTATAGACATACCTGGGCCCCCGTCGGGTCTTAACCCTCCCAATTAAGTCTCTTCAGAGGGAAAGATAAGATGATGTCCGTGATTTTTTTTAAGACGACTTCCAAGTTAGTGAGATTTAAAACGGCGCGCTTTCTATAGAGCGTACCTCCTTGAACTGGTGATAGCCACCCGATCGTTTGGCGAGGATTTTCACTGTTGCCTTAAAAGACGGAAAATCCGTTACCCGTCTGGCTGCTTGTGGCTGCTGCTTTCATTGCAAGATCGCGGAGATAATTAATTCTCGATATCGATTTGTCTGTAATTTCACGAGGTTTCACAGTTTATTGTACTCGGATTACTCAAGCAGACAATGCCTTCAACTTTAATGAGATCCAAACAGGATAATTCTCAACTGCAGAAATTAATTAATAGATAGACACTCTCATTCAGGTCCTTCAACTAATGCCAAACGCAATTTTAACACACACTCATAATAACCTGCTTTCAAGAAAACTTTTATAGTGAATGTTATAATACACACACACACACACACACACATATATATATATATATATATATATATATATATATATATATATATATATATATATATATATATACACTTAGTGAAACACTCTGTATATATATATATATACACTTAGTGAAACACTCTGTATATATATATATATATATATATATATATATATATATATATATATAGGGTGTTTCACTAAGTGTACAAAGATATAATTTTTTTAATGGAACAATACTTTTTTCTATCATGCATTGGATTCGTTGAAACCAGCTGCGTCCAAATCAAATTTAAACTACATTCCTTTCACTGTTCGTTTGGGAGCTACAACCCTTCAAAATTTAGGGGGCGGAGGCTACGACAGCGTAGCTAACTGGCTGGTGGTCATGAGACAGTGGGCCGTGCCCCAGGGGATAGCCACTCGGCCAGTCAGATACGCTATCGCAGCCTCCACTCCCGGAACTTAAGGGGTTGTAGCTCCCAAACTAACAGTGATAGTAATGTAGTTTAAATTGATTTGGACGCAGCTGTTTTAAACGAATCCAATACACGATAGAAAAAACTATTGTTCCATGTAAAAAATTATAACTTTGTGCTGTAACTCTTTGGAAAATGATACAATAAACTATGTTCATAGCTCCGCAGAAAGTGTAACATTTCTTGTGTTGACCTACCGCATTAAAATTTCCCGTCACCTATTATTTTATAAGTTACAGAGGCAAACACACTTAGTGAAACACTCTGTATATATCCACCGGCAGGCCCAAAAGCAATTACAACAAGTAGCTGGTAGCTGAATACAATTATTCAGATAGCAAAGACCAATGAATACCAAGAAACCCTCATTACAAAACTGAATAAAAGAATCCAATATAAAATAAAGAAACAAAACACAGAAAACCAAGGACTGAGAACACTCACAAATACCCCCATTCCAAAACAACAACAACAACACAAACGAAGGACATAATTTAGAAACTTAACAACCAAACTGATACACACTTACTTATGGAAATAAACTAATACACAGAATTGGAAACATCCTCAAAAAACAAGGAATAAAATAGAATATCAAAGCCACATATTATTACAGAAATGCCTAACAAAGAGAGAGAGCACTGACATCTACAAAAAATCTGGTATTTACCAGCTCAAATGTAACAGTTGTGATCTCTATACTAAGGACAGACCAGCAGGACATTTGAAACACGATATAAACAACACAAACGATCATGGAAATATGGCAACAGCCGTTCAACATTTGCAGAACACCTTAAGCAAGAAAACCACTATCCCACCACCATAGAAACCGACAAGAAAATATTTAGCGATAAGAAAGGCCTCCTGACCCTCCAAGAAAATTTCCAAAATCAAAAAGCATTAATAGAAAAGTAACACATATTAAATGACCAAGTAAACATCAGCAACCAAACATTATTTAAACTAATAAAACAGTTAGTAGACAAAGACAAACTTCCCCCACCCTCAAACCCACCACGTAATACGATCACATAAAACAACAACATCATCATCATCAACAACAAAACCCTAACCACACAAACACCTGCAGAAAATCAGAATCTCACTCTCTCTCTCTCTCAAACACATACACAACACAGTCAGAACATTACACTCAAAGTTGCTAACAGACGCCTGTTTTGACAGAAACAAAACAAAAACACATCTCACAGTGCGAACCAAAGAACTTGTAAGCAAAACAACACTCAGAGACGATAAACCAAAACAAAACAAACGACATACATAACCTGTCAGGCCACAGAAACGACGATTTTTCAAAAAACTTTTATAAAAAAAGTGTAATTATAAATAGTGTAAATATAAAGAGTGCAGCAAGTGGCAATATGCTACAAAACACACATGTAGAGGACAACATAAAAATACGTGAGTAGGTCTCATATTAGTAGTCCATTTTATTCAGAATCAAAATAATTCTATTGCATGAGAACTGTTATGGATGGAATGTAGTAAAAGTCAAACAAATAATGTAAAACAAAACATTTCTTGTATAGGTGACGAATGCAGATGCTTTAAAATAAAGCGAAACGCGTCTGGTCTCAATTAGACTAACTTGGAGTTGCATAAGACGGTCACCTAACCTATACAAATTGAATAAAGGAATGATATACGTTTCACGTCTTGGAATTATATTTCATTGCTTTAACTAATTTCCTGCACACAAAAGCAATAAGACGTATTTATGTGTTATCTGTGTATATTTATATGTTACTGGGGCATCTCTAACTATTTTTTCAAAGCTATTTCGTTGCTTTAAAAACTGAATATTTAATTAATATGCTCCACTACCAGTCTACAAACAATTCTATTTATAAAAACGTTTCTCTTCGGCGCATCCAAGTTCGCAAAAATTATTAAAAAAAATTCATTTTGGCCCACTTTAGGTTACGGTAGTAACACTAAAAGTGGGCTTTTGCTATCGTCTTTAAATGAACATAAATCGTCGTTTGAGAGATATTTGCAAAAATAACGGCGGTTTGAGTTGCTCCCTCTTCTTAAGTCGCATCGTTCAACCGATCAGAACAAAATTTTACAGACATAATTTTTGGGCGACAGCGACCGTAACCTCTATTTTTTAAATATTTCGGACAAAAAGTAGGTAAGAAACAATAGAAAAGGCCGTTTGTGATGGTCTTTAGACAGCAGGAAATTTAATTGTAATTAGCGACTTAGCCGTTCATCTGACATGAGAATTGGATAAACGACTTTCTAGAGGAGCAAATTATAAACGACTCTGCTTTGTTATTTTATTTCCATAACTCGCACCGTTACAGAGATATTTGCGAAAATACGGTGATATGACAATGTCACTTGATTTTACGTAAACCAGGTGTTCTAAAATCAGACACGTGATTTTCCTCGCCTAGAACTCTCTCTGGCATACGCTATCATGCTTTCTGTATTTTGTGATTTTCTTATTATAACAAGAATAACTTGAAAAAAATGTAAGTCACTTACATTGGCTCAGCAGTACACATTTTCAAGAACATGCTAGCAGCCATGAAAAATTTAACTCACAATAAAGAACAATTTCAAATGTTCAAATGTTTGTAGAACGTATAGGACTTAACTACGGGGTCAGCAGTCCCTAAGCTTACAAACTACTTATGAAGTAGCTAAGACTAAGGACGGCACAAATATCCATGCCCGAGGAGGGATTCGAACCCCCGACCGTAGTGGCCGTGCAGACCGTGACTGGAGCGCCTCAGTCCCCTCGGCCACCGCGGCCAGCAAAGAACAATTTGAAAAGAGTCTAAAGGATATTTTGGTGGACACCTTCTTCTACTCCATTGATAAATTTCTTACCAGAAGTGTTTGATCTAATTTATTGTATATAATATTTACAAATATGAATACTGTTTTCAGTTTGACTTCAGTAAAAGTTTTGTGCAGTAATGTGATCATTGTAAATCAGTGTTGTAAAAAAAATATATACTAAGAACTGTAATATGCAATTAGTATATTCAAAAATCAAATGTTCAAATGTTTGTTAAGCTTATGGGAATTAACTACGGGGTCATCAGTCCGTAAACTTACAAACTACTTATCAACTACCTTATACTAAGGACGGCACAAATATCCATGCCCGAGGGGGGATTCGAACCCCCGACCGTAGTGGCGGTGCAGACCGTGACTGGAGCGCCTCAGTCTCCTCGGCCACCGCGGCCGGCATTAGTATATTAGTATATAGTAATACGTTTTATGTCATTTAAAATGTAAATATTCTCAAGATAATTTTTTTCCCGACCAGTTCCAACATCCACAAGGGCAATTACATTTGGGATCTGTGGAAGGTACATTAACACATATGCTCTCCTTTTGTAAACATATATTGATTATTTTGTTCTGACATGTTCTACATTCAAGAGGATTTCATCAATTAGGATCTACCGGAACGAAAAGTACATCTAATGTAATGTAAACTAATCTCTCGCGTTGTCGTTTCAAAGCAATGGCGCACTGAAGAATTAACAAAAACATGTCGTCCATAGTACGATAAATTATAATGTAGGGTCTAAAATGCCATATTAGTAGTTAACACCCAGCACCAATAGTCAGATTTAAGTAACAGTTTCGTAAGGGTTCGTTGTAGTGTAGTGGGCAGCGCGTTTGGTTGTGATGAACATGGTCGGTAGTACAAACCAGCGACGGTAAACCACAAATACTTTCGAGAAGACGTGTGTGGATGGTCTACTAACGTATCACCGCAACGCGATTTTTTTCGTGTTGCTAATCAAAAGCGGTCGCTAGTCTTGTGAGGACCTTCTGGTCTGACAGAGTCATTAATTTTACAACAAAGTGGTCACATATATTCTTTTGTTAATGCTTGAAGGACTCCTTCGTTCAATTGAGTTTTTTTCTCCATTTCCTTTTCCCCCTTATTTGTTTAAATGGAGATGAGTTTTAAAAAAGGGTGGAGGTGACTGCTGATGAAATAATGCAATGAATTAAAACTGTAATAAAAAGAAAAAAGAAAAACAAAAACAAAAGACAAAAAAATGAAAGTAAAAGAAGTAAAAATGAACGCAACGGGCGCACGTTGAAGTCTCACTGGAATCATTTCTATTTTTTAGACCTAAACAATTGATAGCATGTAAATAAATTAAGATGAATAAAAAATCCGTGGATTCAGGTTGGAACATCCATTTTTGTTAGTTTTATGTAATAAAAAACAGCCACTGACTATTTTTTCGCCTTGGCTCCGCAGTGAGGTGCCTTAGAGCGCTTGGCCATTCCACTGCAGTTATTAACAGTCAACAGCGGAGTCTAAGTATTATATATTGTACTATTTGGGCTAGGTACGCTTTTGTTCAGAGCCTTTACCGAAGGAAGCATTCCTGCATGTCCGCCAGCGACCAGCCGGCCTGGGGGATGAGATGGAGCCAGCAGGAGGGAACCCCAACTTCCACCTTCGCCAACGGCCGCCACGCCGCACATTCTCCAGCTCCAGGGGGCAGCCGGGCAAATTGCCGTGGGTTTTTCTTAAGAAGGTACATAGCGAAACCAGGAGCGTACAGATAAATGGCGATAGCGGACGTAGGGAAGAGAGGCTCTTACAACAAAATGGACACAATAGCGCTTGTGCAGAGAAAGCCCTTATCTGCAGATACCAGAGGTTTCAAAGAAGCGACGGTATCGCAGATAAACCGTGGACACCTGCAGAGGGTAAGAAGACATCCAAACCCCTGCAGTGCATGCGTGTGTGAGTAGGAGAGAGACTGGCTTGCAGTATAGATAAAGTGGTTTGACCAAGACCATTTTTCTCGCCAGGGAGAAAGACCCTTATAAATGTCATACCAGGCAGGCCTAACATAGCTGCCACAAAGAACAGCTTTTTTTTTTTTTTTTTTTTTTTTTTTTTTTTTTTTTTTTTTTTTTTTTTTTTGAGCCAAGAAGGAATGCAGAAGATAAAGGCAATACATATAATTTGACATAACGTCAGTTAGGAGTGCAACTGGAATAATTCATATATTAGGGAATACAAATGTATTCTAAGTCACAGCTGCTTTTTGAAAAAGGAAATTTTTTATACTTAATATGTAATGCACAACCAGTTTTGATGCACTATGGCATGATTTTCAAGTGCTCCTCAGTGAAGAAATGTTTTATAAAAGTACAAAGTAAAGACAAAAGGTAAGATACATTACAATTTTGGAAATGGCCAGAAGAGTGTTATAACATATGATCTTATATGTATCATTATCGCCAGCAGCTGTTTTAGGACCAAGTTGTACAGAAGCCTGTGCCTGCGAGAGATGATCAGTCCAATTCAACGTAAAAATAAAATAAATTGTGTACTATCTTTCTTTCTATTATTTAACTGGTAATGCACAGCCGTATTTAAAAAAATACCCCCCATTTTACATATATTTATAAAATTGGATAAGAGTAAAAAATTTAAAATTACATAGAAGTCATGTTGTTCCAATCAATGAAAATAGTCAAGCAACTTTTCTCAGATTGATAGTGCTTCTGTGTAAGGAGCTCCATATGTGTATCTGTAATTAAGTACAAAGTAATATTTAAAATGCTGAGAGTAACTAATACAACTCATTTCAGTATGTGAATTTACTGTCATACCTGAGCTGGCTGAACATACATTCAGCATTAATTGTAACACAGTGTAAAACAACACTGTGTTTAGCTCATAGGTAGCACCTTTAATTGGTGACGATTAATAGACCACTGACCAACTAATTTGCAGCTATACCTCATATTTATAATACAAGCCACCAGATAGCACCATCGTTCTACAAGCTTTTGTTTACAATCCATTTCTGCTTTTAAATTCTAGATGGCACTCCCTTACAGTTGTAATCCATGTTTACGTTTGTGCCCTAAAACTATTTTTCTGTGTTCACATACATTCACAAATCGTTTAGTAACTAGATATTGAAGAAGTAAATTTCGTAAATTTATAGGTTAGTACATAATCCGCATTATGTGCACTTACTTCTCCATGTTTTTATCATTAAAATCTTTAATTAAACGATTTCTTTACTGTGGAGCACTGGAAAATGAAGCCATAGTGCATCGAAACTGGTTGTTCATTACATATGAAGTATTAAAGCATTTACTTTTTCAACAAGCAACTGTGGCTTAGAATATACTAGTATCCCATAATATATGAAAGGCAATACACTTGAAATGTGGGAAAGACGCCAGTTCGCAAATCTCATCCCACAGAAAATTTTCACCGGGGACTGAGAGGCATGTCCGTGATAACATTGGAAAACCAGTCCACCAATCAAAGAGCCAAAGAGGAGCAAAATTCGAGGAGAAGCTGTAGATGGAGAGGTATGTGGACTTTATGAGAAACCATCGAAGGGGGACTTGGTCCGTGGCTGGAGAATCGAGAAGACATGCTGGAAACTGCCGCCTTAGGGTCGCGCCCCGTATTGCCTCACATCTGCACAGCTGGGGAGCGCAGTGCAGGCGCGGCAGTCGCACACCGCACCGTGCCGATACAACGCCTGATACACACATCAAATCGATGTGATGAGATAGGAAATTACCTTTCCCTTCCCTGTTCATATGAGTTGTGTCCATTCCCATTCCAATTGGCTCTGAGAAATCTTGTTTTGCAAGTCTAGTTAGAAAGATAACTGAAAAAGACAATATGATAAATCTGAAGCATAGTATTAAAATTTTTGATGCGGCCGGGAATCGAACCCGGACCTCCATGCTTACAAGGCAGACATCTTAACCTTTTCTTCTTTTCTTTTATTTATTTATTTATTTATTTTTTCCTATGGGTTTTTCTGTTCATTGCGGTCGCTGATCTTGCTTGTTCCCTGTTGTTCGATACGTCTTTGGCTCAGCTTTATTACAGAGGGTGTTGAGTCCTCTGACCGGGCGCGCTGAGCCACGGCGCCCGGCTATTAGACCACCACGCCACCAACGATAAAGGCGCCTTGGAATGGTCTAAGTGTGGTGGTGTAGCGGTTAAGACGTCTGCCTAGTAAGCATGGAGATCCGGGTTCGATTCCCGGCCGCATTACAACTTTTAATCCTATGCTTCAGATTTAACATTATCGTCTTTGACATATTCTAGACGATAATCCGTTTCAGGGATTGTTTATTTGTATTAAATTGATATTTATATCACCTTAACAGGATTGTTCCAATATGTCCATTGCCGAGGTGCTATTCCGCTGCATGGAGAGCCTTGGCAGTAGTGGTAATTACCTTTGGAACACACAAGCTGAATTAAACTTTGTGATGTGGGGGGAAATCGGACTTAGACTATTCCGAGGCACGTTAATCGTTGGTGATGTGGTGGGCTATCGGTTAAGACGACTGCCTAGTAAGCATGGAGGTCCGGATTCGATTCCCGGCCGCATCACAAATTTTAATTCTACGCTTCAGATTTATCATTATTGTCATGATTGACTGTGCTGACCTAGAAACATCAGCTAACGGGGCTTTGCCATGCAGTTATTGTGAACGGCTGAAAGCAACTTCCCGAGGACATACAGCCCTACTGTATGAATAGATGAAGGTGGCATCCTCTCGGGCAAAATATTCTGGAGGTAAAATAATCCTCCATTCGGATCGCCGGGTGGGGACTACTTAAGAGGATGTCATCATGAGAAACCAAGCAGCCGGCCACAGTGGCCGCGGGGACTGAGGCGCTTCAGTCACGGTCTGCATGGCCACTACGGTCGGGGGTTCGAATCCCCCCTCGGACATGGATATTTGTGCCGTCCTAGTTCGTAAGTAGTTCATAAGTAATTTGTAAGTTTAGGGACTGATGACCCCGTAGTTAAGTCCCATAGACTATACAAACATTTGAACATTTTTTGAACAAATTAAACAGGCCTTCTACGGATCCGAGAGTGCAATGTTCTATCCCTTAATCGGATAGGTAAGTTGAAAATTTGAAAAGAGAAATGGATAGGTTTAGATATTGCGGGGCTTAATGAAGTTCGGTGGCAGGGTGAATGGGATTTCTGGTCAGGTGAGTGAAACGTTATAGATACAAAAATCATTTGGTTGGAACGCAGGAGTAGGTCTAACAGGGTAACATATCTTTGGCTCGCCTTCGGCACTGCATTATCTGTGTGACCTCTGCACTTTAACACGGTCGTAATTTTTATTCCTAAGCATTAGGTTCAACTTACGCCTTGGTATTTCATTCGTTTATCTTGTAAACAAAGTCTCACGTGTTTCGTTTAGTTCTCATATGGGCGAACTATCACTTTTCATAGTTTAGAGTAAAGTACCATATTTCGCACCAAACAGTTATGTAAATCGGTGTGCTGCTGGTTTTGAACTTCTGATGAGTTTACTAAACGATAAATGCCAGAATCACACACACACTCACACACAAATCACAAGAACGATGATTTCTAGTTCTGTGTCAGAGTTTCGTTGTCCTTTGCGAAAAGCTTGACAATAAGCGAATCATTGGCGGACACAGCAAGTTTAAGTTTGCGATTTACTAGTTCCTTTGTATTTTGTTGCATTATTTTTTCTGACATGTGAAAATAGCAAGTAAAGGAAAAGAGGAAGCCTTGAGGGTGATTTATTACGTAAAAGAATAAACGAAATCTTATCTGATACAAAAGAGTTGGTGAATTCTCATCGGGGTCACCCGAAACGGACTCATGTTTCTTTGGAAATGGAGCCTGTCTGGCCATTATTGAATGGACAGCCTGTGCATTGAAAGAAAAAAACGGCATCTCCTGTGGCAGTGAATCATGTACGATATGACACATTTGACCACACGCCACATTATGGGCTAGAAAGAATACGTACGTTTAGTCTTCAGGGCACTTGACTGTAAAATGTGAAATCGTTTTGGCCATAGTACCAAAAAGGATTTGTTTTCAGACAATTCACATGACATTTACCCAAATTCAATAATACGTACAGCGACAGGAAAAACACTGTAGTAGGCCTAGTTACACTTGTCACATCCATGTGCTTCTTTTGATAATATTACTCATAAGAAAGAAACTGTATTTTGAAAATAACCATCTGAAATTGTTCACATGGCCCTACACGTCTAATATACCTTAAAATTATTTCGTAAAAAGAAAAGTTAACTACGGGGTCATCAGCCCCTAAACTTAAAAACTACTTATGAACTTATGCCGCGGCGGAGCGGCCGAGCGCTATGTTACGATGCGTGAGGCCGTTAGCCGTCGGGGATTCGAATCCCCTCTCGGACATAGATGTTTGTCCGTCTTTAGTATAAGGTAGCTCATAAGTAGTTTGTAAGTGTATATATATATATATATATATATATATATATATATATATATATATATATATAATGGTAATTGGCATCAGAAGCCACTTTGCAGTAAGGATACCCCTCCCACAACAAAAGTCGACAGCTTTGTCATTAAGGAGGAAAATGATTCCATAGTAAGGCGTAAAAACCCTGTGAGAGGCCTCCGGAAGGCTATGTGTGAACAAAGAGAAAGACTATAAGCAAGAAATAATGAGAGAGCGACACTGAGAAAGATTAAGAACGGGATACAAATAATGACAGAGGGACATATTAAAACTGGCAAACAGAGACACAGGAAAACACACCGGCCGGAGAGACAGGTGAAAATGGGAGAGAGAGGCAGATACTGACAACGACAGGGAAATGCTGAGTTTGAATACTTAAAAAACAAGGATTAACTGCCTGGAATGATTTTGGATTTCCTGTGTCAAAAGTATTGTGAATATATTCACATGCCGAAATATTGGGCGAAGAAAACCGAGTGAGGAATGATGTAGCTGCTTGCAGACTTTGCAGTCAGAATCTTTTAAACAGGAGCGTATCCACAATTTTCCACTAGTAATTCAAGTTTTGCTAGTTGAAATAAAGCAGTGGTTTAGGAAAAAGCAACATTATTCGTGCACTTATAAATTTACACTTCAAAGCACAAGATGAGGTAGTCTATGAAGTTACGTCAATCCAAGTTGACCAAGCTTGGTCATTATATGACGCGAAAAACACTTAACTATTTTATGGCTACTGAAGCGGGATTGCGGACAACTACAGGTCTCTAAAAAAGTAGTTTCTAGAGTTTTATGTCGTCATTAGGCTTCCACCGAGACAGTTTAATTCGAAATCAACTTATATGAGTATAGCATCTCCAACACATAACGTAACATGGACGTATAAACGTTTATGGCTTTGATTATTACCTGGAATGTCGAACGACATCGCATGTTATCACGAAATGCAATGGCGTGTTCCGAACGAAGTACATGATCCACGTCATAACCTCCTTGCTAACGGCATGTTCTTTGCATTATTAAGGCCTATTGAACTGTTCGTGTTCCGACACTGAACGTTTCACAATTTATCTTCAGAGATCGGAAGATTAGGACTCACAAGAAAGTTCTTGTTTATCATACTGCATCACTGACGTAGAAGTTGATTTATCCAGAATCTGTTGTACTTGTCTCAAACTAAAATCGTCTACCAACTGAAAAACATTAAAATTGTTTAAACCTAACAGAAAAGGAAATTTACCTTTTCTGATGACCTGATGTCTTCTCCGTGGAGTTTTAGCACAAACGTATACATACTGGTGATAACACAAAAAAGCCAGGACAGGTAGGAAACTGTCCTGAAGAGGAATGAAAGTTTTTTTCTTTATTGTCATTTTAAAGCCAACTATTTACAGTCAGCATGCTGGCAGAAGCTGCGTTGGCTGCTCTTCAGCCCTGCGAAATACATGTATCAAACGATGCGAAGAACATAAAACAGACGAATAAAATATGGGAGATTTTGAAAACAATAGACAAGTTGAGTTGTTGAAGGAGAAACGTAAGTGAACAGTGAGACAAACATATATGGGAGAACTAAAGCAGGTAATGTCCAAGGCCACGGCGACATTTTTAAAAGTTCATTGGAAGATACAAAAAGGCAAACACGGAGACAGTTGACGGCGCACATGGTAAAACTCGTTGACACTGATCGTGGAGGCACTGATTAAAAACCGCACAGATGACACTGAACAGACTAGCACTGTGCACGTTTAAAAGGTCGAGACACCCCCGTGGGGGGATGGAGGGGGAGGAGGTGGGCCAGGGATGGGGGAAGTCCGGGGGTGGGAGGAGGGGGTGGGAGACGGAGAAAGAAGGGGAAAGAGGGATTGACGAGACTCTGGGCGTGGGAGAGGGGTAGCCAAGTGGGGTGAAGGAAAAGGATGGGAGGAGGGGAGGAGCATTGATGCTATGGGGAACGGTTCAGGGTTGGTAGGAGGGATAGATAAAGGGACGAAGTTCGTTATCCGGTAAGGGAAGGGTGCATAAGTTGTAGTGACAAACCTTAACATGCTTGTAGCATAAGATATGAAATTGAAGATTGTTACATAATTTTGTGGAGCAACACAATCATTTATATAACGTAAAACAGTTACAATTAAACAATATTACATTAAGTAAATTAGATAGTGTAAAACATGTGAGTCTGATTTCAAGGTGGGTATTTTGACAAGTATTTAGATATATTAATTTGTATTGTGAAGAGTTTTTCGTATAGTTGAATTACTATTCGATTTTAAATATTTCACTAAATATGTTTCGAAATTGCTAGTTTGCTATGTCTATTTGCTCATTCAAAAAGTTCAAACGTTTGTAAACCCGTTGGAGCAAACTGCTATGGTAATCAGTAACTATGATTACAAACTATTTAAACTAACTTACTCTAAGGACACCACACACACGCGCAAGCCCGCGAGGGAGGACTCGGACCTCCGGCGGCAGCGACCGTCCAGTCCGCAGCATAATGCATCATTACACCAGGACACTTCCGCGCGGTTGGAGTAAATTCCATGTGTATTATTAGTTTAAAATGGTGGCATCTCTTCAAAATTGCTATGTTGTTTTTTGTATTTGGCTATATTTTTGTGGTGTACAGGAAGGTGTTGTCATAGAATGATTGAAGTAGGACGCAGGATGACTTCGACCAAATTTTTCTATGGTATGACGAATGTCTCTAAAGGTAAAACAATGTAAGGTGATCCATATGAATAGGAGAAACAGCATTAGTAGTGTGCTGCTTGATAAAGTCGCCTCAATTAAATATCTAGGCGTAACGCTGCCCAGCGAAATGAAATGGAACGAACAATTAAGGACAGTCGTGGAGAAGGCGAATGGTCGGCGACTGATCGACTTTGGTTTATTGGGAGAATTTTGGAAAGGAGTGGATTCGTCTGTAAAGGAGACCGCTTATAATACCCTTGTGCGACCCCAAGTATTTTGGATCCCCTCCAGACGAAGTCCAGATGTGGGCGGCTACGTTTGTATTTGATTCGACCAATGCGCGAGAGTTACTGAAATGCTTCGGTAAATTAAATGGGAATCGTTGAGAAAAAAATCAAATGTTTGTAAATCTATCGGACCAAACTGTGTGGTCATCGGTCCGTATCTTAAAAAAATACTTAAACCTAGGTAAACTAACCTAAGGACAACACACACACCAAACTGCGTGGTCATCAATCCGTAGCTTACAAACTACTTAAACCTAGGTAAACTAACCTAAGGACAACACACACAAACCCATGCCCCAGGGAGGACTCGAACCTCTGCGGCGAGCAACCGGGCGCTCCGCAGCGAGACGCTTTAGACCGCTCGGCTACTCCACCGCGGCCGTTGAGAAAAGGCAACATTCTTTTCGAGAAACATTTTTAAGAAATTTACAGGGCCACAATCTGAAGCGGACTGCAGAAAGAATCTACTGCCACCAACCTACATTTGGAGGAAAGACCAAAAGGGTTAGACCAGAGACATTAGGAGCCGTGCGCATGCACACAAGCGTTCGTTTTCTCTTGGTTCTGTATGGGAGTGGAGCAGGAAAGTAAACAACTAGCAGTGATACTGAGTACCCTCTGTCACGCACCTTTGGGTGCATTGCGAAGTATGTATTTTGATGCAGATTTAGATAGTCCCCTGATTGTATGTTACGGCATGTGTTGGTCCAGTCTATTAGTATCAATGGTCGAAGGTCGCATGACCTCTGTACCCTCAGTAAATGGATAACGAGACATATTCATACTACTGTGACCGTTTCTGTAACTTTGCCGCTTCAGGAAAAAAATAAGGAACGTAGACACTAGTTTGCTGGATACAGTGCTAGAGGCAGTGATCTGTTTCTGCAATTTTGATTATATTTTGTAATTTTTATCTAAAATTTTTGACTTTGTATTACAAAATTTTAGGTGTCAATATTTTTTTCATTTGATACGAAAATTGCTGCGTGAATTAGAGTCATATTGCACCGCTGTTTCTAAACTGATCCTCTGAATATGACATCAATTTCAGTATTGAAGGAGACGATATTCGCATACAAGTTTAGTTCGGTTTCTGACATCGTTACTGGGTCAATAATTCGTATTTAACAGCAGTGAGAACTTGTTTCGTTGGCGTAAACCTCTAGGCTAAAAATGAGAGAACTTAGTGGGTTATAAGAGAGAAAAAACTCTAACGGAGAGAGCCTAACGGTCTAGATCAAGTACGATTAGATCGGTGCCGGAGGGGAGTGCGGATGCGATAACTCAATACAAGGCGGAATGCATATTCAAGCGGCCAAATCCGCACAAGCCGGCCGCGCTGCCGAATTTGCATGGAAAGTTGCTCACTCAATCTGCGTAATCTTCGACTATTTCTCACGGCCAACGAGGAGAGAGTTCGCGGTGACGCGGGGACTAGGAGCCTGCTGGAGACTCGCGCACCATCTCTCGGTAAAATGGAGAACTGCGTTTTGCGCGCCATCTCTACACGCGGTCAGGAACGACATGCACTAAATCAAGTCAAATAAGTCCGCTGACACTGGAATAATCGGCTCATTTCATGAGCTGTTGGGTGTTCAAACGCTTCCAACATTTAAGAGTCTCTTGTCAGCTGAATGGAATCCTTTTTACTAAACTCTGTCTGTTGTATCGTAACAATGCAGTAGGCAAAATACAGCGTTGGGAAAGTTAGCCTACTGTTTTAAGTAACTGAGTTGCAGCTAAAGTTACTTCCCTGAAAGGTAACTTACTTACATTACAGTTACAGTCACTTTACATCGATAGTAACCGCATCAGTTACAAGTAACTTTACAGTTATTTTTACAGTTACTTTTGAAAATAGTAGTCGTAACTCTTTTGTAAATCCGTAATAAACATTACTCGTGAAGAAAGGAAACAAGCTTTAATGTCAATCAATAATTAAATACATTAATACATATATAGTTAACAATAATACGTAATTAATTAATTATTAAGTAAATTGTCCACAACATCTTCTATCTCATTGCATCTCAATTTAAATTTTGCTCATTTTCACCAAATGTAGTTTTCCTAACGTTCAGTTTCATGAAAGTAACGTTTCATTTTGTTCGTTGTTCGTGTCTCCGTGAAAACTGCCGAAATTGTTGTCTACTATAAATTCACAGCGTGTGTTGTGCTGCAATGGCAGCAATGAGCATCGAGAGCTACGCTATGGCAGATGGAGAGGAAGAATTAGTGATATGGGGCGCCGCAAGCAAAAAACAAATTGTGTATGAATTCTTAAGTTCGGTTTGGAGTTTCGACTGCTTTGAATTTTTCTCCCAACGCGAGACAGTTTGCAGCAAAAGGAATCCTTTTTTTCCATCCAACGTCAAAAATTCGAACACTTCATTATAAATTGGCCAAGGCATGTGTGTGTCTTCTTCCGTCTCTATGTCGAAAGGCATGGAAAAAAATAGGAGACTGTTTATGTGTGACGCATCAAGTGATTGTTGTATAATCGTTGTTGCGTACGTAATTATAAAAATGTTATGAATGAATGGCTATTATTTGATGTTATACCGCCGGGCGCGGTGGCCGAGGGGATTGAGGCGCTCCAGTCACGGTCTGCACGGCCACTACGGTCGGAGGTTCGAATTCCCCCTCGGGCATGGATATTTGTGCCGTCCTTAGGATAAGCTAGTTTATAAGTAGTTTGTAAGTTTAGGGACTGATGACCCCGTAGTTAAGTCCCCTAAGCTATACAAACATTTGAACACTTTAATGTTATACCGGTACTAAAATAATAATTCATACATTTCCGTACGTAAAATATGTAATTTAGAAATAAGTTTTGTTTCTTTTTCCTCTTCACTAAAATCAAAGCCTAGTATTCCAGTTTTGAGATCTTTACAAAAAATATGTTGCACTGCTAGCGACAAAAAGTAACGATAGTTCCGTTAAATCGTTAACAGATAAAATTTACTTTAGGCCAATAATAAATCCGTTACTGTCCGTTACATTTGAAAAGTTTTTGTTACTAGTAAAGGTGTCACAAGTAACGCGTTACTCCCCATGCCTGGTATTAGTGAGGGGAGTGGAGGTGTTAGTGGTGGGAAGTTCGTGCAGTTTCATTTTCTTTTCTTTTCTTATGCAGCATAATTTTTATGATTCAATGTCGAAAATAAGAGATCTTGATCTCAGAAGAGTAAAAGCGCTTCAGCGCAAATTATCTTCCGAATATGATCAGCAAAAATGATACAAAATATCATTGGATGCCTACTTAAAATTACTTATCTCTGCATTGGTTTTGAAACTCCAATTCCCCCCCCCCCTGGAAATATATGCTATATTCGCCAATATACCAATGTTATTCAAGTACTGCAATATTGATATTGGCATTTTCCGGTTCGCAGGCAGCATTTTTCTGTTATTGCTGTTCTTGATTTTTTCTTCTGTTCGCTAAATGATTTGATGCAGTTCTCCCCGATACCCTGTCAGTGACAGCCTCTTCTTCTGAGAATTCCAACGGCTACCTACATCCTTTTCAATCTGCTTACTGTATTCGTCCTTCGGTCTCCCTCTACGATTTTTATCCCCACACACTTCTTCTAATGCTATGTTGACGATTTCTTGATGTCTCAGAATGTGTCCCACCAATCTATCCCTTCTCTTAGTCAGGATATGCCACAAACTCCTTTTCTCCCTAATTCTATTGAACACCTACTCATTAGTTAAGCGATCTACCCATCTAATCTTCATCATTCGTCTGTAGAACCACATTTCAAAAGCTTTTATCATCTTTTTGTCTGAACTCCTCATGGTCCACTTTTCACTACCATACAATGCTGCACTCCAGAGAAATGCTTTATGAAAAGACTTCCTAACATTTAAATTTATTTTGGGTCTCAACATATTACGCTTCTTCAGAAACGCTTTTCTTCCCATCGCTATTCTGCACTTAATATCTTCTTCGGCCATAAGAAGTTACCTGGCTACCCAAATAACAAAACTCACCTACTACTTTTACTGTCTTATTACCTAATTCCTTCAGCGTCGCCTGATTTTCTGACATTACGTTCCATTACCCTTGTTTTTTCCATTTTTAATGTTCATCTTATATCATCCTTTGCTGCTGCTCAATATCCGTGCTCACTAAGGAGCCCAGCTGCGGTTCGCGCTGCCTTCGCAATCGGGAGTTCAAGTCCTCCGTTCGGAACGAATGTTAGTGTTGTCCTTTCCATAAGTTTCTTTAAGTCAGTGTGAGTAGTTGTAAGCCTAGGGACTGGTAACCAACGTAGTTTAGTCCCTTAGATTTATAAACTTGGAACATTTAATTTTCCTTTCAAAACACTGTCCATTCCATTTAATTGCTCCTCTAGGTACTTTGTTGTCTCTGACTAAATTACAATGTTATCTCCAAACCTCAACGTTTTTAATTCCCTCTACCTGGACTTTAATTCCCTCTCCAAATTTTTCCTTCCATTCCTTCATAACTTGCTCAATATACATTTTGAACAACATTGGGAAAAGGCTACAACCCTGTCTTACTCCCTTCCCAACCACTGCGACCCTTTCATGCCCTTCGACTCTAATAATTGCTGTCTGGATTTTGTACAACTTCAATATAACCCTTAGCTTCCTATAATGTACTCTTGTTATCTTCAGAATTTGAAATAGAGTATTCCAGTCAACATTGTCAAAAGCTTTCTCCAGATCCCAAAATGCGAAAAACGTCGGTTTCCCTTTCCTTAACTTATCTTCTGAGATAAGTCGTGATGTATTGCCTCGCGTGTTCCTACATTTCCCCTAAATCAAAAGTGATCTTTCCGAATGTCGGATTCCACCAGATTTCCATTCGTCTGTAAATAATTCGTGTGTTTTACTTCTGAAACTGATGGTTCTGTAATTTTCACATTTGTCCGCACTTGCTTTCTTCGGAACTGGAATGACTATATGCAAGTCTGAAGGTATTTATCTTTTCTCATACATCTTGCGCGCCAGATGGAACAGTTTTTCATAACAGGCTCTCCTAACGATAATAGCAGTTCAGACGGAACTTCATCTAATACAGGATCCTTGTTTCTACCCAAATCTTTTAGTGCTCTGTGAAATTCTTCTCGCAGTATAGTACATCTACATCTTCATGTATACTCCGCAAGCCACCGGCAGGTGTGTGGCGTTCTCCCTCCTATTCCAGTTACGTTTTGTTCGCGGAAAGAAAGATTGTCGGCATGTCTCTTTGTGGGCTCTAACGTAGGAGGAGCAATATACTACTAGACTCCTCGGTAAAGGTATGTTCTCGAAACTTCGACAAAAGCCCGTACCGAGCAACAGAGCGTCTCCCCTGCAGAGTCTTCCACTGGAGTTTATCGATCATCTCCGTAACGCTTTCACGATTACCAAACGAAGCGCGCTGCTCTCCGTTGGATCTTTTCTACTTCCTCTATCAACCCCACCTGATACAGGACCCACACCGGTGAGCAGTATTCAAGCTGTGGGCGAACAAGTGTACTGTAACCTACTTCCTTTGTTTTCTGACTGCATTCCTTAGGATTCTTCCAATGAATCTAAGTCTGGCATATGCTTTACCGACGATTGATTTTATATGGTCGTTCCATTTTAAATCACTCCTAATGCCTACTCCCATATACTTTATGGAATTAACTTCTTCCAGTTGCTGACCCGCTATAGTGTAGGTAAATGATACAGGATCTTTCTTTCTGTGTATTTGCAGCACATTACACTTGTGTATATTGAGATTCAATTGCCTTTCTCTGCACCATGCGTCAATTCGATACAGATCCTCCTGCATTTCAATACAATTTTCCATTGTTACAACCTCTCTATATACTACAGTGTCATCTGCAAAAAGCCTAAGTGCGCTTCCGATGTTATTCGCAACGTCATTTATATATATAGTGAACAGCAACGATGGCACATCTGACATCACTCTTACTTCGGAAGACTTCATGACATGCTGCATTCTGTTATATGGAAATCCTCAATCCAATCACACAATTGGTCTGATAGACCATTTGCTCTTACTTGGTTCATTAAACGTCTATGGGGTACTGTATCAAACGCCTTGCGGAAGTCAAGAAACACAGCATCTACCTGAGGACCCGTGTCTATGGCCCTCTGAGTTTCGTGGACGAATAGCGCGAGATGGGTTTCACACGATCGCCTTTTTCGAAACCCATGCTGATTCCTATAGAGCAAATTTTTAGTCTCCAGAAATGTCATTATATTCGAACATAATACATGTTCCAAATTTCTACAACTGACCGACGTTAGTGATACAGGCCTATAGTTCTGCACATCTGTTCGACGTTCTTTCTTAAAATCGGGGATGACCTGCACCATTCTGCAATCTTTCGGAACGCTACGCTCTTCTAGAGACCTACGGTACACCACTGCAAGAAGGGGGGCACGTTCCTTCGCGTACTCTGTGTAAAAACGAACTGGTATACCATCTGATCCTGCGGCCTTTTCTCTTTTGAGAGATTTTAATTGTTTTTCTATCTCTCCGTCAATTATTTCGATATTTTCCATTTTGTGATCTGTGCGGCAATCTAGAGAGGTAACTCCTACCTCATCTACCTCTACTTCGTTTTCCACTTCTAGACTACTGCCTTCCTCTGTATAGGCCGTCTATATATTCTTTCCACCTTCAGCTTTCCCTTCTTTGCTTAGTACTTTGTCATCTGAGTTCTTCATATTCATAGCGCTGCGTTTCTTGTCACCAAATGTCTCTTTTATTTTGCTGTCGGCGGTATCTATCATTCCCCTAGTTACATATTCTTCTATTGCCTTGCATTTCTCCTCAAGCCACCCCTGCTTAGCTAGTCTCACTTCCTGTCAACCTCATATTTCAGACGTCTGTACTTCCTTTTGCATGCTTCAATTGATGCATATTTATAATTTCTCCTTTCAACAGTTCAGTAACTCCAGTCTTATCCAAGAATATCTGTTAGGCCTTGTCCTTCTGCCTATATGATCCTCTACGGCCTTCAATACTCCCTCAGAGTTACCCATTCTTCTTCTACTGTAGGGTAAGGTGGTACAAATTCGATATAGGTACCATTCCGATCAACTTAAGTTTTCGCGCCATTTGTCAGTCTCGTAGTATCACGTTGTGTGACGTTGTAGTGTAGCAGGTTTCTAGAACTCCTCCTGTCTTTTCTAAGATTACACCCCTTTGTGCTAAGAAGATATTAAATTTTTTCCTGTTAAGAGGTAAGCAAAGCTACTTAGTCTAACGCGCTCTTCTAAATTTTATAGTTAAGGGTGACTGGATTCTCTGACAAAAATTCAGTGTTTGGTACCACGACGTATGCGTTGGTGCCTGACAAAAAAAAAGTGCTTTTTATGTGGAAGATGCCAGTAATAAAAATTGTACAAGGAATTTGTGGTGTCGCACAAGTCTAAAGTGCGCGCCACCTACTTTCACCGCGCGCCGCCATGCACGCACGGCGCGGCGTTCTTACGACGTCAGGCACGAGCGCCTTCTGCTGCAAATTCGCTCGTGGCCACGACTGCTGCATCGTTCACTTGGGACTGGGGTAGGAACCAGTTAACACTTGGGAATTAGATAGGCACCAGTTAAGACTTGGCTATCGGATAGGCACTAGGAATCATCAGTAGGCAGGCCTCTATCTAATCTATGTATCAGCATTCTCAGCATTCTGCAGTCAAGAACTATGTAAAGGTTAAGTATTACTAAGTCTCTATGAACAATATATCTCGTTCTAATTTACTCTAGTGTTTCTAGTTTCTGCTGTCCCACTGGCTGGTCACCTCCGTACCTGCACACGCGTACATCCTTTATTCCTGTGTCGGTCTCTTTCTAATCGGCCACCGACACCTACAACCGGCGGAAACGAGAAACAAAAGCGGCGACGAGGCTGGGACACAAAAGTGGCGACGAGGATGGGATACAAAAGAAGTGATCACAATTGTACCTACTGTGGTACATTTTCGATCGATTTTTCTCAATTCGGTAACCTTCGTTTGTGTTTATACCAACATTTGTAATTGTCTAATATTTGTGTTATATAATCATCAAACATCCAAGAACAAGTGCCATAGTTAAAATTATTTCTTTTCCCAATATATTTCCAGTTTTAATAACATTTGTTCGAAATGATCGAAATTGTACCACCTTACGCTATTACTCTCCCAGTTTCAGACAATCCTCGCCTAATGCTCCCTCTGAAAATCTCAACCACCTCTGGTTCCTTCAGTTTGTCCACATTCCGTTTCCTTAATTTTCTACCATTTTGCAGTCTTTTAAGTTTTAATCTACAGTTCATTACCAACAAGTTATGGTAACAGCCTATTTCTGCCTCGGGATATGTCTTACAGTTTACTAAGATTGCCTTCATCAGAAATTATAAAATAAATCACGTCACGTAATAAAATATACTACTCAGCTGTAAAGCACAGCTGAATAGTTTATTTTATAACGTGACTTTTTTATTTTATAATTTCTGATGAAGGCAATCTTAGTAATTGCCGAAATCAGGTTAAACAATTTTTAATTTGCGATCGAGGGCTGCTTTTTTATCCACTGACGTTGTTAACGGTCGCTGACAATAGCCGCTACGTTTAAAATTGTAAGTATTGTCTGTGGTCCAAATTCGACCGGTTGTGTTTGCAACATCATGAAAAAAAAATTAAAAAATTAAAATAAAAGAATAGATATTTTTTTGAACACTGCAAATTTATAGGTTTATGTAAATGCTATGAGAACAGGTGAAAGGGCAAAGCATGAGAAAATAAAAAATACAAATGTGAGAATTAATTGCTTTATTTCACAATTTAACATTACAAAATTTCAGTAAAAACAACATTTTTCGTAAAAATCCTTTAATCATTCGCTAAATGTCCTTGTTCCCTATGTTCAGAATTATAATATTTCAAACTATCAAAGGATCGAACTCTTCTTGTTGCAAGACATAGATTATCATGTGTGGAAACTGGTTTTCTTAATAGAATCACTACTTTTTCAAATGTTTGTCCTTGAGACTTATTGAAATATTTCGTTTCAACTGAATTATTTAATTACATTTAAAAACTATATTTAACAGTCATGAATCGAAAATTATGAGAAATTTAATAATCTGGGACAGTTGGAATCGAACCCAGGACCATATGATGGGAATCTTTTTTTTTTATTATTATTATTATTACAGGACGCGCTGAGCTACGGCGCCCGGTGATTTTCAAGTGCTAACTGACTGAGCTAAGTTTACCTATATCAATATGCCCCCTATAACGGAGTGGCGAAACTTATGGAGAATTTCGAGTAACATCCTAAAATTTTCTTTTCCTTTTTACCACTCTTAACAGCTACGTGCACACATAATTTTTATATTCGCAACATCTATCACAAACCACCTTTCGAATTACGTACGTTTCGTTGGCCTCCTTGAATGATTAATAGCCTACTTAAAAAATCTCTACCCTCAGTTTCGTTAGCGTATTTTCCGGGTGATCAAAAAGTCAGTATAAATATGAAAAGTTAATAAATTACGGAATAATGTAGATAGAGAGGTAAAAATTGACACATGATAATAAGAACACAAAAGAAAAAGTTCAAAAAATTTCCGACAGATGTCGCGTGTTTCTGGTTTTGTAATTGCTAACGTGAAGTTCGCCGTTATGTTACAGAATCGCATCATCCCCAGCCTGGTTGATAAACACCTGCTGGAACGTAACGATTCTTATGCAGGATAGCGCTCCACCCCATCTTTCTAGACGCGTGAAACATCTCTTGCGCGCGTCGTTTGGTGATGATCGTGTGCTCAGCCGCCACTTTCGTCATGCTTCGCCTCCCAGTTTCCCAGACCTCAGTCCGTGCGATTATTGACTCTGGGGTTACCTGAAGTCGCAAGTGCATCGTGATCGACCGACATCTCTAGGGATGGTGAAAGACATCATCCAACGCCAATGCCTCACCATAACTCCGGACATGCTTTACAGTGCTGTTCACAACATTATTCCTGGACTACAGCTATTGTCGAAGAATGACGGTGAACATCTTGAGCATTTCCTGCAAAGAACATCATCTATGTTTTGTCTTAATTTGTTATGCTAATTATTGTTTTTCTGATCAAATGAAGCGCCATCTGTCGGACATTATTGAACTTTTTTTCTAATAAAACCCAATGTTATTCCAAGCATGTGTGTCAATTTTTACCTCTCTATCTACATTATCAATGTTTGTAAGCAGTCTTGATGAATTGAAGCAAGTAAAATTCATATTTATAAATACCATAATTGATTATTAAATAAGCAGAGTACACAATCGCTATCAAGATTTTTGTCATTATTTTGACTGACCGGGCCTTGTGACATGAGCTACCGTGGCTGCGGAAGGAAAACATGAAATTTTGTTACTTGGGCAGTAAAATAACATACGATGATATAAAATACAGGATCGTAATGGGAAAGAAACCGTGTCTGAAATAGATGAATTGGTGAACATCGAATATTAATTCGTTATTAAGTACTTTCTAAAAGCATTTTTCTTGAGTGTGGCTTTGTTCGGGAGTGATACATGTTCAGACAAGAGGAGGATAGAATTCTTCTCTTACAGTGTGGTACTGCACACGAATGCTGAAAAATAGATGGGTAGATCGTGTATCAAATGAGGAGGTTCTGAACAGAATTGGGGAGAAAAAGAATACCTGGCACACCTTGACTGAAAGAAGGGATCGCTTGTTAGCACACATTCTTAAAAACCAAGGAATCGTCAATTTAGCTTTGAAGTGTGTGGGGCAAAAGTCACATGGTGAGAGCAAGTAAGCAGCTTCAAATGAAGGTGAGTTGCCATTCTTATGAGGAGATGAAGAGGCTTGCTCAGGATAGAGTAGGGTGCAGAAATGTAAAAACCCAGTCTTCGGACTGCTGAAGATCACAACAAAAACTCAGATTCGAACACCAAATTAAGTTACGAATGGACTAGTAACAAACTTAGACCTAACGAATAATTATTTAATAATTTCTCGAACATAATTACTCCATTAATTTCCACAATCAGTAGACACTGCCATGTTAATTTCAACTTCCCTGAGAAGCGTAACGATAAATTTCACATTAGCGTTTAATTAATATTGTAAACGCGCAAGATGGCAAAATATAGGTTGCTTTCTTGGTCGTTACTTCAAATCGTCTCTGTAACCAAGCGTCAGGGGAGGGAGGCAAGTTTCCCCGGAATCTAGGAATTCGTGTCAGCTTAGGTCACCAAACTAGAGTGCCGAAACTCGCCCACTGCAGAACAGCAGTAATGGTTGCTAAATCAAAATGTTCAAATGTTTGCAAACGTATTGGGTTAAACTGCTATGGTCATCGGTCCCTAACTGATTGTAGGGAGCACTCTCTTTATAGTAATAAAATGAGAAACACCAATATCACAATATTTTATTATATTTATTATTATTATTATTATTAATAATAATACAAGGCGGTCGTTCTCAACATTCAAGTGTGTCATATGCTCGTTTCTGCTACAACTGGTATTTACCTGCATATTAATGCGCTCCACATATTATTTCAAAATAATATTGGAGCGCTCTAAAAAGCAAATAAATCCCGGTTCAAGCAGAGACCAGGAGAATAACCCTATAGTGTCGCAACCGGCCGTCTTGCATAAAAAATAAATATTACGATCTCCGCATTTCTCATTTTAAGTCCAGAGAGGTACAAACTACTTAAATTAATTTACAATAAGGATAAAAAAACCACACACACACAAACATTCACAATAGAGGACTGGAACCACCGACGGGAGTGGCTGCGCAATCCGTAGCATGTCTCCTTAGACCACGCGACCATTCCGTGTATCGTATTGGTTGCTCCTCGCTCTTGTTTGTTTAGCTAAAATGAACTTTTCGTATACTGCAGAGGTGCCCTGAATCCTTAAGTTAAGTGGAGAGTAGCTATCCAGACCCTCCGATGTTGGGAGAGGTATCGACATCGCGAGATTCAGCGTTTGCAAACATTACTGTTTCCCTTGGGGAGTAGCACTCTTATCGTAAATTTCCTTATAAAAACAGTCTAGAGCGCTATTTTGTTTACTATGAAATAATTTTTATATAAAAACAGTCAGTCAAATGTGTCTATAAAACAACTCCTCGGTTCGTGGCGTCCGAATCTCGAAGTGCAAATGCAGCGGTTACCACCTTTTAGCTGAGAGTGCTTTCCGTTTCCTTGTCAACAGCTTACCTTATATATACGCGTACTGCTCGTAATGTTCAGAGTTATGATGCACAGAGCAGCATTTGAGATTGTGTAACTGCTGCATATGCACTGCAAGATTCGGACGCCACGAACTGACGAGTTGCTTTATGGGCACCTTTGACTGACATTTTTATATAAAAATTATTTCATAGTAAACAAAATAGCGCTCTAGACTGTTTCTATAAGGAAATTTACCATAAGAGTGCTACTTCCCAAGGGAAACAGTAATGTTTCCAAAAAAAAAAAAAAAAAAAAAAAAAAAAAAAAAAAAAAAAAAAAAAAAAAAATTACCTATGTCTGTGCGTAATCCACGTCCATTTTCTTCTGTTATGTTGACTACAGTGACGTTATTTAATGTCTGGGTTCTGAAGTCGCTAGTTGTCTGCGAAGCTTTGTATTTAGTGACGTGTTCTATAGCACGTATTTTGCTCGACCAGGGGCTATATTCTTCATGTGTTTCTCTCTAGCTTTTGTGACGTACAAGTAACTTTGCGCCATGTTTTCACGCAACGTATTTTGTTTCGTACTGAGAAGTCAGTAGTGAGTCTTGGTGCCGATATGCCCTCTATTTAAGCTTATGACGAGGCGAGTGCAAGTAGTGTTTCAAAATATTGTGACATGTTCGGATTCTGACTTTAGGTTTTAGGATGGAGGTTTTATTCTGTTACAGAGTAGGTCGCTCATCCTTTTTATTCCTGTCATCAGCCATCCATGGTCATCTGCACAATTGTTTTAACTTCTATACAAATTCCTCCTTTTGTAGGCCAGCTAACCTTTACTGGCAATAACCTTTTTTGTTTTAGTTTAGCTACACGTAAAGTTGATCTAATATTTTTTATTTCAATCTGTTACTGATTTCCATTCGTCTTTTGTTTAATTGCTGGCATTTACCTTTTATTACATTTTTTCTGTAGCTTAAGACCTAGATGTCATGTGACCTAATAACCATTTCCATTTCCGTCTCTTTCGCTTTATGTAGATTGCCTTTACCCCTGCGCAATCCAAGATACTCATATGTTTTATTTCTTAAGATTTCCAAGAAAATGAGGCAGTACACACACACACACACACACACACACACACATACACACTATTTATTTGTATATTATTAACATTGTCACGTTAGAGGATAATGTTTGTTACCAAGTTCTCGTGAATTACCGCATATATATTCACTCACGTTTTTTATCTTCGCTCCTCCAGTTTCATGACTTGTCCCATAGCTCCCGTGACCATACTTTGTTTTCTCACTGTCAACTTCCAAATCCCATTTACCATATTCTTCAATTAACGTCTCAAGAATATACGTCGTATCCTTCAAATCTTCTGCTATTACTATTTGGTCATCTGCAAAGAGAATACTATGTTAATGCCTGTCTCCTAAATGTATTCCCATCGGTCTACATTTCCTAATACAATGTTACAGAGCCGCATTCAAGTACATTTTAAATAAAGTGAGTGAATGACAACATCCTTGCTATACCCACTTTTTGTTTAGAAATGAATCAGAGGTACAATTTCAGATTTGTGTTGTGGTCTTATTATCTCTAAGCATGCCTTTAATCGCATTCATGTAGGTTCTACTTATTCTAGATATCTCTAAAACAAACCATAGTTTCTGGAATGGGGCTGAGTCAAAAGTATTTAGCAGATACGCAAAAGTTAAATGTGGTTCTCTTCCCTTTGACAAATACTTTTCGGCTAAGATCTTCAAAGTGAATACATTGTCTGTGCGATGTATTCTCCTGTAAAACTATTTGCTCTTGCATTTCATTAATCTGTTTCTCTATTCTAATTTTCAAAACTTTTACGTGCACCCAAAGTAGACGTTATGCTTTTACCTCTATATTTAGTGCAAACGTTTCTGTCTACCTTCTTGTAGGTCGAAGAAATTTAGGAAATTTTCCAGTCCTTTAGTAAACTATCTCCTTTCAAACGTTTGTTAAAATGTTCACACATTATTACTAAAGTTATCCTCGTAACATATTTTATTAATGCGATAGGCAGATCTCCTGGTTCTGATGTTTCATTATTTTTCATTTTTTTGTAATTCTTTCTTCACCTTGGTCACAATAATTACCACACAAAAAATGTTCAAATGTTTGTTAAGCTTATGGGACTTAACTACGGGGTCATCAGTCCCTAAACTTACAAACTACTTATCAACTACCTTACACTAAGGACGACACAAATATCCATGCCCGAGGGGGGATTCGAACCCCCGACCGTAGTGTTCGTGCAGACCGTGACTGAAGCGCCTCAGTCCCCACGGCCACCGCGGCCGCCAATTACCACACATTTTGGAAAATATATATCTCCAATATGCATACAGCGAAGAATATTGGGTGAAATGGTACTTCGTAGTGTATTTGTCGTTTTCAAATTATTCTAGTATTGGGGGAAAAATAGCAAGTGGCATTGTATTCTGAAATTCAGTCACCCGAGTTTATGAATTAAATTTTGAAGAGACGTTAGGTATGCTGAAGTAATATGCACCTCTTTCTAAAGTGGTAAGTTACTGATCAACTGAACCGTATTTTCGTAAATAATGATTTCTTGAAGAAATTAATTTATTGAGAGTTAAATATTACAGTCATTAAGGAAGCGTCCATGAATTAGTAACACACATCGTAAGGCAGAAAGAAACTGACTGCTTTCCACTGATAATTAACTAAAACAGCTAAATACAGTGCACTAGAATTAAAAATAGCAACCAGTCACAGGTATGGTTAAGAAAAGTCTTTATTGGTTTCAGATTTTTTCTAATCCATCTTCAGATAGGTGTGCATGCTTTCCTGCTGGGGCCTCGTTTAGTGTTTGTAGAATGGTGCTTCTGTTGTACATTGATTTAAGATTCATTTGCTTTGAATTTAAGGAGGGATCGTAAAAATCGAAACAAATAAATCTGAAATATTATAACTTTTGTAGTGGTAAGCTCATTTTCAATTTCACTTACGAATTGCGTGATCCTCGCGTGTAGCAAACAGAACCTACATAATCGACACAGCTCTTGTACTATATATTTTATTCCAGGGTGTCAGAAGTAAAACTTAGCACCTGTAGAACATATCCATATTCGTCAATGAGTACATTGAGATGTTTCAAGTGAATTACACACCGATTTTCATGAATAATTTTATGTGCATTTGCCTTTATAAATTTCTTCTCATAAAATTGTGGCCAAAGGATAACATTTCAATATGAACAAACTTTCTGAGCAGCAGGAGAATGCTAGGAGAGATGTTCCCTCGTCATTCGCACCCCATGTCTCGGCACTCATAAAAGCGCCTAACCACCATAAAAGCAAGGTTTTTTTTTTTTTTTTTTTTTTTTTTTTTTTTTTTTTTTTTTTTTTTTTTGTTTTTTTTTTTTTTTGTCAGTCGTAGTGTGTTGTATGCCCACCCAAGTCGTGAACGGCTTTCGTCGTGAGTTGCCTGAGGCCACTAGTTGGTTTCGACACCGACGCGGCCGTGAAATAATGATATAGCATTCTACAGGATACTAGAGCAGTAATTTAGGAGGAGAAACTCGCCGAGATTATGGTTGCTAGACCCCCTGGTGTAAGGCATCCAGCCGTAGTGGAGTAGCCGAGCAGTCTAGGGTACGGCCATAGTGGGCCGCTCCACGCTTCCTGCTCCTCGGCGGCAGGGAGGCGGTTGGAAAACCCAGTGGGTGATCCCATTGGGGTGGCCATAGTGCACTCGCGCGGCCGCCTCAGCTCGCTCACGTCGCTTTCACAGGCGCGTGCAAGAAAGAATTTGTTTCTTGTTCCGCTCTCAGCTCGCGGGTGCCGAGGTTTCAACGCTGTGCGCTGCGCGTTTATCTCAAAACTGTTGTATGAAAGGCCGTTAATTCACTGTAGATGAATTTTATTGAACTTTTGTAGACTCGCACAACCGGTTTTGCAATGTCTTTAATTGCAGCTTGTTGTTCATATTGGTGCAAGAATACCAGTACTGTAATATAGCAAACAACTAGACATTCAAGACAATTTACGTGTAGATAGGTTATTTAGCTCAGAATATGAAATGGTTACTTCTTTGCTAAAGGTTTCACGGGAAATTCGCTTTTTTTGTGAGACACTAACACGAGGTTACTCTATTCTTAATTACTTTGCTGCCATTCCATGTCAATTTACCTTACCAAAAATTTTTTTGTTCGTGAACTGTATAAAATGCCGGTATGTGATTAGGAACCTTGATAGTGAAATAATTGTAACTGCTGTCCTACTATAATCTCAAAATACATACACTGTGACAGACGGTACACTGTCAGTTACAGGGTAATTTCATGTAAAACAGTCTTGGTTGCAAAGTGGTGTTATTAATTACCAATGACGCGTTATGCCCTCACAGCAGGCCATCATCTTACCTGCATGACAAATGTTACACAAGAATTACTACAACATTTAAAGTAGTGAAACAGGGGCTGTTGTAGCAATTTGCGTAACGTTTGTCATGCAGATAATGTGATGATACCCTGCTGTGAGGGCGAAACGCGTCACTGGTAATTAATAAAATCACTTTGCAACCAAGACTGTTTTTACTTGAAATTAAAATTTGACTGGTTGCTGTATCAGCCACACCATGGACTATAAAAGCCTTATATAGTTACTTTGTATGTATATTGAGGTTATAGGACAGCAGTTGCAACTTTTTCCCTGTCGTGATCTAACAGTTACTACCCCATGCCAGCAACTAGTGAGTCAAGTGTTGGTATTTTATGCAATTTGAGATCAGAACTTTCTTTTTTCGTCATCATCATCCATGAATGGTGCCAAGTTATAACAGCAGTTACATTATAGCACCACTGATTTACTTGCATTAAACTCAACTAGAAAGAAGCTGCACTTAAGTTGCACATACGAACTGCACAGTGCCGTTGAAAACATCTTTAATGTTCCCCCGCTGTTGTTTTTTTGTGATGAAAGTCTAATTAAATATCGATTCAGAGAAAAAATGCTGCAGCGCCTTGGATAACATTTAGACGCTTGCTACTGGATCCTGTCAAAAATTCTTCTGCTAATTTTAGTCTTCCCATTTCTATTGCATGTCGGAAGAGGCATTCAACACAAACACTAGCATTCTCTTTTCCTTAGAACCCTACAGTCACCATTATGAACTTGCAATTTTCCGTCAGTGACAGCTAGCAATCCAATATTTGTAACTTTAAGACATAGAACTAGATTTACTGTCTTCTTGGCCCACTTTAGGTTACGGTAGTAACACTAAAAGTGGGCCTTTGCGATCGTCTTTTGACAGCTCGAAATTTAAATGAAAATAAAGGCTTAAATATTCATCTGACACGAAAATTCAATAACTGAATTTGTTGATGAGAAAATTCTCTACAACTTTGTTCTCTTACTTTTTTCATATCTCGTAGCCTTTCAAAGATATTTGCAAAAATAACGGTGATTTTGCGATGTATGTCTGTCTGTTCGTAACGTGTTCCCTGTGTTTAAGACGAACCGTTCAACCGATCAGCACCAAATTTTACAGACATGATTGAAGGCCGCCAGAGACCAGAACCTCCCTTTTGCAAATTTTTCAAAAAAAAAATTACGGTAGTAAAACCAAAAAGAGCCGTTTGTAATATAATTGTAATTGCAAACGAACCGTTCATCTGACACAAACATTGAATAACCTAATTGGTAGAGAATATAATTGTCTACAACTTAGCTCCCTTATGTTTATTTTATATCTCGTATTGTTTGATACATATTTGCAAAAAAAAAAAAAAAAAAAAAAAAAAAAAAAAAAAAAAAAAAAAAAAAACGGACCTTTGACACTCTCCATTGAATTAACGAAAACCAGCCGTTCGGAGATGTCACGTGACATTCCTCGCGTATTTGATGATTTTCTTATTGTAACTTAGACGTTGTCATTTCAAAGCAAAGGCACACTGAGGAATTAACAAAAACACATCGTTCTTCGTACGGTAAATGATCATCTAATGTCTACAAATGCCATATTAACATCAGTTAACAAGGGCCATCAATAGTATGAGGTAAAAGAACTTCTGTTTTGATCTATAGCCGTAGCGTAGTGGCCAAGGTGCTGGACTGTGACGGAAAGGTCGATGTTTCGAAACCCGCCACTACCATTTTTTTCCCTAAAAGGTTTCCAGACACTCTTATTAATTAATTTATTATTATTTAGATTATTATTTTGGTCCAAAATGTTTGCAAAAACTTATAAAACTACAAATTTAAAGTGGGCCGTAAAACACGTCAGAGCGACTTTTTTTTATCCGAACTTGTATGCCACCAATATTTTAAAACGTGTTAGAGAACTGGCATCTGTCCCAGATAAACTTTGCTATTTTTTAAAGTCATTTTCTGTTGGCTCGGGCATGTGCTTTATTACGAAGGTTGACTGACTGAGCTGCAGGCTAGAGGCTCAGCAGTTGTGCACATGGCGCGCCGAAGGAGAGCGCGCGGCGCTAGCGCCCTCAAATTTCAACAGCCAGTTCGCTACACTGGAGCGATGTATCGCTTCCTATTCAGGTTTAAAAACAATTTCACAATGTTGGCTACATTTCGTACGCAGTAATGTATAACCTAAAGTTAACCCAACGAAAAGTAGTCAGCGACTATATTTCTCACTGCAAAAGCTTCAAATGTTATGCGATAGGTTAACTGGAAATTAAGTATCATAATAACTATGACGAATACCGGAAAAAGAGACACTCCGTTATGAAGCTGTTATGTTAGCCTGCAAGATGTGCAAAACTCAGGGAGGTAGGACAATTAGTTTCCTCAGAATCAAGTGAGAAGTATCCTACGTTAAGGAAAAGGCACAAAACTGGGAGAGGTGGTTTTTATTTTTTTACAACAGAAGGAGAATTTTTATCGAAAAACTGACACCGGAGTGCGATGTAGTTTTGTTTCATACACATGCAGTATTTTTTCAGCAAGAAAATGGAAAAGTAATTTCGGTCATGTATAGGCATCAGCCGGCGCGCGGTTGGCTGCGCTCTGTGGCCGCCACCAGCTGCCATCGCGCCGTTGCGCCGCGCGCGGTCCGACCGCTGCGAGTTAAGCAGCCGAGCAGCTAGCAGGGAGCCGTTCACTATGGCCGTATCTAAGCGCGCGGTTCCTCACTGTCAGAGATTCGAATCTTCCCTGGGGCATGGGTGTGTGTGTTGTCCTTACGTTAGTTTACATAGTTTAAGTAGTTTGTAAGCTACGGATTGATGACCACGCAGTTTGGTCCGATAGATTTAGAATCATATGAACATTTTTTGTAAGGCATCCGGCACCGAAATGGCAGGCGACATTAGGAAGAATAGCTCTTGGAAAGTGGTGTATTCAAAAAACCTCGCAGGGATTCAATGTTTGCAGCGTTTTCCTCGGGTAATCGAACCTTTCCGTGAAAACGTGGGACGTCTGGTGGTGTTCTGAGAACAGAAACGTCGATGCTTTGCTGAGGGTCACTCTGCGATGTTTGACAGTTTCAGAAATACATCTTCTGAGAACGATCTGGCACTGGCCAGACATTGTTATCTCGAAGTAGATTGGAACTTAAAGTTCAGTAAGGGTGTGGCCCTTGACTTGCAGGAGAGGAGAGAGAAAATTACAGTAGTAGACTTGTGTGAGCTGGGGTCATGCGCTCGGTGTCGCCTGAACATTCAACAATTGTGTGTAGAAATAATACGTGTTGGCTGAGGTGGCAAGACATAGCCCAACTCGTGAGATCGTCAACTTTGAAACAGACTGGGGTCACAGCAGCTGACAGTCGTTGTGTTTTGCGTCTGAAATATGAAGCGGAGTCGTTTTTCTTGACCGAAATTTACAGTTGTTACCACACACTGTCGGAGACAGATTGGGGTAACGACCGCGCTCGCTAGTGCACCACAGCTTTCGTTACATTTACCCCCAGGGGGCTCACGGTTCTTTCGTGAGTACGTGCGTAGCGATCTTAGGGCCCCCCGATAATGCAGTCTTCCCCCCCTCCCCTCCTTTCCTATCCTCACTCCTTCCCCTCCCCACTGATAACCTCAGTAGTTTAGCCACCCTATCCCAACCAAACAACCAAACCACAACCTTCAACCCCGTTACATTTTCTGTTTAATTAGGGATCAGGTACCGGAATATTGCTCTCGGCTACACCCCCGTTTCTTTGTAAATATGGTTTACTTCTACTGTTTATGATGATAGTATCATAAGACTTGCCAGTCATTTACCATAGGTAAGAATAGTAATACTTGTGTAAAGTCCTTGTAATTGATTTGCTTAGCTTTGTGCTTTATATATATGTTAAGAATATCGGGGGTTGGAACTTAAATAGTAGCAAACATTTAGTCACAACCGATACAAAAGCTTTACACGTTTACACCTGTTACTGTCCTTCAGAGTAGTCACCAGTGTCGTGTACCACCCGTTGCCGGTGATGTGGAAGGCGTAATATACCGTTAGCAGCGCTTGTTCTGTTTATGGTGTGAATGGAGCGGTCAACTGCCTGTCGAATCCCTGCAACAGTTCTCAAGCGAATACCACGAAATAGTTCCTTCATCTTCGGAATCAAGTCAGTCACAAGGCCCTAAGTCCGTGGAATATGGTGGATGGTACAGTACTTTCCAGGCCCATCGGCCGAACAGAGCAACCACAGCTTGCGCTGTATGCGCCCGCGCACTGTCTCGCAAAAAGATGGGTGGCTTGCGCGGGGAAGTGTCGCCGCCTGTTGAAGACCTTGATGACACAGTCGCGCTACACGACCTCTGGCACATTCAATCTTGATCCAACTCCGTCGTTTCAGTTTCGGAAACATAGTGACTTCATTACGTTAGACAGCTCGCTCACAAGTGACTGCTTTTCCCTCAATTCTCGATTGTGCGCACGCCGGTGCTGTAAGAGTCAATTTGCTCTTAGGTAAGCTAGGCATACCAACAACGTGTGCTATCAGCACCAGCAGTAGATTCCACTGCATTATGTCTCCACAGGAGTGTTACCACTGTTTAAGTTCCAACCCTCGAATATATAATTTTCCTTTCACTCTGATTTGCAGGGACATTATTCAGATTAGAATCCTTTATCAAAATTTTGGAGGGGTCACGTAGAGATTTCGGTCATTGGATACTACTCATAGAGTTCAATTATACCTTTTGGAGGGTCAGCCACTGCAATCATTTGATGGAGAGTGCTCCAACACTCTCTCATCCTTTTATTAACTCTACATACACGTTTAAGTTGACAAACCTGGTCCAGGCTCTATCCTTACGTTTATTTAATTTTACCTCCCCTCCCTCTTTTCAATATTAACTATAGGACCGCATGATTTTCTTAACTGTCTAAGACCGCCTTCAGGTCAAAAAAGGTCCCATCTCTAGTCGAAGCGTCTGCAGCTTCATCTTAGTTTTTTATTCTCTGGGATATGTTATTCTGTAACTAACTGTTTCTCCAATGGTCTGGAATTATCTAATTTTTGTCCAAATGAACTCAAAAGTGCTAATATTTGAAAATAGTTCGCAATAAGAAGAAAAATTCATGATTTATTAAAACACAGCAAGTTCAAATTATTTCTGTACAAAATATTTCGTACCTTGAAAGCGACTTCTACCTATGTAATGCACCGAATGCCAGTAACGCTAAAAGACACGTGGCTAAGCCACAGAATCTGACAGGCTAGTCCTCGGACAAAGGAAGAGTCATTAAAGACAATAATACGTCACATTTAATTACAAATATTGAATCCTGATGAAATCCCGAGTTGATTGACTACACACACTCACCGGTTAATTTGTTAATTAATAATCATTAAAATTTCATCTCACGATTATAGGCATAAAACTAATTTTCCCAGGCCCACAGACACAACCGATGTATTGCGTGCATAGAGGAGCATCGGTTGGAGGGAACAGCATAATTTTGGCATTGCACATTTAATTAATAACGAAAATGGCAAAGATGGTGAAGTCTTGTTTATTTTCCCTTCGGCTGTTATTTCAAACCGTCGCTGTAACACGCGGTGGCGAAGGGAGACGAGTTTTCGCGTTCTGCGAATCCGCAGCAGTTCAGGCCAGCCAACGTGACGGTTGGAACTCCGCCACTGCCGGCGGCCACAAGATAGGTAACGGTGAGTCCTCCGTCCTCTGTTCGGTTGGCTACAGGGACCTCTTCGCCCACCGCGGAGGTGCACACGAATGCATTGGTCACTTCTTTAAATAGCCTGGAGAGCAGCTCCGACACTATTCGGTCGCAGTTCGACATCGGGAGATCAGCGTGCAGCAATTACCGTCATTTAGTGACACGTGCTTCCCATTACCTTGGGAGCAAGCAGGCTATCCTAGACTTTCGCACCGAACTCGACATGATTATCGATACGATATACTCTGCATCTTCCTTGGACGCGATCTTTTCGGGAACTGCTATTCCGATATGTAGCATTTTCGATGCCTAGGTCCCAGCCCTGTTTCTGTAGACATGCGCGAACTCGCGGCTGCTTTTCCTCTCGACTTAAACCCTCTGTCTCTTATTTATATTCTTACTCTTGTATGTATTTTGCGACTTGGCCTACAACAACTCTATTACACGCCCAGTGAGCGAATTAAGTGTGTGAGGGTTTATGGAAATTTGTGACAGGGCTACCTCGCCTCTTTGTGCTTTGTTCTTAATAAATGTTTCGACTGGCTATCCCGACTTTCATTTTTCTGTAGCTTTCCTTACTGTCTTTTTTTCTTTTTTCTTTTTTAGACCTTTTACCTAGCGATGAAACCCTTCTGTAAGAGACGAACTCCGACCGCTTGGGAGAGAAGATCTGCAGGTGAGTTGTCTGCCAGGGAACAATATTAATCGGAGACTCTTTCAAGGGTAATTTTTCCCATATTTTCTTTATTCAGCCACAGCTACAGCTTCACCCGACACTCCAGACGCTACACCTACACCAAACGATACAAGAAGAATAGGTACAGTTCTTACCCAGGTTACTAATAATCTCTTTGAGCTCGAGAAAGCAGTCTCTTGTTATTATTTGGTTGTTCGCTAATTCATAGTAGAGCATCCAAGCATTCATCATAGCTAAATCTACGACATAAAATGTTTAAACAGGCCACTTTCTTTCTTCAGCTTACGGCGCATATTTGCGTGCATGCATTGCGTGAGTTTCATTGTAGAGTGGCACTGTATCACAATTATGGGTCATCATGTCCGTTGTAGTCTAGCATTGGTTTTTCAAGACTTGTAATGAGATAACTGGCATCGTTCATCGTCACAAATATGTTGATCAGGATGCCTTTGCAGTTTGTGATGTACCATACTTCTGAAATAATATCAAACTTGTCACTGTCGCTCAGAATACATTGACCACAAACACTGAGGAAAATCGTGACTTTCCTGAATACGTCAAAGACATGGAAAAAAGTATTTGTCATATGTCTAATCAAAGGAGGTCCAGTTTTATTCCACTTCTTTCAGAATAACAAGAAAAGTAGAACATTTTGCTACCAGTAGGTAGTGACAATTCTTTTTGCTCAATTTCATCTATTTCGGTGAAGTTTTGTGTTTATTTGAGAAGAAATGCATTAAAAAACAATAATATATGATCTCAGTTATGTTTGTTTCTTGAGTTTGGGATTATATTGCATGACTGGGGATTTATCAGAATCTTCACAATTGCCTCTCTTTTATTAAAGTTCTATGGCTTACTTTTTGTAGCACACTCAGAATCAGTTGAAATACCGCCAACATATTCTCTTTCATATCTATTACCTTCAGAATAGCAACGTTTATCCACGCTCAGGTCTTCTAGACGATGCGACCTAGACGACAAACGTTGTTACTGCGCAGTGCTGTTTCTGTCACGTGTATAAAGCTTTATTCTGCTCGAACTTTATATTTGAACTGCAGCAACAGACACAATAAAGGTTAACAATAATAGTTAACAATCAGCAACGCTAATTTTACTCAGTAGGAGAAAAGTCCGCTTGGCAGATCTAGGTATTATTTCCTCTAAACTTATGTAGTTAACGCTGACTTTGATAGAAAACTGAACTAGTAAACAATAATCCAACTACTAAAAGAATGAGATGAAGGAGAAGAGATACAATCTTACGATGGAACAAAAACCCATGGCACTTATTTCTGTGCTATGTCACTTCCATCAAATAGCTTATAAAGCTAATAGCGGAAACTCAGCCGTGAAACGGGCGACAGCGCACCCGAACACCTCCTAGCGGCTCGAGTTGTCACCTAACGAAGGGCATGAACAGACGCTTTACATAGTTACACACGGAATACTTTCTTGATCGTCTTCTTACTTGATAAAACTAGGAAATGGTTGGGAGAGGAAGTATATGTCCTATATACGGCTGTAATAACTATAAACAGCAAAACGCAGGAAAATCATTTTTCAGTTTTCCAAAAAATAAAAGAGATGTAGGTATGATAGCTTAAGCAGGCAACCATTACGCCTACTCAGATCATTCGCTTTTATGCTCTGATTTACCTTCTTTTTTATAATTTGTTTATATCTGCAGCCAGTGGGTCTAAGAGCTGACTTAGATTAAATTTTGAAATAGAACAGTCCCGAGCATTTGAATAAAAGCTACGTATGGTCAGACCACTGGTGGAAAAAGATTTTAGAAATAAGAAATTGTTAAGCCAAGGGTAAATGTTGTAATTTGTTATTTGCGTTATTTTAAAAATAGTTGTTAATTGTAATACAAGAAAAAAGTTTAATCGTAAGTTTTATTATAATCCATTTACGTTTTTAAAGAGTAGACGAGTGTGTGAAACACCAGCACGATACCTTCACTGGCAGCAGTGGTCAACAGTTTACTGTCTCATTCTCAAGACAGGTAACTGTGAAGTAGATGCAGGAGCATTCCTAGAAAAATTAATGAATTGTAAAAACTTCCATTCAATGCATCCGTCAGTGAAATGTCTGTTAAAGACAGTGTTAATGTATCTCTGTATGCTGGTATCAGTATCAGTGAAGGTAAACATATCGAAACAAATGCGAGGAATTCCATAAACAGATGAAGAGATATGACTCAAACAAAATGCTTTTTTCCCAATGATTGTGTTCAGAGTATATCCAAAAACATCTCAGAAATTTTTAGACAAAATTTTGATAAGTGCCGTTGTTCAAAGCGCTAATGGTGTGATAAGTTGGTTTCCTTTCTCATAAATGAATCTGCCGAATTAGGCGGCGTGTGTAACACTTATTTGTTGCTGTCAGAATAAAAAAGAAGAAGAAGAAGTAGAGCTGTTCTAGTTAAAACATTTGTCAATAAGAAAAAGGATTCGTCAGCATCACAAATTAGAAAGAGAAGCCTCATGTTACGGAAAGTTACAAATAGCTTTAAATGCACACGAAATGTGCTTACATGTACAGGATTATAACTTATGTATTGTATTACTTTCATTTCGGATTCTGCCCAAATGAACTGTACAGAACAGATTGCTTTAGTTTCTTTTTAATCCTACACCTTGAATGAATTAGCATCTAACATAATTTATTGAATGGCGCAACAATATAAAACTTGCGCTCTAAACGCGGTAGGCAGGGAAATAAAATTCGGAGTAACAGACGTGAAGCCAGGTGCCAGGGCCGGCGCAAGGCGCGTGCGAATCGTGCGGCCGCACAGGGCGGCACTTTGCGAGGGACGGCAAATCTGACGTTCTCCACTTTTTCTTTCTTTGGACAAACTCAACATTCATGCCCAAGAGAGGATTCGAAACCAAACCTCGGAGGGAACGGCTTCGGGAACTGTGGCAAGGCGCCTCGACTACCTGCCAGCCGCCCCTGTTAGAAGTGGAGGGAGGAGGACTAATTTCTTCCTCGCCACTGTGGCAGCAACGTCGTGTTTACGCCGGAGGAAAGAGAGGAGGAAATAGCTGTCATGCACGCCAGTATTTTTATGAGTGGAGCGCTGCTGGCCTGTTACGTGCAGTGCGTTTACTCACAGCTAATTTCACAGAAGGCGAAATTTAATGTGGAAATTAGAAATTGGAATTGGAAAAATTGTTAGATGAAGCGGTTACTTGTTAAGCCTGAAACAATTTTGGTAAGCCCCTCAATGGCAGTTTTCGAGTGTTTCATTTTTCCCGCATTATGAAAAAAATAGTTGAACATTACCACAGTCAAATGTCCGACACCTAAAATGGCTAGAAGTATGCCGCGGCGGATTAGCCGCGCGTACTGGAGCGCCGTGTTGTGGTGCGCGCAGCCGTCTGCCGTCGCGGTTTCGAATCTCCTCTCCGGCATGGATGTTTGTGTCGTCTTTTGTATAAGGCAGTTCATAAGTAGTTTGTAAGTTTAGGGACTGATGACTCCGTATTTAAGTCCCTTAAGATTTACAAACATTTCAACATTTGATTTGCTAGAAGTATTCAGAATGGGTAAATAAGCTGTGAGTAGTTACAAGGAATAAAGACATTGTGAACTTTAAAATTCTCCCGGCGGATCGAATATTCACAGAAGTTTCGGGTATGCAGCCGGTCGTCGTCTAAAACATCACACGATATTTCGGCCAGACACCTGCTAGCCACCTTCAGGTGAGTCGATGAAGACTGAAGAGTGCGTCCAGCGTTCCACTATATATAGAAAACTTGGCGGTTACAGCGCATGCGTCAAAACATAAACAGACAGGCCACACTGCCGGACGGCAGCGCCCTCGCTGGTGGAGCCGCGGAGTTCAGCTGTCTTCTGCACTGCCACTGCCGCTCTCAGCCGACGTCGGCGCTCTCCGTCGTCTTCGATCTGAGCAAATTTTAGTAATGACGGGATTCCATGCTTTGTCAAGATTGTAGCCACTATCCCGATTCATCAAATTTTCCGCGACACGTATTTCCACAGATTCTTTGATAATGGAGTCCCAAAAAGATGCTGTTGTCAAAATTACAGTTTTATCGTACTCCATAGAGTGTCCGGTGGAAATGCAATGTTCAGCAATAGCAGACTTGCTTGGCTGTAAAAGGCGTGTGTTGCGTTTGTGTTCACTGCAACGTTCTTCAACAGTGCGCGTAGTCTGGCCTATATAAGCCATCCCACATTGGCAGGGAACTTTGTAGACACCAGCCTTACGTAACAACAAGTCATCCTTAACCGAGCCCAGCAAGTCTGAAATTTTGGATGGTGGGCGGAAAATTACTTTCACTTGAAAATTTTGGAGAATTCTTGCTATTTTAAAAGAAATATTGCCCACAAACGGAGGAAAAGCAAGGGATTTTGCCGGTGTGTCCTCCTTGTTCTCCACTTTTGTGTTCTTCTTTCTAAGTGAGAGTGCCTTACTTATTTGCTGGTTAGAATATCCGTTGTCTCGAAACACTTGCTGGAGGTGAGCCAGCTCTTGTGGTAGACTATCGGCATCTGAGATTGTATGGGCTCTGCGAACAAGTGTTTTAAGGACACTACTGGTTTGCGACGGATGGTGACAACTTGAAGCCTGTAAATATAAATCAGTATGAGTTGGCTTCCGAAAAACTGAGTGTCCCAAAGAGCCATCATCCTTCCTTTTAACTAAAACATCCAAAAAAGTTAAGCATCCATTTTGCTCTACTTCCATTGTGAACCGGATGTTATCATGAAGAGAGTTGAGATGGTGTAAAAACTTCTTTAGATTATCTTCCCCATGAGACCATACAATGAAAGTATCGTCTACATATCTCCAAAATACTGTGGGTTTAAGGGGTGCTGATTCAAGGGCTCGTTCCTCGAAGTCCTCCATAAAAAGGTTAGCCACCATGGGAGACAGGGGGCTACCCATGGCAACACCGTCAGTTTGCTCAAAATATTCTTTGTTGAAAATAAAATAGGTCGAGGAGAGAACATGCTGAAAGAGAGCAGTGATATCAGCTTGAAAATATTACTAAAATTTGCTCAGATCGAAGACGACGGAGAGCGCCGACGTCGGCTGTGAGCGGCAGTGGCAGTGCAGAGGACAGCTGAACTCCGCGGCTCCACCAGCGAGGGCGCTGCCGTCCGGCAGTGTGGCCTGTCTGTTTATGTTTTGACGCATGCGCTGTAACCGCCAAGTTTTCTATATATAGTGGAACGCAGGACGCACTCTTCAGTCTTCATCGACTCACATGAAGATGGCTAGCAGGTGTCTGGCCGAAATATCGTGTGATGTTTTAGACGACGACCGGCTGCATACCCGAAACTTCTATGAATAATAAAGACATTGTTAGTAAGCCTGGCATACGTTGGGTTTCGAAGTATTTTTGGAAATTTTTGCTATCCGTTTCTGACTGATAGTCGAACGTTTTGGTTTTTGAGCCATGAGACACCTTTCTCCGCCTGCATGAACAACAATTAAACTCTTACCGGCACTTTTGTTTGACAATACTACTCGCACACTATCACTTTGCCAACATTTATTTACTGTGTGATGCGTGTGAATCCATATTTCATCTAAGTATACTACTGGTCGCTTTGATTCCGATGAAAACCTGGGAATGTATGGTCTTTTAGCAACAATGCCCTCTCGTCCGCACAAAACAAAACGTTAATTTTGACACCTTGCAAAACGAAAATCCATAGACATAACATTGCTTCTAAGGGTTTCCTTGTTAGCTTTGAAGTTCATTTCTGTTTTACAAAATTTCTGTATTTTTCACAAAGTTCGTATTTCTTTCTATTGTTCGTAGTATCATAAAAATTGCTGCCTGATAACACATATATCCATATCATCGGTCACATACTTATTGTGCGCTTATTCTTTTTGGGCGCTAGTTTAACCGTAACCTCCCTGTACCTCGTCACGTGACCTAGTTCCTGGCACTGCCGCGTCACCACTTCGCCTTTCCAGGCGATTGGTATTGTTCATTGTTGTGTTTTCTACACCGAAAACTACAGAATTCGTTTCGGTAGATGGCCGAGGGAGTCAACATTTGTCTGAAGCACTTACATTACGTTTCGTAAGAACAGAAGAATTGGTGAGTCCCAATTTGTTGCAACTTGGGATGTAATAGGTAAGTGCTTAGTAGTCGTGGAGTAGCCGAGCGGTCTCTGGGGAGCGCGCGGTTGTTCGCCGTCGGAGGTTCGAGTCCTCCCTGGGGCATGTGTCACATACTTATTGTGAGCTTATTCTTTTTGGGCGCTAGTTTAACCGTAGCCTCCCTGTACCTTCCTGTGTGTGTTGTCCTTAGGTTAGTTTACCTTAGTTTAAGTAGTTTGTGAGTTACGGACTGATAACCATGCAGTTTGGTCCGATAGGTTTACAAATATTTGAACATTTTACAATTAGTATTGCGCATGTATGTTACTCATAAGTTAGAATTTTTCTCCTTCCAGATTGCAGAATACGAAAATTTATTTTTCTTATGATCTATTACTTCAAAAATTGGCAAGTCGGCAAATAAACACGCGTCGTCTCAATAGCTAGAATGAAAATAAAGCGCAGAAAAGTGTCGTGAAACGGCAATGACTAATATGTTGCCCCGTATTCCATAATCAGAAACGAAAGAACTGACACCGAGAAATTACGACAGATGTCAAGTGTTAGTTCTTTGAAATGAACAACCGCAGTGCAGTGAGTTAATATATTTCGACTAGCATTAGTACCCGTCGATGCCCGGGTGTGTATTTATTGCATTATATGTTACTCCATCTCCTTCTTCTTCCTCTCTCCATGTTCTTCCGCCCCACTCTTTGACCGTTTCACCTGCGTCTGTAGTGAAATTCTGTCTGAAATGCAATTTCACGTGGTACAATTCTCATGACTTCAACTCCTGAATAGTAATACATGACTTCACACACATTTGAACACTTTAGTAAATTCACAAGGCTTATTAAAATTAGCTACATTTCTTCAATCAGGTTTGACCCCATTTTGTAGCTGGTGTCCAGCGACTGTTTTGTACAAATCTGAAGAGAATGTTACCAATCAGTCGTAATATTTGTTTTTATTTTCCAGATCTACATCTTCTCAATGATTTAAGTTATGTTTACATCTGTACCGTCATGCTGAACGTAACTGTAAAATGACGGTCAGATGGAAGCACATATTAAAAACTTTGAGACTGGCCACACATTGGCCGAAACCTAGATAGATAGGAAAAATAAAAACAAAAATTGCGATTGATTGCCGGTATTTCCTACACATTTATTTAAATAAAATTGCACAAAAGTTTTGTATATATAAGAAAAACTGGGGAGGGGGAGGGACGGTAATTTAGCAGCTCGCACGGGGCGGCATTTGTTCTTGCGCCGGCCCTGCCAGGTGCAGTATACAACTCGAGCCAACAGATGGCACTGCTAGCGGTGTCGCCCGGCAAACGCATATAACTGTCACGGAGTTTCCACTATTATCTTTATAGGCTATTTGCTTCCACTTATCCAATTTTTTTTCTTCCAATACGCTTTTACCGCAGTGGTACTACTGTACGTTAAAAATAGTAATCGTTTGATCTTACGAAAAACAATACCTGTACTCGTTCTATTTCTGATTGTTATGACTTAGCACAACCTACCTAACACATACATTTACCTATAATGCTTTTGAATGTTCCAATTCTCCGTGTCGGCATACCTGGCTCAGACAGTTCCGTAATCTGCCGCTAGAGAGCAGTAGCTGGTAGGCAGGCGTTGGATGTTGCCGAGATTCGCCGATAGATGGCACACAGGCGAATCTAAACGAATAAAACACGGGTTAAACCAAATCTACCCCGTGTTAGGTCTTTCGCTCACTGTTCAGTGCATTAGGAAATAGCGGTTGAAGAAAATGTGAGAAATTATTGTCGCGAGGAATATAAATGCTGTAGCAGCATTAAAATTCGTTCAATGTTATTATATAATTCTTTTTGTAGAATTGTCAATTGCTAATTCTAATTAAATGAAAGAAAAAAGAATAAGAAATACTAACTAAATGGTTACTTAAATGTTTGGGAATAACAGCACAGTAGACCAAAAATAACGTAGACTGCTCGTGACGTCATTATACTGAAACCAACAAAAAGTCACGTGACTCGGGGCAGGAAACAGTTTTCAGTATTTCGAGCAATATCAAGCGGTGCGGAGTGTTGAACTTCTTGTCATTTGAAGTGCAAATTAAGAGTAATTTTAAGAATAATATGTCTTGTCACATTCTTATTGCAGCTGTAGTACTACGGTGAGCGTTAATTCTCCGCAATTCCCAATATTAACATGGTCGCAGTTTCTACATATGCCTGGATCATAGGAATTGGCATTTTAAAAGCAATAGAACTGCAGTGTTTTTTAGCGAAAGGTTGTTTTCATTATAGGCCTATTGTGACATTAGTTTCTACTTTACTAGGAGTAGAAGAATAAAAATCATTTTGACAAGCAGCGTGGACTTTCTTACGAATCGTCAATGAATGTTTTGTTATGCTTCCAGTGGCGTAGCCAGGATTTGGTACAGGGGCGGGGCCTCATTTTTTAAAAATAAAACCCAAATAATTTATTAATCTATTACTTATTTCTACCCTTTTTATTATTTAACCAATAATACTACAAAAACAATTGCACGAGAAATAAATTTAGTAGGCTCGCGTTAATTTGAAAGTGGGAGAGGAGCAACGCGTGGCAGTGGGGTGTATATAATTAGCTCGTAAAATAATTAAGAAGCTTCTATTTTACTAGCCAAAGATAAAGATATTTAGTTTAATTAACATGGGACTCTAAGTATAAAATATGAAATAAATAACGCTATTGTTGTTCATAAGATTCCACTCGGCGACGCCACTGATCTGCTAAGCAGCGGGTCACCGTATATGAACCATCGGCTCGCTACTTCAGCATAGCAGTAACAATAGGGCTCGTGCTAGTGCAGCCATTTTGACTGGAAGCGTCTCTAATGGACAGACCGGAAAACTTGTTCTGGGAGATTGCCGTAACATTGGGCAATGCCGCGTTCTCTTCAGTGGACTGTATTCGTTCGTTCTGAGCAAAAAAGTGATATATGGATGCTAAAATTAGTTCACTATCAAGTGTAATATGTGTTGGGTTTCGAAAAATAAAATGGGAGTCATCATATTTCAGACCTTCCACTTTAAATAAGAAAAGGCACAAATCTTCAAATTAGTAGACACCTATTTGACGCGAAAGATTCATTAGGAGATAAAATATCTGGCCAGGGTTTACGAGAAACAAATGTCAATCAGCAACCTTATTCTATCAAAATCAAAGTAAGATTTTTATTAATTATTTCCCAGTCATACTAGAATATATATTGCATCGTGTATGATTAACAGCGTGTACTGCAACGTTAGTTGGATGTATAATTACAGATATACTTTACGCATGCAGCGTAAGGTATTATATACAGGGTGTCCTAGCTATCTTGTCCACCCAAAATATCTCTGGAACAATAACAGCTATTGGAAAACGACTTTCACCGGTATCAATGTACGGCTGGGGCCCTTGAATGTACATATTTGGAAACATTCTAAAACCAAAGCGAATGTGTTTTTTAACACAAATTTATGTTTTTTTAAATGGACACCCTATATTTTTTCTTCAGCAATCCATAGCATGACAAATCACATAAACAATGGCGTTGATTGCATCGCAATATTCCAATTACATCCCGAGATATTGCGACGCGAAGTTGACGCTTGAAATACGCGAAACGCGCGGCTAGCGCACGTCCTGAGCAGCATGGGGTTCTTGCCTGAGTCTCAGGACGTGCGCTAGCCGCGCGTTTCGCGTATTTCAAGCGTCAACTTCGCGTCGCAATATCTCGGGATGTAATTGGAATATTGCGATGCAATCAACGCCATTGTTTATGTGATTTGTCATGCTATGGATTGCTGAAGAAAAAATATAGGGTGTCCATTTAAAAAAACATAAGTTTGTGTTAAAAAACACATTCGCTTTGGTTTTAGAATGTTTCCAAATATGTACATTCAAGGGCCCCAGCCGTACATTGATACCGATGAAAGTCGTTTTCCCAATAGCTGTTATTGTTCCAGAGATATTTTGGGTGGACAAGATAGCTGATATATATATATACAGGGTGTTTCACTAAGTGTGTTTGCCTCTGTAACTTATAAAATAATAGGTAACGGGAAATTTTAATGCGGTAGGTTAACACAAGAAATGTTACACGTTCTGCGGAGCTACGAACATAGTTCATTGTATCATTTTCCAAAGAGTTACAGCACAAAGATATAATTTTTTAAATGGAACAATAGTTTTTTTTCTATCGTGTATTGGATTCGTTTAAACCAACTGCGTCCAAATCAATTTAAACTACATTCCTATCACTGTTAGGTTGGGAGCTACAACCCTTCAAAGTTCCGGGGGCGGAGGCTGCGATAGCGTAGCTTATTGGCCGAATGGCTATCCCCTGGGGCACGGCTCACTGTCTCATGACTACCAACCAGTTGATTCCGACAGGAACGTCATAAAAACTGTATGTCAGTGTAAAGCAGGTCTATCAGAACGTTGCAAACATATTGCTGCATTTTGTTCTTTCGTGAACAGCGAAATAGATTGCTCAAGGACAACCTTTCTCCAACAATGGGAAAACCCAAGAAGTTCCTGCTAAAATCTGTATTCAAAAGTTGAATGTGTCCAAGAAATGTTTGTAGGTAAAACACTGAAACAAGCGATATATTCCACGGAAAATGAAAGGGAAACTTTTTCTAGGAAAGAGATTTTAGAAAAAATAAGATATTGATTGTGCTTTCTCTCGTGTACTAAAAGAAGAATGCGAAAATGAAACAAATTGCTATGTGCACGTAGCCTATAGCGGTAGCATCAAAGCTGATCGCAGCGGCATTAAACAGCAGTACACGTTCTCAGTGGCGGCATAACGTTGGCGCCCCATTTTCACTTACCACTTGTGCTTGGCAAATTATGGTAACAGTGTGATTTATAACGTGTGATATTTCAAATTTCCGATAGCGACCTGTTTAAAAACATTAAAATTGAAAAATTAAAAAATGATAACATTAAAAAATATTTGGGAGGTGCTGGGAGGTGGAGGGGCGGAGGCGTCAGCCCTATTAGCCCCCTCCCCCGTCCCCCCCTCGTGGCTGCTACTCTGTATGCTTCTATAAGAACTGAAATCTGTTAGCATCCATAATGTTCGATTTTAATACGATGCAAGCGATCATATTTCATAAATTTTGGCACATACGTTCAGTGATGCCAAAACGTAAAACAAGTAAATTATTGACTATTTACATTAAATAAAATTGTGGCGAGGAAACATGTATGCATTCCACAAGAAATGTTTCACATAGACCCTATATGGTGAACGGTCCGTAAGTATCTTTAGCTTTTATTACGTTATTAATACTAGATGTGCACTAGAAATGACTTATTTGCTGACTTATAAACTCAGTCAAGAAAATCTTGAATAATTTTCCCATCGATAATCACATTCATAAGTTGGAAAAAAAGTAAAAGACACATAGTGCAAAACAATGAGGATATGTAGTTGTGTTGCTTGTAAAAAGGAATAACACTGTTTTTCTCCCGAGTTCAGGGAAAAGCTCGAATCACCGCAATAATGTTGTTGTTGTGGTCTTCAGTCCGGAGACTGGTTTGATGCAGCTCTCCACAATACCCTATCCTGAGCAAGCCTCTTCATCTCCCCATAAGAGCGACAACCTACATCTGTCTGAATCTGTATCCATCTGTTGGTCTTCCCCTGCGATTTTTTCCCCATACACTTCCCTCCAACGCTAAATTCACAATTCCTTGATGTCTAAGAATGTGTCCTACCAATCTATCCCTTCTTTTAGTCAAGGTATGCCAGAAATTCCTTTTCTCTCCAATTCTGTTCAGTACCTCCTCATTAGTTACGCGATCCACCCACCCAATCTTGAGCATTCTTCTGTAGCACCATATTTCAAAATCCTCAATCCTCTTCCTGTCCGCACTTTTTATCGTCCATGTCTCACTCCCATACAAGGCAACACTCCATACAAATGCCTTCAGAAAAGACTTCCTTAGGTTTAAATCAATATTCGATGTTAACAAATTTCTCTTTTTCAAGAATGCCTTTCTACCCATTGCCATTCTGCATTTTATATCCTCTGTACTGCGACCATCATTTGTTATTTTACTGCCCAAGTAACAAAACTCATCTACCTCCTTTATAGCTTCGTTTCCCAATCTAATTCCTTCAGCATCACCTGATTTTCTTACACTGCACTCTATTACCCTAGTTTTGCTCTTGTTAATGTTCATTTTATATGCACCTTTCAGCACACTGTCCATTCCGTTCAATTGCTCTTCCAGGTCCTTTGCTGTATCTGACGGAATTACTATGTCGTCGGCAAAACGCAATGTTTTTAAGTCTTCCCCCTGAACTTTAATTCCTTCTCCAAATTTCTCCTTGCTTTCCTTTATAGCTTGCTCAATGTACAAATAGAACAACAATGGAGAAAGACTAAAACCCTGTCTTACTCCCTTTCCAACCACTGCAACCCTTTCATGCCCTTCAACTCTGACAACCGCTGTCTGGTTTTTGTACAAGTTGTAAATAACCTTATGTTCCCTATATTTTACTCCTGCTTGCTTCAGAACTTGAAAGAGTTTATTCCAATCAACATTGTCAAAAGCCTTCTCCAAATCTACAAAAGCTAAAAATATAGGTTTGCCTTTTCTTAATCTATCTTCTAGGATAAGCCGTAAAGTGAGTATTGCCTCCCGTGTTCGTACATTTCTCCTGAACCCAAACTGATCTTCCCCGAGGTCGGCTTCTACCAGCTTTTCCATCCTTCTGTATATAATTCGCGTTAATTTTTTGCAACCATGACTTATTAAACTGATCGTTCTGTAGTTTTCACACCTGTCTGCACCTGCTTTCTTAGGGATGGGGATTATTACATTTTTCTTAAAGTCTGAGGGTACTTCACCTGTCTCATACATCTTACTCACGAGGTGAAACAATTTTGTCATGGCTGGTTCTCCCAGAGACTTCAGTAGCTCTGAGGGAATATCATCTACTCCAGGGGCCTTGTTTCGACTTAGGTCTTTCAGGGCTCTGTCAAATTTTTCTCTCAGTACAGTATCTCCTATTTCATCTTCATCTACATCCTCTTCCCTTCCTATAATATTGTCTCGTAGTTCATTTTCTTTGTAGAGCCCCTCTATATACTCTTTCCACCTTTCAGCTTTCCCTTCTTTGCTGAGAACTGGTTTTCCAACAGTGTCTTTGATATTCATAGAGCTGTTTTTCTTATCTCCAAATGTTTCTTTTATTTTCCTGTAGGCTGTATCTACTTTTCCCCTATTTATACATTCTTCGACATCCTTGCATTTTCCTTCTAGCCACTCCTGCTTAGCCATTTTGCACTTCCTGTCAATCTCATTTCTTAGTCGTCTGTACTCCATCTTGCCTGTTTCATTTACTGCATTTTTATATTTTCTCCTTTCATCGATTAAATTTAGTATCTCCTGTGATATCCAAGGATTTTTTGTAGGTCTTTCCTTCCTACCTATTTTGTCCTCTGCTACCTTCACTAGTTCATCTCTCAATTTTACCCATTCCTCCTCTACTGTTTTATTTTCCCCTGTTTCTGTCAATTGTTGCCTAAAGCTCCCTCTGAAATTCTTAAGAACCTCAGGTTCCTTCAATTTATCCAGGTCCCATCTCCTTATTTTCCTACCTTTTTGTAGTTTCTTTAGTTTCAGCCTACAGTTCATAACCAACAAGTTATGGTCAGAGTCTATAGCTGCCCCGGGGTATGCCTTACACTGTAGAACCTGGTTCCGAAATCTATGTCTTACGATTATAAAATCTATCTGGTATCTTCCGGTGTCTCCTGGTCTCTTCCACGTATACAACCTTCTTTTGTGATTCTTGAACCAGGTGTTTGTTATAACTAAATTATGTTCTGTGCAAAATTCTACCAGGCGGCTTCCTCTTTCATTCCTTTTGCCCAGACCATATTCACCTACTATCTTCCCTTCCCTTCCTTGTCCTACTACCGAATTCCAGTCTCCCATAACAATTAAATTTTCCTCTCCCTTAATTGTCTGAATAATTTCCTTTAGCTCCTCATATATTTCTTCGATTTTCTCATCATCGGCGGAGCTAGTTGGCATATAAACCTGTACTACTGTTATCGGTGTTGGCTTCGTATCTATCTTGACAATGATAATGCGATCACTGTGCTGGTCATAGTAGTTTACCCGCATTCCTATTTTCTTATTCATTATCAATCCTACTCCTGTGATACCCCCAACTGATTTTGTATTTATAATCCTGTACTCACCTGACCAGAAATCCTGTTCATCCTGCTACCGAACTTCACTAATCCCCACTATATCTAACTTCAACCTATGCATTTCCCTTTTTAAATTTTCCAATTTTCCTACTCGATTAAAGGATCTAACATTCCACGCTCCGACCCGTAGAATGCCAGTATTGTCTTTCCTGATGATCACATCCTCCTGAGTAGTCCCCGCCCGGAGATCCGAATGGGGGACTATTTTACCTCCGGAATATTTTACCCGAGAGGACGCCATCATCATATGTTCATACAGTAGAGCAGCATGTCCTCGGGAAAGGTAACGGCTGTAGTTTCCCCTTGCTTTCACCGTTCGCAGTAGCTGTGTGGCAAAGCCACATTAGCTGATGTTACAAGGCCAGCTCAGTCAATAATCCAGACTGTTGCCCCTGTAACTACTGAAAAGGCTGCTGCCCCTCTTCAGGAACCACACGTTTGTCTGGCCTCTCCACAGATACCCCTCCGCTGTGGTTGCACCTACGGTACGGCTATCTGTATCGTTGAGGCACGCAAGCCACCCCACCTCGGCAATGTCTGTGGTTCATGGGAGTGGCACCGCAACACCGCAATAATATTCTAATAAATTACCTTCAATACTATATGTTATGTGGTACGAGAAGCCGGTGTATTGTTAAAGTCAAGCTTTATTTCATCTATAAAGGAGAAAAACTGTTACTCGTAATGACGAAATCTCAGTCAAATCTCTCGGGGCTATTTTACATGATGGTTTCATACTACAACAAGGCAGAGATAGACACGTGCTGTTTACGTTAGCTTTGGTCTATGGACATCATTAACAGAAAAAACTAAATTTTATGCACATAGCCCTAATTCACACTGAAGAGACATATCTGGGAATATTCATTAATACAGTTTGAAAAACGGAAAGTGTTCCAGTGGCTTCTTTTACACGTTCTACTATCTGCAAACTGAATGCTGATCTCAGTGATGCTGGTCAGAAATAAGAATTCAGTGAGAAAAAAAGCGACGCTTCCATGTGTTAAAAAAAAAAAAATAAAAAAAAAATAAAAATAAACATAAAAAAGGAAATACACAAAAGATTAGAACAAACCTGCTTATGGGAATGGAAGAAACGGAGTACCAATATGAAGGTAGGGGAAAATTACATTCCGACTTACTTAGTAGCATCGAAAACGTAGTCCTCACATGTTTTTGTTGTGGTCTTTAGTCCGCAGACTGGTTTGGTGCAGCTCTCCATGCTACCCTGGCCTGTGCAAGTCTTCATCTGAGAATACGTTCGGCAACCAACATCCTTTTGAATATGTTTACTATATTCGTCCCTCGGTCTCCCTCTACGATTTTTACCCCACACACTTCCTTCTAATGCTAAGTTGACGATTCCTTGATGTCTCAGAATGTGTCCCACCAATCTAATCCTTTTCTTAGTCAGGATATGCCAGAAACTCCTTTTCTCCCCAATTCGGTTAAGCACCTCCTCATTAGTCACGTGATCTACCCACCTAATTTTCATCATTCGTCTGTAGCACCACATTTCAAAAGCTTCTATCATCTTTTTATATGAACTCCTTATCGTCCACGTTTCACTCCCATACAATGCTACACCCCAGACAAATGTTTTCAGAAAGGACTTCCTAACATTTAAATTAATATTGGATGTTAACAAGTTTTGCTTCTTTAGAAACGCTTTTCTTCCCATAGCTATTTTGCATTTTATATCTTCTTTACTTCGGCCATCAGAAGTTACCTCGCTACCCAAATTACAAAATTCTTCTACTACTTTTATTATCTCATTATCTAATCTAATTCCTTCAGCATCGCCTGATTTTCTGACATTGCATTCCATTACCTTCGTTTTACTCTTGTTAATGTTCATCTTATATCTTCCTTTAAAGATACTGTCCATCCCATTCAATTGCTCTTCCAGATCTCTTGTGGTCTCTGACAGAATTACTATGTCATCGGCAAACCGCAATGTTTTTATTTCTCTCCCTGTACTTTAATGCCCTCTCCAAATTTCTCCTTACATTCCTTCATGGACTGCTAAAGTACAGATTGAACAACATTGGAGAAAGGCTATAACCCTGTCTTACACCCTTCCCATCCTCTGCTTCCCTTTCTTGCCCTTCGACTCTAATAACAGCTGTCTGGTTTTTGTATAGGTTGAATATAACTCTTCTCTCCCTATATTTTACCCCTGCTACCTTCAGAATTTGGAAGAGTGTATTCCAGTCGACATTGTCACAAGCTTTCTCCATATCGACAAACGCTAAAAACGTAGTTTTCCCTTTCCTTAGCCTATCTTCTGAGATAAGTCGTAATGTATTGCCTCCCGTGTTCCTACATTTCTCCTAAATCCAAACTGATCTTCCCCGAGGTCGGATTCCACAACTTTTTCCATTAGTCTGTAAATAATTCGTGTTAGTAATTTGCACCCATGACTTATTAAACTGATAGTTCTGTAATTTTCACACTTGTCTGCACTTGCTTTCCTTGGAATTGGAATTACAATATTCTTCTTGAAGTCGGAGGGTATTCCCCTGTCTCATACATCTTGCATACTAGGTGCTACAATTTTTTCACGACTGGCTCTCCTAATGACGTCACATATTCGCGGTTTTTTAACGAATAAACATATACGGTGTACAACTTCGCGTCCGCCGATTTTTCTCCAATATTTGAGGCTTAAATGAAACAAATATACACATGTATCTTTCAAAGTATTTTCCATCTCTAGTGACTACTTTCTCCCAACATTCGCCCAACGTACAAATCCCGCGTCGAAAGGATTGTTCGTCGTTTGAAGCGATCCACGAATCGGTCCAATTTATGACTTCTTCATGAGATCGCAAGTGTTGGTCAGCCAGGCCACGCGCCATTGATTAAAAAGGTGATTGTCATACGGAGCAATGTCTACAGAATACGCCGAGTGGGGTACGACGTCCCATCGTGATGTTTCCAAGGATGTTTTGACCTCTTTCGAAACGGGGATTAAGGCGCTGACGTGCTGCAAAATCACTTTATATTGTCTCTCCCTGTATTGCGGCCGTCTGTCATTTAATGCTCTGCTCAGACGCATTAACTGAGTTCGATAACGAGCACCTGTGGTTGTTTCACTTGGTTTTAACACCTCATTTTTCCCTACGCCGAAATGGGCCCACGAAATTTAGAGCATGACCTTGGAGCCGCGAATATTCGGTTTGGCCGTCGACGTGGAAGCATGGCTCACGTTCTTTCACTAATAGCGTCCTTACCAAATGTACTTGAGAGCATTCGATGCTACTCAGCCACTGTTTTCTTCATATTGAAACAAAAACGGTAGCACTTCCCGAAAATGACGAGAATTATGCTCGTAAACTGACATTTTCAATCAAGAACAACTTTATCGTGTAGGCACAAATCCACGTTGCCTGAGGTTCAAGATAACTGCCTGAAGTCAGCAATATGTCTTTAGACCGCTGCTTACCGTTGTCGCCAACTATCGGCAGACGCCGGATGCAAAGTTGTACACCTTGTAGTTCCCCAACGCAGTGATTTCCTTAGTAGGATGCATCTGAAATATCAGCTGTAGGTGAGTGGGGATGCATGCGTGGCAATCTTCAGGGATATACTGCACGACATCAGAAATGCAATGTTAGTTGATATTATGTCGGCTGTCATGTTTACAACATGAGGTAGTGTATTAAGTTACTTTGCTTAACACAATGCGTAATATTACATGACTATGGCACGATAACGCACGCCCTGATGCACTGTGTGAGTCAATTAGCGTATTAATTCATTAAATGCGAAAAAATACAGAATATAATTCGCAATTTACGGAAACGAGTGCCGTTAACTGTTCTTCTTAAGTTGATATATAATTTGCGTACAAAATTTGTGTCCAACCTGGAACTTCTGAATTTCACAACAGAAATTTAATGTTTCACAAATAACACAATACCTTAGGAAGACTAGCTGAAATTTCAAATTTTGGGAAATTACGAACTAATATTCCATTATTTACTATACACGGAAGAGCCAAAGAAACTGATATGCAAACACAGTGGAATGCACTATGTAATAAAAAGTATACGGGCACCTGGATAAAAATCAAAAGTTTTTGGCGCACTCAGTCGGTAATACTGGAATTAAAATTGCTGTTGGCACCCCCTTAGCCTTGATGACAGCTTCCACTGTCGCAGGTTCAATCATGTACTGGAAAGTTTCTGGAATCCAGCCCATTCTTCGCGGATGCTGCACTGAGGAGAAGTATCGATGTAGGTCGGTGAGGCCTGGCACGAAGTCAGCGTTCCAAAACATCACAAAGGTGTTATATAGGATTCAAGCCAGTACTCTGTGCACTCCAGCCCATTATAAGGATGTCATTGTCGTGTAACCACTCCGTCACATGCAGTGAATTATGAACAGATGCTTCATCACTTTGATAGATGAAATCGCCATCCATGAATTGCTCTTCAACAATGGGATACAAGAAGACACTTACAACATTAATGTAGGCATATGCTGTCATAGTACGACGCGATATAAGGGGAGCAAACCCCACAGTGATGTGTAAACACTCAGAAGACGACGGTGGTATCGGCGATGCCCTAAACCGGAATTCGTAAACAGATTTCCCAAATCCGGTTGTGGTTGTTCATGTAAACACTTCGAAATCGATTCTAGAAATCCACTTCTGTAAACCGGTTTTCCAGTTCCATAGTCGATTTTTGTACCCACGTAAACGCAACCGTTTTTGAAGCGTTCTTGGCACTCTTGGCTTGTCAGATTGCTTCTTCTTGTTAAGAATTTTCGGCACGTATGGGCAGAGTGACATTTTCTAATGTGAAATCTTAATACACGTATAACAATTGAGGTGTTTGTTCCTATATTTTACTCTGCAGACAAAACTACACATCGCAAACCAATTGTGTTTGTGGTAGTAGGTATCAGTCTCCCATTGTGCACTATGGTGGTAGAGGGTTGATAACGATAAGGGGATGGAAGATATGGGAGTTGAAAGTTATCGACTTATATGAAATTCTACATGTGGTTGTCAATATTTTGCTCTTCAGCAAAACCTACACATTGGAGACCAACGATCTCTCTCTGTTTAGTACAAATTCTCCCGTTGTACACCACAGCAGTTCCGTGTCGATAGCTTTATGAGGGTAGAAGATGTGGTGGTTGAAAGACGTAAGCGTATATAAAATTTGTACTGAAGACCTGCAATGACTTTTGACAATATAATAGCAAGGAGGTTATATACAGCAATACGTGATGCACATTCTTCAGTCGTTTTTCTGCAACAAGCGTACGAATAAAAAAAATAAAAAAATAAAAAAAAATTAATAAATAAAATAAAATAACTGCTCAAAGAAGTTTCGGGCACGCAGCCGCATAAAGATGACTTTTTTCTGCTATTTCGCCTGAGAAACGTTCAGACATTTTCAGAGACAGTCGACAACTGACGCTCCACGCTCGCTCGTGCAATGACGGAAACATTTGAGTTTCCGATGGTCGGTGGAGTCCAAGCTGGGGAGCTACGCCTCCAAAATAACTGGGTGCTGCTATTCTGTGTTCTGGCTCCGCAACTGCCGATTGATTAGGTTGGCACCTTAGGGCATTGAGTATATAGGAAATCGACGTATACTGCTTTATACTTACATGCAAATAGCTGCCATCATCCATCCCAGGCGATGAGTTGTTCTTAGAACACTGATCCATAGAGCACACGTCATTGCTGATTCGAGCAGTCTGAAGGACGAGCTTCTACACCTGAAGAGTGTTTTTGAAGCAAACGGGTACTCTCCACAGCAGATAAATAAGGCACTACGTATGAAGCCAACGTCTAAAGAACACAGAAGATGATGCAGAAAGTTTTAAATCCATGGTTTTTCTGCCACATGTTGGAAGCCTGTCGTCGAAAATCGGATTCTGAACAACGTTAAGATAATTTTTCGGCCCCCACCAAAGACGGCAGCACTTTTTGGTTCTATCAAAGATGATTTGGAGATCCGGAAGGCCGGGGTATTGTACAAGCGGAACGTCTCCCTAAGGACCCTGGCTAGACTCGAAAATTTAGTTTATTAAAATATTCGACTTTTTCCCTCCGGCCGTCTTAGTTTCGTAACCGACGGAGCCGTCGGCTCCCTTTGCTGACTCGACGATCATCTTCCCCCCTTGCTCGCTTCCTGGGGAGCGCAGTTCCTACCACTCAGCGATACTCTGCTACCAATCGGGAAAGACCACGTTCCTTCATGTGGAGCGTCCGCCAGGCCCCGACGATTGCTGGGACGGAGGCACGCTCTCTTCAGATCGGGCCACCGTCGTGAAAAGACGTTCTCATGCTAGCTCCGGGTCTCACCCCGTAGGTCGCGGGTCACCATGGTCCCTGGGACGGGTTCCACTTACTGTTGCACACCCCCGGTAGCCTTCTGTAGTAACAAGTAAATAAACTTCATGATTTGATTCAACAAAATTTTCCTGCATTTCTCTCTGCCACCCGAACCGCCCACGTCTCACCGCCAGCCGTATCCTGACACTTGAACAGTATACAAGATCCCCTGTGAATGTGGCGTTTCGTACATAGCGCAGACGACACGTACAGTCCAGTAAATCGTCTGTGGCAGAGAACTGTATTGATACTGGACACTCCATGACGTACGAAAACGTCAACATTTTAGTCTCCACTTCATCTTTCTGGGACTCAGCAAGCAATTGAAATTCGCTTGGGGACAAATTTAATTAACGGAGACAGCGGCTTCAGTTTACATAAATCTTGGAATCCGGCACTTTCTTTAATAAATTTTCAAAGACGCCGCCACAGCACAGATCATAATACATCGATTTCTTCGCAATAATCGATCATGCAGCCACAGACATAATTTACATACACGTGTACTTCCTTGCCGCCGAGTAACGTCTTCGGCGCCTAGTTGTATCTGTAGCCGCGTGCAGTTGCGCGGTCCGCGCGTTTATAAGCACGAAGCGCGTGCTGGAGCGTCAGTCTCTTTCTGAAGATGGCTGAACGTTTCTCAGCCGAAATATTAGAAAATGTCAACCATTGTTAGAATCACAAAAAAAGTGTTTTGGGCTGTTTTGAATTCTTCCATTAATGGCACAATAGGGGGTGGCCAGTTGTATCACAATACTTGATCAGAAAAGCATTTTTAAAGCTAAATCTATGAAAATTTTTATTTAAATGTAGGAACAACCAATGCAGACTATCCCGACTACACGTGCGAAGCAGCGGGAATTAAGCTAGTAAAAGTGTAAATATTAAAGTGAGCATGAATCAGTGCATTTAAGTAAAGAAAAACAGCGATTGTGCTGACTAAAACAGGAACTGAATAAGCTGTTTTTCAGCTGCCATCTTAAGTGGGCTAGGAAATCCGAGTCAGGCTATAACATGTAAACACGACAGCGAAGAAAGGTTGACGAAATTCGGCTTTCGTCTTCCGGAAGGTACATATAAACGTGTAGGTGTGTGGCGCAGGTGTTAGCGCGGTTATTGCTGCTACTACGGCAGGTTGTCACGCTTTAAGTGACTTTGTACGTGGTATTATAACTAGCGCGTGAGAGGTGAAACACAGACTCACCGATGTAGGATTGAACTGGCAATCCGGTGGCCGAGGGGATTGAGGCGCTCCAGTCACGGTCTGCACGGCCACTACGGTCGGGGGTTCGAATCCCCCCTCGGGCATGGATATTTGTGCCGTCCTTAGTATAAGGTAGTTGATAAGTAGTTTGTAAGTTTAGGGACTGATGACCCCGTAGTTAAGTCCCATAAGCTTCACAAACATTTGAACATTTGAACTGGCAATTTTCACATATACCGTTTCGAGAGTGCACTGTGAATATAGGGTAATCTACAACATACCAGCGGCCGGAAAAAGATCCTACAAGAACGGATCCAACGACGACTGAAGAGAACGAGACAGAACTGCAACTCTCGTAAATTTGTTACGCGGATTAGCAAGACCGCTTATGTTGAAACCATTTTATTTCATTTCATCACCAGTTTCAGCAGATCTAGTTGCCATCGTCAAATGCTCTCACTTCATAAAACTCGGCGTTATGGTCGTTGATTAGATGGGACTTCATTTAAGTTACGAAGTTATTTACCATACTTTTATCACTTGAGTGGAGTCCCATCTCAACGACGATGACTCCCACCTTTATGAAGTCAAAGCATCAGCTCGTTCTGTTGAAATTGGTCATGAAATACGAGGCGTGTTTTTTAAATTAAGTTCCTGTACGTTTTAGACACTAGTTGTTCGCTCGCATACCGCAACGAGCGCGTGCGTCGTGTAGCGGCATGCCTCTGGAACAACTGTGCAGTTCTGTTCCTTGCTTTCAAAATGTTTATTTAAAACTCGCCCGCCGCGTGTGAGATTGGCTCAGTGATAGAATTTTTGTCAGTAAGGAACCTGTCTCCTGGAGAAATTCATCGCCAAATTTGCGAAGTGTACGGTAATCCTGTTACGAGTGAAACCAAAGTGCGTAAGTGGGTACAGGAATTCAAATATGGTCGTGACAAAGTCCATCATGAGGACCGCTCCAATCGACCATCTTCGATTTACAGACGATTTGGTGGCTTCTGTTGAAGTGAGGAATCGTGAGAACAGGCGCTGCACCTCAGTGGCAACCGTTACGACGATGACGACGACGTGAAAAAGGCAGTGAACTGTTGGTTATCGGAGCAGGCGGCAAGTTTTTATGAAGAGGGTAGTTTGAAATTGGTTGAGAGATATGACAAGTGTCTGTTCAAACTTGGCAACTATGTCGGAAAAGAGTAAAGTATGTACTTTCTGAAAATACATTTACTTTTTTGAAATAAAATTTCTTTGTGTACTTATGTTCAAACGGTACTTAAAATACAGGCCTCATAAAATAGTTTCAACATAAGCGGTTTTGCCTGTGCACATAACAAGTACCAGATCACTCCAACAAAATGCGTGAGTTATGCTTCCGTAAATTGCTGCTGATTTCTATGCTGGGGCATCAAAAAGGGTCTGCGTGCGAAACAATTTATGAGACGTCATAGTTATGGGCATATTCACAGAATATGACATCAACTGCGAATGGGCAAAGCTGAAAATATGTACCCAGCCGGGATTCAAACCCTGTTTTCCTGCTTTCTACGCAGTTGCGCTGACCCTACACCACAAGGTACGGGCAAATGACAGATAGTACATGAGATACAACGTCATAAACAATGCATGTATGAAAAATTGAAATTTATTATCTCTTTATTGCCAACTCTACTGACAACACATTTCGTAGACAGTCTCCTAATCTTCCTATTTACACAGAAATTTTTATTAGTGTAGGACACAGTATTCATGGACTATGACGTCACATTGTGAGGCAGAAGGTGATGGGCATAAGAAGAAGATGGACTAAGATATGGATGGAATGCTTGGTTCTAACGCCAGAATCTTATTTGCACTGGTTAAATTCAGTGTTACTTCTTAATACCGTCGTGTAGCATGGTCCTACTCATTTATACCGAGCACTTCTATTGCTTGTCTGATGTCAGCTTACTTCCTCCTGTTGGATAGTGTATGCTAGACATTCTCTGCAAACTTTCGTAGGAGTCTCAAGTTTGGATGCTTATTTTCTGCGTTCATATCTTTTTATTGACTTCCTCTACATTTCAGATAACCCCAGACCGCGATTAAATGGAGTTTGTTATCGTTATAGTCTTCAGTCCGGAGACTGGTTTGATTCAGCTCTCCACCCTACTCTATCCTGAGCCAACGATTTCATCTCCTCATACATTACTCTCCACTACACGCAGGAAGCGGCTACACGGGTAGCGGGGGCTGTGTGGCGTGGACTGGGCGATTTTTAGGATAAAGAGCTTCGGGGAAATAGAAAATGGGCAATCTCAAAGGGTGCAGGTGGATGACAGGAGAAATGTAGATCCGGAAACTATCGGTATAACAGTTGTAAATTGTCGTAGCTGTGTCGGGAAAGTACCAGAACTGCAAGCGTTAATAGAAAGCACCGAACATACATCATTATAGGCAGCGAAAGTTGGCTCAAGCCGGAAATAAGTTCAGAAGAAGTATTTGCAAAAGATCTATCGGTGTTCAGAAAGGATAGATTAAATGAAATAGGTGGGGTCGTGTTTATCGCCGTTAAAAGTAGTATTTCGTGTAGCGAAGTTGAAGTTGATAGTTACTGCGAGCTATTATGGGTAGAGGTTGTACCCGAAAATCGTAAGAAGTTAATAATCGGTTCCTTTTACCGGCCTCCCGACTCTGACGATACAATAGTAGAAAGGTTCAAAGAAAACCTGAGTCTAATTACAAAAACGTACCCGACTCACACGATAATAGTAGGTGGTGACTTTAATTTACCCTCTATCTGTTGGCGAAATTATATTTTCAAATCAGCAGGTAGGCATAAAACATCGAAATTGTACTAAACGCATTCTCTAAGAATTACTTCGAACAATTACTTCATGAGCCAACTAGAACTGTAAATGGATGTGAAAACACACTTGATCTCTTAGCAACAAATAATCCTGAGCTCATAACGAGCACAAAACGGATACAGGTATTAGTGAACACAGAGTTGTCGTAGCGAAATTGAATATCGAAAGTCCCAAAGTTACCAAAAATAAACGCAAAGTATATTTGTTCAGGAAAGCAGATGGAAACAAAATACATTGCTTCTTGAAAGACAGCTTCCACTCGTTTCTAACACTAAACGTAGGTGTAACCAGATGTGGCTCAAATTCAAAGCAGTGGTATCGACAGCAATTGACAGTTTTATATCAAATAAATTAATAAAAGAAGGAGGCGATCCCCCTTGGTACACAAAACAGGTCAGGACACTGTTGCAAAAGCAAAGGAAAAGGCATACTAAATTTAAACGAACACGAAATCCCCAGGATTTGCGATCGTACTCAGGAGCTCGAAATTTAGCGAGGATTTCAATGCGAGATGCCCACGAGATTTATAACAACGAAACTCTTTCTCGTAATTTGACTGAAAACCCAAAGAGATTTTGGTCATATGTTAAATATACTCGGGGCAAATCACAAACAATACCTTCACTACGTGATAGTAATGGCGATCCTGCCGATGACAGCGCTACTAAAGCAGAGTTACTAAACTTAGCTTTTAGAAACTCATTCACCAAAGAAGACGAAACCAATATTCCAGATTTCGAATTACGAACAGATGCCGTAATGAGTAACGTAGAAGTAGATATCATCGGAGTAGTGCAGCAACTAAAATCACTTAACAAGAACAAGTCTTCTGGTCCGGATTGTATACCCATTAGATTTCTATCTGATTATGCTGAAGCGATAGCTCCTTACTTAACAGTCATATACAACCGCTCTCTCATAGAAGGATCTGTACCAAAAGATTGGAAAGTTGCACAGGTCACACCTATATTCAAGAAAGGCAGTTGGAGTAACCCACTAAACTACAGGCCTATTTCATTGACGTCAATTTGCAGCAGGGTTTTGGAACATACCCTGTATTCAAATATTATGAATTATCTCGAACAGAACGATCTATTGACCCAAGGTCAACACGGATTTAGAAAATATCGTTAATGCGAAACACAACTAGCTCTTTATTCACACGAAGTGATGGGTGCTATCGACAAAGGTTCGCAAATCGATTCGGTATTTCTTGATTTCCAGAAAGCTTTTGACACCGTACCTCACAAACGGCTTTTAATCAAATTGCGTGGTTATGGTATATCGCCCCAAATTTGCGATTGGATAGAGGATTTCTTGTCAGAGAGGACACAGTTCGTAGTAATCGATGGTAAGGCATCGACTAAAACAGAGGTGATATCGGGCGATCCACAGGGTAGTGTTATTGGTCCTCTGCTATTCCTTATTTACATAAACGATTTATGAGAAAATCTAAGTAGCTCTCTTCTACATCTACATCTACATACATACTCCGCAATTCACCGTAAGGTGCGTGGCGGAGGGTACACTGTACCACTACTAGGCATTTCCTATTCCACTCCCAAATTGAACGAGGAAAAAAAGAATGACTATATGCCTCCGTACGATCCCTAATTTCTCTTATCTTGTCTTTGTGATCTTTACGCGAACTGTAAGTAGGCGGCAGCAAGATCGTACTACACTCAGCTTCAAATTCCGGCCCTCTAAATTTACTTAACAGAAATTCACGAAAAGAACGTCGTCTTTCTTCCAGCGATCCCCAATTGAGTTGCCGGATCATTTCCGTGACACTCGCGCATTGGTCGAACCTACCGGTAACAAATCTAGCTGCTCGCCTCTGAACCGCCTCTATGTCTTCCTTCAAACCGATCTGCTGCGGGTCCCAAATACTTGAGCAATACTCAAGACGTGGTCGTACAAGCGTTTTGTACGCAGTCTCCTTTACAGGTGAAGTACATCTTCCCAAAATTCTCCCAATAAACCGAAGTCGGCTGTCTGCCTTACTTACATGCTCGTTCCATTTCATATCGCTCTGCAATGTTACGCCTAGATATTTGAACGACGCGACAGCATCAAGAAGCTCACTACTAATGCTGTATTCGAACATTATATGATTGTTTTTTCTACTCATGCGCATCACCTTACATATTTCTACATTGAGAGCTAGCTGCCATTCTTCGCACCAACTAGAAATTTTGTCTAAGTCAACCTGTATGCTATTACAGTCAGTTACAGACGACACTCTCCCATACACCAAGCATCATCAGCAAACAGCCGCAAATTACAACTTACTCTGTCCATCAGATCATTTATATAGATAGAAAATAATAGCGGTCCTATCACACTCCCCTGGGGCACGCCTGACGATACACTCGTCTCTGATGAACACTAGCCATCGAGAACAACGTACTGCGTTCTATTACTTAGGAAGTCTTCCAGCCAGTCACAAATCTATGAACCTATCCTATAAGCTCGTATCTTCGTTATCAGTCTGCAGTGTGGCACCGCGTCGAACGCCTTTTTGAAGTCGAGAAAAACACAATCCGCCTGTTGCCCTTCGTCCATGGCTCGCAAGATGTCATGTGAGAAAAGGGCAAGCTGAGTTTCACATGAACGACTTTTCCTAAACCCGTGCTGATTCATGGAAAGAAGCTTTTCCGTTTCAAGGAAATTTACTATATTCGAACTGAGAATATGCTCCAAAATTCTACATGAAACCGATGTCAACGATATTGGCCTGTAATTGTATGGGTCAGTTCTCTTTCCTTTCTTATACACGGGAGTCACCTGCGCTTTTTTCCAATCACTAGGAACTTTGCGCTGAATTAAAGATTCGCTATAAATGCAAGCTAAGTAGGGGGCCAATGCCGCAGAATAGTCTTTGTAAAACCGAACTGGTATTCCATCCGGACCAGCAGACTTTTTCGTATTTAGCTCTCTCAGCTGCTTCTCTACACCGGAAATACCTATTGCTATGTCCCCCATTTCGGAATTAGTACGTTGATCAAATGATGGTATATTTGTGCGGTCCTCCTGCGTGAAAGATTTCTTAAAGGTTAAATTTAGAACTTAAGCTTTCCGTTTGCTTTCTTCTATTACTGCCCCGGAATGATCAACTAGTGACTGGACAGTGGGCTTTGACCCGCTTATCGATTTTACATAGGACCAGAATTTTTTCGGGTTCTCGGAAAGATCTTTTTCTAAGGTATGGCTGTGATAATTATTGTATGCTTCACGCATCGATCTTGTTATAGACGCACGAATCTCTACTAACTTTTGCCTGTCATCATTTGCGTGTTCTTTTTTGAATCGGGAGTGCAACAGCCTTTGCTTTCTCGGCAGCTTTCTAACGTTATTATTATACCACGGTGGATCTTTTCCATCCTTAATCGTCTTTACTGGCACATATTTCTCTAACCCTTTATTAACAATGCACTTAAATTTAGTCCACAATTCCTCTACATCCATAGTCCCATAGTTAAACGATTCCCATTCATTTTCTAAGTGCGATCGTAACATTTGCTTGTCGGCTCTTCCCAACAAAAACACGCTCCTAGCCTTCTTGACTGGTTTATGAACTTTGGTCACCATCGACGCTATGACGATATCGTGATCACTAATTCCTCTACACAGACATCTTAGGTTGTTTGCAGATGACGCCGTCATTTACCGACTAGTAAAATCATCTGAAGATCAAAACCAACTGCAGAACGATCTGAATAAGATATCAGTATGGTGTAAAAATTGGCAATTGGCTCTAAATAATGAGAAGTGTGAAGTCGTCCACATGAGTACAAAAAGAAATCCGTTAAACTTTGTTTACAACATAAATCAATCAAATGTGAAGGCCTTAAACTCCACAAAATACCTAGGAATTACAATTACTTCAGACCTAAACTGGAAAGAACACGTAGATAATATCGTGGGAAAGGCGAACCAGAGACTTCGTTTTATTGGCAGAACCCTTAAAAGATGCAACAGAACTACTAAAGAAATTGCATACACTGCGTTTGTCCGTCCATTTTTGGAGTATTGCAGCCCAGTGTGGGATCCTTATCAGGTGGGTTTGACGGAGGACATCGAAAGAGTCCAAAGAAGGGCAGCTCGTTTCGTATTGTCACGATATAGGGGAGACAGCGTTACGGAAATGATACAGGATCTGGGATCTGTTGTAGTACAACAACGGCGCTTATCGCTGCGGCGTGGGCTACTTGCGAAACTACAATCACCAACATTCTCCTCCGAATGCGAAGATATATTGTTGACTCCCACTTACATAGGTAGAAATAATCATCAGAATAAAATACGAGAAATCAGAGCTCGAACAGAGAGATTCAGGTGTTCTTTCTTCCCGCGCGCTATTCGAGAATGGAATGGGAGATAAATAGTACAATTGTAGTTCGATGAACCCTCTGCCAGGCACTTAAATGTGATTTGCAGAGTATCCCATGTAGATGTAGATTAGAACAGCAACGCAATCCATTTGAATCTGCTTACTATATGTGTCTCTTGGTCTCCCTCTGCGGTTTTTACCCCACACACTTCTCTCCAGCGCTAAATTCACGATTCCGTCATGTCTAAGAATGTGTCCTACCAATCGATCCCTTCTTTTAGTCAAGGTATGCCAGAAATTCCTTTTCTCCCAAATTCTGTCTTGTACCTCCTCATTAGTTATGCGTTATTCTGTAACATCACATTTCAAAAGCCTCTATCCTCTTCCTGTCCGCACTGTTTATCGTCCATGTTTCACTCGCATACAAGGCAACAGTCCACACAAATGCCTTCAGGAAGGACTTCAGTACGCTTAAATTCATATTCGAAGTTAACAAATTTTTCTTTTTCAAAAATGCCTTTCTTTCCATTGCCAATCTGCATTTTATATCCTCTGTACTGCGACCATCATTTGTTCATTTATTACCCAAATAACTAAACTCATCTACCGCCTTTATTGTTTCGTTACCTAGTCTAATTCCTTCAGCACTGCCTGATTATCTAAGACTGCACACCATTACTCTTTTTTTGATCTCGTTAATATTCATTTTATACGCACCTTTCAATACAATGTCCATTCCGTTCAACTGCTCCTCCAAGTCCTTTGCTGTCGCCGACATAATTATATGGTCATCGGCAAAATGCAATGCTTTTATTTCTTCACCTTGAACTTTAATTCCTTCCCTAAATTTCTCATTGCTTTCCTTCATAACGGGATTTAACAGCGCGAAATTTAGGAGCCGTGGTGCGGCTGAGACGTCAGATCGCGATTAAACAAGATTTGACAACGCGCAATGCAGCAGCCTTTGGGCGGATCAGACTTTTTCTTCGATTTAATGGAAATCCCCATTCCTCAGAGATGAGTCAGTTTACGGCCGCCAATGCAGCAGAATCCCGATAGGAGGAGTGCGGGGACGGCTGCCATAAAATCTGTCGCGGATCCGACTGGCTGGACTACGTCGCTGGGGTGGTTCGACGATGACAGCAAGGGACTTTATGAAGTACAGCTCACCTTCTTCCTGTGTTTATGGCTACCAGCACTCCCTAAACCTACCTATTTCGACATGGTTCCACTGTAACTAAAAGTATACGGTATTTTCTCTAAATTCGAACATTGTGGCACTCATTGTTTTACTTTCCATTTTTTGCAAGTGTTAGAAGTCGTTAGTAATGATTCAATGGCTGTAATTGGTGATCAGAACTTTATTGAGTCTGCTATGACTTTCGCACTTTATATTAGGACATTGTCATGTGTTACCGAAAAGCAGCAGACATATCAGAAATACAAAAAATATTCTTAAAAATCTAACACCAAAGAATAGGGCTTCTCTATGAACAATCTAAATAGACATGAATAAAACATGCTGTATGAAGTAAATTATCAGCGTAAGATGATAAGAAAAATTGGAAAAGAAATAAAGAGTTCCGAAATTTCCGAATCTATTACATACTAGTAAAAGCCCGGCGGTCAACATAATTGATCGCTGTTCTAGATATTATGAATTGTGATTGAGAATATATGTGCAAAGGTGTCTGATAATTCAAACTGAATTACCCAAGGCAGGCGGCGAGGACGCCCTTTCTACTTGCTAAACTGCTCAAAGTACAGTGCAATGGAAGAATATCGATCAACTCTAGCACAGTGCATTAATCTTCCGCAGTTACTCCACAAAAAAAAAAAAAAAGTTTATAATAGCCATCAGCGACAAACGGATACACGCGCAAGCTGTGAAACTACCCATGCGCATAGCTACTTAGAGAACTGGACGAAAGCTTTGCTCATGAGAAGTTTTACTGGCGACAAACTGACACACACCAGAGGGCGCAGTAACTACTACGCAGAAGCAAACGCATTTCTGTCGTTCTGCGCATGACTTCACGAAGGAACACTTCTCGCGCGCCCAGACCTCTCTATTCAAGGCATTATGATTTTAGTGCTGGATGAGTACCATCTACTTCGCTAACTTACTGTTGTTTATTGAATGATTTGCTGTGAAAGTGTTTTAATGTTATTATTAGGTCTAATTCTCACAGTAGTAATAAAATCAGAGTGAAATATTTCTAGTCCAAAGGGTTGAAGTGTTCCAAACAATGTACGTGGCAACTGGTGGTGATGGTTGTATTACTGTGTTGTGTGTCTGTGTGTTTGCGTGATTTCTTAAGAAGGCCGGGGCCGATAGCCAAATGTGTCTATTGAATGTGCTTCTCGCAGCTCGTCGCCACGTCTTTGCGGTGAGTTGTAAACTGTCTTTTCTCTATTATTAATTCCGACCTGGACTTTGCATTATTATATAAACTAACTTACTGGTATATTTCGTTACCCAAATATTTTGTTATATCATCTACTACTTTAATGTCTCGTTACCTAAAGTATCAGCATCGGCTGATTTTCTGACACTATATATCTTTACCACTGTTTTACTCTTGTTGATGTACATCTTAACACATCCTTTCAAGACTTTTCCAGGGCCTTTGCTATCTCTGACAGTAGTAATATGATCTCAGAAAACCGCAAGGTTTTTATTTCTTCTCCCATAACTTTATTTCCTTCCCCAAATTTTTCCTTGCATTCCTTCACAGCCTGTTGAAGGTACGTACAGACTGAAAAATATTTGAGAAAAGCTACAACCTTGTCTTACTTCCTTCCCAACCACAGTGGCCCTTTCATGCCCTTCCACTCCAATTACTGCTGTCTGGGTTCTGTACAAGTTGGATATAACTTGTTGTTATTGTTGGTATTTAAAGGGGGCTAGACTGCTAGGTCATCAGTCCCCTCTTCCATCGAAGGCAGTGCGACGTAGGTTACATGAAGATTAAAGGAACATTAACACCTACAGGGGTAACCCGCAAGGTTGACAGGGTGACAATAACCGCTAAACGTATAAAAGAAGCATAAAACAATAAAATAATAAAGGCTCAGAGCTGAAACTGACGCAAATCAGTACGGCATAATACCATGGTTGGCTGATGACATGAATAGTAATGGATGAGCCAGCCACTCCGCACATACTGAAACTGCCATCAGAAAGAGGACTGACAATACAGAAGTAATAATATATTAAAACAGTACTGTTAGAATGGTGGGGGCTTCAAAGATCAGGCTTAGGTACTCACCAGTAAATCATATGATGAGAACCAGGCTGCGCGAATAAAACTTAAAACACGGTCAACCATAGCAGCATCGTCTCCTAGCATAAACGAAAGTGCATCTGGCAGGTTAAAAGACTGTCATAAGGCAACTAAAAGTGGACAGTCCGACAGAATGTGGATCACTGTCAAGGAGGCGCAACAGCGACACTCTAGCGGAGCGAGTTCTCCCGACGAAGAAGGTGGCCATGTGTCATCCACGTGTGACCAATTCGCACGCGATAAAGAACAACTGACTCCCTTGAAACATGTCCACTGATTGTGTAGTCGTGTTCCATTTTGATTGATTCATAAACCTTGAAATGTAAAATTAACTCTGGCTGAAAGGAGCCAGTTTAAAGCTTACTTGCAACATATAACTGTGGACGTAAAACCAGCTAAAGGATTCGCGTGAACTACTGACTACTTCCTGCAACAGAATCTTATTACCTGGCCCAGAATTTAGAACTGGCTCAAACTTCACTTTAGCAGACAAAGAGACTGTGGACAGCATACGTCGTAGATCACGAGAATTACACACAATCATTAATATAAAAGCCACCGCGACTTAAATAATTTCATGAAGGTCGCTCAGAGAACTTTTATGGCACAACGAAATTAAAAATATGATAATATACATCTGAATTTGTTCTCAGCACTGATGAAGAACAACATTAAATAAAAATGGACGGTATTCACTGACAATAAATTATTTATTCAGTTCAAATATGAGCAAATGGGGGCACCTGTTTTGTTAAACAATAAAAATGCAGGTCATTGAACTACTAAATTAAATTAAAGTAATTTGAACTGAAGATCGTCGGGGGAGGGATTTACAATCAACAAGCATTCAGCCACTCACACGCGCGAAGCAAAGGGAAACTCACCCAACTCAGCGTGCTAATACGAAGTAGAAGCAGGTGCTGGTATCGCAGCCGAAATTCAGCGAACCAGGATGTACCACCCAACGCAAGAAAATATGAACTTCCTAGGTCGCAGTGGTCTGTCTTTCTTTACCTGAAATGGTACGCGATAATAGCGAGATTAATTTCCGTCCAAATCAAACCGTGAGCATGCGGAATTTTAAAGAAACACGGCACGTGCCTGCTACATTACCTATTCGCACCCCACTGAAGGCGAAGTGCTTAAAGATGTATTCATTTCCACAAAAACGAACGGAATCACAGATTACGAAGCAAGAATACACAGTAGGAAGGCACTGGTGTGTGATCAGTAGCGAGAACTCAAGTGACTTGCTATAAACCCCTGGAGTCGGAGTTTGGAGCCGCGTGGTTCCAAAAACCAGGAGAAATATAAGAATTCAATTTCTGAAAAATAAAAATCCACGCAACCCTTAGAAATGCATACGATAACATCAGGAATTTGAAGAAATACAGATAGACGCGATTGGGAAGGTTTTACAGGGATGGACGAAGTCCAGTCTTCAAACTTCAGAAAAGTTGAATAAATTGCAAAGTTGGGGTAAATTAACTAAGAAATACGGCATGCAGCCTTTAGAAATGCGTAGTATTTCATAAGCAAGCTAATAAACTGGGTCGTACAAGGCTAGAAGAGAATTTACTGGGGGGAGTCTGAATGCAAAGTACAAGTTTGGAAACGAAACAACAATTTAAATATGAGAGGAGATCGCAAGGTACTAATGGAAATCAGAAATATACATGCATAATGTCTTTCCTGAAGGGCATACAGTCACAGGGGTAGCTGAAGGCTTTGTTCAAAGAACGCACTACATGGAGTACATATAACTCGTGGAACGAGAACACAAAAAAGAATATTTCACATGCACTACACAGAATAAAAATATTCCCGCGTATTAGTCACGTTCCACAAAGCTGGAAAGAAATTAAACGTACACCACCAGCTAGTCTCACACAGGTTACAGATTCCCAGCCATTATCAAACCGAATTAGTTGAATATTCACCATGCTTACCTATGCAAAATCATCGAAATGAAATTAAATACATTTCCGTACATTATCGGAGAAACTTATCCCGAAAAATGAACCTAAGATCTGAAGTCTAACAAACCAGACAATGAATCGCTACCATCTGAAGCGACGAAAGAAAATCCAGAACGTCTTACCAGGTTGAAACGCAGCCACAGAATGTCCAGACAGCCCACGAGTCCGCCACCAGCAGCCGGAAACCCAACGTAAATCGCAAAACCCCAGAAAAACGAGGTGGTGACGGAGAGCTTAAACTTACTTGTCCAATGGAGGCTCACTAACTTGGCATTGCCAACCCAACTTGTAACCAAAGGGTGAAGGAACCTCTTTGGTAGCATCAAAAGCAGAGGTTGGTAACGACTACCTATCAATACAAAGCCAGAGAACACCAGTAGCGAGCAGCCATCATCCGACGACGAAAAATAGATATACTCATACATATACTCAGACTCCCATTCTAGAAGATTCTCATACATGCACACACAGAATAAAAAAAAGTCTCACAGGGACCGTGGCGTCATGGAGAAACCGTTTATCTTGCCACATCATAGAAACAATGATAAAATTTTAGCATAATAAAATCCCAGCAATATTATAGAACCTAATATTTATAAACATGAACACAATGATAAATTATTAGCATAATAAAATCCCAGCAATATTACAGAACCTAACATTTTAATAACATGAAATGAAATGGTATTCCTCATGCCTCTGAACAAAAGGGTTTCTCATTTAGCAAGAAAGGCCATCTAGTGAACTTAGATAATTTACAAATTTAAAAACCTAGGGAAGACGAAGGACAGCCGTCTTTCAACCTACTATTGTAACATTAATGCTATCTATTTGTGTGTATATTATTTTATTCTTTTTATTGATGATCAATGCCCCATGTTTATATATGTTTGTCCCAATTTATATATGTTTCCACCCGTGTGATTGTACTTGTGTGTTAATGTGAACGTGTGCTCTTAATATTGACTGAATCCCGCGAAATGTCTTACAGCCGCCGCATCCCGCTTTAGGCTTCGTTTTTCTGTAGTTAAGAACGCAAGGCTTAAAAAAAAAAAAAAGAAATTAAATATTTGTATCTACATCTACATCTACATAGATACTCTGAAAATCACATTCAAGTGCCTGGCAGAGGGTTCATCAACCACTTTCAGAACTTTTCTCTACCGTGCCATTCTCTAATAGCGCGCGGGAAGAAGGTACACCTAAATCGTTGCGTTTTCGATCTGATTTCTCTTATTTTATTGGGATGGTCATGTCTCCCTAAGTAGGTGGGTGCTAGCAAAATATTATCACATTCAGAAGTAAAAGTCGGTGATTGAAACTTGGCAAATAGATCACGCCGCAATGAATAACGTCTTTCTTTTAATGATTTCCACCCCAATTCGTGCAACATTTCCGTCACGCTTTCCCCCCGTAACGTGATAAAACAAAACGATCTGCCCTTCTCTGAACCTTCTCAATGTCTTCCGTCAGTCCCACCTGGTGAGGGTCCGACAAGGGGCAACAGTACTCCAGGAGTGGACGCACACGTGTGATGTAGGCAATCTCTTTGGTGGAGCTGGTGCATCTTCGAAGCGTTCTGCCGATGAAACGTAACCTTTAGTTCGCCTTCTATGTGTTCTCTCCAGTCGAAGTTGTTCGTAATTGTAATTCCTAGGTATTTGATAGAATCTACGACCTTAAGGTTCGAATGATCTATCGCGTAATTAAAGTTCAGCGGATTTCTTTTTGTGGTCATGTCTATTACTTCACACTTTTCTTTATTTAGTGTCAACTGCCAATTTTCGCACCATGCAGAAATTTCGTCTGAATCGATTTGCAGTTGCTTTTGATCCTCTGTTGATTTCACTAACTGGTAAGCGACAGCATCATCCACGAACAGTCTAAGGGAGCTATTCAGATTGTCTCCTAAATCGTTTATAAACACGAGAGACAGTAGGGACCTATAACTCTTCCCTGTGGATCGCCAGATATCACTTCTGTTTTACTCGATGACTTACCGTCAATTACAACAAACTGTGTTGTTTCTGATAGGAAATCGTGAATCCAACCGCAAAATTGGGGAGATATTCCATAAGCACGCAATTTCATAAGAAGCCGCTTGTGGGGTACAGTGTCAAAAGTCTTCCGGAAATCCAGAAATATGGAATCGATTTGAGATCCCTTGTCGATGGAACTTAACACTTGATGTGAATAAAGGGCAAGCTGTGTTTCGCAAGAGTGATACTTTCTGAATCCATGTTGACTACTGGTTAATAGGTCCTTCTCTTCGAGGTAGTTCATAATATTATAACAAAGTATATTTTCTAAAATCCTACTGCTATCGACGTCAATGAGATAGGCCTGAAATTTTGGGGATCACTCCTATTGTCTTTCTTGAATATTGGAGTAACTTGGACAACTTTCCAGTCTTTGGGTACGGATCTTTCGCTGAGTGATCGGTTGTAAATTATAGCTAAGTACGGAGCTAATGCATCAGCATACTCTGAGAGGAATCAAGTTGGTATACAATCTGTCCCGAAAGATTTGTTTTTGTTTAATGACTTCAGTTGTTTTACTACTCCAGGAACATCTACTTCTAAGTTTCGTTTGCTGGCAGCTGTTCTTGGATTGAATACTGGAGTGTTCACTTCGTCTTCTTTGTTGAACGAATTTCGGAAAGCTGTGTTTAGTAATTCTGCCTTAGCAGTACTGTCATCGGTAGTATTACCATTGCTATTGCGTATTGGAGGTATTTTTTGTGTTTTGCCGCTAGTGTACTTCACATATGACCAGAATTTCTTCGGATTTTCTGCAAGATTACGAGACAGGATTTCGTTGTGGTAACTAATATAGGCTTCTCGCATTGAGGTCCGCGCTAGGTTGCGAGTTTCAGTAAATGATTACCAGTCTTGTGGATTCTGTCTCTTTTTAAATTTTGCATGGGTTTTTGTTTGTTTGTGCAACAGTGATCTGACCTGTTTTGTGTACCACGGGGGCTCAGCTGCCTCTTTTATTAATTTATTTGGTATAAATCTCTCGATTGCTACTGATATTATGTCTTTGAAAGTAAGCCATCATTGATTGGCATTTTTAATTTTGAAAGACTGTAGACTATCACTCAGGAATGCGTGAAGCGAATTTTTATCTGCTTTATTGAATAGATATATTTTTCGTTTATTTTTGGTGCATTTGGGCATTTCGACATTCTGTGTCGCTACTACAACTCCATGTTCGCTAATCCCTGTATCTGTTTTGATGCTCTTTACTAGCTCAGGATCATTTGTTGCTAGGAGATCAAGGGTAGTTTCGCAAGCACTTACTATTCTAGTGGGTTCATGAACTAACTGTTCGAGAAAAGCATTCAGAACTTGTTCGTACGTAATTATGCCAACATATCGAGGGTAAATTAAAGTCGCCGCCGATTATAACAGTATGCTTCGGATATCTATTTGAAATGTGATTCAAGCTTTCTTTGAACATTTCGGCAACCGCATCGTCTGAGTCAGGGGGCGATAAAAAGATCCAATTATTAATTTATTCCGGTTGTCAGGAATAACCTCTACCCACACCTACTCACAGGAAGTAAACTTGTAGAGCTTATGGTACTTAACTTTCGGATCATGTCCCTAAACTTACAAACTACTTATGAGCTTCTTTGAACTAAAGACGACACAAGCATCCATGTCTGAGGAGGAATTCGAGCCCCCGACGGGAAACGGCCTCACGCATCTTAGCACAGATCCTCAATGGTCTCGGCCGCTTCGCCGCGGCCGCATGGCTTCGTTTGCGCTAGAGTCTGCTGGGTGGCCAGAGACAAGCTTCCTTGGCTAGATGGTGAGGTTGCCGTGTTCTTAGTGTCGTACCAACCTAATCCTGGACGAAAGAGGTGACAGGAGACCTCTCCGGGAGCGGATGAAGAAGGAATTGTCTTGGACAGGTAGCAAGGTTTGGTAAACACTATTCTCTGAATGCACTCTGGCTCGCTTTTAGTGCGCTCTACATCCGGTGTGTGGTGAGGGTGAAGTTTTTCCGAGGCATTAGAGCTTCTGTCTTCACTCTTCATTCTGGTTCCGACGATTGAGGAAATAAGTACTCAGTCGAATCATGCTGAGGGGAAGGCATGCTGTTAGGACTTTGATTTATTTATGATTAGGCAGTCTTGGTTTTTCGGTAATAGTTCTTTTGAGTAATTCTTTCGCTATGAGAGGCGAAGTGCTTCTTAATTTACAGAACTCGAGTAAATTCATTGTAGATTTACAATTTGCATTTTCATTCCAGTGATGATTGGGTGTCCGGATTTGCTCAAGTTAGTATACACATGTGTGGTCTTCAGCCTTTGTGTAAATTTTGTGTGTCTGAATTTTCTTGTTGTTTTTAACTAACGTTTTCACGTCGCGTCTCTATCCTCGAGTATGCTAAACATTTCTTAGATTTTCTTGTTTAATTCCTGTCTTTCCTGTCTTGTATGACAGATTGCACCACGTGCTTTTGTAACGGTCGTTACTTCGGCCTTCAGTCATCTACATCTACAACCATAATCCGCAAGCCACCCGACGGTGTGTGGCGGAGGGTACCTTGAGTACCACCATCGATTTTCCCTCCTATTCCAGTCACGTATTGTTCGCGGAAAGAAGAATTGTCGGTATGCCTCTGCCTGGGCTCTAATATCTCTGATTTTATCCTCATGATCTCTTCGAGAGATATACATAAGAGGGAGTAATATACTGCTAGACTCCTCAGTGAAGGTATGTTCTCGAAACTTAGACAAAACCCGTACCGAGCGACAGAGCGTCTCTCCTGCAGAGTCTTCCACTGGAGTTTGTGATCATCTCCGTAACGCTTTCACGATTACCAACTGATCCTGTAACGAAGCGCGCTGCTCTCCGTTGGATCTTCTCCACTTCCTCTATCAATCCCACCTGGTACGGATCCCATTTCGGTGAGCAGTATTCAAGCTGTGAGCGAACAAGCGGACTGTAACCTACTTCCTTTGTTTTCGGACTGCATTTCCTTAGAATTCTCCCAATGAATCTGGCATCTGCTTTACCGATGATTGATTTTATATGGTCGTTCCATTTTAAATCCCTCCTAATGACTACTCCCAGATAATTTATGGAATTAACTGCTTCCTGTTGCTGACCTGCTATAGTGTAGCTAAATGATAAAGGCTCTTTCTTTCTGTGTATTCGCAGCACATTACACTTGTCTACATTGAGATGTAATTGCCATTCCATGCACCATGCGTCAGTTCGATGCAGATCCTCCTGCATTTCGATACAATTTTCCATTGTTACAACCATGATTGTGTTAATACTGGATTTGTTCTGTATGAATTCTTACGTGTGCTTTACTCGCTTATTCTAAATTAATTTCTGTTTGTAAATGTTATGAAATTCTGTATTGTTGCACACCACTTGGTACTTAAGAACCACTGCCACTGTCTCCTCAAACATGAGTTCGATTAGTCTACAGTTTAACCTTTAGCCCGTACACCGGTCTTTTGGACCGGGGCGACCCCCTTCTCCTCCCTCCCCTTTTCTCTGAGTGCGTGTCAGCACTCTGCCCTCCACAGTAGCCTCAAGGCAGTTGACGAGGAAGTCGAAGTAAGACTTTCCTTCATTGTGCATCTGTCCTAAGTTCTGTAGCCGGCCGCGGTGGCCGAGGTGACTGAGGCGCTCCAATCACGGTCAACACGGCCACTACGGTCGGGGGTTCGAACCCCCCGTCGGGCATGGATATTTGTGCCGTCCTAGTTCGTAAGTAGTTCATAAGTAGTTTGTAAGTTTAGGGACTGATGACCCCGTAGTTAAGTACCATAAGCTTAACAAAAATTTGAACATTTTTAAGTTCTGTAATTAACGAATTGCACTCTCCACTCCCGGTCAAAAAAGGCTTATGTGTACACTGAATGTCTTTATTTTCTCCGGTCCAATGTACCCCACTTACCCTCAAGTTGTGTGTTTTTCGTTTCACAATCAACTGCAAGTCTATAAAATTGAAAAAAAAAAATCTACATATCCAGTGTGTGAGAAAACTATTGGGGTATATGCTGGTGAAGGGGGAGACCGAATTGTGCACTACATGCATTTTAAGACAATTAGATGCAAAAAAGGCCGTAATGAGGTGAAAGAAACGGCACCGCGGTCTTATAGACCAAGTGTACTCTTTGTGTGCCATAAGGGGGTGAACGGGCTGAAGGTTAATTAAAATTGTGACCAAGACAACCGCCATCTCGTCAAGACGCCGCCGACGCTTCATTTCGCCGCTGCTTTCAAGTGATCCAGTTCTGTAATGTAGCACCTAGCTTTGTCTGTGAATGAATTAATGTTCTTTCAGTTAACCATTGTGTGTTTGCAAATTTCCTCCCACGTTACCTCCATATTCATAAAGGACAGAAACAATTTATATGTGGGCAGTATTTATATGATTCACTTTTGTACAAGGTGTGTGCTTAATTGGGTCTCCCCACTTTTATTTGCTTGTTATTTTACTGAATAGATTATGATTTTAAAGTATTAAACCTCTGTTTTATGATTCCATGCTCCCCATCCCATGTTTATTATCTATTCATTTATTTTTTAACTTTCATTTTGTGTTTGTTGAAACGTAGGCTGCTCCCTTAAGGAGTGAGCATTTGGATAAATTTCCGTTTCTCATGAACTGTGGCCACTCATAAAGTAATTTAGAGCAGCAGTGAGCATTTTAACTTTCATTTGCGGATATCAACTGCCAGAGATCTTGATTATTTTAATAACAGGCTACCTTCACCCTACAATACAGTGATTTCCATGTGGTTGTAGAGAGCTTCACTGCCTGGAGGTAGTTTGGTTGAGGCGAGTTAGACCACTCAAAATTCCAAAGTCCTAGTATCCTACGATGTAACTCCAGTTGGAGATCCCTCTCTGGAAGACCGATTTCCAACGGACCTGAGTTAGTAGCCTGCTTAGCCAGCTGATCCAACAGTTCCTATCCAGGAATGCCAATGTGATGCAAGGTCCAAACGGAGTCCACAGAGCAACCAGACAGAACCAGACTGGAAACAGACACCTGAATTGATCGTACCAAAGGACTCCCCAGGGCAGGCTCTGAGATGTTCATCGGCCCGAAAAATGGTGATCAATTCTACAGTTAACATGCTATTCCCACAGGGCAGTGAATGCTAATCAACATGCTCACCAGTGGCATAAGCATACCCAGCACGCCCGTCGACTAGGGAACCAACCGTGTACACAAATTCCGCGCCGCAGAATACATCAAAAAGCTTTTCAGATATGGGACAAATCTCGCCGAAGCTTCAGATGTGGAAGGAACTCAAGTGATGACAGGAGGGAACGAAGACGAACAGCGATCGAAAGCCCAGACCTCGGCCGTTGTCCCATGTAATTAAAAATATGCACATCTTATGCATCAATTTTATCCTTACCTCATGTATATTTACATCTGGGTTAACCTAGACATCCAATTGTATCAGCAACCCAGACATTGTGTTCTTCCTATAACTGAGACCTTAGCTATCATATTGAACTTAATAAAGCTTAGAGAGACATATCACAGCTTAGACATTGGATCATCTGCACCATGGTTATTGAATCATTCCTATACCTAGACCTTAACAATTTTAGAAGCTTATCCTAAGAACAAACCTTACATTTGATTCTCTTAACACTGCAACTTGTGTCTCCCCTTCCCTTCAATACCCACTATTCTCTTGATGCAAATAATTAGCACTGCGCCTTCTAACGGTTCTCACCATCCATTTATCATAATATTATATCTCTTTATTAAATTGCGAACGAAAATATTTGGACACTGATTTAAGATGTACTGTGGGTATAGCTTTGACTTACATTTCACCTTGTAATTTTATTGATGTTTACTATTCTTAGAACATTTTTGACCTTTTACTGTTGACTATTCATATATTAATTAAAATATGTGCATATTATGTATCAATTATATACTTATATCATGTATATTTACATCTGGATTAATCTAGACATTCAGTTTTATCAGCAACCTAGACATTGTGTTCTTTGTATAACTGAGACCTTAGCAATCACATTGAACCTAATACAGCTTAGACATGAGACATCACTGCTAAGACATTGGATCAGCTTCAACATAAACATTGAGTCATTCCTATACCTAGACCTTAGCAATTGTAGGTAGCTTATATGAACCTAGATATTGGGTTACAATGCACCTAGACCTTGGATGATACCTTCGTCAGTCTAAACATTTCCAATACATTTGCAACCTAGACATTTTGTCAGGTTCATAACTTAGACATTGGCAATTCCAAATAGATAAACCTTTATTCAAAGAACAATTTTCTTTATTATAAATGTATATGCTTTATCTGTGATGCCTCAATCTAATTTTATTGATGTAAGATTTACATATATTTTTTAAACATTATCATCTTAGGAAGTGTGTTGTCTCCCATCCAATATCCCTCTGTTCTTTCTATTAGTCCATCAGCACTGCAACTTGTAATGGTTTGCACCATCCATCTTATCATACCCTTTCTTCTAATTGTAAACTTTAATTAAAAACACAACTCCTATATAATGTGTACCATATGTATTACTATTTATATGAAAAATAAAATAAATAAATAAATAAATATTGTAATATGTAATTGTAATGTCACCCATACATAGAATATGGGTTTCATCTTAGACTAAAATTATGTGACAATTTGCTTTTATGCCATAACTGACTTCTGTGAAACCAGCTTACAAACACTATCCAGCTATGGTGCAGCCACCTTGCGCCAAAATGTAATGGAATCTTCAGAGCTGTCAGTATTTTATAAGCTGTCATGTTTTTAACTTGTGTATTTTTTATATAGTGACTAAGTGCAATGCTGCACTGGTTATTTAATACTTAATTTTTTTAACAAGGTAGGATAAGTTCCTCTTAATCCCAAATGCATGTTATTTGTTATGTTTTTACGTTATATCTTGCATGTCTTTTATATGTTTGACAGACGACCTGCTTATAACTTTTATGTGACTAGATGATGGTGACAGTGCACCGCAACCGGTCGTCATTTAACAAATTATTAATGTGCGATCTTGGCTTTTCATTTTGAAAAGTATATTATTCGGCTGTATGTGTGTCTACTGTCTGCATAATTTCCTGTGTGTACAATTTGTAGTGTAGATATTACAAATCGTAATGTTATACCGAATGCTATAATTGTCCTACATGAACTGCGGAAATGTTGTAATCCAGAATCTCTAATAATTCGTTTCATAATTTTGCTGTGGCTGAGAGGGAAGAAAACTATTAAAAAAGGTTTGAAATTGTGTTTAAAGTTCGTGGCGTATTACAACTACTCTCAGTCTCATACAGTGTATGAATAAAATCCCGTCGTTATTATGTGGCATTTTTCTGAAACTCCTGTAGTTTATGACGTTATATCGCCTGAAGCTTGTGTGTTATGTGGTTCTTGCACCTATGGCAATTATTACCTCACAGTTATAAATATGTGAACAAATTTATGTTGAAATCGCTCCAGTGGTTTAGGAAATTTGCAACATAGACGTGTGATGCAGCAGTTTATCGCACACCTAATTGCTTATGATGTTATATCTCTGCATTGTTCGTGATCCTTACACTAAAGATATTCACCTCTTCGTTAAGGTAATGTATACAAAAGTTCATAATGGTTGGAACAAAACTGTACATTTGTAAGCACTACATACGGACTTTATATATAAAGTGTATTGTTTTGACGTAATGTACAACGATTCTGTGTAGATGCTCTTCATAAAATTAAAGAAATGGATTTTAGAACGCCCTTTAGTGAATGCATAGATTTAATACGTTTTATCTCCTAAAATCCTCACTGTAAAGTTTGAAAAAATTATATAACCCCTGATAAAAAAAAACTAATAATATCAACGAGGACAGTAATCTTGGTATAAAAAAACTAGCTTAGTGTATGCTCCGGCTGTCACGATGTCAATCGGATTTTGAAACCTAATCTTCCTTTCTTCCTCAATATGTCTAAGGAATTGTCTATTTTTAAGTTGTTCTGTGTCAGCGTGACGCATGTTGTATGTTACGATGTTAAATATTACTTATTAGTTACAATAATTTAAAATTTAATTTCGCCCGATTTTAAAATGCTGATTACTGCAGCACTTAGATAAATGTTCCAACATTGAAGATTCGCCAGTTAAAAGTAGTTTAACGCTTTTGCAGTACGACCCCATTTCTGTAAATTTTAAAAGTCTGTTTGGTGTTTTATGTGACTCTTTCAAAGAGGGAATTAATATTGCAGAAAGTGGAACTGTATTTAATTAATATTTAGAAAAATAGTAACAAAGCTGTATTACAGTTGCACACTCTTGTGGCAAATTTATTTATTTCCGCTCTAGTTACGTCGCCGTTAGTTATGTGGCTGAGCGTCGACAGTTACCAGGAGTCGTAAAATAACGGTACATTTTACTATAGACTCTATATTTTAATTCGTTTTACATGGGAATTACTATTGAGTGTACTCATTACGAAGTGATTTGTCAAATACCTCTAAGGATGGATGCGAGGGGCATATGAAAATTATATTTACCACCGCAATGTTCATGTAACCATTTACAGAGATTGATCTTCCTATCCTTCCATTCACGCAAGAAAATGGCAACACACCGTACCAAACCAGGCGAGGTGGCGGAGAGATGAATCACTCGCATTCGGGAGGACTGTGGTTAAAATCCTCCTCCAGTCATCCAGATTTGGGTTTTCCATGATTTTTCCAAAATAACTGCAGGAAAATACCGAGATGGTTCCTTTGTAAGAACAGGGACGATTTCCTTTCTTCTCCTTACCAAAATTCCGAGGGTGATCTCCGTGTCTATTCATCACTGTCTTGTCCGGAGGTGTTTAATAAGGAGGTGTGTGTATTGAGCCGTGTCACGGCTTGCGTGGTTTGTTTTCTCGCCCTATCCTACCGCTATCTTCCGTCCCGCCTTTGAGGGCATCCTTGCTGCGCAACTAGGATAGAGGGCGCACCTATTGGGACGCAGAACGGGTTTGCGGCTGATTGGAAAGAAGAGTTGCCGAGTGGTCTGACCGATCCGGGGAAGGCAGCGGCGGCGCTTGAGGCGATGCGATCGGTGGCGGTATGGGCGACCAGGATTTGCTGTTATTGAAATTCCGAGCGAGACGGCCTACACTTGTGTGCCTAAATATCATGTCTCTTGCGTATGGAACTGAAGTCCGCAAGGGCCGAAGTGATTAAGTGCTGTTGTGGACGTTCTCCGTGGTCAGCTTGTCGTTATTGATATGTGTGGCTCATGGTGGAACCTCTAAGATATTCAAATATTCGCCTCAGAGTATTTTTCAAATCTTCTAATACATAAAGCAGAGTGTCCGTATGATTGTGTGTACGTATTGCATACAAATCTACAGTGTTGTTCCCATCTTTTTGAATTTTGTACACGTAAACTTCAATCCACGAGGACGGTAAGAATCACGTACTATACATAGTTCACGATATGTGACGTCATAAACAATGAAATGCGCAAAAAAAAACTGCTGCATTTAGCGCCAATGCTGCGCATTTCCTCCAAAACCACTTGACCGACTTCAACCAAATTTCGTACACACGTTCCTTACCGTGTAGTAACAACTGCTGCAGGGTTAAGAACCACATACAACACATGGTTCAGAAATCACAAAAACCTGACACATAATGTGGCAAGACTTTATAAATACGCTGTATGAGAATGAGAGTACTTAGCGACTTGCAACCAACTTTAAACATAATTTCAAACCTTTATTAATTTTTTGCTCGCTGACAACCAACGCAAAATTACTACTTTCCTGCTGTTCATGGTCTAAAACTACGGCATTCGGTATGGCGTTAGAATTTACAATTTATACACTACAAATTGTAGCCGCAGGAAATTTTACAGACAGTATAGGCCCTACACACGTATAGTTGAATGTACCTTATAAATGTTATCACAGTACAACACGTAGTTCATGAGATATGAGCACAAACACAGAAACGCTCAGGGAAAACCGCCCCATCACGCACCAAGTTTTAATCTATTATTTCTTTACTATTAATTGTATTCAAATGCTCAAATGTTTGTCAAGCTTAAGGGACTTAACTACGGGGTCATCAGTCCCTAAACTTACAAACTAGTTATGAACTACCTACAACTAAGGACGGCACAAATATCCATGCCCGAGGGGGGATTCGAACCCCCGACCGTAGTGGCCGTGCAGACCGTGGCTGAAGCGCCTCAGTCCCCTCGGCCACTGCGGCCGGCCAATTGTATTCCCAAGAGATTTTACAGAAATACAGCTCTTAAACAAATGAATATCTACGTGAAAAATGGCAGGAATAAATAAATAAATACCCGGGTAACGCCGGGTTTTCAGCTAGTAGTTCATAAGTTACATGTTTATATACCTAGTATAGCAGTGATTTGTGTTACTAATATTTGGTGTTGCGTGTTTCAGTTTCAGTGAGGCCATAGTGCAGAGCCCCACACTGTCAGTGACGGTGTGGACTCTTTGTCTTGTTATTGTTCGTTGCCAAACTTGTTGGATCACAGTCTTTTTCTCTGCTTATTTGCAAATACCCCTCAGGGGCTCAGCATTAATTTGCTGAGTAGAGGCTTGGCGAACCCGGGGTCCAGAGCCGTGGGCTGTGTTGTGACAACAGTCCGCTACACCGTAAGCTCTGTGCGTGCTTCAACGACCATCGTTCGGCGCGACGGTTGAACGTTGTACGTTGCAGAGCCTGGGGATCTTGGCTTAATCGCCCGGGTCGCGAGGACGGTACAAACCTCTATAAAAAAAAACCTCAATCTCAAGGTGTGCTACGTGCCGAGGAGATGCATGGCTGTTGAGGTTGAACAGTCGCTAGCGAGCAACTTCTGAGGAACTCGCCGAACCTCAATTGTATAAGGCAAGCGGCGCTCTGTCTGGGTGGACCGTTGTTTCCCTAGCTGCTATGGGACCACCATGATGCGATCAAGAAACGTTGCCGGACGTACAACCGGTGTCTCTAACAGAAGGAGAGCAGACTTTAATGCTGCTGGATATGACCCCGGCTCGTGCCCTTTCCCGGCCACGCCATGGGAGGAATGTAGGGCCAGAAGTCAAGGTGAGGCGTATGCCCCCCGATACTTAGTTTGCTCACGCACTGATGGGGAAACCTTTGCGTCAACTAAGCCACTGGTTTTTGTTGAGCATCTGGAGGGCAAGTGTGGAAAGGTGGAGGGTATGTCCAAGCTGCGATCCGGGTCTTGATAGCAACGTCATCCCCAGCACAGTCGCGGGTGTTGCTCGCCTGTGAGAATCTGGGTGATGTTACCGTTACAATAAATCCTCATAAGAGCCTTAACATGGTCCAGGGTTTCATATTCCATAGGGATCTGTTGTTGCAATCTCATGCTGAGCTACGGTCGAACCTAGACTGGCTAGGTGTGCATTTCATCCGGCGCATCTATAGGGGTCCGAAGGACATCAGGGTCGCCACCGGTGCTTTCATCTTGGCTTGGCTTTTGAGGATGACAAGTTACCTGAAAAGGTCAAGGTGATGATTTACCCTCCCTCCCTCTATGTGATGCTTTAAGTTCTGGAGGTTTGGGCGCATGTCCTCCCAGTGTGAGGCCAACCCCACATGTATGGAGTGTGGACGTGCATCACACCCAGACGTCCCTTGTGTTAACTGTGGCCAGCACCATTGACGTTGCTCACCAGATTGCACAGTCCTCCATAAAGAAAGAAAAATCATGGAGTATAATACCCTGGACAGACTGACCTATTCAGAGGCACTGCGCAAATATACCAAGCTGCACCCCATGACCATGGCTAAAACTTTTGCAACAGCAGTTCAGCCAATGTCAACATTGTCATCTCCGACCCCATCTGCTCAGCTAATCTCGGTGGGCCCACAGACCCACTTGTCCACTCCCCCCCCCCTTCACAGCCTTCCTGTATTGCTCCCAAACCCTCTATGTCAGGAGCAATACCACCAACGTCACGAGATATTGCGAAGAGAAGTTGAAGCTTGAAATACGCGAAACCCGAGGCTTGCGCACGTTCTGAGATTCAGGCGAGAAACCCATACAGCTCAGGGTGGGCGCTAGCCACGCGTTTCGAGTATTTCAAGCTTCAACTTCGCTTCTTAATATTTCGGGATGTTATTGGCGTATTGTGTGGCAATCAACGTCGTTGTTTATGTGATTTGACATGCTATTGACTGCTGATGAAGTAATATAGGGTGTCCGTACAAAGGTCAATACTTGATATTCCGATACCACTCGTCTGCTTTGAACCATGACGTCAGGCACAATGTCATGACGATAACCGACATTCATATATCGATGCGAATTGAATGTTGCGTCAATAACAACATGAAATAAACAACTACACATATATAAATGTAAGCGAAAAGAAGTAATAGAAACAATTTATCGAGATTACCGCGGGAATTATGGGGTTTTGCGCGAGGATATTATAAATAGAAAAACATTAGAAATAGCAATATTGGAACCAAAATAAAACATCGAAAGAAAACATGTAATGGTAACGTTTAACTGCGTGTAAATAGCACTTCCAGACAATGTAGGTTACAAAATCACCCTGAAAACGGCTCGTTTATTGAAGTTATTGAATACGATATAACATCAGGAAAGCTTTTTTTCGTAATAATGAAGTAAAATTACGTATTTGGTGAAATACAACGGGAGAGATTAGCGAAGTGTAAAAGTGAAGTTTCGGTTTGTGTTCTTTTGCTAACCAATGAGGAGAGGAGTGTTTACAGAAAAAAAATGGTTCCAAAAGTGTAACGCTCACGCTTTCGCGCGTGCCTTTAAGTGCGACGCGAATATTCAAGATTCATTGTTTATAAAATTCTGGGTGTTGGACCGCATCGTCAATATATCAAATACTTCACCGACGTTTCGGCCACTATTGCAAGTGGCCATCTTTTGGGTGTTACGTAAACATAACATAACATTGGACCGCATCGTCAATATATCAAATACTTCACCGACGTTTCGGCCACTATTGCAAGTGGCCGAAACGTCGGTGAAGTATTTGATATATTGACGATGCGGTCCAACACCCAAAAGAGTTTTATAAACAATGACAACGGCCGCGGAAGCCTTCGTTCTCATTCATGATTCAGTTTATGTAAAAAGAATGGTTTCATTGTGGAAACGATGAAATATGTCAAGGTTGAAAGTATCGTGTTTCTTGTGTTTATCGACATTTTCTTTACCATTCCTAACCACTTTCATATTGTTTTACCCTTGTCACTGTAGAAATCTTTATGAAATCTTTATAAATAGTCTTGAAGATTAGATGTTCCTCTACCTGCGACGTACAGTCGTCCACACAACTTGCATTTAGCCTTTTGGCATCGTCATCCGCTGTCTCAAAGAACTACCACACGTCGGATCTACGTTTTAAGATGTCTAGAAACATTATTTTACGATTAAAAATTAATTTTGTGAATAATGAAATGCCAAGATCGCGTTATTTCGTCTTTATTATAACAGACGACCGGTTTCGATGTACATAGACATCATCTTGTGATCTCTGCACTAAATTGTAACATTATTACATAAATTCATATTGTAGCCAGTTGGGTAGTACTGGTGGGTTGTGACACATTAAAATATGCCGTTTGGTTGTCAGATATAAAACTCGTATAGTCATGTATATGTTACAGGCCAAACCCGATTTTAGGATGAACTAGTTTCGCCTAGGCCAAACCAGTTCTCCCTACATGCGATAGGACAAACCAGTTTAGCCTTGGCCAAACTAGTTCATCCTGTTACCGATAGCACAAACCAGTGTAGCCTAGGCCAAACTATTTCATCCTGTTAACGATAGGAGAAATCAGTTTACCCTAGGTCGAATCGGTTTATCTTAGGTAGAATTTACATTCTTTAGGACAAACAGGTACGTCCTAGTCTGAACTAATTTCGCCTACTTTGTATCTTCTATAAGGTTTTCAAAGCCAATTGAATAAAGGAATAAGAATCGTCAATTTGATTTATAAAAGTTATTTATTAACGAATCAGTAATTTCACATCTGTGTCAACTTACAGTACATTCATCCACAGATATCACTTTATCTGAAATTTGCTTATTTACTTATTTTTGCAAGGTTTACTCTGGTGGCACTTTGAATTGCACAGTACTTTGTTTTTCTTACAAATGCATTTCTTTGTTGTACAGTATTTCATGCAGCTGCATTTCACGAAGCCTTGCCCTGATCCAACAGAATGTTTTGTGGCTGCAGTCCTTAAAGATATCTCAATATCCTGGTTAATATCACCCATATCTAAAAACTTCTGAATGCAGACGTCGAAATCCGTCTTAAGTCAAAACAAATGTTTTTAATTTTTTTTCAGAAAAGTATGGGAAATCGTAATAACATTATACCTGCAATAATGTTTTTCAACTATGCCATGTTTGGTGCCAACTTTGTAAAGACCCTCATCTGTCTTTTGAAGTATTACACCAATTACGTTTCGAAGGTCACCTCTGCCTTTGTCTACATCTGGAATAGGTATGGTTGCGTTGTCTCCAATGTTAGCTGGTGGATGGGATTTGTCAGTTGCAGCTTTCATTCTTTTTGCTTGTTTTTGTAAATTTTCTGTCGCCTTTCTTCTAACATTTTCAATGTCGTTTGTGTCGATTTTCACAATGTCAACATCGTCACTGTATTCGTATTGTTCAGTTTTGCTGCCACCTTCGATTGCCTTCTTTAGGTCATCTTCATCCTGAATATCATTAATGATTTCTTGGGGCAACGAGGAAGTAGAAAGTCCTACACTAGGTTGTATTCCGAACATTGCTTTGTAAGGTGATTATTTTATGCCAGAGTGGTATGCTCGATTTATCATGAATTGGACATACCTTAATCCTTCCGACTACTTCGTCGTATTGCTGTCCTTTAACCAAGAACTTAACATATTTTCAATGTCTTGGTTAGCACGTTCAACAGAACCACGAATTTGGCTGTTCCTTGCATTTCCATGCACAATTTTCAGTTATGACCAAAGATTTGCGAGTTCCCTTATAATATTATTGACAAATTCTCTGACATTATCAGATTGAAGAATTCTCCTACAGTAAGGAATATGTCATTCAAGTGATAAGCCACTTCTTCAGCCTTCTTTCATCTTAACGCACGAAGGATAACAAATTTTGTGAGATGGTCTTGGTAGACTAGAATCAATTTAAAATTCTCGTCTGGTTGTGTTTGGAAATCAATCACATCGACTTGGCATCTGCCAGGAATTTCCGAATGACAAATTGTCTTCTTTTGTTGACAAACATCACACATTGATAAAATATAGGCCTATCATTTCCTTTTTGATATTGGCATATTTTTTTGATGTCTCGGGTAACATCCTATCACGACCCACAGCTACGTGAGCTGTGTCAATCACATAATAAAGTTCATCAGCTGGAAGATAATATTTTATATTCCCTTCACACCGTGCAATGAGTTTTTTCACATCATCAATTTTCAAAACAGCATATCGTTGCAGTCTTCTTTTCTGTAATGTTGTTCTCTTTTCCAACTTTTCCGCGTCTTCTACTCGTTTCACCACATCCGCATATTCGTCTGCTGATAACACATTATAATGAGAAGTCTTTTTGTTTTCACTCAGCAAAATTTCCTCCAAAAACATTTCTCTCCATAGCTTTTGATTGGATTGTCTACTACACGAAGGCTCAACCATGATAAAACGCCTCACAATTATACTAGAATTATAATAAACTCTTTTAAACGCAACCAGCAACTTAACACGCTCACTCATCGATGAAAACTAACGAAAGACTTGTCACACGTACAAGAAACTTTTGCGAACATTATCTTCAAAATACCTGCTTCTATGTGTAATACAAAAGTATGAAAAGTACACGTTCCCGCAAGTTCAAAACAACCGCCTAATTTGTTTTGCGTATGCGACAGTATGCCCGTGTGGAATGCACTCGGACGCGCCTTCTGGCCAGCGATATTCCATCGCGCCTCCGTTTCCTCCGGCCAGCCTCCGAATAGCCTGGCGCCTCCTACAGTGATACAGGTGATCGGGGCCGAATTTAGGGTAAGCGACGCCCCTGTGCAGTAATTTATTTCACGCATACATTTGTTTATGGCGATCGTCGACATTTAAAAACACACCATCACACATATACAGAGTATGTCAGATCAAATGGAACTACTACACAGCCGGCCGCGGTGGCCGAGGGGACAGGGCGCCGTGGCTCAGCGCGCCCGGTCAGAGAGATCAACGCTCTCTGTAATCAAAAAGCTGAGCCAAAACCTCATCGAACGAAAACGAACAAACCCGATCAGCGTCCGCTACGAACAGAACTACCCATAGGAAAAAAGAGGGGGTCTGCACGGCCACTACGGTCGGGGGTTCGAATCCCCCCTAGAGCATGGATATTTCTGCCGTCCTTAGGATAAGCTAGTTGATAAGTAGTTTGTAAGTTTAGGGAATGATGACCCCGTAGTTAAGTCCCATAAGGTATACAAACAGTTGAACATTTTTGAACTACCACACCGAGTAGATAAGGGCTGGACGATGAATCTTTTAGAACATACTGAAATCTTTGCAAACAAGATTGGTCACCCTGAAAATGTCCTTAATGGAGAAATTGAACAAAAAAATAAAAGCTACTTAAATAACTTCTTTGATTGTTTCAAATACTCAGTGTCCCATATTAGTTAACTGCTTTCATAATGCAAGCAACACTGTTGTTGATGTATATCCCTTCAATTTGCCATTGTTCATGAACATCCCACCTCCTCTCCGTTCTGAATTGCGCTAGCAACTTTTACGTTCTGATAATTTTAATATGATCAACTCCTTTAGACATGCTTTTACAACAGTAGCAAAATTAATATTGGCCTTAGAACTTCATGTTAGCAAATTGACCGTAGGATCACACTTGTGGTAGGTGACTTTGCTTAATTTGTCGCCTTCTTCTCTTTTCTTTTGTTTCTATTTTTATTAATATTTGACCCAGATCAACACGTTTGTATAGCTTTATTATAACACCTTTATCTAAAGTAGTACTGAGCCTATAATTTTATATTTGTAAATTGATTACAGGATCATACCTGTAGTAAGTGATTTAGTTTACTGCTTAGTTTTGTGTTTAATGTTATTTTATTATTTTAATATGACCAATTTTGTCAGACTTTTTATATTTATATTCGATGACTTAACATTTGAATCCTAGATTCTTATACTGTAGTAGTAGTGACCAGAGACGGCGAATGCCTCTTTTTCAACTTCCCAACATATGAATCCTGTTAACATATAGAATTTTGGTAACTTGTAACATCTGAATTGACGACACTGTTCACCATTATATAATTCACATAATAGCATAGGTGTTGTAACTGAGGTACGTCATACCTACATGTACACATTAAAATGTGATTGCTTTCATTTGTTGTAACTGTATGTATATGTAAAAAAAAATTACTGTTACTGTTTAAATTTCGTTACACATGTGTTAACGCCGGCCGCGGTGGCCGAGGGGACTGAGGCGCTCCAGTCACGGTCTGCACGGCCACAACGGTCGGGGATTCGAATCCCCCCTCGGGCATGGATATTTGTGCCGTCCTAGTTCGTAAGTAGTTCATAAGTAGTTTGTAAGTTTAGGGACTGATAACCCCGTAGTTAAGTCCCATAGACTATACAAACATTTGAACATTTTGAACATGTGTTAACGATACAAGAAGGTAACAAATTGGCAATTTGTTACATCTTTGACATACCCTGTTCTCTGAGTCTGTTACATTTCATCTTTGACTTGTTCTATCACGAAATAGTACTGTTTTTAATTACGTCAAGTGCAGGAACCCCTGTCGTTATCAGTCACTTTTAATTTGTATTTTAATTAGTTTTATAGATATGACGACACTGTCAACGTATTCAGAAAATGTATAAAAGTAAACTGCTCATATAATTTTGTAAGTACTTTTACCATGGATGAACATCTTTATCTCTATATATAAAAGGAAGTGTCCCGATTGACTGACTGACTGACTCATCATCGCCCAGCCCCAACCACTCAAGATAGAAACTTGAAATTTGTGGAGGGTGTTGATCTTACTCTGTAGGCGTCATTTAAGAAGCGATTTTTCGATATTCCGTCCATAAGGGGGTGAAATAGGGGATGAAACGTTTTTTTTAGAAAATACGTAGCTATTTAGGCAATTTTGAAGCTAGAACTACAAAACTTCGGATTTTAATTCAGGGTTCGAATTTAAAAGACACGTGTTTCAGCATTTTTTGAAATTCGACAAATAAGGGGGAAAATAGGTAACGCAAAAAATTGATTTTCAAAAATAATTTGCTGTTAACTCAAATTTTAAGCTACAACTACGAAACTTCGGATATGGAATCTTGGTCAGGAATAAAAATCCATGATTTTTAGCATTTTTGGAAATTCAACAAGTTGTTGTTGTTGTTGTTGTTGTTGGTTTTTGAGGGGACTAAACAGCTAGGTCATCAGTCCCAATTCAACAACTAAGAGGGTTAAATAGAGGATCAAAAATTATTTTTGAAAACACGTTGCTATGTATACAATTTTGAAGCTATAACTGCAAAAATTGATATTTGTATAGCTGGTTAGACGTTAAAAAATACGTGTTTCGGTATTTTTGGAAATTCAACCATCAACGGGGTTAAATTGGAGAGGGGATGTTATTCGACAATATGTTGCTATTTAGGCAGTTTTGAAGTTGGAACTACAAGTTTTCGGATTTGGATACGGGGTTCGAATTTAAAAGACACGTGTTCCGGCATTATTTGAAATTCAACCAATAAGGGCGTAAATTGGAGGATGCAAAAAATTTGATTTTCAAAAATATGTTACTATTAACTCAAATTTCAACCAATAACTACGAAACTTGGGATATGGACTCTTCATCATGATTAAAAAGAAACAACTGGTGCAGACCATGCGAAGCATTGGGGGTTCAGCTAGTGTTTTATATTTGTGACACATTGAAGCTTAACAATTTTTTGTACTATTATAGAAATGCCTGGAAGATTGGACACTACGGAAACCGGTAGCACAATAAATTAAATTTTACTTGACAGCAAAGTGTACTATGCATTTCCTGTTATTTCACGCACCCTTCGCCCTGGCATATGGGATTCAAACTGCCATTTTTTTTTTTTAGAAAACTCAATTATTTAGTTAACATATGCTATATCACTTTTTTTTTTTATGGCAAAAATTTTGCCGCCCCCAAAACTTTGCCGCCCTGTGCTGCTGAACATGATGTACCTGTTTAAATACGGCTGTACTGCTGATCACTGGATGTGGCGCACTAGTAGCACCTTCGATTTACCCACCAGTTAACCACATCCGCAGATCGGTACTAGAAGGACCGAAACTGGGAGGCGCATTCCGCCCGGCACGTCTGAGAATTGCCAGGTGTTCCTCCCCACACCGCTGGTGCCGCAGTTTGCGGGTGATGCAGTGCTGTCGCAGTTTATTGCGGTGCCCCCCCCCCCCCCCTGGCACGCGCAGCACGTGACGTATGCGCGCAGCCCACGTTAAGCGGCCGACACGTCGCGCTAAACGCGCCACAATTTCTACTTTGCGGCGAGGTGACGTCGAGCCGTGCTAAGTCCCGCGGCGACAGACGCTGTTTTTCGCCCAAACGTGGCTGCGCTCCGTATGCGCACGACGTTGTTATTCAACGCGGAACGACCGAGGCGAGAGCGCCGAAGTTCGACGCTCAGCAGTAGCAGCGTCGACATAAAACAAGGCTGATACCGAAGTCTGGACACTTCGTGCGCAGCGGAAAAGCTTTTGTGGTAGAACGTGTTTTGGTAACACGCGAGAGTTTACGAGCGCGATCGGGAAAGTAAGTTCCGGTCTCTTACGTCACGCGAATCAGTGGCACTACAATAAACAACTTCTTTCCGTTGTGTAGCCTGGTGCAGTACGTACGCGACCATACACCAAGGATCTCTACTGTGTTGTGGTTTGAAACCAACATCTGAAATTGCCCCGATTCATGTGACTGTGTTTTCTCATTATTAGTAATAGTTTTTCTCATTTAAGGTGAAATCGAGCGTTTATTTCAACAATAAAACCATTTCTCGTATTCCTATTACACATAAAGTAGTAAAGGTAATGTTATTCCATCTTGTTATTAATATTAATGCAGTGATTATCATGTTTACATCTGCCAGGTGGAAAGTACCGTATTGCCAGTTATTTTTAAAATGTTCAAATGTTTGTTAAGCTTATGGGACTTAACTACAGGGTCATCAGTACCTAAACTTACAAACTACTTACGGACTACCTTGTACTAAGGACGGCACAAATATCCATGCCCGAGGGGGGGATTCGAACCCCCGACCGTAGTGGCCGTGCATACTGGAGCGCCTCAGTCCCCGCGGCCACGGCGGCCGGCAGTTACTTTTAGAAGCAACAGAATTACCTATGAAGATGATTATCGATGGGAAGCTTCAAGCTACTCTTGAGCAAGTTTATTTGTCAGCAAGTAAATCATTTCTGTGAAAGTCTGCTATCAATAACATCGAAAAAAGTAAATATTCATACAGACCATTCATTACACCTATAAAGCCACTTCTTGTCAGCTGCATCGATCATGTTTCCACACTTCCTTGTTATTTAATGGAAAAAATACTTTGGTTGTTTTAAGTTTTGTCATCACGGTCAGTCGCAATAGTCTTAAATATAAACTGTTGTATTTTGTTAAAATTGGACAATGTGGATGCAAAGAAATTTCATTTCTTATAAAAGCACAACGAAACATTTCACACGTATTGTTGAGGAATCTTAAGGAAGCTTATGCTTCTTTGATATTTCATCTTCTGCTCCTTTGTAAAATTCAAACTAAAAGACTCGCAATACAATGACAACAATCTTTCGTTTGAAATCTGTTGTTCTGTTGCTTGTAAAAAGACTGTCAATACGTTTCATCTAGGCACACGTAAAAACTGTAACAATCGTATTAACTCTTGCAATTACGGAGAACTAACGCCAATTTTACTACTAAAGATGTAATATGAATACGCTAAAACGTTTTATTGTCCAAATATATGCTTAACGTCTACTACAAAGGACAAAACCTGCAACTCTCAACTACATTTCGCATTACTCGTTCTGATGAAAACGGTTTCCTGCCCCGAGTCACGTCATTTAGATAGTTTGTAATCTTTGGTCTATGTGCGCGACAGTCGGGTTGTAAATTCGTCCATTTCTGCCCACAAGGTAATACGATTTCACTGACTGTTCCGTCGGTTCTTGACAGAATATTTTATTCATTTTGAATGAAACACATGAGATATATGTGTAAAATTTTGCAATGTATTGTTTTTACTAACCGGCTTTCAACTGTTACGCCATCATAAGGTTAACACTACAGAGATACACCAATACAGCTAGGAGTTTACGTTAAAAGATCTTACGATGCTGTATACGTAATACCTACACATAAATTTTCAAAGAAACTAGTGTGCCACGCCTTGACTCTTGCAAGGGACATGCAGTGTGCGCTGTAAACTTGTGACATTCGTCAATGGACGTTCGTTCCCCATACTTCTTCCGCTATCAAAACGTTAACAACGCCTCCTTCCTCTTATTTTGACGCCCTATGTAACTGTTTGCAATGCGACTGCACTCACTCTCCGAACGGAATGAGAGAGACGGCAAACCTCGGTGTACGATGGAGTTCGCAGCACTTTTGCGCTTTCCCTCCAGTTCATCAGGATCTTTGTGACTTCAGGGGAGACTTTCTTCTCGGTGTTCAGGCAATGCGACTAGCAGCTTTGGAAGATTGATACATGCAGCTGCTAACTTAAAAGGAAAGGACGCCTACTCGTCATCGCCGAATTCGTCCAAATTGATGGTACATGTAGGGCATGGTAAGACACGAAAGTGCCTCATGTGCGAACTCCATATGACCAAGCGTTTAGGAAATAAAAGGTAATCTGATACGGATCCGTCGTGCGGGACTAGCCAAGCGGTCTAGAGCGCCACGTTACGACTAGCGCGGCCTCCCGCGTCGGAGGTTCGAATCCTCCCTCGGGCAAGGATGTGTGTGTTGTCCTTAGGTAAGTTTAACTTAGTTTAAGTAGTGTGTAAGTCTAGAGACTTATGACCAACGCAGATTGGTCCCATAAGAATTACAAACATTTGAACATTTTTTTATACTGATCTATCACCGTATGCATCTTATTAACTGTCCCTGTGATGGCGTGTCTAGGAAGCGGTGTTTGGCGCAGCTGTAAAACATCGGATTTCTATTGGAAAGGTCGCGGTTTCAACTCCACCCGGCGGTAAATTTTTTTCTGCTTCTTGGCAATGCGTACACCTACATATTGTTCCTGTAGAGATCGTAAGTACAAGATTAGATTAATTATTACAGCACGCCGGAGGCACTTAAACAATCATTCTACCCACGCTCAATACGTGAATGAATTGGGAGACATCCGTAATAACTGGTACAGTGGGACTTACCGTCTGACATTCACGTCACACTGCTTTTCAGAATACTGATGTAGACGTAGATGTACACTGACGTCACAATTAACCACAGCAACATATAGACTGGTTTGATGGAGCTCTCCACGCTACCATATCTTGTGCAAGTCTCTTCATCTGCCAATACGTTCGGCAACCTACATCCTTTTGAATCTGCTTACTGTATTCGTCCCCACACACTTCCTTCTAATAGTAAGCTGACAATTCCTTCATGTCTCAGAATGTGTCTTCCCAATCTATCCCTTCTCTTCGAAAGGATATGCGAGAAACTCCTTTTCTACCCACTTAGGTTAAGCACCTACGTGATTTACCCATCTAATTTTCATCATTCGTCCGTAGCACCACATTTCAAAAGCTTCTATAATCTTTTTGTCTGAACTCCTTATCGCCCACGTTTCACTTCTGTACAATGCTACACTCCAGACAAATGCTTTCAGAAAGGACTTCCTAACATTTAAAACAATATTGGATGTTAACAAGTTTCAAATTCAGATCACGAACAAAAACATAACGTCATTAAATAAGTGTGATAATGTATCTGACTTTTCACTTATTACATTGAAATTTAATTTACAAGTGTTACTGTCTCATCTTGTAATTTACCACATCTATTTGCACTAATATACGTGATCGACAAATGATGGAAAGTTTACACTGGATCGCTTTTGAAATCTACTTTCTTTCATACGGCCATTGTGTGCCGTGTGACGTTTGCCTTTCGCGGGCAAGCGCTCTACCGACTGAGCTATCCCGACACGATTCACGATGCCGCCCCACAACTTTACTTCCGCCAGTACCTCGCCTCCTACTTTCCAAACTTCACAGAAGCACTACTGCGAAACATGCAAGACTGTACAGATATTTTACTTTACATCGCGTGTAATTTTCAACTGTTATAAAATATCTATCATACAGCAAGTTCGTGTGACTGCTAATGCGGAAATGTTTATTAAGGATATCAAAATATGTTCTTCCGCACTTGCATGACAGACGACATAAACAGTTGTAATATTCATGGTGTTACAAAAAAAAAAAAAAAAAAAAAAAAAAAAAAAAAAAAAAAAAAAAAAAAAAAAAAAGCCAAACTATTAGGAAACATTCCTCATACACAAAGAAAGAAAATATGTTATGTGGACATGTGTCCGGAAACGCTTAATTTCTATCTTAGAGCTCATTTTAGTATTTCTCTCTAAATGTAAATTGAAATAATTCGTGCAGACAATTATCAAAATACCCAATTGTTTCGTTAGTATCTACTGTACTTCCTCGATTCACCGCCAGTTGGCCCAATTGAAGGAAGGTAATGTTGACTTCAGTGCTTGTATACTCATTTCTCTACAGTACTAGCATCAAGCACATCAGTACGTAGCATCAACTGGTTAGTGTTCATCACGAACATGGTCAGTGTAATGTTTACACATGCGGAGTTTGGAGATGCCCATTTGATGTATGGATTAGCATGGGGCAACAGCCGTGGTGCGGCTATGTATGAACCATTCGCAAAAGTGTACCCGTGGAGACCAATCAGCCACTGACAGTGCTTGCACACGCTGTACATGGTACGGAAACAACTGATTCTCCCGTGGCACTCTGCATACAGTGACGTGGTCAACGTCACCCTGTACAGCAGCAACTTCTCTGGCGCTGACATTAGGGTTATCTTCAACTACACGAAGAATTGGCTCGTCCATTGCAGGTGTCCTCATCGCACTAGGTCTTACCCAGTCGCAAGTCATAGGCTGGAATGTTACGTGCTCTCTAAGACGCCGATCAGTTTCTTCGAACGTCTTCCTTTCGGGACACCTTCGTTCTGGAAATCTGTCTGGATACAAACGTACCGCGCCACGGATGTTACCCCGTGCTAATCCATACATCAAATGGGCATCTGCAAACTCCGCATTTGTAAACATTGCACTGACTGCAAATCCACGTTCGTGATGAACACTAACCAGTTGATGCTACGTACTGATGTGCTTGATGCTAGTACTGTAGAGCAATGAGTCTCATGTCAACACAAGCACTGAAGTCAACATTACTTTCCTTCAATTGGGCCAACTGGCGGTGAATCGAGGAAGTACAGTACATACTAACGAAACAATTGGGTATTTTGACAATTGTCTGCACGAATTATTTCAAAGAAATACTAATATGAGCTCTAACAAGGAAATTAAGCGTTTCCGGACACACGTCCATATAACATATTTACTTTCTTCGTGTGTGAGGAAGGTTTCCTGAAAGTTTGGCCGTACCTTTTTGTAACACCCTGTATATTGGTTCCATATATTTATACACTTTGCACAAATATAAGAGTACCTAATTTTGTAAAAGCCTATTGTACGTCTTTCGTATATAAACTTAAGAGCAATCAATATTATTACTGTTATCATAGTTTCCAAATTGCTAATATTATTATTATTAAACATTGCAACTCACAATAGGAACGCCTATGCACTTTTTGTTGTGCATTAAAAAGACTCTATTGGTTACAACTTACGGAAACTTAGTATATATATTGTATTAGTAATGATATTTATATGTAAGTATTGGAAAGATGTAGAGGTCACATCGGTATTCGAGAAATGCAGTAGGAGTAATCCACTGAATTACAGCCTTACTGCGTCAGTTGTCAGCAGGGTTCTGGAACATGTATTCAGTTCAAACGTACGAATTACCTCTGACACAACGATCTACTGATCCATTGTCAACATGGATAGATCTTTAGGGGGAAAAAAACCTCTCTAGTCACGTGAAGTTATGTATTCCCAAATTTCCAGAAACATTTTGACATGAAATCTCACAAATGGCTTTAAATCAAAATGTGTGATTTTGATATATGCGTCACACACGTTATTGAATTGGATATTCCCTGTTAGATAGAGCACAGTTCATAATAATAGACGGGCTAATCAGAGGTGAAATTTGGCGTTTTTTAATGTAGTGTTATTGGTCGTCTGCTGTTCCTTACGTGTACAAAAGATATGGGAGAAAATGTGAGCTGTCGTCTTAGGTCTTTTGTCATTTACTGTGTGGTGATCTCATGTGAAGATCAAACGAACTGTAGAAAGCTTTATATGACATACTTGTAGGCTGTGAAAATTGGCAATTGACCGTAAATAATTAAAAGTGTAAAGCCGTACACATATGTACTAAAAGGAATGTAGTAAACTCATTTTATTAAATAAAATCAACGAAATCTTTGCGATGTAATTCAAATGAGTATGTAGGAATTACTGTTACGGCAGACTTAATCTAGAAAGAATGTATAGAACATGTTGTGGGGAAGATAAACCAGTGGATGGGTTTTATTGGCTTAATATTACAGAAAAGTGAAAGTATTACTAAAGAGACTGCATATGCTATACTTGTCTGTCCTCAGGTGAAGTATTGCTGCACAGTGTTGGAGTTTAACTCGTTGCATTGACTGAGGTCATTCAAAGAGTGCAAATAAAGGCAGCACCTTTTGTTCTAGCACGATACAGTGTAGACAGTATCACGAACATGGCACAGGAGTTGGAGTGAGAAGCATTAAAACGAAATGTCAAATGACGAATCCCTCCTGATAAAGCGAAAAATATATTGACTCCCACCGACATAAATTATGGAGAAATGATCAAGGAAAAAGAAATAAGAGCTCGAATAATAAGATTTAGATGTTCTTTCCTCCAACGTATTTTTGTGAACGGAATAATAAAATAGTGTACAAGTGGCTCGATGAACAATCTGTCGTACGCTTCAGATTTCAGAGTACACTATGTTACTCATTATAATAAATAATAAGGTATTCTCTTGCACTAGCTTAGTATCGGTTACAAAGTGTTTTCTATCAGCTTTTCATCGACAGACCAGAGAAGCTAAATAAATAAATAAATTCATCAATCTTCTGCACGAGACCAAAACTTTGTCGCTTAGAAAATATCTCTGTGGACAATTAGGCCTACTTATAACTACGACGACTGGAGGATCTGAAACCGTCAGCGGATATTACAGTCTTGAATATGGTAAGAGAAACGATTGCCCTCCCACACGTATTACGTTTCAACGAGATAAAAGCAGGAACAATAACCTGTTACGACTGTTAATCATGAAGAAAGTAGTATCAATTTCTGACCCTCTGTTGAATATACCTCGTAAAAGGTAACAGTATCGTATCTGTAAAACAGAATTAATTTTGGGGCTGTAACGTAGCATACTTCTGTAATATGGAACCGAGAAGCATGAGATAATGTGGAAACTTGATGAGCGTAACGTATTTCAACCGTCCCAGCGCGTTCGCTTACCCATTAAACATTCAATGGACAGTTATTTGATCAGCTAATGCTTCCGAAAACAACGGAGCGCGGCCACGCAAAATGAGGAAAAATGAGTCCACAAACGATGACACGGGTAATGCGTTTGGCCAATGCTAATGCTATTTGTGAGCCGCCGGAGGGATCGGACGGCGAATGCATCACCTGTCACAGTGGAAAAAAAAATTCAGTGACTATTCAAAAGAAGGGGCTCAGCTAATATTTGCTGTTGTATAACTCAACGTGGTTTTTATGGAGTAAATACGTTCGCTCATTTTTCACACGAAAATCAGAAGTTGTCAATGATATAAGTCACAACTGTACTTCGTCCTTTTGAGGAAGCAAAGCTAACTATAAGAGACTGATGTAATCCCCATTTTAGTTTTTTAGTCATTAGAGTTGTGTTTTGTCTTTTTTAAGATGTTACAATTGATGTAATATATTGATATATAATACAAACTTATCCAGGAAAGAAATGTCATGCTTATAGGACTTTTACTCGTGTGCCACAGATAAAGACCTGAATCGCGTTCCGACACTTAGGAATGCATCCCAAATAGCGTAGGGCTTGCACCCCTCGAATAGCTTCGTGTACAGTCGTTCGACAATACAAAATGACAAGGGACCGCTAGAGGACAATTCAATCATTACAAATTAAACTAACGCAACGATACTGCAAATCCAAGAAACAACGTTATTAAATGTGAGGCAGTTTTTAACGCTTGCACACTCAACTGAAACAAGTGCTAATTAAAAATCATTATTAAAGCTTCAGACAACTAAGTCTGTCACTCAATCAATAATTCTTAGACAAAATTGAATATCGTTATGAACGAATTATCTATACTAATAATAAATCTGGTTTACGTTATAGGAGGCGATCCACTTATAATATTGTAAAAAGATATAAAATAGCCAAGATCGCTTATCATCAATTTTTATTAATGACGACCGGTTTCACTGAACTATGTCAGCATCATCAGGTCAAATAAAATATTTTACAAGGCCATAATCTTGTAATGTCAAATAGTTGTTATATAACAATTTACAGTGCAGAGGTGCACTATGTCATTATAATAAAAGATAATTATCACTCACTGTGATAATTATGTTTTATTATAATGACATAGTGCACCTATGCACTGTAAATTGTTATATAACACCTGTACGGAATTACTCAAGTACGTCTCCTGTCAGATACAAATTATCAACTTTACCCTCCCCACATGAACTGAAACTAGTAGTTATTGTAAACGTATTACCGTAAGAGTAAGGGTCTAGGAGTGCCTCCATACTGAAGAAAGTATCGTTGCCCGTCACCGCATTTATATAAGCTATATATATGTGGCGTCTATTCTTTTGGACATGTCCAAAACAACAGACGTCACTATTGAAGTTGCAGTTATTATCTGCTCATATTCACGGGATGTATGACATTAACTGCGAATGGGCAAAGTTGAAATTATGCACCCAATCGGGACTCGAATCCGAGTACCCTGCTTTATAGGTAGCTGTGCTGACCTCTACACCACTGGGGACAAAGCAATCACCACACCTGCACGGAATTACTCAAGTAGCCTCCCGTCAGAAACAAATTCTCGACTGTACCCTGCCCTCTGTAACTGAAACTCGCAGTCATTGTGTCTCAGCACTGAAGAAAGGATCGCTGCTCGTCATCGGCATTTATATATGTATGATAGATAATAAGTGCAGGATCAAAAGTGACGTCTGTTCTTTCGGACATGTCCAAAACAACAGTCGCCACATATATGTATAAAATAAAGAAGTGTGTTAGTAAAAGCAGCTTTTATTGCGAGTAGCTAGAACTATTTCCTCATTGTGCCATATTCTGACAACACACATTGTGAACTACACATCTATAGTTTCGTGAGTTTTTTTTTTTTACTTCACAATAGGCAAAAGAAAGCTGTGCAGTGCTTAATTTCCGCCGGAACATGCGGGAAATGCTTTCCGGCACCTCCCAGCGATATTCTTATTCATTGTATTAATTTACTGGAAGAAGTTAGCACCTGAGATTTAAAACAGTACTTGTCTTCTGAATCACAACGTAACTATAATTTACTGCTGCGCCAGTACCAATGAACATACAGTATTTAAAATTGATACTCATAGTTTTTATAAGTGGAACTGGTAGGGAGGGGGGGGGGGAGGGATGAGGTTCAAGGAGGACGTTTTGGCATCTGGCAACATTTTACTCGCTTCACTGTGTTACTTCATTTTCTCCTTACTTTAGAGTCACGGCAAGCATCTCCTCAAGAGGAATGCATTTTTTAATGTTGGTGTCTTGCATATTGAAATGTGGTTTCAGAATAGAACGGAATTGATCAAACGATGATACTGACATACGATAGAATTTGGAAAATTTTTGTGGATCTTTCCGAAGGTTGTCTTGTATGCAATAAAATGCGCCCAATTCTAATCTGGTGTTAGGAATAGGGTAGTACCAAACTTTCATCTCGACCTCCGCCTCCTCTTTTTCAGTATCACCAGAGCTGTTACAGCGACAAATTATTCTGCTTCCGTCATACTGGAAAATCACTGACCTGTGTGAGGGCAGCAGGCTTGCTTGCGTGCACAGCTGGCGTCTAGATACTGTGAGCCGACCCCAATCTGTCGTGAGCGGCCCAGTGTAGCGGCTCGCAGTCTCCCGTGTAACTACGGTCGGGGGTTCGAATTCTCCCTCGGGCGTGGATATTTGTGCCGTCCTTAGTCTTAGCTAGTTCATAAGTATCCAGAATGAAAGTTTCACTCTGCAGCGGAGTGTGCGCTGATATGAAACTTCCTGGCAGATTAAAAATGTGTGCCGGAACCGGGACTCGAACCTGGGACTTTTGCCTTTCTCGGGCAAGCGCACTACCGACTGTGCTATCCCGACACGACTCACGATGCCGCCTCACAACTTTACTCCTTCCTTCCAGGAGTTCTAGTCTTGCATGGTTCGCAGGAGAGCTTCTGTGAAGTTTGGAAAGTAGGGGGCGAGGTACTGGCGGAAGTAAAGTTGTGAGGCGGTATCGTGAGTCGCCGGACGCTATGGCCGAGGGGACTAAGACGCTCGAGTCACGGTCTGCACGGCCACTACGGTCGGGGGTTCGAATCCCCCCTCGGGCATGGATATTTGTGCCGGCGTTAGTCTTAGCTAGTTCATAAGTAGTTTGTAAGCTTAGGGACGGATGACCCCATAGTTAAGTCCCATAAGTTCTACAAACATTTGAACATTTTGCATCGTGAGTCGTGTCGGGATAGCACAGTCGGTAGTGCGCTTGCCCGCGAAAGACAAAGGTCCCAGGTTCGAGTCCCGTTTCCAGCACACAATTATAATCTGCCAGGAAGTTTCAGTTCATATGTAGTTTGTAAGCTTAGGGACTGATGACCCCGTTGTTAAGTCACATAAGTTCCACAAACATGTGAACATTTCTCTCGTGTAAAAGCGTCCTAAGATTCCCCCAGGTGCTGGTGGGGGCACGAGTTGTTGGCGCCGCTTCGGTTCTGCGTGGGTTGCCTGCCTCGCGTGTTGCGTGTTGTGCTTCGCGGTTCCTGTCGTGACAGCCCAGAGATGTCAGAGCGTTTAATGCTGGCCACAAATCCTCTATTTAGACGTTTCCTTCGAAGGACAGTCGCTGACACACTTGTTTAAGGTTCTATAAATACACCGAATTGTCTTATCGTATTTACGATTCTCGGAGTTCGTTTTCTCCCGTCGCTATTCTTCGAAAACAACATTTCGCATTGTGTGAAGATAAATGTTCTGTAATATTAAGGTTTAACGAAGCCACATTCAGTTGACAGTACTGGAATTACTACCAAAATGCGTGCCACCAAACTGCAATAGGTCTTCGCTACCTAGAGATCAAGGAAATGTACATTTTTGGGAGGGTGCACTAAAAACAACACGCAATAAAGCATCATCTTTTTCTTTTGTATCATTGGTCCTGTTACTTACCTTAAGCGTTCCATCACGAATTTCATGCTCATTTTATGCGATCCGTCGCGAATTCTTCAGTTGTTCAATTCTCTTTATTTCAATCTGCAACCTACATACACAGTTATCCATTGGATGTGTTCCAAACTGTTCCTATACAGTTTTTACACACTAAAGTTCTCTCTACTGCCACTGAAGCGGTTACCTTTTTGCGTAATACCCATCCTATCACCATGTTTTTCCTTTTGGGTGACTTATGATTAGTAACACAAATGAAGCCTCTTGGGGTTAGTAACACAAAAATAAGACTCTTTCGATAGCCTTTATGACAGCTCTCAAGTAATTAAATATAAGGCCTTACCATTCATCAGGGACATCAGGGACGAACATTAAATAACAGTACTCGTAGGATAGAATATTCGCTACAATTACGTCCTATTACCTTTCTTCCGTATCTCACATCGTTACAAAAATACTGGCAAAAGTTACGAAGATTTGACACTGTGAGTCTGTCGATAACTTGCTCCCACTTCTTACGTTTCGTCGTATTTAATGGCCACCTGCGACCAGTACAATGAATTGAATTTGTTTGACAATGTCTTTCAAAAAAAAAAAAAAAAAAAAAAAAAAAAAAAAAAAAAAAAAAAAAAAATTCGCAATGGCCTGTTTTTCGACCCACATTTGCAAATATTACGAACAAAAATAATAAAAAATCAAGTAACATAAATCAGAAACAGTGTAATATAAAGTTAAATACATAAATATTATACATATACACTCCTGGAAAAGAAGAAGAACACGATGAATTCGTCGAGGAGTGGTGGAGAGACCAAGCATTCTGAAGTGCTTTGCTGCGGAGCGCGAGGTTGCTCGCCGTCGGAGCTTAAAGTCCTCCCTTGGGCATGGGTGTATGTGTTGTTCTTAGGTTAAGTCAGTTTAAGTAGTTTGTAAGTCTAGGGACTGTAGTCCATTGCAATTTGGTCCAATAGATTTTCTAACTTTTGAACATTTGAATTCGTTTACGCGACCCAACTTTTGTTGGCACATTCTTGAGGATGTATGCAACACATAATCACACAGTCAGATTATAACACTTCTATATATGCATACCCTATATTTCTACCTAATATTTCAGTCCCAAATCTTAATACATTTGAGTCCCAAAAAGTATACCATTGGTATTAAGTGACATTAGTACCCTCATAAATGATTCTAATCAGCTGGTTTTTCATTATGATGCCTTTACTAAAACTCGTGTGCAAACTATTCATAGTTGTCCTCAACTGAAAAGTTCAAGTAACCATAAACAACTTAATATCTAAAATACTAGCATGAAATCCAATTACGTACTAAATGTTGAAATGTTTGTAAAGCTTATGGGACTTAACTGCAGGGTCAGCAAACCCTAAACTTACAAATTACTTATGAACTAACTGATATTAAAGACAGCACTGACATCCATGCCCGAGGGGGGGATTCGAACCCCCGACGGGGCACGGTATCGCGCATCGGAACATAGCGACTCAATGCGCTCGGCCACTCCGCCGCGGCTTTACCCTATTATATACACACATAACATAACTGTTTATTGAAGTTTAGTAGTATTTCATGACGTAATCTACATTGCCATATTATCCAAATGGTAAATATTATAAATAAAATTAGTCCAAAAATACTTTTTTAAAGGAATTCACCGCCATTTTATAGAAATATTGTTTTTTCGACGACCAGGTTTCGGCCTTTGACCAAGTGATAAAACTCTTCAGACAGGTGTTTTCTAAGTCATTGTCATGGCAATAATAACGTTCGGAGAAGCTGATGTCCATATCATTAACATAAAATAGGTACCACATCTGTACCCGCGTGCCGTTAGGGCGTCTTCCGCTCACGTTCCAACATCGTTCAGTTCACCTCCTATGGTGTCACGATAGGTGCTTATGGAAAGATGACTGGAAACCAGTGATGAGGTTCGCTTCTGCCTCGGTTCCAATGATGGTCGTACGAGTATGTGGCGACATCCTGGGCAGTGCGGAAGTCTTTAGGGTATAAGACAGTGGCATCATGGCCGTTCTTCTATTGTGATCGTCGAGGGAACATTGAACACTGCCGGTACAATGACACCATCATTCAACCCGTTTTGCTACCGCTCATGCTCCAACAAGGCGATATGCTTCTCCAACAGGACATTGCACGTACATCCATTCCGTAGCACCCGATGTGATCTTGAAAGTGTACGGGTGCTACCCTGACCAGCACGATCCCCCCATGTCCCTCATTATATTTGGATGATACGTCACATTGCGCCGTCTGAACGAACGGCACTAAATATGGCTCAAGTGAGGCACAAGGTGCAAAATGCATGGCAGGCCATTCCGCAAGACTATATTCAGCACCTAAGCGATCGTCTCCATAGAGAAATGCAGCTTGTACTGCTGAAAATGGAGAGCATACACGGTACTAATGTCGAGATTTCGCATCACCTCGTGACTGTAGTCTCGTGCGTATGGCTCTGTCTGACTGATCGTTTGTTGTATACATCCATTAAAAAGTGAGAAATTTTCCCTCTGCTGGGTTGACGAATTTATAGTGACCGTTTTTCCCTTTCCAGGAGTGTATTATTATACATTTAATCTTTTACAGTTTTATTCGGTACCATATATTTTATTATTTTCTTTATACATTTAATTTTGTATATTTTATATTTTTCTTTTTACCCTGTTCGCGATATTTTCTTTAATCATAAACATAAAGTGGGCCATAAAAGACACCAGTACGATTTCTTTTTCAGTCTTGCCATTATCTTCCTCTGTCACTAATTTATCTATTTGACAGTAATGCTGTGTCTTATGATTCTGTGCTCGGTCCGCGTATTGTTGGCTCCTTGCCGCCCATTAACTATATTAATCAAACGGCAATTAACTTTTCTGCAATCAATTAGTTAATTTCTATGTTCCCACACTGTGAGCTAGCGCCCGTAAACTCATTTCTTTACCTGAAATCATTCACTATGCACTTTTTGTTCTGCACATTTTTAAATTTACGAAATTTTACTAATTTCTGCAACTGTTTTGACAATCGATGTTGCCGAAGGTAACACTGCACCAGCAATTTGGTTATAAAGTACACAATATATGCTGGATTAATTTTTAGAAACTGATGCTTTTCCCGGTCAATCAAGGACATTGGGCGCACGGCTCAGTTAACCGGTAATTGTAGGAGTGTAAGGTGATACCTCGCTATCAGTCTATCCAATTTTCAACATTATTCTGTGGCATCACGTCTGACAATTCGATTCTCTTTTGTTCTGATTTTCCCGGTCCTTAATCAGTGACACACAGTATTACGTACATACATTTTCCGAAATTTCTTCACCAGATTACTTTGTCATGCCAGTAGACTTCTATTGGCCGTGATAATCCTCTGTTCCTGTGCTAATGGTGTAGTCTGCTTGGCAACCCTGCGCAAGGTCGTACTTGCTGTTGAAGATCGTAAATCATACGGAATTTAGCTAGTAATAAATTGTAATTTAACATTTTTAACTGATTAAATAAGTTCATCGGCGTATTCTTAATGCCCACCAATGAAAGTTTTTCGTTTATTCGCCTATTGTTCTAGTAACAGGGAAACGTCGGTTTTCTTTACTGCTTTTAGGCTTAATTTACAAGGGTGGATATTTAGCGTGACACCTCAATTTTAAGTGCATTTTCTAATAGTTTTCATACATATCAGTGTCTAATATATAATTTGTCAATTAATTAAATCTCGTAATTAATTTGTAAACAATCAGGAATTCCAAGTATGTTAGCTGCCGTAGGAAAGTTAGTTTAGGGGTTTCATGCAGCTGTTGAGACAGGCGGTTTCACTGCGGATGTAGCAGTGTGGGAGTTGGGGAAACAAACGAGACTCTTCCATTCTTTTGCAAGGCTTGCTCAAGATATAGGAAAATAGCAGAACAGAAGGGGAAGATTAGAGCCCTTCAGGCTGATTTGGATAGAGCGACGGAGCAACTGATGAGGTTAAGAGCGAAGGAGGGTAATCATAGCTGGAAACTGATAGCTGGTAACAGGTGCCAGAGGAAAAAAACTCAAATGTTTGTAAATCTATCGGACCAAACAGTGTGGTCATTATTCCATATCTTACAAATTACTTAAACTAAGGTAAACTAGCCTAAGGACAACACACACACCCATGCCGCAGGGAAGACTCGAATCTCCGACGGCGAGTAACCACACGCTCCGCAGCGAGGCGCCTTAGATCGCTCGGCTACTCCACCGTGGGTGGGGGGGGGGCAGAGGGAGAGAACAGTGTCTACTTCTACATATATATAAATACCCCGTAATCCACCGTAAGGGAGGGTACACTGTACCACTACTAGGCATTTCCTTTCCTATTACACTCCCAAACAGAAAGAGGAAAAAAATGCATATATTCCTCCGTAAGGAACCTAATTTCTCTTATCTTGTCTTTGTGATCACTACCTGAAAGCAAGATCGTACTACACTCGGCTTCAAATTCCGGCCCTCTAAATTTCCTCAACAGAAATTCACGAAATGAACGTCGTCTTTCCTCCAGCGATCCCCAATTGAGTTCCCGTAGCATTTCCGTGATACTCGCGCATTGGTCGAACCTACCAGTAACAAACCTAGCTGCTCGCCTCTGAACTGCATCTATGAATTATATCTTCCCAAAATTATCCCAATAAACCGAAGTCGGCTGTCTGCCTTACTCACAACTATCCTTACATGCTCGTACCATTTCATATCACTCTGCAGTGTTACGCCTAGATATTTGAACGACGCGACTGCATCAAGGAGATCACTACTAATTCCGTATTCGAACATTATGGGATTGTTTTTCCTATTCATGAGCATCGCCTTACATTTTTCTACATTGAGAGCTAGCTGCCATTCTTCCCACCGACTATAAATTTTGTCTAAGTCATCCTGTCTGCTATTACAGTCAGTTAAAGACGACACCTTCCCATACACCACAGCATCATCAGCAAACAGCAGCAAATTACAAGTTACTCTGTCCATCAGATAATTTATATAGATCGAAAATCACAGCGGTCCTATCACGATACACTCGTCTCTGATGAACGCTCGCCGTGGAGAACAACGTACTGCGTTCTATTACTTAGGAAGTCTTCCAGCCAGGCATAAATCTGTCAACCTATTCCATTAGTTCGTATCTTCTTTAGCTGTCTGCATTGTGGCACCGCGTCAAACTCCTTTTAAATCGAGAAAAAACATTATCCACCTGTTTCCCTTCATCCATGGCTCGCAAGATGTCATGTGAGAAACGGTCATGCTGAGTTTCACATGAAAGGTGATTCCTAAACCCATGCGTATTCATAGAAACAAAGTTTTCCGCCTCAAGGAAATTTACTGTATTCGAATTGAGAATATGCTCCAAAATTCTACAGGAAACTGATATCAACGATATTGGCCTATAATTACGTGGGTCAGTTCTCTTTCCTTTCTAAGACACGGGAATCACCAGCGCTTTTTTCCAATCTCTAGAACTCTGCGCTGACAGTTTTCAATTGGCACAACCAATAGATTTCCCCGCTATCACAGTTGAGTAAGGAAGAGGTTCTAGTAGAAGTAAGATTAGTTAAGATGCAACAGAACTTCATTAGGAAACCAAAAGTTTCAAAATAAAAGTAGAAAGAAAGTTCTGTTGCTAGGTAGCAGCCATGTAAGAAGTGTGGGCCAGATTTTAAAGGAAAAATTGACTGGTACCAGCTCACAAGCCCAGCGCATGTCTTAGCAAGGTGGTAGAGGATTTACGTTTCCTGTGCAAAGATTTCACTAAACAAGTTCATGGTGTGGTAGTGGGTGGAGTAGGAAACAGAATCGATAGGGATCAGGGCTACTGTATTGAGTGTGACCTGGTGAAAATACCCTCCGCAACGACCCTCACAAATGTTGGGCTAGTGCCTGCTTTCGTGCAATATGATCAGCCCCAGTTGAACCGCTCTGTGAGGAGCGTCAATATGGAGTTAGATCAGTTGCGTATGGCGGCCAGTCTGTCAAACATTGGTTTGGCTCCTGTTGAGGCTATAGATAGGTGGGACTTCACGAGGCATGTCCAACGCCTCAATAGGAAATGAGAGAGTGTACTGGCTGAGTTAATAGCAAAAACGTTAAAGGGGGGCGCTGAAATTTATGAATGTACCTCTCTTTTTAGGCTAAGATCATGGTCAAATGGGAAGCTCACGCAGGCATGTGCTAAAGATGCTGAAATCGCATATGAATCTGATAAACTATGGGGGATTAAAGAACAAAGTAGATGAGCTACTGGTTTGTTTAGATAACATAGAATCAGAGAATGTAATAAATATACTATGCCTATATGAGTATCGCATTGTGACGGATATGGAGAAAGCAAACATTAATAGTTACAAACTAGTAGGAAATGGGAATAGACATAATAAGGTAAGAGGAGGAGTTGCCATCTATGTCAAATGTTATTACTGTGTAAAAAGTTTAGAAACAAAAAAGTTTTGTGTAGAGCAACATATAGAAGCATGTGCCTGTCAGCTTAAACTGAAAAAAGGTCCTTATTTTACAATTGTAACAGTATATATGCCCCCTTCAGAAAACTTTCAGTTATTTATGAAAAATTTTGATCCCTTGTTGTGCTATCTGTCATAAGGGAAAACAAATTATTATTTTTGTGGATTTCAATGTTGACTCACTAAAGGATTGTAATGGGAAAAATAATCTGAAAGTCTTACTGAGTTCTTTCAATGTGCCATCTGTAATTGATTTTCCTACTCGTGTAATATAGGACAGCAGCACACTGATAGATAACTTTTTCATAGACTCCTGTTGAGTATGGTCTTTCCAATCATGGTGCACAGCTAGTTACAGAAATGACATAGTTCCTCTCTGTAATTCAAAACAGCCCTCCAAAGTTGTGCACTTAGTTAACGATTCAACAATTAGAAATTTCATGAAAAATCTCCAGCAGTTAGACTGGGATGTGGTGTATAAGGAAGCTGATGAAAATTCAAAATATAACTTATTTCATAATACATTTGTAAGAGTATTTGAAAATTGTTTCCCCGAGAAAATAAATATAATGATAAGAAACCATGGCTTACTAAAGGAATAAGAATATCTTGTAAACGAAAAAGGGAACTGTATCTAACATCAAGAATGAGTTATGACCCAGAAACATTCAAATATTATAAAATCTACTGTGCACCATTAATATAAGTTATTAAAAAGTCCAGAAGCATGTGCATCATGTCTGAGATCAGTACCACTGATAACAAAATTGAAACAATTTGGAATATTATTACCAGGGACAGGACAGTGAAGATCACAGGGAGACAGCATTACCATCAAAGTGCATGAGAAATTTACAACTAACAAGCCAGAAGTTACAAACATTTTTGATCATTATTTTAAAATGTTGTTGAGAAAATAGGATCTAAATGTTCATTAAAAGAAGCTAGGCACTTAAAGGAACAGGCCATACCAACACAATTTGATACAATAGAAATTCCACCCACCTCTCCTTCTGAAATTAAGAAAATAATAAACTCTCTCAAGAGTATAAGCTTACATGGAATTGATATTATTGGCAGCAGGGTAATAAAAGCTTGTTCTCAAGAAATAAGTAGGATTCTTAGCCACATATGTAATAGTTCCCTGAAGACTGAAATATGCTATTGTTGAAAGACTGTACAAAAAAGGGGATACGTTGATGTCAACAACTACCGCCCAATTCCACTTCTGACAGCCTTATCCAAAAATTTTGAAAAAGTAATGTATTCTAGAGTAGTTTCACACATAGGTAAAAATAAAGTTCTAACAAAATGTCAGTTTGGTTTTCAGAAAGGCTTTTCAACAGAAAACGCTATATATACTTTCTCCAATGAAATATTAAATGCTCTGAATAACTGGACATCACCCGATGGGATTTTTTGTGATCTCTCCAAGGCTTTTGATTGTGTAAATCATGGAATTCTTTTAGATAAACTAAAGTATTGTGGTATGAATGGGACAGTGTACAAATGGTTTAAATCATACCTAACATGAAAAGTGCAGAATGTTGACATAAGTAATTCACTTAATATGCAAAAAAAAGCTGATTCCTCAAACTGGGGAACAATCAAAAATGGGCTGCCACAAGGTTCGGTCTTGGACCCTTTGCTGTTCTTAATATTAATGACTTGCCATTCTATATTCATGAAGATGCAGAACTTGTTCTTTTTACTAATGATACAAGTATAGTTATCACACCTGGCAGGCAAAAACTAATTGAAGAAATTGTAAACGACGTGTTTCAGAAAATCATTAAGTGCTTCTCAGCAAATGGATTATCATTAAATTTTGATAAAACACAGTACATACAGTTCCATGCAGTAAATGGAATGACACCAGTAATAAATCTAGACTTTGATCAGAAATCTTTAGCAAAGGTAGATTATTAAAAACTTTTAGGTGTATGTATTTATGAGGGGTTGAACTGGATAAAAATATTGAAGATCTATTGAAATCTTCGGTAATTGTAAATTTTTGTGTTATACATCTCAGCAAATTAGTTTACTATGCCTATTTTCATTCACTGCTTTCGCATGGCATCATTTTCTGGGGTAAATCATCATTGAGTGAAAAAGTATTCATTGCACAGAAGCGTGTAATCAGAATAATTGCTGGAGCCACCCGAGATCATCCTACAGACACTTATTTAATGAGCGAGGAATCTTCACTGTAGCTTTACAGCATATATATTCACTTATGAAATTTGTTATTACCAATCCCACCGAATTCAAAAGCAATAAAGCAAGGGGAGACTACAGTCGTTACTTTTCCCGAGGACATGCAGCTCTACTGTATGAATATACGATGATGGCGTCTTCTTGGGTAAAATATTCCGGAGGTAAAATAGTCCTTGTGTAGATCATTTTTGTTCCTAGTATTGTAAGTATGAACTGAGCTGTTTGTTGGGAAAAGAGATATGTTATTTACGATAAATTTCATTAAGGAATAAATATACTGATAGCAAGTACTTAATATACCGAGTTCGTTGAAGAGGCTTCTGCAGGATGTCCGTGTATGTACACCACCAATATTACGTATTACGCGCTTTAGGACTCTGAAAACATTTGCTTGACTTGAAGAATTACCCCAAAATATTATACCATATGACATTATGGAATAAAAGTAAGCAAAGTATTCAAGATTTTTTATTTTACCACTCATATTGTCAATACAGATTTGATAAGTCGTCCCAGCAGTTCTATGGTCTGCTCCTTCCAACTGAATTTATTATCAAGCTGTAATCCCAGAAATTTTATACTGTCACCGTTGTATCTGCTCTTCCTCATACTTTATGCATATAGTGGATGGGAATCTCTTACATGTTCTGAACTGCATCTAGTGAGTCTTTCCAAAATTTAATGTCAATGAGTTGGTTTTAAATCTTCTATTAATGTTAGTGAAAATATCATTAGCAGACCTTCCTAGAACTATGCTTGACGTACTATTTATTGCAATACTTGCATCATCTGCAAACAATCGAACTCTTCTTCTGACAGTGTAACTTACGAGAGGTCATGTACACAAGAAAAATCTATGACCCTAACATGGATCCTTGTAGGACACCATATGTAATTTCTTCCGAATCTGAAGATGACTGTTGGCTTAATTCTCTAGTCATTGCACTGACACCCTTTGTTTCCTGTTAACGAGCGACGACTTGAACCATTTTGCAGAAGTTCCCACGACACCATAGAATTCTAATTTATTTAAACGATGTTATGCTTCACACAATCAAACGCCTTTGATAAATCATAGAAAATACTTGCTGCTTGTAACTTATAATATAATGAATTAAGTAAATTCTCACTGCAGGTGTATAGATTCTCGATATAGATTACTTTGAGAAATCCGAACTGAGGTGTAGACAATATGTCATTTGAGGTTAGGTGGTTGAGAAGGTGCCTCTACATTGCCTTCCCTAGAATAATTTTTGAGAATGTCGGTAAAAGTGAAATCGTTCTGTAGTTTGATTGTCTCCCTTTATCCCCTTTCGTGAATAATGGTTTAATAGCCGCATATTTTAATCAAGCAGACAATGTTCCAGTTATAATAGACAGGTTACACAAATAACTTAAAATTGTGCTAAACTCACAAGAACATCCTTTAATTAACTTTGTTGATATTTAATAGTAAGCACTAGAATGCTTTGTTTTTAAATATTTGATAATGGAAGAAACAGGCAACGAAACATTAGAGTGCCAAAAAAATTTTAATGCAGATTTCCGTTATATTTGGAACACATTTAATAGTTCTATAAGTGACGCATCATTTTGTGAAGTAAATCATGATTTAATATATCGAACACATTTTCTCCTCGTGAAACATGTAAAGACATTTTCATTTACCACTGTGTCCTCCGATAAGTTTCACATAGACATATCTGGAGTAAATACCTTGTAATAGATTTGCGAAATTCTCATGTATGATCGTACGCTCGTACAAATATCATGACTGAAGCATGTTTGACGTCGGCTTTATCTAGCCCACATCTTGTATTACATATTTCAGTATTCTCTCTGTCTGCTCTACCCATAATGTTTCATCGTCTGGCTCTACAGTAACAAGATAAAAGCAAACAACTTCCACCTTGATCTTTTAAGACAGCTTTCACTTGGGAGAAATATATAAAGAATGGCAGGGAAACATTAATGATAACAAAACTATATTTCGTGTAGTAGACCTACCTGATGATGGGCACTTGTAAGCACTTGGAAGAACTTTCCAGAATTTACCGCACGATGGAGACGATACAGACAATACAACCCATGGAAGCAAGAGGTAAGAAAAGATTTCCAATCTTGTTCTGAAAATTTTTTAAGAATATTAAGCTGCAAAGAAATAACTTCGTTTGTCATAATAATGATACTTACTTTCTTATTTTGCAGATCCTAAAACCAAGCAAAATTAAATGGTTCCAACATTTTATTCATCCTTGAGTTCATTGGGATGTACACATTGCAGTTAAGATAATTAAAAGCACTGTAAACTCTACGTAATTTAAAAATTTACTCACTGCTAACACTACCCATTTACCATTCGCTGATTTCGATAAACTTCGAATATGTTGTAGTCTAGGTCTAAATATGAGATACTTCCTATATGGCTGTTGAAGTGAAGAAATGTAGATGGTATCTTTTTGAAAACATATCATCGAAACAGAAGGACGAGAAGAGCTATATATATCGAAAACCTGCCCTTAGCGTACATGTAACGTGTGGTATATCTAATGGCATATTTAAAAACATATTTGACCGTATATGGTAAAGTTCAGAAGGTGTTGAACCGAAATGAAGGGTAAATTACTGGCACATCTTGACTAAGGGAAGGGGTTGATTGGTGGGACAGTTTCAGAGACATCAAGGAATTGTCATTTTATGACTGGAGTTTAGTGTGCCTAGAGGAAGACCTAGACTAGTAAGCAGGTTCAAAAGGATGTAGTTTGCTGTACGTATTCTCACATTAAGAGGCTTGCACAGGGCAGGGTAGCGTAAATAGTTCATCAAAGCAGTCTTAGGCCTGGGGGTCACAACAACATCGTAAAGTTAAATTGCCGCGTACATCAAGCGTCACACGGCGGACCGATCTCATGTATAGAGGTATATAAGAGTAATTCCAACTTATACGCGACTACTGCGACTTGAGGATATATCTCTACGATATCAGGCTGAATGAGCTGTTTAATATACTGTAAGATATATAATGCATATTTTTTACCTTTGTAAAACACTGTAAGGATATGGGAGGATTTAGAGGTGTAAAGATTCGATTGCACAGTAACCATGAAAATTGTTACTAAAACTCTTCTGGGTATTGGACCGCATCGTCAATATATCAAGTATTTCGCGACGACACCACGCGCAGTGCAATCCATAGGGGCCCGCCCGGAAACAACAGCGGCCGTGCGTACACAGAGCAAACACCAAGGTCTAACTGGCGCTAGGCATCAGTGCTACATCATTGCTACCACTGCTCCTCATTCGCCAGTTTCAACTAATGACAAAAGTTAATGTAAACACCAATCCAGGACTTCCTTTTCCACCAATAGGAAGAAATAAACCAAGCCCCAATGATAAGAGAGCTGAAACCACCAATCATAACTGGCAATATTTACTATTTAAGATCCCAGCTTTCCCTCATCCAGCAGTAAACGTAACACCCAGAAGAAGGCCACTTGAAACAGTGGCCGAAACGTCGGTGAAATACTTGGTATATTGACAAAAAAATGTTCAAATGTTTGTGTAGTCTATGGGACTTAACTACGGGGTCATCAGTCCCTATACTTACAAACTACTTATGAACTACTTACGAACTAGGACGGCACAAATATTCATGCCCGAGGGGGGATTCGAACCCCCGACCGTAGTGGCCGTGCAGACCGTGACTGGAGCGCCTTAGTCTCCTCGGCCACCGCGGCCGGCGGTATATTGTCGATGCGGTCCAATACCCAGAAGAGTTTTAGTAACAATGACAACGGCTGCGGAAGCCTTCGTTTACATGCAAATTATGTTTCAATATTTTTGTTATATTTCCAACAGTTTCCGCGATACATGCTTAGGAAGATAGTAACCGCGTTTTCATAGGAGGGACTTTTAACAATTCATCTCCCGTGTTGGCTTGCATAAAAAAAATACTTGTATCATATTCATACCAAGACTGAAACATATTCGAAGTGTAGCGAAATCATTGAGTTTTACTTGTCAGTAGTCATTAAAAAGGCAGGAAAACTATATTTATATTAGCAAAGTTAACATTAACGCGCTCATGACAGGGGTATAGAAAGACAAAAATGAAGGATGACCTTTTGGTGGGGAAGCAATGCCAGCAGGGACTATAGGAAATAGATACAGAAATGAAAACTTCGTTAACGGATGCACTCCATTTAAAGAGTATAAGCATAGCATTGGACGTGAAGGTAATTAACTCTCTGGAGGGCAGCTATCCGGTGTGGCCTGGTATCGATCATGAAGAGCTGGTGCCGCACCGCCCCAGGTACGGAACTTCGTCACAATAGCGGCGGCGTCCACTTTGCAGACGCTCTGCCCCTGCCCCCGCTGGCTCTTCGTTTCCTCTCGATTTAACGCCGAAAAAAGGAAGGCGGCATCTGCTTTGCATGCAAAGAAACGGTGCACGGGAACACCAATGGCGCGTGCGTTTGATGCTCCGCCTTATTTGAATAACTGTGTATTCCAAGAAATTTTCGGCGAGATGCTGTTTGCGTCTTCCGGCCCACTTCAGTTCGCGTCTGGCAAGACGCGATGCCAAAGGAAGACTTCACTTCGGACGTTGTTCGCCGTATCGACAGCCTTTTCTGGTTTCGACGCGAACCGGCGGCGACAATTGTCACGGCGAAACTGCGTTTCTGCAGAGAACAAAGGGGGCCAACCAGTGACTGGAACACCACTCTGATGCTGCTACTGCGACTAAACTCACTCACCATGCTTTCAATGAGTATTTACTCTGTCTTGAGAGCTCCTCAAACCCGAAATCAGAAAGAGAGAAAAGATGCAGAATAATGCTGCAGATTTACTATTAAGCATCTTCAAAATTTCAGAACCTAACTGAGTTAAAAGTCGAGAATATACAGATTTTTTGACCACACTAAGCTATTTATTTAAACGTTACAGGTCTCGACTTCCGTCATCTTCGAAGGCAAAGCTTTCTATATATATATATATATATATATACATGGTATTTCACTAATTGTGATTGCCTCTGTAACTTGTAAAATAATAGGTGACGGGAAATTTTAATGCGGTAGTTCAACACAAGAAATGTTTCACTTTCTGCGGAACTATGAACATAGTTTATTGTATAATTTTCCAAAGAGTTACAGCACAAAGAAATAAATTTTAAATTGAACAATAGTTTTTTTCTATCGTGCATTGGATTCGCTGAAACCAGCTGCGCCCAAATCAATTTACATTCCTATCACTGTTAGTTTGGGAGCTACAACCCTTCAAAGTTTAGGAGGCGGAAGCTACGACAGCGTAGCTGACTGGCTGGTGGTCATGAGACAGTAAGCCGTGCCCCAGGGGTTAGCCACTCGGTCAGTCAGCTACGCTATCGCAGCCTCCGCCCCCGGAAATTTGAAGGGTTGTAGCTCCCAAACTAACAGTGATAGGATTGTAGTTTAAATTGATTTGGATGCAGCTGGTTTAAACGAATACAATACACGATAGAGAAAACTATTGTTGCATTTAAGAAATTATATCTTTGTGGTGTAACTCTTTGGAAAATGATGCAATAAACTATGTTCATAGCTCCGCAGAAAGTGTAACATTTCTTGTGTTGACCTACCGCATTAAACTTTCCTGTCACCTATTATTTTATAAGTTACAGAGGCAAACACACTTAGTGAAACACCCTATATATATATATATATATATATATATATATATATATATATATATATATATATATTTGTCCTATCCCTTCTCTCTATGTCCATTTCACATTTTTTCTAGTAACATGTTATATTTATCAAATAATATATAAGAAATAAGGCTCTCTTGCATAATGTACAAAATTGTAAGTGGAGTTTCCAAACAAATTCACAATTTTACTATAAACATTATTTCTTGCTACTTGTTCATGATCTAATGCGAATAATTTCTTTGATGAGCCCACCCCTGTTAAGTGACAGAAAGTTGTCCATTTGAGAAACATGGAGATGCCAAATCCACGCCATAGTATTTAACAGCCTTGTTTTTTATTAATCGCAAATGAAAATACAAGTCTCACTGGAAACTGCAGTTTGTGGAAAAAATAAGTATTCGTCAGATGAGCTCTGTTTCAATCTCTTCCTTTCCTTGTAGCTCAATAGAAGTTCATTGCTTTCACCTCCCGCCGTGTGCGCTTCAAAGATCAAAGTTGGTTCAAAGTTGTAAAGAGCAGTCTGCTTTTAGGAATTTCCTTAAGCTGACTGTAATACAGGAATGTTTTACTGGTAAATACGTAAATATGTAAATACCTGGTGCATTGTGAGACAGGTTTTTAACCATCGCATTATATACGATCTCATATTTATTGAATTATATGTTCTACAATTGTATAATTTTGCAGTTATATATTCATTTGTATAAGTGTGGTATATCGGTAAAATACGTTGCGAAGAGAGTTATTTTTAGAGAAGTATGTAATAGATTAAAACCTGATGCGCGGTAGAGCGGTTTTTCATGAAAGTTACTGTTTATGTCCTTCTATCTGATGAACTACATGTCTCACTATGATACAATTTCGAAATTACATCCAGCTGTATGTGTGTATAATATATGTAAAATTTCATGCGACTACAAGTTGTAGTGTAGAAATTACAAACTGTACCGAATGTCGTAGTTTTGCTCCAGCGGAAAAGTAGTAAGAGAGAAACGTTTTTCTTTCATTATTTTGATGTGGTAGTCAGTGAAAAAAGTTAAATAAAGGTTCGAAATTACGTTTAAAGTTTGTTGCAAGTCGCCACGTATTGTCATTCTCATACAGTGAGTGAATAAAGTCGCATTATGTGGCAGTTTCTTGCAACTACTATGATTTGTGACGTTATATCTCCTGACCCATGTGTCGTGTGTGGTTCTTAGTCCGCCAACATTGTTCTCACGATAAGGAACATGTGGAGTTGTACGTGATCCTTACACTTATGGCGACCGTCTTCATTGCTTGTAGATCTCGTGTACAATATTTCATAGGAATAAAACTTTTAAATTTGTACGCAGTATTCGCAAACAAACACACAAACACACTGACACTCTGCTTCATATATAAAGATGTATATCTGTGACATAAATGGCTTTAAGATGGAATAATATTTCAGCAAAATTTTGCCCTGGAAAAAAAAGTTGAAACGCATAAGGCATCACTAAATTAACTTGTGTGGTCAAGACATTTAAACTGATTACAAGTGCATTCAAATGGCCACTAAATCTCACCTCATGTAGACAGCAAGGAAGATAATAGATGTTTGATGGAAGCATTGTTTGTAATGAGCCTGTAAACAATAGGGCAGATAAATTCATACAAAACATCATGATGGATCTCACCGAGCACATTAATCATCCTTCTCTGCACCTCTTTCATCGATTCGCCTTCCCATACAGCTGAAGCTTGAATTTGCCAATACCTCCGCAAGTCACGGTGGAAGTCAAAATTAAGCTCATTCTCCAGAGTAACCAAAATTTTATGTAATAAACTAAGAATACGTCATGGCAAGTACACAAAGATACGTGTTCCCATATGTCTCTCGACACTTGCAGTGCTCCGTTAAACGCTTCGGTCCACCACCTATAGAAACTTACCTTATGTGACATAACTGATTACCATTAAAATATACTATTTCACTTATTATTTGCGATGAATACCATTCGTTTTTAAATAAATTGTTTTAAAAATAAATAACTCGTGAATCATAACCTCTTCTCTCATTTGCGACCATTGTCTTCGACGTTAGTGTGTTGTGGTCTCAAGATGGTCCCAATATAGACCGAAAACGTTAACAATCTAATGAAAACAAATCACTTTTTTTTTTCATTTTAAAGTACGAACAACACCGAAGCTATTTCTAAAGAGAAATATTCTCGGAAAATTATAATAAATTGTTTATGTTAGAATAAAGGAAACATAGTCGTCATTAAAGACAATATCATGTCTCATGTTTTGCCTTTCAGTGCTGCAGATATCATCATCAGTGGCTTTAAAAACACAAAATATATTGACTCAGTCTCATCAAGTCAAAACACTTTAAGCTTTATGATTTATAATTTATATTAGAAATTTATAGACCTATGACTGTGGAATCAGGTAGTATTTGATAGTATTTGGTAGTACAGTTGCACAGTGTTTCCTCTACAATCCATATAACCTTGCGATAGCAACTCGTTATCGAGGTGTCTGTATCCATACCACGGTAGGCTTGTGACATCATCAGGCCACAACCTAAGATCGTAGGATCGTGGCGACATATAATCTGGAGCTATTATTGTTATTATGTTTATTTAGCATAGGGCCCGCAGTGGATTTAATCTGCTTTCGCTACAGAGACTCGTTAATAAAACCAAGTCTTAACAATGGAAAAGCCGATATGAAATGTCAAAACGGAGGATAGGTAACAACTCACCGTAAAGAGACTCGCTGAGCTCGTGCCAGGCACGAAAATAAGTAATTGGTGGTGTGTGATGTGTAAACATTTCCCGTGCCATATCCCCACGCCTGCGTTCTGCAGCGCGTCAGTCACAGTCTGCACGGCCACTACGGTCGGGGGTTCGAATCGCCCCTCGGGCATGGATATTTTTGCCGTCCTTAAGATTAGCTAGTTCATAAGTAGTATGTAAATTTAGGGACTGATGACCCCGTAGTTAAGTCCCATAAGCTCCACAAACATTTGAACATTTTGAATATATCCCCACATCTCTATACACCACCAATCCTCCCTCCAACCCCAGTAACCAGTCACAAATGAGTGTCCTTCTTGTCACCCAATACCACCCCGTATTGGAAAAACGTAATTACATCTTTCGTCAGGGCTTTGATTATTTTCATCATGCCCTGAAATGAGAGACATCCAACCCAAGTGGTGTTCCGTCGCCCACCCAACCTCTTCAATATCCTAGACCATCACTATGCCACTCCCAACTCCAAAACCTTACCACGGGGATCATACCCCCATGGAGTAACGCGGACAGTCGACTTCGGTTTATTGGGAGAATTTTGGGAAGATGTACTTCACCTGTAAAGGATACCGCGAACAAAACGCTTGTACGACCACGTCTTGAGTATTGCTCAAGTGTTTGGGACCCACAGCAGATAAGTTTAAAGGAAGACATAGAGGCAGTCAGAGGCAAGCAGCTAGATTTGTTACTGGTAGGTTCGACCAATGCGCGAGTGTCACGGAAATGCTCCGGCAACTCAATTGGGGATCGCTGGAGGAAATACGACGTTCTTTTCGTGAATTTCTGTTGAGTAAATTTAGGGGGCCGGAATTTGAAGCTGAGTGTAGTACGATCCTGCTGCCGCCTACTTACATTTCGCGTAAAGATGACAAAGAGAAGATAAGAGAAATTAGGGCTCGTACGGAGGAATATAGGCATTATTTTTTTCCTCGTTCTATTTGGGAGTGGAATAGGAAAGTAAATGCCTAGTATCTACATCTACATAGATACTCTGCAAATCACATTCAAGTGCCTGGCAGAGGGTTTATTAACCACTTTCATAACTTTTCCTACCGTTCGATTCTCTAATAGCGCGCCGGAAGAAAGGACACCTAAATCGTTCCGTTTTCGATCTGATTTCTCTTATTTTATTAGGATGGTCATGTCTCCCTAAGTAGTTGGGTTCTAGCAAAATATTTTCACATTCAGAACTAAAAGTCGGTGAGTGAAACTTCGCAAACAGATCCCGCCGCAATGAATAAGGCCTTTGTTTTAATGATTTCCACCCCATATCGTGCAACATTTCCGTGACGCTTTCCTTCCCGTAACGTGATAGAACAAAACGAGCTGCCCTTCTCTGAACCTTCTGAATGTCTTCGTCAATCCCACATGGTGAGGGTCCCACAAGGGGCAACAGTACTCCAGGAGAGGACGCACAAGTGTGATGTAGCCAGTCTCTTTGGTGGAGCTGGTGCATCTTCGAAGCGTTCTGCCGATGAAACGTAACCTTTGGTTCGCCTTCCCCACAATATTTTCTGTGTGTTCTCTCCAGTCAAAGTTGTTCGTAATTGTAACTCCTAGGTATTTGGTAGAATCTACGACCTTAAGGTTTGACTGATTTATCGCGTAATTGAAGTTCAGCGGATTTCTTTTAGTGGTCATGTGTATTACTTCACACTTTTCTTTATTTAGTGTCAATTGCCAATTTTCGCACCATGCAGAAATTTTGTCTAAGTCGCTTTGCAGTTGCTTTTGATCCTCTGTTGACTTCACTAACCGATAAACGACAGCATCATCCGCGAACAATCTAAGGGAGCTATTCAGATTGTCTCCTAAATCGTTTATAAACACGAGGAAGAGTAGGGGACCTATAAACCTTCCCTGTGGAACGCCAGATATCACTTCTGTTTTACTCGATGACTTACCGTCAATTACAACGAACTGTGTTGTTTCTGATAGGAAATCGTGAATCCAACCGCAAAATTGGGGAGATATTCCATAAGCACGCAATTTCATAAGAAGCCGCTTGTGGGGTACAGTGTCAAAAGCCTTCCTGAAATCCAGAAATATAGAATCGATTTGAGATCCCTTTTCGATGGCACTTAACACTTCATGTGAATAAAGGGCAAGCTGTGTTTCGCAAGAGTAATACTTTCTGAATCCGTGTTGACTACTGGTTAATAGGTCGTTCTCTTCGAGGTAGTTCATAATATTCGAACAAAGTATATGTTCCAAAATCCTACTGCAAATCGACGTCAATGAGATAGGCCTGTAATTTTGGGGATCACTCCTATTGCCTTTCTTGAATATTGGAGTAACTTGGGCAACTTTCCAGTCTTTGGGTACGGATCCTTCGCTGAGTGATCGGTTGTAAATGATAGCTAAGTACGGAGCTATTTGCATCAGCATACTCTGAGAGGAATATAGTTGGTATACAATCAGGCCCGGAAGATTTATTTTTGTTTAGTGACTTAAGTTGTTTTACCACTCCAGCATGCTGGCAGCTGTTCTTGGATTGAATACTGGAGTGTTCACTTCGTCTTCTTTGGTGAAAGAATTTCGGAAAGCTGTGTTTAGTAATTCTGCCTTAGCAGTACTGTCATAGCTAGTATTACCATTGCTATCGCGTAGTGAAGGTATTTTTTGTGTTTTGCCGCTAGTGTACTTCACATATGACCAGAAGTTCTTTGGATTTTCTGCAAGATTACGGGACAGGATTTCGTTGTGGTAACTACTATAGGCTTCTCGCATTGAAGTCCGCGCTAGGTTGCGAGTTTCAGTAAAAGATTACCAGTCTTGTGGATTCTGTGTCTTTTTAAATTTTGCATGCGTTTTTCTTCGTTTCTGCAACAGCGATCTGACCTGTTTTGTGTACTCCGGGGGGTCAGCCCCCGCTTTTATTAATTTATTTGGTATAAATATCTCGATTACTACTGATATTATGTCTTTGAAAGTAAGCAACAACTGATCTACACTCGCATTTTTAGCTTTGAAAGACTGGAGACTATCGCTCAGGAAAGCGTGAAGCGAATTTTTATCTGATTTATTGAATAGATATATTTTTCGTTTATTTTTGGTGCATTTGGGCATTTCGACATTCAGTCTCGCTACTACAACTCGATGTTCGCTGATCCCTGTATCTGTTTTGATGCTCTTCACTAACTAAGGATTTTTTGTTGCTAGGAAATCAAGGGTATTTTCGCAACCACTTACTATTCTAGTGGGTTCATGAACTAACTGTTCGAAGTAGTTTTCAGAAAAATCATTCAGAACTAGGTCGGACGATGTTTTATATTTTCCGCCGGTTTTGAATACGTAATTATGCCAACATATCGAGGGTAAATTAAAGTCGCCACCGATTATAACAGTATGCTTCGGATACCTATTTGAAATGTGATTCAAGCTTTCTTTTAACATTTCGGCAACCGCATCGTCTGAGTCAGGGAGCCGATTAAAAGATCCAATTATTTATTTATTCCGGTTGTCAGGTATAACCTCTACCAAGACCAACTCACAGGAAGTATCTGTCTCAATTTCGCTGCAGGATAGACCGTTAGTAACAGCAATAAACACACAACCCCCTTTTTTATTTATTCTATCCTTTCTGAAGACTATTTGGCCCTTTGAAAAAATTTCGGCCGAACTTATCTCAGGCGTCAGCCAGCTTTCAGAACCTATAACGATATGTGCCTCAGTACTTTAGCGCTTGGAGCTCTGGAACTTTCCCAATACAGCTACGACAATTTACAATTGTTATAGCGATGGTTTCTAGATCTGCTTTCTTCCTGTGTCTGACCTGCCCCCTTTGAGACTGAAACCCATTTTGTGCATTCCCGAGGCCCTCTAACCTAAAAAACCGCCCAGTCCACGCCACGCAGCCCCCGCTACCCGTGTAGCCGCTTCTTGAGTATAGTGGACTCCTGACCTAGTAGTGGTACAGTGTACCCTCCGCAACGCACCTTACGGTGAATTGCGGAGTATGAATGTAGATGTAGATGTAGAAGACCCCGAAGCAAAACCTGCCCCATCCACCCACCCAGCACTTCCTATTTCAGTCCTGTCACAGACTTATCCTACCCTATCAGACATCAGGCCACCTGGAAAGCAAACATGTGCTGCAATCATTGCACAGCGTTTATTATTGGTATGACGACGAACCAGCTGTCCGTTAGGATGAATGGCCACTGTCAAAGCGTGGCAGAGAGCTAGTTGCACCACCCTGTGGCACAGCATGCGGGTGAATGCAGCTCTCAGGATTTCAGTGGGTGCTTCACTACCCGAGCCATCTGGAGCCTCCCCTCCACCCTCAACTCTTCTGAACTGCGTAGATGGGAGTTGTCCCTTCGATATTTCCGCAACCATCCTGGCCTCCAACTATCATAATTTCGCAATTCCCTTCCCCACACCCTATGCCTAACATCTCCCCTCCCCCCTTTTTCCTTCGTCACTCATTATCCAGCACCTCTACAGTTCATATCTTCCTTTCAACTGTGTGTTGCCCCTTACAATGTCCTGATAATTAATTACTTTTTATTTGTTGTTTCCCTATTTTTTCCTATCTTTTTCCTGTTTTATTATTTTTTCCTATCCTCTTCCTCATTTCCTTTTTTTCCCCTTATTTTACCGTTTAAAAGCCCCCCCCCCCCCCCCCGCCCCACTCTCTCCCTAACTCTTCTACATTTCCGTTTCATACTTTCCCACCCCTTCCCTTCCCTGTATTCATTGCCGCAATTCAAATTCCCGCCTATCAGAGTTTTTACGGTCCATCATGCACCGCGTAATTTTCCATTCCAACCCTTCCCCCTCCACTCCCCACCTCACAGTCTAGATACTTGTGGCGTTGCAGTGGTTGGACATGGTGGTTCTATGTGTATATTTGTCTGAGTGATTGCGTGATTGTATGTGTTTCTATTTGTGACGAAGACCATGGCCGAAAATTTAAGTTGTGTTTATGTGATTATCTATTTTAGTGCCTGTCAGCAGCTCAGTAAACCATGTATAAAAAGCAAAAAATTTATTTTGTGTATGTGAGTGTGTATGTTCAACATTTTGAAATATGGCTGTCTGCCGTCTTCCCTAGGTTTTTAACTTTGTAATTTATCTAAGGTTACTAGAGGGGCCTTTGTTTGATAAACTAGAACCCATTCTTTCGGAGGCATGAGGAATAGCAGTTCATTTCATGTTGTTAAATATTAGTTTCGGTAAAACTGTGTAAATATTGCTAGGATTTTATTAAGCTAATACTTTATCATCATGCCTATGAATGTGGCTATCTGAACGGTTTCACCATGACGCCACTGTCCTGTGAGAATGTGTACTAGCTTTATTCTGTATGTGCATGTATGAGCATCTTATGGCGTGGCTGTCTGTAAGTATGAGAATTTTCGTCGTCGGCTGCTGGCTGCTCTATTTGCATGTTTCTCTGGCTTCGTGTCAATAGGTAGTCGTTACCAACTACTGCTTTTGATGCTACCAAAGAGATTCCTGCGCCCTTTGGTCACAAGTTGATTTGTCAATGCCCGGTAGCGAGCCTCCATAGGCTGGGCGAGTCTAGGCTTTCCCCACCACGTCTGTGTTTAGGGTTTTTACAGATTTCCGGTGCTGGTGGGCGTGGAAATCAGGTCAGCGGATCCGTGCCACAACAGACCCCAAGACCCCGCCCATACAACGAGCCAATGACAATCTCCAGAAGTTGATCTACACACGATCAACTGGGTTGGAAAGGAGCACATCCATCCGAAACTAGCAGGGCAGGATGACATTAGGGACACTCTTCTCGATGAAGAGCCTACTGCGGTAGAGCCAGCGATCCAACCGCTTATGATAAGCATTAAAGACATTGCTCTGGAATGCATACTTGATACCGGCAGCGTCGTTGAGCGACTCCGCATTCGGCCGTTGTCAAGCAGTGGTAACATGGTCTGTTCTTCATTTGCAAAGATAAAGGGCGCATTAGTCGGGCGCAGTGTTGATGTCAGAAAGCAAGCCGAGGTAGTGTGAGTGTCAGGGTCACGAATTCTATGTGGATTTTATTATAGTACCCTGATTAACGGTAGCTGTTCTCGTAGGCGTAGAATTCCTCCTCGCACATAACGCCTTGTTAGATTATATTGAGGGCAATGCAAGGGGAATGCCATCATCAAACTGAAATTTGATGAGTGTGCTGCTAAGATGGACTCTGACGACCACTACTGCCAGTTCTTGCATGACTTCTGCCCGGCAATTGCTACCAGTTCTTTCAGTTCCTGCGGGGACTTCTGCCCAGCAATTGCTACCAGTTCTTTTAGTTCCTGCGGGGAGGACACGGTCGTTCTTTACTGCTGCATTGAGGACGAAGACACGATCTCGAGCGAGATTACTAAGAGTCAGTCGCGTAGTAAGAGTCTTCCAGGTGGACGAGAAGGTCCTAGTATGCTCGCGACGACTCTCGAGCAAACGTCACTCGCTTACCAAGAAGTTTTTCTCCCTTTTCGTCGGGCCATACCGCATCAGACGGATAGCCTACGAGAACACCGTGGAGCTAGAAACCCTCTGCACCAGGAAATCCCGAGGGCTCCACCATGTTCAAAATGTTCAAATGTTCGTATAGCTTATGGGACTTAACTACGGGGTCATCAGTCCCTAAACTTACAAACTACTTATGAACTAGCTAACACTAAGGACGGTCCAAATATCCATGCCCGAGGGGGGATTCGAACCCCCGACCGTGGTGGCCGTGCAGACCGTGACTGACGCGCCTTAGTCCCCTCGGCCACCGCGGTCGGCGCTCCATCACGTCTCTACCCTGTGGTTCTACCGCGAGTAGCTTGGAACCCTAATTGTGTCATACCAGTTTTGTCTAATTTCGTATTCTAAGGTAAATTTGGTGATCTTTCTACCAACCAAGTGATTAGTATTGTAAATTTATGCTGAATTTGGTATGCCTTTTGCAGTGTTTTCGTTAAGTAGTTTGTTTTAATAGTGTTTTTTTGTTATGTGTCTCCCTTGTATATGCGTTTGTTGTGCGATTTTCACTTCGCAACAATACATTTTCAGGTTGTTTGCGTGTCTTGTGAATCATATGGTGCACGCCGTTATTGGCGTAGTTAACAGCAACTTACCAGTTCCACTGGTCAGCTGTTTTAAGCGGGTTATCTTGACACTCCATTTTGCTTAAGGAATTATTAGTGTGACATATCCAAGTGTCTCTGTCGGATAATAAGGCTGTCCATCTCACGAAATGGCTTGTTGTAGTTGCTGTCCATGTCATTAGTATGTTTCCCGTCGTGAAATGATGGAGTGTAATTTAAGTTGTGTAGGCCATGCTTATGTATATTATTGTTTATTTTTGCTTCCGTACTTGTACTTTGTTCCCTATTTATCGTTCAAATTGTGTATGCTCTTCTTCACTGTGAGTGGAGCCAGCCTCGTGAATAGAGTGCTACAATTGTCACCCTTACGGTAGATTTTGTGTCGGAAATCTCCCGTTGAATAGCATATTAATAAGACGCCGTGGTAGGTGCATACGCCTTTATTTATAGGATTTTAGTTCCACGATGACGCACTGTGGTGATGTTTAGGGGCCTAGATAATTTTGTCTAAGGATTGTCCGTTTGAGTAACAGAAGGTGTGCAATTTGAGTCTATACTCATCAGTTTTGGTTTTAGTGTATTTACTGTAATAGTTGCAATTGTTCTGTCGATTCTTTGGAACAATAGAGTAATTAGTTTCCCTGTCAAATGAGATTGGTATTTTGATTGTTGAGATCCACTACTAGAACAAGTGCACTGATACTTATAGGGAGGAGACCAATATCAGAGTAGAATGAAACTTTCACTCTGCAGCGGTGTGTGCTGATATTCCTGGCGGATTAAATTTGTGTGTACTAACCGGAACTCGAATCTGGGACCTTTTCCTTTTGCGGGCAAGAGCTCTACCAAAGAACTATCACGACACGACTCACGGTCCGTTCTCACAACTTTATTTCTGCCATTACCTCTCCTTCTACTTTCCAAACGTCACAGAAGTTCGCCTGCGAACCTTGCAGGACTAGTACTCCTGGCAGAAAGGATATGGTGGAGACATGGCTTAGGCACAGCCTGCGGGATGTTTACAGAATGAAACTTTGAGTCTGCAGCGGAGTGTGCGCTGATATGAAATTTCCTGGCAGATTAAAATTGTATGCCGGCAACGGGACTCGAACCTCGGACCTTTGCCTTTCGCCGGCATGAGCTCTACCACTGATCTATCCCAACGCGACTGACGGTCCGTCCTCGTAACTTTACTTCTTCCAGTACCTCGTCTTCTACTTTCCAAATTTGCATGCCAAAGGGAAAGGTCTCAGGTACCAGTCCCGGCACACAATTTTAATCTGCCAGGAAGTTTCAACCTTAGAGTAATTTCTACACATCAGTAGTTTTTTTAGTATAATTTGGCTGTTGCGAAAGGATAGTTTGGGACAGGAGTTAGTAACTGACAACAGATTTCAGAATGAATGGTGTAGATCGTTCCTTGAAGAGGATAAAATATTAAGGACGGAAGATTAGGGTTTTACGCCCATCGACATCGTGACCAATAAAGGCGGAACACACTCTCAGACAGTTTTTGTCGGGATGGGAAACGAAATCGGCCGTGCTCTCCGATAGAAACCATCCCGCGATTTGCCCAGAGTAATTCAGAGAAATCATGGAAAACCTGAATGAGGATTGCTGGAAGCAGCTTTGAACCACTGTTTTCCTGAATTCGAATCCAGTTTGTTATCACTCCGACACATTTCTCTGTGGATAATGGAAATGTAACGGTCTTTAACTGGTTCCAGTATCAGTCTTCACTTTACACCAGTTTTGTTGACTCCGACCAATATCCTTTCTGGAGAAACTAACTCTTTCTCTACTAACATGTATTTCTAGTAGGATGCACTTCGCAGTGTTGTGAATATGGAAACCAGCCCGACTCAGTCTCGTTACTGGCAGATATATGCGTATTGGTAGCGGTTACAACTTCTACAGCAATCTGCCTATGAGTGAGTTGTTTATTTTCACCACAACGGCTAAGTGTCGATCCCGTTACGGTGTGGTAGTCCAGATACGACTAACGAGATATTTTTTCATAGCTTTTACATCTTTACTAACATTTTCGCATCGTGATGTAACACTTTTGGGTACACCAATTACACACACTGTCTGGTTTGGAGCTGTCATCTCGCGAAGTGGCGCATTGGTAACACACTGGACTCTTATGCGGGAGGATAGTGGTTCAAACCCTCTTCCGGCAATTCAGATTCAGATTCTCCGTCATTTCCACATATAACTCGAGGCAAATGCCAGGATGTATCCTTTCAAAGGACACAGCCGAATTCAGTCCTGATCCTCTACAAAAAATAACCGAGCTACTTCTCCTTCTTTAATGAACACGATGTTTACGGGACGTTGAACTCTAAGCATACCTCCTCCCTTCGAGCTGTCGTACTTCTTGTCCACAATTTAACTCTCTCAAATGGTGTTTGATGTGCCAAACAAAGAATATTTTATGAAGGGCAACTACAGCTAAAATACTTATACATAATTAAGACACTTTCACAAAGTTAAAATTAGGTGTTAAAATTGTAATTGTTTGAATAAATGTTGTTGGTCCACTTGAGATGCTTTTTTAATGGAGTCGTGGAGACCCCCTCTACCGGTTTCACAACTTAAAGTTGCATCTTCAGGTGTTTTTTACCGTACAGAATGATAATTGTTTTAATAAAATGAATATTTATATTGAAACATTACGTATTAAAAAGCAAAAATCCAAACTACTTATGTATGAGGAAGTTATACAAAAAAATTTTACAAGTCAGTATGATAGTAAATAATATAAACAGTAGTATAAAAATATTTATTGCAATAACTATCCTACTGGCTTACAAAAATAATGCATTTAACTTCCTCATACATAAGTAGTTTGGATTTTTGTTTTTTAATATGTAATGTTTCAATATAAATTTCCATTTTATTAAAACAATTATCATTCTGTTCAGAAAAAACACCTGAAGATGCAACTTTATGTTTTGAAACATTCGTACAAGGGGATCGCTGCAGTTAACTCGTATCGGCTTCTACCGTTCATTTTACTATCAATGGTCCAGTATTCCGTAGCAGTTGTCAGCTGTTTTGCAGCATTTGGTCAGTTGCTCGTTCCCAGCTGCGAAAATTTGCTGAAATTGTAACACGAGATTTGGCATGAAAGACAATTTAAAAAAAAAGGCACGAAAAAAATTATTTTTGTCTGTTGTGGAGCGTGTACTGATTTATTATTTTAAAGCAATCCATTACGACCCACGACTTACCTCCTCAACTTTTCTGCTCTGGAAATTCGGCGATCAGCTCTGCTGCAAGCAAAGCCGTTTGGAAAGTTGGGAGTCATGGCTGGTTAGCTCAGTCCGACCACACTACCGTAACAGCATATAAGAAAGTAGGATTTCGCGGTCAATATTGTTAAAATTAAAATTCTTCTGAGCTGTTTCCCACGTCATGATGATGAAATATTTATGACTTTTCGGATCCGCTACTGAAGCCTTGCTCAGGGAATACTGACTTCTTTCCTCCTCTGCCTGTCTTGTAAAGCAAATTCTGACCCCACGGATTAGTTCTCAATTGGTTGAAATTTGGTAGCAGGAAGGGAAGAAATATATTGGTGCTTGCATTGGTCTATCTGATAGGTTGAAATACGAGAGGAAGATGAGCGTATTGGTGTTTACGTTGGTGAATCTGATTGGTGGAAAACAGGAAGATTAACGCACGCTGATTGGTGTTTGCATGTAATTGGCCAGCAACGACGATAACTGAAGTTTCCAGGTCCGCCTAGTTCTTCTAAGTTGTGAATCAGTGGTCTAGAGTGTTGCTGCTTTGTACACGAGAGACTGATGAACATTGTAGTTTTGTCCCCCTTAAACACCCAGGCAACAACAACAACAATTTTTGTACACTAGTACGTCCAGAAAAGGAATAGAACCATCGTTTTCTATTTCTACAGTGAGGAAGGCTCCTGTGACAGATCCAAAACGTTGGAAATATTTTATCATTATGACGCGGCAAATAGCTGAGAAGAATTTAAATTTTAGCGTAACAGCATGTTTTGTATTTGTATTGCCCACCTGCAGAGATAAAAAAAAATTATAAAAATGAAGGTTCTTATTGATTGCATCTGAGAAACGTCATTGGCTACTAAATCCGCGAATATATGCATAATAAACTGACACAGGACAATAATTGTGAACAGAACATCTCATATGAAATAAAACGCCCCATATGTGTGTTCTTGTGTGGCAATTAATTTTAATCTGCCAAAATGTTACAGAATTTTTAATGGTGAATATCCCTATATCGTTGAAGTCACTGTACAATTAAGTACTGTACTTCTGTGGTTATTACGCAATATATTTTTGCAATTAGCCCGATTGTAAACTTCAGATTTCATAGAGATCGAATGCTTAGTCTTAAAAATTGTGGTTTTCGACCACCGTCGTAGATTAAGTTTCTGCTAGGATCCGTAAAGGTTGATCTTGTTTTGCATAAGGCGGATGTCCATCGTATCGCATGGAGTTGTGGCACGTCGTATGTTGCTCACTCTATTAAGGACTGTGGACGACCAGTGTACTTAGATTAGATTAGGTTAATACTTGTTCCACAGATCATAATTATGTACGACATTTTGTAAAGATTTGGAACGTGTCAATTTAGTAAATTGTGTCTATATATGACAATATTTAAGGATTTTTTAATTTTTAATTTTATTTTTAAGTTTTATCTAAGAATTCATCTAAAGTGTAGAAGCAGTTGCCATTCAGAAATTCCTATAAATTCTTTTTAAATATCAGTTGACTATGTCAGATATTTGATGCTACTCGGTAAGTGACCGAAGACTTTTGTGGTAACATAATTCACCCTTATCTGTGCCAAAGCTAGATTTAACCTTGAATAGTGAATATCTCCCTATCTCCCAGTGTTGTAGCTATGCACACTGCCTTTACTTTGGAATTGCGTCGAATTGTTAATAACAAATTTCATGAGTGATAGATAGATAGATAGTGAAGCTACAGTGAAGATCCCTAGATCCTTAAATAAATGTCTGCAGATGATCTTGGGTGGGCTCTAGCAATTATTCCAATTACACACAGTTTTGCAATGAATACGTTTTTACTCAAGATGAATTGGCCCAGAATATGATCCCATATGAAAGCTGTGAATGATGAATAGGCGTAATAACCTAATTTACTGAGATATATATCACCAAATTTTGCAATGACTCTGATAGCATAAGTAGCTGAACTCAAACGTTTCAGCAGATCTTCATTGTGTTTCTTCCAATTTATTCCCTCGTCAATGCAAACAACTAATAAAATTTTAATATTCTACCTTAGCTACAGGTTTATGTTCAAAGTCTAAATTTATTAATGGTGTCATGCCACTTACTGTATGAAATTGTATAAACTGGGTTTTATCAAAGTTTAATGAGAGTTCTTTGTAGATAACCACTTAATAATTTTCTGAAAGGCGTCATTTACAATTTCATCAGTTAATTCCAGTTTGTCAGGCGTGATAGCTATAGTTGTATCGTCAGCATAAAGAACTTGCTTAGTATCTTCGTGCATATAGAATAGCAAGACATTAATATAAATTGAGAGTTCAGCAAAGGACCCAAGACCGAGCCTTGTGAGACTCCAGTTTTGATAACTCCCCAGATAGAGGAAAAATTATCTCTTCTGTACTGCACATAAGGGTTACAATAACCTAGCAAATCTGTTATTAAAGAAAATTGTCTAGACACAGGTTATCCTATGGAATATGACAATACGGAGATTCTGGCATGCCGTTCCTGTTGGGATTCTTTTATTAAGCAAAAGGTGAAATACACAAGGACTTTTTGCTTAAATTTTGAGTGAAAGCCTGCTGTTATGTCAGAAAACAGAGGGACGAATTTAATGTCGCCTCATCTGTTGATAACTGATATACTATCGAACCATCTGTTATTTGTTTTTAGTGAATGATAGATCTGTGGATTACTAGTTGTGTGCTATCTTTCCTATTAGCATTGAAAACTGTGGTACTAAGTGTCCATTAACAGTGCTTCCTCTTTGCAGTTGCTTTGAAAATGGCTGGGTGGGCTCCAGATGAAAGTTTTTCGAATATTCAGTCTGCTGAGAGAAACTCAGGTTACACAGGTGTCAATGTTACTTACTGAAATGATGTGTAGGCGCTGTTTTCGACAATAGAAATGGAATAGATTGCTGTTTCATCTTCAAAGAGGTGTGGGATTATCCACAATGTGGAAACGACTGCAAACGTACGTAGTGGGTAGTCGTGAGTTGGACCAGTGAGCAGACGTAAAGCTTTGTGCGCTTCGTCTTATTCTGAAAGTAAATCATGTCCAAAAATACCAGTATAACATATCCGTTCTGCTTTGAAGAATAAACAGAAGTATTATTTGTTTATATATTGTAATGGCAGTTCCCGTGCGGGTGTGACGTTTCACTGATCGACGAACACATGGTATTTACCAGAATTCCTTAAACATTATTTTAATCCGGAACTCTTACCTCCATACAGGAAAGTCTAAAATTGGAATCAATCTAGGCAGTTGGGGTAGGGAAGACATTTTTGTAATGGTACAATCGAATCTACCACCAGCACACGACGCAGTAGACGTCAGTTCGATATATTAAAAAATGCTATTGTGGCGAAAGTTACGTTCCGAGAGCTTTTACCCGTACTATATGCAGCCCGTGCAACATCTGCATCCAGGTAACTCGGTAAACAAAATCATTTAGTGAATGCTTTGATTAGACACATGGACGCTACTCAATACATTTCATTTACAGATCAGGCTACGCAATAATATCGTGAAGACAAGGAATTCTCACACACAGGCAATGGTGGGGAACAAGACTATACATTCTCAGTGAACGTCTGATGTGGTATGATTGCTGATCTCATGATGTGGCGTGTATTCCTCCAAAATGTATGGACGTCACAGAATATGTCCATCTCATGATACAACTACAAAATAATTCTGCAAATAACACTTAAGTGCCTGGCAAAGGGATTATCCGATGACTTTCATAATGTTTCTCTGCCGTTCTATTTCCTAATATCACGCGGGAAGAAAGAACACCTAAATCTTCCCGCTTTCGATCTGATTGATATTTGCTTGTTATAATGATCATGCCTCCCTATGTAGGTAGTTCGCTAACAACATAAATTGGTGAAAGACGTTTCGCAAATAAATTCCGCCGCAACGAATAGGGTCTTTATCTTAACGATTTCCGTCCCAAATCGTGCATCAGTTCCGAGAAACTCTCCCCCCTACATCAGGATAATACGAAACGAGGTAACCTATGAACTTTCGCTATATCCGTCGCCAATCCAACTTGGTGTGGATCCCACAATGCGCATAAGTACTCTAAAATAGTTTTGACAAGTGCAGTTTAAGCAGTTTTTTTTCTGCATGTCAAAAGGAGTCTTTCGTTGGCCATCCCTACGATATTTTGCATGTTGTCATTCCAGTTATAGTAGTTCGAAATTGTAATTCCTAGATATTTAAATGAATTAACTGCCTTTGGTTTTGACTGATTTATCGCGGAAATTGATTTCTTTTAGTACTCATATAGGTGACTGTATACGTTTCATTATTTAGGATCAATTGCCCATTTCGCACCATGGATATCTTATCGAAATCGTTTTCCAATCGCTTTTCATCTGCTGGTTAATTTATTAAACGACAGCCTCGCCCGTAAAGAGACTAGGAGATCTGCTCAGATTGTCTCCTAAATCACTTTCGAAATCACAGTAGCGGCCTTATAACACATCCATGGGGAGCTCCAGATATCACTTAATTTTGCGGATCACTCCCTTTCCTATTCTGAATACCTGAGTGACCTGTGAAACTTTCCAGAGTATGGATACGGATCTTGCACTGAGCGAGCGATCACTTATGATAGCTAGCTAGGTATGGAGCCATTGCATCGATTGGAAGACTTGCTTATTCATTTTTTTAAGACTTAAATGCGGGGTTATCAGTCCCTAAAATTACAAACTACTTATGAACTAGATTATACTACAGACGACACAAGCATCCATGCCCGAGGGGGCATTCGACCGTAGCGGCCGTGCAGACTGTGACTGGCGCGCCGCAGACCGCTCGGCCAATGTGGCCGGCTTGCTTTTGTTACGTAATTTAAGGGTATCTGCTTCTAAATCACGCCTGCTGACAGCTTTTGATTATTCGAATTGTGGAGTAATTGCTTCTTCTGATCTCAAAACTGAGTTTCGAAATTCTGCTTTAGTAATACTGTCATCAGTAGCACCAACAATACTAACGTAGTAAAGTTAATGATCATGTTTTGCCGCTATTTTATATAGATGCAGACTTTCTTTGAATTTTCTACCGAATTACGAGACGGCGTTTCGCTGTTGAAACCTACCTCCACATTTAGAAGACATGTCATTAGAAATATACCTGCAACATGGCGGATAGGCAAGACACTGTACCGGACAAGTATCCTAGTGTCTGGATAACATATTGCCTCAACGGTGTATTGGCCTTCACGGAGCCATTAACTGGACTTCAAGTTCCCCTATTTCACATTGCAGCACCAGGTTTAACATTCAGCTCTAAGTTGACCGCAGCCTTCCTTCGTAATACAGTCCAAACTCTGTATGGTAGAGTGTCTCCAAAAGTTGGTCGATGAATTGTAAAAATATTGTACTTACACTATTGATTTCCTAGCCCCTTATTTCCACTACCAGTTCAATGCCTCCGTGGTGTCATGTCATATCTTCTTGCACGAATGACAATCTTCAACTACTTGCACGTGCCTATTTTCATTGTTTTCTTTATAAGAGCTATTCGCACAGTGACAACAGTTGCTGGTGATACCCAGGGCATCACGTCGGTGAAGTACCTCAGTTCAGTGGTTTCGTAACGGTGTTTTGCAGACCGGCGCCTAAGAACCAATGGTACGTAGAATCTGAAAAAGGAAACTTCTTAAAGTGCCCAACAACGACGCATACTTGGCTCTGAAGATCTTATGGTATTAGGATCCATTGTTCCTTATTCAAACATTACCAATATCGCCCCCTTTCCCATATAGCTAAGTTATAGCAGCCGGTCACTAAACATGAGGGCTAAGGCACATTAACAAACTTTGCTGCTTCCGCTCAGGCTCAAACTTCGTAGAATGATTTCTAACGGTCCCAAATACACTCTGTATACCACAGCTACACATCAAAGGGATGCGATTACGTCATCCCCAGAAAAGTATTTAGTTTTCTGGCGGGTATCTGCAGCGTTAAAGGCTGTCAAGGATGAAGTAATGTTGCTCACTATACTGCAGACTGTCGTATTTGACAGCGACATTTGTAGGAATCAGTATCCACAGGGAATGGATAGGGCTGTTTCATTTACAGCACCTTTGACACCCACGAGGATTTTTCGGATCGATTCTCAGAGACTTAATGTCTCAACTGTTAAAAAGTTGATTTCATCGCTGGATGTGGCTGTTTTGACATCAATCACAGAGTTATCAAAGAACATTGTAAGATGGATTGTGATCATATTTCTACTTTCTGATACGCTGACAGTGGCGCCGGGCAGAATTATGTTGAAATTTGGTGCCAGTGTGAGCAGTAGCTTGTTTCAAACCTGCCACGAATTTCTGTGCTCTGGCCACTTTTCGCAGGCGCTTGCACCATTATAGATGAATTTAGGCACCTTTGAGCCAAACTTGTGCATCAAAATTGACACATATGGTTTTTAAAAAATGTGACCATTTAATATTGTCTCGTTTTATTGTCTTCTTTTCTTTAACCTTTGTTCCGCGATGTCTGACTGGTTAATTGAAGTGGAATGTGCGATTAAAGGGGTGACTGGACACACTTCCTGTCAGGGCGGTAAATTTTGGTGCGCGGTTTACCAAATTCACAGATTAGTTTAAATATTTCCTTTGCAATTCACATTAGCGTTGAACTATAACAAAGAGCAAACTCTAGAACTCGTGCTACGACGTTTAGTTATTTTCTGTTCCTTTGTTTTCAATTAATGGCCATACTTAGTTAACTCTTGTTCGTAGAGATTTATTAACTTTCCTTCACCTTTTTTTTTCGTTTACTGTCCTACGTTTCTCTATTAATATGATATCAAAAATAAACTGTAGGTGGGTAAAATAGGTAACGCACATTTTTATCCTGTGTTCCAAAACTGTCACTACAAGGAAAAATATTAATGGAAGAATGAGAAACTTCCTTCATGTCCAAATTACATGTGATCAACGTGTAATATTAATCATGATATATTTACTTACAACCAGTTTCTCAATTATAACTGGTGATTTCCAGATCGTTTTAGTTATTTCTAGGTTGTGTTGTTGTGGTCTTCAGTCCGGAGACTGGTTTGATGCAGCTCTCCACAATACCCTATCCTGAGCAAGCCTCTTCATCTCCACATAAGAATGGCACCTACATCTGTCTGAATCTGCTTACTGTATCCATCTCTTGGTCTTCCTCTGCGGTTTTTACCCCACACACTTCCCTCCAACACTAAATTCACAATCCCTTGATGTCTAAGAATGTGTCCTACCAATCTATCCCTTCTTTTAGTCAAGGTATGCCAGAAATTTCTTTTCTCCCCAATTCGGTTCAGTACCTCCTCGTTAGTTACACGATCCACCCACCTAATCTTCAGCATTCTTCTGTATCACCATATTTCAAAAGCCTCTATCCTCTTCTAGGTTATAAATCTATTATTATTAAAAAAAAGTGAAGTTGGACGGGATATGAGTTGCTGTGGATTGAATAGAGATTACATTTTGGCGGGGAGTAAGGACTTGAAAGTAGGAACCTGCGTATAATATGAAGTAGCTCAGTGATGTCCTTTCTTTTGAAGCGATTTCAGTACTCACCTGGCATTTAAAGAACCTAAAGACCTGTACATAAGGATGTTCAAAAGGATAATAGTACCATCCATCAATCCTCATGTCTTCAACAGCCCAACTTCATTCAGGTAACTATGTGCTTTGGTGGAAATTTGACTGCATTGTTTGTTTCTTTAAATTATGGGTGAAGAATTTCTCAGTTCTTAAACAGCCACATTTTAGTATCCTTGACTTACATAATTTACTTTGTTACACAGTTACAATTACAGATATAAGACAGAGCCTCGGACATAAATGGAACATTAATATTGTGTTTTGATAGAGATAAATTTACATGGAATATTTACACATTACAGTTCACATTCAATTCTACAGCATTTTCGAAACTGTCCTTATTTCGTTTCGTATAATTCACACTGCTGTAATAAAAACATACATTTTTGAATCTGTAGAAGCACATTTAACTAGTTAATCATTGCCACTCTACAGAGAGGAACTTGAGTCATTAACGGTTGTAACATTATGAAATTAAGAGACATCCAGTGGCGTCGTGGCAGGGCAACGTCACTGCCACCTGTGGGCAGCGGCCAGCACTAGCAGCAAGTGGAGCAGCATCTGTGTGTGGCGGGTTGCCGCGCTGCGGACGGCAGGGGCGCTGCGCAGGCGCAGGTCGGCCGCGGCGCTCTCTGTGGACATCAAGACTCGTAAACAACTCGTTCCTCCACACAAAATCACCATATACATTCACTACTTCTCCATGATTATTGTAATCTACAAAAAGAATATTGGAACCACAAGCAAAATTCCAACAGTCAAGCTAAGGTCCAGGAAGGGATTAACCAGTTTAGCTCTAACTGAATGAGAAAAAGCAGCTATACGGGCCTTTCATAGTTCTGAAATGTCTCGCGTAAATGGTTCATAGGAAAGGACAACACTCTGAGAAAAAACTTCTGATTTCATTGTAATCTAAGTATTTCCCACTACGTGTCACGTAATTGACAATATTGGCAGATTGCAGAGGGTAGGATAATGAAGTGCCAATTGTGAAAAAGTAATTAAAAAAAAAGGAATACAAATAGAGAAATTATGCAACCCAGGCTCTATTCACACAGCTTTATAATTATTTTATTTTATAGTGTTCCAAGGAATAATTTTTAATCTTTAAACTACTATGTATCACGTTATTGATAATATTGGCGGTGTTCAGAGGGTAAGACAATGAAGTGCCATTTCTGAAAAAAAGAATTAAAAAAGGAAAATAAATAGAGAAGTCATGAAACCCAGGCTCCATTCTCACTGCTTCCAAATTTTGTTACTTTTTTATTATTTTATACCGTTCCATGGAATAATTTTTAAGGTTTTAACTATGACATTTAATTAACTTAAACATTTCAGTTTAAATAAATGTTTAAATATGTAAAATTAATATATTCAGTTTGGTTCTAATTACATTACTAATTTATCTATGTAAACTGTTAAATTTCATAACCGAATTCGGTAAACTTTTGAATGAAAATATTTTTAAAAATGCTACCAATTAGAATTCTACAGAAGTTACTTTTTTGAGGGTGAGAAGTGTCAGAAGAAATAGTATTCATGTCATGATATTTTAAAAAGGTTTTTTGAATGACACGTAGCGAAACTATGCATCAATTCAAAGCATACTTCATTAAAGTTTTTAAAATAAAAGTGTATTCTATTTAATAATTTATTCCTATTAAACATACTGAATCATTGGGGTGAAAAAAGGAGCAATGAATTGAGGTTGTATGGGTGATTCTTAAATGCATCTTCTCTTGCCGCTCGCTCTTATTGTATCAATTCATGAGCATAGATATATTATAGTTAGTTTAAATATTTATAATTAAAATGCTGGCATTCCATGGAATAATATAAAATTAAAAAATAAATTGTATTCCAGGCGTGAAGTCTCTGATGAGATAAGAGCCCATTTTAGAGTTTTAGCCATTAGACGGTGCTATTACGGACGTAGTACGAATATAAAGGCAACATGTGGTAATGTGATGCGTTTCGAAATAATAATCATCAGAACCTAATCCGCTGGTAAATTTTATACTAATCGTATATTCATATTCACGGAATGTATGACATTAACTGTGAATGGGTAAAGTTGAAAACGTGTACCAAACCGGGATTCGAACCTGGGTCTCCTGCTTTCTAGGTGGTTGCGCTGACCCCTACACCACTGGGGACAATGCCGAAATTTTACCGAACCAACACCGCAAATGTAGAGACCAATAAACTTATTGCTTTCATCATTTTGTCAGGGATGCCGTGAGAAAACTATACGTAAATGTTTGAAATTTGATGTGAACTAGGTTTGAAATCGTTAAAAGTAGTCCATTTCGAGTAATGTATGAGCAAAACTGAAATATTTGTGTACCGTCAGCCTCGAGACAAAACAGATAGTTTCTCAATTTAATACCTGGCTTTTCGTGTAAAACTTAAGAACTTGCATCTTAACGAATTGATTAAGACAACATTTTTAATAAATACGGCACGCGAAGTATGTGTTGTTATTTTAAGTCCGAAGATTAGTTTGATGCAGCTCTCCACCCTACTCTGTCCTGAGCAAACCCCTTCATCTCCTCATTAGAACTGGATATCTACATACACCTGAATCTGCTTACCGTATTAATCTCTTGGTCTCCGTCTACGATTTTACCCCCACACATCTCCCTCCAATGCTAAATTTCCGATTCCTTGATGTTTAAGAATGTGTCCTACCAATCGATCCCTTCTTTAAGTTATGGTATGCCAAAAATTCCTTTTCTTTCCAATTCTGTTCAGTACCTCCTCATTAGTTACGCGATCTACCCACCTAATCTTCAGCATTCTTCTTTAGCACCACATTTCAAAAGCCTCTCCTCTTCCTGTCTAAACTATTTATCGTCCAAGTTTCACTCCCGTACAAGGAAACACTCCACACAAATGCCGTCAGAAAGGAATTCCTTACACTTAAATTAATATTCGATGTTAGCAAATTTTTCTTTTTAAAAAACACTTTTCTTCCCTTAGCCACTCTGCATTTTATATCCTCTGAACGGCGACCGTTATTAATTATTATACTGCTAAAGTTACAAAAATCATCCACCACATTTATTGTTTCGTTACCTAATCTGATTACTTCATTTTCTAAGACTACATTCCATTACCCTTGTTTTGCTCTTGTTAACGTTCATCTTATAATTATGCTCCTTTCAACACACTGTCCATTCCATTCAATTGCTCTTCCAGGTCCTTTTCTGTCTCTGACAGAATTACAATATTATAAGAAAAGCATGGTTTTTATTTCTTCACCCTGAAATGTAATTCCTAATCCAATTTCTCTTTGCTTTTCTTTACCGCTTGCTCATTGTACAAATTTAATTGGAAAAAGGCTGCAACCCCGTCTTACTCCCTTCCCAACCACTGCCTCCCTTTCATGCCAGATAACTCTAGTAACAGCTATTTGATTAACGTAAAAGTTATAAATAAACTTCCGTTCCCTATATTATGCTTCTGCTAACTTTAGAATTGGAAAGAGCGTATTCCAGTCAACATTGTCAAAAGCGGTTTCCAAATCTAAAGCTAGAAATGTTGGTTTATCTTCCTTAATCTACGATGAGTAGTAAGGTGGGTATTGCCTTCCGCGTTCCTACATTTCTCCTGAATCCCCGAGGAAAGCATTTGCCAGATTTTCCATTCTTCTGTAAATAATTGGTTTTAAATATTTACAGTCATGACTTATTAAACTGATGGTTCTGCAATTTTCACACCTGTCTGCACCTGCTTCCTTGGAATTGGGGATTATTGCATTCTTCTTAGTCTGAGGGTAAACTGATACGAAAGTTATGTTGCTCCTGTAAGCCATGTGATAGGACACCAGTAAGAAAAAGTCCAGGACACTGATTATACGATGTTGTATGGTGAAAAGAAAATGTTTCATTTATAATTATTTGCAACATTTAAGGAAATAAGGTACAGATAAGTGTGTTTGTAAACCTAAAAGTGTCAATACTAAGTGTTACTAGCAGTGGACTTAAGGGGTTGCACAACCGTATCTCGGCTTTCGCCCATGCCGAATATCGACATGCAGGGCTGGGCTGATGACGTCAGAATATCACGTGAAAGAATGGTGTGCGGTGCTCTTTAGCGATGGAAGCAAATTCTGCCTGCTCATTCGCGCTTATGCCGTTAACCCAGCGACGGCTGTCTCGTAAAGAGTATTCGTCTAAGACACACTGGGCCCACACTAAGAGTTATGGCTTTGGGTTGCGATACGCCACAACCCTCGTTTAATTTAGGTGTTTGTGGAGGGAAAGGTGACTAGCTCTCTGTAAGTGAGAGCCGTCTAATATCCATTCTTGCAACGTGAAGGTGATGTGTTGTGCCAACAGGGTAATGGTCGACCACGTAAAAGTCAACATCCTCGCAAACACAACAACATCCCTTGCTGTTTGTTGTTGTGGTCTTCAGTACGCAGACTGGTTTGATGCAGCTCTCCACGCTACCCTGTCCTGTGCAAATCTCTTCATCTGAGAATAAGAACGGCAACCCACGTCCTTTTGAACCTGCTTACTGCATTCGTCCCTCGGTCTACCTCAACGAATTTTAACCCACGCACTTCCTTCCAATGCTAAGTTGAAGATTGCTTGATATCTCAGAATGTGTCCCACCAACCTATCCCTTCTCTTAGTCAGGATATGTCAGAAACTCCTTTTCTCACCAATTCGGTTAAGCACGTCCTCATTAGTTACGTGATCTACCTATCTAATCTTCATAATTTGTCTGTAGCTCCACATTTCAAAAACTTCTATAATGTTTTTCTCTTAACTACTTATCGTCGACGTTTCACTCCCATGAAATGCCAAACTCCAGACAAATGCTTTCAGAAAAGACTTCCAAACATTTAAATTAATATTGGATGTCAAAAAGTTTCGCTTCTCTAGAAACGCTTTTCTCCCCATAGTTATTCTGCATTTTATATCTTCTTTACTTCCACCAATAAAGTTATCTTACAATCTAAGTAACAAAACTCATCTGCTACTTTTATTGTCGCATTACCTAATCTAATTCCTTCAGCAACGCCTGATTTTATGATATTACATTCCGTTGCCCTCGTTTTACTCCTGTTAGTGTTCATCTTGTACCTTCCGCTCAAGACACTGTCCATTCCATTCAATTGCTCTTCCAGATCCTTTGCTGTCTCTGACAGAATTACTATGTCATCGGCAAACCGATCTTTGTATCTACTTCCTGAACTTTAATATCTTTTCTAAATTTCTCCTTGCATTTCTTCACAGCTTGCTCAATGTACAGACTGAACAACATTTGGGAAAGGATACAACCCAGTCTTACCCCCTTCCAAACCACTGCGACCCTTTCTTGACCTTCCACTCTAATAATTGCGGTCTAGTTTTTGTACAAGTTGAATATAACTCTTTGCTTCATATATTTTACCCCTTCTATCTTCAGAATCTGAAAAAGTGTATTCCAGTCAACATTGTCAAAAGCTTTCTCCAAATCTACAAATGCTAAAAGCGTAGGTTTGCCTTTCCTTAGCCTATCTCCTAAGTCGTAATGTGAATATTGCCTCCCGTGTTCCTACATTTCTCCTAAATCCAAACTGATCTTCCCTAAGGTCGATTCCACAAGTTTTTCATTCGTCTATACATAATTCGTATTGGTAATTTGCAACTATGACTTGTTAAACTGTAATTTTCACACCAAGAGTCTGTATTAATGTATATATACCCGGCAGTGTTTTTCGACGAATAATGTCAGGCAATTTAAATCATGGTAGTTACCGATTCACAAGGGATAAATTACTGAATATACATTATTTCTTCCAAAAGTATCTAGCGGTTATTTTTGATTGTAATGCTGCATATGAGGCTCGAACATGCTAATAAATACATTACTCTTCATAAATTCGGAGAACTGGATAATTAAATGTTACAATTCGCGCTTCCGGTAGCTTAATAACCTACAGCAAATAGTTATGTTTCACGTGATGGGAACGAATATCATTTACAGGAACTCATTGCATTTTACTCATAAATTAAATTGCTACGAATTTTGTACAGAATACAATTTAATCATTACAAACACGTTGTTGTTTACTCACAAATTAAACCGTTATAGTGTATGAATTTTGCGTAGAGCACAATAAAACTATCACAGACACTAGCTTTAAGTGTAAAAATACATATTCTTTGAGGTTATCGAGCCATGATTGCAAATATCGTATTACTTATTTCTTACCGGTTTCAATGATATATATCATCTTCAGAGAGTTACATGATTTTAGAACATATTCACTTAGGAGACCTTTGAAAAGCCATGCAATCTTCTGAAGATGATATATATTATTGAAACCGGTAATGACAAATAAATTTGAAAATGTGAAATTTGCAATAATGGCTCAATAACCCCAAACTAGGTGTATTTTTATACACATTCAGATCGCTCTCCGCAGGCATAACGTCCCTAGTAACTGTAACTTGGTTCTGTAGATGGAGACACGGGAAGGTACGAGAGGTAATTAATAGATTTCAAAACCAGAAATTGAACTGAAAAACATATCCATTGTCAGATACAGATCCTGACCATATCGTTTATAAACTGTAGATAGAAGCTTAAGAAACTGGAAGACTAACAAGGAAAGTACTTGGGCTCGAACAAACACATATACACTTTTTTTTTTTTTTTTTTTTTTTTTTTTTTTTTTTTTTTTTTTTTTTTGTACACCCTATGGGACTTAACTACGGGGTCATCAGTCCCTAAACTTACAAACTACTTATGAACTACTTACGAACTAGGACGGCACAAATATCCATGCCCGAGGGGGGATTCGAACCCCCGACCGTAGCGGCCGTGCAGACCGTGACTGAAGCGCCTCAGTCCCCTCGGCCACCGCGGCCGGCGCATATACACCAAAATTGTATGAGAGATAATGTAAAGATCCCTTATTGCTCTAGTGATACTCTCACATCTGCAAAACTCTGCAGTTGTCCGTTAGAGGCCTCTGCGTGTGCCATGCCGCATTGCACTTTGACCAGTCGGTTCGCCAGCAGGGACGGTACAGTGTGCCTCCGAAGTTGCATTTTGTGACGTTATTTGTGTGGTGAAGCGTCAGATGTGGCGGCGATTGCAAATCAATCCTGCTAATGTATTGCGATTAGTTGAGATGAAGATACGAAGAACGCTTCTTCGTGAAGATGGTATTAATGTAGAAGATGAATCATTTGCATGCTTTCTCGTATCATGGTTCACAAATATGATCATAAGTTAGATACTATTGTTACAAACTCATAATTATGATAATAGGGATGATAATGACGAACAACTCATTGCAAATGTAGTGCTACGGTAAGTGCGGGAAGAGGCGTCTGAAGCAGTGGCAGTGAATACCAACAGTCTTTCGGGAAGAAGGTTAAAGTTGCAACTATCATCACGGCTTTTGATGACAATTCGCTAGAGAACATGTACGATGATTATTACATAAGTTACAGTTAAGATATCTGCATTACGCATGGCGTCTACAATTACATCTACAGTGCTATCTAGAGCATGGTTGCAGAGCTTTGCAGAAAAACGACACTCACCATTACATTGAGGTGTACGTAGAGATATGTTTGTTCGAGCCCATGTACTTTCCTTGTAAGTAGTGAAGGCCGCAGAGGATGAACAAATGAAAAAAAAATGGACTGTACTCTGCGAAAATCAGGCGATGATGAGGTAATTAGGTTAGGTAATAATACAATTAACGGAGTTCTTGAGATTTGTTATTTGGGTAGAAAAATAACTTATGATAGCAGAAGTAAAAAGGATATAAAATTTACAATGGCTAGACCGCGTAGCTAATGAGGTGGTACTGTACTGTTACAATGCAAAAGTCTGACTGAGAAACTTGTTAAAACCTTCGGTTGCTGAAGCGATCGCCAGCTAGACGGAAGCAGGTCAACGCCTCTGTCGTAAAAGCGACGCCACTCTTTTGTAACGAGAGCAGACGCTACGTCGGCGAGATCAAATCCTACAGTCAGCAATCTGTTGAGTGCAACAGACGACCAGCAGAGAGACTATTTCTACTTGTCAGCTGGTAAACATTTCATATTAAAAAAAATGGGACTTACCTGCTTGGTTATTAGTCCCTATCTGAGAAACTGCTTAAACAGTTAAACTAACCTAAAGACAACGCACACACACACTCACGGCTGAGGAAGGAATCAAACCTCCACGGTGAACGGCTGCGCGCACCGCTGCAAGCGCCTTTGTGCGCACGGCTATTCGCCGCGGCTATTTCATAATTACATGTAGCTCTGTAAAAGGACTGAATAAGACCGCGGATACGTCGGCCGCTAAAGGGCTCATGGAGTGAACGCTGCACTCACAGGACAGATTCGGTCATTACGAATCGTCCTATGCGGCATAGCTTCGGCCGATTCTGTATATAAACTTCCGGTTTTAGGAGTGTAGTCGTCGATCCAATGATCGATATATTCAGCTCATGACTCAGATAAAGCAGTACAGACCATGTCCCACTAGTCGAAACTAGGAGATGGAGCCAGGAGACAGCTACTACGCTTCGAACTGACCAGCATCCGGGGAGATGGTGAACCGCTGTCTACCGTCTTCATAACGCTGAATGTGGTTCCTGCCTGAGGCCAGCGCAATCTTCATTAGTTGGTTCTCTAAAGGCCACTCTGATGCTAGCACTCTGGTGTAACACTGCCAGCGATATCAACAGGTCACTTGTCGCCATGGCATCCGACTCCAGTGGTTCGGTGCGTGGTACCACAATCAGCTGCGTAGACAGGAGGGAGCGAGGACCTCCCCCCCCCCCCCCCCCCCCGACGTCCACCGAACCGTATAGCAGCTGGCGAGATAGCGAGCTAACGCCGCCAAAGGCGACGTCACTTGCTGATCTAGCTCCTGCCGAGTTAGCGTCCGCATTCAGTTGAATACACGTGTAATCTCTAATACTGTTTTACTAGCGTCCTCTGGCGCTCCACCATGTTCCATGTCTCATCCTGACACAAAACTGGGGACCTACCGCTCGGCCCCAGCAGTAATGAATATGGGGTATATTTTGACTAACATAATGAATGGATCAAAGAAAAACAATTTAGCCTTGGAGGAAAGCCTTGTGGTAAAATTCGCAGAGGCAGACCGACAGACGAATAGATTAACTTGGTTCAAAAAGATGCAGGTGGCCTTTCTTATTCATTCATGAAGGGGCTCTGCACAGGATACGACAACCTTGAGAGCTGCATTAAACCAGTCTTTTGAGTGAAGTCCACAACAACAACAACAACAACAACAACATCATCATATAGTACGTACTCAATATTTACATTTACTACATGAATGTTTATTTTCTCAAAAATTGTTCAAATGTTTGTATAGCTTATGGGACTTAACAACGGGGTCATCAGTCCCTAAACTTACAAACTACATATGAACTAGCTAATCCTAAGGACGGCACAAATATCCATGCCCGAGGGGGGAATCGAACCCCCGACCGTAGTGGCCGTGCAGACCGTGACTGAAGCATCTCAGTCCCCTCGGCCACCGCGGCCGGCGTTTATTTTCTATGACATAACTCAAAGAAATATATATAATAACGAATTGGGCTTATGATTACTGCCGTAATCGCAGCCTTCCAATTCGTCTTAACTTCGCAATAACTCACGTACGGGATTTTGGTGCACCGTAGCTAAGTTAGTCATACAGCGATAAAAGTGGTTGTGTCAGCAAAGCGGAAACGTAGAGTAATATGCAAGATATGTAAAGCAACAATCGATATTGAAAAATAAAAAAAATAAAAAAAGGAACACGGAGCCTTTTGATTTCGGCCCACCCTCACACATTGAGTACGTGTCCCGTACCGGCTGGATGTGGAACATACGAGCAGACGCAGCGCTTTGACAAAGGGAGGGCGTCTGTTTTCACAGGTCGTTTGTGTCTGAACAAAACTGGAGTGATAGATATTCAGTTTCCACAGGTCCCTCGTCTTTGAACTTTTATGGAGGACTGTTAGATGTTTTGAGTGTCTACCTCCCATATTCTGAGAGAACCGCTCTTAAAGTTAAAATAAACAGGAGCATATTTGTCTTGGTATATCGCGCCCGACTCGCATCTCCCGAAAATGAAAAGAAACTTTCATGACTGTACACTGTTGCTAATGCACTTACCAACGTAAATATAAAAAAAAAAATGTTCAAATGTTTGTAAATCTATCGGACCAAACTGCGTGGTCATCAGCCCGTAGCTTACAAACTACTTAAATCTAGGAAAATTAACCTAAGGACAACACACACACCCATGCCCCAGGGAGGACTCGAACCTCCACGGCGAGCAACCGCACGCTCCGCAGCGAGACGCTTTAGACCGCTTTTCTTTCTTTCAGGTTAATTCTGTTCATTGAGGTCGTTGATCTTCATTGTTCGTTGTTGTTCTATTTGTTGTTTGCTCAGCTTTTTTATTACAGAGGGCGTTCAGGCCTCTGACCGGACGCGCTGAGCCACGGCGCCTGGCGCTCGGCCACCGCGGCGTAAATATTCTCCAGCGCAACTGATGCTAGCCAGGAGACGAAGACTTGGTTCGTAATGGGAGATTCCGAGTTCTATGACTCATCCACGGGTACTGCGTTTTTTCTGGTGTGTTTTCTTTTCAATACGAAGCTGTTCAAAAGATTTCCGGACATTCATAATGTTGTGCCAATTGATCGTTGGAGCTAATATGGATAACATCCCTGCACAGAGCTGTATTGAATGTGTTACTGCAGGACGTATGTGTTCCTTATTGTTCATTTCTGAGTTTATTACAATGTTTTGTCGTACAGTTTGCAAAATTCGGGATGGTAGAGTTCGAGGAGCAACTCGTTCGCATTAAATTTTTTGTGAATCTTACGAAAACCTTTACAGAGGTATAAAAATGATACCGGTGATAAACTGTTAACCATTACCCGATGTTAGTAATGGTTCACGCTGTTTCAAACAGGCAGGATGAGAGTTACAGGTGACGCTCGTTCAGGACACCCATCGACGTCTACCGACGACGCCATTCTGCATGTCAATCGAACACTGTCCACATCTACATAGATAATCTGCTAATCATATTTAAGTGCCTGGCAGGGTGTTCATTAACCAATTTTATAACTTTTCTCTACCGTTCCATTCTCTAATAGAGCGCGGGAAGAAATAACACCTAAATCGTTCCGTTTTCGATCTCATTTCTCATAGTTTATTGGGATGTCTAAGTTCTTGCAAAATATTTTCACATTCAGAAGTAAAAGTCGGTAATTGAAATTTCGCAAATAGAATTCGCCGCAACGAATAATGTTGTTCTTTTAATGATTTCCATCTAAAATCGTGCAACATTTCCGTGACGCTTTCCCCCCGTAACGTGATAACACAAAACGAGGTGCCCTTCTCTGAAACTTCTCAATGTCTTACGTCAGTCCCACCTGGTGAGGTTCCCGCACTGGGAAACAGTACTCCAGGAGAGGACGCACAAGTGTGATGTACGCAGTATCTTTGGTGGGGCTGTTGCATCTTCGAAGCGTTCTGCCAATGAAACGTAAACTTTGGTTCGCTTTACTAACAATATTTTCTACATGTTATCTCCAGTCTAAGTTGTTCGTAATTGTAATTCCTGGGTATTTGGTAAACTTACGTACTTAAGGTTTGCCTGATTTATCCTGTAATTGAAGTTCAGCGGATTTCTTTTAGTGGTCATGTGCATTACTTCACACTTTTCATTATTTAGTGTTAATTGCCAATTTCGCACCATGGGAAATTTGGTCTAAATCGCTTTGCAGTTGCTTTTGAACCTTTGTTGACTTCAATAACCGATAAACTACAGCATCATCCGCGAACAGTCTTACCGTCAATTACCACGAACTGTGTCCTGTCTGATAGGAAATCGCGAATCTAATCGCACAGTTGGGGACATATTCCATAAGCACGTAATTTTGAGGTTGCAGAACATTCCATTTGTTATGAAATCAAATCGTCACGCAGCTACTTCCAACGCATCGAGTTGTCGCTCAGTTCGTCCCGCGACTCACAAGTAAAGACGAGAAATACTATCGCTTTTGAATCTGTGAAGAGCCTTTGGATCGCGCTAATGAGATGTCGATGTATAGTGACAACGAAATGTTCCTTCAGAGAATTATAGGTGGGGATTAGACGCGGGTCTACGGTTATGATGGTGAGGCCAAGGGTCTGCAAGCTTGTCCGAAAGCTTGTCCGAAAAAGCTGTTAGGTGAGGTCAAATGCCATGGTTTTCTTCGAAGGATTTCTTTGTAAGGAATTCGTGCCACAGTGACGAAATGTTAATCAGTGGTGCTACCAGCACATGTAGCGAACCTTGCGGGGAAATGTGAAAAGGAAACGGCCTGGAAAAGAGGCAGGAAAATTCGTCGGCCGCGGTGGAGTAGCCGAGCGGTCTAAGGCGTCTCGCTGCGGAGCGCGCGGTTGCTCGCCGTGGAGGTTCGAGTTCTCCCTGAGGCATGGGTGTGTGTGTTGTCCTCAAGTTAGGTTAGTTTAAGTAGTGTGTAAGCTACGGACCAATGACTACGCAGTTTGGTCCGATAGAATTACAAACATTTGAACATTTGAAAATTCTTGGCTCTTGCATCACGATAATGCACCTGCACTTTCAACCAGGTTGTTATTTTTGCAAATATCTCTGAAACGATAGGAGATATGAAAAAACATAACAGAGCAAAGTTGTAGAGTCTGTTTTTATCTACAAATCTGGTTATTCCATTTTCGTGTCAGATCTACGGTTGAGCCGTTATTTTCATTTAAATTTCGAGCTGTCAAAAGACGATCGCAAAGGCCCACTTTTAGTGTTACTACCGTAACCTAAAGTGGGCCAATTGTACAACATGTAATTCAATACATATGACATCGTACGCACTTCATACGTTATTTGTATTTTGATTAGGCTACTATATTTCTTTGGTTGGATACAGCACTTATAATTTTGTACATTAACATTATGCGAGACAGCCTGACTTCTCAGTTATTCTCCGATAAATATAGAATGCTTAAAAAAAAAGAGACGGATAGAAAAAAGAGATGGACAGAGAGAGAAGGAATAGGAAAAGTACTAACTCAAGGCAGGAATAGATAAATAAATACCCTGGCAAAGCCGGGTTTTCAGCTAATTGTCTTTATAAAGCTTTATGGCTGTATATTTTATATTGTGGTAAAACTTGTCACCTGAGGATGCGCCTATAACGGCGTATAACCGGTAGAGAATCTAAATACAGATTCTCACTCAATCATGCGGCACGGAGGATTTTCAATTGTTTCATGAAAAGTTCTTAAGGGACATTATTAAAGAAACGTGTTTACTATATTTTCTTGAAATATTTGGAAAAATTGTTAAAGGGAAATACACTTGCTATCCCGAAAGTCAGTCTCAGTTGCAAAATATTCTTTATTTCAATGACGCATTTCGCCCTTTTGAGGCATCATCAGATGATCTGAAGGCAAAAAACATAATGTGGTGCGTTCTACATATAGTTGCAAGAATTTTAATATGAAAAAATAGTTCAGGATATAGGGAATGGTATTACCATCTATGGCCTAGCTTCATGCTATACGAATCATAAGGGAATTTATAGTAAGTGAAAGAGAATAAACTTACGTAAATGATATATGGTTAGGTATCATCATTGTAAAATAATCCTTCAAGGAAGGAAACCTATCGCCATAGTCCCATTTCAGGCCTGAATTTTTAAAGGACTATCCGGATAGTTCTCGTTCCTAGGTGGTTTATTCTACAATGATGATAGATAGCTCACCACAGATAGTTTACATAAGTTTATAATCTATAACTTTCTATACATTGTGGTGGATCAAACCTATCACTGAATAATTCCCACACTGCAGCAAAATGAAATAAAAATATAATGTGTAATTATGGAACTTTGATTCAAGGCATTGATATTAAAACGCAGAGGGTTACCTCATGTAATTTAGTTTTATTTATTAAAAGATTTGATAAAAATAATCTCTCAAGGTCGATTTGACTGGGCATGGACACAATTCAGTTACGAACGGGGAAGGGGAGGTAATTTCCTGTCTCACGACCATTAACTTGATGTGGGCATCAGGCGATGGATCGACGCGGTGCGGTGTGGCTGCACGACGGTCGCAGCAATATAGCACGCGTCTGCTCTCCGCTCCCCGTCTCTGCGGCTGTGTGGCACAGCGCGACCCCCGTGCAAAGGCGTCACAATCCCGCGTCTACCCAGGCGGGAGCTGCCTGCATGTCTTCTCGCTTCTCCGGCGACCAAGTCTCTTCCTCGCTTTCCATCTACAGCTTTTCCTCGAATTTTGCGTCTCTCTGGCTGTATGATTGGTGTGTTATTTTGCAATGTCACCCAACAGCTGATCGCCGTTTTCACGACCACGCCTTTCAGTCGCAGGTGGAAATTTTCTGTGTGCTGAGATGATACTCGTGAACTGGCATCTTCGCCACATTTCAAGAGTGTTGTCTTTATCTTCTGCATTCTTGGTTCGAAAAAACAATTGTTTGTGGCAGGTGTGTTAGGCCTGTCTAGTAAGCAATTTATCAGAGTCTTTCTCCCTAGCCAGAAACATTGTCTCGGCGAAATCACTTTATCTATATTGCAAGCCCAGCTCTGTTTCCCAAACATGCACTTGTGCACTGCAGGGGTTTGCTTCTTCCCGTCTGCAGGGGTCAACAGTTCATCTGCGATGTCGTTGCTGTTTTCTGGAAACCCCTGGTATCTGCAGACAAGGGCATTTTCTGCACATGCGCTATTGTGTCTATTTAGTTGTAAGGTCCTCTCCTCCCTGTGGCCGCTGTCGCCATTTATCTCCACGCTCCTAAAGTCAGTGAATTCGCCCTGTACACCCTTCCGAGAAAGCCATGACAATTCTCCAGGTTGCTCCCTTACAGCGAGAGAATGTGGGTCGGTGGCGGCCGGTGGCGATGGTGATATTTGAGGGAGCCTCCTGCTGACTGTGTCCGGCTCTCTAGGCCAGCAGGACGCTCCAGGCTAGAGGGCAGTGTGACGTGTGCGAATGCCTCCATCAGCAAAGTCACCGAACATAAGCGTCCCTGGCCGAAATATTACAACATTCAGTTCCGGACCCTGCAGCACAGAATTAGGCCATAGATGGTAATCCCGTTCTACATCTCCTGAGTTATTTTTTCATAACTGTTAAAATTCTTGTAGATATATATGTAGCATGCGCTACATTACAAGTGCTTTTGCCTTCAGATTATCTGATGACGCCTCAAAAGAGGGAAGTAAAGAAAATTTTGCAACTAAGACTGACTTTCGGGATAAATGAAAATGTTCAAACTGTAAGGTTCCTTGGTTTTCTGTGATATTTAGTTTTCTAAACTGGCCACAGATGTATATTGTAAATGGCGCAGTAATCTTTGGAAGTTATATTGTAGAGTAAGTGCCCTGAGTGTGAGAGAGCCGGCCGCGGTGGCCGCGGGGACTGAGGCTCTCCAGTCACGGTCTGCACGGCCACTACGGTCGGGGGTTCGAATCCCCCCTCGGGCATGTACATTTCTGCCGTCCTTAGGATAAGGTAGTTCGAAAGTAGTTTGTAAGTTTAGGGACTGATGACCCCGTAGTTAAGTCCCATAAGCTTAACAAACATTTATAAAAGTGCGAGAGAGCAGTCTGTTGCAAGTCAGTTGCGAGCTGTGTTGGGAGTCAGTTGTTAAGAGTTGCCTGTAGGGTGAGGTAGCGCGAGGACGCTGTTGGAGAAGGCAGTCGTTAACTATATATTGCAGCACGCCGTTATTGTAATGCATGATGTTAATTTAATTTTCTGTGATATCTTTCTATTTCTGCTATCATGTATGATTATAGTTGAACTTAATTATTACCCACCAATCTTTTGGAACATTTTAATACATTTTGCTGTTTCCTGTTTCCAGTTTAGCACTAAGAAGATACGAGGTAAGTCACTTTTTTATTTATCTGTGTCGCAGTTAGATTATTTCTCCCTTTCCTTATTCGAGTTATTCGGTTTTGTTGTACTCTTTGGGAGTACTTTCGACAGGGCCATACATTTTTATGTTTGTTTTCATGTTCACAGAATATATTACTTCAACTGCGAATGGGCAAAGTCGAAAATGTGTACCCAGCCGGGATTCAAAGTCGGGTCTCCTGCTTTCTAGGCAGTTGCCCTGACTCCTACACCACAGGGGACACAGTGATCACCGCACCTGCAAGGACTACCTGAGCACGCGTCCCGTCAGACACAAATTTCCAGCTTTACCCTGCCCACAGTACTCAAACTCGTAGTCACTATGTACTAATTTCCGTAAGAGTAAGGGCTCCAAACTTGCGCACCCCTCCCCACTAACGAAAGGATCATTGCTTGTCACTGGCAACATCTATATATTTAATGTTTCTGGTTTCCCCTCTTTACCGGGCGTGTCCGTTGCGCATATTAATGTTTTTAAGGCTTAACTCGGTGGTCGTAGTCACTACATTGTTCGGTTTTTAAAAGTTCAGGTTTTCACGTACGCAGTGCTGATCAATTTGTATTAAACATTAATCTTTCGAGATACCTTGCAAATTTAGATTAAACTGTATTTATTCGGGATACCTTGCACTTTTATTTGTTTTAATATTAGTAATTATGTATTCTACAAAAAATATGAAGTAGAAAAATATTACAGAAATGTAAATTAACATCACGCATTACAATAACGGCGTGCTGCAATATATAGTTAACGACTTCCTTCTCCAACAGCATCCTCGCGCTACCTCACCCAACAGACTACTCTTAACAATTGACTCACAAAACAGCTCGCAACTGACTTGCAACAGATTGCTCTCTCACAGCCAGAGCGCTTACTCTACAATCGAACTTCCAGAGATAACTGCGCCACTTACAATATGCTTAGGTGGCCAGTTTACGAAACTAAATAATACTGAAAACCAAAGGACGTTACAAAATGTTTGTAATTGTATGGGACCAAACTACTTTGGTCATAAGTCCCTAGACTTACAGACTATTTAAACTAAGTTAAACTAAGCTAAAGACAGCTGTGACAGTACCGCCTAACGATTAGCACTCAATCATTATGTTTGGAGAGATCTATCTTGATAAACTTCTCCGCACCGCAAACACTGACCTTGCCAGTGCACAAATTGTTACTCTCTTTTCTTTTATTAACTTCTGTAGCATTATATCTATGTAGACAGGTGATGTTGATAGGGATGCCATATCTGTATAAATTTGTAATTGGAAAAATCAGGTTAAACAGCCGTGAAGCACGGGCTAATAGTGGGCTGGGCAGCGGAGAGCAGGTGTGTGTGTGTGTGTGTGTGTGTGTGGGTGGGTGGGTGTAGGGTGGAGACGGCCGGGCAGGAAGTGAACTTAGCGCTCTCCTGGGATGGCCGTGACGTCAGAGGAAATCCACCACGCGAGTAGAGAGGCGACAGCGTATTGTATATTATAAAGTTAAAAAAAAAAATAAAAAATAAAAAAATAAAAATAAAAAATAAGACAGAGAAGTGCGACATAGTTTCCGAAAGGGTTTCATATGACATATCTAGTAACGCACTGACGACCCTCCTATCAAGTACGTATAAAAAGTTTTAATAGAATAAATATACGGTAATTTAGTGTTTAGTTAAAATTCATAATGTGAAAACCATTTAAGTTACAGAGATGAACAAGGGCTCACGTAAAAGGTCTCATCAAAGTGCATCATCTGATATGCTTACAGTCGACGTAAAATAATATTGTTTACAGGAAACTAATTTATTAATACCATTGTATAAATTTATTAATAACATAATTTACAAGACAGATACACGAGCAGCATGACAGTGTTTGTTCATAGGTGCCGTATTATAAAATAACTATAGCACAAAATCACATCGATCAAATCTACTTACGCATGTTTTATTTCTTTAAATAATTAATTTGTGTTTAATTACTCCATAGAAAAATTAAGATGTAATGAAATGAAATATTAATTACGATAATAAATTTCATGTTTATTTTGTGTTTAGTGTTTAAAGATGCATTTCGTACCTGCATTAAATGTACGGTATACTTGGCAAAAGCGTTGTACGTTAGCGAGAGGTGGAAATGGGGAAGTTCGTGACGTATGGGTTTCTCCGGTGGACAGGTATAAAGGCTGTCCGGTGGGCCCACGTGGTTAGTCTGTGTTTGGCTAGCGTTTGTAACGGCGAAGCTATGACTGTCTGTGCCGCGACCTTCGGAAGAGTGAGACTATAAAGGTTTTCAGAGTGTAAAAGTGCGGTCGAACTTAGAAAGATTTATCGAGTGTTGTTAAAGTCCCAAGATTTCTTCTCGAGTTGCTGTGTGCTACGTAACATTTGAGGAGTGCAGAATGAAATTTAGGCACTGTGACTTAAATACATTTCAGTTGTAAACCAATTGCAAAAGTGCGTCTTATCAGGAAGTGTTAACTGAGTTGTTATAAACATTAATTCATTCGATATCTGTTGTTGGACATTGTTTTTGTCTAATAAACTGTGTATATAAAGACAAAGGCACCAACTAATGGAATGTTTCATTCATTTTTTACGCAGTGAACAATAGCCTGGTAGGCCAATTAGAATATTTTCGGCAAAGCAAATTTTGTCTGGGGGCTGACGAGCTATATTAGGTACGCCAACATACAGTGCTTTTACCGGTGACAGTGTTTTTGATCTGATAAATAAACAGACTACTTAATAATTTTAAACAGAGTGTCATTTATAAAATATGCACCCTTCATCTCAATTATAGTTGTGTTTTAAATTTATTATATGCAGGCGGGGACTGTGGAGGTCAGAGCTGTGGAGACAGAGCTGAACTTAGTACAGTGAATGTTAGTGTAAATATAAGATTCTCCATAGACAACCCGAAAAAATAACCTCGCATAACACACACATCCATGCTCGAGGTAGGATTCGAACCTCCGACGCTGAAGGCCTCGCGATCGGCAACGTGGCGCTCCAGACCTCTCGGCTGCTCTCGCGCGGCTCGGGATGAATTCATAACCTGCCACCCAGTATGGAATGGAACCAGTTTTAAATATACCGGGTGATCAAAATGTTCGTATAAATTTGAAAATTTATTAGATCAAGGAATAATGTAGATTGAGAGGCAAAAATTGACACACATGCTTGGAATGGTATAGGGTTTTATTAGAACAAAATAAAAATAAAAAGTTCAAATAGGCCCGACAGTTGGCGCTTCATTTGATCAGAAAAGCAATAATTAGTATAACAAATTAAGACAAAGCAAAAATGATATTCTTTACACGAAATACGTTCACCATCATACCTCAACAATAGCTGTAGTCGAGGAATAATGTTGTGAACAGCACTGTAAAGCATGTCCGGAGTTATGGTGAGGCATTGGCTCCGGATGTTGACTTTCAGCATCGCTAGAGATGACGGTCGATCACGATACACTTGCGACTTCAAAGTCGATAATCGCACGGAATGAGGTCTTGGGACCTAGGAGGCCAAGCAGGACGAAAGTGGAGGCTGAGCACACGATCATCACCAAACGACGAGCGCAAGAGATCTTTCACGCGTCTAGCTATGTGGGGTGGAGCGCCATCCTGCATAAAAATCGTACGTTCCAGCACGTGTTTATCAGTCAGGCTGGGGATGATGCGATTCTGTAACATATCGGCGTACCTGTCACCCATCACGGTAGCAGTTAGAAAACTAGAATCACTCGCTATCTGTCGGATATTTTTCGAACTTTTTTTTTCTAATGATCATATGTTGAAAACAGTAGACTGGCAGGGCGGGATTAAAAAGTGTTCAAATGTTTGTAGAGTCTATGGGACTTAACTACAGGGTCATCAGTCCCTAAACTTACAAACTACTTATGAACTAGCTACAACTAAGGGCGGCACAAATATCCATGCCTGAGGGGGGATTAGAACCCCCGACGGTAGTGGCCGTGCAGACTGTGACTGAAGCGCCTCAGTCCCCTCGGTCACCGCGGCCGGCCGGGATTAAAATAGGTCAAAACAAAATAAGCAGTCTCGCATATGCGGATGACTTAGTTGTAATGGCAGATTCGATTGAAAGGTTGCAAACTAATATTTCAAAGCTCGATAAGAGGTGCAAGGTTTATGATATGAAGATCAGCATCTCCAAAACGAAAGTAATGTCTGTGAGAAAGAGATTCAAACAGAGTGAGTGCCAAATAGGAGGAACAAAGTTAGAACAGGTAGACAGTTTCAAGTACCTGGGATCTATTTTCTCACAGGATGGCAACATAGCGAAAGAACTGGAATCGAGGTGCAGCAAAGCTAATTCAGTGAGTGCTTAGCTAAGATCTACTCTCTTTTGCAAGAAGGAAGTAAGTACCAAGACTAAGTTAGCAGTGCACCGCTCTATCTTTCGACCAACTTTGTTGTATGGGAGTGAAAGTTGGGTGGATACAGGTTACCTTATTCTTAAGGTAGAGGTTACAGATATGAAAGTAGCAAGAATGATTGCACGTACTAATAGATGAGAACAATGGCAGGAAGGTGTTCAGATCAAAGTTCAAATGTTTGTATTGCTTATGGGACTTAACTAGGGGGGGTCATCAGTCCCTAAAATTACAAACTACCGACCGTAGTGGCCGTGCGGACCGTGACTGGCGCGCCGCAGAGCGTTCGGCCACCGCGGCCGGCCATGAGGGTGTCCATAATGAGGAAATCAAAGAAAAACTGGGAATGAACACCATAGATGAAGCAGTTAGAGCGAACAGACTGAGATGGTGGGGTCATGTTACACGCATGGGAGAAGGGAGGTTACCTAAGAGACTCATGAGCTTTGCAGTGGAGGGTAAGAGGAGTCGAGGTAGACCAAGAAGAAAGTACTTAGATTCGGTGCAGAATGATTTTGAAGTAAAAGGCATAACATCAGACGAGGCATCAATGTTAGCATTGAATAGGGGATCATGGAGGAATTTTAGTAGAGGTACTTTGCTCCAGACTGAACGCTGAAAGGCATCATCAGTATCTAACGATGATGATGATGGTGATGATTATAAAACACCATGTCATTCCAATCATGTGTGACCATTTTTTTTTGTGTCCCAGCCTCGTCGCCACTTTTGTGTCTCGTTTCCGCCGGTCGTCGTAGGTGTCGGTGGCCGAATAGGAAGAGACCGACACAGGAATAAAGGATGCATGCGTGTGCAGGTACGGAGGTGACCAGCCAGTGGGACAGCAGAAACTAGAAACACTAGAGTAAATTAGAACGAGATATATATTTCATTACCCCTCCGTATCAATGAAAGGATCATTGCCCTTCACCGGCATATTACATGTATGTGAGGTCTGTTGCGAAAGAACGGACGTCACTCCTGATCCTGCAGTTGTTATACTTTCATATTCGCAGAATATATGACATCAGCTGCGTTTGCGGCCCTTACGGAAATTAGTTTCTGAAACTACGAGTACTGTGGGCAGGGTAAAGCTGGGAATTTGACGGAAGACGTGCTTAGGTAGACCTTGAAGGTGTGATGATCATTGTGTATCCAGTGGTGTAGTGGTCAGCGCAACTGCCTAGAGAACAGGAGACACGGGTTCGGGTCCCGGTTGGGCACACATTTTCAGCTTTGGCCACACGCAGTTGATGTCATATATTCTGTGAGTATGGAACAGTAACAAATGCAGGATCATATTTTTCTACGCGTGGACCACGTTAACTTTTACATAGTTCTTGACTGCAGAATGCTGATACATAGTTAGATAGAGGCCTGCCTACTGATGATTCCTAGTGCCTATCCGATAGCCAAGTCTTAACTGGTGCCTATCTCATTCCCAAGTGTTAACTGGTTCCTATTTCAGTCCCAAGTGAACGATGTCGTTCAGTGGTGGCCACGAGCGGAGTTGCAGCAGAGGGCGCTCGTAGCTGACATCGTAAGAACGCCGCGCCGTGCGTGCATGGCGGCGCGCGGCGAAATTACGTGGCGCGCACTTCATACTTGTGCGACACCACAATTTCTTCCTCTCTATCTACATTATTCCGTGATTTATTAAGTTTTCAAATCTGTACTGATCTTTTGGCCACCCAGTACTTGTTATGGTTGTCCTGATTTCGTTAGTTCCTACACAAGCGGCCTGTCCAAATGAATCGTCTAGGGGCGTTCTCAGTGAAATCACGGGCAGGCGGTCAGCCCTGGACAGCAGGCGCGGCGCTCCTTCGGCTGCCGGGCGCTGGCAGCCATTATAAGAGACAGATGGCGGGCCCCGCATCGACAGGCCGTCCGTCACGTCATAACGAACAGGCCGCGTCGCTCACGCCGCGAATTAGCGGGCCACGCCTCCAGAGCGCGCCCACGCCGCCTTCCCCGCGGGTCGCCGACATTTCGGTTTTTACTCCATTCGCCGGGCGACCGCGCGCTGCCAAATGGAGCGTCGCCGGCCATAAACAGCGACAGTTGGGGGCGTGTTGCCGCTCTAATGGATGCGATGCGGCGCGACGTCACCGCCAGCCGGCGACACGCGCGCCCATTGTGCACGGCGCCGGCGCCGTTCTTTGTTTTGGCAGGTTGAAACTACATGCCGATGTTCAACCGACTGCGCGGCATTTGTACAGTGCTTTATTGCTTGTAAAATCACGGCCTGATGTATGCGCGCTCCTTTGTGGGCCGTCGAACTGCGGCGCTGACGTGACCCGGCTGTCCGGCACAAAAGCCGCCGAGCCGCGGCATTCTGGCGGCCACGAGCGCTCACCCGCTGTATCGGGACGTATTCTTCTGCAATAATAGTGCTAACTGCATCCCCATTTACAAGGACTAATTATTATTTGTTAGACGAAAATACACGTCAAGCACGGTATTGCAGTTTACCTATCGGCGGCTGCTGCTAGATATGTAGATGATGTTGCTGGGACGAATCTATTTAGATAATGTTAAATGTTTGTTAAGCTTAAGGGACTTAACTACGGGGTCATCACTCCCTAAACTTACAAACTACTTATGAACTACCTACAACTAAGGACGGCACAAATATCCATGCCCGAGGGGGGATTCGAACCCCCGACCGTTGTGGCCGTGCAGACCGTGACTGAATATATTTAGATAAGTTACTTTAAAAATACTGTGATAACGGACATTTCAGTGCTAAATGATGTAAAGTAGAATGCATTCTTGTTAAGTTTCGTCTTGTGTTGCCGAAGTCCAAGGCGTAGTAGCGTCATAGTTAGTTATTAATTAAAACTTCCGGGCTGATATACCTTGGTCCACCTATCCAAAGAACAGACGTCACTTCTGATCCTTCAGTTGTTATTCCTTCATATTTACAGAATATATGACATCAAATGCGTGTGGGCATAGCTGAAAATGTGTGCGCAGCCGGGACCCGAACCCAAGTCTCCTGCATTGTAGGCAGTTGCGCTAACCACTACACAATTGGTAGTCACAGTGATCACTTCACCTTCCAGGTCTACCTAAGCACGTCAGACACAAATTCGCAGCTCTACCGTACCCACAGTACTCAAACTGGTATTTTCATAAACTAATTCCCATAAGAGTAAGGACGCCAAACTCAGTTAATGTCATGTTTATGTCAATATGAAAGAATAACAACTGCAGGATCAGAAGTGACGTCTGTTCTTTCGAAACAGACGGCATATATATATATATATATATAGAGTGTTTCACTAAGTGTGTTTGCATCTGTAACTTATAAAATAATAAGTGACGGGAAATTTTAATGCGTTAGGTCAACACAAGAAATGTTGCACTTTCTGTGGAGCTATGAACATAGTTTATTGTATCAAAGAAGAAAAGAAAAGGAAGCTTAGGCTCTAACGTCCCGTTGACAGCTTGGTCATTAGAGACGGAGCTAACGCTCGGAGTTTTGGGTAAGGATGGGGAAGGAAATCGGCCGTGTCCCTGTGAAAGGAACCATCCCGGAATTCGCCTGGAGTGATTTAGGGAAATCACGGAAAACCTAAATCTGGATGGTCGGGGGTGGATTTGAACCACCGCCCTCCCGAATACAATTTTCCAAAGAGTTACAGCACAAAGATATATTTTTTTAATTGAACAATAGTTTTTTATATCGTGCATTGGATTCGTTGAAACCAGCTGCGTCCAAATCAATTTACACTACATTCCTATAAGTCGAAATAATGGCAGCTACATCAAGATTATTAACAGCGACAAGGGCTTTCCTCTAAGTAAAACTTGGAACTCGATCTTATCTGACATTAAGCAACAACGGTCTTCATTTCGACCTGTTGTTTCTTTTAACTAGCCTTGTTTCGACCCATCGTTTTGCCGATTTTCTTCACCGGCGCGCTGCTAGTTCTATTGCGCCTGGAGGGCCTCTACTTTGGTTTCGCGCACGCGCGGTGGGTCGTCTTCGGTGTATAAAGGGGCCGCTGTTTCTGTTCTACCTCAGTTTCCGGCGAGTAAGTGTATCAGCGCACTCGCCTGAAGATGGCAGCCAGTTGGTCTGCCGAAATATCGTGTTTAGTTGACGACGGTATCCGGCTGCACACCGGAGATGAGTATTATCAGTTATTACGCCGGGAAAGTCTACGCAACCACAGTAAAAATTGTGTTTTCACTTCCGGCAGAGAAGAAATCACTGGAGAAGACATTTAAAAAGAACCCTTGAACGAATCACTGCATGAGTGTAACTATGCTGAATTAGAATACTTGTCTATCTTTACTTTGGTCAATACCAAAAGATAAAATGAAAGTATTATATGATTTAATACTTAATATCCATTACCACACCGTAATTCATAAAGTAAAACTCCCAACTATGCTCTATCAAATGTCGGGTATGCAGACATAAAAATTCTCCTTCTTTCTCTAATATTTTTACTGTATAACGTTCACCGTCCTTAGAGTGATCCGTAAGACTCGACGATCCAGAATTCGCTTCTATTTTGTGGCCCCAGCAGCTGTGTATGCGGCCACAGACACATATGTGGCAGAGACAATGGTGAGCGGGAAAGGAGTGCATTATGCGTAAGTCAAATTTATGGCTCCACGGCCGATGTTAAGGTGTCGGTTTGCCTCCGTTAGTTGCACTGTGACGACGTCTTTGCCAGTTTAATACAGAAAGTACTGAATTTCATAACTGGACTAAGTTGAAAACATTACCTCAGTTATTGAAGTTCGTCGCCAAGTAAATTTTGCTTGCCCCCTTCAGCAATAAGGCGCAAATCGTTGATGTAGTTGCCAACATCACGTCATAAAACATTGTATGGCCAGTGTCAATACAGTGCTCCGCCAATACCAACGTATTGGGCTGTAAAAGCCATGTTTACCTTCGCTGTTCCGGACATCTTTCATGGACATGAGACTTGTTTGTCCACATTCTCAGGGAAGTTTGCCAACTACAGATTTTCGGAGCAGCACATCAACGTTAACGGAGCCCACGAGTATAGCTGTCTTGGTTAAAGGACGAAAACCACTTTAATTTTATGTCTGCTTAAAATCCGTCCTATTTTCAACGAGAGGCGTCCGATGAATTTAAGGAAATCCACTGATTTGAATGTTCCTGCGTTTCCTTTCGCATTCCTTGTGGGCTCATTTGGTTTCGTTAATAGTGCCTTCTGTAGGTGTTACGGAGTGTACCCGTTGTCTTCAATTACTATCTGTGCTGTGTCGATACACATATCGACGCCGCGCACCAAAGATGTGGTGCGTCGTCTTTCCGGGCGCGGCGCTAGAGGCGCCGTACCGGACCTGCGCAGTCGCCGACCAATGGGAGTGGACGTCGGCGGACCTGGCCGACGAGCAACAGGAGGAAGTCAGTCTGGGCCGGGAATCGACGAGACTTCAAATCATCGCACTACCGATTCATAAATAAACTCTGATACAGCAATGGCAACGAGGTCTGCTTAAATTCGTGGTTTTGTTGTTTTGCATCGTGTACATTGCCCACGTTGCCTTGTTTTTCGCCTACCTCTGGCGACAAGCTTTTCTGCTTGCTTTCGTCGTGTGTCTTCAATATTTACTTTTGTTGGTGTGTGTTGTGTCGTGTCATAGTCGTCTCGTTGCACATTGTTTTATTGTTTCAATTTACCATGTCTACTCCTCCGAATGTAATCCTGCCGGTTGTCGCTCCGAGCATGGATTTAACTCAGTTTTGTCAGTTTCAGGCACAACAGATGTAACAGCTCATCCAAGCTGTACAGCAACTCGCGCAGTCACAACAGGCGAAAGCTCAAACACAACACTCGTTGCCGTCGCGGCCACAACAGGACGTACAATCTGCTCCAGAGCCACCATTTCGACCTTTTATAGAAGAAAAGGAAACATGGCATGAATGGTTGGTGCAGTTTACTTCGCATCTGACAGCATACAATGTGCAAGGTACTGTGAAGCTTCCCTTTTTCCTCGCGTGTGCTGGTGTTGTAGTTTACCGAACGGCTTAAAATTATTCCCCACTACGTCCCCTGAGTCAGTTCCTTATGAGGCGTTAATCGAGGCTTTGTCTATGTACTATGACGAACAAGTGCATGTGGCAGCGGCCCGTTTTAATTTTTTTAGTAGTAGGAAGCAAGAAGGTCAAACTTATCGGCAATGGCTCGCCGAGTTGCAGGGTTTAACTCGTGACTGTAAATTCAGGTGTTCATGTGGTGAATATTATAATGATTCTATGATGCGGGATGTGATTACGCAAAATGTGCCTGACAATCGTATTCGCGAACAGATTTTGCGGCACGCCGATCCTACATTGCAACAGGTTATGCAGATCATTGACTTTCAGGACGCGTCTGAACTTGCTAAGTCTAGCTTTGATCCGGTAGGGGTGTGTACAGTGTCGACAGCACGTAAGGGCAAGCGTCAACAGAACGGTCCCGCGCTGTCACAAGCCGCCCGGCCCGCCGGCCGGTCGGCCGCTGGGCGTAAACATAAGCGGTCAACCTACCCTGCTCGCGGAAACGTTAAATCCTGTCCTCGCTGTTTCTCAAGACATACGCGTGACAATTGTCCTTCTCGTAGCGCAACTTGTTTTGCATGTGGAAAGTTAGGCCATGTTCGTTCTGTCTGTCTCCAACAGAATAAAGGTTCCACAGAACCGGCACGCACAGGGGATCGTTCACATCACATTAATGTGAATAAATTATTTGTGGATCTTGAAATTCTTGGCAAGACCGTTACGTTTCTATTACATACAGGTGCTTCGGTTTCCTTGCTTAATCGGGACACATACAATTTGCTTGGTCAGGCGCCGTTGCAGAACTCTTGCACGTTGCTTACGGCGTATAATGGTCAGAACATACCTGTGCTGGGTTCATATACTTGTGATGCTACATACCGGTCAGTTACCAAAACAGTGACATTTAAAGTGCTTCGTGCTTCAAATAGTGCAAACATTTTTGGACTTGATCTTTTTGATTTAGTCGGCCTCCGAATAGTGGATAATGTTCTTGCTGTCATGTCATATGACCATCGTGACACGGTAGCTAAACTGTGTGATGAATTCAGTGACTTGTTTCGTGATGGTATAGGCATGGCAAACAACTTTATAGCAAGTGTGACATTGAAAGACGCGGCACGCCCCCGCTTCCGTAAAGCTAGTCCCGTGCCGTATGCCCTTCGGAATCAGGTGGCGGATCTCTTAAGACAGTGGCAGGCTAATGGTGTCATTGAACCGATCACGACGAGTCAGTGGGCGTCGCCCTTAGTGATCGTGAAGGAGCCAAATGGTAAATTGCGTCTTTGTGCAGATTTCAAATCTACCGTGAATCCGTAGACTGTGATTGACTCTTACCCTTTACCACGACCGGAAGAACTGATGGACCGCTTAGGTGCAGGCCGGTATTTTTCTAAAATTGACCTGCGTGACGCGTACTTGCAGCTTCCTCTGGATGTGCAATCGCAACACGTTTTCGTGATCAACACGCACTTGGGACTTTTCAAGTTTTTGCGCCTTCCTTTCGGTAGTGCATCGTCTCCCACCATTTTCCAGCGGTACTTGGAACAGTTGACCGCTACTGTGCCTGCGTGTTCTAATTATTTGGATGATATTGTCGTGTCTGGGCGCACTCCCGAGGAACATGTCAACAATTTGCGAAGTTTATTCGAGGTGTTGTTGCAGGCAGGATTAACGTGTAACAGGGACAAACGTGTGTTTTTTCAGTCGGAACTCGAGTATTTAGGTCATGTCATCAATGCACAAGGTATCCACCCTACACAATCTCATTTACAGGCAATTTGTGACCTTCCACCGCCCACTACCATTACTGAACTTCCCTCTGGGCTTGGGAAACTCACTTATTACATTCGATTTATACCTAATGCATCACAAATTGCAGCACCTTTACATCGTCTGCGACGTAAGAATGTTCCATTCGTGTGGTCAAAAGAATGTGATGTTGCTTTTCGCAAACTGAAAGACGCCTTATTGAGTGACAACTGTCTGGTTCCTTTTGATGTTTCAAAACCAGTGATATTAGCCGTTGACGCGTCATCATATGGCCTTGGGGCGGTGCTTTCCCATCAGATGGGTTCCGTGGACAGACCTATTGCCTTTGCCTCTAAGCTTTTGACCAAAGCACAACAAAACTACTCACAGATTGAAAAAGAGGCCCTTGCTATCATTTTTGGTGTTACCAGATTTTATCAGTACCTCTATGGCCGAAAATTCTAAGCCATTACAGTCTTTATTTCATCCCGCTAAACCCATTCCACAAAGTACGGCACAGAAACTGCAACGTTGGGCCCTTATTCTCTCCAACTATCAGTATGAAATTGTTTATCGGCCCACAACTCACCATGCTAACGCGGACACGCTCTCGCGGCTTCCTGTTGGTCCTGACTCTGATTTTGATGCCACAGAGGCAGCTTGTTGCCATATAGATACGCAGGATTCCAACGCTTTGGACGAATTCCCACTAGATTACAGACAGGTTGCTCACGCTACAGCCGCGGACCCGGATTAGCAGACACTGTTACAATATATTCGTTCCGGGTGGCCACGATGCTTGATACAGATTTCAAACCCAGATGTCCGTCAGTATTTTGCTCGACGTTTTGCTTTATCAACACACAGAGGCGTTATCTTGCTACGCACTGACGGCGACATATCCCGAGTGGTCATCCCTCAGTTACTTCGGGCATGTGTTCTTAACCTGTTACATCAAGGACATTGGGGAGTCGTCAGAACTAAACAGTTGGCCCGCAAGCAATGTACCTGGGTCGGACTGGACAAAGACATTGAACATATGACGTCAAGATGTCGTGCCTGTGCCGAAAATCAGTCCGCTCCTCCTCAACATTTCACTGACTGGCCGAAATCCACTGGACCATGGCAACGCATTCATGTGGATTATGCTGGCCCGTTTTGGAATATCAGGTGGTTAATTGTTATCGATGCTTTTAGTAAATTCCCGTTTGTGGTCCCCACGATCTCTACGACGACGAGTGCTACTGTGAAAATTCTGCAGTCTATATTTTGCATTGAGGGCTTTCCAGAACTTCTTGACAGTGACAATGGACCCCAGTTTGTGTCAGCGGACTTTGAACAGTTTTGTGCATCCAACGGGATTCGTCATTTAACGAGCGCTCCTTTCCACCCACAATCCGCACCCTCATGCAGCAGACGTTCCAAGCTGCGCAGCCACCACTCACGGGATCAGGCTCTGCTGCTGTTCCTCTCGTCGTACCGTTCGCAGCCCCGCGACGGTCCTTCGCCGGCGGAGTTACTTCACGGGCGGCGCCACCGCACCCTGCTGCAGCTTTTGCATCCGCCGCTGCGACCGCCGGCCTCTCCACACTCTCAGGCAAAGTATGGCGTCAATACCTCTGTTCTTTTCAGATGCTTTACGGGGGCCAAACGTTGGGAACGGGGGACCGTCGAAAAGTGTTTGGGTTGTTCTCTGTTCATAATATGGGGTCCGGGCGGCGTGATTCGTCGTCAGGCGAATCAGCTTCGCCCTTGTTATGTGTCTGTTTCTGCGGCTGGTCCTCTGTTTTCAGCTCCTGTCTCTACTCGGGACACGCTGCCTGCTGGCGCGGCGACCCGCATCACTCCGGCGTCCTCCTGTCCAGAGCCGATGGAGTGGCCGCCTGCGGGAGCGCTCCTGTCGCAGTCGCCTGCCGGGAGCCACGGTTCGCAGCTTGTATCATCATCATCATCATCATCACCACCACCACCCTCCGCTGCGGCCGCCGGATCTGGGGCCACCCGCCTTTCCCAGGAAGCGGCCGGTCCCGCCTCGCTACCGCAGCCTGCAGTTCTCATGGACGCGGACGTGTAGCTGCCTCTTTCGCCTGGTCTTGGGGGTTTTCCACGGCGATCGGACAACGAATGTTGGGAGGCGGACCGGGGCCCTAGACCCGCCCAAGCATCAATCCCGGTCCCACCGGAGACTTCCACGTCTGCACCTCCCCCCCCCCCCCCCCGCCGTCCTCCTCGGGGACACTATACGACGACGGTGAGGAGGTTTGGAGGTTTGGGGGAGGGGGGAGGAGTGCTGTGTCGATACACATATCGACGCCGCGCACCAAAGATGTGGCGCGTCGTCTTTCCGGGAGCGGCGCTAGAGGCGCCGTACCGGACCTGCGCAGTCGCCGACCAATGGGAGTGGACGTCGGCGGACCTGGCCGAGGAGCAACAGGAGGAAGTCAGTCTGGGCCGGGAATCGACGAGACTTCAAATCATCGCACTACCGATTCATAAATAAACTCTGATACAGCAATCTGCAAATGGAAAAGTTCGTCTTACAGACTGCTTTCATCAGAAATGGTATATGCTTTGTGGACCAATGTTCTGAGAACACTCGTAGTTTGGAAATCATAGTGGCATATGTTTGAACCTAAATACAAATCCGTGTGAACCGATAAAATTCATGTCCCAAGATGACATTTTTGTGCCGAAACAAAACATCAAAGAATTGGGGGCATCCCTCATTTTCAATTTACATTGTAAACTTGATGTGATCATCGATAGAGTTCAGACATTTAAAAAAAAATTAATTTATCTTCAGCATGCGGCCGTACTACAAAGGTTTCGGCAACATACCTCCAGGAGATTTCAGTACCTTTTCCTCAAAAACTTCCATAAACAAATTAGATACCAAGGTCGATAAAGGGTTACCCACGTCGGCTCCGTCATTCTGTTCAAAAAATTCGTTCTTAAATAAGAACTATGTAGAGGTCATAACATGTTTAAAAATACCTAAATCTCTATATTTGAACTTTTTTCAGTAAAAGGTAAGGATTCTTGAAGCGGAAACTTTGTGTCTAAGTACAACATATTGAAACTTAATAACGACAGGAGTATTCAGTTTTAGTGATTTTAATTTACGAATGAAGTCAGCAGAGATTTTCTTATGTGATGAGCAGATTTCCCCGGAGTGAACTCAATGACGACGCTGTTTCCACAGTCATAGTTTGGAGAGCCTATGTTACTCATATTAGGGCGGAGAGGAACAACTTTGTTTTGCATCTTTGGTAATCCGTAAAGTCTTGGATGCACCGTATCACTTGGTTTCACCCTTTCGAACAACTTCTGGTGGGAAGGGAGAGCCATTCCGAAGCGAAGTTTCAAAGTATACTACTCTTGATACAAAAATATTGGCAGAGTGACTGATGATAAGTAACCGCTATTTATATTGATTCTACGAAAAGATGTAGATTGCGACAAAACAACAGAATAATGAAGAAATAATTAGGGTAATGATATGTAAAGCACTTCAATGATAAAATAGAGTAATGTAAGTAGAAAAATGCTTAAGACAATGATGCAGGCTTTCGATACTAAAGGGCAGAATATAAATCGAAAAAGCAATGATGGATGCAGAAGAGAGGTTAAAGAGTAGGGTTAAAATTTATGCCGAAGGTATATCAATAATAATAATAATATTCTTGGGTATCCTCAGAGGAAACATTGTGCGTAGAATTACAAGATCTGTTGAATGGAATGGGTAGTGACATTTGCACAGATTAAGGACTTACAGTAAAACGCAAGAAATCAATAGCAATTAAAAGTAGCATAAATGAAAGATCACAAACTTTACATCAGCATTGTTGATCACGAGGTAAATGAAAATGAGGAAGCAAAAAATCTACGACAGATCAAGCAAGGAGGAAAAAGAAGTTTACTAGCACAGGCAAATAAGCCATACATGGGCAAAAGGAGACAGAAATTCCATTAAGTCAAGAAGAAATATCTGAAAATGTACGTTTTGAACGCATTACTGTATAATAGCGCAACATAGGCAGTAGGAAAACCGCTACATGACATTCTATGCGTCTAAGATCTGAAATAAACATCTAATTTTTAGTGGTATTCAATGATATAAATGGTCATCTTCAAATCGTAATATTTTCCTGTCTCACGCTTAAACTGTGGAGACCTTATAAAAAGAAATCAACCTCCATAAAAATTTTAAAATTGATAAGAATATGTTGTTATTTTATACAATTTCAGCACTATTATGGTATACCATTTCCAATCAATAAAGATAAACATGTAACTTACTAGAAGACTAAAATTGTGTGTCGGAACCACGACTCGAACCTGGCAGCTTTTCCTTTCACGGGCAAGGGCTCTACCGACTGAGCTATCCCGACACGCCTCACGATCCATCCTCACAACTTTAATTCTACCAGTACCTCGCCTCCTACTTTCCAGACTTTATAGAAGTGAAAAGGAGAACTTTTGTGAAATCTGCAAAGTAGGAGGCGAGTTACTGGTAGAATTAAAGTTGTGACGATGGATCGTGAGTCGTGTTGGGATAGAGCGCTTGCCCGCGAAAGGCAAATGTCCCAGGTACGAGTTCCGGTTCCGGCACAAAAATTTTAATCTGACAGGAAGTTTCATATCAGCGCACACTCCGTTATAGAGTGAAAGTTTCATTCTGGATAGATAAACATGTTTTACGTTATACTTGTATGCGGCGGACTTAAGTTCGTACGTGAGGCAGTGAAATATTGTGATCTGAAGATGACAACTTATATCGTTGAAAATGATCATTTCAATAATTTAAAATTTGCAATCTTGGTTTAAAATCCTTAAAAATAAGATTATACAGTATAAACTACAAGATCGTAGTCCAGCAAGCAAAACTTTCACGTGGGATGTAGAATCGTAAGATAGCGACTGAGAAGGAATGACAAGGTTCTTAGAATCGGCGAAGAAAGGAACACATGGAAAACGCTGTCAAGAAGAATGGACGAGATATTTAAGTACTATAGGGAGCTTTAGACCGTGAAACTGTACGGCAAGTCAAAAATTGTAATATGTCTACTAAATAATTGAGGAGGTGAGTTGGAAGTGCTTCTTTGAAAAGCAGACGTTGGTGCATGGGAGGAATTTGTAGATTTTTACATGAAACGACTCTGATATCAAAAATAAAATAAAATAAAAATTAAAAATAAAAAGTTGAATAGAAATTCAGAAACCCTGACACGGTTTTTCTAATCGAACATGTCCAAGACGTTAAAGATAAAGATGAAGCAGTGAATTAACAGTAAAATTTGTTATGCGGCCGGGTATCTAACCCGGACCTTCATGCTTACTTGGTAGACGTCTTATCGTTAGACCACCGCACCACTACCGACTAAGGCGTATCGGATAAAGTACGAATTAAATTAAAGTTTGTGACGTGGAGGGAAGTCGTTCTTAGACTATTCCGAGGCGCCGTAATCGTTAGTGGTGCGGTGGTCTAACGGTAAGACGTTGTAGTGGGACGAAATATTATCCCCTGCTACTACCTTTACGTCAGCTCAGTTTCGCAGGTAAAAGAACATTTTTATATATGTTGTTGTTAACAATGTTTAGTCTTAATAGGTTGTATTTCATTCTCAAAGGAAATATGTGTTGTTTTTATGTTTCATGTGTGGTGACAACGGAGCAACCTACGAAAATAGCATCTTCTCTGCTGAAGCCAAAGATGATGTACATGGCCACCAATCGTCGCGGGTCGACAGCCACACACTCAGAGAAGATCCTGTGGGAGTAACTCCGTTGCCAAGCGTCACAATCATATAAACAAGGAAAATTGAAAAATGTATTGTAATAAAAAGTCTGTTCATGTTTTATGTTAAAAAAAAAAAAGAAAAACAGTTTCAGTCTTGATGTTGAGTCCTTACGAGCAGGTTCTGATTGTATCTCATGTATTACGTGGAGTTATAACTTACAAAATAAAACGTAAACTTCTACTTCGAGTACCAGTGTGCGAAAAATAATTATTACACTGAATAAGAAGAGAAGATATTTACATATTGAACTAATTGTATATTTTTGGAACTTATAACAGAATTTATCCGATTTTATACCACTGTAGGGACTCCGCAATAATTTTATTAACTGGAAGACAGTGAGATCAAGTTTTATGAATCGATATATTTTACGACTGATTCAGTGAGCAACATCTGTGATAGTAAAAGATTATCTTAGGAAATCTTGGAGAGGGCAATAACTGTCACTATGATATTCCAAAATACTTGGAAGTAAATTTGGACCGAAGTCTCAGATTCAAATACCACTGCCAGGAAACCAAGCTGAAAGTATCTGCACGGGACAGCATAATACGTAACCTCTCTAGCTCCACCTGGGGATCACAGCCAAGTGTGCTTCGCATATCTGCTCTGGCACTGTACTTCTCTACAGCGGAGTATGCAGCACCAGTAGAGAGAAACTCAACACAAAAAATGTTCAAATGTTTGTTAAGCTTATGGGACTTAACTACGGGGTCATCAGTCCCTAAACGTACAAACTACTTATGAACTACCTTATACTAAAGACAGCACAAATATCCATGCCCGAGGGGGGATTCGAACCCCCGACCGTAGTGGCCGTGCAGACCGTGACTGAAGCGCCTCAGTCTCCTCGGCCACCGCGGCCGGCAAACTCAACACATGCCAGAGAGGTGGATACGGCATTAAATGAGCCTGGACGCATAGTGACTGGCTGCCTTCGCCAAACACCTGTCACAAAAATCTACGATATTATGGGCATAGCGTCTCCAGCGCCACCCCCATGAACCACAGATATTGCCGAGGTGGGGTGGCTTGCGTGCCTGAACGATGCAGATAGCCGTACCGCGGAGGGGTATCTGTGAGAGGCGAGACAAACTTGTGGTTCCTGAAGAGGGGCAGCAGCCTTTTCAGTAGTTACTGGGGTAACAGTCTGGATGATTGACTGATCTGGCCTTGTAACATCAGCTAATGTGGCTTTATCACACAGTTACTGCGAACGGCTGAAAGCACGGGGAAACTACAGCCGTTACTTTTCCCGAGGACATGCAGCTCTCGGGTAAAATATTCCGGAGGAAAAATAGTCCTCCATTCGGATCTCTGGGCGGGGACTACTCAGAAGGATGTTGTCATCATGAAAGACAATACTGGCATTCCACGGATCGGAGCGTGGAATGTTAGATCCCTTAATCGGGTAGGAAAATTAGAAAATTTAAAAAGGGAAATGGATAGGTTGAAGTTAGATATAGTGGGGATTAGTGAAGTTCGGTGGCAGGATGAACAGGATTTCTGGTCAGAAGACTACAGGATTATAAATACAAAATCAGTTGAGGCTATCACAGGAGTGGGACTGATAATGAATAAGACGATAGGAATGCGGGTAAACTACTATGAACAGCATAGTGATCGCATTATCATTATCAAGATAGATACGAAGCCAACACCGACAACAGTAGTACAGGTTTATATGCCAACTAGCTCTGTCGATGATGAGGAGATCGAAGAAATATATGAGGAGCTAAAGGAAATTATTCAGACAGTTAAGGGAGAGGAAAACTTAATTGTGATGGGAGATTGGAATTCGGTAGTAGGAAAAGGAAGAGAAGGCAAGATAGTAGGTGGACTGGGCAGAAGGAATGAAAGAGGAAGTCGCCTGGTAGAATTTTGCACGGAACATGATTTAATCGTAACAAACACGTGGTTTAAGAATCACAAAAGAAGGTTGTTTAAGTGGAAAAGACCAGGCGACACTGGAAGGTATCAGATAGATTTTATAATGGTAAAACATAGATTCCGGAACCAGGTGATAAACTGTAAGACATACCCAGGGGCAGATATAGACTCTGATCATAACTTGTTAGTCATGAACTGTAGGCTGAAACTGAAAAAACTGCAGAAAGGTAGGAAAATAAGGAGATGGGACGTGTAGTTCTGGAGAAATTCAGAGGGAGATGTAGGCATCAATTGACAGAAACACGGGGAAATAAAACAGTAGAAGAGGAATAGATGGCATTGAGAGATGAAATAGTGAAGGCAGCAGAGGACAAAATAGGTAGAACGGCAAGACCTACAAAAAATCCTTTGATATCACAGGAAATACTAAATTTAATTGATGAAAGGAGAAAATATAAAAATGCAATAAATGAAACAGGCAAAATGGAGTACAAACGACTAAGAAATGAGATTAACAGGAAGTGCAAAATGGCTAAGCAGGAGTGGCTAGAAGCCAAACGCAAATCTGTAGAAGAATGTATAACAAGGGGAAAAGTAGACACCGCCTACAGGAAAATAAAAGAGACATTTCGGGACAAGAAAAGCAACTGTATGAATATCAAAAACTCAGATGGGAAACCAGTTCTCAGCAAAGAAGGGAAAGCTGAAAGGTAGAAAGAGTGCATAGAACAGCTCTACAAAGGAAATGAACTTACAGACAATGTGGTAGGAATGGAATAGGACATAGATCAAGATGAAATAGGAGATATATATACTGAGAGATGAATTTGACAGAGCCCTGAAAGACCTAGGTCGGAACAAGATCCCAGGAGTAGATGACATACCCTCAGAGCTATTAAAGTCTCTGGGAGAGCCAGCCATGACAAGACTATTTAAACTGGTGTCTTGGATGTATGAGACAGGCGAAATACCCTCAGACTTTAAGAAAAATGTAATAATCCCCATTCCAAAGACATCAGGCGCAGACAGGTGTGAAAATTACAGAACCATCAATTTGATAAGTCATGGTTGCAAAATTTTAACACGAATTATCTACAGGAGAATGGAAAAGCTGGTAGAAGCTGACCTCGGGGAAGATCAGATTGGATTCAGAAGGAACGTAGGAACCCGGGAGGCAATACTCACTTTACTTCTTATCTTAGAAGATAGATTAAGGACAGGCAAACCTACATTTTTAGCTTTTGTAGATTTGGAGAAAGCGTTTGACAATGTTGACTGGAATACACTCTTTCAAATTCTGAAGTCAGCAGGGGTAAAATACAGGGAAAGGAGAGTTATTTACAACTTGTACAAAAACCAGACCGCAGTTATTAGACTCGAAGGGCATGAAAGGGAAGCATCAGTTGGAGTAAGACAGGGTTGTAGCCTTTCTCCGATGCTATTCAATTTGTACATCGAGCAGGCAGTGAGTGAAAGCAAGGAAAAATTTGGAATAGGGATTAAAGTTAAGGGTGAAGAAATAAAAACATTGCGTTTTGCTGATGACATTGTAATTCTGTCAGAGACAGCAAAGGACCTGGAAGAGCAGTTAAATGGAATGGACACTGTTTTGTGTCCCAACTTCGTCGCCGCTTTTGTGTCCCAGCCTCGTAGTAGGTGTCGGTGGCCGAGTGGAACGAGACCGACACAGTAACAAAAATAGCACGCTGGTGCAGGTACGGAGGGGAGCAGCCAGAAACTATAAACACTAGAGTAAATTAGAAAGAGATATATTGCACAGAATGTAACAATACTTAACTTTTACATAGTACTGCAGAATGTTGATACATAGTTGTTAGAGGCCTGCCTAGTGCCTGTACAATAGCAAAGTCTTCACTGGTGCCTATCTGATTACGAAGGTCCTAAGTCGTTGCTATCTCAGTCCGAAGTGCCGATGTCCTTCAGTGGTGGCCACGAGCGGCGTTGTCGCAGAGGGCGCTCGTGGCTGTCGTCGTGAGAACGCCGCGCCGTGCGTGCATGGCGGCGCGCGGCGAAAGTAAGTGGCGCGCACTTTGTACTTGTGCGACACCACACCCCTCCCCCCCAAACCGCCGCGCCGTCGTGGCGTAGGGCTGAGGGCCACGGCGACGGCACTGGGAGGAGGGCCTGGGCGGGGGCGTTACTGGTGGGACGGGCGTCGTAGCTGAGGCCGGGATCGAGACGCCGTCCGCGCCCCGGCATCCGCCTTGAGATCCTCCAGGGAACCCGCCGAAACCTGGGGAAGGGCGCCCGCCCCCGCCCAGAGGGAGCAGGTCATCTTCTTCTGAGGTGCGTGGCCCAGGCGGCGGCGGCACGCACGGTCCCGGAGTCCCTCTCGGTGACGCTGTCATCTGCGGCGGCGACAGCGGCGGCGTCGCGTCGATCTCCATCGGGACGATCTCGTAGTCCGGGGACGAACGATGTGGTTGTGCTCCCTGGCGGTGAACTGGGTCTGGAATCAAGAAACCGGAGACAGGATCGCGCGGCCTGTGCAGGCGCAATTGGTTTGCGTGGCGCCGCAGCTCCGACCCTGTGGAAGAACGTACAACATACATATTGCTACCGAGCACGCGCTGAATGGTGCCCGGCAGCCATGTCTTCTTGTTTCCAGCAAACACCCTGTACAGCACCGGCGTAGAAACCTGAAAACGCGTAGCGCCATACGAACCGACTCGGTGCGTGGGAGGCTGCAGCAGGTGAAGGAGAGTGCGGTGACGGCGGCCGTGTAGCAGCTCGGCAGAAGACGGGCCGTCACGTGGCATGCACCGATACGTAGACAGGAAAATTTGAAGAGCTTGCTGCCTGGAGTGCTGACCTTTCATCTTCTCCATGTGAGACTTGAATGTTCAAACGAAACGTTCTGCTTCACCATTGGACTGAGGGTGAAAAGGTGCGGTGGTGATATGCTGAATGCCATTCACACGACAAAACTGTTGAAATTCCGCACTAACAAACTGAGGTCCATTGTCACTGACGATAGTTTCAGGCAAGCCTTCGATGCAAAACACTGATGTTAAGGCACTGATTGTACTAGAAGCTGTCGTTGAGTTCATGGCAATCACAAAAGGAAACTTGCTGAAAGCGTCTACAACAATTAACCAGCGCGTATTCCAGAAAGGTCCGGCAAAGTCAATATGTAAACGTTGCCATGGTCCCTTGGGGCGTGGCCAGTCTGAGAAACGCTGTGGAGGAGCCGCCTGATGCTCCGCACAAACTGTACACTGTGATGTCATGCTCTCTATCTGAGCGTCCATACCAACCCAGGTACAATGACGTCTGGCCAGTTGCTTTGTCCTAACAATGCCCCAACGTCCTTGATGCAGGAGGCGTAACACTTCTCGTTGCAGGGAACGAGGAACAATCACTCTTGCTTGGTCGTTGTCGGTATGCAACAACAGTACACCCTGACTTAAAGATAATGCATGACGTTGTGCAAAATAACGTCGAACCAGAGGCCGATCAATGTCTTTGGCTCTGGCAGGCCACCCTGAGCGAACAAAACGTGCTACCACACTTAGGTCTGCATCCGCAGCTGTTTCCTGTGCAACCCGACGAGAGTTCAAAGGAAAGTCTGCGACAGCGGAAGCATCTCTGGAGTCTATCTGACAACATGCCATTTCTGAAGAATCAAATGAAACATCCTGGCCAACCGGAAGTCGGGAAAGTGTGTCCGCGTTGGCGTGTTTAGTGGTAGGTCGGTACAAAATCTCGTACTGATAATTAGACAATATCAAGGACCATCTCTGAAGCTTTTGTGCCGTACGTGGCGGAATTGGCTTTGTGGGTGAGAACAACGACGTGAGAGGCTTGTGGTCTGTCAACAAATAGAATTTTCTGCCATACAGATAATGATGAAACTTTGTGACGCCGTAAATGATTGCTAAGGCCTCCTTTTCTATCTGACTGTAATTCTGTTGCGTTGGCGTCAGTAGCTTGGATGCAAAGGCAATAGGACGATCGTGAGATCCAATGCGATGTGAGATTACCGCGCCCAGACCGTACGATGAGGCGTCAACTGCTAACACTACAGGCTTCTGTGGGTCAAAGGGAATCAAACATGCATCACTGAGTAGTGCAGACTTTAATTTGTCAAAGGCAACCTGACAATCTTTGGACCATACAAAAGGAACATTCTTCCTACTTAAGTGATGCAGTGGAGCTGCAATCTGAGAGGCATTGGGAATAAACCTGAAATAATAGTTAAGCTTTCCCATTACTGCTTGCAATTCATGCACATTCTTAGGAGGAGGCAAGTCTTTGATTCCTCTAAGATGTGACTGTAAGGGATGAATTCCTTGGGCATTAATCACATGGCCTAGGTACTCTATTTCAGTTTGAAAAAACGAACACTTTGCTTTATTGCAACGTAGACCTGCTGCAGTCAAAACTTTGAAAAGGCACTCCAGGTTTGCTAAATGTTCTTCAACTGTACGTCCGGATACCACAATATCATCTAAATAGTTCGAACAACACGGTACAGAAACTGTCAGCTGTTCCAAAAAACGCTGAAAAATAGCGGGGGCGGAAGAACTGCCAAAGGGTAGGCGTTGAAATTGAAAAAGGCCCATGTGAGTATTAATGACGAAACATTTTTTTGATTCGTCATCAAGCGGAATTTGTAAGTATGCCTCTGCTAAATCAATCTTGGAAAAGAAGCGAGACTGTCCTAATTTGTCCATAAGTTCCTCAGGTCTGGGCAGAGGGTAAGTGTCTACAATTGTTTGACTGTTCACTGTTGATTTAAAGTCCGCACAGAGACGAAGTTTTCCTGACGGCTTGGGTATAATTACTAAAGGCGAGGCCCACTGACTCGCAGAAACAGGAGAAATCACCCCACTATCTTGCCAACGTTTAAGTTCTTCGGCAACTGTATCACGCATTGCGATAGGCACTGGTCTAGCTTTACGAAATTTTGGAACTGCAGATTCTTTTAAAGTTACATGTGCCACGTAGTCTTTTGCACAACCTAGTTCCGGCGAAAACAAGTCACTATATTTGTCACATAAAGCATTGATTTTGTCCTGAGGCACTACTGACGAAATTTGAAGCACATCTCTTTGAATTGATAAACCAAACAAGTCAAAAGCATCTAATCCAAAAATGTTCTGTGTAGATTTGGCCTGAAGAACTACAAAAGCAACTGTTTTTGTTACACCTTGAAGAGAGGCGGGCAGGCTACATGTTCCTAGCACGGGAATATTTTCACCTGTATAAGCTGTTAACACTTGCTGTGACGGCGACAATTTTGGCGAACCCAGAAGTTCATAAGTATCTTTATTTATTAATGTGACAGCGGAACCAGTGTCGAGCTGAAATTGCACAGTCTTATTGTCAATGGAAAGATTCACAAAAAGTTTTTGCTTTCGGCGCTCGACAGGTGCGCGAATGTGGGCAACGTCTGTTACGGTTTGTTTACTGCGCTTGCGCGGGCCGCGTAGTGAAGCAAGCGGCGCAGACTCGGCACGCAGCGGATTAACAACACTGTAACTAGATGACACTACCGCCGGATCGGCGTCCGCGCAATGCGAGGCTACTGCACTAAAATTACTTTCAGTATCTACAAGAAGTCTACTGTCACTAGCTACACAGTACTGGGCACTATTACAAGGAGCAGTTGCAGAAGGCACTATTTTCACTACAGGAATGCACTGTTCATAGTCATTTTGCTTGTCCCGAACCCTTTTCCGTTGCACTGTTTGACGCGCTCGTCGGCGCTTGCTACGTGGTGCACTATATAGTTTTGCCATAGGCGCAGAACTACTTTCTTGCAATTGAGATCCAAGGAAAGCACTGTTCAATTCCACAGCCCGTATAACATTTACAGAATGAACTGTTCTCGCACTATGCGAAGCACCGTTACTAACGTTACTGTTCTTTGAGTTTTTAATTTGCATACACACAGACTGCACATGTCCCGATTTGCCACATTGATAACAGGTTGCGTTGCGACTAGGGCAATGAGCACGCTTGTGGCGAGACACACACTGGGGGCAAGATTTACGAACATTTTTCTGAAATGAGCGTTGGCGCCCGTTATTCAAATTACTGTGTGTAACACTACGGGGCGACCTTTGCGTCGCACTTTTACACTGGCTACTGTTCACTGTCTGTTCAGCACGGCCGGTAGAAAAATAAGAATCACTAGTGCTATACTGATAACTACGGATAGGAAAGCGTCCGTTGCGGCGCACTGAATTTACACTGTGGCTTTGCATTTCTACATCTGCTAAGTCAAAAGTATCATGCGCTTCTATAAGCTGCAGTACACTGTCTAATGAGGGGTCAGACTGTTTCAGAATTGCTGCTCTAATTCTGGGGTCCTGAATATTCTGCGTAATCGCATCCCTCAACATCACGTCACTATACGAAAGTCCACAAGAGCAAGTAAATTTACATTGGCGGGTTAAGCCCTTCAATTCCGTAATCCACTCTTGGTGTGACTGCTGCGGTAATTTTTTAAGTCTGAAAAATCGGTATCGTGCAGCGGCTACAAGAACTTTTCTCTCATAATGAGCATTCAGTGCATCTACAATTTGTTCAAAGTCTACATCACGAGGAGATGCGAGAGGGAAAAGTTTTTGCAATAGTACGAAAGTCTGGGGGCCCACAATCGATAAGAAAAGGTTCTTCACTCTCTGACCTGTAATTTGATGAGCCGCGACGAGTTCTTGAAACTGTGCGAAGTAGTCGCTCCATTCTTCCTCACGTTCGTTGTACTGGCGGAACGTCGGAAGCGGTGCGGCGGCAGGTGTGGGCTGCTGATGTGACGACTGTTGTTGTTGGTGAGCAGCCTGTGTCGTCAACTGCGACACGGCCTGGAGAAGTTGCGTTATTTGCGCCGTCTGTAACTGAATAATTTCCATTAAGTTTGGGTTCGGGGTAGTGGCCATGCTGACCGATTAGGCGCCGCGTATACAAGTAAATTATAACAAAACACAAATGCAATATGAAAGAGGACGCGCTGCAACAAAAAAGTCCACAAAATACGTAACAGAATATGTTCCCCCAAAAATCTTATAATAAGGGTGGGTGGGCGGGAGCAATTTTTGTGTGCTCCGACTGCTGCTGTCTGGCTGCTGTAAGCGGGCTGGTCCAAGGTTCTATCACTCCTCGTCGCCACTTTTGTATCCCATCCTCATCGCCACTTTTGTGTCCCAACTTCGTCGCCGCTTTTGTGTCCCAGCCTCGTAGTAGGTGTCGGTGGCCGAGTGGAACGAGACCGACACAGTAACAAAAATAGCACGCTGGTGCAGGTACGGAGGGGAGCAGCCAGAAACTATAAACACTAGAGTAAATTAGAAAGAGATATATTGCACAGAATGTAACAATACTTAACTTTTACATAGTACTGCAGAATGTTGATACATAGTTGTTAGAGGCCTGCCTAGTGCCTGTACAATAGCAAAGTCTTCACTGGTGCCTATCTGATTACGAAGGTCCTAAGTCGTTGCTATCTCAGTCCGAAGTGCCGATGTCCTTCAGTGGTGGCCACGAGCGGCGTTGTCGCAGAGGGCGCTCGTGGCTGTCATCGTGAGAACGCCGCGCCGTGCGTGCATGGCGGCGCGCGGCGAAAGTAAGTGGCGCGCACTTTGTACTTGTGCGACACCACACACTGTGTTGAAGAGAGCGTATAAAATGAACATTAACAAGAGCAAAACAACAATAATGGAATGTGGTCTTAGAAAATCGAGTGATGCTGAAGGAATTAGATTAGGTAATGAAACAATGAAGGTGGTAGATGAGTTTTGTTACTTGGGCAGTAAAATAACAAACATGCGATGGTCGCAGTACAGAGGATGTAAAATGCAGAATGGCAATGGGAAGAAAAGCATTTTTGAAAAAGAAAAATTTGTTAATATCGAACATTAATTTAAGTGTAAGGAAGTCTTTTCTGAAGGCATTTGTGTGGAGTGTTGCCTTGTACGGGAGTGAAACATGGACAATAAGCAGTGCGGACAGGAAGAGAATAGAGGCTTTTGAAATGTGGTGCTACAGAAGAATGCTGAAGATTAGGTGGGTAGATTGCATAACTAATGAAGAGGTACTGAACAGAATTGGTGAGAAAAGGAATTTTTGTCATACCCTGACTAAAAGAAGGGATCGCTTGGTAGGACACTCTTAGACATCGAGGAATCGTAAATTTAGTATTGGAGGGAAGTGTGTGGGGTAAAAATCGCAGAGGGAGACCAAGAGACTCGTATAGTAAGCAGATTCAAGTGGGTGAGGGTTGTCGTTCTTATGAGGACACAGAACAACAGCTGTAGAGACAGAGAAAAGGAAACAGGAAACCGACCCCAGACAGTCCCTTTTCGTGCATGAGCCACAAAAACCTAGGCTTAAATCAAGAGCCGCGGCGGAGTGGCCAAGCGCGTTGAGACGCTTTGCTCCAATGTGCGGGCCGTTCCCCGTCGGAGGGGGGGGGGGGGTTCGAATGCTCCATCCGGCAAAGATGTTTGTGTTGTCTTTAGTATAAGGTTCAAATGTTTATTAAGCTTATGGGACTTAACTGGGTGGTCATCTGTCCCTAAACTTACAACTACTTATTAGCTGCCTTATACTAAAGACGACACAAACATCCATGCCAGAGGGGGGGATTCGAACCGCCGACCGTAGCGGCCGTTGAGACTGTGACTGGCGCGCCGCAGAACTCTCGGCTACTGCGGTCGGCTTAGTATAAGATCGTTTATAAGTAGTTTGTAAGTTTAGGGACCGATGACCCCGCAGTTAATTCCCATAAGCTTAACAAACATTTGAATATTTGATGATTAAATCAAGGAGGTAGAATATTCAACGAAAGTGCGTACTAGATTTTTAACTTTTACAGTTTTTTTCGGAATAGTTTTATTTTTCTATTATCTTGCACAAGATCCTAGCAGCGAATACTTAAAAGACTTTTTTCCTATGAATGAAGATTTTTATTAATTCGAGTGTAGTGGAATGGCCAGGGTCGAAGTGCGACTTAATCAAACTGAAGAAATGTACTTCTGAATACACAATTCCATTATAATCCATAAGGAAGAATCGGCTGTTCCACCACAACGTCTGGCCAGTAAACATGATGTCCGGGTTCGATTCTCGGCCGCAACACAAATTTTAATTCATTGCTTCATATTTATACTTAAAAATAGTTAAATTGGTATGAACTGTCTTGTGTACGTCATTATACTTAGAAATTCTAAGACAATGGCGTAAAAAAAAGAATAAAATAAAATAAAAATAAAATAAAAAAATTAGAAGCCCCCAAAACGGACGCTTATTATTCGTATATGACTTGCATACGTGTCAAGCACTTTAACCACTGTGTCGCTACCACAGGAAACTTGATTACATCAAGAAGTTCTGGGTAGCATGCCCCTTTCTGAAACCTTCTGGCTACGAGTCGATGTGGTCGTAGGGTTTCGAGTGTCTGCCAGTAAGGTGGTGTGGTGTTGTCGTACCCTGCGGCGGGTGGCGCACCAGCACGTCGTTGGCCCTGGGGTCGCCCTCGTCGATCTCCATGGCCGGCCTGTAGCTCTGCGCAGGAGGCGCCTCACGACGCTCTGCAAACAAAACAACAGTCACAGTTGAAGGGCGTGGCTCACGCACTAATCTTAAATTTTTGAACAGTGTTATATTTCACGAAAACAGATTCAGAGTATTTAAAATTAAGGGGAAAAATCTGAAAATATAGCCAGTTAATCGTCAGACATAAGTCGTGTACTTAAACAAATAGGTGACATCCTCTGTGTGTGCAAGTATGTCGTTTACAAGCCACATTAAATACCTTGTCTATAAGCAATGTCTTCAGAAGTATCGCAGTTCCTTAAATTCGATTTTTGCACGTCGGTATTGTTGCCACAACTATATGCTCCTTAATTATGATAAGGCATAAGGTTACAAAATGCAAATATTTTGTAAAACAGTTTATTTTGTCCGTCGCAGTTGCACAATTTCGAAGTCAGTGACTAGTTTCGGACTCTGCCGTCCATTATCTAACCATTTGCCTTTTTCCAACCATGATAATCCAATGCATGTTACAAATGGCTGCTAAAATCTTGTACATCATCCTCTGTCGATACATGTCACCAGTTACATTAAAAATTTTAAAATGGCAGTTAAAACTGGTGAAAGATCTACTGACCTCTAATGAGTACACGCCGCCCCCCCCCCCTCCTCCCTCCTATCGGCAACTTCGTGCGATTGAGTGTTTGAGTAGTGGTTTCTTGTCCTGATATAGGAAACACCAATTTTTGCGGGCTGTGATCTGGAACTTCGCTGCCGTCTTCTTCATTTCATGCTGGGTTTTCAGTGTACCTGATATTCTGACCAGGGGAAATACACATGATGGCGCTACGTCAAACAGCGATCTGATTTTGTGCCGGAGTTCTATTTCACCATCAGATTGTTGAAATTTCCTTCCTGACTGGAATTCGAACATGGGAACTTTCCCTTTTGCGGGTTAGCACTCAGAAACTGATCTATGCTGGCTGCTTCACTACCCATCCCCACAGATTTAAATCTGCCAGTACCTCGCAACCAGCTTTCCAGACTTCACAGGACATGCGCCTGACGCTTGGTAGGCAGGAGGCGAGGTACGGCAGATCTAAAGCTGTGGTTACGGGTCGTGAAGCTCAATCAGTGAGCATTTAACCTCCTCCTGGGTTGGAGTGCTGCTTCTTCTACCGAGCTGTCCTGCTTTCTCGTGACGTGGCCGTACCAGCGGGGACTGACTTCCCCTCAGTTTTCTGTCAAGGGCACGACACTAAACGTTCGCCGGACTTCTGTATTTGTTACATGATCACATCTGGTCAGCCCTATGGACTAACGAAGTGTCTTCACGTCCATGGTATGTAACATTTGCTGATGTTGTTTCGTCATAGGGCAACACTGTTGGGCGTATTTTGCCTTTAAACGTTGAGACTCCAGTGACCTGTCTCCATTTGAGCCAAGCTACATTCACTCTCGTCCGAGTATCGAGAGTTGTGTCAGAGCCTGAGGTGACAACAATCCCCAGGTACTTAAAATGTATGGTGTCCTTCAGGTCTTCTTCGCCTATACTTATGTTGCCTTCGGTTTCCGAGGCGCATTCTCGGTATTCAGTCTTCACGACATTTAGGTGCAGTCCATCCACGATTGAACCTGATGTTGGAGTTCTGGGCGGGTTTATTCGGCAAGTACATCATCGTCGTAAAGAAGGGTACAGAGAGGTGAAGTCAACTGTTACGGTAACCATGCAGAGGGTGAATAGTAAAGGTGAAAGGGCAGAACCTTGGTGAACTCCCACACTGATATCAGGACTCCGATCAGCACTAGTGGAATTGCGGTACAGAAGTTGCACCCAGCTTACATACTCTTCAGAGATGTCATGACATGTTACGGGATACGGTCGAAAGCCTTTTCTTGGTCTAGAAGTCATGTGTACACTCTTCTGTCTCTCTCTGTGATTTTCCATCAAAAGGCTTGTGGCATGGATAGAATCGATGGTAGTGCATCTCTTAACGAATCCATACTGAAGAGTGTAAATATCATTGTGATTGTTCTTAACGTACCAAGTCGCTGCTTGGTTGTTGTTTTTGAACTTTTTATAAGGGGTTATATACAGCAGGGTCATCAGTCCCCTGTTCCTAACTGAGACACTACAGAAGAAGCCTAACGCTCTGCGGCAACGAATGCCGTAGTCACAACTCAAAACCAGGAAAATACGAATGGCTTAGAGCAAGTGGTTGACTTAACTACAACAGTACCGTGCGTGATCATCTTGTGATGGTGCAGCTTTTGGATCTTCCGTGCTTGCTGTATTAGATGTGTGGTTAAATCCGCCTTATCTAAGACACCTAGTTTGGTGTTAACACCGAAATATGTTTCGTCACTTATTGTGCCGTCTTCGGTGGGTTTTTGCCTTTTATTTTGTAGACTAACATGCAGATTTGGATAATACAGTCATTTGGACGCGTTGTTTGATTTGACAAGTCGGTTAGATAAATTAGGCCTAGTTTGTTTACGATACTTTCATTATGTCATTCACAGGATTTGCATCTGCTTGAGGAATGACAAGTTAACGCAGCTTGTCATCTGCAAACAACAATTGATTGATTGTACATTCGCCTGGAAGTTATGTTGAAAAATGGTTCTATGTGGCTGTTTAGTGGCTTATTTATATTCGAACTGTGGTGTTGCTACTTCCTTGTTTGAGGCGAATTATTATATATTATAATGTTTAGTGCGCATTTCCTTGTGAACTGGCAGTGTTTATATCGCCTTTTGTGTTGTTGTGGTGGCTGTATCGTGTTCATATTTTTGTGTGGCGCGCGAATTTTGAATTGTTTTGATACTGGTGATTTTGTGTGTGCGTGTGTGTGTGTGTGTGTGCGTGTGTGTGTGTGTGTGTGTGAGGGTGGGGAGAGGGAGGGTGCTGTCAGTATTAATGTGATGGTGGGATTTATTTATATACTTTTTATGGTCGCTAAGTGCCGAAACATGTTTGGGCGTTAAAACGAAACAAGGTGTCTTGCATAAGGCGCGTCTGACTAATCATACATTGAGGCTTCGGGACCAACAATTAAAGGGAGTGCAGCAATGGGGCTTTTTATGTGGTGTAACCAAATGAATACCTATATAGCGCTTGACCTATGGTTAGAATTACTTTAAAAGAAACGAAGAAGATATGAACGATTTTGGAGCATAAACTGTATTCGAACGTTATGAACCGCCTTGAAAAAAACGATCAATTGACACATAGCCAACATGCTATTAGGAAATATCGTCCTTGTGCGATACAACTACCTAATAATTCTCCTTTGCTGTCTCTTACAGCATTTCATTGATATCGGCAAAGCACAAAGTTCTTACTTCCTCTCTTTTCCTTCACCAAATTACTACTTGCATCGGGGAAAAGCTACAACCCTTTACAACACTTTCCGACTGCTTCCCCAACCACTGCGTTCTTTCCGTGTCCTTCGGCTCTTTCTTTCTTGGTCTTTGTACAAGTTGTACATAACTTTTTAAATGTTCAAAAGTTTGTACACCTACTGGACCAAACGACTGTGATCATCAGTCCCTTACACTAAGGACAGCGCACACCCACACACACACACACACACACACATACACACACACACACACACACACACACACACATGCACAAGGGAGGACTCTAACATCCGGCGGGCATAACCTTTCGTTCCATATAATTTACCTTCTAACTTCAGAAATTGAAGGAATGTATTCTGGTCAACTTTGTCAAAGGCTTTCACCAAATCTACAGATAGTAAAAAGCAGGTTTTCCTTTCCTTAATTTAACTTCTAAGATAAGTCGTAATGTATTACCTCATGTACTCCTACATTTCTCCTACATCTGTAATGGATTTCCCCGACGTCAGATTCTACCAATTTTCCCATTCGCCCGTAAATAATTCGTGTTAGTAGTTTTGCAATCACGTATTATTAGATTAATAGTTCTGTAACTATTTCATTTGTCTGCACTTTCTGTCTTTGGAACTGGAATTATTACAACCTTCTTCAGGTGTAAGGGTATTTTGCCTGTCTCAGACATCTTGCATGCAAGGTGGATCAATTAGTTCATGACTGGCTATCCCAATGAGGCACCTGTAAGGAGCTAATATCATATTCTCCCAGAACCTTGTTTAATCTCAAATATTTCAGTGCTACGTATACAGCTATACACATCTACATCTGCTGACTAAATATCTCCTATATCATTTTCATGTACTTCCTCTTTCTACAATATTGTCTCGAAGTCCTATTTCTTCGTAGAGCCCCTCTATATATTTCTTCCGTCTTTCAGCATTCCCTTGTTTCTTTAGTAGTGGTTCTGCAACTGACAAGGAGAGGACGCCTACTCGTCATTACCGGATTCGTCCAAATTTATGGTACATGTAGGGCATGGTGAGGCACGAAAGTGCTCCAAGTGGGAATTTCAGATGGCCAAGCGTTTAAGAAATAAAAAGAAGTTTGATGGCGATCTATCACCAAATACATCTTTTCAACTGTTTCTGTGAAAGTGTGTTTAGGAGGCGGTGTTTGGCTCAGCAGAAAAAGATCAAATTCAAATTGAGGAGGTCGCGGGTCCCAGCGGCAATTTTTTTTCTGCTCCATTGCGTACGCGTACATTTGTGAAGACGAGATTAGATTAATTACATCACCCATTACAATCATTCTTCTCACGCTCAATACACGAATGGAATGAGAAAAAACCCTATTAAGTGGTACAGTGGGACTTATCCTCTGCCATGCAACATCATATAGGTTGTTTTATCAGTTTACATAAGCAAAAAAAAGAAAAGTCATTGGATGAAATTAGGGACTACAAACATTTAAAAATGACATACCATGCAGATGCGCACATATAAATACAAAATAACATATATGATGTTGCGGTTAATTGTGAAGTCAGTAGTGTACGCATTGACAAGGAACAAAAAAATATTTGCCAATGGGCTGAATCGAAACCGAGGACCTTTCAATTAATAAGCCAATCCCTTACCGCTAAGCCAAACACCGCTTTCTCTCTCTCTCTTTCTCTCTGGAGCAGTTGATAAGGTGCATATGGTGACAGATCCGTATCAAAATTCCTTTTATTTCCTAAATGCTTATCCATCTGTAGTTTCCAATTAGTGCACTTTCATATCTAACCAATCCCTACTTGTACCAACATTTGGACGAATTCGGTGATTACGAGTAGGCGTCGTCTCCTTGCTAAGGCCGAAATCTGGATCGTGGCAACAGTGTAAATAGTCACATGGAGGTTAAATAAAAAAAAAAGAACGTTAATTGTTTTCGTCGTCGTCGTCGTCGTCTAGACACTGCCCTAAATTGGGCCTTGGCCTTTCTGTGAGGTTTGGAATTCGTACAGCTCAGCTGATTTTCGTATCTCCAAACGTCTCCTTTCTTTCCGTTTAGGAGATTTCCCCCTAGTTTCATATTCAACTACGGATTTTCAGTGTCCTTCTAGTCACTCCTGCTTAGCCAGCCTGCTATTCCTGTCACCCTTCTTTTTCAGTCATATATTCACACATTTGCATGTTTCATTTGCTGCATTTTCAAATTTTCTCATTTCATAAAATGCAGTATCTCCTGTGTTATTCAAGAATTTCTATTCGGCCTTACCCGTGTGCCCAGATGATCCTCTGTGGCCTTCACCATTTTGTCTCTCACAAGGAAACTACATGGGCTCGAACAAACTTATCTGTATGAACGTTTGGTTACAGGATCCCTACGTACACCTCAATGTGCTGGTGGGTGTCGTTTTTCAGCAAAGCTCTGCAACCATGCTCTAGATAGCACTGTAGATGTAATTGTAGACGCCATACGTAATGCAGATATCGTAATAATTATGGTACATGTTCTCTAGCGAATTGTCATTAAAAGCTGTGATGATAGTTGCAACTTTAACCTTCTTCCAGAAAGACTGTTGGTATTGACTCCACTGCTTCCATCGCCTCTTCCCGCACTTACCGTAGCACTACCGCTTGCAATGAGATGTTCGTCATTATCATCCCTATTATCATTATTATGAGTTTGTAACAACAGTATCTTATATTTCTGTACCATAACAGATACGAGAAAGCATGCAAATGATTCATCTTCTACACTAATACCATCTTCACGAAGAAGGGTTCTTCGTAACATCATCTCAACTAATCTCAATATAGTAGCAGGATCTGACGCTTCACCACACAAATAACATCACAAAACGCAACTTCGGGCCGGCCGCGGTGGCCGAGGAGACTGAGGCGCTCCAGTCACGGTCTGCACGGCCACTATGGTCGGGGGTTCGAATCCCCCCTCGGGCATGGATATTTGTGCCGTCCTTAGTATAAGGTAGTTGAAAAGTGTAAGTTTAGGGACTGATGACCCCGTAGTTAAGTCCCATAAGCTTAACAAACATTTGAACATTTTCGCAACTTCGGAGGCACACTTCACCGTCCCTACTGGCAAACCGACAGGTCAAAGTGCAATGCGGCATGGCACACGCAGAGGCCTCTAACGGACGACTGCAGAGTTTTGCAGATGCGGGAGTATCACTAGTGCAATAAGGGATCTTTACATTACCTCTCACACGATTTTGGTGTATATGTGTTTGTTCGAGCCCAAGTACTTTCCTTGTCAGAGCTACCCTACCTCGCGCGTTTCGCCAGCTGCCACGAGCGCACTCGGAAACGAACTTTGCTACCGGATTGTCCTTCATCCTACACGTAAACAGCAGAAACTGCAGTCGTTGAATTCTGAACGAGTGAAATGACTGCGGAGTCGCGAGTAACTGTGTCGACGATGGAGGTGCGCAACAGTTTCGACAGAGTGTACATTAACGAGCTTCGGAAATGTCTTTTCGGCCCTCGCACCGGCCGTAAAAAAAGTGCCGTAAATAAAGCCGGGTAGCGCGCTCCTCGCAGGCGCGATCGCCGCCGGCGGCGGCAGCGTGGGCCAGGGCAGTTTACGGCAGCTTAAGAGCCCGTAACGCCACCAGCGTAAACTTGCCGTATTAAAAAAACGTCCGGCCACCGGGATGCGTATTTTCGCTGTTTCTCTAAAGCTGAAGTTAGTTTATCCTCATAAATTTCGAGCTGCAAGTTGGATGGGACTACGACGTCGCCATAAAAAAAAATTGTACCGTTAGCGGCAGCAATGGAAATTACGCGCTCCCGGGCGCGTGCTGCGAGTTCTCGAGCTGACAGTTGCAAGTTACGCGACACGAGGTATTTGTCTTGGGTCGTTTGCTACAGGCTGCACTGGGCACCTCAAAGGCGGCAATGCTATCGTAGCAGACAAAAACAAGTCATACAATCATGCGTTTACATAGAAACCGTTTCGATTAACCCACCTATGCACGACCTATTTTCAAGCCGTGGGTCCATTGGACCCATTATGTCTAAAACGAGGTTTCATACGAAAACAAGTATTTTATGCATATTACCATGCATGAATATTTTTATTTGAATGTTCATAATGTAAGAAATCGGCGGCAATTTTGAAAAGTTAAAAGTTAAAATTTAAAAGTATAAAGTTAAAAGTTAAAACTATAATTTTAATCCTTTAATTAATACACTTTAGTAAATTACATTACGAAAACTGAAACATAAGCCATCAGGATTATCATTCACAAAGTGTTAAAAAATTGGTGATCTTCGCTCAATATAACTATAAATCATAATACTGAAAGGTATATTTATGTGCGTGGTTTGGAATAAACGGTAAGGTAGGGGGGATGAGAAGGACGTTATGCAAATGGTGGAGTATGCAACTGGTTTTTTCAGTTGCTATTGAAGGACAGGCAGACCCACTATCGAACATTTAATTAATTTATCCTCTAGTTTCCAAGTAATAAAACCCATCCAAAATTGTGTAAAGGGAGGTTAACTAACTTTAATGATTCGAGTAAAGAAATTTGTTTGGACTCGGTTTACTCTCTGAAGTCAAATGAATGTCAGAGATGAAAGCAATATACACACAGTTGAGCACAGAACAAATTATACGAATTTAAAAACCAATATAAACACTCCTACATCAAGTGACTAGTAAGTCGACGAAAATTGTATTAGATTCTAAACATTTAAAACGTGACAACCCAAACTGGAAACGGTGGCGTAATCAAGAGTAATATTCCGATACCAGATTTCTGTGAGTTTACCTAACGTTTTCAACTGTCCGAAAACGTGAATACCCCTTGAAACACTAGCAAATACACGCGATACTGTACCAAAACTGTGCTGGCTGAAGATGTCAGCAACACGATGGCTGGGCGGCGGCTGCGAGTGTCGATAGCTGCAAGTCGCGGACCCCGAGATAATTCAGCTTCGTATTCCAGAAGCGATATTTAACTAATATCAGCCAACTTCGACCCCGGAGGATCTTAGTGCCTATGATTTCACTCGTTCGGCTATGTCGTGCCACTACAGACAATTTACATGTCAAAACACCAGAACTATGAAAATCGGAATCAGCGCGTCGTTGCGTCTAACATCAGGCAGGCTGACCTTGCTCTCGGCTTGCCAATACTCCGCGCTATTAGCACTAGGTTTGGAGCAACTCCAAAAGTTGTACCACAAACTCTAAGTATGGTTGCTCAACGACAAGTATAAACTGAGAGCAGAAGAGAAGCGTCTGCTCTCCTCGGCTGCTCGAACACCAGGCTTCTTCTCTCCACTTCTAGAATCTCTATCTCCTGTCTGTAAAACCTCCAGGTTCCGCCTGTCTCTACTGAAACGCCAATCTACACCTAGGCGGCAATGTACGGCCAATCACGTCTTGCATTCGGGAGTCGGACTGCCGAAAGCCCTTACTATAAAACAGCAGCCAATGGCCAGCTCTCCCGTGTTTCCACGGTAGCGGCGGATGGCCTTCAGGCACCTTCGAAAACACGGGCAGCAAGTTGTTCACAACAGACGGCCAACTCCCTCGCAATTGCATAATTACGGCGCCCGCCAGCTTGGCGCAAGAGACGTACAATGTCCTAGCGGGCGCCACCCTGGCGTTCGCCAACTCGGGCGCCAGACGTCACAGCTCTCCCTTCGCAAAGCCACAGAATAGGGAGCATACAGAAGGGAAAGCTGGGGGCGGCGCCTTTGATCTGTATGTTACCAAGCGTTGCGCTCGACGCCATATTGAAAAGCAGTAAACGCGGAACTATAGCCACTTAGTACTTTGGCTAGAAATGGACTTTTTACGAACTGCAGCTAATCTCTCCGACTTTTACGAAAGGAAACGGCTTTTCATTATGCTCTCATCTATTTTGCGCCCCGTTCTTGCACCTAATTGTAATCCAACGAAAGAAAAGTAGGCATAAATTTTAATACAAATGTACGATGGACTCAATGATCGTTTTATTTGGTGCTTATCTCCAGAAAAATCCCAAGTAACGTGAAGTTATTTTTGGGAAATTAGTTGTAAACAAGAAAGTGACTTTACAACTACCATGTTTTATTTGACACGAATAAATTTGCACAAAATATTGAGTCAGACTTAGCAGTACAACGTGATTACACAGAACTAATGACATCTGGGCATATATAAAACTGTTAAATTACACATAAATGAAGGACAGGTAGCGGAAACATAAAACTGCATAACAAATTTACTCTGTACTTATATTGTGGCACACATTGTTTCAGTTATAGCAAAAGAAAAAGTTTTCATCATTTTCCTTTTACTCTTCCTAGAACATTAGAACATTACACACCATTTGTACCTCACAGATGGGTCACTTTTATCACTTTGAATTTTTTTTTCAATTTTGGTTGTATATTTCAAGTCTCTGTTTGTGAACTTCAAGAAATAGAAAATTTTCACTCTGATAAAAAGTTTTACTAAATATTGAAGAATATATTTTTTAAGTAAATCAGCTCTCCTTGAATTTATATAGTCCGTTTCTTAGCACTGGAAATAAATATTGCCTTTAAAACATACCTATATGTCATATTTTACTTATGGAAGTGATGTAGTGGTGTTTCAAAATTGGAAAAGTTGTATTTGCTTTAGGAGGATAATTAATTTACTGATCGGAGAAGGGCATGTAGAAAAATCAGTCAACCATAGAATAGAACAGAATAAAATAATTATTCCCCTTAATCTATTTGTTTGAGTATCGGAAGAGCATTCGTTGCCAACATTAGCACATTACGCCTCAATTGCCGTAAGTAAAATTTTACCTGCCTAAGCACCGTAGAACAAGGGGAGGAGGCAGAATGAGTGTCGTCAATTTGACTGGTTCAGTTTTACTTAAGGCAGTGGAGGAGTAATGTTTTAATGTTGGCAACATAATGTTCGTTTTACGAGGTCAATTACTTTACCGACCAGAGAAAGGTAGATACAAGAAACTGCCAACCATAGATCAAGAACAGCAAGATTATTCCCCTTATTCCATTTGTTTGAATATCGTAACAAGGGGAGGTCGGTAGTCGGGATCCGCCGATTTCGCCGAAGTTACGTGTGTAGAAGGAGGTGGATCTCCACATAACGTGCCTGAAATATTTCACCTCAGTCGGCTTTAGGAAAGGAGGAAATGCTCTCGAAAGTTTTTCCGATAGCACTGTACATGTTATTCAGCGCTCTGTTCGTGAATAAACGGCATAGCGTAAAGTAAAAGAAAAAATAGGAAGCTCCTGGGATTGATCCCACGGCGCCTGTTTCGCAGGTAATGCGGTTGACTATTATGCTACGCCGTTAGTCACGAACAGATAGCTAAATGATGTACAGTACTACTGAAAAAACTTTCGAGAGCATTTTCTCCTTTCCTAAGGCACACTCAGGCGAAATATTTCAGGCACATTATAGGGAGACCAATCTCCTTCTACACACGCAGTTTGGGCGAAATGGGCGGGTCCCGATTGCCGACCTGCCCTTGTAAGAGGATCAACGGTGGTTAAAATTAGCACGCTACGCCTCCGTTGCCGTTAGTAAAATTTTATCGATTGCATCAAATTATGTGAAGGTGAGCAGGTAGATGAGCCTTAAAAATTCCTGAAATGTCTCGCCTATGTGGGCAACCGGAAAAGGGAACTCACGCGCAAAATGTTGAAGTGCCGCTACTTACTCACTATTCTTTGTCTTTCATTTTATATTATTCCCTGAGATGTTAAACTTATAATTACAAAATATAAATGTACCTCAACATTTCGATACTGTTGAACTGCTACAGTAACAGCGAGAGTTATCGTCAAGAGAAGAAGCAAGGCTACTTTTAATAATTATGCACACATTGCTCTCATTCGAAACTGATAACATTTAAATTTTACCACATATATAGCGACGTTCATTAACCGTTCAACATATTTTTGGAAGGTGAAGAAGCTTATATCCTTATTTGTATGAGAATTATTGCGGCAATTGGTGCTGAACACCATCGGCCGCCTTTACTTTTACTGCTGCTCATAATAAAAACGGAACAGCTCCACCTACTGACACACAGTTCTTTCTTTTCATTGCACCAAATACTTGTTTACTTTTATGCGCTTCAGACAGCTAAAATACACAATTAACAGACAAAGACGGCTTATTACCACGCCACAGAGTAGGGAGTGACCACGCGTTTACTGCTTTTCAAGATGGCAGATTCCGCGCATGCGCACTAAATTTTGGATGACAGAATGCAGCGGGAGTTTCCTTTCTGTATACTCCTTATTCTGTGGCAAAGCACCGTACGCCGTGTATTGTATTGCCCCAGACACTCCCGCCTAGACGACGGAAGCGTCGGTGGCACCAGCCAGGTACGGGGAAGGCTCACGCCTCAGTCCTACCTACCTACTGTGGCCTTCGGCCGTAAGGCTGACCCTCCGAATAACAGAGCCACCATCGAGCTCGCCACCGGTCGCCGTTAGCTCTGAATGCGTGTTTTTCTCCCCTGCTACAGGCCTCACACAACCAAGTAAGAGAATATTTCTCTTTCGCCACATGTTATTAAATCGATAACCTACAAATAATCTAATAAAATTTACAAGGTAGCATTGCCTTTTTATTGTTGGAAAGCTACGTGGCAGTACTGAAATCTCTCAATACATTCCACATTGATGTAGTCCTGAAACACGCTTTTTGCACTTATTTTGTCTTTCTGGCGTTGTTTTTCCTCCTTTTCAGCAGGAACACGGAATAGCTGTGCTATTACTGCTGCTTTGTAACATTTATTGGCATTCATGTCAGACTGTTTTCTTGCAAACACACTCTTTTTGGCTCTAGATTTGTGCATCTCACAAATCATCCATAGCTAAAATAACTCAAACTTTTTTTGTGTTGGGGTGGGTGGTGGGCTACGTGATTGTAACCCTTGCTGGTTCTGGTCTAAATGTCAGCAAATTATTAGCAGGTTTTTCATTTTGCACTAGGTGCTTTTACTCCATAGCGTATAATTTGGAGCAGTATTTAAATTAGCAGTTTAACTGCATACATAACTTACATAATATTATCTAGACATTCTTCTTGTTCACCACCAGTCATTCTTTATTCATCCAAAGTGTTGTATGACTACCAGACTGCCGCGGCGGAGCGGCCGAGCGCATTGAGGCGCTATGCTACGATTTGCGAGGTAGTTCTTCATCGGGAGATTGAATCCCCCGTCGGGCACGGATATTTGTTCTGTCTTTATTATAAGCTAGTTCATAAGTAGTTTGTAAGTTAACTGACTGACGACCCCGTAGTGAAGTCTCATAAGCTTCACAAACATTTGAACTACCAGAGGAACCGCTCTATGGTATTCATCGGAAGCAAAACTTACATACTATATGAAAGGATAACATCATCTTCAGCTACATATTGAGTAACAACTGAGTCATAATTTGGGATTTTTGTGTGTTGATTACTCCTGTCTGAAAAATTATAATGTGATTAAGTAAACGCAGCACTATCTTCTTTCGCGGGGTGCAGGAATATTATTGTTGTTTATGTTATTGTTTAACACGTTGGCTGCCGTGTGGCCGCCGGCGGCAACAGCAGGCGCCTCTGGTGTGCCTCTGACGTCATCGCGCCAGTCAATGTGTTAACAAACTAAACGCTGTCGGACAGGCCTCGAGGGGCCTGCTGGCTACTGACCGACCGCCGTTTCATCCAAAGCCCGTAGGCGTCACCGGATGCGGTGTGGAGGGGGGCGTGGTCAGCGTCCCGCACTCCCGGCCGTTATGTCAGTTTTGGAGACCGGAGCCGCTGCTTCTGTCAAGTCGCTCCTCAGTTGGCCTCATAAAGGCTGAGTGCAGCCCACTTACCAACAGCACTCGGCCGACCCAAACGGTAACCCTTCCACGTGCTAGCCCGACAAAGCTTAACTTCGGTGATCTAACGGGAACCGGTGTATCCTCTGTGGCACGGCCGTTGGCTCATGTCATTGTTTAGTGTTTCTTCCGAGTGAGTATCGAATTTCAAACACAGCTGTGTAACAAACTCATATACCACTTCTGTACTGCTTCACACTTACGGTCGGGGGTTCGAATCCCCCCTCGGGCATGGATATTTGTGTCATCCTTAGTATAAGGTAGTTGATAAGTAGTTTGTAAGTTTAGGGACTGATGACCCCGTAGCTAAGTTCTATAAGCTTAACAAACATTTGAATTTTTTTAGCTTCACACACTCATAACCATCCGTCGTGATATTTCGCGTCTTACAAAAACAGTCAAATGCTGCCTGAGAGTTCAACAATATGTTTACTGAGATCACAACAATGGGGATGTGAGGCAGCGACGTACTTTCTGAACTGTAACAAAATGTCATTGATTCAAACAAAATCTAATATCACAGCCCTTTGACATAAATCACAGGGTCCATCGGACCCAGGTTGCTTAAAACTTACAAAGAAGAAAATATAAGTAACTCTTAAACTAATGACATAGAATTCTGGTAGCACCTGTAATCGGTTATTGAACATTGTCAGAGAGCATACCTTATCTAATGGGACTCAATCTTAAGCAATGAAAATTGCAATACATCAATTAAAATTGCTATTGGGTCTATTAGACCCACGGCATACGTACTAGGGTTCAATAATGATTCAGGGATAACAATCATTCTCCAGATAAAATGGTATATAACTACAGCGCGTAGAAATGACGCACCAACTGCAGTAGTTCATTCAAAATATATTTTAGAACTTGCGCAACCACTGTGGGCACATTAGTAAGACGAACTTCAGATTCTTATTAAAAAACCAATAGAAACATACAACACCGGAGGACACAGGTACTATACACAGATTAATTGGTGAGTTGCTGTGTCTTTGTTTCAGTGCCCGTTCTGCCCTTGGACAATGTAAATACCAAACATAATTAGCCAAGTGATAGACAACTAAAGAAAACCTGTATCTTGACTTCCTAGTAATAATGTCGTCCTCCTCCTTTCCTCGCAGGAAATAAAACATTCACATTTAAAGAAACTGAACAGCACGTGTAAACTTGGTCGCATACCAATACGAATAGAGGCCGTAATGAGTAACGTAGAAGTAGTTATCATCGGAGTAGTGGAGCAACTAAAATCATTTAACAAGGACAAGTCTTATGGTCCGGACAGTATACCCACTAGATTTCTATCTGATTACGCTCTCTCAAAGAAGGATCTGTAACAAATGATTAGAAAGTTGCACCTATATTCAAGAAAGGCAGTATGAGTAACCCACTTAACTACAGGCCTATTTCATTGACGTCAATTTGCAGCATATCCTGTATTCAAATATTATGAATTATCTCCAACAGAATGATCTATTGACCCAAGGTCAACAAGGAAACGCAACTAGCTCTTAGCAAATTGATGACGTATTTCTTGATTTCAAATATCCATGCCCGAGGGGGGATTCGAAGACCCGACCGTAGTGGCCGTGCAGACTGTGACTGACGCGCCGCAGAACGCTCGGCCACCGCGGCCGGCTTCTTGATTTTCAGAAGGCTTTTGACACTATACCTCACAAAAGGCTTTTAATCAAATTGCATGGTTATGGTATATCGCCACAAATTTGCGACTGGATAGGGGATTTCTTGTCAGAGAGGACACAGTTCGTAGTAATCGATGGTAGGACATCCACTAAAACAGAGGTGATATCGGACGTTCCACTGGGTGTTGGTCCTCTGCTGCTCCTTATTTACATAAACCATTTAGGGAAAAATCTAAGTAGCACTCTTAGGCTGTTTGCAGATGACGCCGTCATTTACCGTCTAATAAATCATCTGAAGATCAAAACGAACTGCAGAACGAAAAGAATAAAATATCACCATGGTGTAAAAATTGGGTCGCGGTGGAGTAGCCGAGCGGTCTAAAGCGTCTCGCTGCGGAGCGCGCGGTTGCTCGCCGTGGAGGTTCGAGTCCTCCCTGGGGCATGGGTGTGTGTGTTTGTCCTTAGGTTAGTTTACCTAGGTCTAAGTAGTTTGTAAGCTACGGACTGATCACAACGCAGTTTGGTCCGATAGATTTACAAACATTTGAACATTTTGTAAAAATTGGCAATTGACTAAGTAATGAGAAGTGTGAAGTAGTCCAAATGAGTTCGAAAATAAATCCGTTAAAGTTTGTTTACAAGATAAATCAATCAAATTTGAAGACCGTAAACTCCACAAAATACCTAGGAAGTACTATTACTTCAGATTAATCTGGAAATAACACGTAGATAATATCGTGGGAAGGGCGAACCAAAGACTTCGTTTTATTGGCAGAAGCCTTAAAAGATGCAACAGAACTACTAAAGAGACTGCATACACTCCGCTTGTCCGTCCTTTTTTGGAGTATTGCTGCCCAGTCTGTGACCCTTATCAGGTGGGTTTGACGGAGGACATCGAAAGAGTCCAAAGAAGGGCAGCTCGTCTTGTATTGTCACGATACTGGGGAGACAGCGTCACGGAAATGATACAGGATCTGAAATGGGACTCATTGCAACAACGGCGCTTATCGCTGCGGCGTGGGTTACTTTCGAAACTCCGAATGCGAAAATATATTGTTGACTCCAACTTACATAGGTAGAAACGATCATCAGAATAAAATACGAGAAATCAGAGTTTCAACGGAGAGATTCAGGTGTTCTATCTTCCCGCGCGCTATTCGAGAATGGAATGGGAGATAAATGGTATAACGGTGGTTCTTAGAACCCTCTGCAAGGCACTTAAATGTGAATTACAGAGTATCCAACGTAGATGTAGATGTAAATAGTAACTAAACTGAACAGTAATGCCAGACAAAGCGGAAAGCCGTAGCCAAGTTTACTTCCACATCTCCTTAAGCCGGCGCCCAAGCTCCGGTTTCCCTACCTCAGATTCCGTATTCCTGTTAATTATTTACACGCTTTTACGGATACACCCTGCATGTACATCGATATCTAAAAGGATTGTGTGTGTACATCCCGATAAACTTCTCCATGACAACCCACACGTCTTGTGGTACAGAGAGTTTGGTAAGAGAGTTCAGGCAACGCGCGAACAGGAACAATCTTGAGAATAGTTATATTCTTTCTGTTTTACGAACTTTCCCGTATGCCTGCCAGTGAACAGGCATTTGTAGTATGATTTCTCAAAGATAAGATACTTGTTCAGATTTTAAGAGCCTCAACAGGAAAGTGCTATCTGAACTGTCAGAGCGTTTTCGCCAGTGACGCTTTAACGTCGATTAACAGAAGTGTCCGTTTGTATGCAGTTCATACAAATCTTCAGTTTTATTCCGATCGTGGTGAAATTTTGGACCATTAGCCTTTAAAACGTGGTAGATGACCGTCTACATACGACTTCGTTGGGGGACTGATGATCTTCGCAGGTTTGTCCCCGTAAAACACAAAACCAACTACCACAACAATGATTTCGCACCATCTTTGGTGGAGAACTTTGATCGATAACCATAAAAGGTATCACATCTACGTATTTAAGAAATAAATTTGTTATATTATTCTATTTTCATATAACCAATTTCGACATATACATTTGTCGTTTTCAAATGTGATATGATACGTAGCTAAAAGAACATTGTTATCAATAAAAAATACTATAAAATATAAAGTAATTAACTTTTCTTGCACAGTACATAATAAGTAGGTCAGGGTAAATTTTAATTCTTCAATTTTCTGGTGTCCATATGATCGCCTTATTTGATGTTAAAAAATACCTGCTTTTCTGTCGATCGAAAAGAAAGTTTGTGAATTTTGTTGCAGCGATTCAGGAGTGAGTCATACTTACCTGGAAGGTTCTTTATGTAATAAACAAATTATTTAGAAGTAAGGGGATCTTATGGATACAATAAAATTGAAGAGTTAAATTTATTTTTACTATATTCATCGTGATCCACTAGAGTGTCAGTAAATGTACCAATATTTAAATCTGTTATATTTCATTGTCCGCCGACATTTACGAATGCAATCTTTTTTACTTTACGTGAGAATCTTTTTGGATCGTCCTCAGGACCTAAAACAACATCTTTATTTTTAAAAGTGCGTTTATTTCCGTCAACAGTTGCACATATATTTGGACCATTTTCAGATCAGTGACGCAGTGGAAGTCTCCCAGTTACCTGCCAGCTCCACAACATCAATGAAGTCAAACTTCCTGAAGATGGCCTAAATGAGACTGAAACTAGTTGAATGAAATAAATTATTGCATTATAGACTGTTGTTTATCCATAAATAGTTAAATTCTACACAAATGGAAAGTTTTTTCACCTTATAGTTGCGTCCGCAACTCGTCTGGCTGAGTACTAAATGGTACTGAGTTTTCAATCTGATGTAACCACTTAAAATATGGTTCCAGGAGGTGGTGGGGAGGGAAAGAGCAGGTGGGGGTGGGGGATTGGAGGAGGCCTTAGGAAGGCTGAGGATGGGCAAGGGGGAGAAGCGAAGCGGGGACGAGGAGATGTACCGAGAGAAAGGGGAGGAGAAAATGAACAGAGGATTGAACTGTAATAATGGTCTTGATACACTTGGGCATCTTGGATGGCCTGTACAGGTCACACGATACACAGTTCATCAAGAATAGCGACTGTCGTATTGTGACGTGCCAATTGACCAGACGCTTTCAATTGTTGAGAGATCTGGAGAATGTGCTAACCAGGGTAGCAGTCGGACATTTTCCGTATCCAGAGACGCCCGTACGGGCCTGCAACATGCGGTCGTGCATTATCCTGCTGAAATCTAGGGTTTCGCAGGGATCGAATGAAGGGTAGAGCCACGGTCGTAACACATCTGAAATGTAATCTTCACTGTTCAATGTACCATCAATGCGAACAAGAGGTGACCGAGACCAATGGCACCCCATATCATCACGCTGGGTGATATGCCAGTATGGCGGTGACGAATACACGCTTCCAATGTGCGTTTACCGCTATGTCGCCAAACACGGATGCGACCATCATGGTGCTCTAAACAGAACCTGGATTCATCAGAAAAATGACGTTTTGCCACTCGTGCACCCAGGTTAGTCGTTGCGTACACAATCGCAGGCGCTCGTGTCTGTGATGCAGCGTCAAGCGTAAGCGCAGCCATGTCTCCAACCTCATAGTCCATGCTACTGCAAACGTCCTCGGACTGTTCGTGCTGATAGTTGTTGTCTTGCAAACGTCCCCATCTGTTGACACAAGGATTGAGACGTGGCTGCACGATCTGTTACAGCCATGCGGATAAGATGCCTGTCATCTCGACTGTTAGGATACGAGGCTATTGGGATCCAGCACGACGTTCCGTACTGCCTTCCTAAACCCACCGATTCCATATTCTGCGAAGTCATTGGATCGCGACCAACGCGAGCCGCAATGTCGCCATACAATAAACTGAAATCGCAATAGGCTACAATCCGATTTTTATCTAAATGGGAAACGTGATGGTACGCGTTTCTAATCCTTTCACGAGGCATCACAACAACGTTTCACCAGGCAACGCCGGTTAACTGCTCTATGAGAAATCGGCTGGAAAGTTCCCTCATGTCAGCACGTTGTAGGTGTCACCACCGGCGCCACCGTTGTGTGAATGCTCAGAAAAGGTAATCATTTGCATATCACAGTATCTTCTTCCTATCGGTTTAAATTTCGCGTCTGTAGCACGTCATCTTCGTAGCGTAGCTATTTTAATGGCCAGGAGAGCGTTAATTGGTCCTGCAAGATATACACTGGTCAGAACATCAGTTCAGATATCTCGGTTATAAGGTATTGTCTTCCGCGGAATGAATTGATTTGACGTCTTTCTGTCGGTTCTCCGGAGTGGAGACAACAACAATATGTAACTGAGATAGTGGAAATAACAGAAAATTGTTGCAAGGGATTGTGTTGACTTGTGTTTACTATACCAAATGAATTACACAATCAGTTGGGTTCTGATAGAGTAGTGAGAACGTGACTTCCTGAAGATATGGCATGGAGAAATATGGGATGGTTGGTAGCTGGACACAGAGGAAGGTAACTGCAGCTATTGGAATGTCCCAAAATGTAATTAACAGGACTTAGACGCGTTTCGAAGTAACCATTAAAAGAAGGTAAGGCCAAGGTCGTAAACGAGTAACATCAGCAAGAGATGACGGTTATCTACGGCTAACAGCCTGTCGAGATTGGAGGCTGAATGCAACTCAGCAGCAATGCACCCTCCAGGCAGCTACGGAACACGTAATATCAATACAAACAGTCCAAAATCGGCTTCTGAAATTGGGGCCCTACGCACGGACGTGCTGCGGTGCGCGCGACCCTTCGACATCGGGGGTTCGAGTCCCCTCTGCAGGGGTGTTTGTATTGTCCTTTGGTTAGTTTATGTAGTTTGTAAGGTACGGACTAATAAACCAGTAGTTGAGTCCGATAAATTTACAAACATTGGAACATTCTATGCGCGGAGGCCGATGGTGTATATCCCTCTAAAACGACGACACCCTTATGCCCTCCAAAACTTGGCGGAAGAACATCAGCACTGGATGCGTATAGAGTGGCACCGAGTTCTGTTCACAGATGAGTCAATTTTTTTTTGTTCAGCCGGACAGTCGTCGTTCCATCATTTGGGGAAGGTGTGAAACAATCCTGTGTATATGCAGGAAACATCCCCATATTACGGTGGTGGACGAATGGTGTGATCAGGACACAGTATTGGCGGTCGTACGAACATCTGTATCATTCAAAATGGTGCTTTGACTGCTCAGAGGTATAGAGACGAGATCCTTCGACCTTTTCTTGTGCCCTAGGCTGGTGCTATAGGAGATGGGCTTCTTTTGGTGGACAATAACGCTCGTCTCCCCACAGAGCTTCTCTGGTAGACAACATGCTTGAAGCTGCTGCAGTTGAAAAAATGGAGTGTAAAGCTTGTTCATAGGACTAAAAAGCAATTGAGCATGCCAGGGAAGGAGTTGGCAGACGCATTACAGCCAGACCAGCACCATCCACAAGGGTTGCAGAGCTTTATATTGCACTCATGGGAGAATGGTCAAAAATCCCTTTAGAGCAAGTTAATAACCATGTACTGCCCATACGCAGGCGTACAGCTGTCCTGGCCCTGGCCGTTCGATGTTATCACATGACGACGACTTCCATACTTTTATGGCAGACCCATTATGCCTGGCTCTAAACAAACTCCATGAAACCTCAAGTAAAGAGTTGAAACAGCAAAATATCCTTCTGTATTATACACAAATTACAATTGTATCCATTATCTGAATAAAATACGTTGCAAGAGAGACGCTCTGTCGCTCGGTACGGGTTTTTGTCGAAGTTTCGAGAACATACCATTACCGAGGAGTCTAACAATATATTGCTCCCTCCTACGTATATCTCGCGAAGAGATCATGAATAAAATCAGAGAGATTAGAGCCCACACAGAGGCATACCGACAATCTTTCTTTCCGCGAACAATACGCGACTGCAATAGGAGGGAGAATCGATAGTGGTACTCAAGGTACCATCCGCCACACACCATCGCATACACCATCGGGTGGCTTGCGGAGTACGGATGTAGATGTAGAACACACACACACACACCCACACACACATCACGTAGCTGACTGGCTGGTGGTCATGAGACAGTGGCCGGGACCCAGGGACTAGCCACTCGGCCAGTGAGCTACCCTATCGCAGCCACCGCCCCGGAAACTTTGAACGGTTGTAGCTGCCAAACTAAACGTGATAAAAAGTCTTTCAAAATTCTTTGTACACAGCTGGTGTCAAAATTTCCAGTGCATGATAGAAACAACCATTGTTTCATTTAAAACACTGTGTGCTTGCATAAAAATACACTTTCTAAGTAATATTACAACCTGTTTGTTGGCTAAAACTACGAGCCCCTGACTAATAATCTGTTCTGTGAAAACCGCACATCAATCGCACTTTTCGTTTCCGCAATATTTGCGGTGAAAGTGTTCGGTGATTCACCCTGTATATATTGTTCATGAGATCTTATCTGATACCCCAATTGTTTTCGTCAATTTGTACGCTATATAGCACAACGAAAGAACTCATATTTAATGCAGGCGATCCAGGATTATTATATCACATCAGTTTAAAGACCAAAAATAAAACAATTTTAATCCAAACGACTCTTTATTTGTGAAATTAACATCTGAATCACAATAAGAATCTTCTTCTCAAAATTGTGATTGAATTCAAATGAAATTTATTTGAGGTAAATTAAACCTTTAGTTATCACTGTTACAAGATTTTGGGTATTGTTTCATTTAAATAATCGTTTACAATATTGTTTCTATTTGTCAGTTTCGCAATTTGCCTAATGGAACCAAAATAACGAAACACAAGTGTTCTATCGAACCTCTATCTAATGATACAATGCTACATTTGTTATTCCTGATATCTCACAACTTTCTACACAATGCTGAAGCAATGGAATCACGTGTAAGTCACACAGAATGTTTAAAATGTGTAGGTATCTATTTTCAGCCTCTACGAATGGATATGCTGCACAGCAAGTTGTGTAAAAAGTCGTCATGCCAACATGAGGTAAAATGTCATTATACGAGATAAAAATCAAAATCCACTAAATTCATTCGGATGGTATTTCATGAAATTTAGACATTGTAGATTGTCCAGATTGTCATTAATACCTAATACATAGAAACCAAGACAAATAATTAAAGAATGCGTTTCGTTGGCATAACGCGTAGAAAATGTAACGTACCCTTTAAAGGGGCAGCCAATGCTACAGTTTCTCTTCCTCTTCTGGAGCTGTGATGCGCAGTGTTCGATCCTTTCGAGATTGTCGGAATACGTCGAAAATTTCGAGGACCACTCGTTTTGTATTATCGGGAACTATGGAACAGATTCTCATTGACATGACACGCTGGTTGAGAGGCAAATTGTTAAAACACCGACCGACGTTTCTGGTTTCTGTTAGAAGCTTTTCACGAAATTTTTAGCCATCGGATTTCTTCTCTGAGGAACAGGACTCCCGCCACATCCCCACAGTTTTAGTTTCACCAGTACCTTGCCTCATAGCGTCCGAACGTCACAGAAACGCTTCTCACTCCGTGGGGTACTTGGCTGAGAAAGCCGTAAGAACTGAGTTCGAGTCATGGTATGGCAACAGTTTTAAACCTGCCAGGAAGTTTTACATCACTGTATACTTTGTTACACAGTGAAAATAGTCTGGAAACACCACTCTAGGCTGTGGCTAACCTATGTCTCCTTTCTTCCAGGAATGCTAGACCTGCAAGGTATGTAAGAGAACATTTTTAAAATCTGGAATATGCACGACGAGATATTAGCTGAAACTAATCTGTGAGGACGGACTATGGGGATTGCTGGGGTGGCTCGGTCGGCAGAACTGTTTTCCACGAAACGCAAAGGTCCTGGTTTCGAGCCCCAGTCGGGCATGATGTCATAAAGCAACAGGGGATGTGGGCGTATCACAGAAGCTAATTGACAGGACACTGTGATGTGATGAAAGTTATTAACAAAATTGGAAGTTGTCAGTTAAATGAAGATTGTTGTAAGAATTGCTTCAACTGTACCTCAGTAGCTTTTTAAGGAATCGTGTCGTACGTTCTTGTGTGTGTCAAGGGTGACTGTTAATGAATCTGCACTTTTAGTAAAACTTCGCTAATCTGACTGAAAATTTTATCAAAGTGATTCAACATGACTTTGAACAAAAACCAAATTTATAATAAAAACAAATTCTAACCCTGTGGCTTTATTCATTATGTAATGAAATTTAACTCTGGTAGAAGACAGGCTGACTCATTAATGACTGAAACTGTCTGAACAATAAGAATAAAATTTTCTGTGTAACTTACTGATTGTAATTTAAGTCTCACTTCAACAATTATTCCTGTCGTATCTCACTTGTCACTTAACGCTAATTTACGAACTACCAGAGCGCAAGGAAACGGAATAGTAGACACTGTCCTCAAAACTAGAGACAAAGCTGCAGCTGCTGCTAAGCTAACTATAGAATTTGCAGGTTTGCATTGCGAATCCACTGACTGCATAAAACACGAAACGGTCTGAAGGTCTTACAATAATTCACTTCATGGTTTCTTCATAAGAATGATTGACATGAAACATTAACAGTAGAAAGTATACAGAAAGTATTTTTTTTTTTTTTTTTGCTATCATTTTTGTAATGAATCTTTCTCTTTATAACGATCAAGTACCAACTAGTACGTTAAACATTGTAATAAATTGAATTAAATTAAATTAAAATTACTCTCATTATATTTTCTCCTTTCTTTCATACAGAAAAATCATACAGAATACTTGCACCACAAATTGGATTATTTAGAAAATGAATATAAAAAGACGAATTTAAACCGGCGATGCTGAATCTCTGGTCAGAGATGGACAAGTACTATTTGACCACGATAACTTGACGATTTTGTTGGTGCTGCCACAAGCGGAGAAAATCGACTCCAGTTGAAAGTTATTCTTTTATTTAGATGCGCTGCCAACCTTACAATGGTCCTTGACGCGAAGAATTAATGTACACATTGTAGGGTAACGGTTCCAGCACTGCAGCGATCAGCCGATGCTGCCTTCCGTTCGTGCAAGACAAGCTCCCAGCAGCCACCGCGCGAATCGTCAAGTTATCGTGGCCAAATAATAAGCGGAGCGCCTAATAATGACATGATGATTCTCCTTATCTTGACTTTACATAATATCATATCACTTTCAATCATTGTTTAATTCTCCAAACTTGGTTTACCTTATCAACCGTAGAAAAAAATCATTATTATTGCACATAAAAAGATTCGTCTGTCCAAAGCTCACACTACAATTTTGAAACTTAATTCCATGACTGCCTACACAACACCCTGCCACTCGTCTATTCAAAGCTCACACTATAACTTTGAAACTAAATTTCATGACGGACTACACATAATTCTGCCACTGCTAACTCGTCGGTTGCGAGGCAATGAGTTGTTGTTGTTGGGTTTTTTAAAGGGGGCTAAACGTCTAGGGCCGGCCGCGGTGGCCGAGGGGACTGAGGCGGTTCAGTCACGGTCTGCACGGCCACTACGGTCGGGGGTTCGAATCCCCCCTCGGGAATGGATATTTGTGCCGTTCTTAGTCTTAGCTAGTTCGTAAGTAGTTTGTAAGCTTAGGCACTGATGACCCCGTAGTTAAGTCCCATAAGTTCTACAAACATTTGAACATTTGAACAAAAACGTCTAGGTTGTCAGTCCCCTGTTCCTAGCCAGCGCAAACCAAAGTATGTCCTCGCGGAGCCAGAGATATTAATTGCAGACATTCAATCTCGCTGGTCTCAGATGTGAATAAGTCAAGGGGTTTAGAATACAGGGAGACGCCCTTAGGCTGAAAAAGTAAAGCCTGCCTCCGCCATATTTCCAAGTTTTATAGAATTGTTCGTATTGTAGAGCTAATGTTATTTGTCACTTAAAACAGAAATAAACCGTTCGACGGTTTTGCCATGATGTACAAAGTGTTAAACGAGTGCAAATTAGCCGTTAAAAATTAAGTTTTCAAATATAATTTGCTGAGTATTTATTACTATTTATTCAAAAAAGTATATTATTTGAAAGTATTAACAGTAAGTATTAACAGTAAGAGAGTCGACTTAACACATGATTTTAAAGGAGAAATAGCAATCCAGTACTGACCAAGATGGCGGACAGGCTTCAACTGACGTATGTACTCTGCATAGATAATGCCACCTCGCTTTATTCTAACCTCCTTGGAATAACTCAACTGCGTTTCACTGACTTCACATAAAATGTGTTGACCAACAATGAGAGCTACAATGAGTTTACGAGAAAAATAAACGATTCTCATGACAGTCGTGGTTTTTGGAAGCCCCTAGTTTAATGTTTTTTGCATAAGCCAACCTAGATGCCCAGAAGGAATGATTTTTCCGCAAACAACTGCTGCCACAACCGAAGCCTGACGTGGGTGTTTCCCCTTCCCGCCGGGCACTGCTTGTGTGCCGTGTTCTTGAAGAAACTTTTCCACTGTAGTGGCAGGAAACTTGGCCGCCGCTGCCGGCGAACAATTCTTACTTCTATTTCTGAGATTATTCGTTTGAGCACAGTTAACAAAGCGTCTGAGATGTGATGCTTTAAAAAGACGAAGTTAGGTGAAGGATAAAGACAGAAGATCGCTGAATCGAAGAAGAAAGGTACTTGAGTTGACACGTACGTTTTTTGGCACTGAAAACATTAGTTTGGCCAGATGAATTACCCCAGAAAATGATCCCGTATGACATTATGGAGTAAAAGTACGCATAATATGCTAGCACTTTTATTTTTGTATCTCATTTGTGTGACAACACCCACATAGCAAACAGGAACTTATCGCTTCAGCACTTATGTGGTATGCTCCTCTCAGTTCAATTTATTATCAAGCTGTAATTCCAAGAATTTGACACTCTGAACTTAAAAAAAGATTCAAATGTTTGTGAAGCTTATGGGACGTAACTGCTGGGTCATCAGCCCCTATACTTACAAACTACTTATGGACTAGCTTATACTAAAGACGGCGCAAACATCCATGTCACAGGGAGGATTCGAACCCCCGACGGGCACCGCCGCGGCACTGAGAACTTCTTCTACCTCCTTGTCGTCATACTTCAGTTATGTACTGTCAGGAAATCAAGTTCTGAACTGCGTATAATTTCTTTCTTAGTATTAGCGAAAGAGGAGCCATTTATTAAATTCCATGAACTATAATAATAATAAGGACGCATAATACTTCAAGTCTCCTATACTGTTATGGAACTGTGAATAAGTAGTAATAAACTGTGTTTGATCTGTGAACTTAGGTTCAACTGCATTTGAAATGTTGATGAATTTTCGAAGCTATGAGACAAGGTATTGAATCTTTAGAATAGTGTTAGAAGTAGCTAAAGGCTCTGTTTATATCTGTTTTTAAGACTGTGCGGGCCTTTTGATTATATGTTACACCAGCGAAGAAGATTTTGACTTGGACGGAATTTCTAGGTGGTGCGAGGAATGGCAACTAGCGCTAAATGAATAAAAATGTAAGGTGATGCAGATGAGTAGGTCAATCAATGCTGTTCGATTAAAGCATTAGTAGTCTGCTACTTGACAAAGTCACGACAGCTAAATATCTTGTGTAACGCTGGACAGCCATATGAAATGGAACGAGCATATAAAGACAGTCGTGGGGATCGACCTCGGTTTATTGGCAGAGTTTTGGAAAGGTGTGATTGGTCTGTAAAGAAGATCACGTATAAAACGCTTGTACGACCCTTTCTTGAGTATTGCTCAAGTGTTTATGATCCCAACTAGATTTGTTTAAAGGAAGACATAGAAGCAGTTCCTAGGCGGGCGGCTAGGCTTGTAACTAGTAGATTGGATCGATGCGTGAGTGTTACTGCAATGGTTCGGGAACTCAAAATAACGCAAAATGGGACTCGCTGGGGGAAAAGCGACATTTTCGAGAAACACTGTTGAATTAATTTAGAGGGCCGGGATTTGAGGCGAACTGCACAAGGATTTTACTGTCGTCAACATACAATTCGCGTAAAGACCACAAAGATAAGATCAGAGTGATTAGGGCTCGTACGGATGCATACAAGCATTCATTTCTCCCTCGCTCTATATAGGAGTGGAACAGGAAGCAAGTAATCAGTGGTGGTACTTAATACCCTCTGCCACGACATTTGGATGGATTGAGGAGCAAGTAAGAGTGTTTCCATGTTTGCTTCTTTACAAGGAGATATTTTTTATTTTTATTTTTATTTATTTTTTTAGGGCATCTACTTTTCTACTTTAGTCTGGTTACAATAAGGAATGCAGTCAGTCAGCATTATTACAGTGAAGTGTTTTTCATTTGGTCTTTAATGAGAAACTTAGTACCTCTACACGTTGAGGAATGAGTCACAGGCGTGTCGCTCTTGCTATGCGGACATTTTGACGTAGAGGTTTTAGGTGGGGGTGGATACATAAGTGGTTGTGTAAAACACCAATAGAGGTCAGGCTGACGACTTTCAACCACTATATCTTCCACCCTCTTATAGCATCGACACGAAACTGCTATGGTGTACAATGGAAGACACATTACTACAACAACACAGAGGACTCGTTCGTCTCCATTGTGTAGATTTGCTGAAGAGCAAAATATTGACATCCACACGTAGAATTTTATATGAGTTGGTAACTTTCAATTCCCATTCTTCCACCCCCTTATCGTTATTAACCGTCTACCACCACAATGCACAATTGTAGACCTACCTACTATCACATACAAACATTATTCGTTTGTAATGCGTAGTTTTGGTGCAGAGTGAAATGTAGACACAAACACCTCAATTATTATATATGTTAATATATTCCTTAAAGAATTGAGGTAGTCCATCCAATCGTTATTTATACGTGGATGGTCTGAATATATGATAACAAATTGATGCACCACCTGATGGTGGTATGAGGCACCGAAACAGATTGTTAAATAAAGTAAGACAAACTATAGTTTTTGGCAAATAATTTTCTACAATTCATCGACCATCCTTTGTCCCACTATTCCACGTTGACATGGTGTAATTCCAAAAAAAAAAAAAAAAAATCTATTTCTTCAACATGATAGATAAGCTGTAAATAAATAATAATCAGGTAAATGTCAGGGATTTTAAAATGTGTCAGAAAAATTTCAATAGTTACTGAAATTTTTATTTTATTTCATTTATTTATTTGCTACTCCAAAGTCTACTTTTTTCTCCTTCTTTTTACGATTCGCGTCTACTTCTTGCCCTGGAACCAGGATGGCAACATGGCAACACTGGCAAGTAAGTAGAAGATGCCACGCAAAGTAGAAGCAGAGTGATTATAAGGAGCAGAGGACACCATCAGGCGCAAATGGGAAGCGGTGGACGAGGTTTATTTCATTTTCAAGTATTGCGACAGCTATGAAAAATGCAGAGGTTCAAAGTTTCAAAACTCAAGCAGTGGCGTAGCTAGTCAGCAAGACATAATAATGCAAACCTAAATACTACTAAGTAAATTATTATGTGTCGTGCAATAGATAATATTTAATCGTACGCACTAATACTGTAAAAGTTTGTTCGCCTTTTATGCTTCCACGCAAAAATTACTGGATGGATTTGGATAAAATTTTGCAGAGGGGTAGAGTTGCACCTGGGTAGGACAAACAGATGAAACGACTGCATGGGATACCTTTCGAAGTTGCGCCATACTAGGCGAACGAGGTCGCAGGCAGTAGCTAGTAAAATCATAAACAATAAAGAAGTATTACTCAACCACGAAAACATGGCTGCCTGCCGCGAAGCAAACCGAGAACAAGGAATTCAGGACTCGCGCGTCCGCAGCGATAGCAGGAGGACTGTTGGTCAATTTTTGATTACTCTGTTATTTTTGTTGGCGATGTTTTCGCTTAAATGTACCACTGGGTTTCTTTTTCTTTTCCATGATTGTGTTCAATAAACACTTCTCAAACAAAACAATCCTAATATTCGTTAACCGTATGTGCTCAAGTCAAATACACGGCGCACTACTTTGTTACTATTTGGCACGGTAACTGTAAGAATCGCGCTATGATTGCTGAGAATGATCTTGCCCCCGCATATTGACTGTGTTGGGGAGACAGCGGCATGACAATAATTTCGTGTGGCTCAATGACCCGATGAAAGTCTTTCAATTGGACGACCCTTCGGCGACTTGCGTGACCCTAGCCTACCCCAGTTATCCAACCGGGGAAAGGGGACCTACAGCTTAACGTGGAATCCGAACCACGTGTCACTGCTGAGGGAAGACAGTGTCTGCTGCTTGCAACAGTGCTAACACGTTTACCTTTGACAATGTGTACTCTAACACGTCGCATCTACACGTTACGTTGACAACACCCGAGACAAATGAATATCTTTCATTTTGTACTCATTTTCTCCGCTTGTGTTAACAGAACTGTAATCATCAAGTTGTCGTGGCAAAAAAAAGTAATACCTTAGAAAAAATCTAATGTAAACACAGCGCTGAGTACATTTCCACATTTGCTGTTACTTCATTGGCCTGTCGTTGATGTGTAGTGTATAGCACGCCCTTTCTAGTACACTCAAGTAAGATGACGGTAAGACAAACTGTGCCGCAATGTCACTAATAATACCGAAAAAAAAACGCACAACCGCACAAATATTACCCTATATGGATTTTTATTGGGGTAAGAAAGTGAAGCTACTGAAGGCAGTAATTACTTTGATTAACGCATCCGATAATCTTTTAATTCTCTCCATATGGGAATTAATATCTGGGTATTACTATTACTTCAGACTTATACTGGAAAGTACACGTAGATAATGTCGTAGGAAATGCGAACCAGAGAATGCGTTTCACTGGTAGAACCCTTAAAAGATGCAACAGAACTAGTAAGAAACTGCCAAACACTACGCTTGTCCGTCCTTTTTTGGAGTATTGCTGCCCAGTGTGGGATCCTTATCAGGCGGGTTTCACGGAGGACATCGATAGAGTCCAAAGAAGGGCAGCTCGTTTTGTATTGTCACGATACAGGGGAGACAGCGTTACGGAAATGATAAAGGATCTGTGATGGGAATCATTACAACAACGGCGCATATCACTGCGGCGTGGGCTACTTACGAAACTTAAATCGACAACTTTCTCCTCCGCATGCGATAATGTCTTGTTGTCTCCCAGTTACATAGAAACGATCATCAGAATAAAATACGACAAATCAGAGCTCGAACGAAGAGATTCAGGTGTTCTTTCTTCCCGCACGCTATTCGAGAATGGAATAGGAGATAAATAATATAAAGGTGGTTCGATTAACCTCTGCCAGGCTGATACAGCAGAGTAACCCATGTAGATGTTGATATCTAAATCCGACGGTTTCAGCCGTTTCTTGCTTCACTGATGTCGTTCCGATCCCTAATAGAATCCACAAAACCATTCGCGATCCATGTTTTCTCTTCTTCTTGGCCGCTTCGGACCGGCCGAGCGCAATGAGGCGCTATGCTCCAATGCGCGAGACCGTTCCCCGTCGGGGGTTGGAATTACCCATTGCGCATGGTTAGTATCATCTTAAGTATCAGGTAGTTTTAAGTAGTTTTTATGTTTAGGGCCTGATGACCCCTTAGTTAAGTCTCTTAAGCTTAACAAACAAAAACACCAAATCACTACACAAACAGTTGAGTCACCATAAGGATACTGTTCTGTAATAAAATATTATAGAGACTGCATATTCAAATGTGGTCATGCCGTGTATTGTGAAACAAACTGGTAGTAATTCAGCGCCAATCACTGTTATTTCGCAAACATTGACAGCCATGGCAACTCCGACTTCAACCGACGACACACCTTGTTATTTTTATATTCTGAGGTGGGTAAAATGTTTGAATTTCATTTGGTACGTTTGAGGTTTTTAGGTCAGGGTTCAAAAACTTAAAAGTCGAAAATCCTTAATTCCGCTACAATATTATATACAGTAGAACGACGATTATCCGAAGTAAGTAGGGGACACTGATGTTCGTAAAACCAGTTTATTCGGATAATCTAGCTCTACAGTTCTATTCGCCGATAAGACGTACTGTACAGTAAATGTATTTATACAGTATTTGGAGGCGCGCGACCCTTCTCACTGCGCCGAACGGCACGCCGCAGCACTTGGAACGCTCAGCTGTTGCTGCGAGCAGCACAACCGGCAGGGTGCGCCGACTGTTGTCCACAGCGACTGGCGGCCTAGCCGGTGAGCAGCGCACAACCCCTACAAGGCAGCGAACAGCGGGCAAATTGAAGAGCGCCTCGGCGGCCAATTTGGTGGCAAACTTCCGCGCGAACTTTCAATGTGCGTAAGACTTTTTTGATTAAAGTGTGTTTTCATTCGATTTAAGTCACGAAAACTACGTCTAATTGAAATACATAACTCTAAAACAGCTTCACACCCTTTGAATATACAGCAACTATCGGTGGTATGTTAATTTATTACACATACGGTGTATAAATAGGCCAACAGCGTTTCTTCATCCTAGCTATACAGATTTACTTTACTATTTTAGCGTTCCAAGTGCAGCATATGAACGGAATTTATTATCAGAAACGATTTTTGACACTTTCGCAGTACCTTCTACGATGGTGAATCTTTTGTACAAACATTAATTGGGGAAGAGTTTCACACTACGTGACGTCTTTGATTGAGTACTTGCTGTATTCTCCAGTATGTAGATATATTATAGCATCAAAAGGTGAAACAGGGCTGCCTTGAATGGCTAATGTTAGAAATCGACTGTGAAAATTAAATATCCCTTCAGATACATAACTGTAAATTAGCGTCTTAGCTTGTGAATACAGCAACCAGCCATTACCAAATTCTTTAAAGAACACGAAGTATACCATAACTTTATATTAAGTAAGTACATCTAACATAGCATTAGGGTATCTAGCACGAATACTAGCATTTTTAATGCTGTAAGTCAATATTTCACAGAAGCAGCAACTATCGTCATAGAGGTCAACTTCACAATGTGCATCCAGTGTGGCTATGTGTCATTCATATGTGGAACTTTATACAGTTCTGCGAAACACCTTTCAGTTGTTATACCGATATCTAAAGTAGATTACCTTTAAATTCTTTGTTACAATCAATAAAATTCTTCTGGGTATGAAACCGCGTCGTCATTTTATGACCCTGATGAAGGCCGCCTGCAACAGTGGCCGAAACGTCGCGTCGGTGGAATTTATAAAATGACGACGCGGTTTCATACCCCGAAGAATTTTATTGATAGTGACAACAGCTGCGTAAGCCTACGTTTGCATCTTTGTTACACGTTTCTGATATTAATTTCATGAACAAAAAATTCTAACTGCAGTGAGGCAACTGATCTCCTGCCCCCAATAATTATTATAAACAATCATAAAATGAAACTCTTTGAACTTCAGGTCCAGCAGTACTGCCTAAAGCAGCTCGATTTTAAGTGCTACCAGTATTATAAAAGCCTGTTATTTATTTCATTCAATCCTTAACTGCCCGTTAAGCAAGAGTAACCATCTCTGAATGTTCAAATGTTTGTAAATCTATCGGACCAAACTGCGTGGTCATCAGTCCGTAGGTTACAAACTACTTAAAACTAGGTAAACTAACCTACGGACAAGCACACACACCCATGTCCCAGGGAGGACTCGTACCTCCACGGCGAGCAACCGCGCGTTCCGCAGCGAGGTGCTTTAGACCGCTCGTCTACTCCACCGCGGCTAACCATCTCTGAACTCAAGTAGTAGGGCTAATTGTATTCCTAAGAAATGTAAATGGGAAGACAGTAAAGACAATATTCGCCTTTTTTTCCATTCTTAAATCAATTTGTGCAGTCAAACCTAGAGTAGCTAGTCACCATGATGTTTCATGTATACTGCAATATTCAAAGACTACAAGACGTGACTACGAACTGAGTACATACACCGCAGTAGCTACATAATCATGATTTATCTGCTAACAACACACTGACGGCACTATCATGGTGGCAGCCCGAAGATTCAATTTATCCTGCGACAACAGTGCCGTTAGGAAGTCCAGTTATTTTTAACAACGTATTTGGCAGGGCAATGGCTTCTTGTAAAGGCCACCTAGAGCAAAGGCCGCGGCGCTCTCGTGTGACGTCACGCAGTATAGGCATCGTTTACGTAGCTCACTGGGTGGCCGCTGGGGCACTGCCCAATATGCCGTACCGTATAGCCAGTGAGCTACGTGCACGATGCCTACATTGCGTGACGTCACACGAGAGCGCAGCTGCCTTCTCTCTGTTTGGTGTTACTGAAGGTCTCATTAGCAGTGTTGCCAACCTTTGAAGGTCAAAAGTCTCATCCAGTAATTCAAAATGGCCCTTTTCAGCATGAAGTGTCTCATGGCAAACAAAAACATGAAAAAAAGATTGACAGCTCCAAGCTGTGCCGCTTTTCCGTAGTTGACACGATCGACGTAAAAAAAAAAAATAATAAATAAAATAAATAAATAAACGCGATTCCACCTGTCTGGTTTCACCACTGACATCAAAATGTCGAAAACACTCGGAAATCAGTTGAGCAGTTTGGCGGGTGCACGCACTTACTAAATGTCCCATATTCATCTCTCTTTCCGCAAGAAAAAAGAATAAAAAGAAAAATCTCCGCGTCCCTTTCTAAAAAATAATTGTCAAAATGTTCCATGATATGGGACAAATCCCATGGGTTGGCAACACTGTCCATTAGAAGCAGTACGACTACTGTGGGAAATTCGTTTGAGGGGCGGGGGAGATGATGAACGGTAAGGTGGGACAGTAAAACAATAAATAAAAATAAAAAATCGACACTGTCCTGTAATTTTTTTATTTTTTTTATTTTATTTTATTTTATTTTTTTATTTATTTATTTATTTATTTTTTTTTTGACGCCGTGTTCACGGAGACCGAGGAGCCCCTTGAGCTCGGGGGCCACCGGGCAGCGGCGGACTAGGGTTGGAGGGGGGGGGGAGTGCGGAGGGAGCGGACGGTCGCGCTTTTATTTTTTTTTTTTTTTTTTTTTTTTTGAGCCCGCTTGTCATCTGTTCTGCTGGGGCCTCCAAAACTCGAAAGCCATTTTTTTTTTCAGACTGTCCCGTGCCTCTCGTCCTGAGGGAGCCTACAATTCTTTTTTAATAGTTATACATAGTGGACGGGGGGACGGGGGTCATTTCGTTCCGCCGCCGCCCCGGCACTCCAGCTACCTTAGTCCGACACTGACCCGTCTAACCCTATGATAGCTACGCCACTGCTCTCAGGGTTAAGGATATATGAATCAATCGGAAAATCAACTTTACGCCTTCCAGTCGGCTTTATAAACGTGTTACATTAGTTAAACAATTGTTGTTATTTCGAAAGAGGAGATGTCTTACATGCTTTTACATTGCCTCCTGTCACTGTGGGCCCACAAATGAAGACATAAGCGGCGTGTCGTGCCGCTTCCGGCCCTGCTCACGGTGTCAGCGCAGCGCGGCGGCACGCGACTGCCGTGTCCCTCCCCGCACTATCTGCGGCAGTTGATTGGGCACACAATCGCGGCAGGGCGCGCTGTTTAGCCTGTCACGCGGATTGATTTCCCGCAACATTAGCGCCGTCGCGTGTCCGCCGTCCGGTTTGTTTGGACGCCGCGCTGCATCGGCCGGCTGGGTCGATAGCAGTCGCGTGCCGGCGCGGTGGGGCATTAGGCCGGCTGCCGGCCGGCTGCCGACGGTCCTCCACTTCGACAGCTGCGGCCCAGGAGGAGGAGGAGAGGAGGAGGAAGGGTGGCCAGGCAGCAAGCGGTACCGGGCTCACAACGAGACCGCATAAGAATATTTGATATTTATGGTACGTGAAGTTCAGAACTCAAATAACAATCAGACAGTGTCAGTAGACGCAACTCTCAAAAAAATCTCGAGAATGCGACTTTTCAAGTTTTGCAAGAACCCGCAAGTACCAGTTATTAAATTACTTGTAGCGTCTGTCGGCGAAGCGCAGGTGGTAGCGTTCTGGCCTTAGAACCGCAGGGTCTGTGGTTCGAATCCTGTCTTAATTAGTTTCTCACTTTTCTCCACTGTGTTCTTATATTTTCACAGTTCTAATATCTAATCGTAATTTTTTACGAAAGCGCACATATTTTTGTTTATTCGTTGTTGTTCATCTTGTAGTTTTCAAAAACTGTTCAGATCTTTGTAGAGCTAACGGAACGTTACTACGGGGTGATCAAAATGTTCAAATGTTTGCAAATCTTATGGGACTTAACTACGGGGTCATCAGTCCCTAAACTTACCAACTACTTATGAACTACTCACGAACTAGGACGGCACAAATATCCATGCCCGATGGGGGATTCGAACACCCGACCGAAGTGGTCGTGCAGAGCGTGACTGGCGCGCCGCAGACCTCTCGGCCACTGCGGCCGGCTTGTAGTCTTCAGTCCTCAGACTGGTTTGATACAGCTCCCCATGCAACCCTATCCTGTTCAAGCCTATTCATCAGAGAACTCGCTCGGCAACCTACCTCCTTCTTGATGACGACATCCTCCTGAGTAGTCCCCGACCGGAGATCCGAATGGGGGCTATTTTACCTCCGGAATATTTTACCCAAGAATTCGCCATCATCATCATATATTCATACAGTACAGCTCCATGTCCTCGGGAAAAGTAAAGACTGTAGTTTTTCCTTACTTTCAACGGTTCTCAGTTACAAAGACAGCTCAGTCAATCATCCAGATTCTTTCCTCTGCAACTACTGAAAAGGCAGCTGCTCCTTTTCAGGAACCACACGTTTGTCTGGCCTCTCCACAGATACCCCTCCGCTGTGGTTGCACGTACGGTACGGCTATCTGCATCGTTGAGGCACACAAGTCACCCCACCTCGGCAATATCTGTGGTTCTTGGGGGTAGTTTTATTCGTAGTTTTCTATTGTTACAGAAGGATGTTAATAGTTATGGTTTCATTAAAAAATATGTTATATTCTTTACAGTATTGGCTTCACTGTTAGTTGACGAGAGTAGCCATTTGATTCTTTGAAGAGCTACGACACCGTTTTTGGAAAGTCATCTCCATAGATACTAATGGCTTTCCAAGCATTTAACATACACAGCCATCGTTTTACCTCCCCCACCACCCAGGGGGCTCACGGTTCTTTCGTAAGTACGTGTGTGGCGAGCACGGAGCTCCGAGCTACTGCAGTCTTCCTTCCTTCTGTACTTTCCAGACTGCATTTCCTTTACGCCCCCCCCCTTTCCTATCTCACTCTTTCCCTTCCCCTCCGGAGGACTGATAACCTCAGTAGTCCCCCTATCCCCACCAAACAATCCAACCCATCGTTATAAAGACGGCGAGGTTTTCACCTCGTCAGCATACACGTAAACAAAAACTGACAACCCGTAGAATTATAGATCCCAAAATGTTTTATGTAACTTTATTCGATAATAATAATGCTAATAATAAATAATTAAATAAATAAAAAGAATTATCTGTCAGAGTGGTATTCGAACCATCCAGTGTAACGTTGTGACAACGCAACCACCTGGCAACACCGACAGTTGCTGAAGTTTTTTATTTATTGTTACTTACGTGCCCTTTGCAAAAACTTCAGCCAGCCGCGGTGACCGAGGGGACTGAGGCGCTCCAGTCACGGTCTGCACGGCCACTACGGTCGGGGGTTCGAATCCCACCTCGGGCATGGATATTTGTGCCGTCCTTAGTATAAGGTAGTTCGTAAGTAGTTTGTAAGTTTAGGGACTGATGACCCAGTAGTTAAGTCCCATAAGCTTAACAAACATTTGAACATTTGAACAAAAACTTCAAAGTCAATTTTCTCGAGAATTTTTTAGAGTTGCTTCCATGCTGATTGTTATTCAAGTTCCGAACTTCACATTTCATAAAGATAAAGAGATTCTGAGTTTCGATACCCATGTGGTCTCATTGTCAGAAAAGGCAGGCAGGTGCGGGGTTAAGTACCAGGACAGCAAAGAGAGTGAACAGTACTTGTTGATTCGAATGCTCCAATGGAACGGTTCCAAACCAGTAACTAGTGTCACTGTCGGGAAAATAATGTCGCACCTCGGAAAACGTCCTTGATTTTGACCTGACGATGATAAATTCCACCTCAGGGATAAATTAACGACTACCGCTACGGAGACACAGCAGGCAGGGCGCCACCTATGTGTACCCAGTGATAGGGAATTTTTACAGCTGTAAGTTTCAGTGTAATACCACAGACAAATTTATACAGACGGGAAATCTCCGTAAGGGCCCGGTCCTACGCTCAGGTGGGCGGGGAGGGAGGGTTTCCAGCAGTTCCGTAAGATGTCTCATGATGGCGCTGCGGTCAGAAGCAGCTCTTTAAACTGGCCAGAGCAGGCGGCAGGTAGCAGCTCTCCCCACCACCACCTCCCCTCAAACGCCAGCAAGCCGGACACAGCCGTGACCTCGTGGCAGGCGGCACAAGCTCTCCCCTCAGCCTCCCCTCCACACTACACTCTGACGTGCAAGAGGCACCCTAAGCCAGCGATCCGCCTGACACCTGCTAGCATCTTACGGAACTACGAGGGACAGTGGTTTAGGGGTGGCTGCTCCTCTGTATATGTTACGATATGTTACTCTGTGGTAATACCTTCAGACTGATGGCCCTTCTGCAGAATTGGACGTCGGTGGCGAACAAGGCGGACTAAGAGGGCGGGGGCGGAGGTGGGGGGGGGGGGGGGGAACGCTCCAGGCGTCTCGTCTTGAGGGGCCTCCATTAGACTGTCCCGTGTCCCTCGTCCTGGGGGGCCTCCAAATCTCAGAAGTTACTTTTTGTATAGTAATACATGTGTTTCCACGTGGACGGGCGTGGGGGGCCTCATTTTGTTTTGCCACCGCCCAATACTTCTGACACCCTTAGTCTAGGCGCAAAGCGAGACGTGCATAGCAATCGCGTACTGACGCGATAGTGCCGCGGTGGAGTAGCCGAGTGGTCTAAAGCGCCTCGCTGCGGAGCGCGCGGTTGATCGCCGTGGAGGTTCGAGTCCTCCCTGGGGCATGGATGTGAGTGTTGTCCTTAGGTTAGTTTACCTAGGTTTAAGTAGTTTGTAAGCTACGGACTGATGGCCACGCAGTTTGGTCCTATAGATTTACAGACATTTGAACATTTTGACGCGACAGTGCAGCGCGACTTCCGCCTTCCACACGCGCTACGCCGGACCAATGCACGCGCGAGAGTGCCGGCGAGGTGGACTGGCGCGCGCAATTCACGCGCTTGTTACTCGCCTATGGCTCGAAAGACTGGTAACATGTGATTCGCAGATAAGAGTTGTTATTGTTACGGTAGATTTGCGAATAAGATATCAATAAATGGCGCTTTGTCTGGTGAGGCATAACACCGTCCAATTACAATGTTTTTCCTACTCTTCTTCACACAGGGCCTGACAGGCATTTTTGTCAGTTATGGTATACTGTCTGTCGTGTTGTGGATCAACTGCTTATTTTTCATAATGGTAGAAGAAAAATAGAGGCAGTGAGAGAGCATAGGGAACGGTATGATATTGAAACGATATTGTAGTATCATTCCATTAAATCCTTGTATACTACAGCGTACGTTACTTTAATCTAATTATCATTTCGTAAAAGTGTGCTTGGCCTTTAGTGCGACTGAAATGGGGTATGTACTAGGTGGAGACAAGAATGCTTTATTATTTATGAAAATTGTTATTGCAGGACAAATAAGTGAGCGCCGCTCACATAAGGAGCTTTGCTCCACAGTCCCCAACTCATATCCTATGTGATTGTCTGTGTGAGGGTCTGTAAGTGTGCATGAAGTCGCGGCTGGGAAGGCAGAGATGCAGAACACTCGATAGGTTTGCCAACTTTAGTTTTGGGGTGTGGCAGAGAGGTTTCCTTGGGGATGAGATGGTCAAGTGGCTACGACTTGCGAGTTCCTTCAGAATTCGGAGATTGGCAGAAGGTCCCGTTAGATCACCGGCCAACGAGGGCGTGGCTACGCGCGAACTTGAACGGGAGGATCGGTTAGGACGGGGAGCGGCCACGAGAGAGAGAACTTTTCTGGCTGTCGAAGAGGAAGGATGTGAGTATGGTGGCCTCCGTGGTAAAGTATCCAGAACTGTGTTGGTTGTGTTAATTCTGTCTTTATTTCATCGGGGAAATGATTTTGTATAATGGGAAGCTTAGCAGAAGTGATTTTTAGTAAATTTTATGGCGGTTTTAATTAGATTAACACGAGTTTGGCTCACGTGAGATATGTTGAGCACAGGGAGAGGCAGTGCACAAAGGGATATCGTAGTTAAACAGCCCTAATCCAAATTATGTGAAGGGAACTGCTTAGAAATGTTGTATGGGTGAGGGCGATGTTTGAATATCGGTATTTAGATAATTTCAGGGGAATTTTTCTTTGTCGAGTCTTGGGAATGTTGTGCATAGCCACGTGGGTGCAGTATGAGAGATTAAAGAATTTACGGTATGAATGTAAGGTTACGACCCTTGTCTCAATCCATAGCTGATACATTTAGTGAAGGAATATTTTGTATTTTTGGCCTTAAAATGTTGATAGGGAGATGTACAGTGAATTTAATAAACTTGTATAAATAGTTAAACATTTCGTCTCTAGTTGTTCTCATGAAATTCTGAGTCCCATTTATGCTTAATTAATGATTACAAAGAGAGTGAGAATATTTAATGGGGAATTGCAAGAATATAAATGGGGGACTTTCATCTAGTAAGGGAACTGCCACCGGTGTGCTATCAGTTGCTGCAGTCTTTTGTGTGTAAAAAGTCGTTATTCGTTGCAATACAATTTTATCAGGGCAATAACATCTGCTTTTAACACCGTAAATAATCACTGAGCAAGGCGGCAACTGGTAGGAAGCGGAGGGTGGTTAACGTACAATATAAATGGTTCACACCATATCCTTTCAGTCTCAATTTATTTCTTTGGAGATTTATTCATTATTCACTTCGTACTCAGCATTAGTATAAGAATCTGTTTCGGAACTCTGCTGTAACAATAACAACTATTTTTTAGCTGCGTATCAGTCCCCTGACTGGCGCTTCGCTCGCGTCCCAGTTTGCGGTGGTCCGGCACAACCCGTGCGGAAGTGTGTCGCGTCACTACGCGAGTGCTATACGCGTCTGAATTTGCGCCTAGCCCTGAGCCGTCGTCTCACGGGACTTGGAAACGCACGTGGAGGACGAAGTGGTGACGCCGCAGCGTGAAATACCACGTTCCACTACCCTGCGAAGCGTGGAATGAAGGATCTTCTAGCATGTTAGATTTTTTTGCTTCGTGGAGTGGAACGTGGCCAATGAGAAGTGACCTGGTTTTCACGCGACAAGCAGAAATTTTTGGCAGCCATATTGCTAACGTAACTCCGTATTTCGTTCCTTCTTTCGTTTTAGCGTACGATGTATGAACATAATCTTCTTCAAAGGGTCGGAATATTGAAGAACTTTTGAAAATGCGTCATTTTAGAAATGATTTGTTACAATAAATTACCGGAAACAATACTTTCATAGCTTTATAGGTTCTCGTATTTAACGTGTGTCAGTGCTATAATTTGTATGATATTGAAAGAATATCCTTCCTTTGCTACGGTATGAAAGAAGCGTTTTTGTGATGCTATGTTATACATAAACAACATATCACAGCATGTTTCAGATGCGTAGCATACCTAAAAACACAACCACTTGTACAATTCAGGATTAGATCAATTAGTAGCTTCGACGACTGTCGTGTAGAGATTGCAAGCGGAATGGGTTACCGTCTGTTGGAATTCCGAAATAATTTTTTTTCCCTTTTTTGTTTCCTTAACGTTTCTGGTTCTTTCTTGCTAATGTAAGTATAATATCGGATAGTCTTCGTTATTTCTTTTTTAAGACGACGTATTAGCGTGGTTGAGAGAAAAAGAGATGTAAATAACAGGTTTCCATCTAATCTCTCCCAAATATTTTTAACGATTTGGTTTAATTACGGTTTATGTAACTTATTTGTTAATTTAATACAATTATAATATTCAGTGTTGGAATAGTTCAGTTCCACAGTGAAAAGAGAACATGGCTAGCGCTTGGTTACGGAAGGAGATGCAGTGTAAGAGGAACAGTGTTTACGTAGCCTACAATAGTAAAAGCAAAAATTATCAGAAACTTTGTCGAGCTGAGGCATTGTCCCGCGTGCATGAACAGGTAAATTGTATTGGTCAGAACCTATTATCACCGAATATGCACAATATGTACAGCTTGGAAAATGGGAATATAAGATCTGGTGCAAATGATGTATTTCACCGTTGACAATTTTTTAAAGAATTTTTGCCAAAAGTGATGTTGTAAATTTCATTATTATTCTCAATCGCTTTCAGTAAATGTACTGCCTTTGTGCTTCTTGAAGAAAAAAATACAATGTTTGTAAGAGTATTGTATGCCCTATGCAAGGATAAAAAAGCATTTAATTTTTTTTTTTTCGACGATCGCTAACAGACATACCGTGTAATTTTACGCACATGCATCTTTGTAAACACAATTATCTAAGCGCCAGCCCGCAACGGGCGCTGGAGAGCACTGCGGTCGCAAAGCAAATCATGATGAGCGGCACGTTCCGTGGGATGTAGCGGGTCGTTTCAGAGCGTGCTGTAGCTAGGCAGACAGCACGGTTGGCGAGAGCTACGTTGGGAAAACACGTCCCGTGTGAGGACGGCTTTAGAAAACCGTTTTGTAATTTCGCATAAAACTGAGTGTTAGATCAAGATGTATGCGAAGCTGTGGTATATTGCTCGTGTATGCTGAAGAAGTGGGATCTTCATAAGTGAGCTGTGTTATAATGAGCAACCTTAAATCCGCGTGGCATGTTGTGCAATCTTCCACCTAAAACTGAATATTCTAGTACTGACTGAAGTGCACGATAAACGAGCGAGCCAATTCCTTCAAAACAGGGAGGAACTGTTTATTTGGTGACTATTTAACTATTTCTATCAGGCTGCTTGAGTGACGGTGCGAATGTGTGTGTAGAACTGTTTTCTCTTAGTATGGACTTGGCAGTAATTTACGTGATCTGCTCACTAAATTTTAATAATAACTCATTTATTAAGAAAACTCCTTAATTATTCCTATTACAAGACTCTTATATTGTGCACTGCGACCAGTTTTTCAATACAGCTTTTACTGATCGAAGAACACTGTACTTTTACAATGCTGATGTGGACTATTCCGTGGCACAAAATACACTGGCCACACTTCAGGCCTAACAGTCTGGTGTACGATGTGTATGACAAGGTACATCTTTGTTTCACCTTTGGTGGTGGGTACGCTGACCACTGTTCGGTTCATGCAGAGTATTGTAAGACCCGTTCTTTGACATTCTAGCAACAGGAACGTAATGTTTTGTTCCAACAAATGTTTGTAAACCTATTGCAGCAAACTGCTATTGTCACCAGTTACTAGACTACTTACACTAAGGAAAACACATAAACTCTTGCCCGAGGGAGGACTCGAACGTTCGACGGCGAGCAAACGCGCACTCCATAGCAAGTCACCTTGGAGGACTCGGCCACTCCATTGTTGCCGCTGTTCCAGAGGGATAATGTTTGCCCACTCTCCGAGAGTGAAACTCGATGTGCTCTGCAACAAGTGCAGCAAGTTCCCTGTCCAGCATGTGCTCAGGACCTGTCTCCAACTGATCAAGTGTGCGATACAATGCGACTCGTCAACCCACAAATTCAGAAATTTACGAATAGAAAGCAGGAGTGGAATAAGGCATCACAAAGAGAGTATTCCATAACTGTATGATAGAATGGATGCCATAATGATCGCCTTCACTGTGTTCTGTGGGGTGAGTGTGGGTGTGGGAAGGCAGTGCTCGATCATTATACCGTGGGGTGGAAAGGGCTACAGCAGATATTATAGCAGTGCGCATAGCAGAGGTCGAGTGTGTGTTTGTCCCTACTTCTGTTCATAGTGAACCAAACACCATTAGAAGCAATGGCCGGCAGTGTGAGGATAACACAGAGACAACTGTCTGTAGTCTCTGCGTCCCTCCATTTTGTGATGTATCCCCATTTTGGCTGCACTTATATCTCAACTCGACCTTGAAAAGAGTATGCAAAATAGTTTTCACTTAATTTTTGCCTGTCATACAGCTTTGGACATGTATTGTTAGAAAAACCTAAGCAACAATTCTGTAGAAAACAAATTTATGTAATATATTGTACCATTTCATTAATCGATATAACACACTGTACTTATTTTTATATCTTTGCTGTAAACCAAAGACTTTGTTTTATCTTTGGAGTATGTCTTGCTCTCGTTGTTGTTGCGTTTCAAATGTTCAAATGTTTGTAAAGTCTATGGGACTTAACTACGGGGCTATCAGTCCCTAAAGTTACAAACTACTTATGAACTACTTACGAACTAGGACGACACAAATATCCATGCCCGAGGGGGGATTCGAACCCCCGACCGTAGTGGCCGTGCAGACCGTGACTGGAGAGCCTTAGTCTCCTCGGCCACCGCGGCCGGCTGCGACTCTATAGCAAGGAGGTTACATACAGCGAAACGTGATGCCACAGACCATATCTTTGGTCTATGCGTGCTACAATGTCTTCAGCTCTTTCTCTGTAAGGATAAGCATACGAATAAGAAAATATAATAATAAATAAATAAATGATTAAAAAAATTTCTTTTAATAGATCTCTTTAAAAAAATCTCAGGAATCCATTTACAGACCTGGTCAATTATACTTCACTTGCTCAAGGTTGGGCAACCCTAAAAATCTCTACATTTACGCTCCAAACAATACTACAAATAACGTAGTTTACCAGAATGCCCTCAAATGAAATTAAAATGAATTTGGACATTACTCTCACCATACGTGTTGAGATATTGCAACAGAGGCTATAAGAAATAGTGTATGTATTATTTATTGTACATCATTAAGCACTTCACATAATTTTATTTTTTATTCGAATGTTGATTAAAAATGTTTGTTTCTAAAGAAGGTATTTCATTTCATTCTTGAAAACCAGTCTCATAGGACACTACTGAAAGATAGCTTATCTATCATAATCAATCAACACGCGAGCGGAGCCGCGAGTTTAAGCTAGTTAAATGAGTAAGCACAAGACCGTCGTCATTGTGAAACGTCCGACCCGACAAATTACGATCCGGTTGTGGCAAATCGTGTGATTACGCCGTGAACAGCGGGCAGAGGCCTCTCGCCTGCCCTTGCATCGCAGTCTATAGGGCTTACAGGCCTGAATATTGGGGATATTGGTAGCCCGTACTGGTTCGGGTGCGCCGCGCTCAGGCTTGGGTCATTCGAGTCTGAATCTTCGAATGGGCGGGCGTGCTACGTCCAAGTGCCGAGGCGCCGAGGGCGGATCTGATGCGCCGGTCAAAGCTGCGTGCTGCAGCCAAGTGCTGCTTTAGGATCAGCTGAGCCTGACGTTAGCTTCAAAATGTTGAAATGTTTGAAAATCTTATGGGACTTAACTACGGGGTCATCAGTCCCTAAACTTACAAACTACTTATCAACTACTTACGTACTAGGACGCCACAAATATCCATGCCCGAGGGGGGATTCGAACCCCCGACCGTAGCGGCCGTGCAGACCGTGACTGGAGCGCCTCAGTCCCCTCGGCCACCGCGGCCGGCTCACGTTAGCTGTTCAGTTAAATCGACACGTTTGTTTCCGTAGCATGCTAATTTATGCAACACAAATTCAGTTTCAACTATCTTTAAATTTCTGCAGGTAGGTATTCTTGCACTATAACCAACAGGGAATAGGTGGAAATGGCACCAATTAAATATTAAAAGGCGATACGACCTTTCAGTTATCTATATCTATAAATTTGAATGTCTGTTAGGTGTACGTTTATCACGTCTGAATCACAGGACATAAAGAGCTAAAAATTTGTACAGTTACTAATGTCAACCCGGGGAAGGCTTTAGGCACGGTTTTATGACGATCGGGTGTGAATATCTGTTCGGTGTACGCTTAGCACGTCCGAACGACAAGACGCACAGACTTAAATATTTGTACAGTTACTAATTTACACCTGAGGAAGGTTTTAGGCACGGTTTTATAGCGATATCATAGATGTTTAGTAATTTGAAGAATACAACGCGAAATGAGGAACAATAATTACTCTTTGAAAATGGTTTTATTGGTTGCATTGTTGCTTGAGGGTTGATAATGATAAAAGAGTGGAGTATATTGGGATGCAAAGTTATAGGTGTATATAAAATTCTACGTTTGTGTGTGTGTGTGTGTGTGTTAGTATTTCGCTCTGCAGCGAAAACTACAGAACGCAAAAGAATTGACTGTGTGTAATTGTTGTCCGAAGTCTCCCGTTGTACACCATAGCAGTTCCATGCCGATAGCTATAAGGAGGTGGAAGATATGGTGGTTGAAAGGCGTCAAATTATTAAAAAATTCTGACTGAAGGCCAGCGATGACGTTTGTGACTCTATAGGAAGGAGGTTATATACAGCGACCATATCTTTGGTCTATGCGTGCTACTATGTGCTACTATGTGTTCTGTAAGGATACGCATACGAATAAGGAAATATAAGAATAAATAAATAAAGCACTAAAAAGAAATTTCTTTTAATACAGCTCTTTAAAAAAAAATCCATTTGACGTTTCGCGCATTACATAAGTGATTATAAATGTTTGTTTGTAAAGAAGGTATTGTATTTCATTTCATCCTTCAAAACCAGTCTCAAAGCACACTACTGAAAGATAGCTAATCTATTATAATCAACTAACCCGCGAGCGGAGCCGCGGGTTTAAGCTAGCAAGAAAATAAATACTTACTGCTTTGGCCACACAAACCGTAGTCGATCTTTTGCCTCACCAATCAGCCTCGATGTAATCTTCTTCCGACAGTCCCAGCTTACTCATATCCTCTCTGATTTGGTCAATCCATCGCATTCGTGGTCTTCCTCTTGGTCTTTTCCCTCTGGTGTCCTTTTCAACTACGTGCCTGATGATTTGGCCTTCTCGGTGTATTACGTCTCCATACCACATCAGTCTTATTTATTTGTTTACTGTCACGATTCTTTCTTTTTCCTCCATTCGTATCCATCATTCACTGGCCCAAACATTTGTCTGAGGATGGCATTCTCAAATGTCTGCAGTTTTCTTTCCAAAATAAATAAATAAATAGAAAATTAAAAAAAACTGTGTTGTTACTGAAGTAGCGGATCTGAGTGTAAGATTTTTTAATCCATTTGGTTTTGACCTGAAGCTTACATTAATATTTTAGAGCAACCACTATTATTGTACTTCTGATTAACAATTACGTGTTTTCTAATCACCACATTTATACAATTACTTTGACTTTTATAATAAGTTGTTTTCGTTGTCGAACCCTCAGTTGCGCGTGAGATGAAATAAGAATGGGGGTAAATTGAGGAAGGGGAAAACATCTGAATATATATATATATATATATATATATATATATATATATATATATATATATATATATATCGTCTTGTGCTTCACTTCTGCCACAGTGAGCCCATTTATGTTAGCAAGAACAACCACATAAAGTCTTTGATTTACCGTAGTCATTACAGATTTCACAAGGATCTTCTCCAATGAAACAACAATCGTCGTTTTAGGTGACATCAAGGATTAAAAATTATACTTTGGATTATTTCTTCCTTCTGCTCTTTCGCTTTTTCTCACCTTGTTGATTTTCAAAAAAAAAAAAAAATAAAAAATAAAAAATAAAAAAATAATAATAAAAAAATGTTAACAGGATTGTTTGTGATGTGGGATGAGGAAAACTTTTTCTGTTTTTTTTTTTTTTTTCCGAAGTCGCATACACTGGTGTAACATTTCTCTCCTCCTGCACAGCTAGGGTCATCTACTCCCGCTACTAATACTGCACGATGGTCATAGTCTCATACTTTTTATCTTCGTTCAATATTGCCAGTTAATTGAAAACCTCACTGAAGTTATTTATGGATTGTTGAGTGAGGCAAGTGAATCCGTCAATTTACCAGAAGCGGAATTTTATAATTTAAACTAAAAAACAGAACTAAATTCTCTTTAGAGATTAGTGCGTCCATTAAGGAAAATGTTTGCCAAAAAACGGAAAGCATGTTCGACAGAGTAACGACAAGTTTTCCAAGCACTCTTTTGGTTCACTGAAATATGGCGACGAACAAGTGTGTAGCGTCTCAGTGCTAAATGATAGCGGTCGGCTCTAGTTCAAATTGTAGAACACATGGAGCGGTACCGCTCAAAAGGCAAGCCTTTCAAGTGCCTCTCTCTCTCTCTCTCTCTCTCTCTCTCTCTCTCTCTCTCTATTAAATGATTGTCATCTTGGACTCCTCGTCATCTTACCCTCCCTTGTCTTATACTAAAGAATTTATATTCGAAGTTAAAGAGATTCAAAAAGCATGAAGATATTACATAAAAATAGACATAGAAAATTAGGTGGGTCTGTTTTCGCAACGTTGTAAGCGGTAGCCAAGAGCTGTATCTATGATGAAATGTTTAAATCACACAACTTTCGGTGTTTTTGGTTAGGAACAACTATATTTTCTATATAACTACACATGTTGTCTACGGATAGTCTCCTCCACTTTATTCATGACAATAAATTCTGAATATATGTTTTCATATAAGTACCAAAAATGTTATACTCTAAAACTTTAAAATTTGTATAAAAATAAGATACGAGTATATCAACTTTCTCACATTTACACCCCTTACTTAATAATTACATTATAAATTTACTGTTAAGTTTAGTCATTAAAATTAGTATATATGGATTTGTGGTTTGGATATTGGAGTCACTTTACGAACACAATTATCATGGTCGTTTGTAACTGCTGTGAAATCTGGAAACTTTTGCCACAGGGAACCTATAGCAATGCAAATAAAATTATGTGTCTTCTTAGCCAAATAAAACATATTCTGAAAAATCTGTATTATCAGATATGTTAATTCTTACTCACGAATATGTTATTACAACGACAGACGGATTTGTCTGTAACATAAATGGAACCTGTCCAGCTTTTGAACACGACGGCTGCGATAAATTTTAAAGATTTGCCTGATGATTACTGATTTAATTTGTATTAAAGTGTTGAGAGGCATATTTTTAATAGTGTTATAGGACACGGAATTTTTTAAAGGAATGTTCTTCTCGTTTTTGGCATTCTTTTATGGATTTAGAAACATGATAGATAAAAGTCCTTGTATATAATCATACAGAAACTTCTCTCCAACATTGCGTAACATCATTTAACAAATTTTTTCTAAGAGACATTGCAAATTACATGAAATATATACATAAATGTAAACAAATTGGCTAAATATTCACAACCCTTTCAGTGTGCATTTGTATGCAAATGTGCAAGACTAACTTACCATATACGTGAGATAATAAAGTTTCATAAACACGACGTACGGTGGATATTGTGTGCTAAAATGAATGGGTACTTTTCTTACTATAAGGCAGTTTTGTTCTGAGGCAGGCCTTATTAATACGGTGTAAACGTCGAAATTACAGTTTATATTTTCAATTAGTACATAAAATGCCGTGGTATAGCACGCAGAAGAATTTTATTCGTCTTTAAAAAGGACTACTCAGCTTATTTCGGTACTGTAGCCGTTTTCTAAAAAATCGACGAAAGTGCGGCTGGGAGGCACTTATGAATACGCAGGAAATAACATGAAACGAATAAAACGATCCTGATGGCGGACATACCGTAAAATAGTTTTATACTGGAAAATATAAATTCAAATAGACATGTATTTCAAATGCAAAATGTGTGATTCAGACCACATGCAATTACCCTCAATTTTTACCATTTCCCTACCTCCAAAACAAATGATAAAATATTATTTAAGTGATTTGCATTTATAATTTACTACACACTTGTACAGCCAAAGAACTGGTTTCTAGTGTCGCCCTTGTATTTATACATACTATAAAAGTGAGAGTTCTTACGCGTGTGTGTGTGTGTGTGTGTTTCTGTATTTCATATCCTATTTCCTCCTATAATACAAAATCGATTTGAACCAACCTTGGTACACGTATTCCTTACAACCAGGCAAGAATTGATGTGGGTGGAACAACTACCTACGGCACATACTTCGAGAGATATGACGTCGTAGACGATGAGACTCCTTGAAAACTATCGCATCTTGCGACTCGCGAGTAACGAGATTTACTGATACACTTTTCGAGAATGATAGTGCTTTCTGACATAACTTAGCATCAAAATTAATGAAATTTCTGCTCAAGTGCTGTGTAAAATAAAGGAATTGCGTTTAGAGATCGCTCATGTGCCTTTCTTTATTTTTATTTATGTAATTTTTTTGTTTTTAGGAGTATGTTATCAATTTGAAAGTTTTCTTTTGCAAACTGACACCTTGCACAGACAGTATCGCAGATGTCAACACAAAGAGAACGTGTTTTAGACATGCCCGCAAGTGTCCGATGCCACCAATTAGAGGAACGCAACGTACTTCTAGATAGTAAATGAACAGTTAAAAGCAATTTCTATATGGAAGCGTGCACGTATTTCTAGGCAGTGTGTAACATTATGTGACGCAAATGCGTCTGAGCTACAAAAGCAATACGTAAACTTAAAGAAAAACATAAATAGAAAACAGTTCAAATCAAAATATCCACGGGTGTACTGCCGGTCTATAGTGTCCAACGGGCACAATATTTCGGCGATCATACATGTCGCCATCATCAGGTAAACTGACGGACTGAGCTCCGGGAACGCGCCGGAACGGAGATCCGCACGCTATGGCGGCTCGAAGGGAACTGGGTTCTAGCCCGGTAGCGGGCGATTTAAATAGCCTCGGCCCGGTGAGCGACCCCTCCGTGGTCCGCGCCCCGCGCCACGGTCGCGCAGTGCAACCGATTGCGACGGCGTCTGAGATGATGTCGATGTGAGGGCTCTGTCCGCCGTTGTCGTCACTACGTTACGTTTGATAGATTTACTCTTAATTAACCCAATCGCTGGTTTCCAAGCTTTGCTAAGATTATAGCCACAGTCACGGTTTATGAGGTCGTCACTTGTGTGAATTTCGATGGCCTCTCTAACGACGCAGTCGAGTATCTCGACGTCTGTACCAGAATCCTAGTGCGTTCATACTCCATCGCGTGATTCTCCGACAAACAATGTTCAGCGACTGCCGACCTGCTCGGATACATCAATCGTGTGTGTCTCTGGTGTTCAACGCATCGTCTGTCCAATATATGACTTGCCACACTGACACGGAATCTGGTACATGCCGGCCTTCCTCAAACCGATATCATCTTTGGCGCTCCCCACCAGTGCACGAATTTTATTCGGCGGACAAAAGACAGTTCCATCCTGATGTTTCTTCAAAATGCGAGCGACCTTCTCCGAGAGTGCGCCGGTATATGGAATGAACGCAGTGCCTACATCCTCCCTCGTGTTTTCATCCGTTTCCACAGATTGTGCTGTAGTGGTTGGGCGGAGAGCCCGCTGAATCTGTCATTTTTTCGGAATACAGTTCTCAAGTGTTCCAATTCCTGGGGTAGACTCTGCGTCGGAGATAGTGCGCGCCCTATGTACTAGAGTTTTAAGTACCCCAATCCTCCGTGAAGGGTGGTGACAGCTGTGTGCGTGTAAATACAGATCAGTGTGCGAGAATATTGGGAAATAATGCCAGTCTGTTTGCTTGCCGGGGTCTCGACCAAGATGTGGAGGAGGCTCTTCCGGCGGTGATAGAGAGCAATGGTCTAACCTGCTGCAAATCGTGTCTCATGTCAGCAATAATGACTCCTGCTGTCTGGGATTAGAGGTCACCTCGGCTTCTACAGCCAGCTGGCGGATGTGGTCATCCACGGCTGAATGGCCTTGTGCGCTAAGGCGCATTGCTGTTGTGCGCGCGGCCTTTCACCATGTGAGGTTCGAGTCATCCCTCGGTCATGTCTCTCTCTCTCTCTCTCTTCTCTCTCTCTCTCTCTCTCTCTCTCTCTCTCTCTCTCTCTCTCTGTGTGTGTGTGTTGTTTTTGGGATACGTTAGTTTAAGTAGTTTGTAAGTTTAGAGACTGATGATCACTGCAATAAGCTCTTAAAACTTCACAAAATTGATTTTTTTTTCCTTTTTCTTTTGAGCTAACCTCGTTTGCGGGAAAGCGGAGCTTTCGGTTTGTAGCATCGTTCCAAGAACAGATCACTGTTCTTTGGTTTGAAGCTGACACCCAAGCCTCGGGATGTAGACAGTCAGTACCAAACGGTGTATATCGTTACAATATCAACAAAAACTCCATTATAATTCGAGCTTTGAATTGTCGTTCAGGAGAACGTGAATAAACTATGATGATGAGTAACATCGGAGTATAGGATAAAGATATCACGTCGAACTCCAGTGACATGTTTGTGCCCGCGGGGTACCTCAACATGTTCGGTCAGAGGGCTGTAACAACAAAACTGAGTGCACGACCCCATGATCAACAAAGAACAAAAAGAAGCAACGTCCGCAATTGACCGATATAAAACTTTTTTTACTGCAGTGCGCTGGGTATTGTTATCTGGGACAACACGTCTCTGACATGTAAAAGGACAGTTTTGATTTTATAACAGTGTGTAATCGGCATTTTGCTTTGGCTTCACTTAATTGAAAGTAGCAAGCGTATAAAGTATGTTCGTAGTATCAAATAATAAACAGTATAAAGAAACAACTGCACGAGAGATCCGTAAGTATTAATAGTAATATTAATAATCATAGTAACAATAATATTAATACTGTTGCTTGTGTGATATTAAACGTAAAACAATAACAATTTGTACTTTTCATATGACTCCGTAGGTGAGATGTTAATTATTATTTTAGTCTATTCACGTTTTCTTTGACGCTAGCACATAGCACGAATTATATATTATTCATACTATATCGATTATAACATTGGTTACCGATTTGACTGTATCACATCTGAAGCTTTGGTTGTGATTGGAAACCTTAAACCAGAGGCTCAGTTCATGATTAGTCAACCAGAATATTCCTTCATCCTTGAGTATAACTCGCAAAGTGACCACAAGGATAAGATCAGAGAGATTAGGGCCCACACGAAGACATACAGCAATCATTTCTCCCGCGAAACGTACGCGACTTAAATAGAAGGAAGTGAGAATGGTACGCGTAGTACCCTCCGCCAAATACTGTGAGGTGCCCTGCGGAGTACGGATGTAGATGACTAAATTCCAGTCCTCCGTCCAGCATTTGACAATGACGAAGCGGTGGAAGCGACTGAGACACGCTGGTTTCATTCACAAGTGGCAGACTTCTACAGCACAGGTATACAAAAGTTGATCGCAAGATATCGAAATTGTGTCGATACTTTTGGTTAGTTTGTCATAAAATATTTCACAAACATTACTATACGTATTGCCAACAAAGTTTTTCATGTAAGTAAGTTGTCTTTATTTTAAAAAATGAGAACATTACATTCTGGATGCGCCTCGTACATGAAACGGTATTCGAGTCACCTAAAGATTTTGTACTTCGACAAAGTCTTACAGACTTAAGACATCTTTATATCATTTTATCCTACTTTAGCATGTTATATTTATGGAATGTCTGTTACAAAGGAACGGCTATTGTTGATATTCCTCAAACATTAAAGAGTCAATATGGTATAAGGCCTCCGCAAGCACCATTAGTGCCATTACACAAGAAGGCATGGAGTCGACTGATGTTTGATGTAGTGCTGCAGAGAACTGATACTATGCACTCTGGCCGGCCGCGGTGGCCGAGAGGACTGAGGCGCTCCAGTTACGGTCTGCACGGCCACTACGGTCGGGGGTTCTAATCCCCCCTCGGGCATGGATATTTGTGCCGTCCTTAGTATTAGTTAATTCATAAGTAGTATGTAATTAATTAAGTCCCTTAATTAAGTCCCATAAGCTATACATACATTTTATGCACTCTGCAGGGCTGTCCATAAATCCGTAGGGATACTGTAAGGGGATTAGAACTAGCAATAAGTAATTTTGATATAAATTAGCAGTAGAGAGCTGGACATCGAGCTTAGAGCAACAGCTCGCTGTAGCGACATTAGGTCAAACGGAAAGTAAACAGCCTTACTTGGCGGCAGAGTTAGCAACTAAAACAGTGTTGAAAGAGCGTGTGGTAAGTCGCCAAGCAAAACCACATGCATTGAAGTATTTGCTTCAGACTGGAGCAAGAGGCTTGGGACACTTTCAAACGAACCGCTGAGCACGCCGGAAAAACGACCGGGGTGCATTTGACATTAAGCATAACGAGTCACAAGTGGGACAAGAGGCAGTATAAATAGTGGATGCGAAAGGACATAACTGTCTGTGCTAGTCTGGTCTTGTCCGAGTACGGTCAGGCGGGGAAATATGCAGCTTCGACGCCGAGACGATCAACAACGCCACTTGGTAATAGTGGGTCACCGCTGCCAACACGACTACGCGGTGTGGTCCACGCCTAGTCCAGATGACACCACTGAAGATCCGACAGTAGGTCTAACCTGTGCAGGCCTTCACTGAGGTCGCCTGCAATTCGTCCGCATGAGCTGGCAATGGGACGCCGAGGAGATTCTCGTACGAGACAGCAATACCGAACCGTTCAAACCGGACGGTACGCGTGGGTTCTTCCGACCATGAGACGTGAGAGTGCCTTCCGTCCACGGCCTTCCGCCACTAGGCTGTTTTCCGTTGGTGCCGTAGCGCGCTACTTCCGCAAGGCGGAACGAAGTGCGCAGCACGCTCCTGCTCAACGAGAGTGCTGTATCCGCGTTTCTGTCTTGCACAGACGGCGCCAGGGCGCTGAGTCACCGCACAACAGGCGCCACGGCAGTGGCTGCCAGCGGCCGCGTCACGGCCGTGTCAACGTCGCGCCCACCTTCGGCGAGCAATCGCCGGGAAGCGCCGGTGTATCTGAAGGAAATAAAGCTGATACCACTCTGTCAATGTGTAATTGTGTGTAAGCGCGTGAACCTACCCGTTCCCTGTGCCTCTGAATGCTGGTTATCCTGACAACTTTCTAGCTACGGTCTCTACCGCTCAATTGGGGCCGTAGCGGTACGAAAGGTTGAAGATCTTTTCTGAACAACACGTTCCAAGATATTCCACATATGCTCAGTAATGTTGGTTGGAGAGTTTCGTGGCTAGCAGTGGTGTTTAAACACAGAAGAGTGCTCCTGGCGTCAATCTGTAGAAATTATGGACCTGTTCCATGCCACATCGTCCTGCTGGAATTGTTTAAGTCTCTCAGACTGAACAATGAACATGAATGATGATCCGTCAGGATGCGTATGTACGTCTCACCTGTCACACCCGTATCTACTCGTGTCACAGGTCCAATATAACTCCAACTGCACACTCCCCATATCAAGCTTTCACCAGCTTGAACAGTTCCCTGCTGAAAAGCAGGGTCCATGAATTCATAAGCTTGTCAAATATGTGTTTTGCAGCAACAAGTCATTATTTTTTAACTGTTTTATAGTGCAGATACAGATTTCGCCAGTGACGTGCTGTTATCACTTGCCGAAATCTGGATCTGCACAATAAACCATTTTTAAAATATAACGACTTATTGCTGCAAATCACCTATTTGTAAATCACATACAGTCGTGGGCGCAATAAAGCTTCTTAATAGAAGGTAGTCTGATGTTCATCATAAAGTTGTCTTCATACCCGTGCACATCCATCCGCTGGATACTACTGCGATCGAGAGTCATCAGAAAGGGCAACATGGTTCCCGTCATCAACAGTCCAATGTCGGTGTTGTCGCGTCCAGGTGCGGTATAAAAGCTTGTCTCGCGCAGTGAGTAAGGGTACAACAGTTGGCCTTCGGCTCCGAAAAATAATAATGATAATGTTTCGTTGAACTGTTAGCAAACTCTTGTTGATGGTCCGGCATTGAAATCCGCAGTAGTTCAGGGAATGGTTGTACATTTGTCACGATGAAAGATTCTTTTCAGTCGACGTTCCGCAATATTTGCTCTCATAAACAGTGTAGGGCCACTAGACATCGATAAAACTATTTGACGAAATTACAAAGTCATACAAAATATCGAAGTTTGTGTGTATCTCTTTCAGCCTTTCTGTTACTCATCCTTCCTTGACACATGTCAGTATAACCCTAAAAGTCCCTCGATGCTATTCGTGCACCTCTTCAGAGCACCTTCAACTCAGTAGTTTCGATTATCGGTATTGCGGCTGCTATCAGGCATGCGAAGGACACGAGTTACCTACCTTGCCAGCGCCAGACCCGATATCGTTCACTACTCAGCTGAAATGTTGTCTGAGTCACTGAACTGGAAGTGCGCAACAAAGAAATAGTGTCAATGCTGCAGTCCCCTTAATTACGCCTTACATCAACATCAATCATTAATGCTGAAGAAGCGTGAACACAATTTAGTACCTTGGCTCACGGATAAATTCTGTCTAATACATTTTTGAACGGTCCCTACGGGTGCCGCCTTGTATACCAGAACAAAAGTTACGTCACACTACATTTCAGTGACGAATGATCCTGGTTAGTTTCCAAAGCACACCACGTTCTCAGTGAACGTTTCAGTCGTCCAGAAAGAGTGATAAGTGATCAACTTTATCAAGAATCTCGTTCTGTTGCTCACTGCACTGTGGACTGAAGTTTTCGACAGCGAAATCTGTGGGAATAGGGGTGGGAATCGTCTCATTAACATCCTCTCTACCACTATCAGGCGTCCAACGAGCACGAAAAAGTCATGTGATTTCAGTAGTGTGTGCCGTATGAAGAGTAGTACGGTGTGTGATATTTAAATTGTTTGACAAGTCCATGGTGGTGTTGGACAAATTTGTGGTGATATTTGGGGCCAAGGTGACGTTGTTAACCAATCACGAGGAGCACACGACTTTCTGAACTCTAAATTTCTTACGCAAGTGTCGACAGCTTGCTGTTTGAATCACGGGGAGCCCAAGGATGGAATTGCAGAGCAATTGGTGTTTGAAGTAAGTTGTAGGAAACTTTCAAAATTGTTGCGTCATAACGAGAGAGAATAACGGGGCACAGAAACAGTTGTCATTTAAGTTTTCTGCGCAGTGTATTAATTTACATATTTAAGCCTCTTTTTCCGTAATTGCAATTACACCAGTCATATAGGATAACTAAACCTCCTTTTTAACTGTTCATCAGAAAACTCTGAATAACGAGGAAAAGAATGTAGTAACAGTTTACACACATAATAGTTAATAATATTTGTAATATTACGAAGCTATAACATGAGAACTGTTCTTTAAGAAAACAGAGAAATTGTAACGCCGTGACTTGGTGAAGCACTGAAAAACAAGTGGAAGTGCCACAGAATTTGTCCACGCCAGTCCTCACACAAAGATTGAGAAAATTTTAATTATGGCGTCACACCCTGCTAACTATCGATAGTTGTCAATGACGCCCATTCTTTCTCCAGGTTGTTTGGTGGATGGTGACATGATACAACCCAGCTCTCTGGTGCGTCCCATGTTCTATGGGAATCGTAAGAGCGTGCAGGCAACAACAGGAATGCGTATGGGTGCACAGCACTTCGCAACAACCGCGCTTCATGTGTCATTATATGGATACCTAACAGTGGCAAAACCTTGGTGATTAGCTGTTCAAGTGGTCGATATAGTCCTTGCCCACGACATTAGGGCTCCTCCTCGGTACCACTTCCTTTTCACAACGTCACAACGTTCTGGTCCAGAAATTGTGATCCTCGTTCCCTGCAGATGCGATTTCGTACAGAAACACTCTCCGGACTACATCGTAACGCTTCTATGAACAGACCTTTGGCTCAGTTCGACAGTCTAGGAGGCATGTTGACGACTCAGCTCGAGACGTTGTCTTCTGTGAAGATGCCTTGGGGTACCCGTACAGCAGGTCTCCGACAGTAAACGACCGCTCTGCCCAAGCCATCTGTACACTGCTTCGATACAACTCTATCAGTTGCTGCTGTGATGTCAGAAGGCAATTACCATGCAGTACTACGATCGAACCGACGTGCATTTGCATCCAAATGACCTTTCTGATTCACACGTAGTCGACCCTGTCTTGGACTTCGAGATATTTTCGCTCTCTGTAACTGTCGCCACATCCGAGAAGCAACAGAACTATACATATTAATCCAAATAGTTTTGGGATTGTCCTGCATCCATTCACTCTTCATACGGCCCTCCTGGGCAAAAAATTTGGTAGCCTCTTCTCTGTACCTATTGGACCGTCTTTGAATGTGTCCACAGAGATGGTGGATGTGGGACTACCCAGTAAACACTATCCTTTTTGTTAGGTGCCCCATGTGATACGCTGGCTGGAACACAATTTTCCGCGTGGAACATAACTGAACGGAAATTTTTTACGGTTTGTGTGATTTTATCGTGAATTTAGAACAGGAGCGGTGAAAAAGCGGATTGTTTATTTAATTTTCAATTTTTTTGTCCACACGCATATATTTGTCATAATAAATTAATAAGTAATACGTAGTAATAAGCAGGAAAATCCTAACAGTGCATTAAATACCAATTATACTGTTGATTCCAGGTAATGGATACCTTCATGCTTTATCCCACTTTACTAACAGGAAATCCTCGTATGTTCAACGTGAATCATAATAGAGGCGCGGGTAGAAATACACGTTTGTTGAAGGGGAAAAGCTCCACTGAATTTGTGTCCGTAAATGAAACATTTTTAATATAACTAAGAGCGTGTTTTTACGAACAGTCCCGGATGCCAGTGTGGTATATTTTCATAGTTAGTTGAAATTTATTTGAAATATCAACTTTCTAATTAATTCTCCGTATAATTGGCCTCAGCTTCGAATTTTGATCCATGGTTAGTATCTGCACATGAGGTGATAAAGGAGCATTTTTCTGAGGATCTAAAACTTCATATAAAACGCCAAAATAGTCCAAAATTAATACGTCGAATAGGGACTCTACATGGGTTAAGAAGTTTGCCCCTCCCCTCTGTCGTATGCCATTTACTATTTTTGTTTTTTGCACCTCTGGACTTATGGAAATTAAAGGTACCTATCGGTGTCAACTGCACAAAGGAATATGCAGAAATGTGATCCTGTCGTTTGTAAATACCATCCAGAGAGATGTATAGAGCACAAATAAACTCTTAACCCTTTCATTCCCAGTGTTGTTCATGGACAACAACAGTGGCGGCGCTAGACGAAAACTGGGCGTCGGCGAACTCGTCTTTGCGAGGCCCTTTCATTTTTTCAGTAATGAACGAAACTTTAAATAAAATGAGCTGAATTATACACCAATAATCATTATACTAAAATTTTATATTTAAGTATTATTTCAATAAGAAAAATTACAACAAAGAAACAAACTCACTGAATTTTTTAAAGATCACATCACAATTAATACTAGCCGCTATTTTTGCTTCAGTTGATAGTACTGACAACGCAGTGCCGCATTGTGCTTCTCAAGTAATTTTGTTAATAATCATTCTAATGCAAGGCTGCAAAATACTTTTATTTGTTATATTCTACCGGTTTCGGCAGTTGCTGCCATCAACAAGATATTTTACATCAAAGCCAATAAGGTAACATTTTTACTGAGTACAGCAACGTCTAATTTACAATAAAATATTGTGATTTTCCATTTTACATCATGTAGCACGTATTCCTGTCATTAATTTTTAACTATTACAAATAAGACTGTAACAATATGTACAGATGATATTATTGACATAAAAGTTAAAGATTAATTAAAAAAATACGTACTACATGATGTAAAATGGAAAGGCTTTTTGAAACAATCACAATATTTTATTGTAAATTAGTCGTTGCTGTACTCAGTAAAATGTTGTCTTATTGGCTTTGATGTAAAATATCTTGTTGATTCCCTGTTGATGGCAGCAACTGCCGAAACCGGTGAAATATAACAAACAGAAATATTTTGCAGCCTTGGCATAAGAATTATTTCTTTCAAAGTACATCACGTTTGTAGATTAGCACCAACATTTTTTCAAGTAAGTCTTAATCAGTCTTAGCTTTGAGAAGCTTCTCACGGCTGAAACTGTACTGATTGGAGCTGTGACCATTATTCTGATTGTTATGTAAACATTTGGATATACTTCTCCTAATTGTTCTCTAAAATGTACTGAAGAGGTTGTTTTGCGTCGCTGATTGAGTCTAGTGGATTGGATTTTAAAAGTTAGAGTTTCTCGTAAAGTTCTAAAGGCTGTATGTCACTATTTTCGCCTTCTCGGAGTATTATACCTAAATCATTACAATGCTTGAGAAGGTCGTCCTTGGATAGAGATTTCAAATAATTGATATCTTTATATATAAAACAGAGTGTCCGTATGTTTGTGTGTACATGTTCCATACATACGTACAGTTTTGTTCCAATCTTTATGAAATTTTGCACACGTAAGCTTCAATCCATGAGGACGGTAGCCGTGGCATTCGGTATGACGTCATAATTTATAATTTGTACACTACAAATTGAAGTTGCAGGAAATTTTACAGACAGTTGAATGTAAGTTCTAAATTGTATCATAGTACGACCAGTAGTTCATGAGATATGAGCACATAAACAGTAATGTTCTGTTGTTCATGGAAAAAACTACGGCATTCGGTATGACGTTACAATTTATAATTTCTACATTACAAATTGTAGCCGCAGTAAATTTACTGACACTATGCACGCATATAGTAGGACACGTAGTTTATGAGATATGAGCACATAAACAGTAATTTTCACGGAAAACCGCCCCATTACGCACCAAATTTTAATCTATTACTTCTTTACTACTAATTGTATTCCCAAGAGATATTACAGACATATACAGCCCTTATACAAATGCATATATACCTGAAAAATGGCAGAAATAAATAAGTACCCGGCCAACGCTAAAAAAGTGTTCAAATGTTTGTAAATATATCGACCAAACTGAGTGGTCACAAGTCCGTAGCTTACAAACTACTTAAACTAAGGTAAACTAACCTAAAGACAACAAATACACACGCACATACACACACACACACACACACACACACGCACACACACACACACACACACACTCATGCCCCAGGGAGGACTCGAACCTCCGACGGCGAGCAAACGCGCGCTCCGCAGCGAGGCGCTATAGACCACTCGGCTACTACACCGCGGCCAGCACAACGCCGGGTTTTCAGGTAGTTAGAAATAAAACCAAATCGCTCAAATTATTCTTCGAGCGCTTTCAATCGACATTCACTGTTGACTATTGCAGCATCTATCATTGTGTTAAAAGAATTAACTATCTACTGCATTTCATCAGATTATAATGGTTCATCAATTTGTTCTTGTGCTATTTCTTCTGTGTTATTCCTTTCTTTTTTAACTCAGACTGAATGTCGTAACTACGTTTTTCTACAAACAATCGAGTTTTTACATCGGATGTTTAAAATCCTGTAATACGGAATTCTCGAATCCAGTCACGAAATGAACGTAAAGAGTCAACAGCTACTCTCAGGTTCACTTGAATCGTCTGCCTTTGTTTATTTATATTGTTCACATTTAGTAAAATCGCGTACCATACGTATATTGCAACAATAAACTCAAAAGTTAACATTTCGTTCAACACTGCTTCACAGTCACTATGAGTTACACAGTTTTACTTTTCAGGTCATTCATGCTTTCGATGACATCATCAAATTGGAATAATATAGTTTTTAGTGCTTTGATTCTGCTTTCCTATCTTGTTTCAGACAGAGTGTCAATTTGAATTGTCTTTTCATAAGTTTACACCGCTTTCTAGACCTTGTAAAGAGCACATACATTTTATTGATGAAGCTGAAAACTGTTGTAGCTCTTGTAGATGAGTTAGCAGCATCTATAAGAAGGAAATTCCAAGAATGGCATCCGCATGGCGTGAAGAATGCTCGTGGATTAATATTAAGTATTCTCCTTCTAACACCTTTATTAATGCCAACCATAGTGGCGCCGTTATCATATCCCTGTCCTCGACAGTTTTTTATATCTAGATCATTATTTTCTAGTTCCTTTAAAACGGTATTTGTTAAAAACTTCCAGTTGTTTCTGCAATGGCAAGAAACCCGTGTTCCTCTATTTCTCCAGCTGAGGAATTGCAAAATCTTAATATTATTGACATTCGTTCCACACGGCTCACATCCCTGGTACAATCGAGCATGAAGGCATAATATTTTGCTTGTTTGACTCTTTTTCCAATTTCGTTAATGACAGATTTTAACATTGATGAAAATAAGTCATTTCGGATCTCGTGGTTCAGATAATGCTGATATAGTTGCTTTGCATTAATGTGTTGCAAGTGCTCTTTTAGTGTTAGATCATATGTGGAAAACAGTGTAAATAGTTCTAGAAGGGATTCTCGATGACCTCTAAACGCCAGATTGTATGAAGCTAAGTAGTTGATAATATAGATCAATCTTTAAACAAAGTTATACCAATACCTTTGTGATTCCCCAATCAGTCTCTCGTTTTCCTTATCTACTGTTTTCCCATATTTGATTCCTTTATATAATTCCATCCATTTAATCATACACTCGATGTGTCCTTGACTTTGACTATGTTCATGTCTTTGCAATGTCCTACACAGATCTTACCAGTCACAACAGCCTTCTTTTACCATCTGTGTCTGCAAATGTGAGAAAAGTCTACATGGAAAGCAATAAAATTTATCTTGAGATGTGGAGCAAACCAACAAAATGTCTTTTAATTGCGTCTTTGGGGTTACTCTCATCAGATTCCTCGAGTTTTTGTTGGAGACCATTTTTGAGCTAAGTTATGACGCTGTGAACTCCCGGTTTCCCAGATTTAATTTTGTAAATGACTCTGTTTTATGAAAAGTCCTCTCGATTCTGAATCACAAATATTTTCACTTCTTAACTCCTTATTCAGCTCAGTATGTTGGATAACAGCAGTTTCACCAAATTTTGATTACCCTGGTTCTGTCAGCGACTACAGAAAATTGGAGGAGAGATTCATCAGAGGCCTCTGGAGCAGATTCATCTATCTGAAGTAGGTTTCTTCAGAAATATCATACTTTAGAATTTTGCGTATATCTTTAATTTTATTTTCTTTGACTGGAGACATACCATTTGAAAAAGCTTATCTATGTGATATGTTGGTCAAGGATGAAAGAATATTGTATTATTCCTTCTACTAATGTTTTTCTCACACCTATTCCGATCTGTTCTGCAGAAAAGCAGAAATCCATAAAAGTTGAAACACTGAAAGATACCTTTTTATCTCTACGGTCGTCCTTAGCCACTGTCTATATGGAATTGACATTTCTTTTTTAATAATGTGATCACCAGTTGCTGTAATCATAAACATCCTCACTTTCAACGATTGTTAGTATAAAATTTCCCTTAGCGCTAGAGCTAGCTATGTTTTCGCATATATATATATATATATATATATATATATATATATATATATATATATATATATACGACATAAGTCCATATTTTCATGGTTTTGTGTTATGGCCACAGCAATATATGTAGATTGTAGTATGCATTGTGCAATCTTCTGCATCTTCGCTATGTACTTCATTCATGTATTCATCATATTCTAATGAAATTTTCATTTATTGAACCAATATATTGGTAGTGTAAATCAGAACCGCGGCGGAGCGGCCAAGCACATTGAGGCGCTATGCTGCCATGCGCGAGGCCGTTCCCCATTGAGTGTTCGAATCCCGCCTCGGGCATGGATGTTTGTGTCGTCTTTGGTATAAGGTAGTTCATAAGTAGTTTGTAAGTTTAGGGACTGATGACCCCGCAGTTAAGTCCCATAAGCTCAACAAACATTTTTTTTAATAAGTCAGGGCGTGCATCGCGGCCTATTTACCCGCCCAGACCCCTGTGCCCGACAGCTGCGCTTCTTTGTTCGCTCTGTACAGCGGGTATTCGGGTCCAACTGTGCCGCTAGCAGACGGAGCGAGCCGCGCTGTTCCGTCGAGGCATGAAGTTCGACCCTACATCCACAGGGCGCGAGCCCGCGACAGGTTCGATGCAACAGCGAAACGACAGCGCTGGGAACGTGGGAATGCAACACTGCGCAGACAGTTCATCGCAAAACATTGAAGTATTCACAAATAGTTTCAGTATTAATTTCGTACGTGACGTCGTCCCTATAACATAGCAATTGAAAAACGCCTTTAAACTTCAAATAAAAAAAAAAAAAAAATAAAAAAAATAAAAAAAAAAATACGTTGTTTTGCGAGGCCGCCACAGGCGCGAGGCTGTCGGCGGCCGCCGACGTCGCCGACGCCTAGCGCCGCCACTGGACAACAACGTATTTAAAGTGGCTGTATACCGTATTTTGTGCATCAATCCTTAAAGTTGCGTCTTTATTGATGAACAACATGCTTCTAGTACGACATTTTGCCGCTTGATACGGCGTGTAGCCACTTCTAAGGCATTAATCTGTCCATCTCAGTGAATTGTCTTGCCTTTGGTGCTGTGGCGATCATTATGCTAGCATTATTGATCTGGCAGTATCAAATATCAACAAAATAACGTCAAAACAATAAAACAGCTCGATACAAACGTCTGTGTCGTGCGTGAAATATAAGACATACAAAAATCAATAGTTCGTCAAAAAATTATAAAACACATATTTTTATGTTTAGTGAATTGTATTAATACAGAAAACACTGACGTTTAATTTTTCCAAATCTGATTTCATATTGCCGGACTGAAAATTTAACTGATTGAACAAAGTTTTAGTATCCTACAGGAAATTAACCGGCAAGTACTTCTTTTATACTTGCTTTCTCTTTGTCCCCAATTACCTTCACGAAATTAAAAGTTTCCATTTTATTCTAAACGTCGACGTGCGGTTGAATAAGGAATCCGTTCTCATCTTCCAGATGCACATTGTTTTGACTGTTTACCTCTCAAAATTTTTGTAGTATTTTGAAACTCACAGTTTCACTTGCATTGCAAATATTTTGTATACTTGCAAACACGTGTTTACCGGCATTCCGCTTGTAATAAAAACCTTATCTCCAAACGGAAAAATAGATTAAGGGAAAGATCATGTACCTTCTTGTAAAAAAAAAATCTAATCAGCCGTGTCCCAATCTATTAATTATGGAGAGTCAATGGATAAAAAAGCAGCCCTCGGCCGCAAATTAAAAATTGTTTAACCTGGTTTCGGCAATGACTAAGAATGCCTTCATCAGAAATTATAAAATAAAACAAGTCACATAATAAAACATACATTGCCGAAACCAGGTTAAACAATTTTTAATTTGCGACCGAGGGCTGCTTTTTTTTCCATTGATGTTGTTAACGGTCACTGACAAAAGCAGCTACGTTTAAAATTTTAAAATTTATAATTACGGAGAGAATTAAAGTCTCTTACGAAGGTTGATAGTTTCTACTCTTCAACATATATGAATCTGTGTGTTGTTTCGTCATCAAAGGAGACAACCTGTATGCGAGGAAACGTAATTAATAATTTTAATCGCAGTAGAGACGCGTGTGTATGTGTTCAACGCTTATGCGTACTTCACCGATTTACTGCTTGTAATTTTATGGATGAAGAAACATGATCTACACGTCCTTGAAGTGTCCAAGAACGGCGCTGTACAGTGTGCGGAAAACACTTGACAAAAGAAATATCGCAGTGTATCTAACAGAATATTTTTCGCCCTGCCCTAGCAGTGGGAGTTATGTACGCGTGTATATCCTCACACGATCATTCTCGGCGCACAATTTTTCCGCCCCTTGGACGTTTGCCCTGGCGAGCCGAGCAGCGGCCGGATACAGCGGCAGCCAGCGCGCTTTGGAGGTCGGTTTTATTCTTTCCCTCGGAAAGCCGCAGATATAGCGGAGGGCTGTCTTGGCACCAACCACTGCACGTCTTCGGACGGCCCTCGGAGCTGAGACGACGACCCCCTGGCGTCACATCGCAACATCAGTTACGGCAGTAGGAGTAACCCACTAAAGTACAGGTCTATTTCATTGACGTCTATTTGCAGCAGGAATTTGGAACATATCCTGTATTCAAATATTATGAATTATCTCGAAAAGAATTATCTATGACCCAAGGTCAACACAGGTATAGAAAATATCGTTCACGCGGAACACAACTAGCTCATTATGAAAATTAAAATACACAATTTTGTGTTTGTTCTATTGGTTTATTTTGTGAATAGATTTTCGGCTTATTAGATCATCATCAGACATTTACTGAAGTTCAGTCAAAGAACGTGTGTTGTCAGTAAACCAGAAGAGATGTTACATACAGAAAAGTAAATAAACTTCGCCGGCCGCGGTGGCCGAGGAGACTGAGGCGCTCCAGTCACGGTGTGCACGGCCACAACGGTCGGGGGTTCCAATCCCCCCTCGGGCATGGATATTTGTGCCGTCCTAGTTGGTAAGTAGTTCATAAGTAGTTTGTAAGTTTAGGGACTGATGACCCCGTAGTTAAGTCCCATAAGTTGTACAAACATTTGAACTTTGAATTAAATAAACTTCTTTGATGGAGCAGTTACAGTGTAAATAAATATTTGAGTGAAATCTGTAAATTAATAGTACTGAAAAAACGGAAACATAAACACCAAACATAGAGATATAAACAAACCAGTGGAACAAACACAAAGTTGTGTATTTTAATTTATATAATGGATTTATTCTACCAAGAAGCGACTTTACACGAAGTGATAAGTGCTATCGACAAGGGATCTCACATTGATTCCGTATTTATTGACTTCCAGAAAGCTTTTGACATCGTACCTCATACTTTCTTTAGTATAAGCTAGTTCATAAGTAGTTTGTAAGTTTAGGGACTGATGACCCCGTAGTTAAGTCCCATAAGCTCTACAAACATTTGAACATTTGTTAATGACGCAATTAAGTTTAAAGGATTATAAATGAATGAATGAATCTATCTGCGTTTGTTATTTGTTAATGACGCAATTAAGATTGAAGGGTTATAAATGAATGAATGAATCTATCTGCGTTTGCTATCAGATTGAAATTAGAATATGCGATCAGAAATACACGATTATTTGCATAACTCTCAATCTTTGTGTGAGGACTGGCGTGGACAAATTCTATTGCACTGTCACTTGTTTTTCAGTGCTTCACCAAGTCACGGCATTCCAATTTCTCTGTTTCCTTAAAGAACAGTTCTAATGCTATAGCTTCGTAATATTACAAATATTATTAAATATTATGTGAGTAAACCTTTACTACTTTCTTTTCCTCGTTATTCAGAGTTTTCTGGCGAACAGTTCAAAAGGAGGTTTAATTATCCTATATGACTGGTGTAATTGCAATTACGGAAAAAGAGGCTTAAAATATGTAAATTAATACACTGCGCAGAAAACGTAAATGGTAACTGTTTCTGTGCCCCGTTATTCCCTCTCATTGTGACGCAACAATTTTGAAAGTTTCCTACAACTTACTTCAAACACCAAATGCTCTGCAATTTCATCCTTGGGCTCCCCGTGATTCAAACAGCAAGCTTTCGACACTTGCGTAAGAAATTTAGAGCTCAGAAAGTCATGTGATCCTTACGATTAGTTAACGGTCACCTTGGACCAAGTATCACCACAAATTTGTCCGACGCCACCATGGACTTGTCACACAATTGGAATATTACACACCGTACTACTCTTCATACAGCATTTGGTCAGAACTGCGGCACACACTACTGAAATCACGTGGCTTTTACGTGCTCGTTGGACGCCTGATAGTGGTACAGAGGCTGTTAATGAGGCGATTCCCACCCCCTTTTCCCACAGATTTCGCTGTCGAAAACTTCAGTCCACAGTGCAGTGAGCAACAGTACGAGATTCTTGATAAAGTTGATCACTTATGACTCTATCTGGATGACCGAAACGTTCACTGAGAACGTGGGGTGCTTTGGAAACTGACCAGGATCATTCGTCACTGAAGTGTAGTGCGACGTAACTTTTGCTATGGTACACAAGGCGGCAGCCGTAGAGACCGTTCAATAGTGTATTCGACAAAATTTAACCGTAAGCCAAGGTACTAAATTGTGTTCACGCTTCTTCAGCGGTAATTATTGACGTTGATATAAGGCGTAATCAAGGGGACTGCAGCATTGATACTATTTCTTTGTTGCAAACTTCAGTTCAGTGACTCAGACAACATTTCAGCTGAGTATTGAGCGATACCGGGTCTGGCGCTGGCAAGGCAGGTAACTCGTGTACTTCGCATGCCTGAAAGCAAGCGCAATACCGGGAATCGAACGCTACAAAGTTGAATTGATAATGAAATTACTGAGTTGAAGTTGCTCTGAAGAGGTGCACGAATAGCATCGAGGGACTTTTAGGGTTATACTGATATTTGTCAAGGAAAGACGAGTAACAGAAAGGCTGAAAGAGATACACTCCGACTTCGACATTTTGTTTGACTTTGTAATTTCATCAGATAGTTTTATCGATATCTAGTGGCCCTATACTGTTTATGAGAGAAAATATTGCGGAACGTCGACTGAAAAGAATCGTTCATCGTGACAAATGTACTACCATTCACTAAACTGATGCGGATTTCAATGCCGGGCCATCATCAAGAGTTTGCTAACAGTTCAACGAAACTTTATCATTATTATTTTTCGGAGCCGAAGGCCACTGTTGTACCCTTACTCACTGCGCGAGACAAGCTTTTATACCGCACCTGGACGCGACAACACCGACATTGGACTGTTGGTGACTGGAACCATGTTGCCCTTTCATATGACTCTCGATCGCAGTAGTATCCAGCGGATGGACGTGCACGGGTATGGAGAAGACTTTATGATGAAAATCAGACTGCCTTCTATTAAGAAGCTTTATTGCGCTCACGATGTATGTGATTTACAAATAGGTGATTTGCAGCAATAAGTCGTTATATTTAAAAAATGGTTTAATGTGCAGATCTAGATTTCGGCAAGTGAGAATGGCAAGTCACTGGCGAAATCTGTATCTGCAATATAAAACAGTTAAAAAAATAATGACTTATTGCTGCAAATCACATATTTAACAAGCTTATGAATTCATGGGCCCTGCTTTCAAGTTGGTGGAAGCTTGATATGGGGAGTGTGCAGTTGGAGTAATATTGGACCTGTGACACGTCTAGATACGGCTATGACAGGTGAGTCGTATGTACGCATCCTGACGGATCATCATTCATGTTCATTGTTCAGTCTGAGAGACTTAAACAATTCCAGCAGGACGATGCGGCATGGAACAGGTCCATAATTTCTACAGATTGGCGCCAGGCGCACTCTTCTGTGTTTAAACACGTCTGCTAAACACGAAACCTCCCAACCAACATTACTGAGCATATGTAGGATGTCTTGGAACGTGTTGTTCAGAAAAGATCTTCAGCCCTTCGTACTTCTACGGCCCCAATTGGGCGGTAGAGACCGTAGCTAGAAAGTTGTCAGGATAACCAGCATTCAGAGGCACAGGGAACGGGTAGGTTCACGCGCTTACACGCAATTACACATTGACAGAGTGGTATCAGCTTTATTTCCTTCAGATAAACCGGCACTTCCCGGCGGTTGCTCGCCGAAGGCGGGCGTGACGTAGATGCTGACAGCCACTGCAGGGCCGCGTGGTGTGCGTTGAATCTGTTGCCCTTGCGCCGTGTGTACAAGGCAGAAACGCGGACACAGTACTCTCGTTGAGCAGGAGCGTGCTGCGCACTTCGTTCCGCCTTGCGTAAGAAGTAGGGCGCTACGGCACCAACGGAAGGCGGAAGGCGGTTGACGGAAGGCACTCTTACGTCTCGTTGCCGGAAGAACCCACGCGTCCCGTCCGGTTTCAACGTTTCGCTATTGCTGTCTCGAACAAGAAGCTCCTCGGCGTCCCATTCCCATCTCATGTGGACGAATTGCAGGCGACCTCAGTGGAGGCCTTCAGATGTTAGACCTGCTGTCGGATCTTCAATGGTGTCATCTGGACCAGGCATGGACCGCGTAGTCGTGCTGGCAGCGGTAAACCACTGTTCCCAAGTGGCGGTGTTGATCATCTCGGTGTCGAAGCTGCACATATCCTCGCCTCACCGTACTCGGACAAGACCAGTCTAGCACAGAGCAGATATGTCCTTTCGCATCCACTTTTTATACTGCCTTCTGTCCCGCTTGTGACTCGTTATGCTTAATATCAAATGCACCCCGGTCGATTTTCCGGCGTACTCAGCGGTTCGTTTGAAAGTTTGCGAAGCCTCTTGCTGCAATCTGCAGCAAATATGGTTTTGCTTGATAGTTGGTACTGCCAGATCAATAATGCTAGTATAATCTTCGCTACAGCACCAAAGACAATTCACTGAGATGGACAGATTAATGCCTTAGAAGTGGCTACACGCCGTACCAACCGGCATAATGTCGTACTAGAATCATGTTGTTCATCAATAAGAACGAAAGTTTAAGGACTGATGCATAAAATACGGTATACATACACTTTTAATACGTTGTTGTCAAGGAACAACACTGAGAATGAAAGGGTTAAGAGTTTATTTGTGCTCTATACATCTGTCCGGATGGTATTTACAAACGACAGGATCGCGTTTCTGCATATTCCTTTGTGCAGTTGACACCGATAGGTACCTTTAATTTCCATAAGTCCAGAGGTGCAAAAAACAAAGATAGTAAATGACATACGACAGAGGGGAGGGGCGAAATTCTTAACCCAGGTAGAGTCCCTGTTCGAAGTATTAATTTTGGACTATTTTGCCGTTTTATATGAAGTTTTACATCCTCAGCAAATGCTCCTTTATCACATCATGTACAGATACCAACCATGGATCAAAATTCGAAGCTGCGGCCAATTATACGGCGAATTAATTAGAAATTTTATATTTCAAATAAATTTCAACTAACTATGAAAATATTCCACACTGGCATCCGTGACTGTTCGTAACAACACGCTCTCAGTTATATAAAAAATGTGTCATTTATGGACACAAATTTAGTGGAGCTTTTCCCCTTCAACAAAAGTGTATTTTTACCCCCGCCGCTATTATGATTCACGTTGAACATACGAGAGTTTCCTGTTAGTAAAATGGGATAAAGCATGAAGGTATCAATTACCTGCAATCAACAGTATAATTGGTACTAAATGCACTGTACGGGCATCCAGCACGAATTTGGCGCAGGCGATGATAAAAATAAGTGTAGTTTTAATAACTTCTCGCTCAGCTTTGGTGTTAGGACTTTTCTGCTTATTACGACTGTTCTCGGATACCCGCAGACAGCGTACCACATAAACTGAAACCATTTGATTGCTCGTCGGCAGTTCTCACGCCACGAAGATGAGCAGAACTGATATAAGTGTTCATCGTCCAATCTTTGGGCGCGAGGAGTACGTCTTACAGTCTAGGGGCTACGTATTAGTTAATATTTTATTATGACAAATATATGCATGTGGACAAAAATTTGAAAATACGGAGGGGCTAAATTAAAGTAACATCGCTTTTTCACCACTCCGAATTCACGATAAAATCACACAAACCGTAAACAAATTTCCGTTCAGTTATGATCCACGCGGAAAATTGTATTCCGGCCAGCATATCAAATCGGGGCCCCTAACAAAAGGGATAGTGTTTATTTGGTAGTCACACATCCGCCATTTCTGCGGACACATTCAAAGAAGAGGCTACCATATTTTCTGTCCTGGAGAACCGTATGAAGAGTGGATGGATGCAGGACAGTTCGAAAACTATTTCGATTAATATGTATCGTTCTGTTGCTTCTCGGATGTGGCGACAGTTAAAGAGAGCGAAACTGTATCTCGAAATCCAAGGCAGGGCCGACTACGTGTGAGTCAGAAAGGGAGGTCATTTGGATGCAAATGCACGTCGGTTCGATCGTAGTACTGCATGGTAATTGCCTTATGACATTACAGCAGCAACTGATAGAGTTGTATCGAAGCAGTGTACAGATGGCTTCGGCAGAGTGGCCTTTTAGTGCTGTATGGGTACCCCAACGCATCTTCCCAGATATCTCGAGTTGAGTCGTTAACATGCCACCTAGACTGTCGAGCAGTGAGCCAAAGTTCTGTTCATAGAAGCGTTACGATGTAGTCCGGAGAGTATTTCTATACGGAATCGCATCTGTAGGGAACGAGGAACAATTTCCGGACCAGAACGTTGTGGAAAGTGAGTGGTACCGAGAAGGAGCCCTAATGTCGTGGGCAGGGGTCATGTCGACCACTTGAAGACCTCTCCATGAATCTGTATGGATGAATCACCAAGGTTTTACCATTGGTAGGTGTCCATATCATGACACCTCAAGCGCGGTTGTTGCGAAGTGCTTGAATTGAAACCGCATACATGGTGTTGCCTGCATGCTCTTCCGATTCCCATAGAACATGGACGCACCAGAGATATGGGTTGTATCATATCACCATCCACCAAACACCCTGCAGAAAGAATGGGCGTCGTTGGCAACTATCGATAGTTAGCAGGGTGTGAAGCCATAATTAAATTTTCATGCCTATTTTATGATTTTTAATTTTTTTATAATATTTATATGACATGATTTATCGATTTCGTTTGATGTATATATATTATTAAATTTGAAATCTTTGGATATGAGAGTTACGCTACTAAAAATTTGAAACCTACAGATGTGAAGGATGCATAAACATTGTTGTCTATGTAATATTTACTGAGTTAAATATCGTGTCAATTGATAATATTGTAGAGGTCCTAGATTAGGGTTTTTGTAAACAATATTTATGTGTAAAACATGGGGGCATACACACTTCAAAGGAGAGTGATGACGTGGAAGTAAAAGGTGGAAAAAGCGCGCCAGTTGGCCGGTTTGCGCGGCGAAAAAGTCAGTTGCGAGAGAGTCGTACTCTGGACGCTGATGTGTAAACACTGCTTGTGCTTTTGGCTATTTTGCTTGAGGCTATAATTTTCAAGTGGCCTCGGATTGAGAATATTTTTCAAAATGTTTACTGGCATAATATTTCTGGCTTATTATTGAAATTATTTCGACGCTAAGAAGACTACATTTGGCCACATGCTTCAAAAGCCATTAATAGAATATAATATTCCACAACTAGCTGCACTTCAGCGCCCATCTTCCACTACAGGCGAACTAGACAATTTTTTTTTTTGTGTTTTTGGATGTCTTCAGCATCCTACTAAAGTTGTGAATAATAAGCTTACTGTTTCAATAGTAAATGTGAACAGGAGTGTTGCAAATGGAGTGCAGTCCTTAAAAAACCAACAATTTATTTATTTACTGAACAAAGGTAGTGGTTCTTTTTGACAATTTATTTCTCAATTGTCTCGTCTCTCCTGTATCTTGTTTCTAATTAATGTCTGATGGTAGGTGTTTATTGCATTTCTGATTTCTACATTCAGTTAGGTGTTTGGGAGGTATATGTGAGTCGTGTTCATTTATTTTTATTGTATAATAGAGTACTTCAGTTATTACATTTCCGTGGTTATCCATGGAAGCGGAGGGCGAACTGTTTCGAGCTGTTAGAAGCTGTGACATGAGTCGAGCCTGTTTTACCCACGGGACTGAGGGGGAGGGGGAGGGGAGCGTAGAAATTTCGTGTTTTATGGGTCGGCCATTAGTGTTTTCGCATAAAGGTATCAAAGAAGTACCGTAGTGAAGACCTCTGTGCCATCCCGTGGTGTCAGAGGGGTGTCGTGGGGGTGTGAGGTACTTTTTCGGCAGGCAGAGCTACCCTACCAGCTACCTAAATGTTTCTGGGCGGGCGACACTGCTGGAGAAGACAATTCTTTATCATGAAAGCGACTGGTGCCGGTTGGGCCAGCTTTGAGTGTACTTTTGTAGCTCCAAGGAATGGTCCTGGCGTTTGCGAATTTCTTTAGGTGAGAAACCGATCCACTTTGTGTGCAAAATATATGAGACTCAGGAAATACCCTAAGGCTTCAGTAAGAATATAACAAGTCCAATTACAAAGAAAGGAGGTCCTGACAGGTATGAAAATGTCAGAATATCAGTTTAATATGCCATGGCTGCAAAATACTAACATGAATTATTACAGAGAAATGGAAAAAAATGCTATAATACGATCTCGGTGAAGAACAGGTTAGATGAGATAAATGGAGGAACACTACGATTTCTCTTAGATGTGACGAGGAAACGTTAACTTATCTTTTTGGCTTTTATAGATTCGGAGAAAGTGTGGACAATGTTGACTGGAGTACATTCTTCCAAATACCGAAAGTAGCAGGGGTCTAATAAAGGGAACGAAAAATTATATTCAACAAATACCAGACAGCACTTGTAACATTCGAAGTTCTGTAGACGAAAGTCAAATGTCTATACACCTGCTGGACAAAATTGGTATAGTCATCAGTCCCTAGTTCTACAAACTACCTAAACTACTACTTACACTAAGGACAATACACGAACCCATACCCGAGGGATGACTCGAATCTCCGGCGAGAGCGGTCACCCACTCAGCAGCATGATGCCTTAGACCACGCGACTACTCCCGCAAGGCTTAATTTACAAGATGTTAACGTGGACGATAAGGAGCTCAAACCGAAAGATGGTAGAAGCATTTGAAAAGTTGTGCGATAGATAACTGGTAAAGGTTAGGTGGGTGGATCGCATACCTAATAAGGAGGTCCTGAACAGAACTTTGCGCAAAAGAAGTTACTGGCATATCTTCACTAAGAGAAAGTATCTAACGGCGGGTCACATTCTGAGACACGAAGAAATCGTCAATCTGGCAGTTGGGAGAAGTGTGTGGGGTACAAATCGCAGAACTAGAGAGGAATACAGTAAGCAGGTTCGAAAGAATATAGGTTGCCGTTTTTATTGAGAGATGAAGAGGCTACTTCAGGAAAGAATAGTGAGGACAGCTGCATCAGATCAGTCTTTGTATTGAAGACAACAGCAATAAGAATAACATTAGGATACCGTGGGATTGTGTTGATTAAGAGAGGGAGTTCGACGCTTGGCCGAGTTTCTAGAGACGAGTGATAGCCTTGTTTGGAAACTTGCACCTGCGCGGAATGGAGAACCTTGTTTGCGAGATCTCCGTAGCAGAGTGATATATCGAAGGCAGAAGGTGATTTGTTGTTTTGGAAGGTGGTCGATTCAGTTGCAGTCGTAAGAAGTTCTTTCCGAAGCGCTTGCAGTCGGAAGACAGAAATATTGCAGTAACATAGTGTTCGTCTGAACTGCGCAGTAAATACTGGACCAACATATACAAACAAAGCGAGGTAAGCATGCTTCATCATAAATGCAGTTATTTACCAGGCATGCTGGTCGCGAAGTTTTACTTGATCACGAGTGACATGTCGATCGTGTACTGCATAGTGTTTTCTGAAGTTGTGCGTACATGATGAGACTACGTGAATTGAAACGATGAGCTCGTGGGTAAGTTATTTAGTAAGCAGTAACCATGATTGTTGTTTGGTGTTTCAAAAGGCACCAAAATTAAGTTAATGTAGGGCATACTAGAGAATAGTCAATTAACAGCGCTGAAGAAAGTGCACGTTCAGTGATTGTGAGAGATGGACATTTAAGAGAATTGTGACGAAACATGCAAGGGCAGCATTCGAGAGATTTACTGTAGGGATGAATGACTAGATCGCGAACCCAGTCAGCATCAAATCAAATACGAATCAATCTCTGTAAGAAGTTTGGAAAGTAGGAGTCGAGGTACTGACGGAACTGAAATTGTAAGGACGGACCGTGAGTCGTGTCGGAATAGCTAGTAGAACGCTTGCCCACGATAGGGAAAGATCTCAGGTTCGATTCCCGGTTTCATCGCACAATTTTAATCTGTCAGGAAGTTTCATAACAGCGCACACTCCGCTGCAGAGTGAAAGTTTCATTCTGGAAACATCCCTTAGGCTGTGGCTAAGCCATGTCTCCACCATGTCCTTTCATCAAGGAGTGCTAGTCTTGCAAGTTTCGCAGGAGAACTTATGTGAAGTTTGGAAAGTAGGAGGCGTGGTACTGGCAGAATTGAAGTTATGAGCGGACTGTGGGTCGTGTCGGGCTAGCTCAGTGGTAGAGCGCTTGTCCGCGAATGGCAAAGTTCCCAGATTCGAGTCCCGGTTCCGGTACACAACTTTAATCTCCCAGGAAATTTCAGGAAGAGAACTTCTTAGCGAGAAGAAATTTAAAGAGTATACACAAGTGATGTAAGGGCTTTTAACAGGGAAATTTCGTACCAATGCAATAAAACTGCAGTATCAGCACCTGAAGACTGCATTTTGGTCTGCAGAGTTGTTAACCACACGTTTCGCGGAATCTGATCGAGTTCAAGTTCCAAGTGTGAAAAATTGTATTATTTCTGCGATGGATTCACCTATCATTTATGACAATGAGATCATAGGATTTTATAATTTTTTTTTTTTTTTTTTTTTTTTTTTTTTTTTTTTGTATTCTTTCTTGAAGTTCGAAATTCAAATCTCAGTCAGCCAAGTCTATATGATGCGACACTCAAGTTTCTCAATCACTTTCAAGCCTTTTGAGAACATTTTCGTTTAGTAAAAGAAACAAAATTAGCGTTAGTCGCCATGCCTCTTTGACAGCGTTGTAAATTTTCAACCAAGCCAATTCTATGAACGACGCCGACTCTGTGGCGCTATGCGTTCAGTGAAAGGGCTGGATGTCCGCTCTAATAGAAAATAAAAAAAGAATCTGAGCCAATAATTCATATATCAATATGGAAGAAGCACGATATCATGTCCGCAAGAATCCGTGCTACCCGTTGACACGAGGGGGAGGGGAAGAGGAATTTTTTCGAATCCTGGTATGTTTGTGTGTGTGTGTCCTAATACCATTAACACTAACACTAAATAGCAGAGCTATGTTTCATTACTCCGAGAAGTGTTGTTCACAAGGTGTAATACCAAGTCACCACAAGATTTTATTTTCGCCTAGCACCAAATATTTAAAAAATATTATCTACGTTCTGTGCTTTAAAGGATTTATATACCTCTTCCGATTCACCAAGACATCACTTATCTTACAACAGTACAATATACTAATCACAATAATTATCTTACAGTAGAGGAGAAGGATTTAATCCAGTTACAATACATAGTAGTAAAGAAGTGAAAATGCAAGAATGTTGAAAATATGTGAAATAACTGATATTCTATAATTATCGAATGTCTAATCGTAAATGTTGACGAAAAATTTACGTCGTTTGGTTTTACTTCATTTTTAATGCGTTATGAAAGGTTTTCTATAATCACGGTGTAACATGTCTTGGTTTTTTATAGTTTTCAAAATGAAAATTTGAATGAAAAATTGAAATTTTGTGGTAACTGTGACTGTAAGATAGGCCTATCTCTTTTTATAATGAAATTTTAACAAAACGAAAAGGAAGGCATATTATGATTAATCTGACACAAACAACAGTAGGCATAACGGTTTATTTTGTCTATGTAAAAATTATCTGATTAATTGTAATGATAAATTGGGTAGCCACTATGTTTTCCTAAACACAGAAAAGTAATTCTCGATCTATCTGACCAGTTGTGTGCACCGTACTAGGTTCACGTCTTGCTTAATTACTTTATTTACTATACTTCTCGCACATAAATTTGTTTTCTCATAAATGGCAATTTTAGTTTCAGAGAAGATTCCTTGTTGTATATTATCCCCTTTTTATATAAGAAGCAAACATTTATATTCCCCTCCAAAAATTGTGTTTGGGGTTGTTAAATGATGGTATTCAATAACTGCAATAAATTCAGATTACATTTCAAAATTCAAAGATATATCCTAACCAAGTGCCACAATAAAATAAAAACGTGAACTAACCTCTCCTAGACGTTTACAAAAATGAAAAACACAATATTATTCTCAGATATCCTACTATTCAAATAAATTGAATAAGAAGTGGACATACTCATAAATATTTTTCTAATCTGACAGGAGAATATACAATGCAAACACAATAAATTAATATCCCAAGCTGGGTTATTGAACCCAAATCAGGCAGTGGCGTAACTCAGCCGATACTTTACCACACACAGCAGCGTTGATTTCTCAGCACAACATCGACAATAGCAGACTGGAGCAAGAGGCTGTGGATCCCGTCCGTGAAATCAATAACTTGGTCCTTCGTAGCAGCAACGATGTTTACTCTGTGGGGCCAGAGACGATGTAGCCATCAAGATCTAAGTTGCTGCAAGAAAACCCACAACTCAAAACGCAGGCCCGCGCACTGCAGCGTCTGTCGCTGGAGTTCCTGTACGTCCGTACAAGCCGGAGTCTCCAGGTGGAGCATCTGCAGTGTCTAAAACCCGAAGCGTACTCGGCGGTACCTCGTACTTTAGTCTCCTTGTCACCGTTCGCACCACCTAGCTGCACACACCAGCTATCGGCGGCCACGCCCTTCACACCTAGGATGCCAATCTCACCAAACCTTTAATGGGCTGTCCAATGACAACACTCAGGCGGATGATGGACGGTACGACCTGCCATATAGCAAAACGCACAACCAATCACAGACCGAGCTGTAGTCTGCACCCTAGACTCTGTCCCGACAGCAAATCTCTCATGCAAATTAACGTATCCCAGACTTTTTCCCAGAAACATCTGCGAAATTATGTCTCGACATCATCTTGATGCCGATTTTTATTAATGTGGGCAACAGACACAAGCTGAGCCAGACAGCCTCTCCTCGCAGGGAACTGCACGTGCAACATCCTGCCACTTATTACGTCATAAACCAAGCTAACCCTAGTTTAGGACGCAGAGACAGTGGGGAGCCCTCTCTTATCATAAAACGTGTAGCCATGCTTCACTCGTTCTCCCAATGATGTCAAAAATTCAGACGGAATATCATCTACTTCAAGGGCCATGCTTAGGCTCATATCTTTCGGTGCTATGTCAAGTTCTTCTGGCAGTATCGTACCTACTGTCCCGTCTTCATTTAGGTTCTCTTCCCTCTCTACAGTACTGACTTCAAGATCATTACCCTTCATATTCCTTCCACCTATTTTCCTGTAGGCGGTATCTATCGTTCTCGTAGTAATAAATTCTTCTATGCAATTGCATTTGTTGCCTAGCCACTCCTGCCTCCTGTCAACGTCTGTAGTCATTTCTTCGTGCTTCAGAATCTCCTTTGTTACACAAGGATTTCTATAAGGCCTTATCCGTGTAACGTAGATTGCGTTTAAAACAACTCCCTTAGAAAATTTCAGTGTACATTCACCCAGGAACAGCATGTAAACAGATTTTTATTATATTCGAGCAACAGGCTGTCGTATTGTATCTACATGGTCTAGCGACATCTGTACGTCACTAAATTAATTTAGCTGGGGAAAAGTACTTTTTGGTCAAAATATTATGAATTGGAAAAAGGAAGGCAGGAGTGAACTTCCAGTCGCCATAGTAATCATTAGTGACGGAGCAGATACTCGGATATTTGTGTCAGGGATTCGGAAGGAAATCAGTCGTGCCCCTTGGAAACATCCCGGCATCTGCCTGGAATGATTTAGGAAATTTAAGGAAACTTTAAGGATAATGGGATGCTGGTTTGAACAGTTATCCTCCCTAATGTGAGTCCAGAGTTTTAACATTGCACCATCTCGCTCCATGCACTTGTCTGGCAAAAATCCACACTAGTAAATATAGTCCTGAACGAGACAGGATGTATCATAACAGGATGTCTCCGTCCAACTCCCACAAATCAGCTGTACCAACACAAGGGCGTTGCCCCTCCAGACAACAGAAGGAGAACAGATTCAGAAAGCGAAAAGCTTACACAGGAAACAGATTCCAGGCATCCTCAGTTTGATCATAACCTACAACCTTCTAGGCTTATATAAAGAAACAGTTTCCTAAAACTACTAAATCAACGGTTATATCTCCTAAAGCGCGACGAGAGGAACTGTGCCGAAACTTGGAACCAGGAAGACCAGAGAAGAGCCCCAGAGAAGAACCTGCAACTGGTTTCGAACTTCCATAAACGACCTGGAATGCACTGAATACACTACGAACGGTGCAGAGTAAACACGAAGAAATGGGGCTACACCAGCGCAAACGAGCCCTGCGAGTGTGGAGAGCTGCAAGACCCACAGCACGTACTCGTCTGTAGGAAGCTGGACGAACCTTGCACGATGGAGGACCTATTCGCAGCAAATAAGAAAGCCATTCATGCTGCAACGTATTTGACTTCATGTGCACTATAAATTTTGTAATTTCCGATAGAATTACATGAGTTCCTTTAAATGTTTTCTTGTCTTCTGTTATTTTTTCTCCTCTCTTATATTCAATATTCTTGCATTTCCACTTCCCTACTACTACGCTTTATAACTGGTGTATATCCTCCCCCACTGTAAGATAATTATTTTAATAATTTTATTGTATTGTTAGATAAGTGATGTCTTGGATACGATAACTAAATATCTCGCTCGATGATGATTTCTTTAAAGCAATGAACGTATATATATATATATATATATATATATATATATATATATATATATATATATATATATATATTAAATATTTGGTTCTAGGCCGAAATAAAATAATAAAATCTTGTGGTAACTTGGTAAGATATCTTGTCAGCATCACTTTTCGGAGTGATTAGTGTTCAAATTTTCAAATGTTTGTAAACCTAACGGAATAACTTTTGTTACAAACTACTGAAACAAACGTAAGGACGACATACACACCCATTCTCGAGGGAGGACTCGAATCTCTGACGGCGAGTAAACGCGGGATCTGCAGGAGGTTGCCTTAGAGCGCTCCGCCACTTCACTGCGGCTGCTGTTTAGTGTCCTAAATCCATGTTCTACCCATGGCTATATCGAAATATGGCCCAAAAGTATTCAATGTACGACAACTAACAGATTTTATTCACAATCAACTTGAAACTTTTCATTAAGGACATACCTCTCCAGTGCCTCTACATACTTTTTTTTTAATTTATTTATATATTTGATGGGTACAAGACAACCGACGGACTAACCCATCTAACATAGATATTGTGCACATTTCTATATTAAACTCAATTTCCTGAACAGGAGTACGCACGTCGGAATTACAGAGAATGTTTTACCTGTGACAGCAGGCAGCTCCGTTGTGGTGACGTCAGGCGGGCGGTGTGGAGTCGATGGTGGGGGGATACCTGCAACACATCACACGGTATTTAGTATGGCGTGTTTCATTTCATCGCTGTTCTCTATATGAATATAGCGTTTAAACGATATAATCTGCTATAATTATATGGTCGGCACATCTCGATGTGCTTGACAAAAAATTTCTTAGGTGTTCTGTTTGAACTACGTGGTTGTTCCTAATACAGAGTTGGAGAATAAAAGCCGCTACCAGTCACATTAAAGATCGTATTATTCATCATTTACGACACGACCGGTTTCGGGCTTGTGCCCATCTTCAGGTGCTTAAATATTAAGAAATGTTTCAAATGTTTGTATAGTCTATGGGACTACGGGGTCATCAGTCCCTAAACTTACTAACTACATATGAACTACTTACAAACTAGGACGGCACAAATATCCATGCCAGAGGGGGGATTCGAACCCCCGACCGTAGTGGCCGTGCAGACCGTGACTGGAGCGCCTCAGTCCCCTCGGCCACCGCGGCCGGCGGCCGGGATTCGAACCCGGGATCTGTTGCTTACTAGGCAGACGCTTTGAGCACTCCGCCACCCAGGACACACTGACAAATCCGACTGCAGAGGAGGCTGGGCTCCTGACGACAATTAATTGTGTCTCGATACCTCATGGTCTGTTCTCCATCATGCGGGAATACAGTATTGCGGCTGCGAGCATTACAGAACAAATAGGCTGTGGTATAGGAAACAGACATCGTGACGAATGGAGATTTGGGTGTGGCGTGAAACGTGAAGGGGAGAGTCCTCTGCAGTCGGATTGGTCATTGTGTCCTCGGTGGCGGAGTGGTCATCGCGTCTGCCTAGTAAGCAGGAGATCCCGGGTTCGAATCCTGGCCGGGCCCAAATTTTCATTCGCCGCACATTGGTATTAATTCTAAACCTAGTACAGTGAAGCCATAAGTGATAGCAATTTGCGATTTATTTATATTTTGGTGCCGTGATCTTTATTTTTCTATACCTATAAACCAATATTTTTAGAATTATACCAATGACTCTAAAAAGGCTGGGTCGCGAACGAGTATTCACAGAATGTCTTTGAATACATTTATTTTGCATGACTCGTTTCGGGCTCTGCCCATCTTTTGATGACCTGGCGAAAAATATGTAAAAGTATCTTACAATTTTTGCACAATATTTTAGAAATGATGTTAAAATGTAATAGTGGTATAGTGCAATTAACACAATACACAAACAATGGAATATATCTGTAGGCAATATGCCATAAACAAAGAAAAAGTAAAATGAGAAGCACCATCAAAATTGAAATAGGGTGCAAACTAAAGATCTTGCTATGGAAGGTGACGGTGAGCCGCTGCGAAAGCTGTACATGTTTAGTGATTGGCCCACTAGAGGGCGTCCCTAAACGGTTTTGCAAGAAAATCGGAAAAGTCGAATACTATCATAGAACACGTTTATGATTACAAGGTATAAATTAATTAATGAAAAGTTATTATGTGGGAAATAGTCGACATTAAAATATAAGTAAATATTTACATAATAATTTACATATCAGCTTTACAGAGGTTCATTGAAACATAAGAGAAGAGAAAACTTAATCCAAAAAATCAAATGTTTGTTTAGCTTATGGGACTTAAATACGGGATAATCAGTCCCTAAGCATACAAACAACTTATGAACTAATTAACACTAAGGACGGCACTAATATCCATGACAGAAGGCGGATTCGAACCCCCGACCGTAGTAGCCGTGCAGTCCGTGAGTGGCGTGCCGCAGTCCCCTCGACCACCGCGGCCGGCAAAACGTAATCCAATATTTGTTACAAACAAATGTACAAGTTTGTACGAACCTATAAATTACATTTTCAAGAATTACATAGAGTTATACTTTGTGAATAATGAAATGGCAAGATCGCGGTATTTCGTCTTTATAACAGACCACCGGTTTCGATGTACATGGCCATCATCTTCAGGTCTCTGCACTAACTTATAACATTATTACAGAAATGCACATTGTAGCAAGTTGAATACTACTACTGGGTCGTCACACATTAAAATATGCCATTTCGTTGTCAGATATAAAACTCGTCCTTGGTCGTAAGCAGAAAATCCAACGGTCGTCCTCTACACTATGGTCTGAAACAAACCTCTGTTTAGTCAGGCTGTGTGCTAATTGACAACGCATTTACAAGGTGGTCCATTGACAGTGAATGGGGCTAATATCGCACTAAATAAGCAGCAAACGAAAAAACTACAAAGAACAAAACTTTTCTTGCTTGAAGGGGGAAAACAAATGGCGGTATGGTTGGCCCGCTAGATGGCGCTGCCATAGGTCAAACGGATATCAACTGCATTTTTTTAAAAATAGGTACCCCCATCTTCATTACATATTCATCTAGCACGTAAATAAATATGAATGTTTTATTTGGAACACTGTTTTCGCTTTGTGATATATGGCACTGTAATAGTCACAAACGTATAAGTATGTGGTATCGCGTAACATTTCGTCAGTGCGGAGGATATTTGCTTCGTGATACATTACTCGTGTTAAAATGGACCGTTTACCAATAGCAGAAAGGGTCGATATGGTATTGCCTATTGTGATCAAAATGCTCAACGGGCCTGTGCTACGTATGTTGATCGTTATCCTGAAAGACGTCATCCAAGTGTGCGGAGATTTCGTCGGATAGTTACGTTATTTAAAAACACAGGAAGTCTTCAGCCACGAGTGAAACGTCAACCACGACCTGCAACAAATGATGATGCCCAAGAAAGTGTTTTAGCTGCAGTTGCGGCTAATCCGCACATCAATATCATACAAACCGAGAGAGAATCGGGAATCTCAAAAACGTCGGTGTTGGAAATTCTACATCAACATAAATTTCACCCGTATCATATTTCTATGCACCAGGATTTGAATGGCGAAAACTTTGAACGTGGAGCACAGTTTTTACCACTGAGCACAAAATGAATTACGGAACGATAACAGATATTTTTACGCCTTCTGTTTAGTGACGAAGCGTCATTCACAAACAAAGGTAACGTAAACCGGCATAATATGCACTATTGGGCAACAGAAAATCCATGATGGCTGCGACAAGTGGAACATCAGCGACCTTGGCGGGTTCATGTATCGTGCGGCATTATAGGAAGAAGGGAAATTAGCCCCTATTTTATCGATGGCAATCTAAATGGTTCAACGTATGCTGATTTCTTGCGTAATGTTCTACCGATTTCACTACAAAATGTTTCATTGCATGACAGAATGGCGATATACTTTCAACATGATGGATGTCCGGCACATGGCTTGCGTGCAGCTGAAGCGGTCTTAAATGGAATATTTAATGACACGTGGATTGGTCGCAGAAACACCATACCATGGCCCGCACATTCATAGAGTCTTACATTCCCGGATTTCTTTTTGTGGGGAAAACTGAAGGATATTTGTTATCTTGGTTCACCGACAACGCCTGAAAACATGCATCAGCGCATTGTCAATGCATGTGCGAACATTATTGTAGGCGAACTACTCGCTGTTGAGAGGAATTTCTTTACACCTATTGCAAAATATATTGAAGTTGAAGGACATCATTTTGAGCATTTATTGAAGTCATGAGGTAATTACAAGTAATTACGCAGTAGCAGCATGCGTTATCACACTGTATGATAATTTCACAAAAGTACATGTATCACATTGGAACATCCCAAATATAGTTCAAACTTACCTACGTTCCGTGTTTGAATTTATAAAACCTACCTGTTAGCCACTGTTCGTCTAAAATTTTGAACAATACTTTTGTCAATATTACAGCGCCATCTAACACGAAGTGAGAAAAATGTTCCAAACAAAACATTCATATTTATTTACGTAATAGACGAATATGTATTAAAATGGGGGAACATATTTAAAAATGCAGTTGATATCCGTTTGACCTATGGAAGCGCCATCTTGCGGGCCAAACATACCGCCATCTGTTTTTCCCCTTCAAGCTAGAAAAGTTTTGTTCTTCGTAGTTTTTTCGTTTGATACTTATTTCGTGCGATATTTGGGCCGGTTAGTATCAATGGACCAACGTGTATGTAACGACTTCCGGGACGGGCCCGTCACAATGAGACAGAAAATTATATTTCTCCTGGTGGTGTCTGTGTAGGGCGCTTTACTTGAAACCGAAAGGTCGCGGTTTCGAATCCCGGTCACATCACATAACTTTTCAGTCTGCTTTTCAACCCATCCTTCACCTCAGAACAATATGAGGAGTCACTTAAAACGATAAGTGGTACGGATTCCACGATAAACTGTAGGTCCTCTTCCCTCGGTTGGATTACTTGGTTAGGCTAAGGTCACAAGTTGACGAAGTGGCGTCCACTTAGAAGACTTGCACCAGGCCACTGAGCCACACGAAATGATTATTATTTTATACAGGTAATTTGGTCCTATCATTGCAAAATCCATTCCAGGAATGTATGTCTTCTACTATCCCCACGTTCTGCGTGGTGGATGCTACTGCTGGAAACCGAAAGGTAGTGGATTCGAAACCCGGTCGCATCACGGAATTTTTCAGTCTGCTTTTCACCCAACCTTCACCTCAGAACAATATGAGCAGTCACCTAAAACGGCAGGTGGTTCGTATTCCACGGTAAACTGTAAGCACCTTTCCCTCGGTTGGATTACTAGGATATGTTATGATTACGCAAGTTGCCGAAGTGGTGTCCAGTTAGAAGACTTGAACCAGGCCACTGAGCAACACAAAATTATTATTATGTTATGCAGGTAGGTAATTTGGTCCTATCATTGCAAAATACATTCCAAGAATGTATATCTTCTACTGTCCCCGCGTTCTGCCTGGGGGATGGTACTTTATTTTACCTTAAATAATTACAATTTATTTTAGACTGTAAGCATGCGTCCGGTACGATAAACATCGTAACAATGTTCGACGTAGTAAATATATGTTTACAATAAATTGTATTTGCGCTAGCGGTAAAATAAACTGAAGTAACTTACTGCTGGTTGGACAGAGAGACTGAAGAGGATGTAATCACCTTGCATGAAATGAATAATATTTGCCCATCAGCAATGAAAGTCAAGTGCTGCATCAGTTATCTTTACACAATAGAACGCTGAGTTTCCCTTTGTTTACGGCTAATCCTTCTGCGAAAGCGCTGTTTTGCGTCAAAAGTTCCTCGAATTTCGGTACACCGTGTTGATACTGAAATTTTAAATAACAAATAAAAAAACACGCTCCTGTCCAATTGTGCGTATTTCAACGGTTTCATTGCGATTTTCTGCCGGTTTCCCGGAAGTTAATTTGAGTACTCTGATGGGAAGTTCGTGTATGACATCATTGAACCGCTGGGAAGCTTACCGCAGCTTCAGAACAGTCGGTACGGAAAACTTGCCTTCCCGTTCGCTGCTGCGAAAACATAATGGCGCCGGCTACACAATTAGCGCCCGCTTTGTTTACTGTGCGTCGTGCAGCGGTAATGGCCAGCTGGCCGGCGTTAAATATTCCCTCTCCGTCTCCGCCCTGGCCTTAACATTATCCGCGACGAAGGCTCGCCTCATATATTCCGCGGCGCCCTTCACTGCGCAGAAGTTAACGCGCCGGGTAGGCCCGGGGAAAATAAGAGAACTCCTTAATCGGGTTGTGTCTTCTCTCTTTTGGGGGGTCGGAATTGAATTTAAAAGACAAATGTGCGCCGAGGGGAGGCGGCGAGGTTTGGCCTGAAGAATGGCTTCCCGGTGGAGGGCTCCCACGCCGCCCCCTCCCTCGCGTCCCCTCTTCGCGCCCACCCCTGCAGCTCTCCGCGAGACGCAACAGGCCCCCTGCCGGCTTCAGCCGTCGTCGCGCTTTCGCAAGGCGCTTCTATTTACGCGCTGCTCTTGCCGCGTGTTCTGGCCGCTGTCCTTTGTTCTGCGTCACACGTATCTGCTGCTTTTAGGAGACAATCTGAATAGCACCCTTAGATTGTTCGCGGACGATGCTGTCGTTTATCGGTTAGTGAAGTCAACAGAGGATCAAAAGCAACTGCAAAGCGATTTCGACAAAATTTTTGTATGGTGCGAAAATTGGCAATTGACACTAAATAAAGAGGAGGGAGGGGTGAGTAAGTGGGCAAGTGGGCAAGGTTGAAGCCCTTACTCTTACGGGAATTAGTTTCATAACTACGAGTTTGAGTACTGTGGGCAGGGAGAAGCTGGGAATTTGTATCTGACGGGAGGCGTGCCTAGGTAGTCCTTGCAGGTGCGGTGATCACTGTATCCCCAGTGGTGTAGGGGTCAGCGCAACTGCCTAGAAAGCAGGAGACCCGGGTTCGAAACCCGGCTGGGTACACATTTTCAGCTTTGCCCAATCGCAGCTGATGTCATATATTCTGTGAATATTAAATAATAACAACTGCAGGATCAGAAGTGACGTCTGTTCTTTCGGAACAGACGCCACATGTGTATAAATAATGAAAAGTGTGAAGTAATACACATGTCCACTAAAAGAAATCCGCTGAACTTCAATTACGCGATAAATCAGTCAAACCTTAATGTCGTAGATTCTACCAAATATCTAGGAGTTACAATTACCAACAATTTTGACTGGAGAGAACACATAGAAAACTAAAGGTTACGTTTCATTGGCAGAACGCATCGAAGATGCACCAGCTCCACCAAAGAGACTGCCTATACCACACTTGTGCGTCCTCGCCTGGAGTACTGTTGCCCGTTGTGGGACCCTCACCAGGTGGGACTGACGGAAGAAATCGATAAGGTTCAGAGAAGAGCAGCTCGTTTTGTTCTATCACGTTACGGGAGGGGGGGGGGAGGGGGAAAGCGTCTTGGAAATGTTGCACGAATTGGGGTGGAAATCATTAAAAGAAAGATGTTATTCATTGCGGCGTGATCTGTTTGCGAAGTTCAATCACCGACTTTTTCTTCTGAATATGAAAATATTTTGCTAGCACCCACGTACTTAGGGAGACATGACCATCCCAAAAAAATAAGAGAAATCAGATCGAAAACGGAAGGATTCAGTTGTTCTTTCTTCCCGCGCGCTGTAAGAGAATGGAACGGTAGAGAAAAGTTATGAAAGTGGTTAATTAACCCTCTTCCAGGAACCTGAATGTGATTTGCAGAGTATATATGTAGATGTAGATGCGACGTAACGGCCCTTATAGAGAAATTACGAACCCCAGTGGCAGCAGAAGGTCGTCGCAGTACCATTCATGAGAGAGGGAGACAAGCAGATAGGGCACTATGCTCCGTTCATCGAAACGAGAGACGGTCTGTAAAGACACTGCGGCGTGTGGCCAGAGGAGGACAAAACAGGAACGCTCACTCAATTTCGCTGCATCCGGTTCAGGTGTAAAGCTCGTTGTGTGTATTGTGATATAGTAGTGATAATAGGTGTTGACTGTCAAGTTCATCTTAAAGAACCAGTTGCAGAATAGTATCGTATCTTGCCGGACGCCGTGGCTCAGCGCGCCCGGTCTGGGGACTAAACGTCCTCTGTAATGAAAAAGCTGAGCAAAATATTCAACGAACAACCAAGGACGAATTGAAACAACGACCGAAAAACATAGATCTACCTGTAGAAGTGGGGAGAAAAAAAAGGTGGCTCCGTAGCAAAGTGGTAGAGTGCGATAGTAAAAATCCAAAGGTGGCGGGTTCGATTCCCGCTAAATCCTAGGATTTTTATCTGTCACTTTCTACTTCTTTCCCCTCTGGTAGTGTTGCTGATGTGAAAACTACCGAGTAGCACCGTGGTTCGGAACCCACGTTAAACTGTAGGTCCTCCTATAACTGGCTGGGTAAGTCAGTTAGAAGGTCGGAGGAAGGCAACGGCAAACCACCTCCAAACAGGACCAGGACCTAGTAAAGCACTGTGGTGTTCAAGCCATTCTTCGGATTGTTGACTGCTTTACCTCTTAACGTATTAGTGTTTACAGTAACATTCAGCATTCATGGTCTATCTTTTTCCTGTCTCATTTCTATCACGAAAGAGTGTTCACTATGACATCCATCAGTTTGAGTACACCCAAGAAGTGTTCAAAGAAGAAGTAATAAAGTTTCCAAAATGAAACTTTCACTCTGCAGCAGAGTGTGCGCTGATATGAAACTTCCTGACGGATTAATATTATGTGCCGGAACAGGGACTCGAACCTGGGACCTTTGCCTTTCACGGGCATGCGCTCTACCACTTTATTTTTTTAATTATTTATTTTTATTTATTTACTTATTTATTTATTTCATTTCAGTATATGCCTTCTTCGGCGAACGCCTGTGACTTTCATCAAAATAAATGGTAAAATAACGGTAACCGTTCCATTGGTTTAATTGAAAATAATCTTCCTGTAAAATGAGACTACCAACCAAAAACGCCACATGTTAATTAAATTTTTCTTCCTGAGTTCTGATTACATAGAAACATAAATATCTTGGCAACTTGGTACATAGTTCACGCAGGGTGAAAATGTTTTATTTGTTGACTCATTATACTTCAACAGGGTGTGTTTCAACACTTCAACGTTTATCTTTAGTTATTCGTTAACGTCAATGACTTCCATCATAATCGGATATAAAGACGCGTTCTTCTTCAGTCATCTTGAAAACTTCAGATTTGGCTTTGCGGAAAACAGAGCTACATGAATTGTAGTTTTGTGTATGTCGTGAGTTGTCTTGTCAAGACATTACTGAATAGTGATTCGTAAGAGCTAGTGAAAACCTTTTTGTAATTTTTTCTCTTCATAAGGTTGTGGTGCTGTAGTTTGAGGAACAGTTGAGATTCCTTCTTGCCTTGGTTACCTTCCGTCAGAATGTAGTGTAAGGCTTGCCCTTTAATCCAATTAACCCAGATAGTGCTGACTTCCTTCCAGAAGTACGAGAACGGCAGCTTTCCTTTTTATTCTTGTCTGTAAGAATTCGTGTACAGTGTCATATTTTTGTTTTTATTGAATCGCCTGCTGCCACTGCAGACCAATTTTAGCTCGTACTGTCGACTATATAGTGATGGATATAGCTGCAAAGTTGAGGTTCATTCAGAAGATTGTGAAGACTTTATCGTAGTTGGGTTATCATTTCTGGAAATTTCTTTTATTTTTGAGACATTTATATGTATATATTTTATCTTAAATGTTGTTTTGATAATGATGATTCGTCAGATTGAAATTATAAAACATTGATTTTGACGTCAATCCAGAAAGGAGTATTGCAAAACTAATGACGTGATTGTGAAAAAATCACTTATAACGACCTTGTGCAGTCATATGAAAGTAATTAATAAATGTTGAGGAACAAATTAAACAAAAAATAATTCAGCGCTATCTGGGTTAACGGAATTTGTCTTTGTGGCTGGATAAGGCATGTCACTGGCATTGAGAAGAGCCGCGGGTGTCACGGGTCACGGTATGTGTGGCCGTTCGGGTCAGTTTGTCTATTATTTGGCTGGTGACTTGCCAGATTTCTTGTACGTTAGTGCACACTAATCTGTGCTCCTCAGTGTCAACTACTTTGCAGGTGGGACTGTTCGGCTAATCCGCGAGATGGTTGCGGTGTATCTTGGAGTTGGTGGCTATTTTCCTACTGACAGCCTTATACCATGTTGCTCTGACGTTGGTTGGTATAAAGCGGCTATTGATATTGCTCCACATTGACTTCCAGTCATATGCAGGATATTTCTGATCAGTCACATTCCCGTGACGTTTTCATTAGTGCTTCGTATACGGATTTTACTTTAGTTGTCGTCTGCACTTTGATGGTTGTGGGAAGGTAGCTTTTCCGGCCGCGGTGGTCGAGGGGACTGAGGCGCTCCAGTCACGGTCTGCACGGCCACTACGGTCGGGGGTTCGAATCCCCCCTCGGACATGGATATTTGTGCCGTCCTTGTTCGTAAGTTGTTCATAAGTAGTTTGTAAGTTTAGGGACTGATGACCCCGTAGTTAAGTCCCATAAGCTTAACAAACATTTGAACATTTGAAGGTAGCTTTACCACTGAGCTATTCTGACAAGACTCTACGGTCCGTCCTTACAACTTTACTCCTGCCAGTAACTCCTCTCCTACTTTCGAAACTTCACAGAAGCTCTCCTGTGGAGAAGAGCCTCTGTGGAGTTTGGAAAGTAGGAGGCGAGGTACTGGCAGAAGTAAAGTTGTGAGTACTGAGTAAGTCCTGTCGGGATATCTCAGTGGTAGCGTGCTTGCTCGCGAAAGGCAAAGGTCCCAGCTTCAGTTTCCGGTTCCGGCACGCAATTTTAATCAGTGAGGACGTTTCAAGTAATGAAGTTCTTTAAAGAAACACGTGGTTCCTACTGTGTATAAAACGCAGCTGTTGTCTCCAGAACAGTCAATGATTTATATTTTTATGAAAATAGTCAATAGAAAGCCACAGACTCCTTGAAGTCTCCAAGAAAGTAAAGGAAAAAATACGACTGAAGCTTTCAGAACGTCTTGATGACTTTAAATGAAATGCGATACGAAGAAAAGTTTTTCGTAAAAATTTCCCAACACTTGATAAAGTGCTTGCTGTGGTATGCGGAGATACACATTTGGAATTTTCGGAGAAAATCACTTTGTATAAAGTATTAGCAGAAATGTACTTTAAATGTTTGGCTTCTAATATCACTGCTATATGACAAAACAGGCAACTATCTTATACCTGGAACAAATACATAGAAAATGAGCGAGCGTACCTGTTTTGTCCACCCCTGGTCACACACTTCAGTGTGTTTACAGTACGTCTCTCGTTTCGGTGAACGGAGTATAGTGAACGTCCACAATAACGGGATATACAGGGATTTTCCTTAAGAAGGATTTAACAGAGGATGTTCCATTAGAGATTTGTGACGTAGGGAACTTGTGGTCGTAGAAACCAGCTATTGACTTATAGCAAACAATTTTATCTTTGCAAATGCAACCAAAAAAGAATTCCAATTTTAAACCGGCACAAAATCTCCAAGACTGGCAATCTTCTAAAGTAAATCCAAACTTAGCTCGAATTTCATGCGAGAAGCTTATAACAGTTTCAGCAACGAAACCCTGTCACGTAACTTGGTAGACAATCTGAAGACATTCTAGTCGTGGCAAAATACAATCTATACCTCCCTGTACCTCCATTATGCGATAGCAAAGGTGATGCTACTGATGGCAGTTGTGCTAAAGCAGAATTGCTAAGTACAGCTTTCCGAAATTCCATCACAAAAGAAAACGAAGAAAACACGAATGAATAACCGCTGCCAGAATGCATAATGGAGAACTAGATATCCCTGAAGTATTAAAGCAACTAAATCACTTAACAGAAGCAACAAGCAAGTCTCCCGGTCCATGTCCGTTTACCAGTTAGGTTCCTTTCAGAGTATTCTGATGCAATAGCTCCGTACCTAGCAATCGTATACAACCGCTCACTCGGCGAAAGATCCATACCCGAAGACTGGAAAAATTGCACAGGTCACTCCATTGTTCAAGAAAAGCAACAGCAGTGATCCACAAACTTTCAGACCTATATAATTGACGTTGGTTTGCAGCAGGATTTTGGAATATTAACCAATAGTCAACATGGATTCAGAAAGTATCGCCCTTGCGAATCACAAGTTGCCCTTTAGTCACATGAAGTGATAAGTGACATCGAAAAGGGATCTCAAATCGATTCCATATTTCTGGATTTCTGGAAGGCTTTTCACACTGTACCCCACAAGAGGCTTCTAATAAAATTGCGTGCTTTTGGAATATTGCCCCAATTGTGCGTTCGGATTCACAATTTCCTACCAGAAAGCACACAGTTCTTAGTAATTCACAGTAAGTCATCGAGTAAAAAAGAAGTGATATCTGGCATTTCCCAGGGAAGCATTATAGGTCCCCTACTCTTCCTTGTGTTTATAAACGATGCAGGAGACAATCTGAATAGCTCCCTTAGACTGTTCGCGGATGATGCTGTCGTTTATCGGTTAGTGAAGTCAACAGAGGATCAAAAGCAACCGCAAAGCGATTTAGGCAAAATTACTATACGGTGCGAAAATTGGCAATTGACGCTAAATAATGAAAAGTGTGAACTAATACACATGCCCACTAAAAGAAATACGCTGAACTTCAATTACGTGATAAATCAATCAAACCTTAGGGTCGAAAATTCTACAAAATACTAAGAGTTACAATTACGAACAACTTACACTACAGCCAATAGAAAATATTGTGGCGAAGGCGAACCAAAGGTTACCTTTCATTGCCAGAACGCTTCGAAGATGCAACAGCTCCACGAAAGAGACCAATTGTGCGTCTTCTCCTGGAGTACTGTTGCTCAGTGTGGGACCCTAACCAGGTGGGACTAACGGAAGACATTGAGAAGGTTCAGAGAAGGGCAGTTCGATTTGTTTTACCACGTTACAGGGGGGGGATGGGGAGCTGGGAAGCGTCACGGAAAAGTTGCACGATTCGAGGTGGAAATCATTAAAGGAACGACGTTATTAGTTGCGGCGAGTTCTATTTGCAAAATTTCAATCACCGCCTTTACTTTAGAATTTGAAAATACTTTGCTAGCACCCTCCTACATAGGGAGACATGACCATCCCAATAAAATAAGAGAAATCAGATCGAAAACGGAACGATTTAGGTGTTCTTTTTTCCAGCACGTTATTAAGAGAATGGAACGGTAGAGAAAAGTTATTAAAGTGGTTAATGAAACCTCTCCCTGGCACTTAAATGTGAATTGCAGAGTATCTGTGTAGACGTAGATTTAGGTTCTACGTCAAATAGTTCAGTAGAGTATTCGTTATTTTCTGTTAAATTTTTACACGCTCTTGCGGAAACACGAAAAGTCACTCATCATTCAGTACTATAATGTAAAAGTAAACGATTAAAAACTGCCCACATTGGAAACGAACTCGGGCTTTCACACAGACTTCACTCTGTACTTCGAGGTTACAAAGTAGTTTATTAATCTTTGATGATGATGCGTTACGCCCTAATAGCAGAACATCGCCAAATTTTCTACATAAAAAAGTTACACAAGAATTACTGCAAGAGTTAAAGCAGTGGAATTGCGGCATAAAATTTGCTGAAACGACATGTACGTTTAAAAATTAACCAAGAAAGCCTTGCAAGGCACTTCATGATGTGACATCATTTGACCACTTTAGGTATCGAGACATTAATTAAGAAGTCCTAAGATGTGCCTGCAATTCAATAATTTTCATAAAACCGAATAGAAACCCTGAAATGATCTAATAACCTAGTTCAGGAAATGAGACACGATATTGGTGTTAATTGGAAAAATGCTGAAGTGAAATTACCTTGAAAAAGTAGCGGTGGGCCGGCCGCAGTGGCCGAACGGTCTGCGGCGTGCCAGTCACGGTCTGTACGGCCGCTGCGGTCGCGGGTTCGAATCCCTCCTCGAGCATGGATGTTTGTGCTGTCTTTAGCATAAGCTAGTTCCTAAGTGTAAGTTTCGGGACTGATGACCCGTAGTTAAGTCCCATAAGCTCTACAAACATTTAGTTTCGGTGGTACACGTAGACAAAAAATAAGCCAATGTTCAGAAACGAAAACCACAGGCAGTGAGCGGGCGTGGTTTAATGCTCTCCCGACGTGTGTGGAGTATAGGAAATTATTCTAGAGGGCAGAAGAACAGCTAAGCGCTAAGTAGCTGTTACAGCATGTAACGACGACAGATTACGATACTTGGACACCAAAAACAAAGAATAGTATTAAGTAAACTAAAAAGACAGACACTGCGTAAAGCACTTAAAAAATAAAAAATAATAAATAAAATAAAAAGGGAAATACAATATTTCATTTAGTAAGAGTCAGCAAAATATTTAAAAAATCACTCTTTTTGCTACCATCTTACCAAATGACTCCAACCTTTCCTTTGACCAGGAACTACATTCGTTTCCTTATGAATAGGGGACACAAGGTTTACGTAAAATAATGCCAATCTAAAGTAAACATATTCCCTAGGCATAAATGTAATAACTAATGACACTACAACATCCTGAAGAAAGTATCCATACCAGGTGACGTTTTCAGTTAGAATTTGCGCATGATAAGCATTTCAACACTTTACATCTACATCTACATATATACTCCGCAATTCACCGTAAGGTGCGTGGCGGAAGGTACACTGTACCACTACTAGGCATTTCCTTTCCTATTCCACTCCCAAATTGAACGAGGAAAAAAAGAATGCCTGTATGCCTCCGTACGAGCTCTAATTTCTCTTATCTTGTCTTTGTGATCTTTACGCGAAATGTAAGTAGGCGGCAGCAAGATCGTACTACACTCAGCTTCAAATTCCGGCCCTCTAAATTTACTTAACAGAAATTCACGAAAAGAACGTAGTCTTTCTTCCAGCGATCCCCAACTGAGTTACCGGAGCATTTCCGTGACACTCGCGCATTGGTCGAACCTACCGGTAACAAATCTAGCAGCTAGCCTCTGAACCGCCTCTATGTCTTCCTTCAAACCGATCTGCTGCGGGTCCCAAATACTTGAGCAATACTCAAGACGTGGTCGTACAAGCGTTTTATACTCGGTCTCCTTTACAGGTGAAGTACATCTTCCCAAAATTCTCCCAATAAACCGAAGTCGGCTGTCTGCCTTACTCACAACTGTCCTTACATGCTCGTTCCATTTCATATCGCTCTGCAATCTTACGCCTAGATATTTGAACGACGCGACCGCATCAAGAAGCTCACTACTGATGCTGTATTCGAACATTATAGGATTGTTTTTTCTACTCATGCGCATCACCTTACATTTATCTACATTGAGAGCTAGCTGCCATTCTTCGCACCAACTAGAAATTTTGTCTAAGTCAACCTGTATGCTATTACAGTCAGTTACAGACGACACCCTCCCATACACCACAGCATCATCAGCAAACAGCCGAAAATTACAACTTACTCTGTCCATCAGATCATTTATATAGATAGAAAATAATAGCGGTCCTATCACACTCCCCTGGGGCACGCCTGACGATACACTCGTCTCTGAAGAACACTCGCCGTCGAGAACAACGTACTGCGTTCTATTACTTAGGAAGTCTTCCAGCCAGTCACAAATCTGTGAACCTATTCCATAAGCTCGTATCTTTGTTAGCAGCCTGCAGTGTGGCACCGTGTCGAACGCCTTTTTGAAGTCGAGAAAAACACAATCCGCCTGTTTCCCTTCGTCCATGGCTCGCTAGATGTCATGTGAGAAAAGGGCAAGCTGAGTTTCACATGAACGATGTTTCCTAAACCCGTGCTGATTCATGGAAAGAAGCTTTTCCGTTTCAAGGAAATTTACTATATTCGAACTGAGAATATGCTCCAAAATTCTACATGAAACCGATGTCAACGATATTGGCCTGTAATTGTATGGGTCAGTTCTCTTTCCTTTCTTACACTCGGGAGTCACCTGCGCTTTTTTCCAATCACTAGGAACTTTGCGCTGAATTAAAGATTCGCTATAAATGCAAGCTAAGTAGGGGGCCAATGCCGCTGAATAGTCTTTGTAAAACCGAACTGGTATTCCATCCGGACCAGCAGACTTTTTCGTATTTAGCTCTCTCAGCTGCTTCTCTACACCAGAAATACCTATTGCTATGTCCCCCATTTCGGAATTAGTACGTTGATCAAATGATGGTATATTTGTGCGGTCCTGCTGCGTGAAAGATTTCTTAAAGGTTAAATTTTGAACTTCAGCTTTCCGTTTTCTTTCTTCTATTACTGCCCCGGAATGATCAACTAGTGACTTGACAGTGGGCTTTGACCCGCTTATCGATTTTACATAGGACCAGAATTTTTTCGGGTTCTCGGAAAGATCTTTTGCTAAGGTATGGCTGTGATAATTATTGTATGCTTCATGCATCGATCTTTTTATAGAGGCACGAATCTCTACTAACTTTTGCCTGTCATCATTTGTGTGTTCTTTTTTGAATCGAGAGTGCAACAGCCTTTGCTTTCTCAGCAGCTTTCTAACATTATTATTATACCACGGTGGATCTTTTCCATCCTTAATCGTCTTTACTGGCACACATTTCTCTAACCCTTTAATAACAATGCAATTAAATTTAGTCCACAATTCCTCTACATCCATAGTCCCAGAATTAAACGATGCCCATTGATTTTCTAAGTGCGATCGTAACATTTGCTTGTCGGCTTTTCCCAACAAAAACACGCTCCTAGCCTTCTTGACTGGTTTATGAACTTTGGTCACCATCGACGCTATGACGATATCATGATCACTAATTCCTGTCTCTACACAGACATCGTTAATAAGGTCAGGCCTGTTTGTGGCTATAAGGTCTAGAATATTTCCATTGCGCGTGGGTTGCCGGTTTAACTGCTCAAGACAGCTTTAGCACATCATGTGCCACAGGAGCGCCAACTACAAGCGTTATATAAAGGGCAGCGTTTGGCAGTGCGAACATACTTCGATCGTTCTTTAGTGTGACTATTTTCGTTAAGCAGCTTCAGTATGCCTAGTAGAAGACAGCGAGCTCGGCACGTTTGGGAGTTCCCACCGAGGGAGATTTTAGATTACGCTTCATTAAAACCTGTGGTCGCACGTAACCAAACAACTGTGTTCAGTACCTGCCTGCGTTTACCACTGACAAGAGACACCTTTGACTTCGAATGCTCGGAATCGCACGAAACCATATTTAAAATAAGAAACAATCATAAATAAAACATTGGTGTGCGTAATTTCCATGCGAAACACCGCACTTGTCTACTAGTGCCACTAGATAGATGGTAGCACAGTGTAGTTGCACTAACCAGTGTTCCAGTTGCGCGAGTAGTATAGCTGCGGTACGTATTTGTCTCTTGGAGTGTTCGCAAGAGAGATACTATGTAAACTGTATACAATGCAGTGGTATCATGATGAGAATTAATCCTCTGCATGTAGTCCAAATATTAAGGGCCAAATTGCGATGGGCTATGAAATGACATTGGTTCGCGGATATACAGGGCGAGTCAAAAGTGCTTGGACACCTCCATAGGTTGGAAGAGTGAAGGGAAAATTGAAAAGTGATTATGGGAACAGAGGTTTGATGTGATGCCGCAACTTTTGGAGTGAATGTTATTCATGGTTTCGGTTTTTAAATCAGCGAATTTGAATTCAATTCATTTTTTAATGGGAAGGGGGTGTATGACACATCAAATAACACTCGCTTGAGCTGAGGAATTTAGTGGTGTAACTTGTTTTTGCCTATCTCGTACAGTTCAGAAGTTAATAACGTTCATAATTGGGAAATTACCTTCATACCGACTGCTACAACACATGTTGTACATGTTGTACGTGTTGTGCATCCCCTGCATTGTTTCCCAAATTTGAACATTAATAACTTCTAAACTGTACTAGAGAGACAAAAACAAATTACACCACTAAATTCCTGAGCTCAAGCGAGAGTTATTTGATGTGTCATATACCCTCGTTCCCATAAAAAAATGACTTGTATCCAAAGTGGCGGATTTCAAGATGGCGGCCGTGAATGACATACACTCCGAAAGTTACTGTCGCACATCAAATGTCTGTTCCCATCATCACTTTTCAATTCTCCCTTTAATGTTCCAAATGATGAAGGTGTCCAAGGACTTTTGACTCGCCCCGTATTATGTAACATAATAACTCAGAATTATAATAGCGACTGCACAGAAATACACGACGTTACGCTGGATAGATATACGGAATATGAAGGGCGGGAGGAACCTGAACCTGAAGGTGGCACTTAACGTTTGTAAGAACTACTAGCTTATATGCCCGTGCTTCGCAACGATTGTTGAAGGAGGGCCTGTGTGTATCATGGCTTTTTAGGGTTCTCGACCTCAGTAAAAATACAATCCTTGTTGGATCGCTCTGTCAATAAACTCAGTTGTCCTAGCCAAGATGTCAAATGCAAGTAAAATCATTGTTCGAAACGATGTTTCTTCATAAAGTTTTTTAAACAGAAGGTAAAACGTGCCAAAATAAGCAAAGAAATGTCGTTAAGTATGTAATACACAAAGCGAAATCAGTAACGCTATGTTCAATATTTGTTGGTATTCGTAGACATAAGATTGCTTAATTCTGTCACAGACGTTCGGTTCCTTGTTGTACTGCCTCATAGTCGTTATGCAGCAGCGGTGTTTATTAGTTCTTTGATACACTACAGCGCTTCTATTGCTAGGTTGCTGTACTACGCAATCCATACTTCAACATAAACTACATCTAAAACAATATCCCTGATTCCACTTTTATGAAACGAAGTTGCTCCATACATCTCCGTGAAGTAGTTTAGGAGATTAGGTATTTCTAATAGATGAAGAGACAGTTACTGAAAATACTAAAGTTTGCGATGCATCTTTTTTCCGTGATCTGATTTTGATTAGATCATGCTTATATGTTTCCCCAATCTTAGCTCAAATTTCATGTGAAAACCGCATGAAAATATGTCCAATAGGTTTGAAGATTGAAGCGAACAGCGACAGGCCTACTTTTATAGATTTATTATTAGTAAAAATATGTTATAAATTGTAAAATTTTGCAGGAATATATTGATTTGTATAAGTGCTGTGTGTCGGTAAAATCTGTTCCGTATACGTTTAGTAGTAAAGAAGTAATAGATTAAAACGTGGTGCTTGATGAGGCTGTTTTCCATGAACGTTACTCTTTACGTCCTCATATCACATAAACAACGTGTCGAGTTGTGATACAATTTCCAACGTACATTCATCTATATATGAGTATATTGCCTGTAAAATTTCCAGCGGCTACAATTTGTAGTGTACAAATTATAAATTGTTAAGTCATACTGAATGTCGTAGTTTTACTCCATAAACAGCGGAAAAGTAGTAAGCGAGAAACTTTTTTCCTTTCATCATTTTGCTATGGTTGTCTCCGAGAAGAAGTTTAATAGAAGTTTGAAATTATGTTTAAAGTTTGTTTCAAGTCGTTAAGTACTTTCATTCTCATACAGTGTATTCATAAAGTCTCGTCGCATTACGTGGAGTTTCTTGCAACTCTTATTGTTTATGATGTTATTTTGCAGGAATATATTGATTTGTATAAGTGCTGTGTGTCGGTAAAATCTGTTCCGTATACGTTTAGTAGTAAAGAAGTAATAGATTAAAACGTGGTGCTTGATGAGGCTGTTTTCCATGAACGTTACTCTTTACGTCCTCATATCACATAAACAACGTGTCGAGTTGTGATACAATTTCCAACGTACATTCATCTATATATGAGTATATTGCCTGTAAAATTTCCAGCGGCTACAATTTGTAGTGTACAAATTATAAATTGTTAAGTCATACTGAATGTCGTAGTTTTACTCCATAAACAGCGGAAAAGTAGTAAGCGAGAAACTTTTTTCCTTTCATCATTTTGCTACGGTTGTCTCCGAGAAGAAGTTTAATAGAAGTTTGAAATTATGTTTAAAGTTTGTTTCAAGTCGTTAAGTATTTTCATTCTCATACAGTGTATTCATAAAGTCTCGTCGCATTACGTGGAGTTTCTTGCAACTCTTATTGTTTATGATGTTATATCTCCTGAACCATATGTCGTATGTGGTTCGTAGTCCCACAGAAACAATTATTGTTATCTCACATAAGGAATATGTGTACCAAATTTGGTTAATATCGGTCCAGTAGTTAGGAGAAAATGTGCAGTATTGTCGTATGACGCAGAAGTTTGTCGCACATCTCATTGTATATTACGTCATATCTCCTTAGATATATGTCGTAGGTGATTATTTCCTCGACAGAGATTGTTGCCAAATAGTAAGGAACATGTGTACCAAATTTTGTTGAAATCGGTTCAGTAGTTTAGGAGGAGATGTGGAACAAACAGCCGGCCGCGGTGGCCGAGGGGACTGAGGCGCTCCACTCACGGTCTGCACGGCCACTACGGTCGGGGTTTCGAATCCTCCCTCGGGCATGGATATTTTTGCCGTCCTTAGTATAAGGTAGTTCATAAGTTTAGGGACTGATGACCCCGAAGTTAAGTCCCATAAGCTTAACAAACATTTGATTGATTTTTTTTTTTTTTTTTTTTTTTTTTTTTTGAACAAACATACATAGATATATACACACACACAGTCTATTTTATAAGTAGTAAGATTACAATCGTGATTTCACTTCCTGTAGCAAACTAATGAAACGCTGTAAGTGCATCAAAAGTCAATAAAATCTTACATTAATTCTAAATTATTTAAATAGAAAACGGGGAGCAAGTGCTCGTTTCAGAGAAATATTGCACGGTGCTACAGCCGTAAGTAACTTCACAGAAATTATTTATTTTGGTAGTTCATTAGAGTGAGAAATGGCTGGACAGCAGTAACACTCACGGTAGAGCTTGATACTGCCGTCTGTGTCGCCGAGAGAGTTCTTGGAGACGCAGCGGTAGGTGCCCCAGTCGTTGGGGCCGACGGCGCGGATCGTCAGCTTCATGTGCACCTTGTACGCGTTGTCCAGCAGCACCGGCTCGTAGCGCCCGCCTGGAAAGCAAAGACAGTCCTGGTTATCCTTAATACACCCTGCGGTACCAACAGAAATTCGCGACAGTGTCACAAATGTATTTTACGGTAGTGAACCATCTACCTATATCCTTCCTAGTTTCACACAATCTGGGAAGATTTGTTATTAAAGTAATGTAAAGCATACACACACACACACACACACACACACACACATATATATATATATATATATATATATATATATATATATATATATATATATATATATTGGTTCAAAAATTTCATGCTGCATCGGGCATGCAACAAGGACTAGCAAAGGCAACAAAGGGTCACAAAGGCTATTTTAAAAGTAAGCTAAGCTCCATTATTCAGTTAATATTAGTTCATTGGGGATCACATTAATAATACACTACTGGCCATTAAAATTGCTACACCAAGAAGAGATGCAGATGACATACGGGTATTCATTGGACAAATATATTATACTAGAACTGACATGTGAATACATTTTCACACAATTTGGGTGTATAGATCCTGAGAAATCAGTACCCAGAACAACCACCTCTGGCCATAGTAACGGCTTTGATACGCCTGGGCATTGAGTCAAACAGAGCTCGGATGGCGTGTACAGGTACAGATGCCCATGCAGCTTCAACACGATATCACAGTTCACCAAGAGCAGTGACTGGCATATTGTGTCAAGCCAGTTGCTCGGCCACCATTGACCAGACGTTTTCAGCTGGTGATAAATCTGGAGAATGTGCTGGCCAGGGCAGCAGTCGAACATTTTCCGTATCCAGAAAGGCCCATACAGGTCCTGCAACATGCGGTCGTGCATTATCCTGATGAAATGTAGGGTTTCGCAGGGAACGAATGAAGGGTAGTGCCATGAGTCGTAACACATCTGAAATGTTACGACCAGTGTTCAAAGTGCTGTCGATGCGTACAAGTGGTGACAGAGACGTATAACCAATGGCACCGCACGCCGGGTGATACACCAGTATGGCGGTGACTAATACACGCTTCCAATGTGCGTTTACCGCGATGTCGCCAAACACTGATGCGACCATCATGATGCTCCAAACAGAACCTGGATTCATCCGAAAAAAGGACGTTTTGCCATTCGTGCACCCAGGTTCGTCGTTGCGTACACCATTGCAGGCGCTCCTGTCTGAGATGCAGCGTCAAGCGTAACCGCAGTCATGGTCTCCGAGCTGATAGTCCATCCTGCTGCAAACGCCGTATCACTGTTCGTGCAGATGGTTGTTGTATTGCAAACGTTCCCGTCTGTTGACTCAGGGATCGAGACGTGGCTGCACGATCCGTAACAGCCATGCGGTAGGATGCCTGACACCTCGACTGCTAGTGTAGCGTGGTGCTGGGTACCAAATTTACAAGGGTTGGACAGCTGATTGAGTCATAACCACTGATACACATATACACATATATTTACAACTAAGTACCTTAATCTGAGCAACAAATGAACACTGGCTCCCAATCGAAATCTTTCATTAACCTTTTACACCAATAACTTGTACAATACTCTCTGCAACATATAAACTGTGAACCAAGAAGACAATGTGCGCAATTCTCACATACCATAATATACATGTAATACTCTCAGTTGCAAATTAAATACCTCAGTCCGAGCAACAAACGAACACTGGTCACTGGTTCCTGGCGCTGACACAAATCAATTATCTTTATAAACCCTGCCCACAAATAACTTGTACAATACTCTCTTCATTACATACTTTATAAACCAAGGAAAACAATGTACGCGATTCTCATTCAGCAAATATGCATATAATACTCCCAGTTCCTTGAGTTTGTCAAACCAATATCAACATGCTACTAATCTACTTCATTCAGACAAGATCAAATTACCATATAGAAAGAACGGTCTCTCTCCCCCCCCTTTTTTTTTGTGAGAGAAGAATTACAACAGATTATTAGATCCCTTACTCGGGTAGGAAAATTAGAAAATTTAAAAAGGGAAATGGATAGGTTGAAGTTAGATATAGTGGGAACCAGTGAAGTTCGTTGGCAGGATGAACAGGATTTCTGGTCAGGTGAGTACAGGATTATAAATACAAAATGAGTTTGGGGTATCAAAGAAGTAGGACTGATAATGAATAAGAAAATAGGAGCAGCACAGTGATCGCATTATCATTGTCAAGATGGATACGAAGCCAACACCGACAACAGTACTACAGGTTTATATGCCAACTAGCTCTGCCGATGATGAGGAGATCGAAGAAATATATGAGGAGCTAAAGGAAATTATTCAGACAGTTAAGGGAGAGGAAAACTTAATTGTGGTGGGAGACTGGAATTCGGTAGTAGGAAAAGGAAGAGAAGGAAAAATAGTAGGTGAATATAGACTGGGCAGAAGGAATGAAAGAGGAAGTCGCCTGGTAGAATTTTGCACGGAACGTGATTTAATCGTAACAAACACGTGGTTTCAGAATCACAAAAGAAGGTTGTATACGTGGAAGAGACTAGGAGACACCGGAAGATACCAGACAGATTTTATAATGGTAAGACATAGATTCCGGAACCAGGTTATAAACTGTAAGGCATACCCAGGGGCAGATATAGACTCTGACCATAACGTTTTAATCATGAACTGTAAGCTAAAACTGAAAAAAACTGCAGAAAGGTAGGAAAATAAGGAGATGGGACTAAGATAAATTGAAGGAAAGTGAAGTTCTAGAGAATTTCAGAGGGAGATTCAGGCAACAATTGACAGAAACAGGGGGAAATAAAACAGTAGAAGAGGAATGGGTAGCATTGAGAGATGAAATAGTGAAGGCAGCAGAGGACAAAATAGGTAGAAAGGCAAGACCTACAAAAATCCTTGGATATCATAGGAAATACTAAATTTTATTGATGAAAGGAGAAAATATAAAAATGCAGTAAATGAAACAGGCAAAATGGAGTACAGGCGAATAAGAGAGACATTTGGGGACAAGAAAAGCAACTCTACGAATATCAAGAACTCAGATGGGAAACCAGTTCTCAGTAAAAAAGGGAAAGCTGAAAGATGGAAAGAGTACATGGAGTAGCTCTACGAAGGAAATGAACTTAGAGACGATGTTGTAGGAAGGGAAGAGGAAGTAGATCAAGATGAAATAGGAGATATTATACTGAGAGATGAATTTGACAGAGCCTTGAAAGACCTAAGTCGGAACAAGGCCCCAGGAGTAGATGACATACCCTCAGAGCTACTAAAGTCTCTGGGAGAGCCAGCCATGACAAAACTATTTGAACTGGTGTGTAGGATGTATGAGACAGGCGAAATACCCTCTGACTTTAAGAAAAATGTAATAATCCCCATTCCAAAAAAATCAGGCGCAGACAGGTGTGAAAATTACATAACCATCAGTTTGATAAGTCATGGTTGCAAAATTTTAACACGAATTATGTACAGGAGAATGGAAAACCTGGTAGAAGCTGACCTCGGGGAACATCAGTTTGGATTCAGGAGGAACATAGGAACACGGGAGGCAATACTGACTTTACGTCTTATCTTAGAAGATAAATTAAGGAAAGGCAAACCTACATTTTTAGCTTTTTGTAGATTTGGAGAAAGCATTTGACAATGTTGACTGGAATTCACTCTTTCAAATTCTGAAGTCAGCAGGAGTAAAATATAGGGAAAGGAGAGTTATTTACAACTTGTACAAAAGCCAGACCGCAGTTATTAGACTCGAAGGGCATGAAAGGGAAGCATCAGTTGGGAAGGGAGTAAGACAGGGTTGTAGCCTTTCTCCGATGTTATTCAATTTGTACATCGAGCAGGAGGTGAAGGAAAGCAAGGAAAATTTTCGAATATGGATTAAGGTTCAGGGGAAAAAAATAAAAACATTGCGTTTTGCTGATGACATTGTAATTCTGTCAGAGACAGCAAAGGACCCGGAAGAGCAGTTGAATGGAATGGACAGTGTGTTGAAGAGAGCGTATAAAATGAACAATAACAAGAGCAAAACAAAAATAATGGAATGCGGTCTTAGAAAATCAGGCGATGCTGAAGGAATTAGATTAGGTAACGAAACAACGAAGGTGGTAGATGAGTTTTGTTACTTGGATGGATTAAGGTTCAGGGGAAAAAAATAAAAACATTGCGTTTTGCTGATGACATTGTAATTCTTTCAGAGACAGCAAAGGACCCGGAAGAGCAGTTGAATGGAATGGACAGTGTGTTGAAGAAAGCGTATAAAATGAACAATAACAACAGCAAAACAAAAATAATGGAATGCGGTCTTAGAAAATCAGGCGATGCTGAAGGAATTAGATTAGGTAACGAAACAACGAAGGTGGTAGATGAGTTTTGTTACTTGGGTAGTAAAATAACATGCGATGGTCGCGGTACAGAGGATATAAAATGCAGAATGGCAATGGGAAGAAAAACATTTTTGAAAAGGAGATATTAGCTAACATCGAATATTAATTTAAGTGTAAGAAGCCTTTTCTGAAGACTCCCTTGAACGGGAGTGAAACATGGATGATAAGCAGTGCGGACAGGAAGAGAATAGAGGCTTTTGAAATGTGGTGCTACAGAAGAATGCTGAAGATTACGTGGGTAGATTGCATAACTAATGAAGAGGTACTGAACAGAATTGGTGAGAAAAGGATTTTTGGCATACCTTGACTAAAAGAAGGGATCGCTTGGTAGGACACGTTCTTAGACATCGGGAATCGTAAATTTAGTATTGGAGGGAAGTGTGTGGGGTAAAAATCGCAGACGGAGACCAAGAGACGCATATATTAAGCAGATTCAAGTGGATGTGGGTTGCCATTCTCATGAGGAGATGAAAAGGCTTGCTCAGGATAGTGTGGGGTGGAGAGCTGCATCAAACCAGTCTCCGGACTGAAGACCATAACAACAATGGCAATTGGGACTGTTGGACCAAGCGAGCACCATATTATGGCCATGGATGTCGGTCCTCTATGTCCTAAGGAAGCCAACGCTGCTGACGAAGGGGTATTTGAAACATTTGCGCCTATCAGTACCGCCAGTCACACCCGACGTGAAGAATGGCGTCGCCCCACTATTACTTACGCCGCCATACGCCAACTTAAGAACCGAACGACGTGACTACAACCAAATCCTCCAGCAACTGTCATACCCAGCATGAGGACATATATGGAGGACAGAAGGCAACAGGCCATTGTGTTTTCACTGTGGCCTTCCCGAACATGTGGTACGATGCTGTAGGGAGAGAAGTATTCGACAATTATTATGTCGCAAGACGCCAGCCATCGGAGCAGTCTTTTCAACGGTAGTCAACTGCAGACGATTACCGTCGACCTATGAGGCGAGGATCATCTACGTATCCTGGACATGGTCTACATCTACATGGGATACTCTGCAAATCACATTTAAGTGCCTGGCAGAGGGTTCATCGAACCACCATTATAGGATTTATCTCCCATTCCATTCTCGAATAGCGCACAGTGCACAGTGTACTTAAAATTTGTGATCAAGACACTCGCCATCTCGTCAAAACGCAGCCGACGCTTAGTTTCGGTGCTGCTTTCAAGTGTTCCCGCACTGTAATGTACCGCCAAGCATTATGTGCGTGTCTGTGAATGAATGAATCTGTTTTCAGCTACTCAGTGTGTGTTTGTAAACTTCCACGTTACTTCCATATTCATAAAGGGCAGAAAACAATTTTACTATGGGCAATAATTATATGATGTAATTCACTTTTGTACAAGGTGTGTGCGCTTAATTTTGTGTCCCCACATTCAGTTGCTTGTTAATTTTTCTGAATAGATTACCGTTTTAAAGTATCAAACCTTTGCTTTATGATTTCATGCTACGCATCCCATGTTTAATTATCTATTCATTTCTTTTTAACATTGATTTTGTGTTGGTTCAAACATTGGCTGCTCCCTTAAGGAGTGAACACTTAGAGCAGCAGTGTGCGTTTTGTCTTATATTTGCAAACCTCAACTGCCAGAGATCTTGCTTACAGAACATAACAGGCTATTTTCACGAGTAGGCGTCCTCTCCTTGTTAAGGCCGAAATCTGGATCGCGGCAAGACAAAATATACATATTTTTTAAATGAATTGACCGCCATTTGATTGATAATTATATATTTATTATCACAACCAGGTTTCAGCCTTGGGTCATTTCCAAGTGCTTTGCATATCATTTAAAACATTATTAGAATTAATATAAGGTAATATAAAATACAGTGTGATAAATGAGTTACTTACATAAAAGTTCTCAGACAGATTTACCTATGTCGTGCTCATGATAATAAAAGCAATAAAAACATTTCGAGTTGAGTCCATGTCAGAAGCATTTGTCCACACATCTTACTTTAAAATAATAACACAGGTATGTGTTTGCCATAAGATCACAAAGGCAACTGGTTGATAAGGACAGAGGATATATCAAAGATTATCAAAAATTGCAAAAATATGTTACCATTTTCGTATTTGGAATGGTATCTCTGGGAATATATTGCTGGACAGATGGATTATCTTTGGGGGATGAGTACTATGTTGTTGTTCACAGTGAACAAATGTTCAAATGTTTGTATAGATTATGGGACTTAACTACGGGGTCATCAGTCCCTAAACTTACAAACTACTTATGAACTAAATAAGACTAAGGACGGCACAAATATCCATGCCCGAGGGGGGAGTCGAACCCCCGGCCGCAGTGGCCGTGCAGACTGTGACTGGAGCGATTCAATCCCCTCGGCCACCGCGGCCGGCTACAGTAAACAGATGGATTATTTTGTTTAGGTTACCTACAGGCTACAAATTTGTAAGTCATGCTGCCACAATCGAATCATAGAGATATGGAAAATATGTACGTTGTGAAGCAAAAAACTTTCTAAAATATAAAATATTCCAAAATGAAATTTTCACTCTGCAGCGGAGAGTGCGCTGACATGAAACTTCCTGACAGATTAAAATTATTGTGTCGCAACCGGGACTCAAACCTGGGACCTTTGTCTTTCGCGGGCAAGCGCTCTACCGACTGAGCTATCCCGACACGACTCACGATACCGCCTCACAACTTTACTTCCGTCAGTACCTCGCCTCGTACTTCCCAAACTTTACAGAAACTCTCCTGCGAAACATGCAAGACTAGCACTCCTGGAAGAAAGCCAAGGGTCCCAGGTTCGAGTCCCGGTTCCGGCACACAGTTTTAATCTGCCACGAAGATTTATATGAAACATTGTCTAAATGATAAATAAACATCACACTGCATCGCCAGAAATTACGTTAGTACTCTAAAAATGTGCCAAACAGGACCAATCCCTCGGTTAGGAAAGCGAGTAGGGAGGAGGGAATGTTGAACAGGATCTGGAATTATGTATACAGGATTAAGATGCAAAAGTAAGATGCAAATGGTTTACTTATGTGTTAGAGTGGGGGGGGGGCAAAAACCTTACCTGTGTACCTGTGTTAATATTTTAAAGTAAGATTTGATATTCATTTTATACTTCTGACATGGATTCAACTGCAAATGTTTTTATTTCTTTTATTATCATTACAACGACATAGAAAAACCTGTCTAACAACAATGTAAGTAACGAATTTATCCCACTGTAATGGGCCTTATATTTGTATTTCATATTACTTTATATTAATTCTAATAATGTTTTTAAATGACATGCATAGCACTTGAGAATGGCCCAAGGCTGAACACATGGTTGTGACAATAAATATGTAATTATCAGTCAAATGACGGTCAATTCATTATATACAGGGTGTCCCAGGTATCTTGCCCACCCAAAATATCTCTGGAACAATAACAGCTTTTGGAAGACGACTTTCACCGGTATCAATGTACGGCTGGGGCCCATGAATGTACATATTTGGAAACATTCTAAAACGAAAGCAAATGTGTTTTTTAACACAAACTTATGTTTTTTTAATGGACACCCTATAGTTTCTCTTCAGCAATCGATAGCACGACAAAACACATAAACAATGGCGTTGCATCGCAACATTCCAATTACATCCCGAGATATTACGACGCGAAGTTGACGCATGAAATACGCGAAACGCGCGGCTAGCCCGCATCATGAGAGACTGGCGAGAACCCCATGCTGCTCAGGACGTGCGCTAGCCGCGCGTTTCGCGTATTTCATGCGTCAACTTCGCGTCGTAATATCTCGGGATGTAATTGGAATGTTGCGATGCAATCAACGCCATTGTTTATGTGATTTGTCGTGCTATCGACTGCTGAAGAAACAATATAGGGTGTCCATTAAAAAAAACATAACTTTGTGTTAAAAAACACATTTGCTTTCGTTTTAGAATGTTTCCAAATATGTACATTCATGGACCGCAGCCGTACATTGATAACGGTGAAAGTCGTTTTCCAATAGCTGTTATTGTTCCAGAGATACTTTGGGCGGACAAGATAGCTGAGACACCGGATATGACTGCGACTCCAGGCCATTACAAAATCGCAATATAATCAGCCACACGGCGATTCAGAAAGAGAACGTTAATTATTTTCGTCGTCGTCTAGAGACTCCTTTATCTGGGCCTTGGCCCTTCTGCAGCAGATAATGGGGTGGACGCAGTTTCCACAAACATTAGCTGGCACGCCTGTTGTCGTCCGAGACGAAGCGCTCTGGCGGCATGCGTGCCGGTGACAGTGAAATAGCGCTCCAGAAATCGCGCCGAGGTGGCCGCGCCCGCCGCTTTCTTGTTTCGCCACTCGGCGCCCACCCCCCGCCGTCGGCGCCGGCTGTTTTACTACCACTGACCCCGCGCTGGTTTTTGCCTCCGCCACCGGCGCCGCCACCGTCGCCGCCGCGGCCGTCACCAGTTTTTAGGGCTCGCAGCGGCGTGGCAAGTGTTTTATTTCCCTGCCCATCAGATATCGCCGACGTAAACATATGGGTCCGCGAGTCAGACCAGGGGAGACTAATACGCAATTTCCCGGCACTGACCGCCGTCCCACTTTACGACGGGCGCCCCTGTGGCTGTTCAGGAATCCGCCACGTAATCTGGCAGACAGCTCTCCCGACCAACACACGCGAACGCGGTTTACGGCTTAATACCGAGGCTGAACGTGTACAAAACTCATTTTTACTAAAACGTAAAGTGGTGTGCCAGTTTTTCTTGCCGTATTATGTATGTACCCGCGTGTTTTAATAACATTATAGATCGAAAGTTATTACACTCGTGCAGGAATTGTTTCGTTTTTCCACAAGTTTAATAAACACGACACAAACTTAACAATGTAACGCTTTTGATGGTAGATACATAAGACAAACAGGCATAACGTTTGATACCCTATGTACAGAACATGGCCGCGTGGGCAACATGGCCGGGCGGTCTGGAGCTCCACGTTACCAATCGCTAGGCCTACCGCGTCGGAGGTTCGAATCCTCCTTCGGGCATGGAAAGTACATGAGCTCGAACAAACATATCTGTACGAACGTTTGCTTACAGGATCTCTAAGTACACCTCAATATGCTGGTAGGTGTCGTTTCTATGCAAAACTCTGCAATGATGCTCTAGATAGCACTGTAGATGTAATTGTAGACGCCATACGTAATGCAGATATCTTAACTATAACTTATGTAAAAATCATCGTACATGTCCTCTAGCGTATTTTCATCAAAAGCCGTGATGATAGTTGCAACTTTAATCTTCTTCTCGGAAGACTGTTGGTATGCACTGCCACTGCTTGCATCGCCTCTTCCCGCACTTACCGTAGCACTCCTGATCGTCCCTATTATCATCATTACGTGTTAGTGTTACAACAGTATCTAACTTAAGCTCATTTTTCTGTACCATAACATATACCAGAAAGCATGCGAATGATTCATCTTCTAAACTAATACCATCTTTTGGAAGAAGGGTTCTTCGTAACTTCATCTCACCCAATCGCAATACCTTAACAGGCTTGATTACCAATCGCCACCCCACCTGACGCTTCACCACACAAATAACGCCACAAAACGCAGCTTCGGAGGCACACTGCACCGTCCCTACTGGCCAACCCACAGGTCAAAGTGCATTGTGGCAAGGCACACGCAGAGGTCTCTAACGGACGACTGCAGAGTTTTGCAGATGCGGGAGTATCACTAGTGCAATAAGGGATCTTTACATTATCTCTCATACGATTTTGGTGTATATGTGTTTGTTCAAGCGCAAGTACTTTTCTTGTTAGTTTAAGTTGTTTGGAAGTCTATGGACTTACGAACGAAGTAGTTTTGCTGTGGCAGCCCCTGACCGTGTAGAGTGACCGCATAACAGACAGCCAGGGCGGGATGCTGAGCTCCCTTTCGTAGGGGCTCACACGTAACAACATAAACATAAACAATGGCCAGCGGAAGAAGAAACGGCGCTGTACGGCGGCACTACATTACGGTCAGCCAAGCGACAGTGCCCAACCAATCACAGCACAGTACCGACTGTAGCCCTCTGCCGATGCCGGCATCATAAGCGCACCGACGGAGTGTGGAGGGCAGTGCAGACTCAGACACCGGCCGCTCCTACACCGGATCCAGCGACCGTCACACTCAGCGTAGTTTTTAAGTAGTTTTGCTTTGGCATAGCCTAACATGTAATAGTTTATTGTCCGTATGTATATTTTCACTATTATACGTGTTGTTTGTGACTGACCATTTGTTTTCAAGACGTTGTTATTGTACGCCCAGAAGGTGCTTTTGTTTATTACACCTTTAGGAGTTGTTGCCTTTCCTGCAGATCGCACGACTTAACAAGTTTGGTCCCTTAGAACCACAAACATTTGAGCATATTGTAATGAACACATTGGAGTCTGGAAGTATGAAACAAATCATTCCACCCCTCTGGCCGGGGGGACGCTGGCGTGGCGTGCACGAATGCTTCCATCGGCAAAGTAACTGAACGAAAGCGTCGCTGGTCGAAACATTACAGTGCGCCAAAATTGCGTCAACTGTTGACGCCTGCTCCGGCCAGTGCCACCGTCCACCAACAAGGTGCCAAAGGCCTGAAGATGGTTCTATAGAACCGAAACCGGTTGCCAGCAATTAAAGCAACAAATTGCGGTCTAGACTGTCTTATTTCAATTATTAATAGTTTTCTAGTTGTTAGTGGTTCACTTGCTGTAGTCTTTGTTGTTGATCATTGGGTCGACTATATTCATGTGCCTGAGCGTTTTTACGGTCGTGGTGTTAATTAGTTAAATGACTTTCTAAGAAGTCAATTTCTCCATACTGTCATTTCCTGAATATTCTGACCTAGAATCACATTCTATTTGTCAAAACGACTCGTTTGAATATACGATGGGGTATGGGGATTTTTAAGGATAACAATTACAGTTTAATATGCAAATTGCAAGATCATGTCGCAAGTGCGATAAGATAATCGAGGCTGGAGCTTTCTCGTTGAACACACACCCGAGCAGCTCTTGTGTTTCTGAAGCGGTGCTAGGCGCCCGATCAGCGTTGGCTGGTGAGAGGAGTCAGCTTGGTGAAGGGTTCCCACTCCACTCGGTCGCCCACTTAAAAATCGCCCTTCCACCCCAGGGAAATACAGACGCTTTAAACCCTTCAGTCCCACTTCATAAAAACGTGTGTAAAACATTCTTCCTCAGTTGAATTACCGTGGAAATGTAGCGCGCCATTTATTCTTGCTTTGGTACATTGTTAACACAACGCAGTTCCTTCACTGATGTGATATCATTAACGCCAAAGTAATCTGAATTTCACCATGTAGATATTGGGAGTATTTAGTTGTATGCGGGTGATTGTTCAGATTATATTCTGTACATTTCCTGTGGGAAAGCGATCTTCACTTTTTTTTCCTGATACTTAGTAAGTCAATTTATGGTAATGATTAATTAGACGTGGAATGTATTACAGATCCTCTAAATAAATTTGCAAATATAATTTGTTACTGGTAAGTCTCTTCAGGCCTATATAATATCATTTGTTTTCGTCTTTCTTTGTACGTAACATATTTTACAACAACAAAACCTTTCCACCTGAATCCACACAATCATGTGAGTTCTGATTTTCTCATTTCCTCAACCTCAGTCTTCTGATATGATTCCATCTGACATGCGATAATAGTGCCGGCAAAGAGAGGAACCTGAACTATCATTGCATGTTGCTTGGAAGCATAAAATAAGACTGACGTTGGGGTAAGAAAGTATAATCCGACACCACACGATCATGTGGGTTCGGGCAGAAAGGGCTAAAATATCACAGCCTCGTGCGTGTTGCCGAGCGGTCTGGAGCGCCAAATTGCGAATTACGTGGCCTCCCGCATCAGTGATTCGAATTCTCCCTTGGGCAGTGATGTTTAGTATAAGTCAGTTCATAAGTAGTCTGTACGTTTAGCGACTGATGACCCCGCACTTAAGTCCCATAAACTTTACAAACATTTGAACATTTGAAAATACCATAGAAAAATTTCGAAATATCAAAGTGAAAACACAATACCGTTCGGAACAAAAGATATTTACTAGCAACTCTTAGCCATACAGAATTCTTACACTAATTCCAAGCTGGCGCCATCAAGTCGGAAAGGAGTCACCTAAACGAGACATTAGCCGACTCACTATTGGCTGGCGAGCCACACAGCGCTTTAAAAGACGCGATCTAGTTGGTACGCGAGCCACTGACGTGGAAGCGCTAGCGTCACCGGCTGATATACAGAGGAGAACAAGCGAAATTAACTGACTCTCACTCACGCCGGCTATCTGTGTGCCACTGTGCACGCAAGCTAGCAGTGTGACTCTCTCACAGCGATTTCTTGTGGGGAGGCGATAAAGACTCCTGTACGCTACTGCACCTCTGTGATAGTCGAGATCTTAATGTCCAGTTGGTGAATGACAAGGATTATTCGCTGTTCATAGTGTTGACTAGAGATAGAAAAAAGGAACATTTGACGTTTTCGAAACATATGAAACCGTACACTGAAAGGTTTCGAAACCATGAAACCGTGTGTATTTTGTAATAGTTTGGGCCTGTTTATTGTAACATCGTCAACGTGTAGTGTATATGTATTGCTATAGAATCACACAGTTCGAGGCCAGTAAGTGAAGGAGGAAAAAAGAAACTTTTATTCAGATTCCTTGGCAGTTATATGCTTCCCATATCGGGTAAATTTTACGTACCACCCCAGTGACTTCACGTGTTTATGTTGGTAATTATCACATATTTATTGAGCTAACATTTGGGGAGGGGTTAAGTTTTTATACATCGTCATCGCACTGCTAGGTACTTTAGTAAAATAAAACTTATCTTAAAATTCGAGTTTTGGAGATATCTTTAATGCGAGGTTTCCTTTACCGTCCAAACTTTCGTAATATGAAAGTATAAATAAGAAATTTGTCAAATACAGCACATTGTTAGATTTTTATATATCTTTTTAAAAATATCTTTTGTTTTACACGAGTGACCGTCCAACATTTCGCGCAAGAAACTAACTGTATGGGGAAATATTCTAACTCTTTAAAACGAAATTAAATTGTTAATATAAAGTCTCTCATTTTATAATTTATGTTGTTTCTTATTTTCTTTGAAAAGGAAGTTGTAGGCTTAGTGATGTGTTTTTATATTACTACCATACATGGACAGATAAAACTAGAATTTTAGTGGATATTTAAATGCAATTAGTGAGCAATCTTATATTTTTTATTTACGTTTCTAAGGCAGACCTTATGTCATTTCGAAATACTACATTCACTTTAGAAACGAATCTTTATTCAGTAATCTTAAGCTACATACTCACGTCTGTCCATTGGTTTTTGACTGTATACTGTTCGTATACTATTAAGTTAAATGTGTATATGTGCAGAGATACAGCAAAATGAATCACCATGGTTTCGATACAATTCGTCGGTTCCGCCTTCCTGCATTATTGGTCTGAAACACTGCTGTTTTGATACCGTGAAACCGACAGAACGAAACAGTTTCAATATCGATCCGAAACCAAGCAGAATGGCACCCGGCGGTTTCGAAACCGTGAAACAGTTCCGCGTATCGAAACATGGTTTCGAAACCGTGAAATACTGGCCAACTCTAGTGTTCGCCAAGATACCTAATATCCGGTGTAAACATAGACAGAGTGAATCAGATAATTGTTGTGAGAGCAATTTCGAGTGGCAGTGCGATGGGTTAGTCTGAGAGTGATGTACCATGCCAATATGTAGCCAGACTAGGATTTACAGGCCGTTCTTGATTTCAAGATGGAGGGAAAGTGCGATCAGTTGCAGTCGATCAACACCAAAGATTCAGTTTCTATTTCAGCAAAGACACAACTAGCAGCCATCGGCACATTTAATGGTATCGTGTGCGAACACTTTAGGCTAATCCACCCATCTCCAAGCAGTAATAAGAACTATATTTTTAACAATGCGTTACATTTCTGACATAGCGACAGCCTCGATCGTAAACTGAATTAATTTTAAAGTAGGTACAGTTCTTCAGCCATCTACTGGTTTATTTTAATTTGAAATTGTTTATAACTTTTTTGAAAAGTTAATCTATCGATTTAACCTATCAAGAATTTGGAAATTTTTTATCTATCAACTTGAGTCTTGAAAAATATTGGAGTTAATAAATATTAAATTCACAATCAATGTTTTATTTCAGTAACTAGCGACATCACTTCAGGAGCCGAACTGATCGTCACTAGTTACACTTTGTTTATTGTAGGAGATGTTTTCTACGTCTATCTTTACCTAAGTGGTAAAGTTTCAACGATTGTAAGTAGACAAGGAGCATCTTTCTGAATTCTGCATGGTATGCTGTTGATTTCTGCCTTGTAGGAGCCAAGGGTACATTAAAGTCAGGTTTTTCCGTTGTGCACTACAAATAGTTGGAAGAGTAGTATCAAAATTACAGCAGCATAGTTCACATCAGAACTTTAAATATTGGTGAATTTTATAATAAAGACGTCTGTAAATCTTTGTACACAGACATACGTAATAGGTGTGAGTCCTAGTAGGTGTAAGGCAAATGATCCAGAGAATCTATATACTTGGTGTAAAGGTTCTGGTGTTCTTTTAGTTTGTATAATTTAATGTTGATTGTACATGGTATTATAAGTATAGTATGTGCTATAAAGCGTCTGTTGCCAAAAGCCGAGTAGTGATTGTTCTTGGTGTTGTAGCTTTCAGGGGTAACCTGGACGTGGGATGCTCTGCGTCAGACACCTTGACTTTAGTGGAAGATAGGGATTTATTTCTCTTGTTTTATTTATTTATTTGGGGAATTTTGCAAGGTGTAATATCTCTTAATACATCACTTTTATTGGTTGGATTAGTGCATATGTGCTACGTGGTAGGAGTGGATGTCGTCAATTATCTTCTGTATTAGTTTCCCAACTTAATTCTCTTGCTGTGAGCTGTTCTGTATAATGGGAGTTAGTTTTAGCCAGGGGAGTGTTGGGCTGCAGCAGGAGACTTTTCACGTGAGCGAAGTGTGGAATGCAGCTCACAATAAAACAGCTTGTGGATTTTTTCGAGGGGAGGTGCAAGCGTACTCAAAGTGATTCTGCAGCTTTATTTGGAAGTGTTTCTATAACTGAGATAGCGCAACTGGATATCTACTGCAGTATTGTTACAAACTAAATTCTATACATTTTGCTATTGTAACTACAATTGGACTTTGTCACTAATGATTATTATTTTGAAAAATTGTATTTTTTTATTCACTTATAATGTACTCTCGATTGTATAAAAACGAAGAGCTTGATTTTGTATCTGAGATGTAGCACAACTATATGTCTATTACTGTACTGTTTCAAACTAAATTATATACTTATTATTATTATAACTGCAGTTGTACTTTGTTAATGATTATTGTTTCGTAAAATTGTACCTTTACTTTAAAAGTTAATAAAGGTGCGATAATAGACATACCTTCCGATTACCCACAGCAGGTGGTCCACCTCCACATGGTGGTACATGGGCAAAGGCACACAGGTCCACCGTAATATAAAATTGTGTTGGTACTGTTTAATGGCTAAGAGAGCAACTGTGGCAAATCCGACATCCTATATTGTATACAGACAGCGGTTCTAAAGGCACACAAAATTGGGAAAAAAAGGAAATTACCACCCTGGGATGAGGTGTTGTATAAGACGGTCGTGCGCGTCATTGAGGTTGAGGGGGAACGCACAGAGCTGCGTTTCGTTCCTTACCCGTACTTCCTGGGCACGCCGGAGGGTCCATTCAGACAATACTGTTGCTGGTGACTGAGAGACATCCTCAGTGCGGCCGGCAGTGTGATGTCACTGGCAGTCTGTTTCTCGCCAGTGACCGCTGATGAATGTTTTCAAAGGAGCAGTCGGCGTGGCACCGCATCGATTTGGAACACTAATAGGCTACAGATGTCTCCAAAATTTACAGAGTCGGTCAGGACGACAGCATTTTACTTCGTGATTAACGCGTGGGCCATTTCCGCGAGTTAGATTTAGAGAAAGCTAGGTGTCTATAGAGCAGCGAGGTTTCGGCGCCGAGGCTGGTAAAAATTTAAACGTTTTATTGCCTCGGACCCAGGAAAAGGTTGTGGTACGCAGATACCGCAGGGTTCAACGCCCTAGCGACCATAAGGCGCTGTGGGAAATCTTCTCATGTGGGCGGATCACAAGATGGCCTCTGTTGAACCCTCCGTGACTGGCCGGTGGATTTTAGGATGACAGCTCGGTCGATTAGTCTCAGGTGCTCGTCCATTCTTTGGGCAGCCCATTAAGGGTACGAAATGTAGGAAACGAAGTATTGCAGTAGTTGTGAAGTCAGCACCATTGCCGCCCCTTTGACACCTTGTCTATTTGAGAGACAGACTAGGTCAACCGTTGTCTACCGAATCGAACAGATGCTTTAGTGGCTTTTTTCCTGTCTGTATTATTTACGCTTTAGTAACTTTGTGCTGACTCCTAGCCTATCTGTTGAAGTTGGCTGGCACTGCTTTCTCCCGATATGAGGCTGATGTCTAGATAACTGTAGTTTCTGCTTAATAGAACGAAATCACATAGTTTCGTATTCGCGTATTTTGAGCTTCAGTTTGAAGACCGCCGTTTGCCTTCCACTGCTTCACGAGATTCATCAGCTGCAGTGGTGTGAGTGGAGTGACCTCAGTATGTCGCTAGGGCCATTTAGGAGTTGTTATTGCAGGATTTGTATGACTGTTGTTGAACGTGTTCACGAATAGGTGTCGTAATGTTGATTCCAGTAGACACAGATTTGTTATTGGTTAGGATCCCTGTTCAGGCATAGCCAGACATTTTATATCAGTAAATTGTAAACGTTTATGATTGATTGATAATGAGTTAAGTTGATGTAGCAGTGTCCTGGTATAGTACATACAGGGTACAAAATTAGACAATAAATGTTTAAATTTTCTAATTAGCTCACTACTCTATGCCACCGAGCCCAGTTAAGGTCGGCTGTTTCATTTTACATGGTGCCAAACCTCACGTAAATTCAATGCAATTAATTTGATCACAATTATAGTTGGCGTCAGGTAGGAAGGCGCTTCCGCGCATAGGACGCAGCGATAGGGGAAGCGTGGGGGGAGGAGCTACGACCGAGCGTCAACAGTTGAACCTGACAGAGAAACATTGCGTAACTCGCGACCAGCCACGCATCTACAGAATGAATATTATTGGCTACCAGTGCGGTGATGGAGGGGGGGTGCTTAGAACGGCTGAAAACTGGGGCGCCTTTGTACGTGAAAATCTGTTGATGATCATTATGATTAAATTTGCCCCAGTGACATCAGGGGTACACACAAGTAGACGTAAAAAGAGTCACCATAAACCATCCTTCAAATTATAACTTTCAGCCACTGGGAATCTGAGCCAGAGCTTGTGATTTGCACATACACAGTAGTGAGCTGCATACATACATGGTAGTGGAAGGGGACCACGTGGAAGCCCTCGTGTGGTAGTGGTAAGATGTGCCCCCACCACTCACATTATGGAGGCTTGCAGAATATACATAATATGCATGTATATGCAGTTGTAGGCATAATACGAGGGTTGAAACCTAATTAGTGGCAACACTGCTGTGGAAACACTATGCGATGGAATCTACTATTGTCGCTGATAGCACACGTTGTTGACTTTCCTGCTTTATCTCCGGGCAAATAGACTCACCCGTCTCACGTCACCGGCGTTCGTACAATCGATGGCAACACAGTCACTTGGGAACGAGCGGTCTAACGCAACAGTGTCACAATGGTTTTCGAAACAGGAACAACGGAGGAGGATCAATATTCAATGTGTCAGAGGTCGTCTTTAACAGGCGTGCGGGGGAATCGACATTGCCGTACATAACAATGCGCGGATGCATGCAGCGCAAACTGTGGCTGCTCTGTTCGGTCGAATGCACTGGGATGTGCTGTAATATCCACCATACTCAACGAACATAAATCCTAGTGACTTTGATTTGATTTCAATAAAAACAGTTGAATTACATATAAGTGCGAGAAAGTTGGCAAAATTTACTAAACAACCTACATTGGACACTGTTATGGCAGTAGACCTATGAAAATGCCATGTTTTAGCAAAATAGTGCAACAGTTCGACCTAGTTGCCAGAAAGAGGAAGATATGGAGTAGCAAGTACTGTAAATGAAGTACACCATTTTATACCAAGAAACGTACTGCTTTGAATCATAAACGAAATGTTTTGTACATATATGCGTAAAAAAAAACATGTTAACATTTCAGGGCACCCCACTAATGATACCTTATGAAAAAGGCGAACGCGTATGGGTTATGGGTGAATTATAAAAATTAAAAGTCCTTCATTTGCAATAGCACAAGGCGTTTTCTCTTTATTTATTTTTTAAATAAAGAACTACGTGAAAATACATGCGAATAAATAATTGCCACGATTTAAGTTACAACCCTCGTACACACGAAACTAAGCAAAAAGCTGCACATAAATGCCATTTGCAAAGTTTTGAGCACATTCCACAGATGTGCTTATTAGGCAAACGGAGCAGCTCGAATTGCAGGCTGGACACGCACTACCATTCAAGAATGCATTATTCGCTTTCGTGCAATCCTTGTACAGTCTTTCTGTCCACCCGCGTAGCGTTGCTACCACACAGAAGACCCGGGTACGATTCCTTCCTGGAGATTGGGTTTGTGTTTTGTTCTCACCCTCATTTTGTCATCATTGAGATGCAAGTCGCCGAAATGGCGTCGACCAAAAAAGCCTTGAAACAAGGGGCGGCGGGGGGGGGGGGGGGGACTTCAGATTAATGTTTGTAAAGTTATGAGACCAAACCGCACTGGTCATCAGTTCGTACACTTACAAACTACATAATTAAACTTATGCTAAGGATAACGAACACACACACACACAAACCTACGGCCGAGTGAGGACTCGAATCTCCGACGGGCAGCCGCGTACTTCGCCGCGAGGCGTCGGAATTCACGCCTATACCCAAGCCGCCAAAACCCAGTAGGCGATATCCCGGCCAATAAAAGCCATACGATTATCACGAGTCTTCTTAGCAGCGTTTTGCACTGTAGTTTGGTAGTCATCTCTGAAACGACACCCTTTCGTCTGGCAAGGTGTCCACGTAACTGACCAGTTCCCTCGGCACAAAGTACATCTACATCTACATGGGTTACTCTGCAAATCACATCAAAGTGCCTGGCAGAGGGTTCATCGAACCACCTTTATACTATTTTTCTCCCTTCCATTCTCGAATAGCACGTGGGAAGAAAGAGCACCTGTATCTCTCCGTTAGAGCTCTGATTTCTAGTGTTCTATTCTGATGATCTTTTCTACCTATGTAAGTGTGAGTGAACAATATATTTTCGCATTCGGAAGAGAATATTGGCGATTGGAGTTTCGTAAGAAGTCCACACCGCAGCGATAAGCGCCGTTGTTGTAATGATTCCCATCCCAGATCATGTATCATTTACGTAACGCTATACCGTGACAATACGGAACGAGCTGCCCTTCTTTGGACTGTTTCGAAGTCCTCCGTCAAACCCACTTGATAAGGACCCCACACTGGACAGCAATACTCCAAAAAAGTAGTGTACGAAATTTCTTTAGTAGTTCTGTTGCATCTTTGAAGGGTTCTACCAATAAAACGCAGTTTCTGGTTCGCCTTTCCCACGACATTGTCAACATGCTCTTTCCATTATAAGTCTGAAGTAATAGTAATATCTAGGTGGAGTGTACGGCCTTCACAATAGATTGATTTATCTTGTAAACAAAGTTTAACGGATTTCTTTTCGTAATCATGTGGAAGACTTCACACTTCTCATTATTTAGGGTCAATTGCCAATCTTTTCACCATAGTTTTTGTGTCCCGTTTGCGCCGCCACTTTTGTGTTTTCGCCGGTTGTCTTAGGTGTCGGTGGCCGAGTAGAAAGAGACCGACAAAGGAATAAAGGATGCACGCGTGTGCACGTACGGATGTGACCAGCCAGTGGTACAGCAGAAACTAGAAACAGTAGAGTAAATTAGATTGAGATATATATTTCATAGAGGCTTAGTAATACTTAACTTTTACATAGTTCTTGACTGCAGAATGCTGATACATAGAATGCTGATGATTCGACGGCGAGTGTTCATCAGAGACGAGTGTATCGTCAGGCGTGCCCCAGGGGAGTGTGATAGGACCGCTATTATTTTCTATCTATATAAATGATCTGATGGACAGAGTAAGTTGTAATTTGCGGCTGTTTGCTGATGATGCTGTGGTGTATGGGAGGGTGTCGTCTGTAACTGACTGTAATAGCATACAGGTTGACTTAGACAAAATTTCTAGTTGGTGCGAAGAATGGCAGCTAGCTCTCAATGTAGAGAAATGTAAGGTGATGCGCATGAGTAGAAAAAACAAACCTATAATGTTCGAATACAGCATTAGTAGTGAGCTTCGTGATGCTGTCGCGTCGTTGAAATATCTAGGCGTAAGATTGCAGAGCGATATGAAATGGAACGAGCATCTAAGGACAGTTTTGAGTAAGGTGGACCGCCGACTTCGGTTAATTGGTAGAATTTTGGGAAGATGTACTTCACCTGTAAAGGAGACCGCGTATAAAACGCTTGTACGACCACGTCTTGAGTATTGCTCAAGTGTTTGGGACCCGCAGCAGATCAGTTTAAAGGAAGACATAGAGGCGGTTCAGAGGCGAGCAGCTAGATTTGTTACCGGTAGGTTCGACCAATGCACGAGTGTCACGGAAATGCTCCGGCAACTCAATTGGGGATCGTTGGAAGAAAGACGACGTTCTTTTCGTGAATTTCTGTTAAGTAAATTTAGAGGGCCGGAATTTGAAGCTGAGTGTAGTACGATCTTGCTGCCACCTACTTACATTTCGCGTAAAGATCACAAAGACAAGATAAGAGAAATTAGGGCTCGTACGGAGGCATATAGGCATTCTTTTTTTCCTCGTTCAATTTGGGAGTGGAATAGGAAAGGAAATGCCTAGTAGTGGTACAGTGTACTGTGAGATTACCGCCCAATAGAAATACTGGTAATCAATAGCATTTGATAATTAAACAGTATGAAGTTCACTGCAAACATTGACCATGCCAATGCACTAAATGTTACACAATTTTAATCTTATTAATTATGGTAGCAATGTATGTACACAGTTGGGTGACAACATTAGGAACCTTTAAGGCCCTCATTACGGAGAGATTAGGGTGTGTATAGGACAGTGAACAGTTACGAACAGTTGCAAACAAGTGCGCGGACGCGACGGACATTTCAAGTGTGTGTGGCGGCTGGCAGCAGCGAGCGGGATAAACTCACACTGGTCTTGCTCGGACAGAGATGTAGGGTGTGCTTAAGACAGTGATAGTGGACAAAACAGCACAATCGGAAGATACGCAATCGCGTCGCGCGGTTAAAGACGGTTGGTGACGCAGAGTTCGGGCGCGGGCATCCGTAACCGGCGATCGACGGCGCATCGGACCGGCAGCAGTGAGCGGCGGCGCGCGGGTCAACGCACTCAAATTTCATCTTGTGCAAAGAACGGCAGTGATTGTGGGGACTTCGCAAGTCGCCAACGGAGCGTCGGTTCCCAGCAGCTTCGATTCTACAAAGGATAAGGGATGCAGTGAGGACATATTCCAGCCACAGCTGTTACAACAGACGGCAGCGAGCGTTGGGGACGTCGCAGCTCGTTGCAGCAACTTCTGGTTTAAAAGATAAGTATAGCAGCTGGCGCTATAAATTCTTGTGTGTTAATCAAGCTTTCTTGTGGCACACAAAATGGAGCAGGTTTTTAAAAAGTCGCCAAGCCACGTAACTTCAGAGAGTAGCATACCAGAAAGTCCAGAGAGGGTAAATACTGGGGGAATGTTGTTGACACCGGAGATGTTCGCAGCCATGTTAGCGAGTATTAGCTCAAATTTAGAATCAAAAATAGAAAATTCATACTCAAATTTAGCATCAAAGTTAGAATAAAAAATAAAAAATTCATACTCAAATTTAGAATCAAAAATAGAAAATTCAAACTCAAATTTAGCATCAAACTTAGAATCAAAAATAGAAAATTCAAAATCAAATTTAGAATCAAAAATAAGATCAGAAAAAGGAACTGTAAAATCAGAATTGAAAGCAGACTTTAAGGCAGACATTGGGGCACTACAAAATTCAATGTTTGCAATAAAGGCAGAAACAATCACAGACATTGACAAAAAGATAGGAAGTCTAACAGAACGGTTTAAAAATAGGGAAAAGGAGATACATGCCAGAATTGGTGCTATTGAGACTGAGGTAGGAGGCAAGTTAGATGATGTGAAACAAATATGTGATCACAGGAATGAGGGCACTATGCTGGCGTTGGCTGAGGTTGACAAGAGGATGGTGGCAGGTATTGAGGAAAGAAAAACTTTGTTGTCAGGAAAATTAGAGAATACAGAATGTAACTTTAGGAAAAAGATAGAACAAGTAATGACAGTAAACAACACTGAGATTGAGAAGGTGAACACTAGAATAAATAGTCTAGAATTGTGTACTGCATCAGGAAACACTAATTGGTCCATGGTGCAGACACCTAATGGCAGAAAGTTTTCAGGAGTGGGTAATTATCATCCAGTAGATGATGCATGGCTGCATGCAAGGACCAATTTGTGCCTGGTATGTCAGACCAGTGTAAAATGAAGTTAGCAAAGAGAATGCTTGACTGTTCTGCTCAAACTTGGGCAAATCAGTGTGCTGATAAATTTGTAACTTTTGAGGCTTTTGAAAAGTTGTTTTTAAATAAGTATTCGGGGAAGGCCAAGCAAGCTAAGATACAAAATTAATTCTTGAACGAACCAAACTATATGAAAGGGAACCCAGAATTTGAAGTAATCATTGATGAGGAGCTGTTTATTCAAGATTTATTAGTCATAAAGGGACTTTGTTTAAATCTAATGTTGGGAAGTGATTTCCTGTGCAAATATGAAGCTCAGTTGGAGTATAAAGATGAAGTGTTAGAATTAAGTCTGGAGGGATGCATGAAGAGGTTGAAATTCAAAAATTTTTTAAGTGATATAGATTTAATGGCATGATTACACAAGTAACTGCCATAAACCAGTGTAAATCATGAAGTATGAGATTCAATGTATTGTAGGTAGTAGGTTAAGAATTTTTGTATATTTATTCTGTGGTCTGTGTTAGTATCTACTTGTGTGTTTAAATTTAATCATTGGGGTCAAGTTTACAAGTAATCTTTGTAAATGTTTTTCTTTTGTTGTTTGTGTTAAAACATGTGCTTCTATCAGATTTGCAGTTCAACAGTGGTACATGAGGTAAATATGTATGTATGTATGCCAGCACTAAAGGATAGAGGAAGTGGGAGTGTACTGTTTATGTGTGTGTGTATATGTGAGCAGGGCTGGATATGTGGTGTGAGTTGTGGGGTGACTCGGAGAATGAGAAAGTGGTGGACATTGATGCAGGCAGTGGGGTCTGTGGCTTAGATAAATTGTGATGAAAATGTCAGCTGACAGTGTTGCATATGTGGGTGTGACTGACCATATGGGTCAGAAGTGAGGAATGTATGTTTGTTGTGGCTGTTTTGGCTAAAGGTGGGTTGGATTGAGAAATGTTTCAATGAGAGAAAGTGTTTGCTCTTTAATGTCTGTCTCTTTGAGTGTTTGGTAGGTAACGTGTCTAATATGGAATGCTCTGTATTGTTATATTAAACTGATTCTGATAACACATTTTGGTTTCTTTAATGGTGCTCAACTGTTGACTGAACAATTTCTACAACAACAGTTGATGAGAACTATTTTTCTGTCTAGCCTGAGTATCAATAGTGTTTGGTGATACTTTATTTAAAAAATGTAGATGTTTTGTGAGAAACTAATTTTGAAATTAGACTTTAACCTTAGATATCTTATTGTGGGAAGTACTTGTGGAAAGGACGAGAGGCTGATGACAGGGATCCAAATTTAATCTCACACCAGCAAAAATAAATTTTTTTGGTGCGAGGGGGTAGGATTTGTATTTATGCTTGTAGGTGTCATTTTGATAAAACAGAAAATTATCTATGATAACATTCTTTTGGTAGCATTATTTGAACTTTAAGATATATTTTAACACAGGCAGGTTGTTGGTATTGTATTTGATAGAGTAATACTCCAAGTATGCCACATATTTTCTTGTCTGTTTCATCTGAAGCTATGGCTGATGAGAGTGCAGGCATGGTGGTTTGGGTTAATCTGATAATGACTAACAACAGGCACTTTCAGTTCTTAATTCTGTTGATTTACATGTTACTGTACATGTCTCAATGCTTAGTTTCAATTGCACCAAGTCTGGATGGCAGGGGGTGGGATACAAATCCAACCGAATCCTGGTGTCCAGACAAACTTTTGTCTATGTTGACTCATGAGTGCTTTCTGTTCTTCCTGTTCCATGTAGGGTGCATATGACGTGTGTGAACAAGAACGCTTGATCCAGTGCCATGAATCTAAGCTGCAACAGCATGTTGGTTGAAATGACGGAGACATAGGACCGTACACCATGGACCAAAGTTGCTGCAACGATGACTCTGGGGTTCTCAGTGTCAAAGTGGTGAGAGATTTCCTTCAAACAAGTGGAGTGTACACCGTCAAAAGTTTTTATAATGACAATTCTAGATTTTCCATGTAGGACAAGGCTCTCTAAAGACTAAAGTTTAATAATATTATAAATTTGGTGCCAATTCTGTATATAAACAACAGGCACACTTAAAATTCATGGATGTAATTAGTTATAAGGATCCTTTTCTTAAAAATATGCACACACTATAAGTGGTCTTAATGGTACAAATATTGGGAAATTATCTCACTGCCCTGTTTATTTTTTATTTATCTATTTATTTATTTTTTGCATTAGTTGAGGTCATAATTGGCATAGTGTTTGAGCCAATCCGATTCAATAATTTTGTAATTCAAAAATTTTGCTCATTTGAATGTATTAATTTTGGTGCTACTTGCGCCATCCTGCACATGGTTTGGATGCCGCAAGTGGGGGTATTGTGAGATTACCGCCCAATAGAAATACTGGTAATTAATAGCATTTGATAATTAAACAGTATGAAGTTGACTGCAAACATTGACCATGCCAATGCACTAAATGTTACACAATTTTAATCTTATTAATTATGGTAGCAATGTATGTACACAGTTGGGTGACAACATTTATAGTTAGGCCATAGGTAGAAATTCTCCACGTTGAGATTTGCTGTGTGCTTGTAGCTGACGGGAGGCCAGCGAGCAGGCCGATGTTGGTGGCTTGTTCCAACTTAGGATTTTACAGTTCGTTTCCGGTGAGGGGAGAAAGGGACAATGGCGAGTGCCAGGCACAGTGCAGTGCACAAATATTGTAATACTACTCGCATTTGAAGTAATACGATGCAGTTAGGAACCTTTAAGGCCCTCATTACAAAATAGCCTGTTGATAAATAAACAATACATTAGCTGATATAGTCACATCTAACGTAATATGTTTAATTGACAATGAAAAGTAATAAATTACCAACGAAGACAAGACAGTTACACAACTAGCATGGCAATGTTTGTTTATAAAAATAATATATTAACTATTTTTCATTTTATTTTCAATCAATCTTTTGTATTTTACCTTGAAATATTCAGTTAAATCAGTTATCTGTGATATAAGAAATTGCACGATTATGACAAACAGTACAAAGGATGTTTATACTAATATAAAAACGTAAGAAAAGATTTGTTTAATGTGTAGTGTAATTATTTTGATTTTAAGTAAAGTTTTAGAAATGTATTGGCTGAGCGCTGTACGTTGGCCAATCGGTTACAACAGCTTACATGGGGAAGTTGATGACGTAGGGGAAAAAACCCCGGCAGTTGAGTTTTGGCGCGCGCGCGAGGGCAGGAAGTGAGAACTCCAGAGAGCACGTGGTGTGGCTGTCTGGGCGGCGTCGCTCTGCATCGGTCGGCATGTGGATCTCGAGGTGGTGACTTGAGATTTGTCTGTGGCAATCGCCACGTGTGGTTGCTCGTCGTAGACTGCACCAAGTTAAATCTAGTGCTACTGTGTGTTTGTGAATATTTAGCCGGTGGAACAAGGTGTGCATCGCATTGAATTAAAGTGACTGTGATTTGTTAATGTAACACGTGTCGTCACATACGCATGAACATAAACGGTGTTTGAGACAGCCACGTGGTGTGAAAACAATTCGCGACAAATATTCATTTTGTCTGGGGGCTCTTGAGCTATAACTTTATTTGATAAATGTGCCGACGTACAGACGTATCAGCCACAGGGCTCAAGTATTATGAAATAAACAACATAAAGTGAACTTTCACGTGTTTTCAAAAATAGTAGTTAGTACACCCTTTTCTCTCATGAACTTGAATTTATTATGAATTTGTTTCGTTAATCATATGCAGGGAAGGAAAGCTGAGGACGTGTGATATCATCCCCTAGAAAACGAGTCAAACAGTCGCAATAACAGTTCCAGTGTTTTTGCATGTTTAGGAATTTGGTTCGCAGCTGGTGGTTGTGAGTTTCAAAAATTAAACTTTCTCTAAATTTAAACTCTCACCCCGACCTTCACGCTCGCAGTACCCTCCGCCACGCACCTTACGGTGAATTGCGGAGTATGTATGTAGATGTAGATGTAGTGCCTATCCGATAGCCAAGTATTAACTGATTCCTATCTCAGTCCCAAGTGTTAACTGGTTCCTATCACAGTCCCAAGTGAACGATGTCGATCAGTGGTGGCCACGAGCGGGATAGCAGCAGAGGGCGCTCGTGGCTGACGTCGTAAGAATGCCGCGCCGTGCGTGCATGGCGGCGCGCGTCGTAAGTACGTGGCGCGCACTTTAATCTTGTGCGACACCACAGTAGTGATATCTTATTCAGATATTTTCTGCAGTTGGTTTTGATCTTCAGATGATTTTACTAGGCGGTAACTGACGGCGTCATCTGCAAACAACCTAAGAACTTAGATATTCTCCCAAACCGTACGCGCGCATACGCAGCGCGCACGCTCCTCGTGGTGCGGCAGGCAGGCGGGGGAAGGAGCAATTAAAGGCGGCCATGCGGCGCGGCAGTGGGCAGCTCAGGTGGCGCCATGAATTGTTGATCGGCCGGCCGCCGCGTCCACTCGACACGCGCGCGCCGCTGCGGCCGCATCAAATATTCAGCCGGGCCCCACTTAGCCACCGGCTGCAGCCAGCCGCCGCTAAGCACCAGCCACTGTGCTGCCTGCCCTTGACGCGCCGCGCCGCGCGCCTTTCAGAATGCCGCATACCCCACCGGCCGCACTTCATTCTCGTTATTCTCATTCGATGAAGTGCTCCTGTTAAAAGAAACTCCGTCCTACAGGCCTCGAGATTTGAGGTACGTCTGAAAAGTTCTGCGGCCTCGGGAAATATAGGAAACAAGAGTCACAAACAAAATACTTTTACTGGCCGTCAACGCTATCGCCGTTGGCTACAATACTCAAATGTTCAAATGTTTGTACAACTTATGGGACTTAACTACGGGCGAGTGTTCATCAGAGACGAGTGTATCGTCAGGCTTGCCCCAGGGGAGTGTGATAGGACCGCCATTATTTTCTATCTATATAAATGATCTGATGGACAGAGTAAGTTGTAATTTGCGGCTCTTTGCTGATGATGCTGTGGTGTATGGGAGGGTGTCGTCTGTAACTGACTGTAATAGCATACAGGATGACTTAGACAAAATTTCTAGTTGGTGCGAAGAATGGCAGCTAGCTCTCAATGTAGATAAATGTAAGGTGATGCGCATGAGTAGAAAAAACAATCCCATAATGTTCGAATACAGCATAAGTAGTGAGCTTATTGATGCTGTCGCGTCGTTCAAATATCTAGGCGTAACATTGCAGAGCGATATGAACTGGAACGAGCATGTAAGGACAGTTGTGAGTAAGGCGGACAGCCGACTTCGGTTTATTGGGAGAATTTTGGGAAGATGAACTTCACCTGTAAAGGAGACCGCGTATAAAACGGTTGTACGACCACGACTTGAGTATTGCTCAAGTGTTTGGGACCCGCAGCAGATCAGTTTAAAGGAAGACATAGAGGCGGTTCAGAGGCGAGTAACTAGATTTGTTACCGGTAGGTTCGACCAATGCGCGAGTGTCACGGAAATGCTCCGGCAACTCAATTGGGGATCGCTGTAAGAAACACGTCGTTCTTTTTGTGAATTTCTGTTAAGTAAATTTAGAGGGCCGGAATTTGAAGCTGAGTGTAGTACGATCTTGCTGCCGCCTACTTACATTTCGCGAAAAGATCACAAAGACAAGATAAGAGAAATTAGGGCTCGTACGGAGGCATATAGGCATTCTTCTTTTCCTCGTTCAATTTGGGAGTGGAATAGGAAAGGAAATGCCTAGTAGTGGTACAGTGTACCCTCCGCCACGCACCTTACGGTGAATTGCGGAGTATGTATGTAGATGTAGATCAGTCCCTAAGCTTACAAACTACTTATGAATTAGCTAAGACTAAGGACGGCACAAATATCCATGCCCGAGGGGGGATTCGAACCCCCAACTGTAGTGGCCGTGCGGACTGGAGCGCCTCAGTCCCCTCGGTCACCGCGGCCGGCCTACAATACTCTTCTGAAACCGGTTGTACAGCTGTTGGAGACTGTCAGCAAATGCTTCTTGAGGAATCGCTCATAGGACTGAGATCACCGTTGCGAAGTAGTCTTGTATAGTTCGTGAACGAAATAGTTCGGAAGAGCGCTCCCACAGGCGAACTACGCGAACTACTTCGCAGATCCGTCGCCTCTTAGTTCGTCCGCTCTTTTTACGATGACTGACGTGTAACAGCGAGACGACGCGAGAGCGCGCAGAATCGCGTGATTTTCTGCCAGTTGCCGTCATGTAGAACTGAGATGCAGCTCAGCTGTAGTTTCAATAGCGGTAGCAAAAGCCAAAACGAGCGGACGAACTAAAAAGAGCTACCTACTTCGCGGCAGAGCTGCGAACTAAAAGGAGAGCTACCGGTAGCGATCTAAAATATGCGTGATAGGTCGCGAACTAAAGTATGCGCGATAGATCGGGAACTAAAATATGCCCGATAGGTCGCGAACTAAAATATGTCCGATACGTCGCGAAATAAAATATGCGCGAGAGGACGCGAACAGAATTAAAAATCACATGTTTGCCTTCTGCTAATGAGAGCCATTTCGAGGTTAGCGTCTGCCTCCTAGACTACATAGTTCATTGCTACAAAATTTCTGCTTTGAGGTATTCTGCACTCTGCAATATCTGACTGATAAATTCCATAATGCCAAGATATAGACATAACTCTAAACTTAAACGAGAGGAATTGTCCACAAACGGCGGCCAACTTCTTCGGATTCCAATGCGGGACGTTTCGAGGATGTGGATGAGGACTTTGTACGCGTGACTCAGTGTTACTGATGGACTAACGTTGTTGAACGTCCGCGCTCGCCCATACACTTGGAAACAGTAAAATAAGGGAACTCCTTTTACAAGGCCTCGTGGCAAGACCAATTTTGAAATCAATGTCCTGTGTCCCGCCTATATTATGTCTCGCAGGACCCACATTTGTACCGCTTTACATGTTTCACTTTTCTATTAAATTCTTGTTTTGTTGTATGCCTTCATTAGATGAGTGTAGTTTCCTGATGAGAATGTGATAATTTTGTACCTCGATTTTTAACACGGCCACTAGAAACGTACATCTACATCTACATCTACATGGGATACTCTGCAAATCACATTTAAGTGCCTGGCAGAGGGTTAATCGAACCACAATTATACTATTTATCTCCCATTCCATTCTCGAATAGCGCGCGGGAAGAAAGAACACCTGAATCTCTCTGTTCGAGCTCTGATTTCTCTTATTTTATTCTGATGATCATTTCTACCTATGTAAGTGGGAGTCAACAATATATTTTCGCATTCGGAGGAGAATGTTGGCGATTGGAGTTTCGCAAGTAACCCACGCGTCAGCGATAAGCGCCGTTGTTCTAATGATTCCCATCCCAGATCCTGTATCATTTCCGTAACGCTGTCTCCCCTGTATCGTGACAATACAAAACGAGCTGCCCTTCTTTGGACTCTCTCGATGTCCACCGTCAAACCCACCTGATAAGGATCCCACACTGGGCTGCAATACTCCAAAAATGGACGGACAAGCGCAGTGTATGCAGTTTCTTTAGTATTTCTGTTGCATCTTTTAAGGATTCTGCCAATAAAACGCAGTCTCTGGTTCGCCTTTCCCACGATATTATCTACGTGTTCTTTCCAGTTTAAGTCTGAAGTAATAGTGATTCCTAGGTATTTTGTAGAGTTTACGGCCTTCACATTTGATTGATTTATGTTGTAAACAAAGTTTAACGGATTTCTTTTCGTACTCATGTGGACGACTTCACACTTCTCATTATTTAGAGTCAATTGCCAATTTTTACACCATACTGATATCTTATTCAGATCGTTCTGCAGTTGGTTTTGATCTTCAGATGATTTTACTAGACGGTAAATGACGGCGTCATCTGCAAACAACCTAAGAGAGCTACTTAGATTTTCCCCTAAATCGTTTATGTAAATAAGGAATAGCAGAGGACAAATAACACTACCTTGTGGAACGCCCGATATCACCTCTGTTTTAGTCGATGCCTTACCATCGATTACCACGAACTGTGTCCTCTCTGACAAGAAATACCCTATCCAATTGCAAATTTGGGGCGATATACCATAACCACGCAATTTGATTAAAAGCCGTTTGTGAGGTACGGTGTCAAAAACTTTCTGGAAATCAAGAAATACGGAATCGATTTGCGAACCTTTGTCGATAGCACCCATCACTTCGTGTGAATATAGAGCTAGTTGTGTTTCGCATGAACGATATTTTCTAAATCCGTGTTGACCTTGGGTCAATAGATCGTTCTGTTCGAGATAATTCATAATATTTGAATACAGGATATGTTCCAAAACCCTGCTGCAAATTGACGTCAATGAAATAGGCCTGTAGTTTAGTGGGTTACTCCTACTGCCTTTCTTGAATATAGGTGTGACCTGTGCAACTTTCCAATCTTTTGGTACAGATCCTTCTATGAGAGAGCGGTTGTATATGACTGTTAAATAAGGAGCTATCGCTTCAGCATAATCAGATAGAAATCTAATGGGTATACAATTCGGACCAGAAGACTTGTTCTTATTAAGTGATTTTAGTTGCTGCACTACTCCGATGATATCTACTTCTATGTTATTCATTACGGCATCTGTTCGTAATTCGAAATCTGGAATATTGGTTTCGTCTTCTTTAGTGAATGAGTTTCTAAAAGCTAAGTTTAGTAACTCTGCTTTAGTAGCGCTGTCATCGGCAGGATCGCCATTACTATCACGTAGTGAAGGTATTGTTTGTGACTTTCCCCGAGTATATTTAACATATGACCAAAATCTCTTTGGGTTTTCAGTCAAATTACGAGAAAGAGTTTCGTTGTGATAAATGTTGTAGGCATCTCGCATTGAAATCCTCGCTAAATTTCGAGCTTCTGAGTACAATCGCAAATCCTGGGGATTTCGTGTTCGTTTAAATTTAGTATGCCTTTTCCTTTGCTTTTGCAACAGTGTCCTGACCTGTTTTGTGTACCAAGGGGGATCGCCTCCTTCTTTTATTAATTTATTAGGTATAAAACTTTCAATTGCTGTCGATACCACTTCTTTGAATTTGAGCCACATCTGGTCTACACCTACGTTTAGTGTTAGAAACGAGTGGAAGCTGTCTTTCAAGAAGCAATGTATTTTGTTTCTATCTGCTTTCCTGAACAAATATACTTTGCGTTTATTTTTGGTAACTTTGGGACTTTCGATATTCAATTTCGCTACTACAGCTCTGTGTTCACTAATACCTGTATCCGTTTTGATGCTCATTATGAGCTCAGGATTATTTGTTGCTAAGAGATCAAGTGTGTTTTCACATCCATTTACAATTCTAGTTGGCTCATGAACTACTTGTTCGAAGTAATTCTCAGAGAATGCGTTGAGTACAATTTCGGACGATGTTTTATGCCTACCTCCTGATTTGAAAATATAATTTCGCCAACAGATCGAGGGTAAATTAAAATCACCACCTACTATTATCGTGTGAGTCGGGTACGTTTTTGTAATTAGACTCAGGTTTTCTTTGAACCTTTCTGCTATTGTATCGTCAGAGTCGGGAGGCCGGTAAAAGGAACCGATTATTAACTTCTTACGATTTTCGGGTACAACCTCTACCCATAATAGCTCGCACGAACTATCAACTTCAACTTCGCTACATGAAATACTACTTTTGACGGCGACAAACACGCTCCCACCTATTTTGTTTAATCTATCCTTTCTGAATACCGTTAGATCTTTTGAAAATACTTCTTCTGAACTTATTTCCGGCTTGAGCCAACTTTCGCTGCCTATAATGATGTGTGTTTCGGTGCTTTCTATTAACGCTTGCAGTTCTGGAACTTTCCCGACACAGCTACGACAATTTACAACTGTTATACCGATAGTTTCCGGATCTACATTTCTCCTGTGATCCACCTGAACCCTTTGAGATTGCCCATTTTCTATTTCCCCGAAGCTCTTTATCTTAAAAAACCGCCCAGTCCACGCCACACAGCCCCCGCTACCCGTGTAGCCGCTTCCTGCGTGTAGTGGACTCCTGACCTATTCAGCGGAACCCGGAAACCCACCACCCGATGGCGCAAGTCAAGGAATCTGCAGCCTACACGGTCGCAGAACCGTCTGAGCCTCTGATTCAGACCCTCCACTCGGCTCTGTATCAGAGGTCCACAGTCGGTCCTGTCAACTATGCTGCAGATGGTGAGCTCTGCTTTCATCTTGCAAGCAAGACTGACAGTCTTTACCACTTCAGTTAGCCGCTCGAAACCTGAGAGGATCTCTTCAGATCCGAAACGACACACATCATTGGTACCGACGTGAGCCACCACCTGCAGTTGGCTGCACCCCGTACCCTTCATGGCATCCGGGAGGACCCGTTCCACATCTGGAATGACTCCACCCGGTATGCACACGGAGTGCACGTTGGCCTTCTTCCCCTCCTTGGCAGCCATCTCTCTAAGGGGCTCCATCACCCGCCTAACGTTGGAGCTCCCAACTACAAGTAAACCCACCCTCTGTGAAAGCCCGGATCTTGCAGGCTGGGTGGTGACAGGGTGAGAGACACCATCCGACTCAGGAACGTCGTCCTGAGCAGACAGCGCCTCAAACCTGTTCGCAAGACGAACTGGGGAGGCCTCATTATCGGTCCCCCGGAATGTCTTGCGCCTCCTGCCACGCACTGGAGCAACCTCCCACGCAACCACGGGTGGGATGTCTGCCTCACTGCTAGCAGTTTCAGGGCATGTCGCTGCCGCAGGCCGATCGGTGGAGACGACGGGAGTCCGTTCGGTCCCCACCGCCGGCCAACAACAACGACGCCCATCGATCGCAGCTTCCAACTGTGCAACCGAGGTTAACACAGCTTGAAGCTGGGAGCGAAGTGTCACCAGCTCAGACTGCATCCGCACACAGCAGTCACAGTCCCTATTCATGATTACAGTGCCAACAAAAACAAAAACTACAGTCGCGATGCGTTCAAAGGAAAACTAAACTGTTCGTTAGAACGCGGATGTGAATCCAATACGCACGACAGCACAGTACAACTTTACAAATTGAGACGAGAAAGTGTAGACGAAAATCAAAATACTATATGTCGCTTCTAATCATAAAATAAAGACAGACGACTGTCGCGACGCGATTCACACGGCGGAATAATACACTAATCAGATATTTAACGCGAATAGGAATCAAACAAAAACGCGAGCACACAATAAATTTAATGCACTCAAGGGAAAACGCACTGAAAAGTAAAAATATGTAGCTTCTAGAGAGAAGCCGGTTACACTTACAACTGATAAATTACTGCTACGCTACTGGAGAGGTGTGCTCTGGACCACGTCCGCTGGGCGACTGACTGGAGTAAACAAACGGTAACTGTTTCAAAACAAAGACAGACGACTGTCGCGACGCGATTCACACGGCGAAATAATACACTAACCAGATATTTAACGCGAATATGTATCAAACCAAAACGCGAGCACACAATAAATTTAATGCACTCAAGGGAAAACGTACTGAAAAGTAAAAATATGTAGCTTCTAGAGAGAAGCCGGTTACACTTACAACTGATAAATTACTGCTACGCTACTGGAGAGGTGTGCTCTGGACCACGTCCGCTGGGCACAATGATAGGCACCTCGACAGTAATTTTCAGTATCTTCCTGTTTATTTTCAGACGAAAACATGACCATAATATTTTTCGCAGTCAGACAGTCGTACCACATGCAAGACATCGCGGAAATTTTATTCTGTCAACAGTCAACTGTAAGCCAATTAAATTGGTCCAACAGTACTATACTACGAGTACTTGAGCAGTATTGAAGGAAGATAAGTCGATAGCTTATGTGTAAATTAGTTCACCGATCGGAAATCGGGGAAGCACGGAAGTTCAAATGTTTGTAAATCTATCGGACCAAACTGGGTGGTCATCAGTCTGTAGCTTACGAACTACTTAAACCTAGGTAAACTAACCTAAGGACAACACACACACCCATGCCCCAGGGAGGACTCAAACCTCCACGGCGAGCAACCGCGCGCTCTGCATCGAGACGCTTTTGCCGGTCGGCTACTCCATTGCGGCATGTCGATTCTCCACGGGGACTAACTTACAACCTAAAAAAAATCGCCGGTTGAACTTCTGCATCACCCGGAATTTTTCGTCTGGAACCTGTCTGTCAACATCCGAGAACTAAGAGTGGTGCCCCGAGGTAACAGCAAGTGGTATTTCACTCAGTCGTATTGTGTATTTATTTCTGTTTTTATATACACTAGACAACGACAGTTACTGCATATAATCACATTCATAAATCCGATTTAGAATATGAACTTATGCTTAAGATACGTGGGAACAATCTGCAGTCGGTTGAATATGAAAATTACCAAAATGCGGGGCATGCGGGACAAATTAGGCATTTTGCGGAACACTTTTATTGAGTCTTCCAATGCGGGACGGTGCGACATGATACGGAACGGTCCCGTAGAATCCGGGACGGTTGGACGCCTTACTACAATAATCTTCTGAAATGGGTTGTACAGCTGTTGGAGACTGCCAGCAAATACTTCTTGTGGAATCGCTCACAGCGCTAGAAATCACCGTTGCGAAGGCAGTGGCGCAGCTGCTGGGGGAGGGGGTGTAGAGGGGCTAATGGGGCTGAAGCCCCCCAGCACCTCCCAGAAGTTTGTAATTTAAAAAAAAAAAAAATATATATATATATATATATATATATATATATATATATATATATATATATATAGGCCGGTACCGAAATTTGAAATAGTACACATGTAATAAATCACATCGATCGTAACTATAATTTGCCAATCACATGTGAACGTGACCGTGGGTCGCTAAGGTGATACCACCACTGAGAACGTGTGCTGCTGTTACTGTGAGCGGTTGAAATGCCGCCGCGACCAGCTTTGTTGCTGCCGCTATTGTTACTGCTATGCCGAAGTTACGAGCCGATTGTAGATAAGAGGCGAAATGCGGCTTAGCAGGTCAGCGGCGCCATCGAGTCGAAGGATCTTATGAAGGCCGCTCAAAACTACAAACAAAAATAGTGTTATTCTAGTTCAGTTTTTACACAAACACCCATGCCCTAGGGGGGAATCGAATTCCCACGGTGGATAGCGCGCGTACTGCAGTACGGCGCCCCAATGCGCACGGCTAATCGCCGCGGCGCACATGTTAAATAAACAGTTGTAACTTCGGCGAGCTTCTTATATTTGTGATAGCGAATAGTAAGAACACTTTACCATTAATAAAAAAAAAAAAAATTCTGTAAGCCAGAGGTGCCCACAGGGGGGATGGGTCATGTCGCAAACTGCATCATGGAAATTTCTGAGGAGGGGTGTGTGTGAAAAATTAGTACTATATTATAATTACCTGACATTTAATTTAGTATATTTTCTGGGAGGCGATCTTTTAACGTAATAGTTATGAATCCCTTTATAAGATCTTTATTGCCATAGATCGCTTATTTTATATGACAAGTTTCGACTAGTTAAAGACTCATTATCAAATCTTACTTGTCCAGGCATGTTAAGAAATATACTCAAGTGTGATTGTATGTACTAACAGATGGTTACTATGTCAGGTTGATGTCCATAATGAAGAAACACTGAGAATGAACACCGCAGATGAAGCAGTTACAAGCAAAGTTAGTAGGAGACTCATGGGTTCACCTATAGGGGGCAGGTGCAGTCGGGAAAGTACTTGGATTCGATCAAAAGTTATTTTTAAGTAAAAGGCTGAGCTACAGATGAGGCATCAATATTAGCACTGGGATCATGGATGCTCCAAACTGAACACTGACAAGCATAATCATACACACATGAAAGAAGGGTTTAACATCCCGTGGTCATTAGAGATGGAGCTAACGCTCGGATTTATGGGGAGGTTTCAAAGGAACCGTCCTGGAATTTGCATAGAGTGTTTTAGACAAATCACGGACAACCTGAATCAGGATGTTCGGAGGGTAACGAATGACAGCTTGGTCTAAGGCGTCATGCTACGCACCGGAGATTCGAGTCCTCCCTCAGAAATGCGTGTGTGTGTGTGTTGACCTTTGCGTAGTTTAGTTTAAGTAGTTTCTAAGTCGAAAGATGATGACCATAGCAGTTTTGACCAAAAGGATTAGAAGCATTTGAACAACTGAACATTCTCGATGGCAAGAGGGTGATTTCAACCACCGTCCTGCCTAATGGCAGCTAGTATTTTACCACTACATCTACACCTACATCTACATATACAGGGTGTTCCACTATGTGTGTTTGCCTCTGTAACTTATAAAATAATAGGTGACGAGAAATTGTAATGCGGTAGGTCAACACAAGAAATAATACACTTTCTGCAGAGCTATGAACATAGTTTATTGTATCATTTTCCAAAGAGTTACAGCACAAAGATATAATTTTTAAATGGAACAATAGTTTTTTCTATCGTGTATTGGAATCGTTTAACCCAGCTTCGTCCAAATCAATTTAAACTACATTCCTATCACTGTTAGTTTGGGAGCTACAACCCTTCGAAATTCCGGGGGCGGAGGCTGCGATAGCGTAGCTGACTGGCCGAGTGGCTATCCCCTGGGGCACGGCTCACTGTCTCATGACCACCAGCCAGTGAGCATCGCTGTCGTAGCCTCCGCCCCCTAAACTTTGAAGGGTTGTAGCTCCCAAACTAACAGTGATAGAAATGTAGTTTAAATTGATTTGGACGCAGCTGGTTTCAACGAATCCAATGCACGATAGAAAAAACTATTGTTCCATTTAAAAAATTGTGCTGTAACTCTTTGGAAAATTATACAATAAACTATGTTCATAGCTCCGCAGAAGGTGTAATATTTCTTGTGTTGACCCACCGCATTAAAATTCCCCGTCACGTATTATTTTATAAGTCACAGAGGCAAAGACACTTAGTGAAACACTCTGTATACTCCGCTGTAAGGTGCGTGGCGGAGGGTACGCTGTACCACTACAAGGCATTTCCTTTCCTATTCCCCTTTCAAACAGAACGAGGGGGATAATGAATGTTTAGATGCCTCCGTACGAGCCCTAATTTCTTTTGTCTTTATGATTATTATACGAAATGGAGGTAGGTTGCAGCAAATCGTACTACAGGGTAATTAGTAGCCACGACCCACTACTGTCGTCGGTGTCTCAACACTAGTGACACGACAGACATTTTTCGCACTAACTAGAAATTTTGTCTAACAAGGAGACCACATATAGGTATCGGATTTTAGAGTTTTTTGATATTTATGTTTCATGAAGTTCAGACAAAGCCATTCGACGCAACTCTCAAATATTATCGCAATAATCTCCATTGAAGTTTTTCAGGTACATGCAAGTATTAATAAGAAAACAGTTTCTATATCTGCTGGTGTAGCGCAGGTGGTAGCGTTCTGGCCTCACAATCTTAGGGCCTGTGGTTTGAATCCAAATGTGACAATTTTTTTGTTATTGTTTTCGAATTCAATTATGTAAATCATTTTTGGATATCTAATTCCACGTCTTGTATTAGGTTTTGCATACGTGTATGTAGATGAGCGTAACACTGTCGTTACATATATCGATGGTTGACTATGTTAGCTGCTTGGAAAGCCTCCAGTAGCTATGGAGATAACTTTCCAAAAACAACGTCTTATCTCTTCACGAACTTATCAAAGACTACCATCGGCAGCTAATAGTGATGCCAGTAATGTTGAAGATGTAACATACGTTTTTAAATTGAAACCAGGATTACTTGATAAGGGATAGAAAATTAAGAAGAAACTAAAATACGTGAATTTTTCGTAAAAATTACCATTCAGTATTAAAATTGTGTAAGTATTCGAACACAAAGAAAATAATAAATAAAAAGCTGTTATTGCAGGATTCGAAACACCGATCCTATGGTTGTAAGGAAAGGACGCTACCACTTGAGCTACACCGACAGATACTGCAAATGGTTTAATTATTGGTACTTACGACTACTTGCAGACCCGCTCGGTTAGCCGTGTGGTCTAACGCACAGCTTTCCGAGACGGTAAGGCGTACTGGCGTTCGAGTCCGCCGGCGGATCAGCGAAGGGGGACGGAGTACCGGCCAGTCTGGATGTGGTTGTTAGGCGGTTTTCCACACACCCCTAGGTGAATACCTGGCTGGCCCCCATGTCCCCCCTCAGTTACACGACTCGCAAACATTTCACAACACTTTACACTTTCCCACATATAACACAATACACAGACATTTCTGGGGTACACATTTCCTCCCGGGAGGCACGGGGTGGCGGCAAGGAGGGCATCCGGCTACCCCGTCAATATTAACATGCCACATCCCAATAACCAAAGTACGTGTGGGAAAAGGGCTGACGAGAAAGAAGAAGATTTACGACTACTTGCAAAACATCAAAGTCGATTTTATCGAACATTTTTGAGAGTTGCTTCGAATGTCTTTGGCTGATTGTTATTTGTGTTCTTAACATCACGTACCATAAATATAAAAAAAGATTCTAAAATCCGATACCCTCGTGGTCTTCTTGTAAGTCGTCTTGTATGCTATTACAGTCAATATATATATATATATATATATATATATATATATATATATATATATATATATATATATATATATATAGATTACACACCAGGCGAAGGAGCACAGGTCGTGATAGTAGCACAAATAAAATACACACACACACACATACACTCACAGACAGGGTTTTAAGGGAGGGGGAGAGGAAAGACTTACCTTGGGGGAAGAAAAGGAAGGTAAACAAATACACACACACCCACACATTTACACAGACGCAAACACACGTAGGCAGACATACTGTACAAAGCCATTACAGTCAATTAAAGACGACACCCTCCCATACATCACAGCAATATCAGCAAACAGCCACAAATTACATGTTACTCTGTCCATCATATCATTTATACAGATAGAGTATAATAGCGGTCCTATCACACTCCCCTGGGGCACGTCTCTGATGAACACTCGCCGTCGAGAACAACGTACTGCCATCTATTACTTAAGAAGTCTTCTAGCGAGTCACAGCATCCAGCCACAGCACCACATCGCTCGGTCTTTCTTAAATGATGCTTATGATGTTTATGGTAACAGATTATCAGTATCGTGATAATAGTAATGATGACGATCCGCGAACACAATCAAGAGGATGTTTCACAGTGGAATTCGTATCGCGTCTTCAGTGCGGGGACTTCCACCTTTACAGTTGCGTCAGCGGTTCTGATCAAGGAGGAGGTCGTGAAGCTGTAATCAGAAGCCAAAGGCTGCGCCTACACGTGGCCCTTTGTCGCAGAGGGCAGTCGCAGGTAGCAGGCAGTCGGAGTTGAGCAACGCCGCGGCGGCACCAACAAGTAGGTGGGAAGGGGGGAGGGGATATCTGGGCTGCGTAGGCGGTGGGGCGGGGTGTGGGGGCGGGAGCCGGCATTATTCGCGTCGCTTCACAGACCCATCGGCCAGCGCCGTCTTTCGCTTTTGCCTTTGAGCCCGCCGCACCACGCTGCGTCGCCCTCTGTCTGAGACGTGATGGTAGCAACTCACTGTCCGCAGCGCCCCCCCGCCCCCCACTCCTGACCCCCTTGTCGCACTGCTCCCTCCACTGTCCCAGAAACAATTCACATAATTAGCTTTCCTTTCTTTGCTTTCGTGCCAGACTCTCTCTCATTTTCGAGAGGTCACCTGCCACGCTTTGCCGAAATAGCGTGTCATTTTCGGAATTATCGGACGTAACCCTTTGCCACGCACCCTTTCGTGCATGTAACTGGCCGGTCTAGTTTATCGCTGTAGAGCAGGCAGCAGGTTTCAAGAATGGCGAATGCACGTTGAATACCTCGAGAATGTGAAACACCACATTTGGTATACGGTGCTAATACCTTGTCACTGCCGGCCGCGGTGGCCGTGGGGACTGAGGCCACTACGGTCGGGGGTTCCAATGCCCCCTCGGGTATGGATATTTGTGCCGTCCTTAGTGTTAGCTAGTTAATAAGTAGTTTTTAAGTTCAGGGACTGATGACCCCGTAGTTAAGACCCATAAGCTATACAAACATTGGAACATTGTCACATTCAAACACAGAAAGAAGTTTTACGGGAAAATTAAAACTGTGGAAAGTTACGTTTACAATTACGAGGTTTGTAACTTAAATAGTGGCAAGTATGTATTCACAACCGATACAAAAGTGTTACATGTTTGCACTTCTTACTGTCCATTCAAAGTCGTCACCAGTCGTTGTGTAGAAGACGTTGCCAGCGATGTAAAAGGCGTTGTATACCGTTAACAGAGCATGTTTTTTGATGGTGCGAGTGGAGCGATCTACTGCGCGTCGAATCTCTGGAACAGTTCTGAATCGTGGATGGTATAGTACTTTCTAGTCCCATCGACCGAACAGAGCATCCACAATTGCGCTGTATGCGCCCGCGCAAAATGATTGGTTGGTTGCGCAGAAAGGGTTAGCGCTTCTTTCGCAAGGCTGGTCGCATGTGATGCTCCAAAGACGAACACTAAGACTGTGCATTGATCGCCTGGCGTGCAGGAACGTAATGCGTTCAAAAATGTTCAAATGTTTGTATAGTCTATGGGACTTAACTACGGGGTCATCAGTTCCTAAACTTACAAACTACTTATGAACTACTTACGAACTAGGACGGCACAAATATCCATGCCCGACGGGGATTCGAACCCCCGACCGTAGTGGCCGTGCAGACCGTGACTGAAGCGCCTTAGTCCCCTCGGCCACTGCGGCCGGCCGGGACTACTTATGAACTACTTACGAACTAGGACGGCACAAATATCCATGCCCGAGGGGGGTTCGAACCCCCGACCGTAGTGGCCGTGCAGACCGTGACTGAAGCGCCTTAGTCCCCTCGGCCACTGCGGCCGGCCGGGACTACTTATGAACTACTTACGAACTAGGACGGCACAAATATCCATGCCCGAGGGGGGGGAGGATTCGAACCCCCGACCGTAGTGGCCGTGCAGACCGTGATTGAAGCGCCTCAGTCCCCGCGGCCACCGCGGCCGGCAACGTAATGCGTTACCGAGCGAGGTGGCGCAGTGGTAACGCGCTGGGCTCGCATTCGGGAGGAGGGTAGTTCAAATCCACCTCCGGCCATCGAGATTTAGGTTTTCCGTAATTTCCCTAAATCACTCCAGGAAAACGCCGGGATGGTTCCTTTCAAAGGGTACGGCTGATTTCGTTTTCCATTCTTACTCAGAACTCCGAGCGTTAGCTCCGTCTCTAGTGACCAAGTAGTCGACGGGACGTAAAACTCTAAGCTTTCTTCCTCCGTAATGCGTTAGGATAATGCCAGCACAGTCGTACAGGATAATCTCAATAACTTACATCCTACTGGGGTTCTGATGCACTTTCGACTTTCGCGGTGATCCATAATGACGCCATTCGTTATACTGCGTTTGTTTTGGCCCGTACTTTGTTACTGTTTTGAAAAAATAGTCACACCGTTACGTTAGCTCGCTTGCTCGCTCGCTCACAATTGACAGTGTTTTCCTCGATTGTACGCACGCCTGTGACGTGGGACGTACGAGTCCATTTGCTGGGAGATAAAGTAGGTATCTCAACAACGCGTGTTATCAGCGACAATACTAGTCCATCGCATAGTGTCTCCACAGCAGCTTTGCAACTATTTAAGTTCCAACCCTCGTAGTTTTCGGTTACGATCAAGTCTGAGTCGTATTCATACACAGCCCGCTAAAAGTAAATCACGAGAAGAATATGGCAGGTATTAAACAATCGCACTGACGTGTTTTACGGCCCACTTTACATTTAGAGTCTTATAAGTTCTTGCAAATATTTTGGACCAAAATAATGATCTAAATAATTAAAAATTAATTAATAAGAGTGTCTAAATCCCTTTTAGGAAAAAAAATTAGATACTGGCGGGTTCCGAATCACTGACCAGCGTCACAGTCTTACGCGTTGCCCACTACGCTACGGCTATCAATCAAAATATGAGTCCTTTAATCTCATACTATTGATTGCCGTTGTTAACTAATGCTAATATGGCATGTGTAGACACTAGATTATCATTTATCGTACGAAGAACGAAGTGTTTTTGTTACAGTAATTCTTCAGTGCGCCATTGCTTTGAAATGACAACGTGTAAGTTACAATAAGAAAATCATCAAATACGCAACGCAAGATGGCGTATGTCAGAGAGAGTTCTGGGCGAAGAATGTCACGTGACATCTCCGAGCGGCTGGTTTTCGTTAATTCAATGGAGGGTGTCAAATCTCCGTTATTTTTGCAGATAAACGATACGATATATGAAAAAAGTATAAGGGAGCAAAGTTGTAGAGAATTTTCTCCTCTACAATTACGTTATTCAATTTTTGTGTGAGATGAACGGTTCGTTTGCAATTACAATTATATTAAAAACGGCTTCTTTTGGTATTACTACCGTATTTTTTGTTCGAAAAATTTGAGAAAGGGAGTTTCTGGTCTCTGGCGACATACAATTATGTCTGTAAAATTTGGTGATAATCTGTTGAACGATTAGTCTTCAAAACAGGGAATACGTTACGGACAGACAGACAAACAGACAGACATACATCCCAAAATCGCCGTTATTTTTGCAAATATCTTTAAAACGCTACGAGATATGAAAGAGAAAAAAAAAAAAAAAAAAAAAAAAAAAAAAAAAAAAAAAAAAAAAAGTTGAGTATTTAAAAGTGGATGAGATCGTAGGTTAATGACGATTTTCCTTTTTCCTTCCTTTCGATCCTCGGTCCAGCTACCAACACACTTCGTGCCAATGTTCCTATTAGTGATAGGAAAAGCACTGCATGTGAGGGCCCATTATTGCTTCTTACCTCGTCAGGGTATGAAGACGAAAATTTCTTTCCATTAACATAACATTTTGACATCTTCTTTCGCTGTTGTTGCCCTTGAACAGAAGCAGCAGTCAGGCCCTAGATACTTTTCATATGAGATTGAAATAGTAATGTGGCTATGTTTCACTGTTCTACAATTATTGTCACTCAAAATTTCTGGATGTCAATGGCTTTTATTTTCTCTCTTTCTTTGCAATTTATAAGTCGCTTAACACAGACATTTACAAAAAAATTATAGAAATATTTAAATAAAAAATGTGGTATGTTCAATATTAATGAAATTAGTGGGATACTTGTTCACGCAACTATTTGCTCAATGTTTTACTCATACAATATATTACGTATTGCTCTTCGCAACATAGTAAAATGCATCTCACAGAATCAAATATGGAAGAGCAAGCAAATGACTACAAATCAGACCCTTAGCAGCATCCGCGCAATCTGTAATATAGCGTACACGTGAACATTGCCTCTCGTCACGGCGGGTATGTAAATGATTGTTGTTTTTGTTACGTATTCACTCCGAAGACTGTTTGGTACAGCACTCCATGCTACTCTACCCTGTGCAGGCCTCTTCATATCGCAAATAACACATTCGGCCCAGATCCATTTGAAAAAGTTTCTGTACTCGTCCTCTCCGTCTGCGAGTTTTATCCCACAGACTCCTCTGAAACTAAACTGCTTTTCTCGATGTCTCAGTACAGTAGAGTAGTATGGCATAAATGGGAGGCGTAGCTGCCTAACTGACATGTTTGTGCTGTTTTAGTATAAGGTAAAGTAGGTTTTAAGTTTAGGGACTGATGACCCATAAGCTTAACAAACGTTTGAACAGATTGTGTATGTTCAAATGTTTGTAGAGCTTATGTGACTTAACTACGGGGTCATCAGTCCCTAAACTTACAAACTATTTATGAACTAGCTCATACTAAAGACGGTACAAACTTTCATGCCCGAGGAGGGATTCGAAACCCCGAGCGCAGCTGCCGTGCAGACCGTGACGTTGTGTGTGTCTGTGTGTGTGTTTGTGTGTGCGTGTGTGGCGAAGAGAATGGAAGAAGGGAGAGGGCCAGCACGCATTCGACTTCTCTCCAGTAATACCAAGACGGCCATGGAATTTCCTAAGTTAACTTCCCTCATCCTCACTCAATAACACATTGTGCAAGGACTTGGAATTTAATTCAAGGCCTTGACGCAAAGACCAGCGACTTTATACCGCCACCCCCTGTTCCCATTGCCAGTGGGAAAAGGGAAAACTGTCAACAGAGGTCACCCAACTGAACTTTGGCAAGCGCGATGGTGCATTACTTCGGTGATATCGCGGGAAGTGCTGTATCCTGCTTTTATTATTTATTTTTCTTTCTTCTTTTTCGGCACGCCAGTTGGCCCTTTGTCTGGGAATGTATTCTATCAATCGATCCGTTCTTTTAGTCTTTATATTATATATATATATATATATATATATATATATATATATATATATATATATATATATATATATATATATAATATGCCGGTGACGAGCAATGATCCTATCGTTAGTGAGAGGAGTGGGTGAGTTTTGGCCCTTACACTTACGGGAACTAGTTTTTGAAACTACGAGTTTAAGTACTGTGGACAGGGTAAGGCTGGGAATTTATGTCTGACGGGAGGCGTAGTTAGGTAATCGTTGCAGGTGCGGTGATCACTGTGTCCCCAGGATATAGTGGTCAGCGGAACTGCCTAGAAAGCAGGAGACCCGGTTTCGAATCCCTGCTGGGCACACATTTTCAGCTTTGCCCATTCGCAGTTGATGTCATATATTCTGTGAATATGAAATAATAACAACTGCAGGATCAGAAGTGACGTTTGTTCTTTCGGAACAGACGCCACATGTATATATACGTTAAGTAGTTTGCATGCGTAGGTACTGATGGCCATAGCAGTTTGCTCCCATAAATACACAAACATCTGAACATTTATGAACATTCGAAAGTATTTAATCTGATTACCCCAAAATAGCCTGATTTAATTCCACTGCATTCCGTTTCTCTGTTTCGCTATTGTCAATGTTCATCATGCCGGCCGCGCTGGCCGAGGAGACTGAGGCGCTTCAGTCACGGTCTGCACGGCCACTACGTCGGGGGTTCGAATCCCCCGTCGGGCATGGATATTTCTGCCGTCTTTAGTATAAGGTAGTTGATAAGTAGTTTGTAAGTTTAGGGACTGATGACCCCGTAGCTTAACAAACATTTAAACATTTGAATGTTCATCATATTCCCTCCTTTCAAGACGCTCTCCGTTCCGTTCATTAACTCTCCAACGCAGTCTGCTGTCCTTCGACACAATTGGAATGCCTTCGACATACCACAAAGTATTTATTTCTGTTACCCTAACTTTAATTCCTTCTCCCAATTTGTCATTACTTTCCTTCGCAGCTTTCTCAATGCAAAGATTAAACAACATTGACAAAATACTACAACCTTGTCTCACTCCATTACCAACCACTGCGTCTCTTTATCACCCTTCGATTCATATAACTGCTGTCTTTAAAATAAAGATTTAGTTGGGGTACTTTTGTATCAGCTGGTGGTAGGAAACAACACGGATACATGAAAATAAGTTCGTGGCGGGACTGAAACCGGATCTCCTTCTTATTAGTCAGTGCCTTTCTTTAGCGCCACTCAGGTTTCACACATCCACACGGACTACTCAACAGTGGTGGACTAAGGCTGTCGGAGCCCCGGGGCGACGGTAAAACAAAATGAAGCCCCCGTCCACGTACTACTATATGAAAGTAGCTTTTGAGATTTGGAGGCCCAGAACTAGAGGCCAAGGGCACTCAATTAAATAAATAAATAAATGAAAAAGAACGTGAGTTCGAGGTATTTGGAGCCCCCCCCCAAGACGACAGGCCGGGAGCAGACCTCCCCCCCCCTTACCACCTCCTTAGTCCGCCACTGCTACTCAAATACGTACTCAGTACTGTAACTATATTTGCAGATAAGTAATAAATCATGGCTACACCAAGAAAATCGCCAGTCATAAACAATAAATTTTAGATAAAAAATTCCACTTAAGTTCTCTAGGACATGACACCAATTTAACTACGACAAGAATATTCAGGAGTTTTAAATATATTAAACTATCTTCAGAACAAATGGAAGAATTGCGGGAAGAAAAACACGAACGGAAACACAAATGAAGTTCTATAAAAAACGTCCTGGCAGATTAAAATTGTGTGCCGAAACCGGGACTCGAACCTGGGATCTTTGCCTTTCGCGGAAAAGGTCCCAGGCTCGAGTCCCGGTTCCGGCATACAATTTTAATCTGCCAGGAAGTTTCATATCAGTGCACACTCCGCTGCAGAGTAAAAGTTCTATAACTTTTTGGCTGTACCGATTCTCGTCCGTATACGACTCCATTCATGGATGGCAACAAAGAAGAATCGGATTTACAAGCAGCAGAGTTGATGTTCGGCATATTTAAAGGGTTGTAATAAAATATATAAATAACGAATATTAGTCTTATAAACATTCCCTCTTAAGGACAAGGGAGTACAGAATAGAAAGAAATGTATCGTAATGACGGAATGGTAGAAAATAGATTAAAAAGTAAATAATTCGGCAAACTGTAGAAACAGAACAAGTAGATCTCGTGTATGGCAAATGAATACCACAACAGATGACAATTAAACCTGATTCGTTGAACCAGTTGGTGACCAATTATACAGGATTCCTGCAAGGATATGACAATGCTGACGACGAAAATCTCCTTTTTTTTTACTAAACAGTATTTTAAAGGATACGTGGCGGTCCTCCATAGAAAGTGGATTCCAATGGTGCTGTTATTTCACATCAGATATTTATACGTTCCTACTAACGCACACCCCTGGTTAATAACGTGTTCAGAAACGTGTCAACGAGCAATTCGCTCTCAAACCATTTGTGACATGGACGGAATTAACGTCTGACACCTCTAATAAAATAAACTCGTGTCACCTAATTGATAACGACATTTGCATATTAGCATGTTGATTTGAAAGCAAGTATGACGTAATTCTGATTTATGTAAACCCAGAGAGCTTATTTACTCGGTTTCATAATTCACAAACTTTGATGGTTACACAGTTACATTAATAGCATCGCCGAGCGTATTCGGAATACAAATAACTACAGGTTGCGCATTAAAATGAATAGTTTATACTATAACATTAATCGTATATCTGGATTTCTAACATAACAACACGATATTGTTATTTTCTAACACTAAGATCTATTTTAGTGCAGTACCTAATTTTGCAGTACGTAACTGCGTTACCGCCAGACATATTCTCTGAATCTTACAGTATCATTTTAGCACTTACACAGATCCCTAGCTTTTAAAGCAGTTGTATAATTCTATTAGTGCTTCCAATTGACATACATTGCACGACAACGTCTTATAACCGAAATTTATCGCATAAAAATATTTCTGCACCAGACAAACTTTTCAACTTTTACTTCCATATTAATATAGCGTTCTGACTGACAAGGTAACATAATGGAATGAACCAAAAGATGTAGAATTTTACGTATAAGTAGTATGGTAACAGCTTTTATTAGAAGCTACACGACGTAGCACGGATTATCGAACAGATTGAGTGACCATGAAGATGACGGGATGATTAATCCGAATCTTCCTTTTTTTATGTTGGATATAATTTTCTAGAGGAAATATGCAGCTCACAAATTAGTCCATACATCCCATCGAACGAAAAAGAGCCACAGCGACTTTTGAAGGTACTGGTAACCGAAACTTGTCGAATTCCCTCTTAAAATAAATTCTTTCTTCAGATTTGAAAAATCACATTCCAATGCAGTGGATTAAATCGACTCATCCTAGTACAGTGACCGTTGAGACATTAGACATAAACTTCGTGTGGTTAGAAGAGAAGTTTAAATCAATGTCCGTTGTTGGTGTGGTCTTCAGTCCGCAGACTGGTTTGATGCAGCTCTCCACGCTACCCTGTCCTGTGCAAGTCTCTTTATCTGAGAATATGTTCGGCAACCTACATCCTTTTGAATCTGCTTATTTATTCGTCTCTCGGTCTCCCTCTACGATTTTTACCCCACACGCTTCCTTCTAATGCTATGTTCACAATTCCTTGACGTCTAAGAATGTGTCCAGCCAATCTATCCCTTCTCTTAGTCAGCCTGATTTTCTGACATTCCTTTCCATTACCATCGTTTTACTCTTGTTGATGTTCATCTTATATCTTCGTTTAAATACACTCTCCATTCCAGATCCTTACCAGTCTCCGACAGAATTACTATGTCATTGTTTCTTCTCCCTGAACTTTAATTCCCTCTCCAAATTATTCCTTTCATAACTTCACTGTTTGATCAATGTACAGATTGAACAACATTGGGGAAAGGCTACAACCCTGTCCTACTCCCTTCCCAACCTCTGCGTCCTTTTCACGCCCTTCGACTCTAATAACTGCTGTCTGGTTTTTGTACAGGTTGAATATTACTCTTCGCTCCCTATATTTTACCCCTGCTACCTTCAGTTTTTGAAAGAGTGTATTACAGTCAACATTGTCAAAAGCTTTCTCCAAATATACAAATGCCAAAGACGTAGGTTTGCCTTTCCTTAGCCTATCTTCTATGATAAGTCGTAATGTGAGTATTGCCTCCCGTGTTCCTATATTTCTCCTAAACCCAAACTGATCTTCCCAAAGGTTGGATTCCATCACTTTTTCCACTCGTCCGTAAATAATTCGTGTAAGTATTTTGCAACCATGACTTATTGAACTGATAGGTCTGTAATTTTCACATTCGTCTGAACTGGCTTTCTTCGGAATTGGAATTACATATATAATATAATTAAGAACCAACTTCAATTTTAACACCTACATTTTAACTATGTGAAAGTTCCTTAATCTATATCTATAAATGTGAATGTCTGTTCGGTGTACGTTTATCACGTCTGAACCACAAGACATAAAGAGCTACAAATTTGTACAGTTACTAATGTCTACCCGGGGAAGGCTTTAGGCACGGTTTTATGGCGATCGGATAGCTATTTATCTATATATATATTAATGTGAATGTCTGTTCGGTGTACGCCTATCACGTCCGTACGACAAGACGCAGAGGTTTAAATATTTGTACAGTTACTAAATCATATCTGAGGAAGGTTGTAGGCACGATTTTATAGCGATCTGATAGATATTTAGTCATTTGAAGAATATAACGCGAAATGCGGAACAATAATGGCTCTTTGAAAATTATATTTACTCTTTGAAAATGGTTTTATTGGTTGCATTGTTACTTGAGGGTTGATAATGATAAAAGGGTCGAGTATATTGGGATGGAAAGTTATCGGTGTATATTAAATTCTACGTGTGTGTGTGTTTTAATATTTCGGTCTGTGTGTAATTGTTGTCCGAAGTCTCCCGTTGTACAACATAGCAGTTCCAAACCGATAGCTATAAGGGGGTGCAAGATATAGTGGTTGAAAGTCATCAAATTAAAAAAAAAAATCGGACTGAAGGCCAGCGATGACGTTTGCAACTCTATAGCAATGAGGTTACATACAGCGAAACGTGATGACACAGACCATATCTTTGATGTAGGTGTGCTATAATGTCTTCTGCTCTTTCTCTGTAAGGATAAACATACAAATAAGGAAATATAAGAATAAATAAATAAAGCTGTAAAAAAGAAATTTCTTTTACTACATCTCTTTAAAAAATCGATTTGATGTTTCGCGCAGTACATCAAGTGATCGATCTGTGATATTATTACAATCATTATTGTTAAATTTCGTTATTGGATTCTTCGAAAAGAGTGAATTTTTACGTGTGATTTCTTATTTCTTATATATTCTCTGATAAATGTAACATGTTTTTAGAAAAAAGGAGATGGACAGAGAGTGAATAGCAATATTGCTCGATTAAATAAATAAATACATACCCGGTCAATTCAGCTAGTTATGTATAAATATTTTAGCTTTTCCCTTCATATAAAATTCTCTGCTTTATACAGGGTGTCCCACTCAACTGTTTCATCCCAGATATCTCTGAAACTACAAGAGATATTGAAAAACCACTTTCACGGTCAAGAACGTACGGCAGGGGCTTATGAAAGTAGGTAATATGGGACACTCTAAAACGTGAAAAATGTTATTTTCAAACCAAACTTATGTTTTTTTTTAAATGGATACACATATTTCTTAAGCAATCGATAGGTTGAAAAATCACAAAAATAATGGCGTCAGTTGCATCGCGATTCGTCAATTACATTCGGAGAAACTGCGAAAAGAATTTGACGTTTGGAATACCCGAGGCGCACTGCTTGCGCGTGTCCTAGCTCTAGCGAGACTCACGGTTGAGTCTCGGACACCCGCTAGCAGCGCGCCTCATGTACCGGGTGATCAAAAAGTCAGTATAAATCATGCAATAATGTAGACAGAGAGGTAAAAATTGACACACATGCTTGGAATGACATGGGGTTTTATTAAAAAAGAAGAAAAAAGTTCAAAAAATGTCCGACAGATGGCATTTCATCTGATCAGGAAAGAAGTAATTAGCATAACAAATTAAGACAAAGAGAAGATGATGTTCTTTACAGGAAATGCTCAATATGCTCACCATCATTCCTCAACAATAGCTTTAGTTCAGGAATAATGTGAACAGCACTGTAAAGCATGTCTGGACTATGGTGAGGCATTAGCGTCGGATGTTGTGTTTCAGCATCCCTAGAGATGTCGGTCGATCACGATACACTTGCGTCTTCAGGAAACCCCAAAGCCAATAATCGCACGGACTGAGGTCTGGGGACTTGGCAAGCCCAGCATGACGAAGGTGGCGGCTGAACACACGACCATCACCAAACGACACGCAAGAGATCTTTCACGCGTCTAGCAATGCATTTCTTTTGTCTAGTAAAACCCCATGTCATTCCAAGCAGGTGTGTCAATATTCATCTCTCTATCTACATTATACCGTGATTTATTAAGTTTTGAAATTTATACTGACTTATTTAAAATGTTCAAATGTTTGTAATTCTATCGGACCAAACTGCGTGCTCATCAGTCCGTAGCTTACAAACTACTTAAACCTAGGTAAACTAACCTAAGGACAAACACACACACCCATGCCCCAGGGAGGACTCGAACCTCCAGGGCGAGCAACCGCGCGCTCTGCAGCGAGACACTTTAGACCGCTCGGCTACTCCACCGCGGCTGACTTATTTATACTGATTTTTTGATCCCCCGGTATTTCGAACGTCAAATTCTCTTCGCTGTTTCTCCTGATGTAATTGACGCATCGCGATGCAACCGACACCATTCTGTTTGTGATTTTTCATTCTATCGGTTGCATAAGAAATAATATTGGGTGTATATTAAAAAAAAATACTCAAGTTTTTGTTGAAAATAATATTTCTTCAAGTTTTACAGTTTCTCACATTACCTACTTTCATAAGCCCCTGCCGTACGTTCATGACCGTAAAAATCGTTTTTCAATATCTTTTGTAGTTTCAGAGATATCTGGGGTGAACAGTTGAGTGGGACAAATGTTCAAATTTTTGTAAATCTATCGGACCAAACTACGTGGTCATCAGTCCGTAGCTTACAAACTACTTAAACCTAGGTAAACTAACCTACGGACAAACACACATACACACCCATGCCCCAGGGAGGACTCGAACCTCCACGGCGAGCAACCGTGCGATCCGCAGCGAGGTGCTTTAGACCGCTCGGCTACTCCACCGCGGTTGAGTGGGGCATCCTGTATAACAGTTCCAGAGAAAAAGGTTCATAAAGTTGATACATTTAACATTGGCGAGTTAGCCCATTCGGACTCCCCCCCCCCTCCCCTAAACCAGCAGTGAGTCCAGGGCAGCTTCTGTCGCGGACTGCCGGATGAGACTGGTTAGCTGCCGCCTGCGGTCCTCGTGACCAGGAGACGCGGGGCCTTCTGCCTCGGCGCCAGGCCGCGGCCAATCGGACCGCCGTGTCCAGTGGTCGCCGCAGGTAACGTATAACGTAACTAGGTGGTCTGCCGAGGCGCGATCGATGGCCTCGCGTCGCCCAGTCTCCGTCCCCTTGCCGCCTCGGCCGCTTCCACGGCCGCCGCTGCGTACCTCCTCCTCAAAATGTTCAAATGTTTGTTATCTTATGGGTCTTAACTACGGGGTCATCAGTCCCTAAACTTACAAACTAATTATGAACTACTTACTAACTGGGACGGCACAAATATCCATGCCCGAGGGGGGATTCGAACCCCCGACCGTAGTGGCCGTGCTGACCGTGACTGGAGCGCCTCAGTCACCTCGGCCACCGCGGCCGGCCCTCCTCCTCACAGCTGGCAATAATTCCTTTTCGTTTGTCGATATAATTACTCGATTTTGCCACATGCCCTCCAGCTGTCACCAGTGCCACACCGCAAACAGCGCTAAGTATCTGAATTTAATTTGTGTCAAATTTAATTTGCCAGTTTAGTTCATTTTCGTTAGTAGTTCTGTTTTAAGAGGTTTATTCCCGCGTACATGGCAGATTTCGTTTGTACTACCGTTTTAATAGTATATTCTATCGTATTTGATAAATACCGTTGTGTTTAGCCTTCGTCTTTGACTGGTGTATTTCAAAACAAGTCAGAGACCGTTACTAAAGCTCGTTATCAGTCAGTCCAGTGCCAGGTGTCACCAGTGCCACATCGTAAACAGCGCTAAGCTTATTTTCTCGCGCGTTTGATAACGGTGTATTCCGCAAATACTCTTGTTTATTTTGAAAACTGCCGGACTCAGTTTTGTTGATTTGACACTGTAGTTACCACTGACCACAGTTCAGTCTGCAGCCAGCCGCCTTTATTAGAGTACTAGGCTACTTAATAGTTGATTATTTAGTTTTCTACTTTCTGTGGTTAATTGTATCGATAGGAAGGATAGGATGTGTGCCTGCTGTGTGCGGACGCAGGAGGAGTTCGCCGCAGTTCGCGAACAGCTCAGCGTGCTGTTGGCTACGGTCAGCCGTCTTCAGGCTGCTGTCTCGGAGTGCAGCGATGGTGGGGAGTCTGGTGCGTCGAGTGGGACACCTCAAGTGTCTCACGCTTCGCTCTCTGTCCCTGCTACCGAGGCACCTTCAGGTGTACCGGACGTCGTCGAGCCGCCTTCTCCGCAAGGGGAGTGGAGGGTTGGACGGCGTTCGCGTCGCTCGAGGCGGAAGGCCAATGTTGAGGCTGGACTTCCGTCCGCGCCCGTTCGTCCTGTGAGTGAACGTGTGGCCACTTCTTCAGCAGGTTCCGAGCAGGTGCACGGAGGAAGGGGATTATTAGTTATTGGGAGCTCCAATGTTAGGCGCGTGATGGAGCCCCTTAGGCAGATAGCGTCGAGATACGGAAGGAATTCCAACGTGCACTCGGAGTTTCTGCCGGGGGCCTCATCGGAGATGTGGAGGCGGCCTTGCCGGCGGCTATCGTGCGGGGTGCAGTCGACTGCAAGTCGTAGCTCACGTCGGCACCAATGACGCTTGTCGCTTGGGTTCCGAGGACATCCTCAGGTCCTACGAGCGGCTGGCGGAATTGGTGAAGGCTACTGGCCTCGCACGCGGGGTGCAAGCAGAGCTGTCGATTTGTAGATTTGTTCCCAAGGTTTATCGGGGTCCTTTGGTTTGGAGCCGAGTGGAGGGTCTGAACCAGAGGATTCGCCGACTCTGTGACAGTCATGGCTGCAGATTTCTGGATCTGCGTTATCGGGTGGCGAATTGTGGGGTGCCCCTAGATAGATCAGGGGTGCACTACACTAAGGTAGCGGCTACTCGGGTAGCAGAGTACTTGTGGAGTGCACATGGGTTTTTTTAGGCTAGGCACTAACTCTGATGAGCACTCGCCTGTCAGAAATCAAACAGCGAATTCAGGCCCCGTTCGGAACAAAAATTCGAACATCAAAATATTAGCCGCGAACTTACAACAGAGTTGTTCAAATGTACAAATGTTTGTTAAGCTTATGGGACTTAACTACGGAGTCATCAGTCCCTTACATAGTATTAGAAACAAAGTTCCCGAATTTGCCGCACTGCATGAAAGTTATTGCGCTCAGATAGTTTTAGGCACCGAAAGCTGGCTAAATCATGATGTGGCAAGTTCAGAAGTATTTAGCGAAGCGTGAAATGTATATCGGAAAGATATATCGGATACAACTGGAGGAGGAGCGTTCATCGCTGTGGACAAAGATATTGTTTCTTCTGAGATCGAAGTTGAAACAAGCTGTGAAGTTATCTGGGCACGTATAACAGGTCTAAAAGAAGTAAAGTTAATAGTTGGGTGTTTTTACCGGCCCCCCAGTGCTGCTGTAGCAGTTTTAGAATCATTCAACGAAAGTCTACAGCAGGTAGTGCATAGGTATCCGGGCCATGTAATATTAGTCGGAGGAGACTTCAACCTTGAGAGTATAGATTGGGACCTAGCTAGTTACATTTCAGGCGGTACAGACAAGCAATCTTGCGAGCTACTTTTGGACACATTATCCGAAAACTGTCTTGCGCAGTTAAACCGGCAACCCACGCGCAATGGGAATATTCTAGACCTTATAGCCACAAACAGGTATGACCTTATTAACGATGTCTGTGTAGAGACAGGAATTAGTGATCATGATATCGTCATAGCGTCGATGGTGACCAAAGTTCATATACCAATCAAGAAGGCTAGGAGCGTGTTTTTGTTGGGAAGAGCCGATAAGCAATTGTTACCATCGCACTTAGAAAAAGGAATGGGCATTGTTTAATTCCGGGACTATGGATGTAGAGGAATTGTGGACTAAATTTAATTGCATTGTTATTAAAGGGTTAGAGAAATGTGTGCCATTAAAGACGATTAAGGATGGAAAAGATCCACCACGGTATAATATTAATGTTAGAAAGCTGCTAAGAAAGCAAAGGCTGTTGCACTCTCGATTCAAAAAAGAACACGCAAATGATAACAGACAAAAGCTAGTAGAGATTCGTGCCTCTATAAAATGATCGGTATGCGAAGCATACAATAATTATCACAGCCACATCTTTCAGAGAACCCGAAAAAATTCTGGTCCTATGTAAAATCGGTAAGCGGGTCAAAGCGCACTGTCCAGTCACTCGTTGATCATTCCGGGGCAGTAATAGAAGAAAGCAAATGGAAAGCTGAAGTTCTAAATTTAACCTTTAAGAAATTTTTCACGCAGGAGGACCGCACAAATGTACCATCATTTGATCAACGTACTAATTCCGAAATGGGGGACATAGCGATAGGTATTTCCGGTCTAGAGAAGCAGCTGAGAGAGCTAAATACGAGAAAGTCTGCTGGTCCGGATGGAATACCATTTCGGTTTTACAAAGACTATTCTGCGGCATTGGCCCCCTACTTAGCTTGCATTTATTGCGAATCTTTAATTCAGCGTAAAGTTCATAGTGATTCGAAAAAAGCGCAGGTGACTCCCGTTTATAAGAAAGGAAAGAGAACTGACCCACACAATTACAGGCCAATATCGTTGACATCAGTTTCATGTAGAATTTTAGATCATATTCTCAGTTCGAATATAGTAAATTTCCTTCAAACGGAAAAGATTCTTTCCATGAATCAGCACGGGTTTAGGAAACATCGTTTATGTGAAACTCAGCTTGCCCTTTTCTCACATGACATCTTGCGAGCCATGGATGAAGGTCAACAGGCGGATTGTGTTTTCTCGACTTCAAAAAGCCGTTCGACGCGGTGCCACACTGCAGACTGCTAACGAAGATACTAGCTTATAAAATACGTTCACAGATTTGTGACTGGCTGGAAGACTTCCTAAGTAATAGAACGCAGTATGTTGTTCTCGACGGCGAGTGTTCATCAGAGTGTATCGTCAGGCGTGCCCCAGGGGAGTGTGATAGGACCGCTATTATTTTCTATCTATATAAATGATCTGATGGACAGAGTAAGTTGTAATTTCCGGCTGTTTGCTGATGATGCTGTGGTGTATGGGAGGGTGTCGTCGTTAACTGACTGTATAGCATACAGGATGACTTATACAAAATTTCTAGTTGGTGCGAAGAATGGCAGCTAGCTCCCAATGTAGAAAAATATAAGGTGATGCACTTGAGTAGAAAAAACAATCCCATAATGTTCGAATACAGCATTAGTAGTGAGCTTCTTGATGCTGTAGCGTCGTTCAAATATCTAGGCGTAACATTGCAGAGCGATATGAAATGGAACGAGCATGTAAGGACAGTTGTGAGTAAGGCGGACAGCCGACTTCGGTTTATTGGGAGAATATTAGGAAGATGTACTTCACCTGTAAAGGAGACCGCGTATAAAACGCTTGTACGACCACGTCGTGAGTATTGCTCAAGTGTTTGGGACCCGCAGCAGATCAGTTTAAAGGAAGACATAGTGGCGGTTCAGAGGCGAGCGGCTAGATTTGTTACCGGTAGATTCGACCAATGCGCGAGGGTCACGGAAATGCTCCGGCAACTCAACTGGGGATCGCTGGAAGAAAGACGACGTTCTTTTCGTGAATTTCTGTTAAGTAAATTTAGAGGGCCGGAATTTGAAGCTAAGTGTAGTACGATCTTGCTGCCGCCTACTTACATTTCGCGTAAAGATCACAAAGACAAGATAAGAGTAATTAGGGCTCGTACGGAGGCATATAGGCATTCTTTTTTTCCTCGTTCAATTTGGGAGTGGAATAGGAAAGGAAATGCCTAGTAGTGGTACAGTGTACCCTCCGCCACGCACCTTACGGTGAACTGCGGAGTATGTATGTAGATGTAGATGTAGATGTAATAATTTCGAATGGCTCATTGGCCTGGTGCAAGTCTTTCACTTGGATCCCACTTCGGCGACTTGCGTGTCCCTAGCCTACCCTAGTCATCCACCCGGGGAAAGTGGACCTAAAGCTTAATGGAGAATCCATGAAGAACTATAAAGAATCACCCGTAGCGTAGACCGATGTTTCTCTAATTCATCTTGCTGGGGCGATAGATTAGCGTGTTTGCACAATTTAATGAAAAGAAGCAACAGGAACGAAACTATAAGTGCACTTTTTTTAGTTGTTTTTGGCCCACCTTAGGTTACGGTAGAACCACAGTCTAACATATATAGTCGCGAGTCTCACTGCTGTGAAAATTGTTACCAACTGACTAGTTGCAACGACACTAGCGCTCCTAGTGGTTGGCAAGCCGCCGAAAGAGTAATGTTTGATTATAATTATTTGTGTACGTAATTAACGAAATAGTTGTTATAATATTCAGTTAAGAGCACTAGTAAGATATCAAGAGACATAAATACATGATACGGAAATTATTCTAAAAACAGCCGAAATTAACTGATTCAGTGGTATAACGAAGTACTTCCTCATGAACCAATACTTACGAATATGTGTATATTTGCAGATTATAATGGTGAAAATAAGTAGAAATGAACATAAGAGAAACATAAATTTTTGTTATGGTCTGTTCTTATTATTACAAAGTTTTTTTTGAGACGTATCAATTCGGTATGGAGTCTAAAGATTCTCACAGTTTCGGCTTCACTCGTCTTTCTTATACGCCCATACTTTTTGAGTGTGATTACCTTAGCTCAAGAAGACAATGTCTTTAAGATTCTTGCCGGTCGTGGTTCAGCTGTAGGAACAATTGTGGAATTGGATTCTTCTTTGTTTACAACAGTGTGATCGCTTTGTCCGTTTTCTTGCCACGTCTGAGGTTTTTCTTTCTGCTACAGCTGTGGTGGCAGATGTGATACGTTAAATACTCTAGTTATTACATTCTGTATACGTTTCCTACGTTCTGCCCTCACCGATTTTACTGGAATTCTAGTTGAGAAACCTGAGTAGAAAAGCGATGTCTTTCTGCCAAAGACAGGTCTTCTGATGATTCCTAGCCATTTTTGTATTTTTAATAGTAAATTAAATTATACAGTAAAAGCCTGTAGGTTACAAGATAATTGTAAATAAACTGTGCTGAAATGTACAGTATCGTAGCTTGTCAGGGATCCCTGGAAACCTAAGAAAACAAAGGTGGAGCTATTTTTAAGTTATTACCTATTTTATGACACTACATACGTTCCCTAATGTAAAGAAGTATGTTCAAATAAAGATAAACGATACTATTCGCACTCATACTCTATCGTATTCAGAAAAGTAGCTTGCTGGCCGCTTGGAGCGCTGCTGTTGCCGTGTACAACAAAAATCTGCGGTAGTGTCGTGACTGTATATGTTATCCTGTGGTAGAACACTAGAAGTGGGCCTTTGCAATCACATTTTGACAGCTCGAAATGTAAATGAAAATAACAACTTAACCGATCAGCTGACACGAAAACTGACTAAACGAATTTTCAGAGGATAAAATTCACTTTGACTCTACTCTCTTATGCTTTTTGCATATTTCGCAATCGTTTCAGAAATATGACCAAAAATAACGGCGATTTAACGATGTCTGTCAGTCTGTCTGTGTGTATCGTGTTCCCACTTTTTAGGTCGAACCGTTCAACCAATCGGCTCCAAATTTTACATATTTGTAGGTCGACAGCGATCAGAACCTCCCTCTTGCAAATAATTCGGACAAAAAATAGGTTAGTAACATTTAAAAACAAAGGCCATTTGTGATGGCTACAGCGGGAATTGCAAATGAAGCGGTCATCTGACACGAAAATTGAATAAAAGAATTTGTGGAGGAGAAAAGTCTCTACGACTTTGCTGTCTTGTGAGTTTTTCATATCGCACAGTTTCGGAGATATTTGCAAAAATATCGGTGATTCGACACCGTCACTTGATTTTACGTAAACTACGCATTCGGAAATATCGCGTGATATTCCACGACCATTACTCGCAATGGCATACGCCATCTTGCTTTCTGTATGTTTTTGTTTTCTTATTGTAACTTACGTGTTGTCATTTCAAGGCAATGGCGCAATGAAACATTAACGGAGACACGTCGTTATGACAACAATTAATTATAATCTGCTGTCAGAAATGCCACATTAACAGTGTACATTGTGTACAATACTACTCGATAAGGGCAAAACCCTGGAAAATAAAACGATGTTTAGCATTCAGTGTTAACCGTGGGTTAGTCAGGGGAAAAAAAAAAAAAAAAAAAAAAAAAAGCAAACAGGTGATCAGAGATCACGTTAAGTAAAGGATATTTTCTATTTCATACCTACTGTGCACATACCAGTGTCACATACAAAGCAGCAAGCTGGCCATATTTTGTCGTTTGACTTTCAAGATAAAGATTTTAGCATGGAACAAGATTATTGCGTCCAAATGTTCATCGGTCAGTATTGTTTGATGCGTTTACTGAATATGAAACATTACATCTTCATCTGCATGGGATACTCTGCATATCACATTTAAATGCCTGGTGGAGGGTTCATCGAACCACCTTCATACTATTCATCTACAATTCCATTCTCGAATAGCGCGCGGGAAGAAAGAACACCTGAATCTCTCCGGTGAAGCTCTGAGTTCCTTCCTGTATTTTATTCTGATGATCTTTTCACCTATGTAGGGCCATTCAACAATATATTCTCGCATTCGGAGGAGAAAGTTGGCGATTGCAGTTTCGTAAGTAAGCCACGCAACAGCGATAAAGGCCGTTGTTGTAATGATTCCCATCCCAGATCCTGTATCATTTCCATGACGCTGTCTCCCCTGTATCGCGACAGTACAAAATGGGCTGCCCTTCATTAGACTCTTTTGATGGCTTCCGTCAAACCCACTTGATAAGGATCCCACACTGGGCAGCAATACTCCAAATGAGAACGGACAAGCGTGGTGTATGCAGTCTCTTTAGCAATTCTGTTGCATCTTTTATGTGTTCTGCCAATAAAAAGGCAATCTCTGGTTTGCCTTTCCTACGATATTATCTACGTGTTCTTTCCACTTTAAGTCTGAAGTAATAGTAACTCCTAGGTATTTAGTGGACTTTACGGCCTTCACATTTGATTGATTTATCTTGTTGAAAATGGCTATGACGTACATTCGCAATGGGCACGGTTAATTGTGGGGTGCTCCAGCGTTCTCTTTTGGGACCATTACTGTTTCTTATTTATGTAAATGATATACCTTAGAGTATAACAGATGATTATAAAATATTTTTGTTTGCTGATGGTACCATCTTGGTAGTGAAGGATGTTGTTCGTAATATCGACACAATATGAAATAATGCAGTTCAAGAGATAAGTTCATGGCTTGTAGATAACAAATTGATGTTAAATCACAGTAAAACTCAGTTTCTACAATTTCTAACACATAAATTGACGAAAGCTGATAATTTGATTACACATATTTGGCATATGATAAGTGAGACTGAACAGTTTAAATTTCTAGGTGTTCACATAGACAGTAAGCTGTCGTGGAAAGCCCATGTTCAGGAGCTTGTTCCAAAACTAAATTCTGCTTTATTTACCATTAGAAGAATATCTGAAATTAGTGATTTGTCAACACGAAAAGTATTCTACTACGCTTACTTTCACTCACTTATGACGTACTGCGTTATTTTTTGGGGTAACTCGACTGAAACAAAAAGGATATTTTTGGCTCAGAAACGGGCAGTTCGAGCAATATGTGGTGTAAGTTCACGAACTTCATGACGACCCATTTTCAGTAGTTTGCGAATTTTTATACTGGCGTCACAATACGTTTTTTCTTTAACGTCGTTTGTTGTTAATAATATCCCACGAGTTAGTAGCTTTCACTCAGTGAATACTAGACAGAAGTCCAATCTACATTTGCATCCACACCACCTTGACACGTGTACAGAAATGTGTGCAGCATCCATTTTGAATAAGCTGCCACAAGAACTACAGAATCTTAGCACTAACTCATACGCTTTCAAATCTAAATTGAAGAGTTACCTCATGGCTAACTCCTTTTAATCTGCCGAGAAGCTCCTAGAAGAATTAAGCAATTAAGCTAATTATTTTTCTTTCTTTCTTGATTCTTTTCACTTAGTCTTGAGAGTGTCGTGTGCATATGACTACTTTGAAATTTTCTATTATAATTCTTGTGTTTATTATTATTATTATTAAATATTAACAGATTCCTTTCGCACTCGTGTGGACGATTTGACACTTCGTATTATATAATTGCCAATTTTTACACCATACTGATATCTTATTTAGATCTTTCTTCAGTTGATTTGTTGCAGTTTAGTTACCTTGAGAGTTACCTCGTATTTTTCTTTAATCCAAATTGTCTATTATTTCACTGAACCCTCGGTGCCTGTAGGAATTGTGTACTTCAATTAGAATCAATTTCAGCATGGGTGTTTTTTTTTTTTTTTTTTTTTTTTTTTTTTTTTTTTTTTTTTTTTTTTTTTTTTTGTGGTGGGAATAAGTACGAGGTGCATTCAAGTTCTAAGGCCTCCGATTTTTTTTCTCCGGACTGGAAAGAGATCGAAACACGCGCATTGTTATAAAATGAAAGCGCGTTCATTGTCAATACGTCCCAGAGATGGCAGCACCGTACGGCAGATGGAATGACAACTGTTTTAGATACTTAAAATGGCGACGTTTTCCTTACTTGAACAGCGTGCAATCATTCGTTTTCTGAATTTGCGTGGTGTGACACCTATTGAAATTCGACAGTTGAAGGAGACATGTGGTGGAGTTATGGATGTGTCGAAAATGAGTTCGTGGGTGCGACAGTTTAATGAAGGCAGAACATCGTGTGACAACCGAAACAACCTCGGTCTGGCACAAGCCGGTCTGTCGACATGATCGAGAAAGTGGAGAGAATTGTTTTGGGGGATCGCCGGATGACTGTTGAACAGATCGCCTCCAGTTGGCATTTCTGTTGGTTCTGTGCACACACTCCTGCATGACGACCTAAAAATGCGAAAAGTGTCATCCAGGTGGGTGCCACAAATGCTGACGGACGACCACAAGGCTGCCCGTGTGGCATGTTGCCAAGCAATGTTGACGCGCAACGACAGCATGAATGTGACTTTCTTTTCGTCGGCTGTGACAATGGATGAGACGTGGATGCCATTTTTCAATCCAGAAACAAAGCGCCAGTCAGCTCAATGGAAGCACACAGATTCACCAGCACCGCCAGTGCTGAAAAACTGATGGTGTCCATGTTCTGGGACAGCAAGGGCATATTCCTTACCCATTGCGTTCCAAAGGGCACTACGGTAACAGGTGCATCCTACGAAAATGTTTTGAAAAACAAATTCCTTCCTGCACTGCAGCAAAAACGTCCGGGAAGGGCTGCGCCTGTGCTGTTTCACCAAGACAACGCATCCGCACATCGAGCTAACGTTACGCAACAGTTTCTTCGTCATAACAACTTTGAAGTGATTCCTCATGCTCCCTACTCACCTGATCTGGCTCCTAGTGACTTTTGGCTTTTTCCATCAATGAAAGACACTCTCCGTGGCCGCACATTCACCAGCCGTGCTGCTATTGCCTCAGAGATTTTCCAGTGGTCAAAACAAACTCCTAAAGAAGCCTTCGCCGCTGCCATGGAATCATGGTGTCAGCGTCGTGAAAAATGTGTACGTTTGCAGGGCGATTACGACGAGAAGTAACGCCAGTTTCATCGATTTCGGGTGAGTAGCTAATTAGAAAAAAAAAAATCCGAGGCCTTAGAACTTGAATGAACCTCGTATTGCTAGAGCATTTAGAATCTCGGGCTCTATGAAAGAGGACAGTGAACAGAACCGTAACAGGTGTCTCGCACGCCGCAGAAACGCACGCCCGGCCGAGCATCGCTACGGGGCGCCACGTGAAATCGGCGGACCGGCAGCGAGGGCCACACAAGTGTTTTCCTCGAGACGCGCGTCTTCTCCGAAAGTTATTGCGAGCGCCTCGGTTCCACGTGAAAGGGAACGTGAGCACGTTAGCCACGCATGAGATGGTGCGGGCTCGGTTTCACACAACCACTGCAAGGGCAGCCGCTCCTCCAATGGGAAACAAAATTGAAGGCGGCAGACCATTTCTCCCACGCGAGGAAGGTGTGAAGGCGTAGGATTCGCCAGACACACGTATCCTTGAGTAAGGTCCGCTCAGGACGATGCCTAAGCGCCTCACTCGCCACCGCGCAAATTTGAGCTGCTGCAAATTGGTCAGCAAGACACGGGGACGGAAATCTGCATCCATACTCCGCAAGCCACCCGACGGTGTGTGGCGGAGGGTACCTTGAATACCATTATCAGTTCTCCCTCCTATTCCAGTCACGTATTATTCGCGGAAAGAAAGATTTTAGGTATGCCTCTGTGTGGGCTCTAATCTCACTGATTTTATCTTCGTGATATCTTCGCGAGATATACGCAGGAGGGAGCAATATACTGCTAGACTCATCAGTAAAGGTATGTTCTCGAAACTTCGACAAAAGCCCGTACCGAGCGACAGAGCGACTCTCCTGCAGAGTCTTCCAATGGAGTTTGTTGATCATCTCTTTAACGCTTTCTCGATTACCAAACGATCCTGTAACGAAGTGCGCTGCTCTCAGTTCGATCTTTTCTACTTCCTCTACCAGTCCTTCCTGGTACGGATCCCAAGCCGGTAAGCAGTATTCAAGCAGTTGGCGAACAAGAGTACTGTAACATATTTCCTTTGTTTTCGGACTGCATTTCCTTAGGATTCTTCCACTGAATCTAAGTCTGCTATCTGCATTACCGACGATTGATTTTATATGGTCGTTCCATTTCAAATTACTCCTAATGCCTACTCTCAGATAACTTATGGAATTAATTGCTTCCAGTTGCTGACCTGCTATAGTGTAGCTAAATGATACAGGATCTTTCTGTCTATGTATTCGCAGCACATTACACTTCTCTACATTGAGATTCAATTGCCATTCCCTACACCATGCGTCAATTCGATGCAGATCCTCCTGCATTTCAATACATTTTCCATTGTTACAACCTCTCTATATACTACAGCATCATCCGCAAAAAGCCTCAGTGAACTTCTGTCCGTTGACAATGACATGCTGCATTCTGTTATCCTCAATCCAATCACAGAATTGATCTGATAGACCATATGCTTTATTCATTAAACATTTTTGGGGAACTGTGTCAAACACCTCGCTGAAGTCAAGAAACACAGCATCTACCTGAGAGCCCGAGTCTATGGCCCTTTGAGTCTCGTTAAGAGAGGGAGCTTCTTCACAAGAAAGTGTTAAAGGAAATCGCCACAGGTGGTGGCAGCGGGCGGTTGTGTTCACGTAGTGTGGAAGCATTAGGAAATTTCTTTTTAAGTGTGCAAGAGCACTGCGAGGTGTCTCTATTTTGTTGGGTGCTAGGTTGTTTAAAGTTCAGAGGTTTACGGGATCCTGTTTTGTGTCCTGGAACCGCAACGGCAACCAGCAGCTCTGTCTCATTTAACGAATCCGTTTTCGTCACACAAATCTATATTCTCTGCGTCTGAACGCCTTCTCTGAGATATTCGTTTGCATCCTTGGAGCCTAACTGCCCAGGAGTATGAACTCTTCTAGTAGTGTACAATTACGAGGCCTGAACTTGAGCACGAGCTCCACCGGGATTCGTGGCTCTATTTAACCTCAGTACAGCAGTGTCCCGTCTGGGTCTGTAGGGGATTTTTTTTTTCGCTACGGTTTTTTTTAGATTTCGGCGCGACCGTCTTTCTCGTCTTCAGCCCCAACACGACGCAGCTTCTCATCTGGCGACCACGGACTGGTAATGCACTGCAGCAGTTCATCTACAAAATCATTGTCTGTCGTTCACAGATGCTACGAAGCCAGCAATATGTAGTGGTAGTTTTAAAATTTTAAACATAGCTACAATTTTCAGCGACTGTTACAATATCAATGGATAAAAATGCAGCCCTCGATCGCAAATTAAAAATTACTTTCACCTGGTTTCGGCAATGACTGAGATTGCCTTCATCAGAAATTATAAAATAAAACAAGGCACATAATAAAATACACTACACAGCTCTAAATCTTACATTACAAAGTTTCAAAAGAAATTTTTCAGAAAAAATAGCTACTATGGGCTGCACGCCTGCACGGAGGCATCAGATTGGCGTGTGCTAAGTGGAGTTGTGAACAGGAAGACGCTACCTCAGTAGTGGCATCTAGTAGCCGCAATTACAACTAGGCTACTGTACAGAGAACAAGAGTCTTGAAAAAACAATTGCTACAAAATGGTTTGTTTAACATGACAGATGGGTGCGACGTCATTTTGGCAATACAATATTAGTAGAGAGAATGAAATAAACTTCTTTCTCGTAATGACGGGCTTATTCTAAATGAACAGTTACAACTCCGTAATAGAAGCTTTTTTAATGATATTAAGCCGTTACTCAATCTTTGATGCTGTACTTCGTGCAGTGTCCGAAATATTTCTTCTGATTTGACCCAAAGCATTTGTATTTGAAAAGCTAATTTTTAACTATCGTGCTTATTAAAAATTAGTTACTCATTTATTCTCTTTACTAATATTGCCAAAATGACGCCTCAGCCATCTCTCATGTTAAACAAAGCATTTTGTAGCAATTGTTTTTTAAGCCTTTTTTCTCTGTACAGTAGTCTAGTTGTAATTTCGGCTACTAAATGCCACCTCAACTTTGTTGGAATATATGTAATCCCTGTTCAGCATGTTATAATAACAAATACTTAGCTTGTATGAGCTATTTCATTTCAGCCACCCTTTCAGCATTCTCATTTAATGCAAGTATATTTTTTGTCATTTATGGGAAGGATCATTAACACGACAGGCAGGTAGCTAATTATTGCTCAATAAACTCTCTTCATATTCAGTGCTTCAAAAAATGTACAATTCCAAACGCAGTCAGATAACAGACAAGCGTTCGTCTCTTCAGACGATGAGCAGGCTACTTTCCATTTAATTAAATCTCGCTCATTTATCAACCTCTGTAGCAGGAACTTCCCCATTCTTTGATAAACTTTAAACACTAACCTTATGACTTCATGGTTACATAAAATTCCACCTAGCTGTTCCATGGTTTGTATTGGAAGAACTAAAAAAAAGCGTTAATACACCTTTAGCGGAATAATAAAGGAACTGTCGACAAGGACATATCGACAAATCAGCCCTACCGGAACATGTGTTTAAAGGATATTGATCATGAAGTGAAATTTAGTGAGACGAGCGTGTCAGCGGGAACTTCTCATTTTCACACACGTATGTATAGTGAAACTATAGAAATTCAATACGAATGTGGGCGGTCTAAAATTAGTCAAGATGGACATGTTTCCTCTTTGCTTTTTATGCCTCTTTTTCGTCAGTTGCCTTTATAAATTCTGAACAGGATAACTGACCGCCTTTTGTAACTGTATAAATTAGTATATTTAAGACGAGAAAAGAAATGACGAATTGCTGGCAGTTCTCGTAAAGGAGATACAAAATGAAATGATAGTAAAAGTGTCAGGGTCAGTACAACAGAGAAACGTATCTAGAGAGCAACATAAAAAACGTGACAAATGAAGTTGCTTTAAAATAATGCGAAACGCGTATGGCCTTAATTAGAATAATTTTTCCAATTGCAGAAAACTTTACGAACTGTAGACAAGAGATTGCGGTCGATTTTGCACCAATTGTGACCATTGATTTCTTGCAATTGAGAGTGATGCCGCCAATCAGAGATGGCTTCCTAGTCGAGAACACGTCAGGCGTGATGGAGCGATCTATGCGCCCTATATAAGCGCCACCTCCAACGCTTAGCAGTCAGTCGTCGACTCATCGCGGATGATATTGCCAGCAGTTGGCAGCGAAACGTCACGTGGAAGAAGTTCTAATGATCGAGCCCGGCAATTCAGCTCGGAAGTTTTAGTTAATGAAGTCACCTGCCAAGGAAGCCTACACGTAGTGTGGTGTCGCACAAGTCTAAAGTGCGCGCCACCTACTTTCGCCGCGCGCCGCCATTCACGCAAGGCGCGGCGTTCTTACGACGTCAGCGACTAGCGCCCTCTGCTACAACTCCGCTCGTGGCCAACACTCAACTCCATCGTTCACTTTGGACTGAGATAGGAACCAGTCAACACTTCGGAATCAGATAGGCACCAGTGAAGACTTGGCTATCGTACAGGCACTAGGCAGACCTCTAGCTCAACTATGCATCAACATTCTGCAGTACTGAGCTATGTAAAAGTTAAGTATTACTGTCTTTAAGAAATATATATGTCGTTTAATTTACTCTAGTGCTTCTAGTTTCTGCTGTCCCACTGGCTGGTCACCTCCTACCTGCACAAGCGTGCATCCTTTATTCCTGTGTCGGTCTTTCTACTCGGCCACCGAAACCTACGACGGAAACGAGACACAAAAGCGGCGACGAGGCTGGGACACAAAAGTTGTGCTTGAGCATACAATCTTTGTGAAAATAATTTTTCGCAGGATTCAGCTGTACCATTTACTACTGCCATAACAATAACAAGTTTCTCAATTTTCAGAAAGTCAGTGTCAGGGAACCAGACGCGTAAATCAACAATTTTGCTGATTTTTCAACAAGTCTCTTGGCTCGAAATCACGGGCCTCCATCTTAGTTCCACTGCCACATCAAGGATACAAACAAAGAGAATCTCGAACAGATTTTCACTTAAAGCCAGCTTATGAAAACCTCTCCCAAAACTACGCCAGGACACGAATATATATATATATATATATATATATATATATATATATATATATTTTTTTTTTTTTTTTTTTTTTTTTTTTTTCCGGAATATCCTCCTGGACTAGAATACAAAAGTACATGAAACAGTGGAAATCTCCGTCTCCGTACCTCAGTTTCGATGCAAGGGGCCCGGGTTCGATTGTGTGTTGTCTTAATCATCATCATCTCATCATCATCGGCGCGCAACTTGCCCAAGCGAGGTCAACTAAAATGACTTGCACTATGGCGGCCGAACAATCCCGTTTGTGATGTCCCGGCCAACAATGCCATTCGATCATTTCATTAAGTGCAAATGAGAAGTTTCTTCCTTCCAAATGTGCTTCAAATTATGACAGCTTTCCCTGAAACCCTTTGAAAACCGTACAGACATGACAGGCGAGATTGTCTTTTCCTTGAAAATTCGTATTCATTCCATTCATGGGAATTGTGATGTCGACGGCAAATGACAAGTTATAAAACGGAGAAGGATATGGCACATGTGAATCAACTCTGACTTTTTGGTGGTTAGAAACATATGTTTTGTTTCGGACTTTGTAAAATTGTAACAGGTGAGGTACGCCTCACTGCCGTGTGGTATGTAATAAAAATGAAGTGCGACGCAACGTGTCGTGATCCACTCGATTTGTGAAGCACATTCAAGTACCAGTGACGGGCCGAATGAAGTTACGACAAGAGCCAGACCGGCCCCACAAGCCGTATTTTGGTGAACACTGCCATGGGCGATACACAGATGAAACGTACGAAATGTCAGGGTAGCAAATTTTACAAACTGTGTACGTTGCGACAGTTAATTGCGACAATATCATGCAAAAACTTGCCAGAAGGCGAAAACTATTTCAATATAGAGAGAAAAAAACACGTAATGAGTTTGATATTTTCATTGCATATCGTATGTGCAACATTCATTACATATTCTGTACATCAGATAATTAAAACTGGTATTTCATCAAATAGCTGACAGAAATGGGCTCCAAGATTTGCACTTCCCAGTTAGGCCTATTACGAAAGAGACAGGGGCAGAAGAGAAACAAAAGTGAGAAAAAAGCCAAAGCGTTTCATGATCGAACGTCTCTTCGGCGTTTAACAATAATGTTTACCTACGATATTCCTTAGATGAGAATTAAATTGAAAGTAACTAAGTTTGCAGATATTGAGTTAGCGTTAAATTTGGTGGCCGTTTATCATGTTGAATGACTTTTTTTTTTCAGGTATGTGTCAACATAGACCGAAAGTTTCGGGGAAAAAAAATTTGCGAGATTCCAATTAAGAAAGTAGTTTCAATTAAGTTATAGAATGGTTAACTTGTTCGTATCTCGCGTTTGGTTCTCCCATTAATACCGTCTAGTCCTATTCTTGCCATCTCCTTTATTTTAATTTGACCTGCTAAATTTTCACCTCAGACTCATAACCGATAGATGTTAGGACCATACAAAGGAACCCAAACTTTCTTTTGCAGCTGAAGATACAGTGTGTCCAGAAAAGGACTCCCTGATTTCAAAATTAAATATCTCGAAAACAAAGATCGATAGAGGAATGCAGTAAACGGTATGTTTATTGTGAAAGCTGTAAGAAGTTTATACAGCAGTTTGAAATAATAGTTACAAAAGCTGCTAACAGATGGCGCTGTAATCGCCATACGTAATGCCTAGTATAAATAGTGATCCGAAGCCCAGAGCGATCAGTTCCACTATTGAAACGTGAAAGGAGGTTAGCGTACAGAAGGAAGGTAATAAAACCATGTACTCCATTGAACAACGCGTTTTTCTGGTGCTAGAGTACCACAGGTTAGAAGAGAGTCGCAAAAGAGCCCGATGCAAAAACCATTCGTACGCTCTTCGCAAAATTTCAACGAACAGGCAACATAACTGATGATCTAGTGGGGAATGTTGGCCGCAAGCAAACCGCAGTTACTCCTGAAAATATCGCCACAGTTTCTGGAATTATTCAGCGAAATCCAACGTCATACGTCCGTTGAATTGCATCTGAGACTGGTTTGAAGCGTTCCAGCACGCAGAAAATACTGAGAAAGAGCCTACACCTGTTTCCATTCAAAATTAAAACGCACCAGGCCATACCCGCACGAGCTGTGTAACAAAGGGTTGCCAATGATTGATAGTGAAGGATTTTATGTTGGCTGCATCTGGTTTAAAGATGAAGCACACTTCCACCGGAATGGATACGTGAATAAGCAGAACTGGCAATTTTGGGGTTCCGAAAAGTCATATTGGTGTGAAGCGAAACCCCTGTATTCTCCTAAAGTTACTGTGTGGTCTGCAGTATGCAGCAGTGGCATTATTGGCCCTTTTTTCATTCGAGAAACGGTCACTGGTGCACGTTACTTTGCAATTTTGGAACAATTTGTCTCCACACAGCAAGCGTTAGATTATCGACCAGGTACTGAATGGTTTATGCAAGATGGAGCCTGACCACATCGGACCGAACAAGTGTTTCGCTTTCTTGAGGTATTGCTTTGGAATACCCCAAATTTATTGGTGCAGGCCTCCATATTCTCCGGATTTGACTCCCTGTGACTATTTTCTTTTTGTGGGGCACAGCGAAAGACATGGTCTACCCGAAGCATCCCGCCACGCTGGACGAGCATGAATCAGCGATCTCTGTGGCATGTGAATCCATTTATGTTGAGAGACTACGAAATGTGATGGCGAATTTCATTCTTCGTTTGCGTCACTTCTGTAGGTCCAATGGTGAACATTTTGAAAACATTGTGATGTGATTGCAAAGAGCGTTTTCATACTATTATTTCACTTATGCATGCTGATATGAGCTGTACAGCGTACAGCGCCATCTGTTAGCAGCTTTTGTAACTATTATTTCAAACTGCTGTATAAACTTCTTACAGCTTTCACAATAAACATACCGTTTACAGCATTCCTCTATATATTTAATTTTGAAATCAGGGAGCCCTTTTCTGGACACCCTGTACTAAACTGATTTCAACGAACTATTTATTCACTTACTACTTACGATTAAGAGTGACTATAAAAGTAAGAGGTCGTAGATGAATGACGTTGTGTAAATTGGTTAGTATTAAACTGCCAGGACCGGGGACAGATGACAGGAAGGGAAGGTGTAGGGAGCGGGATTTGAAATTTTCGTACTTGGCGGCCAAATCCGTGATATCGGCCCTGGATGGCTACTATTCCACATTCAGTTAATATACCATAAAAATAACAAAAACATAGCCACAATAACAAACGAAAGACCCACATAATACCTAGCGCAAACAGACATCCAAACATAGAAATAGATACTTCTTTGGTGAATGCCTGAGAGGATCCCAAAGTGGATGCCACGTACATCTTACCAATCGTCGGCTATAATTATTGTTTAGTACCTTTCACACTTACACAACCATAAATCATATAAGGACACAGATATTTCCGGCTCCCAAAATTAGAAAGTAAGCTTTGTATCCGCTGACAACATTAAACACATCGTGAAGTCGCTTTATGTTTTGTAATTACATCGATATAACTGGAGTCATGAATATTAAGGTAACCCCACAGGTAAAAATGAGTGTTATATTACAAGAGAAAGATACACAAACAGAGAGATGGATTGAGAGACAGGGGGAGAGAGAGAGAGAGAGACGGACAGACAGAGAGATGAAGTCCAAACAATGTCTGCAAAATTAAGTATATGGCAACAGTACCAAAGCCAGACAGCTAAAACTACCTCTTTCCTCGTGAATTTACTTCAGAGATGTATGTAATGACACAGGCGAACACAGATGTAAGCAGAATAATTAATACTTCGATAATTTATAGAAACTTTATCAAAGATGTACAGAAGTAAGGTTTTTTATAATTATGTATAGCTAGTTTCTGACATATTTTGTCCATTTTCAAACGATGTGTTAGAATTGAATACAGGTTGTTATATTCTTTTATATATACAGTGACACAATACCAATGTACAGGTAAGTTGACAAATTATTTTTACGTACCATTATGTCCTACAGAAAAATGGTTGGACACATTTATTTACTTTCTTTTTTTTTTTTTGTTGATCGGATTCGAAGTTACGAAAAGTGGGTTAAGATGGATAGGGGAGACGATTCTGTCCGAAGGGCGTCATAGCGGAGGTATTTTACTTTTTTGTAACTCTCATGAACTACCGCATATGGCAGTGACGTAAATATATGAAGTTAAATGAGGCGAGGTTGTAAGAGTACATGACTAGCGACGCCACAAACACCAAGTTAATACTACATTCAAACAAGTGAAATAAAGGGTAAAATTTCAAAATGTGACAGCCATCTAAACAAGAGTATTACAAGGTGGTATAATTTGTACGTCAGGAGATAAAATGGAATCAGCAAATAAAAAATGAAACATAGTAACAATTTTTATTAATGACTAAAATCACTAAAAAATTATGATTAATCAGTCCGCTCAACATAAGGAGTTACCTAGTTATCAAAAATTGGTATTTATTTTATTTAAATTATCGATGATAGTTGAATATGAACCCACAACCCCATTATATCCCACGGACCACAGATCAGTCTGAATGGGACAGCGGTGGGAATGGGAGGAACACAAGGTAAGGGATATATGGGGATTATTGCAAGTAAGAGAAAGGCTTTGTTTCCAAAACTTAAGACGGGTGAACGGCGGGCTGGGTGAAGATAAGAAAGTGACAAAGTAGCTGACGGAAAAGTGGAGCGCCAACACGAGGTAGGGATTCATAACCATTCACAAAGAGATGGGATAAGGTAAAGCAGTCAACAATCCGAAGATTGATTTGAACACTTACTAGGCGTGGTCCTGTTTGGAGGTGGTATGCCACTGCCTTCTTCAGACCTTCGACCTGACTTACCCAGCCAGTTATTGGGGACCTACAGTTTAACGTGGGTTCCGAACCACGGTGCTACTCGGTATGTTTCACATGAGCAACACTGGCAGAGGTGAAAGAAGTGGAAAGTGACAGATAAAAATCCTGGGACCTACTGGGAATCCAATCCGCGACCTTTGGATTCATAGTATAGCTCAGTGTTTCTCCTTCAGATTGATATCTTTATATCTGAGCTCTTGGCTCAGCTTTCTTATCACAGAGGTCATTTAGCCAACACCACCTAGAGACAAGGCCTCACAGCTGAAAGGTGGAAAAAGTATATAGAGAGGCTCTATGAAGGAAATGAACTTAGCGGCAATATTGTAGAAGGGGAGAAGAAGTAGATACTGAGAGATGAATTTGACAGAAAGACCTAAGTAGAAACAAGGCTCCTGGAGTTGATGATATTCCCTCGGAGCTACTGAAGTCTCTGGGAGAACCAGCCATGACAGAATTGTTTCACCTGGTGTGTAAGATGTATGAGGCAGGTGAAGTACACTCAGACTTTAAGGAAACTGTTATAATCCCCATTCCAAACAAAGCAGGCGCAGTCAGGTGTGAAAACTACAGAACCATCAGTTTAATAAGTCATGGATGCAAAATATTAACACGAATTATTTACAGAAGGATGGAAAAGCTGGTAGAAGCCGACCTCGGGGAAGATCAGTTTGGGTTCAGGAGAAATGTAGGAACTCGGGAGGCAATACTCACTTTTACGGCTTATCCTAGAAGATAGATTAAGAAAAGGCAAACCTACTTTTCTAGCTTCTGTAGATTTGGAGGAGGCTTTTGACAATGTTGATTGGAATAAACTCTTTCAAGTTCTGAAGCAAGCAGCAGTAAAATATACGGAGCGTAAGGTTATTTACAACTTGTACAAAAACCAGACAGTGGTTTTCAGAGTTAAGGGCATGAAAGGGTTGCAGTGGTTGGAAAGGGAGTAAGACAGGGTTGTAACCTTTCTCCAATTTTATTCAATTTGTACATTGAGCAAGCTATAAAGGAAAGCAAAGCAAAGAGAAATTTGGTGAAGGATTTAAAGTTCAGGGGGAAGAATTAAAAACACTGCGTTTTGACGACATAGTAATTCTGTCAGATACAGCAAAGAACCTGGAAGAGAAATTGAATGCAATGGACAGTGTGCTGAATGGTGCATATAAGATGAACATTAACAAGAGCAAAACTGGGGTAATGGAGTGCAGTCTAAGGAAATCAGGTGATGCTGAAGGAATTAAATTAGGTAATGATGCAATGAAGGAGGTAGATGAGTTTTGTTACTTGGGCAGTAAAATAGCAAATGTTGGTCGCAGTACAGAGGATATAAAATGCAGAATGGCAATGGGTAGAAAAGTGTTCTTGAAACAGAGAAATTTGTTAACATCGAATATTGATTTAAGCCTAAGGAAATCCTTTCTGAAGGCATTTGCATGGAGTGTTGCATTGTATGGGAGTGAAACATTGAAACAGTGCGGACATGAAGAGGATTAAGGCTTTTGAAATGTGGTGCTACAGAAGAATGCTGAAGATTAGGAGGTACTGAAGAGAATTGAGGAGAAAAGAAATTTTTGGCATACCTTGACTAAATTAGGGATAGATTGGTAGGGCACATTCTTAGACATCAAGGAATTGTGAATTTAGCGTGGGGTAAAAATCGCAGAGGAAGACCAAGAGATGTATATAGTAAGCGGATTCAGATGTAGGTTGCCGTTCTTATGTGGAGATGAAGAGGCTTGCTCAGAATAGGGTATTGTGGAGAGCTGCATCAAACCAGTCTCCGGACTGAAGACCACAACAACAACAAGCGATGATGGCATAAGGTTCATCTACTTCATCGCATATGCTGACGTATACGTTGCAAGTATTCGAGGGCAGGACGGTGGGTGCACACGGTCGTTGTGTGAGACTTTGTAATTTGAGACAGATTGGAGGCAAGCTCAAGTAGACAACGCGGAGGCTAGCCCTAAGTGGGCTGCTTGGATCATATTTTCACGTCTACATCAACATACATACTCCACAATCCATCCAAAGAAGAGTGACGTATGCTACTCAGTACCACTGCTACTTTCTTACCTTATCCTTGAGGGCTTTACGCGAAATGTAGGTTGGCGCCATTATATTCGTTCTGCAGTCCGCCTCAAATTCTGGCACTGTAAAATTTCTTCAGCAGTGGTTCTCGAAAAGATCGTAGCCTTCCCTCCGGCGACATCCAGTTCAGTCAGTGAAGCCTTTCGGTAACACTAGCGCATTGATTGAATCTACCAGTTATAGATCTCGTCACCCGCCTCTGATGTCCTCCTTTAAACAGGTCTGATGGGGATCCCAAACACTTGATCAGTACTCAAGACGGGGACCTACAAGCGTTTTCTGTGCGATCTCCTTTACGGACGAGTCACACCTTCCCAAAATTCGACGAATAAAGCGAAGCCTTCCTCACGACTGTATTTATGTGCCCGTTCCATTTGATACTGCTGTGCAGCGTTACGCCTAGGTATTTAATGGACCCGACTCTGTCAAGCAGCACAGTACTAGTGCTGTCTTCGATCATTACGGGATTGTTTCTACTACTCATCTGCATCACCTTAAATTTTTCTACATTTAGATCTAGTAGACATTCCTCGTAGCACCTAGAAATTTGGTCCAAGTCATCCTGCATCCTACAACGGTCATTCAATGGCGACACCCTCCTGTACAACACATCATCATCAGCAAACAGCTGTAGACTGCTACTTACTCTGTCCGTCCTATCATTTATATAGATAGAAAATAATAGCGGTCCTATGACACTACCCTGGGGCACCCCTCACGATACCCTATTCTCTGATGAACATGTCGCTTTTGAGTAATGTCAGTTCCCTAGCAGCTTTCTGTTGGTTCTATCCCTAGAAAAATATGGTCACATGACCAGCGCTTCTGCATTGCGTTAATAGTCAAAGCGAGCCAGGGCTGGGCTAACGCTGCAGATGTACTGCCTATTATTCGTGTTTCATTGTCTCTGTTATTACATATTGATAAATCGAATATTGCACTAGAATAATTTGAGAGCACTCCATAGAATGCGCACGTAAAGTTCTGTTATCTCTGTAACTGGAAGCTAGCTAATGCTTTTCCATCGCAATAGAACGCCGCATGAAAGAGATGTTGGGCAGTATTTCTTTGACTACACATTGGAAGCAAATTGCAAATATCTGCAACAACACCAGAGATAATCCAGAAACTCAGAGAGCATTATATCAGCAACTAACGACCAACCCTGGCTTTGCACGGAAGCATTAATTACTGTTACCGGATGGCTACTGGCGGGTGGACGAGGAAAGAGTGAGGAAGTTTCAAAAGCTATATCTGCAGGTTCATAGTTAAAACCGTCGTTTCTAGTTGTGAATTTTTACAACGAATCTCAAATCTGCCAAACATATTCGTGAAACGAATTAAAATTGCCGCAAAAAATGTGTATGTAGTATGTGGCAATGGTCATAATCATTTACTTCTGAACTTAAATACGACCGGTACAACTCATTTCTCGACTCAAACGATTCTGTACGAAACAATTGTGGCTCTGCTGCTGTGAAAAATTGCTATGAACCTTATGTATTGCACTGCAAAGACATTTTATTACTAGCTATAGGTTGATATTAAAATTAGATGGAATATTACTTAGTTTATTTCTATTCGTACTGCAAAATTCTTCACTACACTTGTAATGTGGTGCAGCAGAGAGTGAATGACTGGCCCTATCGCTAATTTGCGTGTGATTCACCAGCCTTACGATATCATTACGAAAATGAATATTAATCGCTCCTTTCAATTAGGCAATTATCGATATAAAAACATTTGGTTTCAATCGTACACAATTTCTTATCAGTAGGGCTTCATAATCCTAATAAATCCTAATAATTCAATGTTCAATCTAGTAATTTAATTATAAAAATTTCTGGGATGAATTATATCACAGAAGTAATCTATCTCTAACAAGGATGGCACAACCTCTACCTATTATGAAAAATGGTTGACAATGAGGACATGTTAATTTTTTAAAGGAAATTACAAATCGCTATCCAACTTGGTAGAGAAGCTCAAGAACACAGCCAACTAGTGAAATGTACATTTATATTTAATTGTGCAATAGCAAATGCAGTGTGCGTATATTACCAATTCCCAATACTGCTATGATTAGACGAATGGCGGCTGGCCACGGTGGATGGGTCGTTTTGACGTGAAGCTGAAACTGTGAGACAATGGCTACACAGTGAACGAACTACTTCGTTCAAAAAAACTTCTAAGTTGAAGTCACTTAAGTATCAAACTCGACGAGAGCTTCTCTCAAAGCGCTTGTCTCACTGGCCAGAAGCAGAAGAAAAGCTCAACTGTAAGCTTGTAAATGAGTGGTCTGAATTGCAAATTCGATGCACTGAAGTAACAATTTTGTTCCTCTGCTACCAGAAAAACAATTATGAATACTTCAAGAAATGCAATGTGCACTTTCAACTAATTGTGAGCTCAGCCACTGGACGCTTTTCCAACAAATTCCCACATGCGTCCTCGCACCACGAGCGAAACTAGACGAACCGCAGACATACTTTCCAGTCACAGCTATAGCTTCAAATCTCGCTCCCCCACCTTTACTTACTTCCAAACATCTTACCCGCGAAAAAGAAGCCTCTAGAGGCTTCTAAAAAGTTCTAGAACGTTTCGACCGTTTGGCGGTTGAAATCAACTCCCAATCATAGTTCTGGCGCGAAGTGGCATCGACCGGTCCGTAACCTGTGCCCTCGCACCACCTGGTCATCACGCCGCATTCTCGAGGTACCGTTACGATTCCCCTCATCACTTGCGAGCCTCCCTCTCTGAATTTGCTGCGTTCCCGTTTCCAACCAAGAAAAGTTCTACATGCAAATATTGTTAATATTTAACGTTGCCTACCAGCCTCAACTAGTTTTCTTAGTGACCTAGTCAACAATAATATTCCCACCCTTCCTACCTTTTTTTTTTTTTTTTTTTTTTTTTTTTTTTTTTTTTTTTTTTTTCGCTTTCAGATTATGCGGAATCTAAAAAAACGTCTGTATACCTTATGGGACTTAACCCTGCGGCAGGTGCGCTTAAGATTGTTACGTCAGCGGGCGCGTGCGGCACTCAGTGCCGCCTACATTTAAATACATAGAGAAGCATTTTTTTTAATTTTTGGGTGGAATTAACTATTTATTGCGTATAACATCATTCTTAACAGCAACGTTTAATATGATCTGTATACATATATAGACGGTGCATGGGAAAATTAAAATTGTTACAGGATATTTCGTAAGCGCAACTTTAATAACAAATTCTAAATAAATCATAACCACAGTTATGATTCGATTACTTACCATTGTTAAAGCAAGTTTTACAAAAAAAGTGTAATATGTATAAAATCTTTGTAGTAATAATAAAGAATAAGGCAGTCAGTAAATACATATCAACAATCACACATTTCCTTCCTCCGGAGAAGCTCTGCACTCATTACGTGTGACAACATTGTGGCAATGTTGCTTGCAAACGAATCTTTTGCACCTATTGGAAAGACAGTAGTTTTATAATTATTTTTACCACCACAAAGATGGCACCTCCCACACCTTCTTACAGTCTCATCGTTATTGGCGGGAATTGATCGATGAGGTGGCAGAAATTCTTGAATATCTCTTGGTAGAGTAGAGAACTGAGCCCTTTCTTTCAAATGTTGTAAAAAAACCTTCCAATCATCAAAACATCCGACAGTGGTACAACTGCATGTACTTACATTACCGGGCGCGTGCGATACGCAGTGCCGTCTCGGTGCAGTCGTCCACTCCACAGGTCAGTCACAGCTGTTATGGTGAGTATATTGGTGGCGCAGTAATGTAGTTTGGCGCGTTACTAAACATTCGAAGCATATGTAGCACCATTGTTGCTTGCTCGGCACGTAGACGTAATTATTGAAAGAAAACAAAATTGGCGGCACTGTATGCCGCCACGCGCCCGCCGCAGGGTTAACTACGGGGTCATCAGTCACTAAACTTACAAACTACTTATGAACTAGCTAACACTAAGGACGGCACAAATATCCAAGCCCGAGGGGGGATTCGAACCCCCGACCGTAGTGGCCGTGCAGACCGTGACTGGCGCGCCGCAGTCCCCTCGGGCACCGCGGTCGGCTGCGGAATTAACTTATACCAGTAATTACATTATAAATAAATGCATATTATGAATTATTAGTTCGTAAACATAGGATGTAAGGTGGTGAAATTTCTTGCTGCCTTACACAGTGACTGGGAAAAATGGAAATTTCAGCATTAAAAATAGAAAGTTCTCCGTTCGAATCATGCCCTTCTCTTACTGCAGAGCTGCCACTTGGAACTCTAGCTTCGCTTCCGTGGCTATTGGTGTTATAGAAAGTGATAATGCCACCACAGTTGACCTCCTCTGCCAATGCTACTTCTGTCGTTCCAAGTGCCAGACGTAAAATTTGGCATATATGTTAGGCTGTCTTATTACTTTATAAACATGGTTGATGTTAGTTGTGTTAGACTGTGTTATTAGTATATAAATATTAACATATTAGTTAAATATTATTACTTAGAAGATAGCAACCAATGAGAATGAGAACAGTCTGTGAAATATAGTAAATTTTGAAGAGTCAAAGAGTAAATAGGTTTTCCAAAGAGTAATTATTGTTCCATATTTCTTGTTATATTCTTCAAATCAATAAATATCTTCATGTGCTCCTAGCAAACTTCACTTGATCGTCCGTTAGGGTAGCCTATAAATTTCTTGAACACTTCATCAAAATTGCCCCAGGCGTCCAGGTGTCCATAGGGAACATATGTGCACACGTAGAGTTTTACAGATATAGTTAGACCAGCTGAAAAATGCTGCTGCAAGAGCACAGAAAAGGCGGATATGTTCTCTGACACATAAGTGTGGAACCAGCTACTTCAATCCTCATTCCGACTTCCTCACCAAAAATTTTGCCACGCGAACAAATTTGCGTACTTTTTTCGCAAAACTTTGAAAATACTTTTACCCTGTTAAGCCGTCATAGTCAGCATTGTCGTCTCACTGTCAGTGTCAATATATGTCTCTGGCCGTTTGTTTGCTGTCTCTCCGACTGCCGCTTTCTGTCTGTGTCAAACTTTCAATGTCTTCATCCCTTTCCCTTGTGATGCCTCACCGCTGATAGTTTCTGCCACTTTCATCGTCTCTCTGCCTCACTGACGTTGTCCCATTCACTTCCTGTCCTATTGCCAGTATCCTTTCTTTCTCACTTAGAGTCGGCTTTCATTGTCTTCAATCACTATTGTCTCCTTTACACATATGTCCATGGTGATGCTTTTCTTGGGGTTTGACCTGTAGACCGGAAAACTTTAGCTCGCGGGTACTGTGGATGGGAAAAATTGGACAAATTGTTTTGTTCTATATTACTAGAGAGCCGTACGCTCATGCTTTATGTATGGTCTTCATTCGTCTCAGTTCCCCACTGTTCTACCTTTTGCTCCAATTGCTACTATCTGCCTCTGTCTTAGCTTGTTGTTGCCACTGTTACTGACTTCCGACATCTCGTTTCGCTCGCTGTTTCCATGCATTTGCCTTTATCCTGAACTGACACTTTCTCTGTTCCATCATATATGACTCTCTCTGCCTGTTGCAGTGTCACTGTCCTACTCACATTCAGTCGAAAAAATTGCGAATATTTTCACATGCCAAAATTTTTGGTGAGGAAGTCCGAATGAGGATTGAAGCAGCTGGTTCCACACTTTGGTGTCAGAGAACATATACGTCTTTTCTGTGCTCCGGCAGGAGCATTTCAAAGCTGCTTTCCGTGATTTTCCTGTTACATCAGAGTGTACTACTCATATAACAGGAAACAATGGTGAGTGAAATTTGGATATTATTTTATATTAGAAATTTCGATAACAAATACTCATTTCTAAAACAGAAATCGGATTTTCCACATAAACACCTGAACAACATACACATAATATTTTAGTCATTTCCTATTTCTCAAGATACGTTACCTCAAAATCGGAAATAGCGTTTTCGAACGTATTACTGTTACGTGTTATCATTCGCGGACCGATATCTCAAGAATCATATAATTCTGCTCTAAACATTAAATAAAATATCTATATGTTATCTACATTTCATACGCAGCTGTGTGTAACCTAAAATCAACCATACGACAAGTCTACGCAATGTGTTTTTACCTTTTCAAACTCTTTAAAATATGTTGCAATAGTTCACTAAACCGGATGATGTATATTAACTGTAAAGTGAATGAAAACAAAAATCACCCCTTCATCGACCGAAGATTTCAATCTTTAAGATACACAAAAATCAAATTTTTCCGCCAAGTACCTTTTTCAAATCGCATGGTAAGTTTCAGAACTGTTCGAACGCCGTCTTTCAGCACAATACGTACTTTTTCTAGCAAAATATCGTGGATTTTTGGCTGTATCTTGCTAACGGAAACTGAAAAATTCCGTTTATAGACAAATGTCTACAGGGTGTATTGTAAATATTTGAAAAATTTTCTATGGTTAGTTATTTAGATATTTGTGATTCATGGTACTAAAACGGCTAAAAATTGGGTTTGGTGATTTTGTGCAAAACTATGATAAGTTTCAACCTCTGGATCTCGGTAACGGATAAAGATATCGAAAAAATTTAAAAACGACCTCGAGAATATCATCATCAGAAAATATAGTAAAAATTTCGAATATTTGAAATGAATAGAAAGTATCGAATTGATCATCCCCACAATTCGTCTTTTTGGTACCCAAAAATCATGTGTTTTTAAAGATTTTCTCAGGAACTGCCCATGAATGGATGGTGCTTTTATAAGCCGCTAAAAGCCCTCCATACACTACACGTCGTGTACAAAAGCCAACTGATTTGCTCAATTTGGATGGGCTCCAGGAAGTGTGTAACTTTGAAAATTTTGACGATGTACTTCATGATAGCTATAGTATACCCATTCTTCTAAGATGTACACAAATGATCACTAGGCCAATATCTATCCAGAACACTTTAACACTTTACACTGAGATGACTAGAACCTTAGATATGGGCCCTGAAGAATCGCAAATTCGCACGCGCCGTTTACGAACATATTAATACCGCGGACGGCAGTGCGCGGTATGATTAGCTATTTCCCGCGAGTTCGTTCGCGTTTATGTCCTTACATATGTGGCAAAGACCATAGAAAGTACAATAATTTCGGAACTTTGTTCTTACGTTAATACAAGGATCAATAGGATAAAAGAAAACTCTCCAATTTTTTGGTTTAAACACAAACCGTGCATGAAATGATGGTAAATACTTTCCCCCTTTATCCAGATGAAATTAAAGATCTTAATACATATGAAAAGAAAATCTGTTAATTCATGACTAAACCTCTGTTTGAAGAAGTTATATGTTACACAACGTGTATCTTATACTGCACTGAAATGTCATTTCAGGGTTTCAAGACAATGACGTCTTCTGTATTCATTACGTTGAATCGTATTACGTACGACACATCAACCATTCTAGTTCTACTATTGAATGTGATGAATATCAAAAGTCAAAGAATAAATAACTTTTCCAAGAGGCCTTTAAGAGCCGCAGAAGCTGTAACGGAGATGTTGATGCTCAACTGTTCCAAATTTCGAGAAAGGAGGTTAAAGTAAAGAGAGATGTCGTTATCTATGCCGAACAAACATGTCATTTGAAGCAAATTTGGTTCTTGGTAAGTTGTGGAAGACTATTCCTCCGTTAAAACTGTGCGTCAAGTCGACCCTCTTATTATTAATGCATTAAATTGACAGTACGAAGTATATACTTTCATTCAATATAATTTCTTGAATAAATACTCATCATAAGGCATTTGAATATTTACTCCTGTTTTAAGTGGCATGAAACATCAGCTGTACAATACGTACAGTACGCCAATAGTTACCAATATGGCGGAGACAGACTTTTTCAGCCCAAGGACGTCTCCTGCATACTAACTTCCTTGATTTCCAGTTACGTACTTAAAATCATCAAATATCTGGAATGACACACTTTCTAAAGTGCAATGTTCTTCTTCAGCGTTCAAGCTATATCCATACCCAATTTCATCAAAATCGGTCAAGTACTTTAGTCATGATGCTGTGGTGCACAAGAGGGTGTCATCATTCAATGACTATAGTACTGTCGCGTTGAAATGGAAGCAGGCATGACTTCGAAGGCAGGGTTGTTAACTGAACACAGAACTTACACCGAAAGCAGGTTTATTGCTAACTGAAACATACACGCAGCACTGATTGCCTCTCGGGCAGAGTGCTCTGCTCTTTATACACAGACAGAAGTACCAGAAATTAGAAGAACAGTTAACATAAGAGACATGTAGAAATTACAAGTGAACATGAGAAACATGAGGAACATCCTGGAAATGACAAATACAAAGAAATATTTTTTTCCGGTGGATAGGATTAAACTGGCGACCTTCAGCACCGCAATCGGTGACGCTATACATTGCGCCACTTGTGGTCTTGCGGGATTGCTTCCTCTATTGTAAGCGCTGTTAGGTACCCTTAGGAGCCAGCTGCAACGTCCTGCTACAGCTGAGCCACTAATGGGAAGAAGCATCAAAGACATTGGATCTTTAAGCTAAAGTCATTACACTCAACAGATGATGCACGTTTAAGAAAGACGAGTCAGGTGTAAAAATGTGCGAATCATTAGACTCTACAACGAACTGATATGAGTCAAAAACTGCCTGTCGTAGTAGGAAATGACCATAATAGAAACGTATTATTTCCTTATGTTTATATTCTACTTAGTTTCAGCGGAATAAGCTGCAAATATACACATATTCGTAAGTATTGGTTCATGACTGGATCAGTTAAGTTCGGCCGTTTGTACATTAATATCCGTATTATGTGTGTCTCTTGTTGTTTTACTAATGCTTATAACGCAAAATTATACTCACTATTTAGTTAATTACGTACCAGAATAATTATAAACAAACACAACTACTTCAGTGGGTTGCCCACCGCTAGGAGCGCTAGTGTCGTTGTAACTGTCAGTAACAACTTTTACAGCAGTGAGTGTCGCGACTGTATGTGTTAGACTGTGGTACAACCACAAATCACTTTTTGTGCCTCTGACCTACGTTAATGACATCCTGTGACCTATGGACGTCCTCTTTCTGCATGACATCCCAGACGCCATTTTTCAGTAAGACAACGCACGACGAAATGTTTCACGAACATGTGCCTTCTAGGTGTCACAGGAAATCAGACTATTGCCCTAGTCTGCCAAACGACAAGACTTGTCGCGGATGGACAAAGTGTGGAATATGCTGGAAAGACGGGCGCAGCGCTGTTACACAATATCAACCACCAAATCATGGATGGATATACCACATGACGTCATTCGAGCCATATAGGCATCACAAATGTGGAACAAGTTAGCAGAATCAAATGTTCAAATGTTTGTAGAGCTCATGGGGGGTCATCAGTCCCTAAACGAACAAACTACTTATGAACTAGCTAGTACTAAGGACGGCACAAATATCCATGCCCGAGGTGGGATTCGAACCCCCGACCGTAGTGACCGTGCATAACTTGAATGGCGCGCCGCAGACCGCTCGGCCACCGCAGCCGGCTATCAGAATCCATTGTGTACGCTGTTCTTACTAGACGGTAGGTACATACTGAACGGAGGTAACTGCTGTGTAAATCGTTTCTTTAATGGACACATCCTGTGATTACAAATTTCCAAATCAAGTTGTAATCTAGTGATTTTGAAAGGTATCTGTTTTAAGTGGGCTCAGTAGAAATTGTCACATGAAAGGTATCACTTTGGAGTGGGCTTAATAAAAATTGAATGTTTACTTTGAACAAAAGTTGAATTAAAATGTGTATCTTTTATATTGTAACCTGAAAACTGATTCGAAATATAAGACAACTGCATTTAATTAGTCGGCAATGAGGTAAGGAATATATGCGCACAAGAAGCAGAAATTCGGAGTGATTTCTCAGTTTTTGTCGAACTTTATGGCCCATTTCTTGTACTTACTTCCAAGTTGGATAACACATTCCATTATCTGGCAAGGTTTACAGCAACACAGGAGCAACAGCAGGAAATCAAGTGGCAGCAGCCAAATTAAATAAATAATTTCTGTATGGATAGTACAATGTCGCCCAAAGTAAGGTATGCTGACTGAAAATTGCATTACGAGAAAAAAAAATGCAGAAGAAAGGGGAAACTAACTATGTGAATTAAACTGAATCATCTTTAGTTTTAATAAAAGGTCCTACCAATAATGACTCTTACGTAAAATTTTTCACTTACAAAAGAAGTTAAAATAATGAAATTGAGAGATCTTTTCAACAGTTTAAAACAAACGTTAAAAATACAAAACTTGAGCATAACTTTATTCCAACAATGACAAAATGGGCCCAAAGCACGCTTTTCACTTGATATCGAGCGTACCATTTACAAATTCTTATGCTGTCTTTGGCTGGCGTATATTATATATATGGTTACAAAATACCTGCCACAGACAGAATCAACATACCGACTGCTCACTCCTCAGACGAAATGCTACAAAGAGACTCGTCTACTCGCTACAATCTCTGCGCCCAGCGATAACAGCTCTCCAAAGATATAAAGACATGCTTAAAAATTAATATGGAATCATAATATAAAAATTAATATTCTAACATTGGCAAGATGCATAAAATTTACATAGAATCGAAAATATAAAATTAAATTTAGGGCCCCGACAATTTGCAGTAAACAGATTGATAACTGCGACTTACTACATTTTGAAATGTTTGTAAACCTATTGGACCAATCTACTATACTTACAAAGTACTACAGGTAGGAAGGCGCGCCAGTTTTCAGACCTTCTGCGCTTCCCCCTCCATTACCGCCTGGCAGCCAATGATAATCATTCTTCAGGCATGTGGCTGGCCGCGAGTTACGCAATGTTTCTCTCCCAGGCTCTACCGTTGGCGCTCGGCCGTAGCTCCTCCCCTACGTGCTTCTCCTATCGCTCCGCCTCTATGTGCGCGAGCGCCGTACTACATGACGCGAACTATAAAACTAAGGACAACAGGCATACGCATGCTGAAGGGAGAATACGGACATCCGGCGGGAACGTGCGATTTACTACCCAAAATCTGGATCTGTTGTAATAAAGTAAACGATGGATCCTTTCTGCTCACTACCCTACTATTAATACAGCATACAACTGCGGAAAGTGTTGCAACTTACAGACCAGAAATATGGATAATTAATAAAACAGATAAACAGAAGCTGTTCTCAAAGTAAATAGGCTATAAGATGAGGGGCATTGGACAATAAATAAATTATATCACAAATTAATGAGAAAATATGGAGATAAATAGAAGTTTAAAACAGCACATCGGCACAATAGAAATAAAAAGGGTATTATGGTATGACGTCTTTAGACGAAACGTAACAAATGAGATACAAAAGTTAGCAATATGCTTATTGTTTCAAAAGTATTTACCATAACAAATATTACAATTCACTCACTGTGAGACACCAGCACTAGTGTCCATGGAAAATGTTTGCAGTGGCCTATAGAATAATGTTTCCATTGAGACGTGCAGCGACCGTGTTGCATTTTCTAGCGAGCCTGCGGAGTATGGAGTATATTAATATTTTGGCGGACGAATGCCGAAGTTAAGTGGGCTTACTCCGTTTCTGGCAAAATTCATATGAAATTGATTGGCTTTTAATCAAATTGACTGAGTTTTAATGAAATTGATCCTCTCGCCACCCGCCTCCATTCCACCCACTCCATCCGCACCATCATGGAATTTGGGGGGAAACTCGGTCCGTGTGTTCTGACAAATGGATAAGAAGGCTGCGGCAGCGAAAGACGTAAGCAAATTCAGTTGTCATTTATCCTGCATTTCGTAGGACGGTCAGCTATACATATTATAAGTATGTACGTACATATATATATATATGTATGTATTGATTATCTTCCACATCTCCTAAACCACTAGACTGATTTTAATCAAACTTGATACAACATTCCTGCCGCGGATGAGCGGCCGAGCTCATTGAAGCGCTATGCTCCGATGTGAGAGGCTGTTCCCCGTCGGGGGTTCGAATCCCCGTCTGGCATTGATGTTTGTGCTGTCTTTAGTGTCAGTTACTGTATAAGTAGTTTGTAAGTTTAGGTACTGATGACCCGACAGTTAAGTCCCATAAGCTTAACAAACATTTGAAAATTTTGAACAAATATTCTTTATTATCAGACAACGATATCTGTATGGGTAAGAACCTCCTACGACACACACTTCAGGAGATAATAAGCCATAACCAATGAAATTCGCAAGTACCTTCCACATCAAGTGACGATATTCCACATCTCCTCCAAAACTAATGGAAGATTTTAACCCAATTTGGTACAGATATTCCATACAGTGAGAAAAGAATTCTAAGGGAAAGAAACCAGAAACGATACAGACAACGAGAGTCATGAAAAGCTGCCCCATCATGTGATACGTGAATAACCAGACTTTATTCTTCACTGTTTGAGGATGACAGCACATAGCAACTTGCAACAAACTTTACATCTAATTTCACAACCTTCTGAAACATTCTCGCCGCGTCGGAGCGGCCGAGCGCATTCAGGCGCTATGCTACGATGCGCGAGGTCGTTCCCTGTCGGCGGTACGAATCCTCCCTCGGGCATGGATGTTTGAGTTGTCTTTAGTATAAGTTAGTGCATAAGTAGTTTGTATTTTGGGGACTGGTGACCCCGCAGTTAATTCCCATAAGTTTCACAAACATTAGAATTTTTGAAACTTGAGTTGAAGAAGCGCGTAATTTCACTGCAACGAAAAACCATTGTTAATTTCAGTCTTCTCCATTGTTGGCAGCCACGCGATCTACCAAATAAACTCTGGTGATCTACCGGTAGATCGCTAATGACGTGTTGCTGACCCCTGCTCTAGAACATGTCCACAGTACTGTAGTAATTTCTTCACAAATGTAACCGAAATGGAAAGCAGTTGGAGGAATTCATTACAGCTACATCTACCCGCCTCATGTGGATGTGAAAGGTGGCCGAACTGGATGTTACTGAACGCCTCCCCCCCCCTTGTCACCGTCTAGGTGTATAGCTTTTTACACTTTTTCAAAGTGATATGTAGTTTTCCTCATCTTCGTCTTTGTTTCCCCTCTGTGAAACATCTGGGCGGGTTAGGGTATCTGTGGTACTTCTCCAATTTCCTCGGACTTTTCACTAATCTTCTTCTGTGACTAAAAGAGAGAAGAGGCCTCTGACACTGTACCTCACAACCGGCTTCTAATGAAATTGTGTGCTTATGGAATATCGCCCAAATTGTGCGATTGGATTCACGATTTCCTATCAGAAAGGACACAGTTCATTGTAATTGTCGGTAAGTCATCGAGTGAAAAAGAAGTGATACCTGGCGTTCCCCAGAGAAGCGTTATAGTTCCCCTACTCTTCCTCGCGTTTATAAACCATTTAGGATACAATCTGAATAGCTCCCTTAGACTGTTGGCTGATGATGCTGTCTTTTTCACTTAGTGAAGTCAAAACAGGATCAAAAGCAACTGCAATGCGATTTAGACAAAATTCCTACATGGTGCTAAAATTGGTAATTAAAACTAAACAATGAAAAGTGTGAAGTAATACACATGACCAGTTAAAGACATGTACTGAACTTCAATTACACGATAAATCAGTCAAACCTTAAGATCGTAAATTCTACCAGACATCTAGGAGCTACAATTAAGAACAACATAGAATGGTGAGAACACACAGAAAAACGTTTCATTACCAGAACGCTTGGAAGATGCACCAGCTCCACCAAAGAGACCGCCTATATCACACTTCTGCGTCCTCTCCTGCAGTACTGTTGCCCAGTGTTGGACCCTCTCCAAGGGGACTGAAGGAAAACATTGAGAAGGTGCAGAGAAGGGCAGATTTATCACGTTACTCGTGGAAAAGCGTTACGGAAATGTTGCACGACTTGAGGTGGAAATCATTAAAAGAACAACGTTATTCGTTGCGGTGAGATCTATTTGCGAAATTTCAATCACCTACTTGTACTTTCGAATGTGAAAATATGTTGGTAGCACCCACCTACATAGGGAGACATGACCATCCCAATAAAATAAGAGAAATCAGATCGAAAACGGAACGATTTAGGTGTTCTTTCTCCCCGCGCGCTATTAGAGAATGGAACGATAAAGAAAAGTTATAGAAGTGATTAGTAAACCCTCTATTGGGCACTAAAATGTGATTTGCAGATTATCTATGTAGATGTAGATGTAAGAGCAGGATACAAGCCTGAGCCCTCCCGGCTCGATTTTCGTTGCTTCTGCGTTGCTAAGCAAAGGCGCCATTTACCAGTCGCCAGTACTGGTCTACTTCCTTGTTTCCTCCGGCGATGGCGCTATAAGCTAGGCCTTTCCTACCTGATCTTCATTCGACCGCATGGCTACTGTCTAGGTGGAAAGCGCAGGATGTCTGTTGACGCAAGAGACAGGAGGTCAGCGCGTGGGCCGTGAGTGGAAACCACCTTGGACCACTGGGGCGTCTTGTACCAACACCACCTAGATTCAAGGCCTGTGCGCTGCCTGCCTAGAGTAGTCATAACATAGGAAAACTATTTGTCTTATCTAGCGTTATGATGAGCTGGGGAATACATACACGTTGCACATAGTGTTTAAGAATGTTCGAAATGTTTTTATGTGATTCACAGACAAATTTGTTTTGGTATAAGGTATTTATGAACTATTAGTAAGATATCTTACCGATATTGTAAACGGACGATTCATATTAGGCATTTTGTCTCATACCACAAAAAATCTGCAAGGAGAATCACATTGATAAAGCGAAAAACATTTTTAAACACAGTGGGCAATGTCTATGTATTCCCAAACTCAACACAACGCTACATAACACAATAAGTTTGCTTCTGTTATTACTACTCTTGGCAGGCAGTGCACAGGCCTTGCATCTATGTGGCGTTGGTTGTGCCAACACTACCTGGAGAAAAGGCCTCACAACGGCCCGTGCCACATCACATTGACCAGGTCGTTGCCGCTAGCTGAATTGCTGGCCGCTAGGGCACAGCTGAGGCCAGACAAACGTGTGGTTCCTGAAGAGGGGCAGCAGCCTTTTCAGTAGTTACAGGGGCAACAGTCTAGATGATTGACTGTACTGGCCTTGTAACATCAGCCAATGTGGCTTTGCCACACGGTTACTGCGAACGGCTGAAAGCAAGGGGAAACTACAGCCGTTACTTTTCCCGAGGACATGCAGCTCTACTGTATGAAAATATGATGATGGCATCCTCTCGGATAAAATATTCCGGAGGTAAAATAGTCCCCCATTCGGATCTCCGGGCGGGGACTACTCAGGAGGATGTCATCATCAGGAAACACAATACTGGCATTCTACGGATCGGAGCGTGGAATGTTAGATCCCTTAATCGGGTAGGAAAATTAGAAAATTTAAAAAGGGAAATGGATAGGTTGAAGTTAGATATAGTGGGGATTAGTGAAGTTCGGTGGCAGGATGAACATGATTTCTGGTCAGGTGAGTACAGGATTATAAATACAAAATCAATTGGGGGTATCACAGGAGTAGAACTGATAATGAATAAGAAAATAGGAATGCGGGTAAACTACTATGAGCAGCACAGTGATCGCATTATCATTGTCAAGATAGATATGAAGCCAACACCGACAAAAGTAGTACAGGTTTATATGCCAACTAGCTCTGCCGATGATGAGGAGATCGAAGAAATATATGAGGAGCTAAAGGAAATTATTCAGACAATTAAGGGAGAGGAAAACTTAATTGTGATGGGAGACTGGAATTCGGTAGTAAGAAAAGGAAGAGAAGGAAAAATAGTAGGTGAATATGGACTGGGCAGAAGGAATGAAAGTGGAAGTCGCCTGGTAGAATTTTGCTCGGAACATGATTTAATCGTAACAAACACGTGGTTCAGGAATCACAAAAGAAGCTTGTATACCTGGAAGAGACCAGGAGACACCGGGAGATAACAGATATATTTTATAATGGTAAAACATAGATTCCGGAACCAGGTTATAAACTGCAAGACATACCCAGGGGCAGACATAGACTCTGACCATAACTTGTTAGCCATGAACTGTAGGCTGAAGCTGAAAAAACTGCAGAAAGGTAGGAAAATAAGGAGATGGGACTTAGATAGATTGAAGGAACGTGAAGTTCTGGTGAATTTCAGAGGGAGATTTAGGCAACAATTGACAGAAACAGGGGGAAATAAAACAGTAGAAGAGGAATGGGTAGCATTGAGAGATGAAATAGTGAAGGCAGCAGAGGACAAAATAGGTAGAAAGGCAAGACCTACAAAAAATCCTTGGATAACACAGGAAATACTAAATTTTATTTGATGAAAGGAGAAAATATAAAAATGCAGTAAATGAAACAGGTAAAATGGAGTACAGACGACTAAGAAATGAGATTGACAGGAAGTGCAAAATGGCTAAGCAGGAGTGGCTAGAAGCCAAATGCAAATCTGTAGAAGAATGTATAAGAAGGGGAAAAGTAGATACCGCCTGCAGGAAAATCAAAGAGACATTTGGGGAGAAGAAAAGCAATTCTATGAATATCAAGAACTCAGATGGGAAACCAGTTCTCAGTAAAAAAGGAAAAGCTGCAAGGTGGAAAGAGTACATAGAGCAGCTCTACAAAGGAAATGAACTTAGAGACAATGTTGTAGAAAGGGAAGAGGAAGTAGATAAAGATGAAATAGGAGATACTATACTGAGAGATGAATTTGACAGAGCCCTGAAAGACCTAGGTCGGAACAAGGCCCCACGAGTAGATGACATACCCTCAGAGCTACTAAAGTCTCTGGGAGAGCCAGCCATGACAAAACTATTTGAACTGGTGTGTAGGATGTATGAGACAGGCGAAATACCCTCAGACTTTAAGAAAAATGTAATAATCCCCATTACAAAGAAATCAGGCGTAGACAGGTGTGGAAATTACAGAACCATCAGTTTGATAAGTCATGGTTGCAAAATTTTAACAAGGATTATCTACAGGAGAATGGAAATCCTGGTAGAAGCTGACCTCGGGGAAGATCAGTTTGGATTCAGGAGGAACGTAGGAACCCGGGAGGCAATACTTACCTTACGTCTTATCTTAGAAGATAGATTAAGGAAAGGCAAACCTACATTTTTAGCCTTTGTAGATTTGGAGAAAGCGTTTGACAATGTTGACTGGACTACACTATTTCAAATTCTGAAGTCAGCAGGGGTAAAATACAGGAAAGGAGAGTTATCTACAACTTGTACAAAAGCCAGACCGCAGTTATTAGACTCGAAGGGCATGAAAGGAAAGCATCAGTTGGGAAGGTAGTAAGACAGGGTTGCAGCCTTTCTCCGATGTTATTCAATTTGTACATCGAGCAGACGGTGAAGGAAAGCAAGGAAAAATTTGGAATAGGGATTAAAGTACAGGGGGCAGAAATAAAAACATTACGTTTTGTTGATGACATTGTAATTCTGTCAGAGACAGCGAACGACCTGGAAGAGCAGTTGAATGGAATGGACAGTGTGTTGAAGAGAGCGTATAAAATGAACATTAACAAGAGCAAAACAAAAATAATGGAATGCGGTCTTAGAAAATCAGACGATGCTGAAGGAATTAGATTAGGTAACGAAACAATGAAGGTGGTAGTTCTGTTACTTGGGTAGTAAAATAACATGCGATGGTCGCAGTACAGAGGATATAAAATTCAGAATGGCAATGGGAAGAAAAGCATTTTTGAAAAAGAGAAATTTGCTAACGTCGAATATTAATTTAAGGGTAAGGAAGTCTTTTCTGAAGACATTTGTGTGGAGTGTTGCCTTGTACGGGAGTGAAACATGGACGATAAGCAGTGCGGACAGGAAGAGAATAGAGGCTTTTGAAATGTGGTGTTACAGAAGAATGCTGAAGATTAGGTGGGTAGATCGCGTAACTAATGAAGAGGTACTGAACAGAATTGGGGAGAAAAGAAATTTCTGGCATACCTTGACTAAAAGAAGGGATAGATTGGTAGGACACATTCTTAGACATCGGGTAATCGTAAATTTAGCATTGGAGGGAAGTGTGTGGGGTAAAAATCGCAGAGGGAGGCCAAGAGACGCGTATAGTAAGCAGATTCAAGTGGATGTGGGTTGTCGTTCTTATGAGGAGATGAAAAGGCTTGCTAAGGATAGAGTAGGGTGGAGAGCTGCATCAAACCAGTCTCCGGACTGAAGACCATAACAACAACAACAGGGCACAGCTCACTGCCTCATAGCGGCCAGCCAGTAAGCTGGCGGTCACGGCCTGGCACGGGCCGTTGTGAGGGCTTGTCTCTAGGTGGTGTTGGTTGTGCCAGATACACCTGTCAGTCTCGACGTCGATAAGTCCTGCAGCATTTCTAGGTGCAATTCTGTGTCAGAACGTTTGGTGTGATATATGTGCCGGCCGCGGTGGCCGAGGAGACTGAGGCGCTCCAGTCACGGTCTGCAGGGGCACTACGGTCGGGGGGTTCGAATCGCCCCTCGGGCATGGATATTTGTGCCGTCTTTAGTATTAGCTATTTCATAAGTAGTTTGTAAGTTTAGGGACTGATGACCCCGTAGTTAAGTCCCATAAGCTTAACAAACATTTGAACATTTTTTGTGATATATGTGATCACTTTGGCCCTAGTTGTCGGTTTTATTTTCTGTTGCGGTGTTTGTGTGCACCTGGATTCATTTGGCAGGTTTCTGATGTCGCTTTAACATTTGATGTTTTCTAATTGAAACTTAAATAGCCTGTTCAACGTTTATTTTACCCCCCTGTTTTGTTGCCGCTCGCCTGTCAGCTGCTCTCCCTGACTGCGGGTGTAGGTGTTCCCGGCGAGTGGGAGTGATTTGGCAGTGTGCTTCGTTCCATGTTCTCTCATGAACTTTGCCTATCGCTTCTTTCTGTGTTAGTGCTACCTTTGCCCACATTTATCTGGTCAGTACTCGCCTGTGGGGCCGTTGCGAGCCCGAGTAGTAGACGAAAGAGTTGGTAGGCGCCTTTCCGTCCATATCCTCCTTCCTGGTGCTTAGGATGTGGTGGTAATTTGGAGTTGTTTTTATTACTCCTCACCTAGAGAGAATGTGGTGTCGCAGAGGTGTGCCCACAGAGGTTGCTGTCTCTACCTTACTCCCTGTATTCCAAATACTCCCTTGGTGGCTGTTGTGTTGGCTCTTAGGCATACACTCTACTTAATGAACTTGTCCTCTGATTTATTTACCGAGGGCATCGGTGTGCATCTCTCATGGTCACCGTCAAATGAAATGTTTGCGTGTATCTTACACATATTCCTTGTTTTATTGTGGCATATGAGAGATGAAACAAGAAAGTTTTTACCCAGGCAATTGTTCCACAAATTGTTCAGGTGTGTTTTCATTTAACCTTATTATAGATTGGAAAATTTCCCTACATTAGAATGCTCAGTACTATATCTTTTTAAAAAAAAAAAAAAAAAAAAAAAAAAAAAAAAAAAACCTACCAGAAAGTTTCAAACATTCCTTAAGCAGCTAAATTCCGCTCACAAAGGTACCAGCATCAGAATAGAGTTTGATGGTAACTGTATAAATTATTTAGATTTAACTATAGACATCAGCAATCATCCCCACACCTTCAAGACTTACAGGAAATCTTCCAGCACAGGAACTGTAACACCTGGCCAGTCACAACATCCAGCTATTCACAAACATGCAGCATTTCATTCCATGATGCTTCGTTTATTGTCTATTCCCATGAGTATAGAAACCTTCCAAATTGAATTAAATACCGACAGACAAAGTGCGTCAAATAATGGCTACCCCCTACTTTGGTAGATTATATAACAAACAAAAATCAGAAACAACATGTCTCTTTCCTTCGTTACACTGTTATTAACACCTCAACATCTCAAGACCCGAGTAAATTGTGCACAATCGCATGTTTAGGAAAAGTTTATGTGAATCCAGAAATTTCGAAACATCATTTTATGCACACAGTACCATTGGTCACATTCTACACAACGATAAAGATAACCCTCCAGCCTTGGAAACGAGTGGAATACACAAGATTACTTAGAACTGTGGCAAATTCTACACTGTCGGACAGAACAATTAGTGCTAAAGGTACACTACAGACGTTGGAATCTTAGGCAAGGAAATTCTACATTTCTATGCATCTGCTACAAGAAGGCCACAGTTACAATGTAACAATGAAGTCCTACATTATAGACGAAAAGGATGGAAATGAAACTCTCTAAAAAAAAGGAAATTAACAAAGATATATACATTTTCCCAATCCTGGAACTGAATGATCAGAAACAGTTTCCGTACTAATCACTTCTATCTGCAGAACCTAATCATAACCCTGTACAGACAATGTAAACTACCATTTCATATCCACATGTCTCATGCCTCTACTACTGTTTCATAGCCATGTTATATAATCCTTGTGTAACAATAACTGTTTGGTGCTTACCAGATATAAATTGTAATGCCTTATTTTACTAGTTATAAAATCCATGTGTAATCACAACTGTTTTGCTGCTTACGTTATACACATTGTAATGCCTTATTTTACTAGTTGTAAAATCCTTTATAATCAGAGCTGTTTGGCTGTTTACATGATATAAAATGTAATGCCTTATTTTACTAGTTGTAAAATCCTTTATAATCAGAGCTGTTTGGCTCTTTACGTGATATAAAATGTAATGCCTTATTTTACTAGTAATCATGGTTTATTTTAACCATTTAAAATTTTAACATATATTTACAGATGTTTCATTCAACTTCGTCACACGCTTCCATGTTCCAGACATTGTACTTACTTAAGATATTTTTTTCAAGTCTAATTTAATCAGTTAAAATTTTAACATATATTCACAACACAATGTTTCTGGATATCAGAACTGTTTAAGATAAGATAAATTTTTTGTCAATTTTTTCAGTCGGTTTCTATGGTTTCAATTTATATTTGTTAGGATAATGTCGTAATTTAGTATATTGTCACAAATTTGTAAATGGCAGGAATTTACAGCACAAGTTGAATTGTAACAGTTCCCCCCAGGTTAGTTATAAACCAAAGCAGAAGTCCCAACTTAAGATCTTTGAAACTTAAACTTGTAGTGTTTACCTGATGGTGGCGTTAACAGCCGAAAACCAGTTCATATGCCAATAAATTTGCAGAATATCTCACAGTTACCTGGTGTGTTTCATTCACAATTCATGAAATATTCTGTCAATAACAGACGGAACAGTCAGTGAGTATGAATAAGTGTTCTACTTAATTGTAATTGGTTCCCATAAATCTTGCCGACCCTTACACTAATTATTCCTTTTCTCCCCCCCCCCCCCCCCCACACACACACACACACTTTCAAACTCTATGAAATGAAGTTCCTCAGAAGTATGTCAAAGAAGACGAGTGTGCAGAGTGAAGAATGAAGATGTTCGAAAGGAAATGGGGTTGGAGAACTTGTATTACAGAATGCAAAAGAACAGATAAAAATGCTTTGGCTGAGTGAAAAGAATGGAAGAGGGAAGAATATCTAGAAGGATGATGAAGATTGAGGGCAAGAGTGTAGACGAAGAAGTAGAAGAAGACGGTTCGACATAATACAGACAAGTTTAAATCTGGTATGGCAGCAAATAGTGGAATAAAAAGAGGAATAAGAAGTGTACCCTGCAATATTACAACAGAAACTATCATACATCTTATATTGTATGGTTGTCGAATTTTACACATTTGCTTGAATTTTACGCATAATGTTACAAATGCAATTTTGTCACCGAAATTAAAAAATTGTATGGTGAAGTGAACTAAAAGAAAGTTTCTATGCAAACTCAATTACTGCCCCAAACAACTCTAGAGCATGAGAAAGTTGCAAAAGAAAAAGAATGGAAGCGAATGGAAAGAAGATAGGACAGTGAGAAGAGAGTAAAACAGGCCACAGATGAAGCAAAAGCCGACAACTGAACAATTTCCCCACAGCTAAATAATAAATCTCCGCAGCACGCAAGCCGCGCACTCGTCCGGAATATAAAAAAAAAATGAACACTATCAGCACTTGTACGAACAAACCATAATTCGCTAATGCATGCACTAACACCGACGCAGATCGAAACAAATATGCGGGGAGTCGACAGAAAAGCTTGTTTGAATAATTTGATGGCGCACTCATTCATTAATTCATAAATATGCATGGGCGGCGGAGAACGGTGTAACTCCATCCGGCGCCGGCGGCTGCTGCTGCGGCGGTAAGTGGCACCGCTAGGCGCAGATGGTCTTTCGGCTGCCGCGCCGCGCCGTGCTGACAATCTCGCTAACGGCGCCGAGTCGGTCGCCGCTGTGTTCCTGTCTGCACAACACGAGCGCGGCATGCCGCCGTGGCGTGCTCCATGCGCCAAAGATAACATAAACAGCGCATGACGCCATTAAGGCTAGTTTACACGACGACACTAGGTTTCATGAAACTGCGATACTGGACAGTGCGCATGCGCGGCAGGCAGTCGCGCAACTCGTTGGCGAAACTAAACAAATTCGGCACCTTCCACCTTTGGCGAAACTGATTGCGCGTGATTTTAGGTTAGGTGACAACCAATACAGAACAAAACACGACATGAAGGGGGGGGGGGGGGGGAGGAAGAAATAATTCGGATTTTGAACATATATTCGACGCATAGGTGTTTGTGCCATTTTAACGATGAAAATTTCAGGAATAAGCAGCGGCGTGTTAGTGCTCTTGAAGCGGTTATTCGTTAATTAAATATTGTTGGGTTGACAGTTAGTAAATTTCAGACTAAAATACATTCCATTCCACATACCTATAGAAATGTGTTGTGGATTTGGGAACACGGTACAGGTACTGTAGAGACGAATACCTACTTGACAAGAAACGTAATGCAATTTGTAATTTCAGTTCTGGTAACAATGCTTCACGCATAACAGTATCTTGTTTCTTTATTGGATTCCTAACTCTGTTTAAAACGAACGTAATCTGCACTGGTGACATTCTGAGTTAATTAAAATAACTTCTAGGGTCTTCGATCACAATTACTTCAGCAAGGTCGCTAAGCAACCGAGTTGACGTCTTTTTTTAATCCAGTCAGAAACCCAAACACGTTTCTTATTCTTTTTATGTTTATTATTATACAGCGACTTCACACAGACAAGCAATAGCTTCGGCATAGCTCTTACAGCTACCAAAACTTTCATTCTACGGCGACTACGGCACTTACAAAACAACAAAACTGAAGTGTATAGTATTGGCGCCGTGTCTACAGACACACACGAAACCAGTTGCGCGCAACTCATTTCATGAAACGAGTGTCGCAAACTAGTGTCGTCGTGTAGACTAGCCTTTATTCTAAAACCAATATACGAGTTAAGGCTAGTTTACACGACGACACTACGTTTCATGAAACTGCGCTACTGGCCAATGCTCATGCGCGGCAGGCGTTCGCGCAACTCGTTGACGAAACTAAATAGTTTCGGCACATTCCAACTCTAGCGAAACTGATTGCGCGTGTTTTTAGGTTAGGTTATGATCAATACAGAACAAAATTCAACATAAAGAGGGGAACGGGAGAAATAATTCTGTTTTTGAACATATATGCGTTGTCATCTCGTAAAATCGGGTGTACTGCCGGTGGTCCGCGTCTTCCCAACACGATATTTCGACGTCGTAACTCGGCGTCTTCATCAGGTGTTCCCTGAGACTGGTTGGCGAGCTGACCTCGTCCCATATTTATGCCTGGGCGGTGTGTGGTGCTCCCTATGCCGTCTGCGCCCGCTGCGTCCGTTTCTGACGGAGGTATCAGTCTCTAGGCGCTTCCTCTTCGGTCCGCGCCCGTTGCGGCTCTCTTCTGAGGTTGCGGACGTCTCAAGGCGTTCCCTACTAGCACTATCATGGCTCTGTTGAACCTCCTTATGCTGTCCTCGACCGCGGCGAGTTTCTCTCGTGGCCGAGCCATTGTCCTGGCCTTCTGAACCCGGTATGCGCCCTTGAGGTGCGCTTCCTGTGGCATCCGGTTGTTGTTGGAGCTGCATATTATGATGGCCATCCTCCAAGGAGCTTGCTGCTGCCTGGTATCGCGTATGTCGTTCTGTTCCGTTACTTACGCCCTTGGACGTCTGTAGTTCATTACTGGAGGATGGAACTTTCTTCCGTTGTTTCTGTAGTAGTTCCAAAGCAGGATTCCACGCAGTACTAAGCTGATATCCTGCTTCTCGGTTGATCAAGTTCTCTGTCATCTTGATTTCAATCGATTCATTGATGACACTAGCCCAGAATCGGGGGGTCTGAGCCAGGATCCTAGTTTTGTCATAATCCATGGTGTGCTCAAGGTCAAGGCAGTGTTCTGCTATTGCAGATTTAGAAAGGCTACTTTCCTGGTCTCTTCTTCCTGCTCCTCTTCTGTTGCCTCAGGTCGTCTGGTGGGATGGAGCGCTTTGCGGATGTTCCTGGTGGAGTATCCATTGTCTGTGAACACTCTTTGTAGATGTTCTAATTCCGCTGTCAGGCTGTCTGGGTCAGAGAGTGTTTTGGCTCGGTGCACGTGTGTTCTCAGCACTCCATGCTTCTGTGCTGGGTGATGGCAGCTGTCAGCCTGTAGATATAAGTCAGTGTGTGTTGGTTTCCTGTACACACTGTGGCCTAAGGTGCCGTCTGCCTTCCTCTTTACCAGGATATCGAGGAATGTGGTCATATGGCAAGTTCACCATGGAACTAGAGAGTGATGGTCAGCTCCCATTCCTCGATGTCCTGGTAAAGAGGAAGGCATAGGGAGCACCACACACCGCCCAGGCATAAATATGGGACGAGGTCAGCTCGCCAACCAGTCTCAGGGAACACCTGATGAAGACGCCGAGTTACGACGTCGAAATATCGTGTTGGGAAGACGCGGACTACCGGCAGTACACGCGATTTTACGAGATGACAACAAATCGCCGGGAAAGTCTTAGAAATAGGTGTTTGTGCGATTTTAACGGCGTGTTTGTTCTCTTCTGGCAATTATTTGCGAAATTAAATATTGATGGGTAGACGATTAGTGAATTGCAGACTAAAATACATCCAATTCGAAATACCTAAACAAACGAAGTATGGCAATTGTGGATTTCGGAACACGGTACAAGTACTGCAGAGACGAATATCTACTTGACAAGAAACGTAATTCAATTTGTAATTTCAGTTATGGTAACAACGCTTCACGCATAACGGTAACTTGTTTCATTACTGCATTACTTTGTTTAAAAGGAACGTTAACTACTCTGGTGACATTCTAAGTTGATTAAAATAACTTATAGGGGTCTTCAATGAAAATTTCTTTCAGCAAGGTCGCTGACGTCTTTTTTTAACCCATTCACAAACCCAAACACGTTTCTTATTCTTTTTATGTTTAGTCTTATGCAGCGACTTCACACAGACAAGCAATAGATTCGCCACAACTCGTACAGCTACCAAAACTTTCATTCTGCGGCGACTACGGCACTCACAAAACAACGAAACTGAAGTGTATGGTATTGGAGTCGTGTCTACAGACACACACGAAACCATTTGCGCGCAACTCATTTCATGCAACGAGTTTCGCAACCTTGTGTCGTCGTGTAGACTAGCCTTTACGTGACTCGGAGCAGAAGTCATTCTGGACATTACGAACAACGGGAAGTGCAGCTGAAAGTTCGAAATTTGAATGAAAATAACCCCTTAACCGTTCATTTGACACGGAAACTCAATACATCTGTTCGTAGAAAAGAAATTTCTCTTCAACGTTGCACTCTTATGTTTTTTTTTTTTTTTTCATATCTCGTATCGTTTTACATATTTGCAAAAATAACGGCGATTTTACTATGTCTGTCCGTCTGTCTGTCCGTAACGTGTTCCCACTTTTTAAGCCGAACCGTTCAACCGATCAGCACCAAATTTTACAGACATGTTGTAGGACGTCAGAGACTAGAACCTCCCTTTTTCAAATTTTTCGGACACAAAATACGTAAGTAACACTAAAGAAAATCATTTTGTAACCTAATTGTACTTGCTAACGAACCGTTCATCTAACACGAAAATTGTTCAAAATGTTCAAATGTTTGTTAAGCTTAAGGGACTTAACTACGGGGTTATCAGTCCCTAAACTTACAAACTACTTATGAACTACCTACAACTAAGGACGGCACAAATATCCATGACCGAGGGGGGATTCGAACCCCCGACCGCAGCGCCCGTGCAGACCACGAAAATTGAATAACCCAATTTGTAGAGGAGAAAATTCTCTACAACTTCGCTCTCTTATTTATTTTTTCATTTCTTGTATTGTTTGAGAGATATTTGCAAAAATAACGGCGAATTGACACCGTCCATTGATTATACGAAAACCAGCTGTTCGCAGATGTCATGTGAGATTCCACATCCAGAACTCTCTCTGGCATACGCCATCTTGCGTTGCGTATTCGATGATTTTTCTTATTGTAACTTACACGTTGTTATTTCAAAGCAGCGATGCACTGAATAATTAACAAAAACACGTCGTTCTTCGTACGATAAGTGATAATTTAGTGTCTAAAAATGCCTTAGTAGCATCAGTTAGCAACTGCCATCAGTTAGCAACTGCCATCAGTAGAATGAAAATAAAGGACAAATTTCGTAGCTGTCCGCGGTAATGTAGTGGGCAGCGCGTTGGATTATAAAGGACATGGTTAGTGGTTCGGTACCCGCCACTACCAACAGCTTTTTTTCTATTTTTTTTTTTTTTCCTAAAAGGGTTACGTGTTGGGTCCATGGATACGTCGTAATCATATATTTTTTTTATTATTTACATTATTATTGTTGTCCGAAATGTTTGCAAAAAAATATAAAACTACAAATCTAAAGTGGGCCGTAAAACACGTATTTATATTATAGCTGAAACCAAGCACTGATTGTAACAGCAAAACGTTTTATCGGATTCATATTATCGTTGTTTATCCGCAGATCTTAACATCAATGTAACGGTTACAGTTTTCACGTACGGCCAGGTGAAACGTATTCAATGATATTATTTCATAGTGGGTCTTTTAGTTTGCGGCAGTTTGTCAGTCAGCATTATAGTTTCCTAACAATTTCTTAACAATACGTGTGAAGTACTGGAGGTCTACATCTACGTGGGATACTCTGCAAATCACATTTAAGTGCCTGGCAGAGGCTTCATCGAACCACCTTTATACTTGATTATAGAGGTAATCTGTCTTATGCTGACTATAATCAATTTTAACAGCTGCTGCGGAATATGGCCACACAACCAAACATTGCACCTTTATACTATTTATCTCCCATTCAAAATGTTCAAATGTTTGTTAAGCTTAAGCGACTTAACTGCGGGGTCATCAGTCCCTAAACGTACAAACTACTTATGAAGTACCTGATACTAAACACGACACAAACATCCATTAGGGTAACAGCAAATTTTGGTGATATACATCTCAGTAAATTAGCTTACTATGCCTATTTTCATTCTCTGCTTTCGTATGGCATCATTTTCTGGGTAATTCATTATTGAGTAAAAAAGTATTCATTGAACAAAAGCGTATAATAAGAATAATTGCTGGAGCCCATCCAAGATCATCCTGCAGACATTTAAAGAGCTATAGATCTTCACAGTAGCTTCGCAGTATATATATATATTCACTTTTGAAATTTGTTATTACTACTTACACCGAATTCAAAAGCAATAGTTGTCTACATAACTATAACACTAGGAGAAAGAATGATCTTCACTATTCAAGTTTAAATCTAGTTTTGGCACAGAAATGGGTGAATTATGCTGCCACAAGTCTTTGGTCACCTACCAAACAGCATCGAAAACCTGACAGATAGCCAACTAGCATTTAAAAATAAATTCAAAGAATTTCTGAATGGCATCTTCCTCTAAACTATAGATGAATTATTAGATATAACTTAGTAAATCTTTAAATATATAAAAACATTGTGTCGTGGAATGTTTAGTACAAAAGTAATAATTTGTAAAGACATCTTTCAGTAACCCGACACGTTTCACATCATTACGAAGTGTCGTATTCATGATATATGGTACAAGTACTAATCTTATCTAACTAATCATGCCCGAGGGGAGGATTCGAAACCCCGAACGTAGCGGCCGTGCAGAATGTGACTAAGCGCCGCAGACCACTTTTTTTCTTTTTTTTTTTCTTTTTTTTTCTCTCTTCTGTTAGATCGACGATCTGCGGTCGTTTTTATTGTTCGTACTTGGTTGTTTGTTGATCATTTGGCTCAGCTTTTTTATTACAAAGGACGTTCAGCCCTCTGACCGGGCGCGCTGAGCCACGGTGCCCGGCACCGCTGGGCCACTGCGGCCGGCCCTATCTCCCATTCCATTCTCGAATAGCGCCCTGGAAGAAAGAACACCTGAAACTCTCCGTTCGAGCTCTGATATCTCGTATTTTGTTCTGATGATCTTTGCTACCTATGTAAGTGAGAGTTTTCGCATTCGGAGAAGAAAGTTGGCGATTGGAGTTTCGTAAGTAGCCTACGCCGCAGCGATAAATGCCGTTGTTGTAATGATTCCCATCCCAGATCCCGTATCATCTCCGTGACGCTGTCTCCCATGTATCGTGAAAATACAGACTGATAGGGATCCCACTCTGGGCAGCAATAATCCAAAAAAAGGCGGAAAGCGTAGTGCATGAAGTACTTTGGTACTTCTGTTGCCTCTTTTAAGGGCTCTGCCAATAAAATACAGTCTCTGGTTCGCCTTCACACGCCATTATCTACGTGTTCTTTCCAGTTCAAGTCTGTTGTAATAGTAATTCCTAGGTACTTTCTGGAATTTACGACCTTCACTTTAGATTGATTTATCTTGTAAACAAACTTTAACGCATTTCTTTTCTTGCACTATTTAGAGTCATTTGCCAGTTTTCACACCATAATGATATCTTATTTATATCGTTCTGCCGTTGGTTTTAATCTTCAGATAATTTTACTATACGGTAAATGACAGCGTCATCTGCAAGTAACCTAAGAGAGCTGCTTAGATTTTTTCGGAAGTCCTTTATGTAAATAAGGAACAGCAGAGGACGATTAACACTACGCTGTGGAACGCCCGACATCAATTATTTTTTAGTCGATACCTTACCATTGATTTCTGCGAACTGTGTCCTCTCTGAAAACAAATCCGCTATCCAGTCACAAACCTGGGGCGATATTCTATAACCATGCAATTTGATTAAAAGCGTTTGTGAAGTACTGTATCAAAAACCTTCTGGAAATCAAGAAATATGAAATAAATTTGAGATCCCTTGTCCATAGCAGTCATCACTTCGTGTGAGTAAAGAGCTAGTTTTGTTTCGCATGAACGATACTTTCTATATCCATGTTGGCTTTAAGTCAATAGATCATTCTATTCGAGATAATTTATAATATTTTTATAAAGGATATGTTCCAAAACCCTGCTGCAAATTTACGTCAATGAAATGTAGTTTAGTGGGTTACTCCTACTGCCTTTCGTGAATATAGGTGTGACTTGTGCAAGTTTCCAGTAGTTTGGTACAGATCCTCCTTTGAGCGAGCGGGTGTAAATGGCTGTTAGGTAAGGAGTTATCGCTGCAGCATAATCGCATTCACAACCGAGACAAAAGCGTTGCATGTTTGCAAGTAGTCACCAACTTTGTGTAGAACCCATTGCTCGCGAAGTGTAAGGCGTAGTATTCCGCTAGCAGGATCTGTTCTGTTGATGATGCGAATGGAGCGTTCTACTGCCTATCGAATTTCTGGGACAGTTCTGAAGCGAATGTCACGAAATGCGTCCTTCATCATCGGAATCAAATCAGTCACGAGGACAAGTCCGAGGAGCATGGAGGATGGTGCAGTATCAGTACAATCGTATGCACCAATTCGGATTTGTAGGCGAGCTCACGAATCATCAAGCGTCGATCACTGTCCACTAACGTGGCAATAGTGTGCACTTTGTAGGATGGCTGGCTTAAGGCCATAAGGTACCAGGTGTTAAGACATTTTGTAGTTGGGAGGACACGTCACAAGTGGAATGGGTGGGAAAACATAACAGATGGTGTAGCATACTGCATTGCTGTGAGAAATTGCGCCAATGCTACCTAGAAACATTTTCATTGGCTGCCCCCCACCTTTGTGTAAGGTCCCCTCTACGTTTCTTTAGTAATAAAAATTAGATAAAGTAATGTATAGAAATTAATATAATTTATTGTAAATATTATGTTTAGAGTAAGGCTTCTTATGGGGTGTTTTGTTTATTTAGAAAAGCTCTAATTATTTGAAACAAATGAATAACTATGTTGGAGAAGTGACGCTTCCCGCCAAAAGTAAGAGTACGCGGGAACGGCACTGCAAGGTAGCAGGCAGTTCCGTGCGAGGGTTCAGAGAGAGAATTTCGCACGACAGGTCAGCACGTATGGAAGTAGGAAGATTAACAGTTATGTTCCAATGAAATGTTTGTGCAAGTGTATAACAAGGAACAGTGTGACATATGTCGTTTGTTGTTTCGCGTCATAACAATAAATTATGAAACAACTGGCATCCCGACTTTTTTGAAATATTAACTACGAGCCTAGTCTCCAGTTCCAAAGCTTCCACAGCACATTACTTCAAGGGAAGAAGATCCACGACCTGTGCGCTGCTTCTGCGTGGGGACATCAGATATAACGAAGAAGCCAGGTTAGTGACCAGAAAATTCTACTACACGCACTGACGATGCAGGTATTTCTACGGCCCTCACGTGCAGTGCTACGCGATTAAATCTCGCGACATTGGCACGAGTGTGGTGTCTGTTCTTTCGGAAGACCGAAAGAACAGACACCACACCAATACAATAAGTATTTAAACGCGACGACGGCGTTAGCTTCAATTATTTCACCGAAGATGCGGTCATACGTCAAACCTCGCACGGGAATACGTAATGGCGAGTGAAAGAGGACATGGACGATAGGGGCGCTACAAACGTAGCGTGCGACATGTGGGAATTTGAGACGGACGGGAGGCGAGCACGGGTGGCCAAGTGGTTAAGGCGACCGCTGGCCCGAAGCGGGAGACCCGGGTTCGATTTCCGATCCGGCTCACATTTTCACTTGTCGCCATTGCTTAATATCAATGACCAAATGCGGCAACTGTCAAACCTTTCTTTCCTATCCTTGCAGAAATGGCTTACAGTGTGTAATAAATACTCAGTGGAGAGCAGCTGGAAGCGTTTCTCAGTGCTGTGAGAAGTAGCAATAACGACACAAGCAAGCACTTCCAAGCTTCTTTCAAATGATTTTTGCAACAACTTCCAAAGCTGATTGACACGATATTGTCTGATAACATACTTTATCCATCTTATTTTTCATTCCGTTTTTGGCTAGGAAATTGAAGAAAAGTGACTAACTTCTTTTTTCTTTAAGCTCAGGTGTCTTAAACAGAAGACAAGTGTTTCTCTGTTACATCCAATCTCTATTTGTATCTGTGGGGCAGAATGTACTAGACATACGTCGATTTGGAATGTGAAAAACTTTTCTTCAGCAGGACATAACGAATGTTGCTGGCCACCAAATGAATCAACGTGTTTCAAATAATCCGTCCATTGACAGTCACTTTCATCATTGAAAACCGCTAACAACATACAATGCATCGCAAAACTTTATATGAAATTATGTTGCTCGGTATATACGTTCTACCCAGCCAACGCTGAGAACCTCGATGTTGAGCGGCCCTCAACCCCCCTCCCCCCCCAACCTCACCTGGCCAAAATAAAATCGACAATTATCACGTTAATATCAGAAATTTTGGAGACTTCTGTTTCGAAATAGCAGCAACCAAGAGCAATTCAGCTGGTTTTACTGATCGGTTTAGAACACTAAGTGCAGTTTTTAAGACATTGTCTTCCGTATATTTCTGCAGAAGTACCGAAATCGGCCAGTAAAAACAACTTCAGTGCATCAGATTGCTGCTATTTTAATAGCCAAGTGAATAACGGTTGGGTGACGGACCAAATATTACATTGTGGAGGCAATTCGTCACCTTTACTTCTGCTTACTGCTACGTGTGCGATAGGAATACGTGAACGAGTTTTACTGTTAAAATTAGTGCCTGGAATTAGTTATAAAGGAGAGAAAATATGGGTTGTATTGAGGAAAACCGGGGCGGAAATGGCCACGCAGACAGACACCTTGTCACGGTATTTGCGGCCGCCCCCCTTCGGACCTTCGGAGGTTCGAGTCCTCCCTCGGGGTAGGGTGTGTGTGTGTGTGTGTGGGTGTGTGTGTGTGTGTGTGTGTGTGAGAGAGAGAGAGAGAGAGAGAGAGAGAGAGAGAGAGAGAGAGAGAATGAGTTGTCCTTAGCATAAGTTTGTTTCTGAGTCCAGGTACTAATGGCTTCTGCAGTTTGGTTCCTCACTCCTATAAACATTTCCACATTTGGAAACTTTCTCCTCCGAATTCGAAAACTCAGAAATGATCATCAAAATAAGATAAGACAAATCAGAGATCGAGCGGAAAATTTAGATGTTCGTTTTTCAGGCGTTGTTAGAGAGACTAACGGTAGGATAATAGTCTAAATATGAATCGATGAACCCTCTAGTATGAGTTCCACAATAGTTATTCAGATATAGATTTAGAAAGATACTGACGCTAGTATAGATGTAAAAGGATGAGATATTCTCAGAATGAGAGAATGGGGATCAGTGTTTGACGTCCCGTCGACAATATTGTCAACGACGGCCCGTCGACAACTTTGTTATGAACTTTCCGTCGACTACGTTGTCATTAGGGACGGAAAATTCTTAGAGACGACGCTACTGTATGAGAATATTTAATCAACGATGTGCTCATTCAGTATCTGCTAGCAATTTTTGCGTGGTATGGGATAGGATTCCACATATAATCTCAGAGTCACATTTATGAAACGATATGGAGGTCACACTTAAAAATATGATCACATCGTATTCCGAACGACGGTCATCAGAATCTCAAAGTCTATGAAATAATTTTACTGCAGAAAACACTTTTTACTAATACTTCATTAGCACGACGTGTTTCGGCAGCAAACTACTAATTAACTTATGCCAAGGACAGCACAAATATCCATGCCTGAAGGAGGATTCTAAACTCCGACGCGGGAGACCGCGCGATCCGCAACGTGGCGCTCCAGACCGCTCGGATACTCCCGCGCGGCGAGCTGCGATCATCAGGTGCCTTTACCGGTCCATTACAGTGTGGTTGTGATCATATGCAGCGTGTGCCACAGAGGTTACGTGTTGAAATTCAAGGCTGTCTGGGAATACACGTTTGTTTTAGTGTGTACATTGTGTGATTAATACAACGATCAAAATAATTTATTCATATAATATACACACTAAAACTGGTGTGTATTCCTGAACAGTCTTGAATTTTATCACATAACCTCTCTGTCAGACATAGCATATGATCATACCCACACAGTAATGAACTAGTAACCATAGAAACGCATGTGATGATGGCATCTAGCCGCCGAAACCTGCTCATGTGACTTACATGTCTGTGTGAAATCACAACACACTAGAGATGGATATATGTGAAGACGGTATCATCTATGGTGTTTGGCGTTCTCCAACGTAACGTGACTGTAATTCACCCAACACGCCGACTTTCTCGAATGTGGAGCAACCGGAATGTGTGCATGCACCATTTTTGACCCGCTGATGCTCCCGCCCCCTCCCTCCTACACCGCTGTGCTATATATATAGCGCCCCGCACACTTCCAGCGGCGGGCGTGTCCTTCCGCGTAACACGGAAACAGAATTTACCGTGGGGGCAGATTTATTCGAAATCACGCAGTTCTCTGTGTCGCGCGGACTCGTCCCTCCGCTGCAGTACTGCGAACGACCATTTAATAATTTGGAGCGGCGGAAGTCGTAAATTAAGTTAGTCGTTAGAGGCGTGATCGATAACCGTTTTTCCTCCTGCACGCCCCACTTTCCACTGTTTTCCCCCGCTTCCCACACTCTTTTCTTCCCATCCCATAGCCGCCTAATACTGCAAAGCAACGGCATAATCGCCTATCGCATTCCAAGCTGCTACATTTTCTCTTCTTACGATCTTAGGAATTATACAACTTCGTGCAAAGGAACTCTAGCCTCCAGCAATTACAAACCGTAGCGCCAAGTGCAGTAGCAATGTTGTTCAGTTGGTACAAGAAAATTAAACGTAATTTTTTAAGCGTGGATTTAAACCATGAGGCGGTCTCTTAAAGGTTGCTCCGCAACGTAGGTTGTAACACCACATCGCCACCATAGCATTAGAATCACCATATTCCAATAATTTTCACCGTTTCGTAATTTTAATTATCTGTCGAGAGGCAGAAATTTCTCATTTTTCAAAATTTTTAGTAAATTCAAATTATATCAGTGTAATTCAGAATAATAGTATCCAGGGAATAAGTAGGTCAAGACACCTCATATATCAGAGATCATTTGTCAGATTGCCATTATAAATAGTACCCGAAGTTAATTCTCTATCTGCTTAGATTCCTCAGTGCTTAGATCTCTAAGTGCTAATCTCGCTTTGAGTTCAGATCTGTCACTATTCAGTACTTAGCTCTCTCCGTGATTAGTTTCAAAATATCATACGGGGTTTATTTCCAGGATAGAAAGGAACCCGATAAATTATTTATTTCTTAAAATAAACTTTCGTATCTTGATCATACGCTAATGCGTTCAATATCTTTGGACTTTGATCAGTATAGGCTAGGAAGGAAGAATTAGAAACTTCTGCCTCCCGTTAATAAACTGATTAATATTCGTGAATTGGAATTCGAACTTATTTGCAAGTTTAAGGAAATGACATTCAAAAACTTATCTGGAAGAATTAAAGTTCGTAGTCAATGTAATAGGATCCAGAGATTTTAATGTAAATGAGACTTTTACGAAAATAGTCACGCATTGTGAAATTACGAAGTGTTTTCGGTGAAAGTATTTCAAAATACATAATCTTTGAAAGTTATAAAAAATCTTGAACAGTTATTCAAGTATTTAGTTCCGTAATATGCTCCAAGATCATTATAAAAGTGAACATATAATAATATCTCTGAAGTTCGTAAAAAATGTGTTAATGTGTGAAGTAAAAATATCTAACAGTTTTGGTTAGGAAAGACTTTTAATATAATCTTACTAAAAAATAATTCGATAGAAAAAAAAAAGACTTTTAATATAATCTTACTAAAGAATATTTCGATAGAAAGAGAATCAGGCACAAATAATGATTTTTTGTTTGGCTTCAAACTGTCTGAACTACCGGGACTCAATTATTCAAAATTTCAGTTTACTAAATATCAGCCCCTGAGAAACGGAACTTCATGCTCAAACATTACAAAAAGTCTTTAAGTTCAAGATATGCACAGAACCAATATTTACAGTGTGAAAAATTCAAGAAAGATATAAATTTTATTAATTACGAAAGAAGTACCAGGTCTACCAACTTTAATTTCATACTGGGATGACAAATAAAATTTAGAACCCATACATCTGCTACAAACTGAAAGTCTAGCCGAAATTTACAGCTTACAAGTCACAAACTAAAGCAAAATACAAGCCAACCAACCGAAGTCGAGTTACAATGTGTGGGACTCTTATAAGCCTATAGTTATGCAGTTTATAGATAATTTGAGTAGTTCGACAGTTACTTTTAGTACATTTTTTAAGACAATGTTAGCATTTTGTATGTTGCAAACAAAATATACACCTTTGAGCATCCAAAAGGACCGAATTTGACTGGTAAATACACACATCAAGAGAAGTGTTGCATCACCATGATTCCAAGAGATTCATGACCCTTTACAAATGTTCAAATGTTTGTATAGTCTATGGGACTTAACTACGGGGTTATCAGTCCCTAAACTTACAAACTACTTATGACCTACTTACGAACTAGGACGGCACAAATATCCATGCCCGAGGGGGGATTCGAACCCCCGACCGTAGATAACATTTTACATAAAAACTGGAATACAGATATAAAAAAATAAGTGTTTAGTTCTCGTTATTGCTAAAGAAAACAGAAAAATACGATTTGCACGACCATAAACATTTTTAATTTGTGTTTCATATTACAGCAGACGCCAGTACCCACAATACCCGGTAAAACGTCCTCTTGCAGTGATGCATACCTGTATTTGCTGTGGCATACTGTTTGCTACATCAAAACACTGTTAGTCCATATTATTCCACACTTCAACGTCGATTTCACGTAGATCTCTCAGACCGGTTGGTTGGTCGATCGTCGTTAAACAGCCATTTGAATGTATCTTAGGCATGTTAGATGCTTCATGTCTGGAGAACATGTTGGCTATTCTAATCCTGCGATTTCTTTGTCACGAAGCAATGCATTCGCAAGATGTACATAATGAAGGCATCCGACACAAAAATGCTGTATATATGCTTGGATTATGCCATTACTATCACGTAGTGAGGTTATTGTTTTTTTTTTTTCCCTAGTATACATATAACCAAAATCTCTATGGGTTTTCAGCCAAATTTTGAGAAAGACTTTCGTTATGAAAAGTATTGTGGCCATCTCGCATTGAAATACTCTCTAAATTTCGAGCTTCTGTGTCGGATCGCCAATTCTTGCGATTCTGTGTTCGTTTAAATTTTGCATGCCTTTTCCGTTGTTTTTGAAACAGTGTCCTGACCTGTTTTGTGTACCAACGGGGATCACCTCTTCTTTTATTAATTTTTTTGACATACAACTGTATCTGTTATTGTACACAACGGGTATAGTTCATCGGATGAGCTACAGTACATATCTCCAATCAGCTGCCATCCGCCGAAACGTACATGTAATGCAGGGTCGTGAGCTCAACTTCCATACCGGGAACCACGGGTACAAATCACCACATACACACATTCTAGCGACTACGGGTACATTTTATGTCCCCACTACCTACATGAACTTCAGAGCAGACTACGCATACAATTACTAACTACGGATATACCACTCTGTACGTACACTTAGAGAATAAGCTAGGAAACCAGACGCGGGCCGTATTGCTTGATGTCAATATTCTATTAATTGTATTTACAAAGTAAAGAAAATCATTTTAATATAATTGGAATTTAGTGTTATGGAGATCTTGGCCCGTACCTGAACCCTGTCTTTCCCTTTAACAAGGGAAGTGTGATGTTGTATTTATTCAATATCAAGTAATTACAAATTACGAACACACTTCAATTCTCTGTAATCAGTAGCAGATGACATTTTTTTTCATGGTAATGAGCGAAGTAGCGACACCAAGCAATAACATTTTTTTTTTCCATTACCACGTAATTTCTATTTCGTCTGCTGACAACACGGTCAACCTCTTAGTTTCATCCTTCAACTGGTAGATGGCAGTCGTGCTAGACCTTTACCTTCCATGGCGCATCGTCATCTAATTCCTCTTACGAAAACATTCACTTCCTATAACCACTAATAATGGCTCCGTATATAAATGATTTTCGTTTTGTGCATATCTTTGGGAACCCCTTTATAACTACACAAGATTCCTTGGCGTCTTTATATAATTAATATAAATTATTCATACTTTTTGTTCGCATTTTTATATAATGACCGGACACAAATGAGAATATATGAGGTACAAGTAAAGACAAACAAATGGTTACAATTCAGAAAAATGAGTACAAGTTTTCTATTGTATCGTGTATGAATATTGAGCTCAAGAACTTTAGCAAGCCAGTACGCCATGGTCCACCACCGGTTCTTATGCAAATTAACATTGTCAAATATAGATGTTTGATGTTCCCCTGATGGAAATCGTACAGAACTTCTGTCCAATTAGTGTATTAGATCGTCAAATAGTCTCTTTAGTAGTTGTGTTGCATCTTTTAAGTGTTGTGCCAATAAAACACTGTCTCCAGTCACGGTCTGCACGGCCACTACGGTCGGGGCTTCGAATCCCCCCTCGGGCATGGATGTTTGTGCCGTCCTTAGTATAAGGTAGTTGATAAGTAGTTTGTAAGTTTAGGGACTGATGACCCCGTAGTAAAGTCCCATAAGCTTAACAAACATTTGAACATTTTCTTCTCGCCATACAGCGAATTTGCACATATATAATTAAAAATAGCTGAAAGCCCGGCGTTGCCCGGGTATTTATTTCTTTCTTCCTGCCATTTGTCGGGTACATATTCATTTGTATAATGGATATATGTCTAAAATCTCTTGCGAATACAGTTACTAGTAAAGAAGTAATAGATTAAAACTTTGTGCGAGATGTGTCGGTTTAACATGAACGTTACTGTTTATGTGCTCATATTCTCAAGAACTACATGTCGTACTGTTGATATTCATGTCGGGTTTCCAGCCGGATCGTCGAGTCGCTAGTGTCAAGATGACTCGACGATCCGGTTGGAAACCCGACATGAATATCAACAATTTATACGCCGGGAAACTCTACGTAATCATACATGTCGTACTGTGATACAATTTAGAACATGCACTCAACTATATGCGTGTATCCTGTCTGTAAAATTTCCTGTGGATACAATTTATAGTGTAGAAATTATGAATTGTAACATCATACCGAATGCAATAGTTTTACTACATAAACAGCGGAAAACTGGTAAGCAAGAAACTTTTTTCCTTTCATCGTTTTGCTATGGTTGTCAGTGAGAAAAAGTTTAATAGAGATTTGAAATTATTTTTAAAGTTTGTTGCAAGTCGCTAAGTACTCTCATTCTCAAATAGCGTATTTATAAAGTCTCGCTGCATTATAAGGCAGTTTTTTCCAATTCCTATTGTTTATGACGTCGTATCTTCTGAACCGTGTGTCGTGATTCTTAACCCTTCAGAAATTGTTACCTCACGGTAAGGAATATGTGTACCAAATTTGGTTGAAATCGATCCAGTGGTTTAGGAGAAAATGAGCAGCATTGTCGCTAAATGAAGCAGTTTTTCGCGCATCTCACTGTTTATGACGTCATATATCGTCAGCTATGTATCATACGTGATTCTTACACTTAAGGCGACCGCCCTCATGGACTGAAGTTTACGTGTACAAAATTTGAAAAAAATTGGATCAAAACTGTAGATTTTTATGCAAACACGTACATACACACGGACACTCTGCTTTATATATTAGACACTAGCTGAAAACCCGGCGTTGCCCCGGTATCTATTTCCGACATTTTTCAGGTAGATATTCATTTTCATAAGGGCTGTATGTCTGCAAAATCTCTTGGGAATGAAGTTAGTACTAAAGAAGTAATAGTTTAAAACTTGGTGCGTGATGGGGTGGTTTTCCATGAACGTTACTGTTTATGTGCTCATATCTCATCAACTATGTGTCGTACTGTGATACAATTTAGAAGGTACACTGAACTATATGCGTGTATACTATCTGTTAAATTTCCTGTGGGTACTATTTGTAGTGTAGAAAATAAAAATAGTAACGTCATACTGAATTCCGTAGTTTTAGTCCATGAACAGCGGAATGTTACTGTATATATGCTCATATCTCATGAACTACGTGTCGTCCTGTAATACAATTTAGAAGGTACTCTCCACTATACGTGTGTCTACTGTCTGTAAAATTTCCTGGCGCTACAATTTGTAGTCTTCAAATTATGAATTGTAACGTCATACCGAGAGCCGTAGTTTTACTACATAAACAGCGGAAAAGTAGTAAAGCGAGAAACTTTTTTCCTTTCATCATTTTACTATGGTTGCCAGCGAGAAAAAGTTTAATAAAGGTTTGAAATTATGTTTAAAGTTTGTCGCTAAATACTGTCATTCTCATACAGTGTATTTCGAAATTCTCACTGCATTATATGGCATTTTTTGCGATTTCTATTGGTTATGGCGGAATATGTTTTGAACCATGTGCCGTATGTGATTCTTAACCATGCAGCAATTGTTACCTCACGGTAAGGAATTTGTGTACCAAATTTTGTTGAAATCGGTCCAGTGGTTTAGGAGTAAATGAGCAGCATTGCCGCTAAATGCGGCAGTTTTTCGCGCATCTCAATGTTTATGACTTCATATCTCGTGAACTATATATCGTATGTGGTTCTTACACTTACGGCGACCGTCCTTATAGATTGAACCTTACGTGTACAAAATTTCATAAATATTGGAACGAAACTGTAGATTTGTATGCAACACGTTCAAACATACGGACACACTGCTTTATATATTAGATATTGATCCGGCAGTGTGTTCTGTATACAATAAATGATAAATATTTCAGCGTCTCGTCTTTTTCAGGGCACTGAATTAAATTCAAAGGCGACGTTAAAAATTTTTGCCAGACCGAGAATCCAACCCGCTTTCTGTGGGATTTAGTTTATTTGTTCCTCGGGTAAATTTCGTCTTCGTTCTACTTGGTGATATTCAGTCTGTTTTATTATAGCCGGCGGCTATCGCTCTGAGGGATCGGCTATCCAGACACGTTTGTCTGGCTACCGAAATCATCAACTTACCACGTACTACGAGCGCCCGTTATTCCACATTCTTGCATCTTCGTCTGTATATCCGCAAGGGATCGAACTTGGTTCTATATCCGCCCAGAAATTGTAATTTGGCTGCGTGAAGCATACATGCTACTATATAAGTATACGTTTGCAGTGGATTGAAAGATAAATGATGATACACTGATTTCGTTACCGTAAGCACGACCACTTTTGGTAACAATACTTTGGATGCGTTTAAAGACAGAAATGCGATTTGAGATGCAAGGAAACAAATTTACCGCCAACGGAACGACATGCTTGTGGAAATGGAGAGCAAACGAAAGAAAGTAATAATTTCGTAAATGGTACCGTAATGTGTGACAGAGTACTTTATTAGTTCTTTGTATCATGTCAGCCATTTCTGTCATACAGTATTGAGCCAAATCGTTTTGATTCATTAATTTCTGTTTTGAATCCACCTGACCACGACAGCCGAGCGACTGCTCGTTCGTTCGGTAAAATTCCGTCGTGTGTGCAAGTAGCACTCCACCGATAAAATATCGGCCGATATTTTGCTGCTGTCCAAACTCAGTGTGTGTGCAACTAGGCTAACCTAGACTGCGGTGGGCTGCTTTCCGTCACTCAACAGGGGAAGACGCCTCGCCTAGCAACTGGACACGGCTCGAGGACTGACTGGTTGCATACAACATGGTGCAACGCAGCCGGCGTAATACGGTTTGCAAATTTGGCACAGTTTCTGGATACATGTCTTTTTTTTCTTTTCAACAAATCTATGCAGAGCTAATGCTGTGAGTGCTTGGCTAAGATCTACTCTCTTCTTCGAGAAGGAAGAATACGTTAGCGGTGCACCGCTCTATCTTGCGACCAACTTTGTTGTATGGGAGTGAAAGCTGGATGGATACAAGTTACCTTATTCATATGGCTGAGGTTACAGATGAGTAATTAGAAAGAATGATTGCAGGTATTAACAGATGGAAAAATGGCAGGAAGGTGTCCATAATGAGGAAATCGAAGGAAAACTCGGAATGAACACCATAGATAAAGCAGAGCGAACAGGCTGAGATGGCGGGACACGTTGCACGTATGGAAGAAGCAAGGTTATCTAAGAGACTCATGGGCTCGGCAGCGGAGGGTAAGAGTTGTGGTAGACCAAGGAGAAAGATTATGAAGTAAAAAGTGTAATATCAGACGATGCATCTGTGTTAGCATTGAATAGGGTATCACGGAGGAATTCTAATGAGGGGATTATGCTCCAGACTGAACGCTGAAATGCATAATCAGTCTCTAATGATGATCATGATGATCGCTATTCAAGATAACATAACACAGTTAACTGATACTGTTTTTAAAGTAATGCTGAGCAATATGGCAAATATTTTATTCCATTTAAAAATGTATTTTACAGACAAAATGTGACAAATTATTCTAAAAATACCGTTACTTTCCCTCCTTAAGAAAAAAAAAAAAAAGATGGAAGCGTTTGCGTATTACAGTTGCGCGTTTATCAAATATCTTAACGTCTACATTCCATGACATGAAAACAAATATATAGTGTCTGTTCTATCGGACATGTCCGAAAGAACAGACGGCAATTATGATCCTGCAGTTATTATCTATTAATATTAACGGAATATATGGAATTAGCTGCGAATGGGTAAAGTTGAAGATGTGTACCCAGACGGGATTCGAATCCGGGTCTCCAGCTTTCTAGTTAGTTGCGCTGACCCCTACACCATGGGGACACAGCGAGCATCATACCTGCACGGAATTACTCAAGCACGCCTCCCGCCAGATACAAATTCGCAACGTTACCCTGCCCACTAGCTCGTAGTCACTTCGTACTAATTCCCGTAAGAGTAAGGGCCTAGGAATTCCTCCGAACTGAAGACAGCATCATTGCTCGTCACAGGAAAATTATATAGGCAGTTGCGCTGAACTCTACATCACTGGGAACACAGCGGTCTCCACACCTGCACGAAATACAATAAGTTCGAGTTTGAGTTCTGGTAGGCAAGGTAAGTCGAGAATTTGTGTTTGGCGGGAGGCATACTTGACTAATTCCGTGCACGAATTGTGATGATCACTGTCCCCCCAGTGGTGTAGGGTTCAGCAAAACTGCCTAGAAAGCAGGAGACCCAGGTTCGAATCCCGGCTGGGTACAAATTTTCAACTTTACCCATTCCCAGTTAATGCGATACATTCCGTGAATACGAAAGAAAATAAATCCCCAGAAAAAAATACAAGGTTTTCTGCTGTCCGACTTTAAACAGAATGGCTTTGATTTGATTTGATCTTTTCAGGGAAGCCAAAACGGTCCAACCCGCTATTGCCCGCACCGAAACTAAGTTTATTGTACGGTATCACTCCCTGTATATCTAGTAAAGCCAACCAATGCCCTTGAACAGTGCAAGGAGTCCCTTTACCAGTTCTTTATTAGACACAATTTCTTTGGGTCTGGTTGTCCCAAATTTTCTGTGCCTTTTACTCTCCAATGCAATGCATTCGAAGATTAGATGTGATGCAGTTTCATCACCGTCATCACAGATCCTGCATTTAGGGTCCTCTTCTGTTATTCCCATTGTATGTAGATGTTTTCTGAAATTCCCATGGCCTGTCAGCAATCCAACCACGAGTCTAATCTCTCTCCTGTTCAGGCCCAGGATTGCAAGGCTTCTTTTAAAACATGGCTTTGGCATCATTACCTTGCCATGTTTTTGTTTGAAGACTTTGGTCCAATATTCTACGTGCTGTCTTCTGAGCCAGTTACGTAGCTCCAATTTGATCATTGCCTTGGTGATTGTCAGGACAGGTTCCGGTCCAATAAATTGAGTCTCTGCCCCCATCCTGGCTAATCTGTCGGCATGTTCGTTGCCACTGATCCCCGAATGGCCAGGAACCCACAATAGGTTTACTCTATTGCTTTCCCCTAGCTCGACCAGAACCCTGTGACATTCTGCAACAGTTTTAGACCTTGTCGCAGGAGCTGTCAGTGATCTCAGGGCTGCCTGGTTGTCTGGATAGATGTAGATGCTACGATCTTTATAGCACCTACGCAAATTTTCCTCCACACATGCCCTGATGGCAGTGATTTCGGCCTGGAATACTGAGGCCAGTTTCCCTAGAGAGATGACGCCCTCCAGTCTTGGCTGCACCCCATATACCCCAGCCCCAACGCCTTGATCTGATTTTGACCCGTCAGTAAACCAGACAATATCCCCCGTACGGTGTCTAACTATTTTCTCCCATTGCTCCCTATTTCCAATTGTTATATTGAAAGGCTTGTTGAAGCAGTATGGGGTTACAATATAGTCGGCTGGCATTTCCCCAACCTTTCGTATATTTACCTCACTAACTATTTTAGTGTGTGAACAGAATGGCTTTAATGCAGACCTCTATTGAGATGGTGTCTGTGAGGTACTGTACGTTCGCAGGTGTGCCTCCTCGAGATCCTGCGTCGCCGGCTGGGCCGCCGTTGCATGAACACAGAAGCCGCAGTAGGCCGCCAGGTGTCCCTAGGGACGGGCGAGCGCTGTTGGTGAAGAGGCCTCGGGATTAGTCGCGGCAACAACTGCGATTTAACTTGGGGCGCGGCCCGTTTCTGCGAGATGGGACGCACCAGCCCCGCCGGCCGCAGGAATGTCGACTAGTTAAACTTCCCGAGCCGCCGCAGCCGCGCGCGACAACAAGAATTACCCGCCTTACAACTCCCCACGGTGTGGCCGCGTCTTCGTCTCTACTGCCTGTATCCCATTGTAGTACGCGTACACTGGTTGTTCCGAAATCCCCAGTACAAACTTCGAGGGGATTCAGCACATACGCATTTAATCCTGCAGCGACATCCATACTCTTCAAACCTCCTTACGGTATGTGGCGGAGCGTACTCTGTGTACCACTGTTACTCACTCCTGCTATTCCAGACGTGTATGATACAGAAAAACCGATTTGCAGTATGCCACCACGTACAAAGCTGGATGTTGTTGTTATGGTCTTCAGTCCGGAGACTGGTTTGATGCAGTTCTCCACCCTACTCTATCCTGAGCAAGCCTTTTCATCTCCTCATAAGAACGGCAACCCACATCCACTTGAATCTGCTTACTATACGCGTCTCTTGGTCTCCCTCTGCGATTTTTACCCCACACACTTCCCTCCAATGCTAAATTTACGATTCCCTTTTGTCTAAGAATGTGTCCTACCAAGCGATCCCTTCTTTTAGTCAGGGTATGCCAAAAATTCCTTTTCTCACCAATTCTGTTCAGTACCTCTTCATTAGTTATGCTATCTACCCACCTAATCTTCAGCATTCTTCTGTAGCACCACATTTCAAAAGCCTCTATTCTCTTCCTGTCCGCATTGCTTATCGTCCATGTTTCACTCCCGTACAAGGCAACACTCCACACAAATGCCTTCAGAAAAGACTTCCTTACCCTTAAATTAATATTCGATGTTAGCAAATTTCTCTTTTTCAAAAATGCTTTTCTTCCCATTGCCTTTCTACATTTTACATCCTCTGTGCTGCGACCATCACATGTTATTTTTCTACCCAAGTAACAAAACTCATCTACCACCTTCATTGTTTCATTACCTAATCTAATTCTTTCAGCATCGCCCGACTTTCTAAGACCGCATTCCATTATTTTTGTTTCTGTCAATTGTTGCCTAAATCTCCCTCTGAAATTCTCCAGAACTTCACTTTCCTTCAATTTATCTAATTCCCATCTCCTTATTTTCCTACCTTTCTGCAGTTTTTTCAGCTTCAGCCTTCAGTTCATGACTAACAAGTTATGGTCAGAGTCTATATCTGCCCCTTGGTATGTCCTGCAGTTTATAACCTGGTTCCGGAATCTATGTCTTACCATTATAAAATCCGGTGTCTCCTGGTTTCTTCCACGTATACAACCTTCTTTTGTGATTCTTAAACCACGTGTTTGTTACGATTAAATCATATTCCGTGCAAAATTCTACCAGTCGACTTCCTCTTTTATTCCTCCTACCCAGTCCATATTCACCTATTATTTTTCCTTCCCTTCCTTTTCCTACCACCGAATTCCAGTCTCCCATCACAATTAAGTTTTCCTCTCCCTTAACTGTCTGAATAATTTCCTTTAGCTCCTCGTATATTTCTTCGATCTCCTCATCATCGGCAGAGCTAGTTGGCATATAAACCTGGATATGCCGCCATTATACCGTTGGGTCAAGATGTAGGCAGTGTCTGGTGCATACAGGCTCAAAACTTGATCTTATTGGGATATCCAGAATCACACACTAAAATAGTGAGTCAGGTAAATATAGGAAAGGTTGGGGAAATGCCGGACGAATGTATTATAAGGCCACACTGCTTCAATAAGCCTTTCAATTAATGTAGGTATTATTATGCATCACAATTAATGATAGGAAAGATTTGTCTAATTAGTTTCTGTATAATTACGGTTAATTACGAAAGTATTGTTGACAAATCTATTTAATTAAATATGTAAATGAAACCCAAGTATCATAACTGAGCTATCATTGTAAATGAAATTTATAAAACTTTAGACTATTTTTCGTCTCGAGACATTAATGATAAAGGTGAAGCATTGTATTGAAATTTGTGATGCGGCTGGGAATCAAACCCGGACCTCCATGCTTATTAGCCAGACGTCTTACCATTAGACCACCACACCACTAGTGATTAAAGCGCCTCGGAACAGTCTAAGTACGACTTCCCTCCACGTCACAAACTCCAATTCAACTTTTGTGTTCGTATGAAATATTGCCACATCTGCCAAGGTTCTTCATGCAGCGGAATGTCTGACATTTTCGAGACGAAAACAGTCTCAAGGTTTATAAATTTCTATTTATAATGATATTTATATCACCTTACCCTAAGGTTAAAGGCAGGAATGTTCCGCTATGTCCATCGCCGAGGTGCTATTCCGCTGCATGGACAGCCTTGGCAGTTGTGGCAATATTTCATAGGAACACAGAAGCTGAATTGGAGTTTGTGGCATGGAGGGGAGTCGTACATAGACTATTCCGAGGCGCCTTAATCACTAGTGGTGTGGTGGTTTAGTGGGTGCCGGGCGCCATGGCTCAGCTCGCCCGGTGAAAAGGACTGAACGTCCTCTGTAATAAAAAAAGCTGAGCCAAATGCTCAACGAACGACGAAGTACGAACAATGAAAACGACCGCAAATCATAGATTTACCTGAAAAAAAAAAAAGTGGTAACACATCTGCCTAGTAAGCATGGAGGTCCAGGTTCGATTCCCGGCCGCATTACAAATTTTAATTCAATGCTTCACCGTTGTCATTGATTGAGATGTTACATCAGTTTACTCCGTATTATTTACGCTATCCTTTACTGTCGGCAGTCGGATGCAATTCTTTACTTTTCCATTATAATTAATATAATGAACTCAATTAACAGTACGTGATTTTAAGTGTCAATGATTGGATGATATAAATATGACACTATCACACCATTTAATGAGTATTGTTTCACCTTTGATCTGAGCCACAGTCCACGCCAGTATGGAGTCTAATTTGAACAATTACGTAATAGTTCTTCAGTGTTAGATTAAAAGCTAATTTCTTTCGTGCCACCCTGTATACCTCAGACTTTTGTATTCCACACACGAACTGGGTAAATTTGTATTACTGATGTGTGGAATGTACGTACTGTGTTGTTAATGAGACTTAAACGCTGGCCATAAACAGAGACAATTGAGCACTAATGAATCATTAAAGTGACAATGAACTGCAATTCTACGTGTCGCCTACATCATTTGTAGTGGGTTAGTTTTACACGTTGAAATTTTAGCCAATCGCTACTGAGAGCGCCGATCTCCGAGAACTTCAAGAAGCAACGACTTACGACCCGGTACGTTACAGGGTCTCCCAGCGATTCATGCCAAATATTTTACTTATTACGAGCTGCCACTCTTGATAAAAACTGTCAGAAAATCGCGTGCTCATTACTTCAACGCTCCATAACCCTCACGTAACAGAATACTAATATTAAAAAATATCGTTCATCCATAATGATCAATAAATCACTACGTACGTGGTGCCAAGAACAGACACCAAATAAACATAAATTATTCATGAGCCGATAACGGGTACTTTTAGGCTATTAAAAAAAAAAAAAAAAAGGAAAGAAAGAAAAGTTCAAATGTTTGCAATTCTATGGGACCGAACTACGCTGGTCATCATTCCATAGACTCCAAACTACTTAAACTAAGTTAAACTAACCGAAGGACAACACACACATCCATGCCCGAGAGTGGATTCGAACCTACGACGCGGGAGGCCGCGCGATCCGTAACGTGGCGCTCTAGACCGCTCGGCTAACCCCGCGCTGCTTTAGGCTGTTACTCATATTGGATGAGTTTGAGAAAACTGCAAGATTGGTGGTGGTAGGCGGGGAAAAGTTGATAATTTGTATCTAACGGAGGTGGGGGGAGGGGGTCAAGAGTAATCCGTGTAGTTATGGTGATCGCTGTGTCCCTAGTGCTGTAGGAAGCAGCGAAAGTGCCTAACTAGCAACAGACCCGAGTTCGACTCCCGACTGGGAACACTTTTTCAATTTTACCCAGTCGTAGTTGACATAAAAAATTCAATTAATCTGAAGTCGTTGTTGGTTTGGCGTGGGATGCGCGTCTTTCTGGCAGCTGTGTTGTTGCCTTGGGTTTCTAGACCATACCAACTAACAAAGAAATCAACCACTCCCTCCCTTAGATTTAGTATTTAGAGCGCACAGTGGGTAGCCGTCTTAAACTGAAAACTGAATGAGCATAAATACAGGAAGAAGGTTAACGAAAATGTTAGAAACATGCAAAATAGAAACAGTGAACGGTCTAAGAGAAAGATACGCAACATCGAGCGAACAGCATCGTGATTGTGAGGTCATGTGTTGGACTGCGAAGTGGGATATTCGTGTGTCTTCTTGTTGCTCCATCATTTTACCTATTTTTCGCCTCAAAATTATGAATTGTTCGTTCAGCGATTGAAATGTCTTTTCTCTTTCTGTAGTCTTGGATCCATAAAAAGTGTACAGTATTTGTTAATAAATCTTCTGCGTTGTAAGGCTATGTTCCAGGAAAATTGCTGCTTCTTTACGTTTCGTCCGACGCTGCGCCGGACTTCTTCGGAGGTTATTCGTTTGTTGAGTCACGCCGACTGAAATGACTCCATTGACGCATACTGACAGATATCTTCGCAAAGACTCCATGATCCACAACAAAACAGAGGCGTGATTAAAAGTCCTGTAGACAGATACAAAAGAATTTGCGCTGAACAATTAGCTACAACGTCTGAAGCAGGCCTTTAACCCTTTCATTACCAGTGTTGTTCTTTGACAACAACATATTAAAAGTTGATTTATACCGTATTTTGTTCATCAATCCTTAAAGTTGCATTTTTGTTGATGAACAACATGTGAGAGGCATCAGCGAGCGTATAGGCAAGGTCTTTATCCGAGGAGGAATCAAACCGATTTTCGAGAGTGCCCGCAAGATCCGTGACCTGTTGAGGCCCATGAAGGATCCCATAAATTCCCTCCACACTGTAGGCGTGAATGAACTCCAATGCGAGTGCGGCGTTGTCTACGTTGGTGAAACCGGGAGACCCATCAGCATTCGCGTTTCGGAACATGAACGTTACATACGATTGGGACAAGTCAACAAGTCAGCTGTGGCAGAACACCAGCCGGCCGCGGTGGCCGAGGAGACTGAGGCGCTTCAGTCACGGTCTGCACGGCCACTACGGTCGGGGGTTCGAATCCCCCCTCGGGCATGGACATTTGTGCCGTCCTAGTTCGTAAGTAGTTCATAAGTAGTTTGTAAGTTTAGGGACTGATGACCCCGTAGTTAAGTCCCATAAGCTTTACAAACATTTGAACATTTTTGAACAGAACACCAGAAGAAATGCGGCGGTACTATTAACTTCCGAGAACCTCGCATACTTGCTCGGGGACCGCGGCTGCAACAACGCAAAATAAGAGAAGCCATCGAAATAATTAAAAGACTTAACAACATGAATAGAGAGGATGGATAAAAGCACAGACAAATATATACAGACGGGAAACCTCCGTAAGGGCCCAGTCGTACGCTCAGGGGTGCGGGGAGGGAGGGTTTCCAGTAGTTCCGTAAGATGTCCCATGATGGCGCTGCGGTCAGAAGTAGCTCTTTAAAATTGGCCAGAGCAGGCGGCAGGTAGCGGCTGTCCCCACCACCACCACCCCTCAAACGCCAGCACGCCAGACACAGCCGTGGCCTCGTGGCAGGCGGCACGAGGTCTCCCCTAAGCCTCCCCTCCACGCTACCCTCTGACGTGCGAGAGGCACCCAAAGCCAGCGAACCGCCTGACACCTGCTAGCATCTTACGGAACTACGAGGGGAGCGTAGGACAGTGGTTTAGGGGGGGGGGGGCTTCTCCTCTGTATATGTTACTCTGTGCTACAAGCACAGACAAATATGTTACTCTGTGCTACAAGTTACCTTCGACGTGGCTGCCGGCAATCATAACCCAGCGGCTCCACTGGACCCAGGCTCTGCAGTATAAACAGCGGCCACAGTAGAACTGACACGTGGCCTGAACGTTCGCAGCAGGAAACATCACCCCCTGGATGCTAGTTATTGACTGGCTATTGCCTTCCAATCAGACATAAGATTTTGCCTACCAATCACTCGCTGGGTAGCAAACGTAAGAGCCTCCTGATGCGCTACGGCCAGCCAATCACAATCTTAGATGCATGATGTCAGTACTAGATAACAGAAAAATTCACATTCAGCAGCATCCATACATTCAGAGCTTCCAAAGTTAACCGCCCTGAAGACGACCACTGCACAGTGGTCGAAATATCGGCAATTCATTTGCTAAGTGTTAAAAAAAAATGACGCAGGCTAATACCCAGAATGTTTTATTCAAACTGACGCCGGCCGTGTAAGCGTACGAAATTATAACATCCCTCTAGTACGACATTTTGCCGCTTGGTACGTAGTGTAGCCACATCTGAGGCATTAATCTGTCCACCTTGAAGGTGGTGTTGCGTTGACGTCTGTACACGGCTGAGAGTGTGAGCGTGAGTGTGGTTCCTTTTATTTCATTCCAACGGTGAATTGTCTTATTTTTGGTGCTGTGGCGTAGACTATGCTATCATTATTAATCCGAGAGTGCTAACCATCAACAAAATTACGTCCACGTAATAATATACCTCGATACAAACGACTCTGTTGTGCATGAAATACACAAAATAAAAGTCAATAGTTCGACCAAATTTTTTTATGTTTATGGCACTGTATAAATACAGAATACAATGACTTTTTATATTTACAAAGCTCATTTAATGTTTATAATTATTAATTTACGAATCCTGGGACTGTTTTGCATAATGAAAATGTCAGACATTAAAGTTAATTCAATCCTTCACCTTCAACTTTTTGATTTAATAATGTTTGGCTGAAAGGGTTAAGAATAAAGTCTACTCAGAGAAAGAAGTAAATAGAGTTTCACGACCAAATAACAGTACGGCGAAGGACAAGGAAACAACACAACGATGGAGTAATACGATTTATGTTGTTCAAATGTTTGTACAGTCTATGGGACTTAACTACGGGGTCATCAGTCCCTAAACTTACAAACTACTTATGAACTACTTACGAGTAAGGACGGCACAAATATCCATGCCCGAGGGGGGATTCGAAACCCGACCGTAGTGGCCGTGCAGACCGTGACTGGAGCGCCTCAGTCCCCTCGGCCACCGCGGCCGGCAATACGATTTATCTCCCCTATGTTAATAAGGAAACGGATCAGATAGGGAAAATTTTACATGTACATCAACATATATAGTCCGCAAACCACTGTAAAGTGCGTGGCGGAGGGTACACTGTACTACTACTGGGCATTTACTTTCCTATTCCACTCCCAAATAGAACGAGGTAAAAAAGAACGTAATACGTCTCCGCACGAGCCCTAATTTCTTTTGTCTTCTCTTTATGGTATTTACGCGAAATGAAAATAGGTGGCAGGGAGATCGGTCTACATTTAGCTTCAAATTCCGGCGCCTCTGAAGGGCTTCCATGTCTTCCTTTAAACTGATCTGCTGCGGGTCTCAAACGCTTGAGTAATACTCATGACGTGGTCGTACAAGCATTTTGTACGCTGTTCGCCTTACTTACAACTGTCCTCACTTGTTCGTAAGACAACACAAATAGCTGTCACCACCCTTCACTGAGGAATGTGGTTCTTGAAACTCTAGTACATAGGGCGCGCACTACCTCCGACGCAGAGAGTCTACCCCAGGAATTAGAACACCTAAGAACTGTATTCCGAAAAAAAAAAATGGGTTCTCAGAGTGGCAGATTCAGCGGGCTCTCCGCCCATCTACTACAGCACAACTTGTGGAAACGGATGAAAACACGAGGGAGGAGGAAACACCAGGTTGGAACTGTCTTTTGTCCGCCGAATAAAATTCGTGCACTGGTGGGGAGCGCCAAAGATGATGTTCAAATGTTTGTTAAGCTTATGGGACTTAACTACGGGGTCATCAGTCCCTAAACTTACAAACTACTTATCAACTACCTTATTCTAAAGACGGCACAAATATCCATGCCCGAGCGGGGATTCGAACCCCGACCGTAGTGGCCGTGCAGACCGTGACTGGAGCGCCTCAGTCTCCTCGGCCACCGCGGCCGGCGCCAAAGATGATCTCGGTTTGAAGAAGGCCGGCGTGTACCAGATTCTGTGTCAGTGTGGCAAGTCATATATTGGAGAGACGATGCGTACCTTCGAGGATAGATGCCTTTAACACCAGAGGCACACACGATTGATGTATCCGAGCAAGTCAGCGGTCTTTGAACATTGTTTGTCGGAGAATCGTGCGATGTAGTATGAACGCACTAGGATTCTGGTACAGAGGTCGAGATACTGGGACTGCGTCGTTAAAGAGGCCATTGAAATTCGCACTAGTGACGACCTCATAAACCGTGACTGTGGCTATAATCTTAGCAAAGCTTGGGAACCAGCGATTGTGTTAATTAAGAGTAAATCGAGCAAACGTAACGTAGTGACGACCAGGGCGGACAGAGCCCTCACATCGACGTCATCTCAGACGCCGTCGCAGTCGGTTCCACTGCGCGACCGCGGTGCGGGGCACGGACCACGGAGGGTATTTAAATCGCCCGCTACCGGGCTAAAATCCAGTTCCCTTCGAGCCGCCGTAGCGAGCGGATCTCCGTTGCCGACGCGTTTCCAGGAGCTCAGTTCACGTGATGATGGCGACATGTATGATCGCTGAAATATGTGCCCGTTGGACATTGTAGACTGGCAGTACTTACTTAGAAAGTCGTGCAGCCAGTCACAAATTTTTGAAGCTCTTCCATAAGCTCGTATCATCGTTAACAGCCTGCACTGTGTCGCCGCGTCAAATGCCTGTTTGAAATGGAGATAAACAAATCTGCCTGTAACCCTTCATCCATGGCTCGCGAGAGGTCATGTAAGAAAAGGGAAAGCTGAGTTTCACACGAACGATATTTTCTAAACCCGTACTGATTCATAGAAAGAATCATTTTCATGATCGTGTGTAAAGTCTACATCGGAACAACTAAAATGTTCAAATATTTGTAAGGCTTAAGGGACTAAACTTACAAACTACTTATGAACTACCTTATCCTAAAGACGACACAAACATCCATGTCCGAGGGGAGATTCGAACCCCCGACGGCGGACGGTCGCGCGCACCACGACGCTCCAGTACGGGTGGATAATCCGCCGCGGCTCGAAACAACTAAGAGAAGTGTTAATACACGACTATAGGACCACAAAAGTCTTTGCAGACTTGGAAAAACCGAAGAATCAGATGTGGCGGAACATGACGAATTATTTTCTAGAGTTGTATAGAGAAGCGTTTGAAATCTATAAACATAATGAAAATTTAAAAAGAAATGAAGAGACTCGGCTATGTATGAATTGTGGTTGTGTAAAATCGATATTTTGTTTTATGTTTGACACGGTTCGATAGTATAACTTTATCTTAGAAGAGGATTATTTCTGCTTATTACTTGGAGCTTAGCCACACCCGTATTAGACGGCAAGACTCAACAGACAGACAACCTCTGAAGAAGTCCGCCGCAACATCGGAAGAAATGTAAGGTAGCAGAAACACTCTATGGAACACGGCCTTACAACCCGGAAGATCTATTGACAAGTCAACCGGTCGTGAAAGCCTTCACCCTATCAGTGTATAGTACGTTACAAATTGTTTTTAGAACGTGATTCATGCGGTTGGAATCCATCTTTGTCCCAAGAAATGTGATGAACAGTGAAAACGGAAATTAAAACAAGAAATAATCTATTTGAAACTAAGAAACAACAAACTAATAAACGGAACGGTAGAGGTATAACATTCTGATATTGTGTAGAACAAAGTTCCCTAAGAAATTCTCTTAGGGAAAACTTTCATTCGTAACTGTTTCCCTTACTGGAATGTCACCGCTCGCCACTTGTTCCGAGAACTATTATTTGAAGTAATACAAAGATAAATATTGTACTGATGCGAAGTTTATAGCAGGATAATAAATAGACTGTTCCGCAGTGAAATGGAAATGCTACGTAAAAAGCTAGAAAAATATTACTATTAATATTCATTTTCCATCTCGTAATACGAATTGCCTTTTATTCCTTACAGATGGCGGTGCACTGTATCGTGAAAGGTTGTGACGAATATAGTGGCAGTAATGTCCTGCTGTCACGGCACATTTATTCCCTAGATCAGATTTCCGAAAATGAATAGGCTTAGACCGCACTTAGTTTCTCAAAAAGTCAGATTCAACGGGCTGTTCTGCAGACATGCTTGCAACTGTGACACAATTTCTATCAATAGAGGGCGTAGATAGCGCGGAGAGGTGATAAGCGTGCAGTCCCTCCCTCCAGAACCATATACATGACATTTTAAATTATTTATTTATTTGAGTCGCTCATCATCCCAAACGGGTTTCATTTTTAAACACTGAAATGACTGTTCAAGTCAGCTGTAACGCGCCATGAAACAAAGAATGATGATTAATGTCACTATCTATTTATTGGGGTTAGTTGGAATTGTTGAGCGGATAAGGCTTCTGTGATATGAATGAACGCGTGCCAATTCCGCCAAAATGCTTCCCTAGGCCGTTAATCCTTTCACCACTACACACAATACCTCCACTAACATTGTATATGGAAGTTATTGACATTGGTAGGATCGTTACGTTCGATAATAATCCACACGCTGGAACAGATTTCACCAGTTATATGCACATACGCACACAAAAACGTGCTTGCACTGCCTATAATGCTAATAACGGTTATGATGCAGCTTTCACAGTTTGTCCAGAAGATGGCACAAAATGTTATTTAAATAAGGGATGTTCCACTTCACACGAGCCACGTGCCCGCAATTTGTTGGTTGTACGAAGTTCACAATTGGGACAATGTTCAAATACGCGACGCGGATGCCCGAAATTCTTTAAGTCGCGGTAAAACGGCGAAAACCACAGTTCTTAATTAGAGACACAATTACATGATTGGTTGACTTGAGAGTTGCGCTTCTTGATAAGAGACAATGTTGGCGATGACAAACAGTTGCAGTCCAAACTTTGCATCACAATTCATAACGCGGCCTGGTTGCTCGATTAATCTTGATGTACGAAGCGACGTGAGTCACAAATGGTGATTCCACTCAGCTAACACAGCCTCATATTTTGATATCCAATAATGCCTGATACCATCGCGGCGCGATTGAACAACCGTTAGCGATACGACAGACGTGAAGGGGTTAGAAACACATCTTTTTTCACTTGCCTCCCAAAACTTGATACGTAGATGCTGCTTAAAGACTTGATTCCTCGACAACATAAATCAATCCTCCACGTGTTTGTTAGATTGTATCGACTCCTAACTCGTATCCGCACTCCATGACTCGCTACCGCAGATTCCACCACGCCATTGTTTCCAACTCCTTGTCCCTACGTTCATCATGAAAATCTCTGCAGACCAAACAGATTTCTTGGAAATAAAAGAAAAAATAGCTACTTACATACTGGGTGACTTTCCTTTTATTGACATTATTGTACAATGAATTGTTACTGTTTTGAATTAAAAAAAAGGTACTTTAGTTCTGCATCGTTCGTGAGAAAAGTCCCTACGTTTTGCAATCCGTCCCTACAGTTTGGAAAAACAGATGCAAAAGTCCCTACGATTGGTAACACTGCGTCACGCGACTGACACAACTGCTTACCGCCGCAGGCTCTAGACTCGTTCTGGATTGTTCTAGAAAAACAATTGCCTGCTCGCGCGCTCAACTATCGATAGCCGCTACCAAAGATATATGTATGCGACAGTACGCTTACGCAGCTGCAAGATATATTTTATATTTGATGTGAATTAACCTCTGTCCTGACTGAAAACCTACGCAAACAATACAGATATGTCATTCATTTCACACTTAAATATTAACGGAATTATTTGTTAAGTAATGGATTACATCGCACAGAAAACAGACTTCTCTGTAAACATGTTATATCTCTAATTCAAGACGTTTGTGAATAAAACTAGTTGTAAACGCACATGTTGGACGCTGGTGAAGCGGTGTTGACGGCGTATATTACTAGGACCAAATTGCAACAATCGAGTGACGTGGTAACGCCGCGGTGGAGTAGCCAAGCTGACTAACGCGCCTTGCTGCGGAACGCAACCTCCCTTGGTTGTGTGTTGTTCTTAGATTAGTTTAAGTACTTTGTAGGCCCAGGGACTAATAACCAAAGACGTTAGGTCCCATAGATTTACAAACATTTGTATTCTTGATGTGGTACCGTAATCTAATCACAAGGAAACCCGAGAAATGGAAAATACCTATAAAAATTCCCCCAAACATTCCCAGTAAGTTAAAGAACAAATTCGACGTAATTTCCAGATACAAAACGCCGATCTAAACAACGTGTAAGTCGACTTAGTAACGCATGATCGCGGCGGAGTGGCCGAGTCATTGAGGCGCTATGTTCCGATGCACAAAACCGCTCCCCGTCAGGGGTTCGAATCCTCCCTCGGGCATGCATGTTTGTGTTGTCTTTAGTATAAGTTCGTTTGTAGGTAGTTTGTTAGTTTATGGACATGACCTCGTAGTTTAGTCCCATAAGCTTAACAAACATTTGAGCCGGCCGCGGTGGCCGAGGGGACTGCGGCGCTCCAGTCATGGTCTGCACGGCCACTACGGTCGGGGGTTCGAATCCCCCCTCGGGCATGGATATTTGTGCCGTCCTTAGTGCTAGCTAGTTCATAAGTAGTTTGTAAGTTTAGGGACTTATGAACCCGTAGTCAAGTCCTACAAGCTATACAATCATTTGAACAAACATTTGAACATGTGAAATAATGCATGTTTCCATCTCACAGCGCAACTTGAAATGAACCTGTAACACATGATCCGTCTGAAGATGATCCTGAAAAGGTTCGAAAACCGGTTAATGAAATAAAACAGCCGCGGTGGAGTAGCCGAGCGGTCTAAAGCACTTCGCTGCGGAGCGTGCGGTTGCTCGCCGTGGAGGTTCCAGTCCTCCCTGGGGCATGAGTGTGTGTGTTTGTCCGTAGGTTAGTTTATCTAGGTTTAAGTAGTTTGTAAGCTACGGACTGATGACCACGCAGTTTGGTCCGATAGTTTTTCAGACAGACATTTTGATTTTTGATTTTTTTGAAATAAAACAAGTATCATTTCGTAATAATGTGACTGGTTGCATTTTTCTGAAATTATATTGAAATTAAGTCATAGGTTCCAAAATATCCATACTAGATAATTTAAAAGATCAGGCATTGAATATAAGAGAAATTGACGAAAATAAATTTGTTTTTATAAAATAGTCACAAGTCGCTAAGAACCACCTAGCTGTCCAGTTCTCATATTACAGCTATTGTATATTACTACACTGAACTCTGACTATATTGTCGCGTTGAAATGGAAACAGGCTTGACTTTGAAGGCAACTAAACACAGCACTTATACTGAAAGCACTTTTATTACGAACTCAACATACACGCAGCACTGACTGCCCCTCAGGCAGAGTGCTCTGCTATTTATACACAGGCAGAATTTACCAGAAATTAGAAGAATAGTTAACATAAGAAACAAGTAGAATTTACAAGTGAATATAAGAAAGACGTAGAACCTTCTGGAATTGTTAATTAAAAAGAAATAAATTTTTGCCGATGGGCGGGATTGAACTGGCGACCTTCTGCACCGCAGTCCGTGACGATATCCTCTGCGCCACGCCGGCAGTCGACGTTTGTCGTCTCTCGCGGCAATATAAATCGACAGCTTTCAATTATTATCAGACTACATTCTGAAGATGCTCTTGTTCATAGAGTGAACCCGGTAAAATTCAATAAACAATTGTAGTGCCTTTTGGCTGTTTTATAAAATCAAATTCAGATAATTTAAAAATCTTCCTCATTTCACATGGGACCGATCTCTGTACAATGTACTATCTCTCAAATTTAACTGTGGTATCTTTGGCCTTGTTGGCAGTGCACTTCAGATGACAGCTGTGTATTTATACAGATATATATTGTCCCTCAACTACAGATAGATATGTACAGCCGGATATTCCCTTGAGATAAAGATGTCTGTCGACCATCGTAAGAGTAGCACATCCGTCTGTCGCGTGACTGTCATCCGTGGACAGGCCGCCCTCTGGGAGACCGGCAAAAGTCAAAGTAGCGGAGCGCGCCCAGACCGAGGCGGCCAGCACCGCCCATCCCTCGTTATCCACAAATAGCCGCCCAGCTGAAGGCTCGCATGCCTTTTGTGCTCCCGCCGGCACTACGTCTTTTTCAGAGTGCAGTAATGAATTTCGAGTCGACAGCAGGACGAAAATAGCACCGGCTTTTGCTGTTCTCATTCCGCCCATCTCTTAGCTGTTGGCTTAAAAGGCCTCAGTTCCCTTTAATTCGCAGCCAATCTAACGATCTTAGTTGGCCTCTGCTTTATGGAAATGTTTCTTGATGAAGTACAAATTGATATTCTCTGTTTATGAACCAACTGAGCTTTGTTTCAGCCGAATAGTGTAAGAACGCTTGTTCCGAAACAAAGATATTTGATGTTTTTTCCCCTTCTGCCTTCCCCATGCTGGATCTTCGCGGCAGTTGTTCTTGTCATGGTCACCTTCATCCTGAGCAAGCCTCTTCATCTAAAAATGTCCAGCCGGCCGCGGTGGCCGAGGGGATTGAGGCGCTCCAGTCACGGTCTGCACGGCCACTGCGGTCGGGGGTTCGAATCGCCCCTCGGGCATGGATATTTGTGTCATCCTTGGTCTTAGTTAATTCATAAGTAGTTTGTAAGTTTAGGGACTGATGACCCAGTAGTTAAGTCCCATAAACTATACAAACATTTGAACATTTCAAAAATGTTCAAATGTTTGTCAATCTATCGGACCAAACTACGTGGTCATCAGTCCGTAGCTTACAAACTACTTAAACTAAGGTAAACTAACCTGAGGACAACACACACACCCATGCCATAGGAAGGACTCGAACCTCCACAGCGAGGCGCCTTAGACCGCTCAGCCGCTCCACCGCGGCCCTCTTCATCTCCTCATAAGAATGGCAACCCATATCCATTTCAATCTGTTTACTGTATTCGTCTCTAGGTCTCCCTCTTTTACCTCACACACTTCTCTCCAATGCTAAATTCCTTTATGTCTAAGAATTTATCCTACTAATTGATTCCTTCATTTAGTCAATGTAAGCCACAACATAATTTTCTCCGCTATTCTGTTCAGTGCCTCTTGATTAGTTATGCGATTTATCCACCTAATCGTGAGCATTCTTCTGTAGCAACACATTTTAAAAGCCTCTACCTATTTCGGTCTGAACCATTTATCGTCCATGTTTCACTCCCGTACAAGACAACACTCCACACAACTGCCTTCAGAAAAGACTTCCTTACACTTGATATTTGATATTAGTAAATTCCTGTTTCTCGAAAAAGCTTTTCTTCCAATTGCCATTCTGCATTTTATATCCTCTGTACTGCGTCCGTCGTATGTTATATTACCGCTCAAGCAACAAACCTCATCAACCACCCTTCTTCTTTCGTTACCTAATCTCATTTGAGTGCATTCCATTCCCTTTGTTTTGCTCTTGTTAATGTTCATCTTATACACTCTCTTCGAGACATTGTACAATCCATTCATTGATCTTCCAGGTCCTCTGTTGTCTCTGAGAGTATTGCAATGTAATCAGCAAAACGCAATGATTTTATTTTTTCGCCCTGATGTTTAATCCCTTCTCCGAATTTTTCCTTGATTTCCTTTACTGATTGCTCGATGTACAAACTGAGTAACATTGTGGAAACCTTGTCTTACTTTTCCAACCAATGCTACCCTTTGATCCCTTTCGACTCTAATGGCTTTTAAACAAATTGCGTGGTTGTGACTGGATAGGGGATTTCCTGTCAGAGAGGACACAGTTTGCAGTAATCGATGGTAAGGCATAGTCTAAAACAGAAGTGATATCCGGCGTTCCACAGGGTTGTGTTATTGGTCCTCTGCTGTTCCTTATCTACATAAACGTTTTGGGAGAAAATCTGAGCGTTTGGGAGAACATCTGAGCAGCTCTCTTAGGTTGTTTACAGATGACGACGTCATTTATCGTCTATTAAAGTCATTTGAAGATCAAAACTAGCTAAATAACGATCTACATAAGATATCAGTATGGTGTAAAAATTGGCAATTGACTCTAAATAAAGAAAAGTGTGAAGTCGTTCACATGAGTCTTTGTTTATAAGATAAATCACTCAAATGTGAAGGCCGTAAACTCCTAAATACCTAGCAATTACTATTGCACCAGACTTAAACTGTAAAGAACACGTAGATAGTGTCGTAGGAAACGCGAACAAGAGATTGGGTTTCTTTGGTAGTACACTTAAAAGATGCAACAGAACCACTAAAGACACTGCATATACTACGCTTGTCCGTCCTCATGAGGAGTACTGCTGCCCAGTGTGGGATCCTTATCAAAGGTGTTTGACGGAAGCTATCGAAAAAGTCCACAGAAGGGCAACCCGTTTTGTATTGTCGCGATACAGGGGAGACAGCGTCACGGAAGTGATAAAGACTGTGGGATGGCATGGGAATCATTACAACAACGGCGTTTATCGCTTACAAAACTCCAATCGAGAACATTCTCCTCCGAATGCGAGAATATATTGTTGACTCCCACCTACAAAGGTAGAAATGATCATCAGAATAAACTACGTGAAAACAGAGCTCGAAGAGAGAGATTCAGATGATTGTTCTTCCCGTGCACTATTCGGGAATGGAATGGTAAATGAATAGTATAAAGGTGGTTCCATTAATCCTCTGCCAGGCACTTAAATGGATTTGCAGATTATCCCATCTAGATGAAGAATGACTGTGGTTTGGCTTTTCTACAAGTTGTAAATAACTCTCCTTCCTCTCTATTTTACCCCTGCTGACATCGGAATTTGAAATAGTTTATTCCAGTCAATATTGCCTAAAGCTTTCTCCAAATCTACAAAAGCTGTTGTTAGTGTGTTACAGGGAATCTTGGTAGGCGTGATACTGCGTTAATGCGGAACCGATGTATACTGAATAAAATTAATACCAACTTTGTCAATAGTTGAAGATCCGACGTGGAAATGCAAGACGACATATAGAAATGTTACCATATATAATGTAATAGAAACGGCACTTGGTCAACGTAGGTCAGACAAACGATAAACTGTTCATTTTATTGTTAGGCGCTGCTGATCTTTTATTTATTTTATACCCTCTGCCCCCTTCCTTGCATACATGTAACTAGTTCCACTATTTTATTACAGTTGAAGATCCTCTCTACACTCTCATCACCATTCTGGACTGCCTGAGCCCATTTCCCAGTTATGTGGGAATAGTTTTTCACCTTCCTGTCCAAAGCATTGAATTATGATTTACACATCCGCTGTGACTGGGCGGCGACATGGTTTGGTTTGGTGACTGGGACGACAGTTGTATTGACTTCGTTTTATATTTGACTTTAGCTTGTGACTTTTAAGCTGTAGTTTACGTCTTGATTTTCACAGTTGTATTGGATGTATAGGTTCAAAATTCTATTTGTCACCTCAGTATGAAAATTAATTTGGTAGCCTGGTATTTTTTCGCAGTTAATAAAATTTGTATCTTTGTTGAATTTTTCACTGTAAATATTGGTTCTGGATTTCATTTAAACTTAAAGTCTTTTTGTAACGCTTGAGCATGAAAATCGGTTTCTCAGGGTCTGATAGTTAATAAACCAAAGAATAAAAATTTGAATCATTGAGTCCCGGTGGTTCAGATAATTTGTCGCCCGTCACAAAGATACTGTTTTTGCCCGATCCTTTTCCTTTATAGAATTATTCTTTAGAAAATTTCACCATAAGTTTCTCCTGACCAAAACTGTTAGATATATTCCATCACAGATTAATTTATTTCTTAGGAACGTCACAGATATATTTTCACTTTTGGAATATGCTGGGACAATATTAGGAAACTAAATAATCGAATAACTGTTTAGCTACATTCACAACACTTTCACAATACACACTTTATAAGTTCACAATTCATTATTATTTTCGTCCAAGTTTGATTGTATTAATATCTCTGGATCCTATATATATTGATCATCATCATCATCATCATTAGAGACTGATTATGCCTTTCAGAGTTCAGTCTGGAGCATAGTACCTCTAATAAAATTCCTCGATGATCCCCAATTCAATGCTAACACTGATGCCTCGTCTGATGTTATGTCTTTTACTTCAAAATCATTCTGCACCGAATCTAAGTACTTTCTTCTTGGTCTACCTCGACTCCTCTTACCCTCCACTGACGAGCTCATGAGTCTATTAGGTAACCTTGCTTCTTCCATGCGTGTAACATGACTCCACCATCTCAGTCTGTTCGCTCAAACTGCTTCATCTATGGTGTTCATTCCCAGCTTTTCTTTGATTTCCTCATTATGGACGCCCTCTTGCCATTGTTCCCATCTATTGGTACCTGCAATGATTCTTGCTACTTTCATATCTGTAACTTCTACCTTATAAATAAGGTAACCTGTATCCACCCAACTTTCACTCCCATACAACAAAGTTGGTCGAAATATAGAACGGTGCACTGCTAACTTAGTCTTGGTACTTACTTCCTTCTTGCAGAAGAGAGTAGATCTTAGCTGAGCACTCACTGCATTAGCTTTGCTGCACCTCGATTCCAGTTCTTTCACTATGTTGCCGTCCTGTGAGAGAATACATCCCAGGTACTTGAAACTGTCTACCTGTTATAACTTTGTTCCTTCTATTTGGCACTCAATCTATTTGAATCTCTTTCCCACAGACATTACTTTCGTTTTGGAGATGCTGATCTTCATATCATAATAATCCATGCACCTCTAATCTAGCTCTGAAATATTACTTTGCAACCTTTCAATCGAATCGGCCATTACAACTAAGTCATCCGCATATGCGACACTGCTTATTTTGTTTTCACCTACTTTAATCCCGCCCTGCCAGTCTACTGTTTTCAACATATGGTCCATGAATAGTATGAACAACAGTGGTGACAGGTTACAGCCTCTCTTACCCCTGAAACTACGCTGAACCATGAGCTTAATTTGCCATCTACTCTAACTGCTGCCTGACAGTCTGCGTAAAGCCCTTTAATTGCCTGCAGAAGTTTGCCTCCTATACCATAATCTTGAAGAACTGACAGTAGCTTCCTCCTAGGAACACAGTCATGAGCCTTTTCCAGATCAATGAAACATAGATACAATTCCCTGTTCCACCCATAGCAATTTTCCATTACCTGCCGTAAGCTAAAGATCTGGTCCTGTCAGCCTCTAAGAGGCCTAAACCCACACTGATTTTCATCTAATTTGTCCTCAATTAATACTCGCACTCTCCTTTCAACAATACCTGAGAATATTTTTCCTACAACGCTAATTAAAGAGATACCTTGATAGTTGTTGCAATCTTTTCTGTTTCCATGTTTGAAAATTGGCGTGATTACCGCTTTCGTCCAGTCTGACGGAACCTGTCCCGATTCGCATGCCTTTTCAATTATCCTGTGTAACCATTTGAGACCTGATATTCAATTGTATTTGACGAGTTCCGGCTTCATTTCATCCTACCCAGCCGCTTTATTGCACTTTATTGCACCATTTTATCCACTTCCTCAAATGAGATCCTGTTTCCATCGTCGTTCCTATCCCTTTCTACCTGAAAATCTGATACATCATTGAACGTTTCACCTACATTGAGCAATTCTTCAAAATATTCCCTCCATCTGCCCAAGGCATCCACAGGATTGACTAGCAGCTTTCCTGACCTGTCCAAAACACTTGTTAATTCCTTCTTCCCTCCCTTTCGAAGATTGCTAATTACGCACCAAAATGGTTTTCCCGCGGCTTGGCCCAGAGATTCTCGCTTGTTTCCAAAAACTTCCCATGATTTCTGCTTGGATTCTGCAATTATCCGTTTGGCTTTGTTTCTTTCTTCAACATAACCTTCTCGGTCTGCTGATTTCTAGTATGGGCCCATTTTTGAAATGCCTTCTTTTTCTTTCTGCCTTGACTGTGTCATTCCACCAGGCTGTCTGCTTCTTCCTACCTTTACACACTACTGTTCAAAGACATTCTCTTGCTGCTTCCAGTAGTGTGTCCCTGTACCTTGACCATTCCTTTTCCAGTGACTGTTAATCATTACATTCAACTAACTGGTGCCTTTCCGAGATCGTTGTTATGTATTTGCGCCTAATTTCCTTGTCTTGAAGCTTCTCCACTCTTATCCTTCTACACGTGGACCTGACTTTCTGCTCTTTTGGCCTCACAAAACCAGTTTCACTGCAGATTAAATAATGATCATTATCATCAAAGAACCCCTGAAAACACGTGTGTCCTTGACTGTCTTCCTGAATTCCTGGTCTGTTATTATATGGTCAATGATAGATCTGGTTCCCTTACCTTCCCACGTATAGCGGTTTAAAGAATGAGTTTGAGATAAGTAAGCCCACACTGCAACAGAAATCCAAGAGCTGTTTTCCGTTCCTGTTGGCCTCCATATCCTCTCCAAACTTACCCATAACCTTTTCATAACTTTCTGTTCCATTTCCTATCCTGGCGTTGAAATCACCCATGAGTAAAACACTATCCTTATCCTTCACTCTAACGACTACATCACTAAGTGTGTTGTAAAATCTGTCCATCTCATCTTGATCTGTCCCTTCACAATGTGAATACACTGCCACAATCCTAATTTTCCTACTGGAGATGGCCAAATCTATCCACATCAGTCGTTCATTTACATACCTTATTGCAATTATGCTGGGTTCGATTACTTTCCTGATGTAAAATCCTACACCCCACTGTGCTCTTCCTACTTTAACTCCTGACAGGCAGACCTTGTATTCTCCGACTTCGTCCTCTTTCTCTCCCCTTACTCTAACATCACTAACAGCTGAAACATCTAACCCCATCTTACTTGAAGCCTTCGCCAGCTCTACCTTCTTCCCATTGTAATCCCCATTGATATTAATACCTCCCCATCTCATTCCTGATCGTTTGCCAAGTCGTATCTGAGGAGTCCCTGGTCTGTCAATTAGAGGTGGGACTCCATCACCTCCAAAGGTCCGAGGCATTTTGCTCTGATTGTTGCCAGCATGATATTGAAGTACCTGGAAAGCAGGTTGCTAGCCTTACTTACCCAGGGCCCCAATGGGTTTTACCCCTAACGGTTGAGGGACTAACCGGTGGATTTGGCAGTCTTTGCCGTCTGAGCACAAAGGTGGCCACGACTAAGAATATGTCCGAGATGCCCAACCTTTTTCCAAAGTAACTGGTATCCCAACTATCAGGACCACTTACTTGGCCACTCATACCTTGCCCGTGGTTCATGAACTAGGACATGACTACAGGAACCCACACCATGAAGAACTTTAATTCTTCAAGATACATCTTTGAAAAGTTATTGCATTTAACTTGCCAGTAAGTTCAAATTTCATCTCATGAATGTTCGTCAGTTTATTACGGGAGACAGAAGTTTCTAATTCTTCCGTCCTAGCCTATCCCGATCAAAGTCCGAAGATAATGTTCGGTTTCGCGTATGATCACGATATAGAAGTTTATAATAAAAATTTAATATTTTCTCGGGTTTCTTCCCTATCTTGGAATTTAACCGCGTATAACATTTCAGCTACGCACTGAGAGCTCTTTACATAGGGAACCACTCACATGGAAAGCTACGCAAATAGAGAAAGCTGAGCACATAGAGAGAGAGAGAGAGAGAGAGTAACTCAATTGCGGGTACTATTTATAATAGCAATCTGACAAATGATCTCTGATATACGAGATTTATTCCCTGGATACTGTTACTCTGAATTACGCTGATATAAGTGAATTTACTAAAAACTTTGAAAAATGAAAAAATTCTGCCTCGTAACAAATTATTAAAATTACGTAACGGTGAAAAAGTCAGAATACCGTGATTCTAATGCTATGGTCGCGACGTGGTGTTACACCTCCTGCTGGGTGAAACTTCATTACAGTGCAAGAAAATGTTCAGTTTCAACAGTGTGAATTTCAAAGCTCAGCGTGAACATCGAAAATTTGTTGATAATCTTCCTACATCATCACCCACTCCCTGTGAGAACACTGCACTACCGACCTGCCTGAGACTCAAGCCCTAGATCTACCATTTTCCAAAACCAATCAGTTGCCCTCCATTGAGTGGAACGTCAAATTTGTATCGATAATCTCACAGAAATATCTTAGAAATTACCAGCAGAAATTCCAAAAAAATTATGTTCTGTATTCTCATTGAGAATCTTTGCATTTGAACGTGCGCGAGATTCAGAACACGCATGCACGCAGCACAGGGACCCACCATACGCTATGTGTACACTGCACCGCGGTGGAGTGTCCGAGCGTTCCGAGGCGCCTTGCTGCGGAGCGCGAGCTTGCTCGCAGTCAGAGGCTCGAGTCCTCCCTTGGTCATGGGTGTTTGTGTTGACCATAGCGTAAGTTACTTAAAGTTAGTTTAAGTAGCTTGGAAGCATAGTAACTGATGGATTTGGCAACATTTGAACATTTTTGTGAACACTGCTGAGATCACAGTGGCACTTTCCAGAACGTCCACCACGTCGCAGCGGCACACCCCATGCCCAGCTGATATGCTGCGGTGACCAGTGGGCTGCCTGACTGCAGCCATGACTGGCACTACTTCCATCTCCAGATAATACATATTTTGCGTCTGCGCAAAACCATGTACCTATCGATTTTGAAAACCTGACTCAATGCGTCATTCCATACTTGCCAGGACCCGCAGACACGAGCCAATATGTGTCGTCAAACCTGTCTCATCATGCAGACTACAATTCTACGTTAGCCTTCTGTATAAAATTGCTGCTCTGAGAGCAAATGTGTTGAAACTGCCACCCAACTTAAAACTTGTAGGGATTTTCAATTTTGATATGTGTAAAGTATTATATATTGATTCATGTATTCCTTATGACTTGTGGCTACCATTATTAGACAATATCACTTGCCTTGGCTACAACAACTGAGCAGCTCACTTGGCCTGTCGTACTGCTAGTACGACAGTTCTCCGAAAACTGTCTTCAGCAGTTAAACCGGCAACCCACACGGAATGGAATAATTTTAGACCTGATAACTTCAAACAGACCTGACGTTATTGACGATGTCTGCGTAGAGACAGGAGTTAGTGATCATGATATCGCCATAGCGTCAATAGTGACCAAAGTTCATAAACCAATCAAAAAGTCTAGGGGCGTGTTTTTGTTAGGAAGAGCCGACAAGCAATTGTTAGGATCACACGTATAGAATGAATGGACATCGTTTAGTTCCGGTACTATGGATGTAGAGGAATTGGGCACTAAATTTTAATGCATTGTAAATAAATGGTTAAAGAAATTTGGCTATAGAAATATGTGCCTATAAAGTCGATTAAGGATGAAAAAGATCCACCGTGGTATAATATTAATGTTAGAAACCTACTGACAAAGCAACGCTGTTGCACTGTCGGTTCAGAAAAGAACAGGCAAATGATGACAGGCAGAAGTTAGTAGATATTCGTGCGTCTATAAAAAGCGTGAAACATACATACGTAACTTGGCAAAAGATCTTTCCGAGAACCCGAAAAATTTTTTGGTCTTATGTAAAATTACGGGGCAGTAATAGAAGAAAGCAGACGGAAAGCTCAAGTTCTAAATTTAACATTTAAGAAATCTTTCACGCAGAAGTACCGCTCGAATGTACCCTATGTTACCAATGTACTAACTCGGAAATGGAGGACATAGTAATAGGTTTTTCCGGCGTTGAGATGCAGCTGAGAGAGCTATGTACAAAAAAGTCTCCAGGTACGGATGCAATACATGTTCAGTTTGACAAACAGTAATCTGCGACTTTGTACCATTACTCAGCTTGCATTTGTCGCGAATCTTTAATGCAGCGCAAAGTTCCTAGTGATTGGAAAAAAAAGCGCTGGTGACTCCCGTTTATAAGAAAGGGAAAAGAACTGATCCACACAATTTTTCGTTCTGTAGTTAACTACACAGTTTTTTAATATGAAGAAATCAGTCAAGTTTGCAGAAATTATGCATTTTATCTTCTTCTTCTTCTTTATGTATAAAGCAGAGTGTCCGTGTGTTTGTGTGTACGTATTGCATACCAATCTACAGTTTTATTCCAATCTTTAAAATTTGGCCGAGGTTAGCTTGAATACATGAGACGGCCGCCGTATGCGTTAGGATTAGATACAACACATAGTTCAGGAGATATGACGTCATAAACAATGTGATGCGAGAAAAACTGCTGCATTACGCGACAATGTTGCACATTTCCTCCTAAACCACTGGACCGATTTCAATCAAATATGATACACATATTCCTTACCATGCGTTACCAATTCGGTAATGGTAATAACCACACGCCTCACATGATTCAGGAGATATAACGTAATGAACAAACGGAATTGTAAGAAACTGCCACATAATGCGACGAGACTTTCTAAATACAGTATATGAGAACGAGATTACAGTAGGTAAGCGCATAAGACTAATGTTTAAAATACTTCATCGGTTATCAATAAAAGTAATAATTTTCTCAAAGTGATAAAAGAAAGGTGCTATCTAACATATTGTGGTAATTTAAACTGTTACAGAAGAAATGTCAGTCATTAAATAACCAATAACATGCATTAAGAAGAAAGAAAGCAAAAGATCGGATATGCACTAAAGCAAGTCGTCAAAAATATCGTAAAAATGTTTCTCCCAAAAGACCAATTTCATATTTAATATTGTCAATGTTGTAATTTCTTAGACTTTCCCGGCGATTTTTTGACATGTTGTTGAAGTCGGGTCTTCTGCAGGATATCAGCGTCTTCCAAAACACCATATTTCGACGACCGTTACTTGGTGTATACTTCAGGTGTTGCCTGAGACTGGTTGCCTGGTGACGCTGACGCTCTTATGAACGGGCCTCGACCTTGTCCCGATGTATTAGAGTACAAGCAAATGGTTGCTATTCCTCTTTTTTTCATTTCTTCGTGGTGTTAATGTTTCCTGGCTTCTAGAATGGTCTTGAACTTGTTGGTCCTGCAAAAGAAGAAATACAATTCTAGATGCTAGCAACTGCTAGCGGTGTGCTTTCCCGTGTGCTCCACTAGGGCGCGGGTCTCTTCTCTCCCATCTAGTGTACTCATCTGCCTCGCGGCAGATGACTTCCCGCTGATTAGGGGAAAAGATGGGTTGGGAATTAACGAGTTTGAACTCCTTGTTGGACAGGATCGGGGATAAGTGCTCTCTCAGATGCTGAGAGAGACGGGCAGGTTTGTGAGGGAGACTGGGTTTAAGATGGGAAGGAAGGAAAGGATAGGAATTATCTAGGTGAGGGTATGTCCTGCCTCGGATGGAGGAGACGAGCTTCTCAAGAACATTCGTGACACTGTGCTTGTCTGGCATGGGCAAGCACTCGTCCGTTTCCGGAAGCTCGTCCTCCATGATCACAGTTTCTGTGGTCGTCGTGCTCCAGATCCATACGTCCTCTTCATCGGACTCTTCGTGTCCATGAGGAGATGTGTCCACCTCCATGTGCGTCCCCTCGACCTCCTGCATTGCTACAGGGACCGTGGAAACGCCTGTCGGTGTTACTTCTTCTTCTGTCTGCGTCCCTGGGTCCACCCCTCCTTTGCTCCCCGCTTGTGGGTTGGCAACAAGGGCGGTCGCCTCTTCTTTCGCGGCGCGAAGTTGCGACACCAGATCCTTAACTTGGCGCCGCGCCGCGTCGACTTCGGCACGAAGCAGCGCTCTCTCCTCCGCCATGGCGGATTTGAGAGCGCACATCGCGTCGATGGCCGCAGACGTATCTTCGTAGCTTGTTCCGCTGTCCCCTCTAGGGGGAGGAGGCGGATCGACAACGGGTTCTTCCTGGTTCTCCATCCCCTCAATGGAGTCCTTGTCAGTGTGCCTGCTTCCTCTCCCGTTCCAGCTACAGATGTAGCTGCAGCGGCGAAAGTTGGCGGCGTGTGGGCCACCACAGTTGGCACACTTTTTCGCGGCTTCCCGCGTCTTCTTGCAGTTGTGTGTCGTGCGCCTCAGCGCACTTCATACACGCAGCTGCGTTTTTGCAGTCCTTGGCCAGATGGCCAAGTTTCTGGCAGTGGAAACACTGCACTGTCATCTGCTTCTTCTTCCGCTTCTTCTTCTCGTCGTTTCCGGCCATATGCAACACCTCGCAAGCGAATGCTTCATAATGGCCGAAAGAAGGCCACCATTTGACCTTCCCACGCCTCCCCTTCCGCGTCCGGACATGACTGCTGAAGAGGTCGGTAGCCAGACAAATGCTGCTGCTGCGCTGCCGTGCGTCCGCTGCGCTATCTAGCCCTGGTTGCCTGGTCGACTGGTTGAGATATTTATGCCTGGCCAGTGCCTGGTGTTCCGTTTTCGGCCTGCGGCCAATCGGGTGTTCCCTACTGGGTCCGCGCCCGTGAGTCTCCCATCTCTGGCGCTCTTGGTGTTCACTCTGCCGTCCGCACCTGTTCTGGTCGCCCCCAGCGGCGGTCGTGGCGTCCTGTTGTTTCCTATTAGGTCCACGACTCGCGGTGATTAGATCCAGGATCAACTATGGGGCGGTCGTGTGGTGGAAGAAGGTATAACAGCAGGTTGCTGCTAAGGAGCTTGGTAAGGTTCAGCATACCAACTGCTGGGATGGAAACCATGCTGGATATGCCCCCATTACACCTTTGGGTCAAGATGGAGGCAGCGGCTGATGCATACAAGCTCAAATATGGCAAAAACTGGAACTCTTTGAGATATCTAGAATCACACACTAAAACAGTGAGTGAGGTAAATATAGGAAAGGTTGGGGAAATGCCAGCCGACTATGTTATAACCCCATATTGCTTCAACAAGCCTTTCAATATAACAATTGGAAGTAGGGGGCAGTGGGAGAAAATAGTTCGACACCATACGGGGGACATTTGTCTGGCTCACTGATGGGTCGAAATCCTTGATGACTTCGTCTGCTGGAAAACCAATGATCACCTCAGCCACAGTATCTATAGGAAGCCCAGTCATGCGCTTCTGTATCTGAATGCACTCAGCCAGCACCATCAAAATTCAAATGTTTGTACGGGTTATGGGACTTAACTACGGCGTCATCAGTGCCAAAACTTACAAACTGCTAATGAACTAGCTAATACTAAGGACGGCACAAATCTCCATGCCCGAGGGGGAATTCGAACCCCCGACCGTAACCATCATCCAGCTGAAAACCGCGGCATTCTGAACATCGTAGTTCATCGTGAAAATGTCGTCTCAGACGGCGAAATTATTATAACCTATAGCAGAACTATCTTCGTGGAAACTAGCTACAATCACCGCCAGGTACAACAAGCCATTTCTGGCGATAGAAGCAGGAAAAGCAACGTGTAAGATGTGAGCTAGAAGCTTCCATTTTGCCCTCCTGTGGTACAGTTTCGGGAAAGATTAGCTAACTCCTGAAGGGTGAAATATCTCTAAGCGTCTATAAGCGTGCCGGTTGCGGCTCTGCCTGCGCAGACGCGAATACCCGAACCTCTAGTGGCCGTATCGCGGAGTCCAATTAAGCCCCGCAAACGCTGCGCTCGTCAACTTTGTAGGTTTTAAAAGACATCCTTGTCGCTTCTGAGGTCTCGAGAGAAGAAACATTCAGCTTTCATTCGTTTCTAAATCATTGTATATGGGCTATATGGCAACTGTAATTGTAACGTCCTTTTTTGATATACTTATTCAATTACAACCCTGTTTGACACTTACCTTCAAGCACAATTGCCCGATTCTACTACGATAAGCACGTCCTCGAACCGGGGAACATTTTTTGAAATTTAGTTTTTTAATATATCAACGGATAGGGAAGTCCTCTTTATCATACTTTGCAGGACAAGATTGATATGGATAAGGTACGGTGTAAGAATAACAGCCTCGTAACATATATTATTAGGGATACAAATACAATAGACGAGGCCTGTAAAAGACGAATTTATAAGATACCATGTGAGTGTGGCTGCTATTGTATTGGGAAAACTGTATGCATTGTCGAACAACGCTCGGAAGAACACGAGAAGTACTTACAAGGGCACTACCCGTGAAAATCAACCGTGGCAGAACATTAGAAAACGGAATTCGTTTCGAGGAAAAATCTGTCATTGCTAAAATGAAAAGATACTGGGAAATCGAAATATAGGAGAACACCATTAATATGGTTGTCGGCTTGCAGCTCAGTACATCTGGGGACCTGGCATAGCGAGGTTGAAGGGGACGCGAACGTCACGACCAGCAGCCACTAAAGCGACCGACGCACGTCGTAAATATCACCATAAGCAATTTGGAAACTAGCTCCACTGACGTCACAGACAGCAGCGCTGTTATATAACGGCAAGGCGACGACGATGCAGCAGTCATTCACCACTTGAGTACAGCCAAGGAGAGCTTGGACGACACATCATGTGATTGTAACCGCCTAACGCGGTTGGAGAACAGACCATGCACTCTTAAATTAAGCGAGATTTTCTTCCCACATTAACCAAAAGATGTTTTTGATGCTCCAGGTAAACGAATTCCTCATTTTAGTTATCAAACGGAAAACTGAAATTAAAACACTGTAACTGTTTTCTAGGGTTCTGATGCAAGCTGTTGGTTCTGTTCGATATTGCAGCTGTACATGGATGAAGACTGACCTTGAGCGATGATCTCCCCGTGGTCACGAGTCCAGTAGTTGATGGACTTCGGGAAGGCTTCGGAGTGGCACTCTAGAGTCATCTCCTGGCCTTCGTACGCTCCCACCAGCTGGTTCTGGATCCAGATCATTGGCGGAACTGAAACCAAGGGGCAATAGGTCGCATTTAAAATTGTTTCTTGCAGGTATCAATATCAGACTGTAATTATCAAAATTAATGTATTTGTCTATAACAATGAAACAAAACTGTATCTGGGAATTACATTAAGGGATTACATAATCATTGAAACAATTATCACACCAGTTAAGACTTCCTCATTTGCACTAGACAACTGACACTTTGGTATGACTCGATAGACTAAGAAAAACAACTTTGTAACAATATAGCACCGTTCATGCAACTGTTAAATATGTTGTATGAAATAAGACAACATATAAATATGAATTAAAATACAAAGGACAGGATCAACTTACGTGAAATCCTGCTGGTCCAATCAAGTTGTCACAGACGTACAAGACCGCAGACAAGTAATCAAAGAGCGAAAGCACTCACCTATGCGATATGCTATACGTAAGTACTGACGTACACAAAATCGGAGCAAGGGCGGCGTTCAGGGAACTCTAGGCCCAGGTGTATGAGGGTTCTCCACTCAGATCATATAATCTGAAAAATTTCATTACGTATAAAATTGTGCTCGGTATGGTTGATATCAAAGATGATAGTGTGTTCGTTTAACTTTCTTACTCCAAATTCGTAACAATTAACACTGCTGGGCATCCGTAATACTATACCAAGGACAGGACATATCACAGTCAGATTTATTTTGCAGATAAAACTTGTACAAAGATCGCATGTCTGAAAATAGAGCCACAATTGAAGTGAGGAAGATGCTGAATTCAGCAGCGCGTTGATGCCTTTGTTGGCTATAACCGCTGCTCCACGCCTCAGCACTGAATCAAATAGTCTCTTAATGTGTTGGAGAATTGCAATTCATGGTCTTTCTACATATTGCCAAAGTTGTTCTGGTGTAGTAGCACTTTATGTGTCTTAGGCCAGTCGTTCAGAATCATCGACGAGACGTTTGCGATGGGCAAGATATCGCGAGAACAGGGAGGCCAAGGAAACTAATATTCCTTGGGTGACGATAAGTGCAAGCCATATGTTATTGTGCATTAATTGCTCCAATATGGCAGCTGCAAAAATCAGAAAGGCTGGAAGGACAACAGGTTTCAACACAACAGACGTGTGACACTAGGGGGTTTCGAGAGAGGAATTAAGTAGCACCGCCAACTGTAACACCAAGAGTGGGACCAGTATGTCGTTATATAAGGCAAACAGTTCAACAGTATCTCACACTATGGTCTCCAGTCTTCATTTCTACCACTTCACACCGTGCAATCTCCAGAATTCAATCCCGCAATCGTGCTGGAAGAACAGAGATGAAAGCAATGCTATTCCATATAATTGTCCATGTCCTCATCAAGATGTCGGAATTCATAGGTGAAAACAATGTACATCAAACCTCTACATCTACAAATACAATCTACCGTAAGGTGCGTGGTGGAGGGTACACTGTACCACTACTAGCAATTTCCCTTCCCTATTCCACAACCAAATAGAACGTGGATAAACAGAATACCAATATTCCTCCGTAAGAGCCCTAGTTTCTCTTGTCTTTGTGATCATTAAGCTAAATATAAGTAGGCGGCAGGAAGATCGTACTACACTCAGATTCAAATTCCGGCCCTCTAATTTTCAGAAATTCACAAAAAGAACGTCGTCTTTCCTCCAGACTTCATTGCTACCACTTCACACCGTGCAATCTCCAGACTTCAATACCGCCCGGAGCATTTCCGTGACACTCCCACATTTGTCAAACCTACCGGTAACAAACCTAGCTCCTCTCCTTTGAACTGCTTCTGTGTCTTCCTTTAAACTGATCTGCTGCGGGTCCCAAACACTTGAGCAATACTCAAGACGTGCTCGTACAAACTATTATACTGGGCATCCTTTACAAATGAAGTACTTCTTCCCAAAATTCTCCCAATAAACCAAAGCTGGTTGTCCGCCTTACTCACAACTGTCCTTAAAAGTTCGTTCCATTTAATATCGCTCTGCAATGTTACACCCAGATATTTGAACGGCGCGACAGCATAAAGAAGCTTAATAGTAATGCTGTATTCGAACATTATTTCAAATGTTTGTATAGCTTATGGGACTTAACTACGGGGACATCAGTCTCTAAACTTACAAACTACTTATGAACTAACTAAGACTAAGGACGGCACAAACATCCATGCCCGAGGGGGGATTCGAACGCCCTACCGTAGTGGCCGTGCAGACCGTGACTGGAGCGCCTCAGTCCCCTCGGCCACCACGGCCGGCCGAACATTATGGGATTGTTTTTCCTACTCATGCGCATCACCTTACAATTTTATACATTGAGAGATAGCTGCCATTATTATTATACTACGGTGGATCATTTTCATACTTAATCGACCTTACAGGCACATATATATCTAACCCTTTATTTATAATTCATTTAAAATTTTCAAATATTTGTAGAGCTGTGGGACTTAACTACGGGGTCATCACTCTCTAAACCTACAAACTACTTATGAATTAGCTTATAGTAAAGACGGCACAACCGTCCATGCCCGAGGGGGATTCGAACCCCCGACCGCAGTGACCGTGCAGACCGTGATGTTTAAGCCGCAGACCGCTCGGCTACCGCTACCGGCAATGCATTTAAATTTAGTCCACAATTCCTCTACATCCATTGCACCGGAACTAGGCGATGTCCATTCAGTTTCTAAGTGCGATCCTAACAATTGCATATCGGCTCCTCCTAATAAAAACACGCTCCTAGCCCTCTTGATTGGTTTATGATCTTTGGTCACCATCGACGCTATGGCGATACCATGATCACTAACTCCTGTCTCTACATAGACATTGTTAATATGGTCAGGCCTGTTAGTAGCTGTAAGTTCTAAAATATTTCCACTGCGCGTGGGTTGCCGGTTTAACTGCCTCCTTTACCAATATGGTTGGATTAGGTCTGGAATGTTGGGGTCGTGCACCCGGTATTACGGTTTTGGGTTGCACTGTTTCCCACTCCCACAACCCGTTTTTGTGCTTTGTCGATACACTAACCAGCCAGCATTTCATTTCTCAAGATTTGGAGTCTGCTGTCTTCCTATGCCTTTGGAGCTTGCTGATAGCCACATAGCAGGAGGAAAATGCGCTCACAAGTGATCTCCTTCGTTGCCAATCGGACTGCATTGCTGCCTTGGGCTCCTGATTCACCCGATCTCTACGCCAACGTAAAAGTCTGGACGATGGTTGCAGAATGACTGACCCGAGACATAGCTCCTGCTCCTACACCAGATAAATTTTCGCACTATGTGAAGCGGCATGGACTGATATATTCCAAGACCACATACGTAAACACTGTAGAGGGGACGTACATAAATAAGATGGCAACACAATACAACGCTAACTGCATTATATTAAAATAGCTGGCATTCAAAATCAAAACAGTTCCCTGGAGTTACGGGATGAATAAATGGAGGGGGGGGGAGGCTTTCAAGAGTTTGAAAGTAATTTTGCATCATGCTTCAAATCAAACACTGCGAGTTGGGGATGGATTGACGCACCCTTTTCTCTCTGAAGCAGACCAGCAGTGCTCAGTAGTATTGAGGGCTGCTCAGTGTGGCGTCCACAGGAGACGCGACAGTTCATCCACTTTTTAATAAAAGAACAAGATAATTTTTCTTGTGGTGAAAAGTCTCTGGTTGTGTGGTGCCCTACAATACAAAACCTGAATATAATGACTTTCTAGAGCGTAAATGTGACTCATGATACCGACAAATATTGTGAACAAACTTTTATGATAGAATTTTTCTTGTTATTTATTTACGTCGAAAAGTCGGTTCCATTAGATTGTGTCACTGATTATTGCAGCTGTTGCTGCAATAAGCACTTTTTGAAACACTTTTATGGAGGAAAATAGTGCGATTAACCACACATAAGCACACACACAAACAAAATGTTTTCGCCACTTTGTATACACAGAAGTTGGTAATGCCAACATAAAACGAATGTCAAAGCTTCTCCCAGTTTGTCCTACATAGTAGGAGGGGCAACAGCTGAGTTTAGATATGCCTGTCTTTTGTATGGAGGATTGTAGTTTGTTCCTATGGATTTCAAAATTATGTTTGTGATCTTTTCTGGATATTTTTAAGACAAGGAATTTGATGCTGTAATTGGTTTCATGCTCAACAGTAATGTATAATTTTACGCATGCTACTGAATTTTGTTTGCTAGGCTGTCAATTTCATCTTTGGTGTCATCAAAAATTGTATCATACACATATCTTACAGTAAATAATTTTGCTGTGCATATCACTATTGGAACTGAAGAAAGTTTGTTCTAAATGAGGAATGTAAATCGCAGACATCTGTGAGTTATACAAATATACAAACAGAATGACGGGTTAGAAATGGGTAGCTGCTTAGCTGGGAAATAAACAGTTATTTACATTACTCATTTATAACAAACATTATTCAGTTCCAACAGTGATATGCACAGCAAAATTATTTACTATAAAATATATGTGGATGATACAATTGTTCTTTTTGATGACACCAAAGATGAAATTAACAGCCTAGCAACAAAATTCAGTAGCATGCATAAAATTATACATTTCACTGTTGAGCTATGTTCCTCCATAAAAGTGTTTAAAAAAGTGCTTATTGCAGCAGCAGCTGCAGTAATCAGCAACACAACCTAATGGGACCGACTTTTCGACGAAAGTAAATAATAACAAGAAAATTATATCATAAACGTTTGTTCACAATATTTGTCGGTATAATGAATCAAGTTTACGCTCGAGAAAATCATTATGATCAGGTTTTGTATTGTAGAGCACCACACAACCAAAGACTTTTCACCACAAGAAAAATTATCTGCAAGAAAAATGTGACATTTGTGTGGACGTGAACAGCCGTCTGAGGATGAACTGATGGTTCGAAACCGGTAACTGCTCTATTTAGGTAATAAATAGCATGATCTAAAGTGGTTGGTTGCTATCTTCTTTATTATAAGAATCACCCTGTATTTCATACACATCCACGGACTCAAAATGTCAGTTTTTGACAAAATAGCAGAAAGAAGAGCTTTCTGAACAAAGGCCTTGTAATTGTTTTAAAACCAGGATTGGTTCTGATAAGCCACATGGTCACACTTCTTAGTAACACAACCGATTACCTGGAGGCCTGTTGAATAATTTGGTATGGCTGCCCAACGTATTTCATTCCTCGCACTAAGAAGTCTTCATCGCCCACTCGGCACGACTATGAGAGAGATTAATTCAAATCAAATGTTTAAATGTTTGTATAGTCTATGGGACTTAACTACGGGGTCATCAGTCCCTAAACTTACAAACTACTTATGAACTAACTAAGACTAAGGACGCCACAAATATCCATGCCCGAGGGGGGGATTCGAACCCCCGACCGTAGTTGCCGTGCAGACCGTGACTGAAGCGAGAGATTAATTCAACCAGATGTTGCAAACAAGACTCGTCCTATCATATTGCTTTCTCTCATTGATCTGTAATCCAAGTTTTGTGACTTAGGTACCACGCTATTCTATTATGGACACGAGTGGTTTTGGAAATCGTGAGCATACTGCACATCCGTGCTTATACTGCTGACTACGTGCTGTTTCATTGCTGACATAGTTCGAGAGTGCGACATACAGTTTTTTTCGCAGACGCCAATCTTCTACACAGCTGGCCACCTATAATGCAACACCCTAATGTACAATTCAAAATCAGATGAAATTTGAAGCACGCGTTTGCGGGAAAGACAGATAGATACACATGAACAGCATTTCACCTCACTCGCACATCAAGGGAACCAGTAAAGCCATTTGGACACCACGAAGCGCAAAGTAAAGGGGGGGGGGGGAGGTGGGGCAGATGACCGTGTCGACGCACTGTTATTTCGTGCGTTTTTTTCCGTAAGCAGCATCAGTATGCGACAGCGAGCGTCATTATAAGACTGACCAGTGCCTGTCTTAGGGATGTGCGAACGGTGCCGTCGCATAGGACACTGTGCTTCTGAGGGCTCCGTGCAAAACATTAGAACGTAACTTGAAATCTGTTATCCGTAATTTTCTGAAACTACTTTTAGTGTAATGTAATTCAAGCGTGTACCCATTGTGACACGACGATGGCCACTGCAGTAAGTTTCAGATTTAGCAAGTTAGGTCTTTATCAGAGTCGAAGGAATCAGAGGTTATGATACAGATGCACCATATTTTTATCCAGTGACAACGCATGACAATTGCTCATGCTCACATTAAGAAGTACGTGATTCATTTTCTCAGCGCCTCTCGCGCCCTTTCTACTGATCGTTGCGACTATAGTCCGCGTCACGTAGGCAGGCAGTCCAGTTTCCTGCGCATGCCCCTCCATTAGCGCACTGGCAGACAATAATATTCATTGTCTAGACGCGTGGCTGGCCGCGAGTTACGCAATGTTTTACCTTCAGGAAGCACTGTTGGTGTTCGGCCGTAGCTCCTCTCCTTCACGCTTCCGCTGTCGCTTCGCCTGTATGCGTGGAAGTTCCTTCCTACATGGCGCCAAACGCAACAATAAAGCAATACATTCGTCCACTAGCAGATGTTCTACACAAGACAAGCTGTTGCAGCTTCAGCAGCGGTACCTGTTCTTCCGCTGAGCAGTCAAATGGGAGGGCAAGGTACTATGCACAAGCCCGCCGGGCAGCTGACAAAGCGAGTTTTCCGCCTGTCTGCTGTGACTTATACCAGCGCCAAACTTACTCGTAACTGCTATGACGTAGCTACATGATACCTCAGGGAAATAGGAAATCAAATGATCGTATGGATCTGTTTTGTTGTATTGGTCTTGAGCCCGCAGACTGGTTTGATGCAGCTCTTCACGATACCCTGTCCTGTGCAAGTCTCTTCATCTGAGAATACGTACGGCAACCTACATACGTTTGAATCTGCTTACTGTATTCGTCCCTCGGCCTCCCTCTACGAGTCTTACAGCACACATTTCCCTCTAATGCTAAGTTGACGATTCCTTGATGTCTCAGAATGTATCTCACCAATCTATCCCTTCTCATCGTCAGGATATGCCAGAAACTCTTTTTCTCCCCAATTCGGTTAAGCACCTCCTCATTAGTTACGTGATCTACCCATCTAATTTTCATCATTTATCTGTAGCACCACATTTTGAAAGCTTTCATCATCTTTCTGTCTGAACTCCTTATTGTTCACGTTTCATTCTCATACAATGCTACACTCAAGACAAAAACTTTCAGAAAGGACTTCCTAACATTTAAATCAATATTTGATGTCAACAAATTTCGCTTCTTCAGAAACACTTTTCTTCCCATAGCCATTCTGCATTTTATATCTTCTTTACTTCCGTCATCAGAAGTTATCTTGGTACTCAAATAACAAAACTCATCTACTACTTTTATTGTCTCATTACCTAATTTAATTCCTTTAGCATCGCCTGACTTTCTGACGCTACATTCCATTATCCTTGTTTTACTCTTGTTAATGTTGATCTTATACCCTCTTTTCAAGACACTGTCCATTCCGTTCAACTGCTCTTCCAGATCCTTTGCGGTCTCTGACAGAATTTCTATTGACGGGATTTCCCCATCGGGGTTCGGGGACTTGCGTGTCGATGTTGATTGAACCTGGCTGCATTTGTTGCTATAGGTACACTTTCCTTCATACGTAAGAGATATTCTGCGATGAATTTTGCGGAACATACAATTCGTACTTACAGGTGTATGAAACTCTAGAATTTTCCAAATATATTTAAAAAATGTGATAACATAAGTTTGTTAACTATATCATTTCATTTTTTTGTAAATATAAAATTTTAAATGTAACAGCTCATTCAGTTTTTCATAAATTAAATAAATTCTGGAGTCTAGCTTGTCGATGGTGTCGATCAGCAGCCTCGTATGTGAACATTATTCAGTTTTACAGGAGAGTAAAATAAGCATTATTATTTTTAGTTATCTCGGTAGAAAATAAATAAAAAACAATTATTACCACTATAAATTATTTCATTAATAAAATATTCCATAAAAACATACTGTAAAATAATTTTCAAGCCATAAATTAAATAAAAATTGGCGACGATGTTCTTACATGAACAAATTGACATACGAGGTTGCAGTTCAACACCATCATTGTTTTGCTGGAGTGGTCGGACATGATTGTTGTGTGTATAGTTGTCGCAGTGATGACGGGAATGTATGTATTTCTTTTCCTGACGAAGGCCATGGCCGAAAATTTAAGTTGTGTGAATGTGATTATCTATTTTCGCGTCTCTCAGCAAGCCAGTCAGCCTCCTTACGGTGAGTTGTTACCTATCCTTCATTATAAATAAATTCTAGAGTTTCATACACCTGTAAGTATCATCGAAGAATCTTTCTTATTTATGAAGAAAATTGTACCTATAGCAACAAATGCAGCCAATAGTAAGTGAAAAAATAATGAAACCTCACATGTAAATAAAAATTATTTCATTATGTTTTAGAACTGGCACTGCTTATGAGTGTGAATCCAGAATCCTTCCCAGTCATGCTAATAAAATGTAATTTTTTTTTTTCTAAAAGTATCGATATTGGAAATTTAAATGTCCATTAGTGCATCTCCTGCCTCAAGTAGGCCCGCTTGACGTTCGCCATAACCCTCTTAGTTCAGAGCCGAATCTAGAGGTGGAGTGGGGAGGGGGGTCATGTGAAAATCTGGATATTTGCTGTGAGCAGCACTCGCAGAGGGGCGCCGCGAAATGGTCTCCAAGATAAGGTGACGTGTTACGGTTAATTATTTTCCTATCATAACAGTAGGTATGCTGTTGTAAGTATTTCAATATATTGGTATTATGTCAGTATCGAAACTCAGATTTATTATGAACGTGATGAAGGTTTACACCTCCTGCTAGAAGGAGAGCGGGGAGGCAGGAGAGCTCCGCTGGGTAGTTTTGCACAGGGTACCGCGCGAGCTGGGGCCCTCAATGCTCGTGACCAACCGCCTGCGATGCTGATTTCTACTCCATGGGCGCATGATAGAACGACAGAGCTGCGGGAGCTACTGCACCCATCTCATTATACCGATACACCTGGTGACAGGCATCGAAGAGATTGGTCGCTCTGTCACATCACGAAATGTATCATAAAAAATTTGTCTGTTGCGTGACTAGGAGTGTCGTAGCATACCATTCGACGTCGTTTCCGAGAAGAGACTTCGCAAGCAGAGCGTTCCTGCGTTTACCATTGATTCAGTTCCACAGTATTTTTCGCCCTAGACGTTGCAGTGAATGACGTCACTGTTTCTTGCGACAAATCACGATTTTTCCTGCACCTCCACGATGGTCGGATAAGGGTTTGGGGTCACCTTGGTGACAAACATTCACCATGCAATGTTTCTGCACTCGGTGTAATGATTTTGGGTGGTTTGGGATCCTATTTTCTCACCCTCCTATTACGCTCTGCCAGAGTTACATTTGTGAAGAGTTGCGGCTCGTTGACCTCTAGTACTTTTGGAGCTTGCCAGCGACCACATTGCCTCGGGACAATGCGCCCTCACACGTGGCACGCATTATTAAAGACCTTTTCGTTAAAGAATCATTGCTGACTTTGTTTCCGTATCGTCAAGATTTCTCGCATATCAAACACGTCTACACGATGACCGTGGAACAACTGACCCGTGATAACACTATCGACTGCAACCCAGCATCAACTTCGACAATATTTGATAGCAGTACGGACGGATATACTTCAACAACACATCCAGATCCTTTCGATTCACTACCGATGCGTGTTCCTACGGCAGTAGCCAGCAATGGCACCGACATTCAGTACTGATTACATCATCTTCCTCGCTTCCCACGGGACTGTATTTTCAATAGTGTGATCTCTCTGCAACGCGTTATCCTCGAAATGTCTGTGATATTAGTCTGATGTCGCAATTTGGATGGCCAGGAATGTGTTTTATGACTCACTGAACACTCACTTCCGTTCCAGCCGTGACCGAATGATGTTAAGAGCTTACATTCTATGTGGTTTAAATATTCAATTAATTCCTCTTCATTTACCAAACACTCCAGGTGATTCGATTATGTAATCTCCCCCCGCCATCGCAGCACAAACAATTGGTCCTCTTTTGGAATTACGTAGCACATAACCACGCAGAACTTTAAAGGTGCCGGCCGCGGTGGCCGAGGGAACTTAGGCGCTCCAGTCACGGTCTGCACGGCCACTACGGTCGGGGGTTCGAATCCCGCCTCGGGCATGGATATTTGTGTCGTCCTTAGGATAAGCTAGTTGATAAGTAGTTTGTAAGTTTGGGGACTGATGACCTGATGACCCCGTAGTTAAGTTCCATAAGCTATACAAACATTTGAACATTTTTTTTTTCTTTAAAGGTCGTTAAATAAAAGTGAATAGAAAAAAATAAGTCTTTCTCCAACAGCTGTACAATATTTTTATTTATTACACTCGACCGCTTTCGGTACTGGCTGCCATCAAATGGAGATTGAAAAGCTACTTGGAAAAAAATACATCATATTTCTTATGTACTATTATACAATCTGACAACAAGGAGTTAGACATACAACTTTAAAAAATAATAATAATAATAATACTCGCACATCAATTGTGCAAACTGTATTATTTACTAATTTTTTAAATGTTAAATCACACAACATTTAGATTTCAATACTGCAACAGCGAATTGACAATCGATTGTCTCTGTCAATACATGCCTGAAATCCCAGACGCAGTGCCGTATCCAAAGCCATGTGATGGCCCACTGTTACCTCTTCACCGCCTGTACATTTCGCGCTCTCCTGAGTTCTGGTCGGGGTTCGCCACGTTACCTCCGATGATGTCTTCCGCAGAGAAACACGAAACTTAGAAGGGTAAGTTTTATTTATCAACCACGGTCTGTCAGTCCGCCAAATTGAAGTTAACGCTGGTCGTGAAAGCTTATATCGCATCAATGAAGAATTCTTCCGATGAACAAGCCTGGAAATATTCTGTGGTGTAGCATACCGTTAGAAAGTGCATGGCCTCTGACGGACGTGTCGAAACTCTGAGAATGAATTACCGTAGTTACAATGTAATCGGATAATCAACAACGTTGCTTACACCTGCTACTATATCTCAGCACGAAATCACAAAGATTTTCCTTACATTAACATGAACAAAGATTGGAACAGATATACGTATAAGGTGAACACACGCTAAGGCGCGCGCAATATCGCCCTCCGCCCCAGCACTAAACTTTTTATTATCATTTGATCCAGTTGGCATTAAAGATTTTATAGAGGCGTAACAGCAAGCATCGGGGCTGTATAGTATTGTGAAATATTCCATGATTTGTCTGTATCAATTTTGGCCCTTTCCTCTAAGAAGATTATAGAGTTGATCTAATGAATCAGACCAAACTTGCTGAATTTTTATTCAGGTATGAAGGAAAGTTTATTGTCGATCAATTGCAAGACTGTTTGAAATCTTCCAAAGGCGGTGCGCTATTCAGATGAATCAGGTACTAAGGGCTGTTCTTTCGTAGTATGGCAATTTTTCAATTATTTTGTAGATATTTGACGAAGTGTTCGTACCCATTAATTCAAAACTAGTTGACAAAGCAGATTTTTTTTTTCAAAACATACACCTTTCCTCCCATTATGTCTTCCGTAGGCAAAGACGAAACGTTACCTGCGACTATATTTCAATAAGTGAAGAAATCACGAGATGCCTGAGAGAAGTGAAAGGAATTCGAGCATCAATCTTGACGGAGACCAAAAATGCTGGGACACTAAAGAAATTCAAAAAAGATACATGTGGGGGAGAAAGACAGAAGAAAGTCAAGTGCTGGAAACCAAAAGATAGAGCAACCCATGATATACACATGGAGAAGAGTAAGATGCAGCTTACTAAAGATGAGAGGAAGGATCTAAAAGAAAGGGTGGAGGAGACTGAAACAGGCTCTAGTGAAGGCTGCAGAGAAAACTTGTGGAAGAACATAAACAAAAATCAGACACAAAGAAACTCCATAGTGAAACGACAGAATTTCAGAAGCTGTCAAGAGAAAGAAAATCGTATGCAAAGAATGGTTCAAAAACTGAACGGAAAATAACACAGACGAATGGAAACGACTAAGTAGAACATCAAGGAAAATGATAACATTGGCTAAGAAGATGTCATGGAGAAATTCACAAAATAAATAGAAATTTTGAAGAATGACAAAAAGATATTATGCCGCCATTTAGGTAGCAGAAGAAGGCAAAAAGAGAATTCTTCAAAAATCATCTACACAAAAGACAAACTAGGTATGGGAGGAAGAAGAAGATTCGAAATAATACTTCCAAAAAGTATGTGAATGACAAAATGAAACAAATACACCTGACAATATAAAATACAACGAAAGAGACAACGCCCTCACAGAGCAAATAGTAACATAAGAGCAGCAGAGGTTGAATGTAGAGAAAGCTGTGGTAGAAATGAAAAACGGCAAAGCTCGGCGTAGATGACGTCACAGAGGAAATCATTAAAGCGGTAGGTCCTATCGGAATTCAGTGGCTGTGCAGAGCAATGAGGCTAGTATGGATCAGTGGAAAGATTTCAGAAGCTTGGACAAAGGCAACTGTTGTACCTGTCTTTAAGAAGGGTATCAAGGCACTGTGTGAGAATTACACAGGAATTATGTCACTGGATGAATATTTATTAAAAGTTTATTTTAGAAAAATCAGAAATAAGATACAACCACAATTTAGAGAGGAAAAACAAGGACCTCGACCTCGAAGATCAACAATAAATATCTTATTTACAGTCTGAAAGGTCATAGAAAAGAAATGTGAATTTAGGAAAGACATGGTAGTTGCATACGTAGATGTAAAAAAAGCTTGCATCACTGTTAGAAGGGAAGAGATATAGCAAGGTCTGAATAGAGTGAAACCGTCAACAGAAATGCAACTGAGAATCAGTGGTATAATAGATGACAAAATGTCTGAATGGTTTGTATCGGACAGAGAGCTTCGGGCTTTTTAATATAGTCATGGACAACAGCATATGTTCGACAAAGGTCTAAAGAAGATGACATGAAAATCATAGCATGTAGCAGACGCTGTGGTGATTTGAGAAGAAACTGAACAGAAACTGAAAGAACAACTGAACTCTTGAGAAATAATAATAATAATAATAATAAAGCAGGCTCGGAAATAAGCTTTACAAAATGTGGGTTAATGAAAGTTTCAAAATTGGAAAAATTAAGGATGTAATTTGCAGTGGAGAAGTTACTGCAGGAAATGGATGCCTTCAAGTAACTAGGAAGTAATTTAACCAAGAAAGGATACATTAAGGACGAAATTTAAGAAAGAATAGGAACTAGTTCAAATTTTTATTATTGTGTATAGAGCATAATTAGAAACTGTAATATCCTCCTGAAGCAAAAATTATGATGTACAAGTCATATTATCTGCCAATTTTAACCTATGGATCAGATTAATGGACTTTGACAAAGTAAGATTTAAGTAGGATACAACAACAGAAATGCTGTTTCTTGGAGAGATATTTGGCAAGTCTAGAAAGGACAAGATAAGAAGTCAAATAATATGAAGCACGTCAAAAGATTAAGCTCTTAAAAGAAATTATGGAAAGTAATACGCTGAGATGATTTGGGCACATTAAAGACTGGGACCAGAAAGACTTCCTAGAATGAACAGAATTCGGACGGAGATCAATTGCAAGACCACAAAGAAGATGGAGAGACCAAGTGAAAGAAGATGAAATCCGAAGATGTTTGCAATGAGGAGATATTCTAAACAATAGACTGTGAGAGAAAAGAGACGCTTGGAAGAGGTTCTGTCAGCGACCTGCATGAGCAGAAACGTTGGAAGAAGAAGAAGTAGGCTACGGGTGTCAGGCTGGAAATTTTAAATGAATGATGTCACTGCATTTTCCCCATCTGATATACAGAAAAAGATGAAACTGTGAACTAAATCACCGTCATTACGTGCTCCAATGGATCAATTGATAAGCGTATGTCAGGGCAAGAGGGGTGTATTCAAACTGTGTCAGTACCGCCATACGAGTAACACTCAGTCAGTATGATTGGAGAAATCGACATCAATAATTCCACTTAATTTGACAGAATAGATTAAATGCACCGCAAACACTAACCTAGCCAATGCACAAAATTGTTACACACTTTTATTTTATTAATTTATTTTATTTTATTAATTTTTAAATTATATCTATGTAACAGGTGACATTGATGGGACTGTATTATCTGTATAAATCCGTAATTTAGAAAAATCATGTTTGGCAACCATATGGCTAGGGCTCGTAGTAGGATGGCCACGGAGAGCTTGTGTATGTAAGGCGGAAACAGCCGGCTGAGGGAGAACTTGGCGCTCGCTCGGAAAGGCCGTGACGTCAGGGGAATTCTATACGCAGCCAGGGAGGCGGCAGTGTATTGTATATGAGAAAGTTAAGTTTAAGAATAAAACTTTAATGAGACAGAGAAGTGTGGCAAGGTTTCTGAAAGGGTTTCATGTGGCACGTCTGGTGACGAACAGACATCCTTCCTATCAAATACATATAAAAAGTATTAATAGAATGAATAAACGGCAATGTAATAATTAGCTAAAAATTCGTAACTTTTAATCCATTTAAGATACAGAGGTGAGCGAGGGCCAATATAAAAGGTCTCATCACGGTGCATCACCTGATATGCTTACATGCGTCGTAAGGTAAATATTGATCACAGGAAACCTAATTAAGTACCTAATACGATTATATAAATTTGTTAATAACATGAAGTATAAGACAGATACACGACCGGCATGGCAGTGTTTGTTCGCAGGTGTAGTATTAGAAATTATCATACCACAAAATCAAATTGTTCAAATTTGCTTATGCATTTTTTTGTTTAAATGATTAATTTGTATATAATCGTCCATAATTGTTGAATTTGAAATGGTACGCCAAAACGGCTTGTTCTATTGTAAAGAGAAAGCCAAAAATATCAAAAGACATGTTCCATACAAATTTCTGCAACAGGCTGTATCACATAAATAAGTATAAAAGAGGAAAAGAATACTTCAGACGGCGGGAAAGTTGATATCTGGATCGCTCCATAAGAGAGATGAAATGTAATGTAATGAAATCAATTGTTAATTACTATGTTCAGTTTCATATTTATTTGTGTTTAATTTAAGTGTTAAGGATGTCTATGTATGAATGTACAGTATAGTTGGCAAAGCATTGCACATTGGCGAGGGATGGCAAGTGGGGATTTTGGTGACGTAGGGGTTTCTCCGGAGGACAGGTATGAAGGCTGTATGGTAGGCTCAGGTGGGAGAGTGTGTCTTCGGCAAGCATCGCGACGGCGAAGCTATGCGGGTCTGTGCCGCGACTTTCGGAAGAATAAAACTTTAAAAGTTTTCAGAGTGCGGAAAGTGCAGTCGAACTTAGAAGAATTTACGAAAGTGGCGAGTTACTGTTTATACTTACAAGGTTTCTTCTTAAGAAGCCGAGTGCTACATTGAACTTGAAGATTGCAGCGTGTGAATTTTAGGCATTGTGACGGCGATAAATTTACGTGCATCAGATCGGTTGTACCAAGTTGTTGGAAACTGGTTGTAAATGTGCATCTCGTCAGGAGTTTCATAAAGTTTTATTCATTGCACTGAACTGTGCAGATACCTGTTCAAGAACACTGGTTTTGTGAAATGAGTTTGTGAATCTAAAGACAAAGTACTCAGGGTCAGGCACAAGGTAATCGAACGGTTTTATGCAATATACAGTATTCGAAATATTTGTTCTCGGGGCTTACGAGCTATGTTAGATATGTCATCGTCCAATGCTATATCCAGTGAACATTTCTTTGATCTGATAAATAAACATAAAACTTAAAGGTTTAAACGGAAGTGTTGTGGATGTTATTTTTATGTAATGCACCCTTCTTCTCAGTTTTATTTGCGTTTTATTAACCATGTGCTGGTTGGGACTGTGAACGATTTTTAATCGTCTCTTAGAGCAGAACTTATTGAGCCAGTGAACTGGCCTGTGTTAACTTTACATAGGACTCTCCAGAGACAGCCTCTAAATGACGTGGCGGTACTCACAGTGGACGATGAGCATGATGCGCTTGCTGACGCTGGGCGGCACGCCGTTGGAGGCGATGCACAGGTAGGCGCCCATGTGCAGCCGGTTGACGCGCTTGATGTGGAACACGCTGCCCTCCACGCTCGCTACTGCAACACACAGCGCACCACACCACACCACTGATGAGCGCCTTTGCTTCAGAAAACACTCTGCAGGCGCAGCGATCTTTCCAAGTAAAGTAACTGTCAAACACTCCCGATCGTGAAGATATTTATTAATTGGTAACCGGTTTCAATCGTCTACAGGCACTTCTGATTGTCATGAATCAACTGTCCAGATGCTACTGACACACAATTTGAGTTGATACCTACCTGCATGCTAAAATAATTCTTTGTCATTGGTAATCGTACAATTGTTTACAGTATCACAACAAGCAAGAATCTCTGGTGTCATCTATTTAACTGCTACCGTTCGCCTACATCTACGACAGTATCTACATACTTACTCCGCATTCCACCACAAAGTACATGGAGGAGGGTACAACTTACCTCTAGTAGCCATTTATTTTTCTGTTCCACTCCCAAATAGAATGAGGGAAAGACCATCTCTGCATGCTTCTGTAGAGGCCACAAAATCACCATCAGTGCCAATCCGAGTAATTGCTTGCATAAGGACTTGAGGTGTACCAAGTGTTATTGACTTGCTCTACCACGTGGCCAACGGACCCCGTCCTTTTTTTTTTTTTTTTTTTTTTTTTTTTTTTTTTTTTTTTTTTGACGTTATTTAATGGCGGATTCAATAGATGCCCAAAAGATTGCATAACATGAAAAGTAGAGTAGACTCCAAATCAATAGGGAGCAGGCTTTCCGAAGCCTAATACTGGCGCTTGAAAACACATAATTTACAGCTATAATTTCTCCTACAGTTTGTCACTAGACAACGTGCTTGCTGTAGGAGGGATGCTACTTTATAAACAACACTAACTTATAACCAACATATGATGCAGCAATTCCTCATTCACAATGGCCAATCTGAAATAAATGGTATATCTTTAATTTCAATAAAGAGTAATAAATATAATGCATGATGTGATAAACCTAAGTTATAGACTGACACCTTTTCATTACTACATTAGTTCTAATACAAATGTACAAAACAATGCAGATACGTCAAAGTGTTGAAACTCCAAAAAAAAAAAAAAAAAAAATGGATGGAAATGACCCCCGAGCACCTCAGTATAGAGTAGACCTTTCAGAGACCATATTAGAATAGTAGCCCATTCCATGCCAGTAATATGCAGTCTAGGCCATAACAAAGACAACACTGCCTTGAACCACAACTTATTGGGATCCATCCATTCATTTCGGGCGCGCCAAATTCAGTGCCTCACATCTGCGTAGTGCAGTAGTTTCGATAGATCACATCACGTTGCGTGTCTGTTCCAGTGTACATCCTTGGTGGTTGACTACAACTGCAGTCCATTGTTCCCAAAGATGTACTAACAGAGTCACCCATATGCGGCTTCTGCTCCCATGCCTGATAGCCTATAGCCGATTGTTTTTAGAAATAAGTTGTCTATTTTAGGACTGGTGACCAGTTCTTTCATCTTTATTTGTCTAACGCAGAGTGTGTGTGTGTGTGTGGAGGGGGGGGGGGGAGGTTGTGAGTAGGTATAGCATACAAATCTACAGTTTTTTTCACTGTTGCCATTTTCCACACATAAGTTTCAATCGATTACGGTCGCTGTAACTGTAAGAATCATAAAAAACACACGAGGTGCGAGAATAAAGTAATGAGACTGATTTTCTTTGCAAGATGTGGCAACCCTGCAGGCTTGCGTAGGCACAATATCTTTGACCTTGGTCTATAAGCTGCTTCTAGTCCAAGCGGCTCATCGATGAAACTGCTCAGTCGTGAGTAGTGCTGTAATAAGTTAAGATGTGTTTTGAGTCTCTCGTCACGGAAATGCAACCGCATAATATTGCGCAATAGTATGCCACTTCTTTTCGTGTTAAATTGTCTGAAAACGCGACGACAACTTACGACAAGCTTCAGAAAGATTTTGGAGGGTATGTCAAGAGCTCAAGTTTTTCGTTGAGGTAAAATGTTTGGCGAAGGCAGAACCAATGTTCGCAGTGGACGACTATCAACCTCACAGACGAATGTCAACGTGGCCAGGGTGCGTAAACTCGTACGATCTGATCGAAGATTATCCGTGAAAATGATTGCAGAAGAACTGAACATGAATCGAGAAATGTTTCGTCTAATAATAACTAAAGACCTTAGTATGAAAAAGATTTGTGCAAAAATGGTCCACAAAAATTTCACACCACGGCAAAGAGAAACACGGAAAAATGTGGCAGCCGATCTGTCAGAGCAAACGGAAATCAGTGCATAATTGAGGCGTGTTATCACTGGTGATGAAAGTTTGTTTTTTCAGTACGATACAGAGACAAAAAGCCAAAGTTTTCAATGGTGCTCAAAGGGATCAACCAGACCAAAGAAAAGCTCGCATGTCAAAGTCAAAAGTGAAATGCATGCTTGTGTTATTCTTTGATTCCAAAGGGAATTCTTCATAAAGAGTGGGTGCCTCCTGGACAAACAATTAACCAATATCACAACAAAGTAATTTTAGAACGAATTCGTGAAAGCGTTTTTCCTGTCCATGCCAACATTTCTGATAATTGGATTCTGCATCATGATAATGCGCCATCCCATACTGATCTGTCAGTAGAACAATTTTTAATCTCAAAACAAATTTCGGTACTACCACACCCACCTTATTCACCAGATATCGCCCCGTGCGACTTTTTCTATTTCCAAGAGTCAAAACGGCGTTGAAGGGACACCATTGTCGAACAACACAAGATGTCCAAAAAGCTATGGCGAGGATTTCGGAGGATATTACAGCATACAAGTTTCAGCAATGTCATCATCAAAAGCCGGCCGCTGTGACCAAGGGGACTGCGGCGCGTCAGTCACGGTCTGCACGGCCACTACTGTCGGAGGTTCGAATCCCCCCTCGGGCATGAATATTTGTGCCGTCCTTAGTATTAGCTAGTTCATAAGTAGTTTGTAAGTTTAGGGACTGATGGCCGCGTAGTCAAGTCCCATAAGCTATACAAACATTTGAACATTTGATCACCATCAATGGCAGAAGCGCTGGAAAAAGTGTGTGCAATCAGAATGGAACTACTTTGAATGAGACAACACTAAACTTGACTGAAAGAGTAAGAAACGCATTTTTTCTTTAACATCAGTCTCATTACTTTATTGTCGCTCCTCGTAGTTCACGAGATAATGACATCATAAACAATGAGACGCATGAAAAAATGCTGCATCAAGCGACAATGCTGCACATTTCCCCCTAAACCACTCAGCCTATTTTAAAAACAATGGTACAAATATTCCTTACCATGTGGTAACAATTACTGTTGGGGTAAAAACCACATAAAACCCATGGTTCGGGAGATATAACGCCATAAACACTAGGAGACGTGAAAATGCCACATCATGCGACCCTCTTTATTCGTAGAATATAATTTTAAATCTTTATTATGCTTGGCTGGCAACCACATCAAAATTGAAACTTACTGCCAGATTAAAATTGTGGTGCTGGAATCTGGACTCGAAACGGGGACCTTTGCCTTTAACGGGAAAACGCTCTACAAATTCTGTGAAGTTTGGAAAGTGGGAGGCGAAGTACTGGCAGAAGTATTGTTGTGAGGACGGACCGTTAGTCGTGTCGGGATAGCTCAGTGGTAGGGCGCATGCCTGCGAGAGGCAAAGGTCCCAGGTTCGTGTCCCGACACACAGTTTTAATCTGCCATGAAGTTTCATATCAGCGTACACTACGCTGCAGAATAATACTTTCATTCTCGAAACATCAAAATTGTTGTGGTGTTGCTATTCGCCACAACGGCGGCGGTCTACACGCGTCGCCGTGCCACCTGCTGAAGAGGCGATAAGTCGCTCCACAGCACTTCAGCCGCCAGAGGCGCCTGATGTCTCGGTACCTCAAACAGCTTGAATTTCATAGACTGGCGATAGATCCGCTATGTTTGCGGCAAATTGAACTGGCGTCCGCCCTGTTATTTGGGGTTTAGGCTGAAAGCTGGTACGCTTCAGTAATTCGAGAATTTCACTGTTCCACGTTTTAAATAAAGATTGACTACTAAATGCGGGTGTGCATCAAGTTCCGTCATACTTTTTCGAAGCTGCTAATTGATGAGCCTGATAGTTAATTTCCTAAATTTCGGTAATGAAATAATAAGAATCTGTCAATAATACTGTTCCAATTCGATGTATAACAGTTATCTATAGTTTGCAATAACAATGAAAGTGCCGCTGTAAAAATATTTGTGATGGTTATAATACAAGTACATGATCTAAACAAGCTGCGAAACCTACAGGGTACAGTAATTTTCATGACGAAGAATCATGATCCTCGATTTCCATCTGTTGTTATTGTGTTATGTTCAAATGTTTGTTAAGCTTATGGGACTTAACTAACGGGGTCATCAGTCCCTAAACTTACAAACTACTTATCAACTACCTTATACTACGGACGGCACAAATATCCATGCCCGAGGGGGGATACGAACCCCCGACCGTAGTGGCCGTGCAGACCGTGACTGGAGCGCCTCAGTCCCCTCGGCCATCGCGGCTGGAATTTTGTGTTGTTACAACTGCTTTCATAAAGTCTTGTATACATTTATCTTGTGTTTAATAGCTCTAATAAGTCAAAAAATTTGTAAAATTGCGGTTAAAGTGGTTGGTTGTCAACTCTGGTGGACGTAATTCGAGTCGTGGCGGATTGTCTGAGCGCATTGAGGCGCTAAGCTCCGATGCGCGAGACCGATCCCCGCCGGGCGTTCGAATCCCCCCTCGGGCATGGATGTTTGTGTTGTCTTTAGTATAAGTTAGTTTCTAAGGTAGTTAGTAAGTTTAAGGACTGATGACCCCGCAGTTACGTCGCATAAGCTTAACAAACATTTGAACGAAATTTGAGTTGAAAGACGAAAGGGACAACAAAATACTGCAGTTAAAAAGCGCCTAGGTCATCTGCCACACAACTCTTCCACATCAAAATAAGGTGTCTTTAATAACTTTCCTTGTTGCCATGCTGAAACAAGTAACGTCTGGTACGTGAAGTTTGAGTACAAGGACGAAAGTGATAACAAAATATTGCAATGAAAATGCACCCGAGACAGTTGCTAAGAAAGCGTTCCACACTGAAATAACGTTGTTTCCACACTGAAATAAATACATATTTCTTGCAAAGAATACAGATGAAAACATTCTGGCTGTCACTACTGCTTCCACACTTTGACTGATTGCATGTCAAACATGCTCGATCAAGTATTATCAACAAAAAATTAAAATATTTTTAAAGTAGTGTGGTTTCGTCAAACACAGGAGTGACAGAAGAAGAAATATCTTAAAAATACTAGGTAGAAAACTTAGCACTTTTTATGGTATGTACTTCAAGGTAATTGCAAAATAGGTCATCTGAAGCTTCACTCTAGAGGCACCTAACTGCCATTAGTCGGGAATTTTGTTTGAGTAGAGACAGAGATTAAACAACGCAAAAGATTTTGTGCTCTTGCTCGAAGTACTTGTCGATTTATCACTTCGATTTGTGCATTTAAATGCTGAACACAGTTATATTTCAGCACCAAAAATTGTACGGGCACTATACACTGAATACAACACTTCAGCCGGCCGCGTTGGCCGAGCCGTCTGTGGCGCGCCAGTCACGGTCTGCACGGCCACTACGGTCGGAGGTTCGAATCCCCCCTCAGTCATGAATATTTGTGCCGCCCTTAGTATTAGCTAGTTCATAGGTAATTTGTAAGTTTATACAATTTGAACAGAAACTGGACAGAGGTTATTAGAAGGAATGGCACACAGTGATTGAAAAGGGAGTGAGGCAGAGTTTTTAGCCTTTGCCTAGTGTTATTAAGTCTGTACCCCGAGCAAGCTGTGAAGGACAGCAAGTAGAAATATTAGACAATGCTGAAGGGATTAGATTAGGTAACAAGACAACAAAAGTTGTAGATGAATTTTGTTATTTGGGTATCAAAATAATTTATAATGTTCGAACTATGGAAGGTATAAAAAGCAGAATGATTAAGGAAAGAAAAGCATTTCTGAAGAGGAGGAATTTGTGGAGATCGAATATTAATCTACGTGTTAGGAAGTTTTTAAAAGCTTTTTTCTGGAGTGGTGCCTTTTATGGGAGTGAATTGTGCACGATAACGTGTCCAAACAGTCAAATGATAGAAACATTAGAAGTTTGATGCTACAGGATAATGCTGAATATTACATGAATAGATCACAAATAATAAAGAGGCATCGAACTGAATTGCAAGAAAGGAAATTTCTGGATTATCTTGTGCATAGACACAGAATAGTAGATTTAATATTAGTGGGAAGTGTGTGTGTGTGGGGGGGAGGGGGGGGGGTGGAATCGCAGAGGGAAACCGAGAGACGTATACAATAAGCAGGTTCAAACTTATATAAGTTGTCATTCATATTCATGCATGAATAAGTAAGCGCAGGGTAGGGTAACGTGCAGAGCTGGTTAGGTAATTGCATTAAAGCATGATACATTTCAAGTTCTTCCAACACTATAAGGAATTTCCCGTATATTCCCTACGTTTTACTAAACGATCGGACGAAATTCTTGGATTGGAGTGACCCGTAATAGAGAAATGGTTACCCACGACTGAATTATAGACCGGTACATATATATGTTCCTTTACACTGATTTCGAATGTTTCACCTATCTGACCGTAATATTACGGGTAATTCTGTAAATACCCTGAGACTTAAGGGCTCATCATTCATTTTTCTGCCAGTTTTTCCTAGAGGAAATAACCCGAGATAATCCTACTTGTAGAAAGTAGTTTCTCCACACGACTTGAAGTTCTACCGTAGTACGGAACTCGTATGTTAAAAAACTTTCTTATGGTTCATTTTGCGTAACGTAACTAATGCAATTAGGCCCTCTGACCCGCCTGAGGGCGGGGTTGAGGAACTTTTAGTTCAAAATGTTCAAATGTTTGTACAGCTTATGTGACTTAACTACGGGGTCATCAGTCCCTAAACTTACAAACTACTTATGAACTACTTACGAAGTAGGACGGCACAAATGTCCACGCCCGAGGGGGGATTCGAACCCCCGACCGTAGTGGCCGTGCAGACCGTGACTGGAGCGCCTCAGTCTCCTCGGCCACAGCGGCCGGCGAACTTTTGGTGCCCAAACAATTATTCTGTTAATATTTCCTTAAATAAATTCGTACAGCTACAGCGGACCTCTTCAATCAACAAGAATTAACAAAGATTCAAATGTTTGTAAATCTATCGGACCAAACTGCGTGGTCATCAGTCCGTAGTTTACAAACTACTTAAACTAAGGTAAACTAACCTAAAAACAACAAACACACACCCATGCCCTAGGGAGGACTCGAACCTCCGTCGGCAAGCAACCGCGCGCTCCGCAGCGAGGGGCTTTAGACCGCTCGGCTACTCCACCGCGGCAAGAATTAACAGTTTATAAAACGAGGCATCTGCTAAACTCGAGGTCCATAAACAATTTAATGCTCAGCCCCCATAAATTAAATTACACCACAGATTCGAAGGCCTATCATGGATTTCATCGACAATCGATGATGCTTTAATTAAACTGGCTGCAGTCCATTCCAGGAGCAGGGTCCCAGAGTTCACTTGCGCTAGAGCTGTGTTCTGTGTGAATACATGGGTCAAGTCAAAACGAAGCTTTCACTAATTATATTCACTGTCTAAACTCAGCCTCATGTACATACACATATCAACTTGCCACTGCCACGTTTTCCAGTGACTCCAACTTAACTTCGGTAAGCAGATACAAGTCGTCTGATTACAACCCACTGGTTGCATTCATTAAACGGTAATAATGACAAGGAAACCTACCGAAGTGTCACTCTCCGATTTTTATGAAATTTGGATATGTTGTAATACATGAAAAACTATGGAACACTTTATTTTTTTTTATTATTAATTTTTGTCCTTAGCGGCGTAGAAAAATATTTAAGGGGTGAAACGGTCTCTCCAAAATTGGGGCTAAAATAGAACAATTGGGATAACTTACAGATTAGTGAAGCGAATTTAATGATTTTTGGTATGAAAGTATCATTTGATAAAAAACGAACATCGGCCTAGGTATAATGCAGGGGAAGTGACAATTAGGGGGGCAACTACTCCTAAAGTGACAAATTTTTTGTGCTCAAACAATTGTTTTGTTTTAATCGAAGTAGAATCTATAAAAACTACAAAAGGAAGGCCTATAATATATATAATAGCCTATATATATATATATATATATATATATATATATATATATATATATAATGGTAAACAAACCTTAATTGCCGCGCTCGTTTGACACTGCCCATGAAACACCGAGCGAATCTATATTTTTGAACTGTTTCATCTCTTCAATATATTTGTATATAAGTCGCTGAATCCTAATCTGAAATCAAAATCTCAAAATTCAATACGGTTGATCCAGCATAACGGGCGAAAGCTCAAAAAAATGTTTGAATAGACAGTGACTCGACGTGCGACTTTCAAAATACTGTACAATCAACGTTTGAAGTGATAGTGAATACAAGTGAATAAAACATGTTAGAAATGTGTATTGGTTTTAAGCACCGGCGTTAGCGTTGCCCGTGATGTAGCGCGTGGAGAGAGGAAAATCCGCCCATGATGCTGTCGTTTATCGGTTAGTGAAGTCAATAGAGGATCAAAAGCAACTGCAAAGCAATTTAGACAAAATTTCTGCATGGTGCGAAAATTGGCAATTGATATCAAATAAAGAAACGTGTGAAGTAATACACATGACCACTAAAAGAAATCCGCTGAACTTCAATTACGCGATAAATCAGTCAAACCTTAAGGTCGTAGATTCTACCAAATACCTAGGAGTTACAATTACGAACAACTTTGAATGGAGAGAACACATAGAAAATATTTTGGGGAAGGCGAACCATAGATTACGTTTCATCGGCAGAACGCTTCGAAGATGCACCAGCTCCACCAAAGAGACTGCCTACATCACACTTGTTGCACGAACTGAGGTGGAAATCATTAAAAGAAAGACGTTATTCATTGTGGCGTGATCTGTTTGCGAAGTTTCAATCACCGACTTTTAGTTCTGAATGTGAAAATATTTTGCTTGCACCCACCTACTTATGGAGACATGACCATCCCAATAAAATAAGAGCCGGCCGCGGTGGCCGAGGGGACTGAGGAGCTCCAGTCACGGTCTGCACGGTCACTACGGTCGGGGGTTCGAATCCCCCCTCGAGCATGGATATTTGTGCCGACCTTAGGTTAGCTAGTTCATAAGTAGTTTGTAAGTTTAGGGACTGATGACTCCGTATTTAAGTCCCATAAGCTATACAAACATTTGAACTTTTTTTTTTTAATATAAAATAAGAGAAATCAGATCGAAAACGGAACGATTTAGGTGTTCTTTCTTCCCGCGCGCTATTACAGAATGGAACGGTAGAGAAAAGTTATGAAAGTGGTTAATGGACACTCTGCCAGGCACTTGAATGTGATTTGCAGAGTATCTATGTAGATGTAGATGCAGATGCGATCTCCACGCGCCGCATCACGGGCAACGCTAATGCCGGCGGTTAAAACCAAAACACATTTCTAACATGTTTTATTCACTTGTATTCACTATCACTTCAAACAATGATTGTGAAGTCTTTTGAAAGTCGCACGTCGAGTCACTGTCTATTCAAGCATTTTTTCGAGTTTTCTTCCGCTAGGCTGGATCAATCATATTGAATTTTGAGAATCTAATTTCAGATTAGGATTCAGCGACTTTAAATACCAGTTTATTGAAGAGATGAAACAGTTCAAAAATATAGATTGGCAAGGTGTTTCATGGGCACTATCAAACGAGCGCAGCAATATAAGGGTAATCTCCCCCCAATATTGATATAAAAAAACAAAAAAGAAAAGAAACACTTATTCCTTAATTCGCCTTCGTTTTGTAGTTTCCATACATTCAACTTAGATTCAATCAAAACAAGTTTTTGAGCACAAAAAATGGGCCATTCCTCCTGCAATATAACTAGGCCGATGTTCGTCTTTTATCAAAAGATACTTTCACACCAAAAATCATTAAAATCGCTTGACTAATATCTAACTTATCGCGATTTTTCCCTTTAAGTCCTAATGTTGGAGGGACCGTTTCACCCCATAAACATGTTTTTCCGCCACTAAAAAAGAAAAAAAATAAAATAAAATAAAAACTTGTCCCATAGTCTTTCATGTATTACAACATATCCAAATTTCATAAAAATCGGAGAGTGACACTTCGGTAGGTTTCCTTGTGAGCGTGATTTATACACCTAGTAGCGGTATATTCACCAGAACAGCTTTGAATTAGATATACTGTGCTCTCATAATGTAAATCCAAATAATTGTGAAAAAATAAAATAATTAAACTGGGACATTGACAGTCTGTGAGATTACCAGCATGCAGCAATCGGCCCGGCGACCACACTGTGACAGACATTATCAGCCGATATGAAATTCTGTACTTTTGCTGTCCTCTCAGTCATCTTTAATACACACGGTTGTTGGTACACGTTTTTCCCCAATGTTTATATGTTTATTTTCCCTGTTTGTCTTTGTTGCTCAAAAATATCTCTTCGCCACACTACGGTACGTGGGGTCATGAACTAAAGTGTAAATTATCGAAGTAAGCTGCCTTATGCCAACCACTACTTTTATTAACATTTACACAAAGGATTATGTCATATGTGTATTAGAGAAGTCGGAATAAATATAGAGGTGGTAGCAACAATATAGCCGTTCTTTCCATCTACGTGTACATACATATTTCGCAACCCAAGGTAAGGTGCGTTGCGGAGGGGACCTCATAAAACTAAAGGACATTTCCTTTTCTGTTGCACTCCAAAATAGAGCAAAGAATTCTCTTATTTTTTATCCCAAGGCGAAAAATGTACGTTGCCGTTCGTAGATTCTTCTACAGTCAGCTTTAAATACCGACCCTCTAAAATTCCTCAACATTGTTCCTCGAACAGAAGAGCGAAGTGGCGCAGTAGTATCACACTGGAATCGCATTCTGAAAGGTGACGGTTCCAATACGCCCCCGGCCATATTGATTTAAGTTTTCCGTGATTTCAGTAAATCACTCCAGATAAATAACGGAAAGGTTATTTCAGAGACTCGATTTTATTCCTCATCCCTCCCAAACCTATCCAATCGTGTGCTCTGTCTCTAATAATCACGATGTCGACAGAACCATAAACTCTAATCTTCCGCTGCGGTGGAGTGGCTGAGAGCATTGTGGCGCTATGCCGAGACGCGCGAGGCCGCTCCCCGTCTGGGGATCGAATCCTCCCTCGGTCATCGATGTTTGTGCTGTCTTTAGTATGAGTAGTTTATTAATGGTTTGTAAGTTTAGGGACTGATGACCCCTCAGTTAAGGCTCATAAGCTTAACAAATATTTGAACATTTCCAATTTTCCTTCCTTCTTCCTTTCGAAAAGCAGGTCGGCTCCTCTCCAAGATTCCTACTTCAGTTCACAAGGCATCTCTGCAACACTCGTGTGATGATCTGTGTCAGAATTTTTTCTATGACTCCTTGAAACACGACAGAAGATACAGAGAAGGGCAGCTCGTTTTGTATTATCGCGATGTAGGGGATAGAGTGACACGGAAATGATGAAAGAGTTGGAGTGGAAATCATGAAAACAAAGCAGTCATTCGTTGTGACTAGATCTATTTACGAAATTTATTTCACCAACTTTCTCTCAACTTTCTTTTCCGAATACGAACATATTTTGTCAGCATCCACCTACATAAGAAGACATGATCATCAAAATAAAATAAGAGAAATCAGATCGAAAACCGAAAGATTTAGGTGCTCCTTTTCTCCGCGAACTATTAGAGAGTGGAACTGTAGACATGCATCATAAAAGTGGTTCGATGAATCCTCTGCCATGCACTTCAATGTGACTTGTAGAGTATTTAGGTAGTAGCAGTAGTAGCAGACGTGATGGAGAGCAATATCTTGAATATTTTTCTGATATTCACCAGGGGGGCGTTTTCCAATGGTCTCAACATTTCGGTAAGCCGACTTCTTGCCACCTTCAGGCGTGTATGAATATGAGCAAGAAGTCGTCCCAATATTGCGTCGTCTTTATGACGCCTCCCGACAGAAAATTCAAGTTTTTCTAAGGATGGCAAGAAATCGACTCGCCTAAATATCGCATATTTGGACTATTCCAACCAGCTGAATATCCTAAAATACTATGTTTTTATATTGAGAGTTACGAGATATGTGTGAAATGTTTGTAAAGCTGTGGGACCAAATTGCTATGGTCTTGTTGTGATACACATCTCTGGAATATATTATATGATTCCTTGCTTAAATTGCCTTACTCAGGACACACTCTTGTTATACCTTTTGCCGACGAGGTGATTCTGCTAACCAGAGGGGAGAGTCCTCATGCCGCTGAGGACATCTCGAACGCAGACGTACAGTTAATAGCGACTTGGACCAGTAATAATAAACTCCAATCCAACGAACTGAAATCAAAACCTATGCCTATCGCCAGGAAAAGGAAATGTGCCTGATCGACATTCGGAATTTACCTAATAACATCGTGTTTCAACAAGTAGATCATTTAAAATATCTGGTCGTTATAATCGACAGTAATTTACATTCAACAAACACGTTCAACATAGTACAGATAAATGCACGGTCTTAAATAAAGCTCTTTCAAGCTCAGCTAAACTGGGATCTGCGGGCTACAGCACTGCGAACTATTACTGCCTCTCTTATCGTACGGCTCACCGATGTGGACAGACGCACTAGAGCGACAATACAACCGTACCAAAATTAATAGAGTCCAACGGTCTATCAATTTAATAATTGTCAAAGCTTACAGAACGACATCCAGTAAAGCACTCTGTTTTATCAAGTCTCATGCCCATAAAGATACAGGAAGTAGCCAAATATTATAACCTGATCAAAACTGAAGACGACAGACAGAAATCGACATTACCCACAGTATAGAAGCTGGGCACACCCGGAGGATTTTACGAGGGTAACTGAGAAGGACGCAAGCTTAAGCTACCCTGTTGAAATATACTCAGATGGAAGCAAGTCAGACGACGGAGTTAATAAGAAGCTTATTTACCTGATACAGCTTAAACTGTCTAGTGAATGCTCAAACAGTCAGGGGGAACAATTTGCCACTCTCAATGCCCTTAACTTAATAACCAATCTCTTGAATATTAATAGAACTGCAGTAGTTAACACCGATAGCAGGATTACTTTGAACTTGATGCGAAATCCGAAAAACCACAACCTCTTGATTGGGGAAGTACGTCGCGCGGGAGTAGCCGAGCGGTTTGGAACGCCACGTTACGGATCGTTCGGTCTCCCGCGTCGGGGGTTCGAATCCTCCCTCGGGCATGGATGTGTGTGTTGTCCTTAGGTTAGTTTAACTTAGTTTAAGTAGTTTGTAAGCTAGGGACTGATAACCAAGTAGTTAAGTCACATAGAATTACAAACATTTGAACATTTTGAAGAAATACGATGTAAAATCAGGAGGTTGCAGACACACAACTGACAGGTGCATTTTCAATGGGTAAAAAATCTTCTAGGGATGTGGTAAAATGAACTAGCTGACAATCTCGCTGCAAGAGCAGCTCGAATACGACAATGGATACGCTACAACTACATAGTTACAAGTGCGATGAAGAAGAAACTTCGAGAAGAATTTAGGAACAAATCGCAGATTGAGTGGCAAAGTACAAAAAACGAGGAAAGCAATAAACCGTATTTTCCTACTATCCGACAACGTTTAATGATTAAACTCCCAATATCTCCAAAGTTTGCAGCAATGTTAATGGCTCATGAGAAACGAAAGCTTATTATCATCGGTTCAGAATAAATGAAGACGGGACGTGTACTTGTAACAGAGATGTCCAAACTATTGACCACCTGCCTTTCGACTGCTGCAACTTACCGAAAGAGAGGGACAATCACAGAAAAAAATAGCTGACAAAGGAGGAGGATGACCCGTCAGTAAAATTGATTTCGTACATAAATTCAGTACAGGCCTTTACAGGCCGCGGCGGTGCGGCCGAGCGCATTGAGGCGCTATGCTCCGATGCAGGAGGCCGTTCCTGGTCAGGGGTTCGAATCTCCCCTAGGGAATGGATGTTTGCCTCGTCTTTAGTATAAGGTAGTTCGTAAGTAGTTTGTAAGCTTAGGAACTGATGACCCTGCAGTTAAGTCCCTTAAGCTTAACAAACATTTGAACATACTTTTACAACTTCTGTAATTCAATAAATTTTACTGACGTGTAAAATCGTTTGGTTTCTTTTCGTAAAGCGATAAATAATGTATAAGTAAAATGCTTTCTTTTGTAAATCCTTTCATCATATTAGCTGTCTTTGTGTTTGCTAAGGTACATGATGTAAGCGCCTGAATTTGACCAACAAACATGTAACATTACTATGTAATTGGGCAGGTCATATAAGTAATGAAATATAATCAGTCCCCAGAGTTATGAACTAATTAACTTAACCGGCCGCGGTGGCCGAGGGGACTGAGGCGCTTCAGTCACGGTCTGCACGGCCACTACGGTCGGGGGTTCGAATCCCCCCTCGGGCATGGATATTTGTGCCGTCCTAGTTCGTAAGTAGTTCATAAGTAGTTTTTAAGTTTAGGGACTGATGACCCCGTAGTTAAGTCCCATAAGCTGTACAAACATTTGAACATTTTTGAACAATTAACTTACACTAAAGACAACACACTCACACACACACACACAAACACACACACACACACACACATGCCCAAGTGAGGGCCAGAACCTCCGGCCAGAAGCTGCGGCTCCTACGAGGGATACAGCTTTAAGCTAAATCGAATGATGGCGTTATAATATGTGAAAACTGATAATTTACGTCCCATTAAAACCATGAAGTGTTCACAAAAGGAAGTCTCGCGATGCAGTCCTACCATCGCAAAGATTCGTGAGTTACCTTAGAAACTGTCAAATCTTAAAAATAAATAAATTACTTTGCTAAAAAGCACGCCCTGTTGTAGCAAAGGAAATTTCTCCTGACGGAGCACAAGAAAGTGGATGTGTTCCTCTTTAAAAGACTGACAGAAGAGTGAGCAACCTACTGACTCCTCATGCCAACTTCCTCGCCAAAATTTTGGGATGCGAACATATTTGCGATGTTTGTGCTGAAAGAGAATAACAGAAAGTGGTGGCGGAAGGGAGTGGAGTCAGTGTGAGAGAAAGAGAGTGCAGACAGTAATGGTGGGAGAGAGACAGTTGCAGTAAAAGAGATAAATGGATGGATATAATAGCAGTTCGATAAAAAATATAACCTTTGGGGGTCTGAAACATCCACACTGATCAAATTTCATAACAAGAAGAATTTGATCATCTTCATCTAGTCTCTTTACCCATATCATAGCGAGCAGAAGGATAAGTGCACTGACTTCGCTGACAGACAGCATAGGAGCGATGGCGTAAGTTAGTTAAGTAATTAGTGTGTAAGTCTAGCGATTGATGACCACACAGTTTGATCGCATAAGACCTCACACAACTTAACTGCGGGGTCATCAGTCCCTAAACTTAGAAACTACTTATGAACTAATATTAAAGAGAACATAGATATCCATGCCCAAGGGAGGATTTGAACCTCCGACGCGGGAGGCCTCGCGATGCGCAACGTGGCGCTCTTGACCGCTCGCCTAATCCTGCGGGGCTAAGGCTAAAGTAGTGCTCCGAGTGATATTTACCTGCATTTTAAAGAAGAGGGACAAAATATTCTCACCTCTTCCGTTACATCATGCAGGTCTGGGTACAGAGAGAATAAAAACATTTTTAGATATCCAAGAAACTTAGTAGAGCTTAGAAAATGGGCGAGAGCAATTCCTCGCAATGACAGATATCTGTCTCAAAATTGTTTTGTATGCAGTTCACGTTTCGGTGAAGAACTCATTACGAAAGCAGACTTGTTGATCATCGACAGGAGATTAGTCGAAATTCCCATGCAGGAACGTTTTATTCATTTATTTCCCAGTGTTTTGAAATTGAGGTGTTACACAAATGAAAATCATTAGTAAAACATTCGCATAAAAGAAGTTGCAACATACAAGTTGCAATTTCTCCTTATGTTCCTTCCTTCGTGGAAAATATACGAGACGAAGAAGTACCGTACAGGATGGGGTACTGATTTCATTAAAGAGAACATTTGTGTGTAAAAAACTGGAAGTTATACGATTTCAGAATAAATTTAGGACAACTAATGCCCAAATTCGCACACTGCGAAACAAGTTCTCATATGAATAGGCTCAGTTAAATCGCCTAGACTATTGCAAACTCGGTAAGAAGCTGACTACGTTAAGGAAGTGCTAATTAAAAAAAAAAAATAACGGACTGCGGTATCTTGACGAGTTTTTTTTTTTTTTTTTTTTTTTTTTTTTTTTTTTTTGGACAGCGTCCTCTTAATCGCCCAAAGGATACAGACATTATTTGAAGCGTGAATTGTCGACTCTTCCTTCCGAAGCACATCTCCGAAATTGTAAAGTTTTTTAAATGCTCTTCTGGAATTAATGCACACGTTGTTGAAGCAATTGAAAGTTTGTTTTGTAACGAAAAAGACGAAAATAAAAAAGCTGCGATCTGCTGATTTTGGTGACGTTAAGCCCGAACAAAAACTGACTTTCAATAACACTAAATTGAATGTTCATGGTTTCGTCAGTTTAGAGGAATATAATCCAGACCATTGTAAGGCTAAACTCGGAAATCATGGTCTAAAATACCAGTATGCATCTATTAGACATTATGGGTCTTGTATAGGAATTTCGACACTGCTTACCCACACATTGAAAGACGTCTTTTAAAGTCCTTATGCAGGTGGAAAACGAAAGATTATCGTGCTACATTTTTTTGTAAATGCGTAAATAGTTTAGATCAAATTAGTGCTAAAATTACGAAAGTTGAATGCTGTGATGGACATTATTTCTAAGCTGAATTTTCTAAGCCAGCTTTTCACGGGCATTAAACAGATTCGGGAATGAAGTCTTCGAAAACTGCCCAGAAACTATCGAAAGTAGCACACAAATGATATTAACGTACTTTACATTTCATTACATGGATTTAATGGCTGTTTTTTTTTTTTTTTTTTTTTTTTTTTTTAATGTATAGTGATTTATACTTCCATGTGTCACTAGCGGAGCCACTGAGATCTGGCGGTGGAAACGTTGCACTAGGAGAGTCAGCACACTTTCTCAAAAATGTTTAAGTGGGAGACTCGAACCCCCGACGGCGAACGGCCGCGCGCACCGCAATATGGCGCCTCAATGCACACGGCTAATCCGCCGCGGCGCACACTTTCTCTTCTACTCGCTATGCCCACATGTTAAAGTTTCTTGGTCTATACCTAGCAATCCATCGGCAAAGACATATGTATAGAGGAGACTAATGAGACTGAAGGGACGGTAAACAGACTGAGAGAAAGAATGATAACAGTGGTAATTTCCGCGAAAGGGATTGGGACACAAATAATGCAAGAGAGACGGTGTCAAAGTGGTAAAGAAGATAAAGAGTCCGCCGCTCTCGTCGGTGTTTCGTCTCCTTACTCGGTCATGGGTGTGTATCACAGCAGTTTTGTATCTTAGGTTTACTGACATTTGAACATTTTTGAAGATCGAGAAATGAGGATAAAGACAGTGGTAATGCGAAAGACAAACAAGTACCAATGGGGAACAATGAAACACTTCGTGAGAGACACTTACGTAGATGACGACAGTGAAAGTAAGATTCTGTGTATCGAAACTTCATTGCAATGAGTGACTGGGGAAAAGGATTTAGTATGTACAGTGTTAAGACATCGCGAATATATTCCCATGCCAAAGATTTAGTAAAGGAGGTGAAACGATTGCGACAGCTGGTTCCAAACTTTTCTATCATAGTCATTTAGAGAGAGGAACATATTTGCATTTCTTGTGACTGAAAAGAGCCGTAGTTCATGTCATCTCAGCGAAATTAAATGTAATATTCCTAAATTTGATACGATTGTAAAATAATGTACACAAAATAAACTTTTTATAAATTATAAAACTGATCTCAAATTTTGCGACAAAGTTTTGGAAGTAGAAGAAATACGTCTTTCATTGAATATACTACCATATTAGAATCTTTACTCGTCACAAAGCCCTATTTAATGGTCGCGAAATGTGGTGTGCTAAATTAAACTTATTTTGGCATTCGAAATATAACACCCTTGCATGAACACTAAAATACAATAATACAATTGTATGTTTTTTAAGAATCAGCAAAGAATTATTATGTAGCGTTGTATGTGTTATGTATAAAATTGTCGAAAACATGTATTTTCAATACAGTTTTGAGTCAAAGAGTTTACTGATAGACTTTGATATCCTGATAAAGGGGTTTATTTCCGGAATGAAATATTAAAACGTAAAAACCAAAATCAACAATGCTATACGTCTCTTCTTTTTGAGAATTAGGTCGTACACTTCGCAAGTTCTAGTAAAAACGAAGACAACATATTTCAGTACGTGTTTTGTGTAGAAAGTTCGTTAAGCAAATACTTCTGTTTGCCACCAACCTTTCATAGTCACCAAAGGTTCTCCAAATACAGTAAGCTAACAAAAGGCGTATAATTCGTGGCATATTGTTTAATTACAGCATACATCCAAGCATTTCTAATATCTGTTATTCTTGGTCCAATCACTCTGGTACTGTATGTTTAATTAACGACGTCTACAGAAATACATGCGTCAGGAGATGAGGGCAGCTACTCCCTCGTGTGACGGTGCGCCCATTAACAAAATTAAGTGACACGGAGTAATGGATTTTCCCCTGGAAGGACTACCGGGATTCTACAGTAAGGAAATTCGAAAAAGTATCCTCCGGGAACTCTGACGGAAACTGCCCGCTCATCAAACTAATTTACTGTCTTCATTTCCTTTTCGCATCGTTACCTGTGTGAAGCAAATGAAATAATCCCTAGTAATGTAATTATCTTCCTGTTTTCTTGCATTAATATTTTGCACTTAAGAAGAAGGTGCTCAGATGTACATTTTAAAAACTGAATATTGTAGCTAGTTGTTTTTATTGTATTTACGATTCGTTGTACACCTCCAAAGTAGGCAAGTACCAGTCATAAGAAAAACTAAGTTCTTGTGCGATGCATTAGCAGTGTCTGTAAATATCTGTGTGGCCCTAGACTTAGGCATAGAAAAAGCGAAACTGAAGAGATACAGTCATCATCCTCTCAACGCTTCGGTTATTACCTTTAACAATCCCACGAACCAGGTGATGTTTGGCGTTTTAGGGCTCCCCCGGAACAAATCATCCCATCTTCTGTAAGGTCTTCCAATGCCTCTTTTTCCATTTTTTTTTCTAGTTCACGATAGGAGATTGTATGATCTGCCTCATAAAGTTTTGCCTGCAAATTTTCCACACTTTTCTTTAAAATTTTGAGCCGCGTGGTCTAAGGCGTCATGCTACGATCTGGGCGTCCGTCGCCACCGCAGATTCGAGTCCTCCCTCGGACAATGATGTGTGTACTAGTGTAAGTTAATTTAAGTAGTTTGTAAGTCTAGGGACTGATGACCATTGCAGGTTGATAAAATTGGTTTACAATTTGAACATATAAGTTTTCGATTGAATTTCAAGGTATTTCAATTCGTTCTGCCTTCGTTTCTCATAATGTCTTATCTGGTATTTTTTACGTGAGCATAAATAAAACGTAAAAGGACAGAAGGTGACTATAATGTGGCTAATAGGAGTGTGACGATCTTCTTATCGCTTGATACGTCCACACTGATGTTGTGCTGAATCGCAGTGAAATTTTGTGCCACTATGACATCATTAACATTCCTTATACTTCAAATGATCTAGTCTTCGGCTTTTTGTCGCTATAGTTGTAGTCAAAGGCGAAAGACGCCAATACAGAAGTTGGTCCCACGACATGACGTATCGGTTTGTTGGTGACTATGTAGAAAAATAACTCAAACATTACTGACCGTCCACGCGTTGCTGTGGCTTGTTGCACATTTAAAGAAAGAAAAGTTGTAAAATTTATTTCTAGTAAGTGTTAACTTTATAATGTTTTGTGAGTTTGACATCCGACCCTCCATGCTCCTTTTTTCTGCCTCTCTCCTCGTACTCCTCACTTTGTCCATATCCTTCTAACTGTCCGTGCATGTCAACTTCTTCCCTCTCCTTCTCCATCTCTTCGCCAAGCTCTTCGTCGTCTTTTCCTCCTCAAAACCAACTATCTCAATTTTCCTCCCTTCATCTCCTGTTACAATCTGTCTACCCTCGAACCCTGCTTAGTGTTACGGTCAAAAATTTATATATACACTTTACAGAACGTTGGATTGCTTTACGTCATATATGTCATAAATGAATATTGTCACAACGGTTGCGTGTAATACGCACGCGTTGTTATATACATATTCTTTAATTTATTTCATACGTGTATTTATGAAAATGTTATAATTAACTTTGTTATAAAATTCGTAGAAATTGTCAAATGTGTTGGCTATAAAAGACATATTACAGAAATAGGTATCATTTTTTTAAAAATAACGTCTACTGCAGAGGTCCGCCCCCCTATCCATTGACTCACCCTCCGCCCCAAACTGAGACCAACCCCCCCCCCCCCCATACACCTGAGATATTAGGTCCTGGATTCCTAGTTTATTACCTAATAAGCACGGCTTTGCCATTTGATATTAAAATTAAATGTCTTTTATTACACGTTTTGTAAATTATTTTATAAAGGCTGGCCAAAAGTGCTCATCTTTTACACCCCCCCCCCTCCAAATTTCAATGATCCAGTTTGTGACATGACATCCCCCCAAGTGGGCACCTCTGGCCTACTGAATTTATTAATGGTAAAGGGTTCTTATCATTCACTATCAGAAATATAAGGAGCTTGCCAATATTATAACTATTTAATTAACATGAGACTTTATGAGTAAAAATTGAACTAAAATTACAGTATTGTTTTTTTAATAACATTCACTCTGTGGTGCCGCTGACCTGCTGAGCATCGGGTCGCTGCATATGTACAATCGGCTCGTAACTTCAGCATAGCAGTAGCAATAGCGGCAGCGTCAAAGCTGGTCGGGCGGCATTGAAACCGCTCACGGTAACAGCAGCACACGTTCTCAGTGGCGGCATCACGTAGGCGACCCACTGTCTCGTTAACTTGTGCTTGACAAGATACAATTACGTTGTGATTTATTACATGTCTACTATTTCAGATTTCCGGTTCGGCACTGCTTTAGAAAAAATAAATAAATAACAATAAAAATTAAATATAAAAAATCTGTGGGAGGTGCCGGGGAGAGGCTGCAGCCCCATTACCCCCACTACCTCTTCCCTCCCCCCCCCCCTCAAATGATAAACTGTTTGTATAGCTTATGGGAGTTTGTGACACTTGCGAGGAGTGACACTTGCGCGGAAAGGGAATGTGTAGACACTTGCGCGGAGACCCGGACGCTGCAGGTAGTGAACAGGGTGTTCCAGAAGTAGCGATACACCACCCCTACTCCACGCCCTCCAGCCGCTACCTGTGCCGTATTCAGGGAAAGGCCCACCGAGCGAGGTGGAGCAGTAGTAACGGGACGTTCGCTAAAAATAGGGTATATTACAAGATTCACGTCCCTCGCATTCCGGCCCAAAATTAGCATGGGCCTATATTTCGCATTCATTGAAAAATGCGAATTTTTCCGGTACCTACGGTTTACTTTGTACATATTTAAGGGCAGAAAATAAAGTTATCTCCCAATATTTCTGATTAAATAGTGTTTCACTCCAAAATACCATTTATGACAATTTCGGATTTACTGCATTTTGAGTCAGAATTCGCATCTATATTCGAATTTATCGCAAATACGAATTTTTCCTGTCCCTAGAATTACCTCTAAAAATAAACAACTGATCAAGGCACTAAAAGCAAGGGCAGATCTTTAGGTGTATTTCTACAAATAACTAAAACACAATTTGATCGTGGAATTATATACAATCTCATTATAAAGGTTTTTTGTAGGTGGTTTTGAGCAGATTTTAAATATGTTAGAAATTGCATTATGAAATATAGACAGCTACACGTTATGTTTATTCTGAGATATCGATTTCGGCTAATTTGAGGTCATCTTCAAGTCTCAAACAACAGGTGTTACTTCTGCATTTTTCCAGTGGCACTCATAACCTTTAACTGTTTACACACAAGGTCTAACGTTGTTAATCGCGTTAGCGATGAAAAGAGAACCCAGAATCTTTGTGTCTAAATGATACATATATTGGTGTGACGTCTTATTTCGAAAGAACAGACATCACACCAATTCATATATAGCTCTCGGTGAAATGGAACGGTATGATGTCGTTACGTACCACAACACGGCCGACTAGAAACGCAGGAGAAGTGCAAACAACGTTCTCTCCTCAGAGGTATGATTATAATTGGGTTCGGCGTAGACTTCTACAACATACAGTCTACACGGCGAAGATTACACCAAAAAATTTAACTTTTCGTCTACTTTGGCGATAGCAACCAAATTTTAGAATCGTGTCTACTATGTTAAGATATAGCAACACAAAACGCTTCAAGTCCATAACTTCACTGGTTTTCGAGTTCTGAATTTTTAATATGTTTTTAATGTTATTATAGAAAAAACAAATTTGGGACTCACACTACAATTTTCATATGGCAGATTTTGTAGGTACATTCACAAGACATAATTCAACGGTTGTGTGCATTCATCTTATGAGAAATATCAATCATTTGTTTTCAGTGTTTATTTCAAATTTCTACCTTCCGCAATACATTCACCAATAACATCGCTTATTTTAAAAAATTATGACGTAATGTCTAAATGAAAGTAATATAAAGTGTAGTAACAACCAGCTCACACCAGTTACCCAGATGAAGGCCACTGTAACGTTGGCCGAAACGTTGGTTATTTAAGAAATAGCCTTACATCATGACGCGGTACCATACCCAGAAAACTTTTATGTCGTCTTCTACATTTAAGTTTCTTTAATTATTAGTACTTAAATGTGGTTATGAAATAAATAAATTACGTGTATATGTGTAGTCTTATGCGGCCAAACTACTTAGGTCATTGGTCGCTAGAGTTACACACTACTTAATCTTACTTAAAATGACTTAGGCAAAGTACAAACAAACATACCCATGTCCGAGGAAGGACTCGAACCTCCGACCGGCCGCGCAATTTGTGACACAAATTACATGTTTGATAATATTAATGCATAGAAGTATGAAATCACGTCAAGACTACTTCCTGCAAAAATTTTGACAAAAAAAGTTGGCACTGAGTTTAGAAAAACAAAATTCTGGTATATTGGATTTCAACATTTTATCAAAAAATGAATGTTACTTTTTTTTACTACTACAAGAGATATAGCCATTCAAATTTACGGCCACCAGAACGTTTTCCCTTTCTGAGTAAATGAGCTGCTTCTTGTAGTTTCAACACCTTTTTCTTGAATGTTCTGAATATAAATCTTCACACAGACTTCTTGAGGAGGAGAGTGATACGGATATATGATTGTAAACCACTGCCTATTACCTTAGACCTTTTTGACTGTACTGAACAGTAATTCCGCGTATTCCGTAATTTATATTTATACAGTTAACAGGCAATGTAATTTATAAGCAACTATTGGCTGCCAATTTCGCTTCATTTTTCCTGGCAGTCTTGCAACTTGTTTCTCCCTGTTGGTTTATGCCGAGTTCGGAGTAAAAATGGTTCTATATGACGGTGATGGAAAATAGAATTTATCTTCAGCATTTTTGGGGTCTACGAATAAATGCTTCAAGTATGTAAAATACTCATTGACTTATTATTAACGTTTTTTAATTGAAGGTTTAAGGTTGCGTCTCCTATTAAAAAGCTATTTTTAAAGAGATGGAAGTTGCGTGATAGTGGGGTTAACTACATAGCGGTCAATTACATCAACGTATCTGTGCAGGATGCCTAATATATTTATTGCTTGCGCAGGTGTCCTGATATGCTTAGTGTTCTGAATAATATACTTTTAGGAGGTATGACTGTGGAAAGTCATCGTCTTGTAGTAGCAGAGACTGTCTTAATAACTCTCCAAACATTATCACTATTAAAATACCTTTTTGTTTACAGGAGGAACACTCAACGGATTAATATGTAGTTAGAAAAAGTTACTATATTGCTCTTCAGCTTTGAAAGGGTTGTGCAATTTTACTGATTTTCGTGTTATGTTGACAGTGTGGAAACTTGACCACAGCAGTGCTAGACTTCTTGGTGTGCCTGTACCCAGGAAAAGCCATCAGCCGCCCCAAGGGCCCCGGGTTCCGCGCAAGTGTCACTCCGCGCAAGTGTTCTAACCCCAGCTTATGGGACTTAACTACGAGGTCATCAGTCCGTAAACTTACAAACTACTTATGAAATAACTAATACTAAGGATGGCAGAAATATCCATGCCCGAGGGGGGATTCGAACCCCCGACCGTAGTGGCCGTGCAGACCGTGACTGGAGCGCCTCAGACCCCTCGGCCCCCCTCCCCCGTGGCTGCGCCACTGAATCAGTGACAAAAATCTACACACTTACTGCTGTTTACAAATTACATCAATCGAAAGTGAAGGCCGTAAACTCCACGAAACTCCTAGGAATTACTATTACTTCAGACTTAAACTGGAAAGAACAAGCACATAATGTCGTGGGAAAAGCGAACCAGAGACTGCGTTTTATTGGCAGAACCCTTAAACCATGCAACAGAACTACTAAAGTAACTGCACCTACACTACGCTTGTCCGTCAATTTTTGGAGTATTGCTGCCCAGTGTGGGATCCTTGTCAGGTGGGTTTGACGGATGACATCTAAAGAGTCCAAAGAAGAGCAGCTCGTTTCGTATTGTCACGATACAGGGGAGGCAGCGTTACGGATATGATACAGGATCTGGGATGGGAATCGTTACAACATCGTCGTTTGTCGCTGCGGCAGAGGCTACTTACGAAACTCCAATCGCCAACACTCTCCTCCGAATGCGAAAATATATTTTTGACTCCCACGTACATAGGTAGAAATGATCATCATAATAAAATACGAGAAATCAGAGCCCGAACGGAGATGTTCGAGAGTTCTTCCTTCCTGCGCGCTGTTTGAGAAAGGAATGGGACATGAATAGTATAAAGGCGGTCCGATGAACCCTCTGCCGGGCACTTGAATGTGATTTGCAGAGATGTAGATATACCATCGCGCTCCCATCCCTCCCGCCACTTTGCGCTCTGCCACAGGGCAATTACGAGATCAGCTGTAAGGCCGCGTCCCACAGTGTTATCTGGCCACAGCGCGGACCGCGGCACGCAGCAAGTAGTGGCAGCAGCAGCAGCAGCAGGTAGCACGTGGGCCACCCACGCCGCGGCGATAAGCCGCCGCCGCCGCCCAGCCGTTCCTCAGCAGGGGTGTCCATCACGCCGCCAGATAGCGCGCGGCGTGTCCAGGGGGCGTGGTTTACAGCGCGCGCTCTCCCTCCTGACAGCGCTATCACGTGCACCGCTAGATCGCGCCTAACGCACGAGCCGTAACAGCGCATAGCACATTACACTAGCGGTGGCGGTACTATCGCCGAAATAACCGGATTTCGGTTACACCGCTTCTTTTCCTCTTCAGTGACCGGACCGTTAAAACATTTCAAATTAACAGCTTTTTGAAGATACCAATTTTGGACAATTTTTGATGTGGCGAATGAAACGTTCGAAAGTATGAAATGGATGGAAACTTTGGTGTACTCCTGTGGCGGCTCGTACAAAATTTTACCAGTGTGCTACAATATTACAAAAATAAACAGGATACAAAATATAAAATAAAAAGTCAACCTTTGTATGATTGCCTTTAATTAAATATCAATATTGTACGGACAGTAAGACCTTCAGGGGAAACTATAACAGCGCTGCCAACTGCGTGTATTCACTGCAGGTAGTAAATATAACGTTTAAAAAATATTAATTTTATTTACAGAAATTAAAAATTTAGACTCGGAGGTATTTGAATACGAGCCTCACACTGGTAGGTTTGAGAGACAATGCGCAAGACGCCTCAGCCAGCGCGCTATTTGACTCTGTACGCCGCAATATTCGTCATATACTATTCTTCCGCAGCCGTTACACGCAGTGCGAAGAGAACTATCGATCTGGTGCTGCAGTCGGTCTCAGCACACATGAGTCGCCAGGCCTGACGTCACGACTGCGCATGCGCACTAGCGAACAGTGCACGTACCAGCGCGGCTGAATCCCACTTCAGTACACGGAGCTGGTTTTTCAGCTATCGCGGCGAGAGCGCTCCAAAATTCTTTTTCGTCCTTATTACTATCATTCTAATATGCATTGGAAAGGAATTGGCATAATTTTATTGTGATATCTGGCTGGTATTCCAAGAGAAAGCATGTAATTTTATAGCGATTTGCATTCGAAGAGAAATGGCATATTTTTAGTAGTATATTTACCGTGTGTTGCAGCACATTAGCACATTATCACCAGCCGCCACTGGTGTACTCTATAATAAGGCGGCCAACTTTTTCAAAACGCAATGCGAGACATTTCAAGGATGTGATGGAGGACTAAGATCACGTGACTCACTGTGCCAGTTATTTTGAAGCTGAGAAAAATTTTGGCGAGCAGAGTAGGCCTCCTCATTTACTTTTAAAGTACGTATCCAAACAGGTGACATTTTATTCTCAATTTTCAATCTTTATTTACAGTTCTTAAATATTTTCGCATGCTCGTATTTTGAATTTTAGAGTCATAATTTTTACATATTCTTTCTCCGTTACGTTTTTCTGATCACCTTCGTCGTGTGTACGACTCTTATTTGTTTGCCAGAACACGGAGATTCGTGCTTGTTCTAATGCTTGTAAATCTATCGGACTCAACTTCTAGGTTATTAGTCCGTAGCTTACAAACTATTTAAACTAAGGTGAACTAACATCAGGGCAACACCAACCCTCATGCCCTAGGGGGGACTCAAACCCCCGACGCGCGCACCGCAACACGGCGATCCAGTACGCGCGGCTAATCCGCCGCGGTGAGATTCGTGCTCCACTTATTTTGATAAGTAGCTTACTCCGCCCAAAGAATTATGTGTTGCATTAACCTCGAATTAAATTTGATAAAAATTACTTTTTAAAATCATTCGAACTACTCCATTACAGAAGTTCTTTCGATGAAGTGCAGAGTTTAATTGTGCCTTACTACATGCAATGATCACTCACTTTTAGTGTTGCAGTTTCAGAATGTCACCACCTTTTTATTCCTGAAGTAAGTGAGACGAATGCTGATATTGTATTTCCATGTCATATTTCAAATACGTTTATACAGACTGTGATAATATTACATCATGTTTGCCACAATGAGCACCGAAAAATATTCCATTACAGTTACTGAAATGTACTTAGAAAGGCACAGAAAATATACCAAAACGGATTTTTTTAAAAGTCTCATCCTATCACCAAATGCAATATGTCTTACCAGCTTAAAACAAAATCGAAATAGTCATAGTGTGTTTTCTTTACTACTTTTTATGTTTTTTTGTTTTTTGTTTTTTTGTTTTTTTTATTTTTAAATTTTTTTTTTTAACGTAAGAAAACTGTCATTTATTCGAAGGTGATGCATTGTGTAGTTGACGTGCAAGGGGTTTGCTTTAGCATGCCGTACACAAATAGTTTCGGCTTGTGCTCTTAAACAACTTTATAATTAGTAAGCCTACGTAATTATAACTTTATAATTAATGGACTGCGGGACATTTTCAGTAATCATCCCAATGCGGGACAACGAGACCAAATACGGGACTGTCCCGCAGAATCCGGGTCGATTGGCCGCCTTGCTCTTTAAAGTCTGGGACTCTACATCCACATCTACGTCACACTGAAGTGTATGGCAGAGCGTTCATCGAACCGCGTTTGTATTTCTCTTTGGTTCCGTTCCCTAATATTTCGTGCGGAAGAGGAGCACCTAAGTCTTTCCGTTCTCTTATTTTATTTTGGTGATGATGTCTTCATATGAACGTGGGTGATAACAAAATATGTTCGCATTCGGAAGACAAAGTTGGTGGAAAAACTTCGCTATAGATATCGTCGCAGCTAATAACGCCTTTGTTTTAAAGAATTCCATCCCAAATTGATAATCATTTCCGTGACACTCTCCCCCATATATCACTATAATACGAAACGAGCTGCCCTTCTCTAAATTCGTCTGTCTGTCCCACTTGGTGGGGATCAAAAAAATGTTCAAATGTTTGTCAAGCTTAAGGGACTTAACTACGGGCTCATCAGTCTCTAAACTTACAAACTACTTATAAACTACCTTATACTAAAGACTCCACAAACATTCATGCCCGAGGGGGGATTCGAACCCCCGACGGGGAGCGGTCTCGCGCGTCGGAGCATGGTGCCTCAATCCGCTCGGCCAGTCCGCCGCGGCTCGTGGGTATCCCATAATGCGCAGCAATATTCCAAATTAGGTCGTACAAGTTTGGTGTAGGCAGTTTCTTTAGTAGAATTGTTTCATCTTCTAAGAGTTCTGCTAACAGAACGTAGTCTTTGGTTCACTTTCCCCACAATATTATCTATGTGTTCTTTCCATTCAAAGTTGTTCGTAATTCCTATTCCTATTTATTTAGTTGAATTTATAACGAGTAGAATTGACTCATTTATCGAGTAAATGAAGTTTAACGAAGTTTTTGTAGTGGTCATAGGAATGACATTACTATTAAGGCTCAATGGCTACTTTTTGCACCAAGCTGGCATCAAAATCATTTTGCAGTTGCTTTTGGCTTTACTAACAGCATCATCCGCGAATAGTCTAAAAGAGATACTTAGATTGTCTCCTAAATCGTTTTTAAAAATAAGGAATAGTAAGGGCCCTATAAAACTTCACTGGAAAATGTCAGATGTCACTTCAGTTCTAATCGATGACTTACCGTCAGTTGCAACATACTGTGTCCTATCTGACAGGAAATCATGAATCCAATCGCACAAGTGTGACGGTAATCCTTAAGCACGCAATTTGATTAGAAGACTTTTGTGAGGTTCAGTGTCAAAAGCCTTCCGGAAATCTAGAAATACGGAATTTATTTGATATCCCTTGTAGATACCACTCATCACATCATGTGAGTAAAGAGCTAACTATACTTTTTGAAACCGTGTTGAATATTTGACAATAGGTCGTTCTTTTCTAGATGCTACATATTATTTAAGGAAAGTATATGTTCTAAAGTCCTGGTGCAAACCGACGTCAATGATATAGGCCTGTGATTTTGCGGATTTTGCGAATAACTCATTGCCTTTCTTGAATAAAAGGATGACCTGTGCAACTTTCCTCTCCTTGGGTACCGAATGTTCGCTAAGCTAACGGTTGTATATAATAACTAGGTATGAGGCTATTGTATCAGCTCACTCTGATAGGAACCTAATTGGTATATAGTCGGTACCGGGAGACTTACTTTTGTTAAGTGATTTAAGCTGCTTTAATTCACCAGGTGTATCTACTTCTAGAGTAGCTCCCTCGCCTGCCTGATGTCATGGTATCTTCGGCCGCCTGGTATTCCGCTGATGGCCCACACAGTGAGTTTCTGCAAGTGTGTCGTGGTCTGCCCCCTTAGGCGTACCTCCGGCTCTCCCGTCACCGCTGTACCCACAGAGACTACACCACGACGGTGCAGCATTTTAAGGCTACAGGAAAGCGGGTGGTGATATCAATGCACCGCGGCGCTATGTACCTCGGGGCCACGTATCACTCAGCACTCACCGGACATTTCGCCTCCGCTAGAGGGGGGTTTCAGGACTGCCAGACAGCGCAGGTGCTAGTGCACTGCTGCGTACGTGGTCTTCCTGGCAAAGACGGTGTCTACCAGGATAATAGTATCTAGCCAATCACAGCAGACAACGTCATCCCAGCCAAGGACACTGTGTCGAACGACGTGTCCTGCACTCTCCGCGCAGCATATAAGGCCCTCGCTACTCCAACGACGGCAGTCTGTTCCCGAGTTGAGTCACCGTCATGCTTCACACCGCAAGCCGTGTTATCGATAGTAACTGAATTGTGATTATTCGAAGAAGTTGTGTTATGTTGTTTTGTTTGGTACACAATTTTGTGTTTTCTAGTAAATTTGTTCAATACTGATGACTTCTTGTTTTGTCATTCTGCTCTTCTCGGACACAGCACAAAACTTATTATTTTTTTAATTTGTGAGAATTCAGTTTTTCCTAGACACTTTGCAAGACAATAAAGAACAAAACAAGAAACGAATTGAAAGTAATGCATATTATTAAAACGTGAATTATTGCGTTCAATTAATTAAAACACCATAAAAAGAGCTTTTCTTCTAGATTTTCGTTTTTTTTTCAATTTTCAAAATTTCGAGGGAACTTTTCAAAACTTTTCTTTGATACAAATCTGTTAATTGCTAATACAAATGAAGGGGGCAATCGGCCACATTAGTCCAGCTGTTCTCAAGTGATGACCGTTTAAACATGCGGCAATTATACGTGGATTACAGAAGTAGCCCAATAAAAGTTATACAATTCGAAAGGGCCTTTGTCATACATGTGCACAAAATATAAATCACCTGTTTACATTGCCAATAAGAGCGGCAAGTAGAAATAGATACTTTCATATCTATAATTTTCATGTCACCTTTTCTGTCACTTATTAAAATCTCCAATATTCAAACTTAGATTTTGAAGTGCTACCCAAATTCGACCTGTGTACCGATCAAGTGCTACAGTAGAGACAAGTATGTAACAACGTTTCGTGGACTCCCATTCAAGAGACATTTATGTTTAAATGATTCGGTGCAGTAATACAGTGCCATAAGATCTAGGTCTTTGATGTCGTCAAATATCGTAGTAACGACATCTGGAAACAATGTTTGTTGTTTATTGGTTTCATTACTTTTCTGTAAGAATAAGTCTTTTTACACTGTTACCACGAATCTGATGTAAGTTCATAATTTCTAATTTCATAATACTGATTAGATACGAAGAGGACAGAATATATATATATATATATATATATATATATATATATATAGAGAGAGAGAGAGAGAGAGAGAGAGAGAGAGAGAGAGAGAGAGAGAGAGAGAGAGAGAGAGCCGGCCACGGTGGCCGAGGGGACTGAGGCGCTCCAGTCACGGTCTGCACAGACACTACGGTCGGGGGTTGGATATTTGTGCCGTCCTTAGTCTTAGTTAGTTCATAAGTAGTTTGTAAGTTTAGGGACTGATGACCCCGTAGTTCAGTCCCATAAGCTATACAAACATTTGAACTTTTTTTTTTTTTTGAGAGAGAGAGAGAAAGAGAGAGAGAGAGAGAGAGAGAGAGAGAGAGAGAGAGAGGAGATAGGATATGACAGGATGTTTTGGGTGCACGACAACGTCTTTAGCGCCCTGGCAGTTGCAAAACGCAACGAGTGTGACCAAGGTTAGACGAAATGAATAAGCAGTAAAAATAAAAGTAGCAAACTCTGTGGGCAACTAAACCACACAGAAACACATCGTTGCATACTGGCAATATATGTTTGCCTTCCAATTTGTAGTAGTACTTAAGACACAATACCAGTGTATCGCGGCTGGCTGATCACTGGAGTAAAAAGGATGAACCAGGCACATGACAGCCCAATAAAATCTCCAGCCCCAAAGGTAAGGCCAAAGTCCAGATGATTCACAAAATCTTAAAACATTGATCACACTCGCCACGTTGTCCGGGCAGATCATCACTAAGATTCGCCGCTGCCCTCTGAGAACGATATAAGATACCTTTAGTTAAAATGTGGCCTACAGCAATTTGCATGCCATAGGCATCACAAATCAGGGGGTCCGCAGAGCGAAATAAAAAACTGTGTGTCGAAGGGCAGTGCCCTAGGCGGTAGGGAGGTGAAAGAGATAAACGAGGGAGGAGAAGAAGTAAGACACAAGGAAACGAGGAGATGCGCAGAGGTGAGTAGATGGAATAATACGAAAAAAGGTCGCTGGCTCCAGATTGGGCAACAATCATTTTTTTACGTACAATGGGGGACAAAAAGGTTACCTGGCGCGAAAAATTTGAAGACCAATAACAAAGTATTGCGCATACTCCAGTGTTGTCAACTCCAGCGGTCTGTACATCATCAAATAGAAGCAATACAATAGATACAGTATGTGTGGAAATTCATTGCTCTATAACTCACGTACCAGTAATTTGGAATACATCATTTGAGCACGTAGAAATTGTTGAGGTCTAAGAATTCCACGTGGGTACATTTACTACAACGAGCCTCTTTCCACAACTGTTTCATTGGGTGAGTGCATAAACTGACGGTTTATGAATGCAACGGGGCGCATCGGAATCCCAATGGAGTGAATTTCTTTTATTTATATTTATTAGACCTATTGCAGGGAATATTTTAAATATTTATTCGCTAAAAATTGTGCAGTTGTAGGCTTTTATAGGTTTTTAGAAGATTAATCTAATCTGCAATTAGACAATCAGGTGTTCAAAGAAATAATATTGAAAATGATGTCTTTTGTTTGTAATATGCATAGATTCCACATTCTTCAACACTTTCCGTCTTGTAATAGCCTAATATTTAAACAACGATACAAATGATAACCATAGTAAAAACGTTGAAAATTGATGCTTGTATTTGTGATAGTGTAATAGTGAATCTCTAGTGTTAAGAGAAATATATCACCAGATAGGCATAATTTTCTAAGTCCTTACGCGCCGTTTACTTGAGTGATTGGCTGTGCCTTTCATTGTCTGTTGTTTCCAGTTTAATATTCGTTCTTCAACTTCTGTAGAACTGTTAGACCGTTACGCTAACGAGAAAGGATAGGTAGCTCTCTGATAGAGTCTGCATTCCCGGCTAGGCGGTGTGCATCGAATCGAATGCCACCAAAGACTTTACATTTCGTTTTATTTTATTTTATTTTATTTTATTTATTTTTTGTTTCATCGCGATGCAGACGTTTCTTGTCTTAGTTACTTTTTGTCATTAAATTAAAATTTTTTTCACTTTTTTCAGTATTCTATTTAGTAAATAACTAAACAGTTTGTCAATTTGATATCTAAAAATTGAACATAGACGTCAACAGGGACGATATAAATCTAGAAACGCATAATTCGTAGCGAATTAATGTTAAAAAACATTACCTGCACAGGTCTAAGAAAAAAAAAGTTGACTCCACTGATACTCGAACTCGTGCCCCTTGTGGTCATAAACCGTCACCCTATCGACTCAGTCAACGGAACATATTTAAGAAGCAGTTCGTTGTAAATCTCCCCACGTGGAGTTCCTACACCTGAACCGCTTCTGCGTGCTCGAATAACGTTTTTCAAAATAAATGAGACATGAGTTGTGCGGCTATGAATCTCGACATATACTTTATGCTAACTATTACACTGCTTCTATCTGCCGATGTAAACGCCAACCTGAAGCTCCGAAGACCGCTAAAGTTGGCAACACTCGCAATTGGGAACTATGGCATGCGCAGTGTTCTGTTCTTCGACTTTAAATTATGCGAGCCGGGTAATCTTTTTGTCCCTAACTGTACACGGAGAGAAAGAATAAGCAAAAAATTTGATTAATGGTATGTAGGGCATTGCAATACATTATTATTTTATTATTATTATTTCTTTTTTTTTTTTTTTTTTTTTTTTTTTTTTTTTTTTTTTTTTTTTTTTTTTTTTTTTTTTAAAGAAACGGCCTTCCCTAACTTTTCTGTCACGGAAATAGCCAAAGATCTCCTAGCAGGGTATTACCTTCATTGCTGTATTGTCCCGGTGCTGGTAAATTTTCAAGACTTCTTTCATTCACTTCCACATTTATTCCATACCACCCTGACTTGTCATAGACGAATTCGTCCAAATTTATGGTACATTTAGAGCGTGGAGAGATATGAAAGTGCACAAAGTGGGAACTCTACATGGCTGAGCGTTTAGGAAATAAAAGGAATTTTGATACAAATCTATCACCATATGCACGTTATCAACTGCCCCTGCGAGAGTGTGTTTAGAAAGCGGTGTTAGGCTCAGAGATTCCGGGCGCCGTGGCTCAGCGCGCCCGGTCAGTTGGCATAACGCCCTCTGTAATAAAAAAGCTGAGCCAAATATTCAACGAACTGGAACAACGACCGCAAAGCCTCGATATACCTGAAAAGAAAAAGCGGTAAGAGATTGGATTTTTATTCAAAGGTTCGCGGGTTCGATTCTGCCCGACAGAAAATATTTTTTTTTGCTCCTTGGGAATACGTACGCTACTGCTTCACATTTAACAGCAACATCATATATGTTTTCTATGGAGACATTATAAATCAATGTAAGGGAGGCGTTCATAACGTGTGCAAGATGCGGTCAAAATTATTGTCTCCCCTGTTTCTTCGATGAATATCACCCCGGTACATGTGTTGTTGTTGTTGTGGTCTTCAGTCTGCAGACTGGTTTGATGCAGCTCTCCACGCTACCCTGTTCTCCGGTACATGTAATTCATCAATTGCAAAAGAATGGAAGTGTCGATTTACATAGACAATGTCCCCAAGGACGCGTTAACTACAGCCCCTTTTTAAATGTTTGTAGTCCCGAATTTCATCCAATGCCCTTTCTTTATGTTGCGGTTAATTGTGGCGCCAGTTACATCTACATCAATACTCTGCAAACCACTCTGAAGTGCATGGCAGAGAGTAAGTCCCACTGTACGAGTCATTAGGCTTTTCACCATTCCATTCACGAAATGAACGTGGCAAGAAATATTGTTTAAATGCCTCCGTACAAGCTGTAATTAAGCTAATCTTCTTCCACGATCCCTACGGAAGCAATGTACACATTGCCAAGGAAAAGAAAAAAAAATTGCCGCCGGCGGGAGTTGAACCCGCGACCTTCTCAATACGAACCCGATTTTTAATCTTTTCTTCCTTGTCTTATTTTTTTCTCTCCACTTTTTTCTATTTCATTTTGTTTATTTATTTATTTTTTACACCCCTTCAGGCCGGTCTTGCCCTCACTATTTGTTGCCTTCTTCGGCGCCGGCTTCATTGCCTTCAATGCCAACAAATTGGAATTCTGCATATTGAATCTGACTAATCTTTTTTGTGTGTTTTTATTTTTTCTATTTTTATTTTATTATTTTACTATTTTTTATTTTATTTATTTTTTGTATTTCAACCAATCAGATAGTTGGGTGTCTTTGCCGGCGTAGTGACTTCCACAAAGTTCGTCTTCTCGATTGCTGTGAATGTTTCTGTGTCGTTCATTCTAAATTTACACTATTCCAACTAAGGTTGGTTGTTAATTTGTCTTCTGTTACTGAGACAAACACCGCTTACTAAACACGCCGTCACAGGGACGGTTGATAATTTGCATGTGGTGATAGATCCGTAAAACTTCTTTTTATTTCTCAAACGCTTGGCCATCTGGAGTCCCCACTTGGGGCACTTTGGTGTCTCACCACGCCCTACATGTACCGTAAATTTGAACGATTTCGGCGGTGACGAGTAGGCGTCCTCCCCTTGTAAGCCGCAGAGAAACCTGACCGACTTTAGCTACTAATAATAAACTGGCTCCGAAATGTTTTGTAACGTCGATTTCGTTGACGGTGCCCCGTCTCTTAGGCACCAGTATGGGAGGTTAATTACCGGACAGTGAAGTTTTGCTTGCCTGGCGTCGTGTTTACGCGCCAGCAGTCTGGGCCCGTGCTCCGTCCGGCGCGGCCCGCGCGGTGATTGCGTGTTTATAATCACGGCTGGCGGAGTAACTGCGCTGCAGAAGTGCCGCACTGCAGTCGCGCCGTGGTATGTATGCCGGCCAGAGTTACTGGCCCCCCGCGCGACTCTCGGCAATTTTACCCGCCGCGCCGGCCGCGCAAACTGTTACCCGCAACGTAAAACACTTTGTTCTGCTGCCGCCGGCCCAGATCGTCCATTCAAGCAGAAATAGTCTCCCCCTTCACCCCCCCCTCCCCTTACTCCATGCATTTACGGATTCGTCATAAATTCCGCTTCACATACCAGTGAATCAATAATAAAAGCAGTTTAATTGCTCTGCAGGTCGTAATACTTGCTCGTAGGTATTTGCCTGTTTGTGAGTGACGGAATGACGGATTCCTACGCTGCCTGACCCTCAATAGTAAACTTACGCTCTCTGCTGGTAGTACTGCAATAAACGTGAACGGACGCCATTTCTCGTTTGCTTCCGAAACATAACCTGTGAATTTCCATACAGACGCAGTAACGATATTCGCGACTGCGCATTAAATTCCTTCTCAAGTAGGAATGATAGAAATATTATAGTCAATTAGAAACATAACAGACTACGCAATGAAAATGTTATTTTCACAGAGATCGTCAAAGATCTGTGCCTTAATAATATTCAGTTCTAGCTCTACTACACATCTTTGCCCAGAAACTAACGAAGTACCAGAGTTCGTCAATCCCTTTCCTCCTCTCTGTTTTCTCTTTCAAATATTTGTAAATCTATCGGACCAAACTGCGTGGTCATCAGTCCGTAGCTTACAAACTACTTAAACATAGGTAAACTAACCTAAGGACAACACACACACACGCCCCACAGAGGACTCGAACCTCCACGGTGAGCAACCGCGCACTCCGCAGCGCGACGTTTTAGACCGCTCGGCTACTCAACCGCGGCTTTTCTCTTTCCCCTCTATCCACCTGCTTCTCCTCTTCCTCCCTGTCTTTGTCATGCCCTCACTCATTATTTAGACTATCCCCTACTCCAATCCGCTCCCGACCTTACGGTCGGGGGTTCGAATTCCCCTCGGGCATGGATATTTGTGCCGTCCTTAGTATTAGCTAGTTAAGTAGTTTGCAAGTTTAGAGACTGATGACCCCGTAGTTAAGTCTCATAAGATCTACAAACATTTTCTCTATCTCCTCAGCCGTCTATTCCTTCTCGCCTATATGCAAAACTAGCTATAAACCCGACGTTCCCCAGGTATTTATTTATTGTACACTCTTGTAGACCACCTCCCCTCCTCTCTCTGCATCCATCTCTTTCTCTCCCATCTCTCTCTTCGTTTCCACCTTTCCCTCCCTCTCATGTACCAACAAACATTTATGTACCTAGTGACCTTCCTCTTGGTCCAAGATCGGAGCAAAAGTATGTATTTGGTTAAAGTTCGTAAGTTAAGTACCGTCCATCATGCATCGAACGAAATTTTATACACACAGTGACATTTAAGGTCAAGTGTGCAAAATTTCATCAATATCGGAACAAATCTATAGATTTGCATGCAATAAAAACAAAGGGTGGCATTATAAAACGCAATTTGTTGTTCTCAAACTTTCCAGTTTTGGAAGGAAGGAAGGAAACTTAGGGTTTAACGTCCCGTCGACAGCTAGGTCATTAGAGACGGAGCTTACGTTCGGAGTTTTGGGTAAGGATGAGGAAGGAAATCGGCCGAGCCCTTTGAAAGGAACCATCCCGGCATTTGCCTGGAGTTATTTAGGGAAATCACGGAAAACCTAAATCTGGATGGCCGGAGGGTGGATTTGAACCACCATCCTCCCGAATGCGAGTCCAGTGCGTTACCACTGCGCCACCCCGCTCGGTCCAGTTTTATTTCATACAACGCTTGTTCTGAGAGGAAAAAAAATACTTCGCTCGAACTGTTCTGATGTTATGAAGCGTAATGTATTTAGGGATCCATATTTACGTTGCAAGGTACCCTCCCCCTGCACCGTATGAAACTTTAGGTACACGATGACCTTCCTCTTGTTTTGATAGCAAAGTGTGCAAAATTTTGTGAAGATCAGAGTAAAACTACGTCAGTATGTAGGGAAAATATTCTCCGCCTTGCACCTTGATTCTGTCCTATCGCAAAATACTTTCTTAGCTCACGTTTCCTACCTGTAAAGTACATACAGGCAAAATTTCAGCTTCAGTGGTACAGCACTTTTGGAGATTTTGTGTTTCGTCAGTGAGTGAGTGACCTTTCGCTTTTATATCTATATGTATAGCGATATCTCCTGAATTATGTGTCCTTGAAAAACGTTATTTACCAACTTCTTAAAATGTTCAAATGTTTGTAAAAGTATGGGACTTAATTGCGGGATCATCAGTCCCTGAACTTATAAACTAATTATGAACTACCTTATACTAAACAAACATCCATGCACGAGGGGGGGGGGGATTCGAACCACCGAGCCGGCCGCTGTGGCCGAGGGGACTGAGGCGCTCCAGTCACGGTCTGCACGGCTACTACGGTCGGGGGTTCGAATCCCCCCTCGGGCATGGATATTTGTGCCGTCCTTAGTGTTAGCTAGTTCATAAGTAGTTTGTAAGCTTAGGGACTGATGACCCCGTAGTTAAGTCCCATAAGTTCTACAAACATTTTTTCGAACCATCGACGGGGAGCGGCCTCGCGCATCACTGCATAGTGCCTCAATGTGCTCGGCCGCTCCGCCGCGGCTCAGTTTCTTAGAGTGGAATAATAGGAAAATGCCAGCGAAATGTGTTGTAAATTGAGTTGGTATTAAAGACGTAGTAAATTACAAGCTCACGCTTATTAGGGCGAATTTTTATGCTGTTCATTGTCTTTGACGTCATAATACCTGAACTATATATCGTAATGAAATATTATTTCGAAGGTACATCCAGTGATGTATATGTAAAATGTCTGCAAAATACGTCGGGAATAAATTTATTGGAAAGACGTAATAAATCAAAACGTCATGCGTGATGAGGCGGTTTTTCATGAACCTAATTGTTTATGACCCAATATCTCACGAACTGTGTGTCGTAGTATGATAAAATTTAGAAAGTACGTTCAGTGGTATGTGTGTATACTGTCTGTAACATCTCTCGCGAATACATTTGTTATAAATTATGAAGTCATGCCAATCGCCGTAATTTTACAGCATGAACGCCGAAACAGTAGTAAGCGGTAAACGTTTTTCCTTTCCTCATTTTTCCGGTGTTGACAGCGAGAAACAGATTCCTAAAGATTGGAAATTATTTTTAAAGTATGTTGCAAGTCGCTAATTGATCTCTTTCTCACATAGTGAACTGATAAAGTCACACTATCACGTGCCACAAGACGGGAAAGTTTTCATTGTCTATAACGTCAGATCTCTTGAAGTATCGGTCCTATCGCAAAATTCTTTCTTGACTGACGTCAGCTACCTATAAACTACATTCCTGCCGAATTTCAGGTTCATAGGTGAAGTAGTTTTCGAGATTTCGTGTTTAGTCAGTGAGTGAGTGAGTGTCCTTTCGCCTTTACATAGCTAGAGATTACACACACATAACATTTTTTATGGTAATTGGTGAAATGGTAGTGAAATGTACCCTCCGCCACTCACCATACCGTGGATTGCGGAGTAGAAGAACCTTCTCAACGAAAAGATATCTGGAAGTGCAACGTTCTTAACGCTCCGTCGACAGCGTGGTCATTTCGAGGCGGATCTCACGCTCGTATTTTTGGGTAAGGACGAGGAAGGGTATAGGCCGTGCCCTTTATAAAGAACCATCTCCTGGAGTGATTTAGGGAACTGACGGAAATCCTAAATTTGGATGGCCAGAAGTAGATTTGAACCACCATCCTCCCGAATGGTACTCCAGTGTCTTAGCACTGCGCCACCTCACTCGGTTTTCTTGGTGACAACGACATAAATTTTTAATTGCAAGAAGAAAAATAACTTTAAATACAGACATTAATTACATGATGAAACTGAACTCTTTTTATAAAAACAGGATACGAAAACGAACACGTTTCAGGCATCATCTTGTGTTCTGTTTCATACTGGAACGGGGCTAAAATTGTTTTCGATGCTGCTCACTTGTTTGTAAAGATATACAAACTGCAGTCGTCATCAATTCCTAAACTTACAAATTACTTAAACTAAATTATGCTGAGGACAACACAAACACCCATGCCCGAGGAAGTATCCGAACCTCCGACGGGGAGCAGCCACGCACTCCGCAGCAAGGCGCCTCAGAACGCACGGCCATTCCCGCGCGGTCTTCATATTGCAGCACCCGGTATGTCATTATACGCCCTGATTACGTTGATTACGTAGCTTGTTAGTGTCAAGCTTTGTGAGTGTCGTGTACCTTCATTTTCCTTGTTTTCATAGTCTAGGAGCTGTGCTAAGGCAATTTAAACAAACAACAAAGTCCTTTAACAAGCAACGCTTGGTCTACTTGCACCAGAAAGGCGCTACATCACGTGTTTTACTATACTCCGTTCACCGAAACGAGAGACGGACTGTAAACAACGGAGGCGCATGGCCAGGGGTGGACAGAACGGGGACGCTTGCTCAGTGTCGCCTCGTCCGCTGCAGTTGTAAATCCATCGTGTGTGTTCTATTGCGGTGATTTTTGAAGGAGACTGTAAATTTCATCTAGGAGGACCAGTTGCCGAATAGTGACACAAGTTTTAGTATTTGCAATCACATTCAGTATTCAAAGTCTCCGTATCCCTTTTTCTCTCTTATTAGTATAAAGCAGAGGTGCCCACAGGATGGAGGGGTGGAGGTCATGATGCAAACTGCATCATCGAAATTTCTGGGGCGGGGTGAAAAATTAGTACTTTTGGCCAGCCTGGTGGTGGTGGGGTTTATAAAACAATTTACAAAACGTGAAGTAAAAGATATTTAATTTCAATATTAAATGGCAAAACAGTACCTAATATCACCACGGGTGTGTGTGTTGGGACGGGGGGGGGGGGGGAGGAGGGTTCGTCGCATTTTTTTTTTTTTTTTTTTTTTTTTTGAGGGGTTGCGGTAGTCAGTCATTGGGCAAGGGGGGGGGCACCTATGGTATAACGTAAAAGTAAATTCATTATGTCATCCATTTTGAGTCCACCTAAGAAGTTGTTAAAGAAGAAATCACTAAGTTTTTCATAAAACTTTAGTTCTTAGTGTGTATAAAACGGAGCTATGGTGCCCACAACAGATGATGACCTATACTGTTGTGAAAAACCGCTGCATCTACCGGCATTGATCGTTCCTCAGTGTATAGGGTGGTAAATCAGTACAAAGCAACACACTTCTTCAACTCTGCCAATGAACAACTAAATAAATTAATAATCATGACATAAGTTTCTAGAAAATGATGATGACTTTGAAAGAAATGTGATGTGAAGAAAAGTACTTGAATGTTTCTTTGCGAACGAATGGTCAGTAATTCTCGAAGTACTTGTTGTCGTAAACGAATATGGAGATTCGGGCAATTTTCGGAAGCCCACATTTTATAGGTTGTTTTAAAATATAGTTTCCAATATCTTCGACTTCTAATATCACTGCTATGAAACAAAACAGACAGCGACTTTACACCTGAAACAGATGAGGCGACGCTGAGTGAGCGACACCCTTTTGTTCACCTCTGGTCTTGCTCCTCGTTGTGTTTACAGTTCTTCTCTCTTTTTCGGTGAACGGAGTATAGTAACCATTCTGAAGAAACTACTAAATTTGCAACAAAGCAACACCAAAGAATAAGCCTCGGAACCTGTGTTAATATAGGGTCTCGAACTAACACCTCCTCTCTTCTAAACAGAGCTGGCAGGGCCGAATCGTTAACTGTCGCTGAGATGCAGCAGGTGTGGTACTAACAGTGTTCAAGCTTTCAACATTCCGTGGAAGAAGTTATCTTCAGGGTCCTCGGGTGTGGCGTACACTGTCCCCTTCAGATGTCACCACAAAAAGAGATAAAGAGGATTCATATCTTATAATCGTGCTGGGCGTGGGATCAGTCCCAGCCTTAGAAACATCCATCTCTCAACAAATGTTGCCATCAGGCTGTAGTGTAACACCAAAACAATATGGTCGAAGGAATCCTACTGTTGTAATGAAGATTCTGGACAGCATCGTCAACAGGACCGACTGTGGACCTCTGGTACAGAGCCGAGTGGAGGACCTGAATCACAGGCTCAGGCGGTTCTGTGACCTGTAGGCTGCAGATTCCTCAACTTGCGACTTTCGCTAAATAGGTCACGAGTCCACTACAAGCAGAAAGCGGCTACACCGGTAGCGGGGACTGTGTGGCATGAACTGGACGATTTTTTTTTTTTTTTTTTTTTTTTTTTTTATGGAGGGTTTCGGGGTAAAACAAAACTGGCAGTCTCAAAGGGTGCAGGTGAATCACAGGAGAAATATAGATCTAGGAACTATCGGTATAAAAGTTATAAATTGTCGTAGCTGTGTCGGGAAAGTACCAGAACTCCAAGCGTTAATAGAAAGCACTGAAACACACACCATTATAAGCAGTGAAAGTTGGCTCAAGCCGAAAATAAGTTCAGCCGAAGTTTTTGCAAAAGATCTGTGTTCAGAAAGGATAGATTAAATGTTCAAATGTTTGTATAGTTTATGGGACTTAACTACTGGGTCATCAGTCCCTAAACTTACAAACTACTTATGAACTAGCTAACACTAAGGACGGCACAAATATCCATGCCTGAGGGGGGGATTCGAACCCCCGACCGTAGTGGCCGTGCATACAGTGACTGACGCGCCTCAGTTCCCTCGGCCACCGCGGCTGGCGATAGATTAAACAAAATAGCCCCCAAAGTGCTACTGTTCTGTACGGTAATGCCGATTCCCCGTTCGCCTCTTGAAGACCTTGATGACACTGTCGTGCTTTACGACCTGTGGTACATTCAATCTTGATCCAACTCCGTTGTTCCCATTTCGAAACCATAGTGACGCCGTTACGTTAGACCGCTCGCTCACAAGTGCGTTTATCTCGATTGTGCACATGCTGTTGACGTGGGGATGGTGACTCCATTTGCTCTGAGTTAAAGTAGGTATGCCAACAACGTGTGCCATCAGCGACAATAGTAGATTGCGTAGTGTCTCCACATCAGTGTTGTCAGTTCCAACCCTCGTAGATGTCCAATGTTGGATCCCTCACCCCCTCACAACACTCAATTTACAGTAGTAATTTGCTATGCAAAAACAGGTGTCACACCTTCATGGGCAAGTGATAAGACAGTTCACTGTTAGAGGAGTACATTAATTAATCTCGATCGATTTAATTCAAGTTGACAGTCTACAGGGTAATTCACTAGTAAATCGCCTTTGGTGGAAAATAAGTAGTGTATTCATGCAAACGATGACAAAGGTGCCAAATTGTTCTCTGAGATGGATGGTCCCAGGCAACTTGCAAAAAAATGTTCAAATGTTTGTAAATCTATCGGACCAAACTGCGTGGTCATCAATCCGTAGCTTACAAACTACTTAAACTAAGGTAAACTATCCTAAGGACAACACACACAGCCATGTCCCAGGGAGGACTTGAACCTCCGACGGCTAGCAACCGCGCGCTCCGCAGCGAGGCGCCTTAGACCGCTCGGCTACTCCACCGCGGTGGCAACTTGCACCCTTGTTGCAATACGGCGATGATTCTTGCGGGTCTTGGGGAATGAGTAAGTTCCAGCTTCATCGTATCCTTGAACATACTTGTGTAAGTGCGGCATGCTATCGGGACCTGATTCGATGCCTGCGAGAAAATGGAAAATGCCTGAGATTTGGCCAAACAGCTCATGGCCCTTGCATCCCTTTTGGTGCGTCACTACTAGCCGGCCGCGGTGGCCGAGGGGACTGAGGCGCTTCAGTCACGGTCTGCACGGCCACTACGGTCGGGGGTTAGAATCCCCCCTCGGGCATGGATATTTGTGCCGTCCTTCGTTGTAGCGAGTTCATAAGTAGTTTGTAAGTTTAGGGACTGATGACGCCGTAGTTAAGTCCCATAGACTCTACAAACATTTGAACATTTCTCGTAACTACTACACAAAACACGAAATCACCGCTGTGAACTATTCTGTATTACCAAAGGGAAAAGATTCGCGACATAAAAGGAAATCCACAGACGGCGCTTAGCGCGATCCGCCATCACTGCTTCCGATTGTGGAAACGGCTTTTGGAGCAGTGTATCAATTGTGGATGTACCTATTTCGTAGAAGACCATGCAAAATAAGTAAAAGGTAAGCGTAGATAAATTTTGAGGAAAAAATTGCAGAATTTTTTCACCGACATCATACAACTATTTTTCATTCCTAGACAGTGTTAATAACAGCCCCCTATTCAATGCAGTTGTATTTTCAGGTTGGAAGCTCTCCAAAATTCAACAAACTATTTAGAAAAGAATCGTTGGCATTGATCGCTATTTTAGCTGTTTATTTGTTTTTGCAAATCGATTTAGATTTTTTTTTCATCTTTTTCATTTCAGTTGTACCAAGTGTCTGACTTGGTTTCTATTTTCGCTAGTGCTTAAGTCGGTCTTACTGACTTTCATACGCACTAAATATAGCTACAAATGTTGTGGAAATCGATTGGCAAATATAAATAAACAGCTATCATTATGGCAAATTCTGAAGTTTCTTCTGTTAAGTACATTAATGTGGTCGTGGTGCCCACCGCCTCTAATGGAGCCTTCTTTCAATTCAACAAAGCTGCTGCTTGTCAGTCCACATATGAATATTTATATACACACTGGACACAAACCGTTATTCCGCTAATCTTGAACTAAAGTAGTTATATTTTCAAGTTACGCCTTCTATTTTCGTTAATTAGTAGTAACATTAACGTTCAGATTTAAGTTATTTATAGAAACATTAAACACATCTTTCATTATGTCGACTTTTGAGACCGCTTTTCGTTATTACGTATCTGCTATTTATATATAAATTATTTATATAAAAATGATTGTGTTGAGCCGGCCGCTGTGGCCGAGGAGACTGGGGCGCTTCAGTCACGGTCTGCATGGCCACTACGATCGGGGGTTCGAATCCCCCCTCGGGCATGGATATTTGTGCCGTCCTTAGTTGTAGGTAGTTCATAAGTAGTTTGCTAGTTTAGGAACTGATGACCCCGTAGTTAAGTCCCTTAAGCTTAACAAACATTTGAATATTTGATTGTGTTGACAGTGGAGTGGGAGCGAGACTAATTATTTTTTAACACTGTGGTGTCTTTTTATTAAAATTGTTCAAATGCTTGAAAGTTATGGGACCAAACTGCAACGATCATCAGTCCCTAGACTTACAAACATAACTTTAAGACTACACATACACCAATGCTCTATAGATGAATCGAACTTCCGACGGACAGCAGCCGCACACTCAGCATCAAGGCGGTTTTTTTTCCTTCTTCTTCTTCTTCTTTTTCTACGTGTTTTTCGACATGTTGCGGATTTTTATTTGTTTTTGTTCGTTGAGTTCTCGGCTCAGATTTTATTAGAGCATTCAGCCCTCTCATCGAACGCGCTGAGCCACCGCGATGGATTAGAGCGCTCAGCCACTCCCGCGCTGAGTCGTTTTATTACTGACCCTCGAAAGTTACTCACCGATAAAATTCCAATTCTGAAAGTAATGAAAATCACTGTCCGCATATAAGTGGTTACGTTAATATCACTTTTATTTCTTTCTTTAATGTAATACCCCTTTATCATGGAGTATTGCAGTCGAATGACTTTTTTCTGTCGGTAAAATTTTGTCTCATAAAAGAGCTTCCCTTTCAAATGGAAATAATAAAATGCTGATGTTCAGGAAGGGAAACAAATATTGGAATATTCTAAATGCGTCATAAAATCGCGTAGGAGCAGGCGAGCATAACCAATCGGTAGTATTGCAAAGAAACCGAATAGGTCGCAGTCATTGGAGGCCGCAATTCAGGCACAGCACGACTTCATAATTTTTCCAAATGCCAGATATTCATCTGTCAGTTAGCGACAGAGATGTAGGTACATGGATGTTCGGAAAGATGTTCGCTGTACACACTAATGCAGAATACACAGCTACCTTGTACCATATAGTACCTGATACTCCGGTGATTTATAGCAATGATAATTATTTAATTTAGCTGTCCATTTTTTTACAGTGTCCTACATAAAATTACCGAATAAAATCATTGATAGGATTAGAGGGGACGAAAGGACGAACGGGTAAGATGCAAAGGCGGTAATGGGGATAGGCATAGCGCTGCCTTAGGGAGCATGTAGGTAGCAGATGGGTGCAAAGAGATAGCGATGCACCACTGAAAAGCATTGGAGGGTGAGGTGGGATACATATATTAGTAGCAACACTGCTGTGGAGACACTGAAAGTTTCTAATTTAAAGTGAGGCGACAGTTTCTAAATCAAGCAAGTGGGACTGAATCTAAAACTGGAGAAGTTTCTCGTTCGAAGGTTGCTATTTAAAAGCTCTAATTATATCCGCCTCAAACAATCTGGCGAGAGACTGTCACGAGCTGAACGTATAAAAATCTAGCACAGAGCGGGAACAGCATTGTTTATTTGCTTCCCGTTTGCCAACAAATATTGAACACATATAGCCCTGTAACCTCTCTATAAAATCATCTGTCTTTCTAAACATATATGCGCAACGTACTAATTAGGCCCTATAATACTATTTTTACACAAAAAAATCGCACTGACGTGTTTTACGGCCCACTTTAGATTTGTAGTTTTATAAGTATTTGCAAACATTTTGGAACAAAATAATAACCTAAATAATAATAATTTAATTAATATGAGTGTCTGAAACCCTTTTAGTAAAAAAAAAAAGGGTTAGGAAGAGGCGTTTCTTTTTTTCTTTTTTTTCCATCTCATAGATCTATGGTTCGCGGTCGTTCGTTCGTGGTTGTTCGTTGTATGGTTGGCTCAGCTTTTTTATTACATAGGGCGTTTATCCCCCTGACCGGGCGCGCTGAGCCACGGCGCCCGGCTGTTTCGAACCACCGACCTTTCACGTCACAGCCCAGCAGCTTGCCCACTACGCTACGGCTATAAATCAAAACAGGAGCTATTTAATCTCGTACTATTGATGGCCGTTGTTAACTGATGTTTATATGGCATTTGTAGACATTAGATTATCATTTATCGTACGAAGAACAATGCGTTTTTGTTAATTCCTCAGTGCGCCGTTGATTTGAAATGACAAGTGTAAGTTACAATAAGAAAATCATCAAATACGCGAGGAATGTCAAGTGACATCTCCGAACGGCTGGTTTTCCTTAATTCAATGGAGGGTGTCAAATCTCCGTTATTTTTACAAATATGTCTCAAACGATACTAGATATGAAAAAAACATAATGGAGCTAAGTTATAGAGAATTTCCTTTTCTTCCGATTAGGTTATTCAATTTTAGTGTCAGAAGAACGGTTTGTTTGCAATTACAATTATATTACAAACGGCTTTTTTTTACTACCGTATTTTTTGTCCGAAAAAATTGAAAAAGCGAGGTTCTGGTCTCTGGCGGCCTAAAATCATGTCTGTAAAATTTGGGGCTGATCGGTTGAACGGTTCGTCTTAAAAACAGGGAACACGTTACGGAGAGACAGACAGACATACATACATCCCAAAATCGCCGTTATTTTTGCAAATATCCTTGAAACGCTACGAGATATGAAAAAAACATAAGAGAGCTAAATTGCAGAGAATTTTCTCCTCTACAAATTCGGTTATTCAATTTTCGTGTCAGATGAATAGTTAAGCCGTTATTTTCATTTAAATTTCTAACTGTCAAAAGACGATCGCAAAGGCCCACTTTCATTGTTACTACCGTAACTTAAAGGGGGCCAAAAAATGAAGGAGCTGCGAATCTGCGTCAGTCCACCTTTAATTTTATACTTATAAAATATAAGATGATCTGTTCCTCTGTGGGCACTACTTTGGAAATTATATTTCAGTGGCATGATCTGATTACTTTACTGGCACGTGAACATTTACATTTAAAGAAAATCTCACACTCTACACGTTCCATGCAACAAAAATAGAAAAATGCAACAATCAGGAAAAGGAAGGACTAGGTTCAGTTGAAATAAGGAAATTAGTAATCATTAAATTATTTATTTTTCCTAAAGAAACATACCTTTGTTGTTAACTCGTCAGTTATGATGATTACAATGCTTTTGTACAATACCTTTCCATACAACTATTCTCGCCATCTTAATACAGAATTCCTCTTCCAATATCAAATGAAATTTCATCACCCTGTGGCGGGATACATTCATAGGTACATAATCCAATCAAACTCGGCACGTGATTTAGCCGATCAACCGAACCGTACAGAACGGTGAATACCCTAGCCTAGCTTTCAGTCGACTCTCTACAAGCATACTGTCCACTGCCCGCCTCAGCGGTCAAAGATGCTACTGTATCGCAGATGCTACATCGCAGTTACAAAGATATTACAGTCTGCAGTGGTTGCAAACATCAACTGAGATTATCGAATCATATAAGAGATGAATTTTACATAAAAATTAAAGCCGTAAGGCAAATACATTTCCAGATTCACAAAAATATCTCAGAAAAATCCATAATGATCTTCAGCCTATATCTGCCTACTTTCAACACCATGCAATTGAATCTACTATTGTCGCTGATAGCATACGTTGTTTGCATACCTTATCTCGGAGCAAATGGACACGCACGTCCCACGTCAACGGCGTGCTCACAATCGAGGGAATCACAGTCACTTGTGAGCGAGCGGTGTAACATAACGGTGTCTCTATGTTTCCGAAACAGAAACAACAGAGTTGGAACGAGATTGAATGTGCCTGTTCATGCGCAAAAATGCATCACGACGCTGCTCAGAAGCACTTGGAGCTCTATGAGCGCGAAGGAGAGACTTCCTTACGCCGTATCGTAACACTGAATGAGACATGTGTCACATAGTACGAGCCAAAACTGAAACTCCAATCCAACGAATGGCGTCATTATGGCTCGCCGCGAAACTTGAAAGTGCGTCGGAGCCCAAGTACGGTGAAAGATATGATGATTATTGTGTACAACTGTGATGGTGTTATTCTAACGCATTAGGGTCCTCCACGTGAGACCGTCAATGCACAGTATTACTGTTCGTTTTTGGAGCATCACCTGCGACCAGCTTTGCGAAAGAAACGGCAACACTTCTTGCGCAACCCACCCGTCATTTTGCACGACAGTGCCCAGGCGGATGTAGTGCAAGCTGATCTCCTCGGTGTATGGGATTGGGAAGTACTGCACCATGCACCGTATTCAACGGACTAAAATTCTTCTGATTTTGATTTGATTCCAAAGATGAAGGACCACTTCGTAGCATTCACTTCAGAACTGTTCCAGAGATTCGACAGGCAGTAGACCGCTCCATTCGCACCATTAACAGAAAAGGCTCCGCTAACGGTATTCTCAGCCTACCACATCGCTGGCAACGGGTACTACACAACACTGGTGACTGCGTTGAAGGATAGTGACAGATGCAAACATGAATTGTTTTGTATCGGTTGTGCAGATGTTAATAAATAGTTGCCACTATTTAAGTTCCAACCCTCGTATATTGGGTAAAACACGTAAACTTGCACTGTAAAAATTGCGTAAAGCGGAGGTGCTAAGTGCTATTGATGTTCTGTGTTCACAGGATGAATCGGCAGTCAACGGTTTGTATCGTTAGCCTATAAACAGATTTTAGTAGTACATATAAAGTGTAATTCTTGGTGCAAACATACACTTTAAAAACTGAACTATGCATATTGACACTAACAAACTAAGAGTGGCGTAAATTAGAATCTCAGAGCTGTGTGTTGGAGGACTCTGTTGCCATTCGCTTGCGAGATATCGTAAAGTTCCCCGTCCGACACTTATTTGTCCATTCTAAATGACTAGCAAGTCGGAAATCAATCAAGGACAAATAAACACGATGTAGCAAAAAATTCTGCATCGTACCTATCGATGATGCGGGTTGCAAATCTGGTAGTGTAACACCTAGACAAAGTAACAGAAGCAAACAAGTTACATCAAAAATAGGGAGGGGGGAGGGAATTGATGTTTTGGCTGCCGTTACAATTGATCCGCAAGTTAGTTCCCCCGCATCACGTGAGAAAGTGGCATGAGGCAGAAAGTGACTTACGCATTCTCCATTGACATCGGTTCCATCCGTATTACATCCCTCTCAATCAAGGGCTGTATGGAGATGATTATTCGAATCGTGTTACTTTCTGTAGATTGACATTATGACAGGATACTGCAGATGCGACTTATTTAAAGTTAGAGCAATATTTATAGCCAGGTAAACTATAGAAACATGTATTATTGTACTGATGACAATCACTGTTGGCTTCATCAGGTGAAACGTCAATGTTTTTGGAATGTAAATGTGTGGTATGGGATAGTTAGCCATCAGCTCGTAGGTCCATTTTTCATAGCCGATACAATGAACGCACAGAAGTATCTCAGGCTACGAACAGACCATATGCCACAGTTGATAAAAGATGTTCGTCTGTAGTCTAGAACGAACCTGTGGTACAGCATGATGGCTGTCCAGTCCTTCGTAGGATTTGATGGAGGGGACCTGTACCTTTGATTCTCTCTTGGATGGTTTCGGTGTTAGAGAATGTAATGTATGGATAACTCCGATATGTAAAGTTCATAAAAGCTGGTGTTGGTTTGCGGGAGCGAATGGTGTCTCGGATTGCGTAGGATATGATACAGGCATTTAAATCGGATGTGTTACGCTCAGCTGCATTTTCTGTCTCAGGGTGCTAGTGACCATTCATTCTAATAAACAGCTGGTTTGAAATCCACACCAATATACGTAAGAAGCTGTGCACTGATTTTAACACAGTTGGGAAATCACATGGATGCTTTCACAGGTGGTGCCGCCTTTCGTGGAGTACAATTAACCCATGAGGATACTGAGAAGAAAGTACTGTAGGTCTTGCAAAGGGATCAAAGGCTTTACAAATGACGGGGTTCGCTATGCTAGTACAGGGTGGTATTGGATGACGAGGCGAACACTCTTTCTTAGAGAGTTATTGGGGGGTAGAGGGAGGATTGGGGTTGTGTGGAGATACAGTTGGGAAATTGTGGACCATGTTTGATGGTTAGTAACTTCTGTGAAGACCTTCCGCACAGTGAGCAAGAGGTATCTCGTTGGTGCAAATTCGCCATCAAATAATGACTAGGCTACAAGGGAGGATTATTTTGAGCCGGCCGCGGTGGCCGAGGTGACTGAGGCGCTCCAGTGACGGTCAGCACGACCACTACGGTCGGGGGTTCGAATCCCCCCTCGGGCATGGATATTTGTGCCGTCCTAGTTCGTAAGTAGTTCATAAGTAGTTTCTAAGTTTAGGGACTGATGACCCCGTAGTTAAGTCCCATAAGCTTAACAAACTTTTGAACATTTGATTATTTTGATGTGGAAGGGATGGAAACTATGAAAATGTGGGTACTTTTGGTAGTGGGTGGGTTTAATGTAGACGAAAGTGTGAATGGAGGCATCAATGAGGTGATGGTTACTGACCAAGAAAGTGGCATGATGAGTTAAAGGAGACGAGGTGTAGAAAGTGCGACAGGAGGAGCTGAGGTTGAAAATGAGGAGGAAATGGTATAATGTAGATATCCTAAATGAGCCTGAACCCGACCAAAGATTTGTGATTTTGGGAAGTTAGGGGAGTACGATGAAGGTGCTTTGCCCCGGATTTGATTATATACATTTTTCGTAAAGGAAAAGCAGTTGTTTTATTAGAACAAAGTTAGTGAGGGCTATGAGGTATCGGGTTTGGATTCTGAGGGATATAGGGAGAGACGCTTGTTTTGAAAGACCATGGCAAGAGGGATGCAGGTGTCAACAATGACGAATAAGAATCCATGAGGCAGAGGACTGAAGGCGTATAGATTTCGGACAACAGGCTGCAAACGTTTGTCAATGAGTGCTGAAATTCTTCCGTGAGGTTTGAGGTTTCTGGTGGACAGGTATTCTGGGGTTGTTTTGCCTCTGGATGTTTTGGAGGGTGACCCGTCGTTTGTTTTCCCGCCCCTCCCCGCAGCTATCTTCCTTCCCGCTCTAGAGAGCACCCTTGCTGTGCGACTGGGAGAGAGGGCGCGCCCATCGGAACACGGGACGGGTCTGCGACTGTGAGAGGCTTGTTGACGTTTGGTGCCGGAAGGAGGAAGACCGATCCTGGCAAGAAGTGGCTGCGCTTGGGTAACACCACCTAGAGAGAAGGCCGCGGCCCTCTCGTGTGATGTCAGGCAGAGTAAGCTGCGCGCGCATTGCTGACTGGGTAGCCACTGGGGCACGGCCCACTATGCCGAAGCAGCGAGCCAGTCAGCTATGCGCGCGCAACTACTCTGCCTGACGTCACACGAGAGCGCCGCGGCCTTCTCTCTAGGTGGTGGTTGCTTGGGCCGATGTGGTCGGTGGCAGTATGGACGGCCGGGGTTTGTTGCTGCAGTATTTTAAATTTTGAGCGAGATGGCCTCTACTTGTCTGCCTATACATCATATCCTGCCACTGAATTGGAGTCCTGTTGTGTTCTTTCTGGTCGGCTTGCGGTTACTGAGATTCTGAGGCTCGAAATGGAATTTAAATTTGTGTATGTATTTTGTTAATAATTCATAATTTGCATATGTTACTTATCTTTTTAGTAGAGATTTATCTTACCAATATTTCGTGTTGTCTATTTGAGTTTTAGTAAGGCCACAGTGTGGAGCCCCAAATTGTCTGTGGCGTGGACTGCTTGTCTCATTGTTCGTTGTCAATACCTGTTTAATCATAGACATTGTTAAAGTTAAGTAAATTTCTCTGCTAACTGTTAAATTTGTTTTGTGTCTTCACTTGTGTATTGGAAAGACTAACATTACTAAATAACTAACCGATTGTATTATATTTCACAGGGGCACGATGTTATATCTTAGCCAACTATGGTTAGGTGTTTTGAGTGTACTTTCAGGCATTGTGCCTTAATACACAACTTATATACGTAAGGAAATGCTTGCTCTATGTTGACAGTAGTGCCTCATGGTGATAGTTTTTGATTGCTCCTGCCAGTTAATGAAAATCAAAATTTTCCTTAAAGATTTGCCTAAATTAATACTCAGCGTTTCTTGTTGGTAAGCTAAACTTGAACGCCTGTTAGCTGGGTCTGTTGCCTGGTAGACGCCTGCTGTGTCTCGTAGCGATGCGTTGCATTTAAAGGTGTGAATGTATAAATTGTATTTTTTATTTGTAATTACCTAAAGCTGTTTTCAGATTTTGAAAAATTGCTTTAGCCTTAAGAATTAAAAGTAGAGCAATTGGCTCTGATTTTCTTGGTTTTTAAACTTCTGTATTTCCTTTCAAACTTTTTATTTGAATCAAAACTACTATAAAGGTGACCTAAAACCTTACGATTAATACTTCAAAGTTTGAGGGCAACTGCTGGCCTGTTTTTAAGAGACACTTTCTTGTATCTTCTCGTTATTTGGATTACAGTTGTTTTGAGTTGAATTTTGCGGCTAATTGTTTGCTTAGGCATTGTGAATCAAATGATTTTGACCCTTATGGTAACATGTTTGTTACTAACTTCATTGGAATGAATTATAATATAAGGTTAATAAAATGTTTATGACAACGTCTGGCACTCATTACAAATGGGCTAAACCTTCCGTAACTCGTTCCTCCCTACCAGTAGACCATACCAGAGGTTTGGTAGGGAGTTTTGAGTGTTAAAGCTACAGCTACACAGGGGCCGGTTTCTATGAGGAGTTCATGAAAAGGGTACAGTGAGTTGGATCGAGGTTCTTCAAGGCATTAGGGTGCAGCAGGCTGGATAAATTGTGGGGGTGGTTTCTGGAGAGCACCACCAGGTGCCAGTGAAAATGGATTCGAGAGATGGGATAATTGTATAGTTGCGATTACACATTAGCAGTATCTTCCGGAGGGAGTGGTGGTGGTTTAGGTATGTACGTTTCATGGACAGGTGTTTTAGTAATAACAAATTTGGAAGGGATGACGTTTAGCGAAATCTGCAAAGATGTAGATCATTTTAAAAGGTGGGGTGATATCCAATGAAGGGAATTTTTATGGTTAACACATTGGGAGGGATACCATGATCTAAGTAGCATTTAAGATAAATTACATGGGACGGTATGAGTGAAGGAAACTGATAATTGTGTAATCTGCCGCATAAAGGTGGAACAAGTGTTTATAGGAGAAGGGATGGTGTTAGGAAAGTGAAAATGACGAGGGAAATGTTAAATGACGGCGTTAAGAGCAGTTGAAGAGTGGTAAACATGAAAAGGACGTACACTATACGCAAAAATATGCACAAGATACGTAAAACAAGCGTAAGATTTGTAAAATACGCACAAGATACGAAAAAAATATGCACTACGTAAATTATTCTTATTAGGCAAATAATTAGCTTCTTTTTAGTAGCCAGTTAACGATTAACGATTTATTAAACATAAGGAGAGGCTTTGAACTAAAATTTATGCTGTGGTCCTGCTTATTAGATAGGTGCTTTAGACCACTCAGCTAACACAGCATTGTAGCCCAAGCACCTACACGGACTGTCTTAAAGCACGTCTCCGTCCACAGAATACACTTTAATTCTGCCTCATGTTCCCTATGAAATTTCTATCAAATTGCTGGGGTGCTATTCCAATATAGGAGAGCCCTGGCAATTTGATACGCATTTCACAGGGAACATGAGGCAGAATTAAAGTGTATGGTGTGGAGGTAGAAGTGCTTTAAGACAGTCCGTGTAGTTTGGTGGGCTACAACGCTGTGTTAGCTGAGTGGTGCCGGGCGCCGTGGCTCAGCGCGCCCGGCCAGATGGCTCAACGCTCTCTGTAAAAAAAAAAAAAAAAAAAAAAAAAAAATAAAAATAAAATAAAATAAAATAAAAAAAAAAATAAAAAAAAAAAAGCTGAGCCAACAACACATCGAACAAGAACGAACAGAAACGATCAGCGTCCGCAACAAAGAGAACTACCGATAGAAAAAGAGTGGTCTAAATCACCTACCTAGTAAGTGGAAGGTCTCTGGTTCGACTCCTGGCCACAGCATAAATTTTAATCCAATGCCTTTCCTTATGTTTAATACCTTTGGTGTAACGAGACAATATTGTCTCAGGGAATTTTTATTTTTATTTTATATTTATTTTTTAAATCTTATGGGACTTAACTACGGGGTCATCAGTCCCTAAACTTACAAACTACTTATGAACTACTTACGAACTAGGACGGCACAAATATCCATGCCTGAGGGGGGATTCGAACCCCCGACCGTAGTGGCCGTGCAAACCGTGACTGAAGCGCCTCAGTACCCTCGGCCACCGCGGCCGGCCTCAAGGAATTGTATTATTTGTTGATATTAACGATTTCTAGTCGCCGAGCTAAGGTCGTATATCACAGCTGAAACTACTCACCATCGTCTCTTCTCTCTCTCGAATATGTCCATTTATGTCACTGTACAGATTCTGAAACTACCCAGACTAGTGTCGAGGTCTCATTCAGCATTAAGGTACGGCACACGAAGCCATAAGGGCTCAGGACTTGCAGCTGCGGAGAAAGTGTGCGGCAGCAGTGGAAGCGAGAAATGTACGGAAGCGCCTTCCGCAGTCGTGACGACGTGTGGACGGGAGAGCTGAGCGAGGAGCGCTGTGTCCGGAGCCATCATCCGTCCAGATGGCTCCGCGGCCTCTCCAGCCGGCAGCCATCCCTTTTATGGTCTCCATACGTTAGGGCCGTGCCAGCGCTCCAGGGCGCGCAGGGCGTGCTACGTGCTTCTGCACTGCGGTGATTGGGCCGCCGCAACGCTCACTGTCCACACCGAATTACGAAGACCCAGAAGGCTGTACGTCTTCCTTGTTACAACTGTAAGCTGTAGGTACAATTTCCGCGGAAACTGCTTAAGATATAATGGTGACATTTTTACAGATAGTTAAGCAGGCTTTATTTAGTACAAGCTGAAAACCCGGCGTTGCCCGGGACGTTAAATATCTGCCATGCTGCATGTGAAACTGCAGTAGGTGTAGATGGAAAGCACATATTATAGAAATCAAGTTCCAGGCTTCCGATTCTGACTTTCCAGATAGGGTAAGGTGGTACAATTTCGATCATTTCGGACAAATGTTGTTGTAACTGGAAATATATTGAGAACAGATGTAATTTTAATTACAGCACTTGTTCTTGGATGTTTAACTAATATGTAACACAAATATTAGACAATTACAAATGTCGGTATAGACACACAAAAAACTTACAGAATTGAGAAAAATCGATCGAAAATGTACCACACTAGGTACAATTGTGATCACTTCCTAGTAGAATTTTGATTATAGGCATCTTCCACGTAAAAAGCCGTTTTTCCGTCAGGCACCAACGCATACTTCGTTGTACCAAACATTGCATTTTGAGTAGAAAATCTAGTCACCCTTAAATAGAATATTATAACAGCTCGTTAGACTAAGTAGCTTCACTTACCTCCTAACGGGAAAAAATATATCTCTCCTTAGCAAAAGGTGGTGTATTCTTGGAAAAGACAGGAGGAACTGTAGAAACCTGCTACGCTACAATGCCACACAACGAGACACTACGAGACTGACAAATAGCGCGAAAATTTATGTTGGTCAGAATTGGACCTATATCGAATTTGTACCACCTTACCCTATACACCAATTTCAAACCAAAGGTTTATTGACATCACTTATTCTTCGATTTCTTTTTAAATTATAAAGTAAATACTTTTATCATTTCATTATACTTGATTTTCGCGAAGAAATAAGTTGACGTTGAAAATAGTAAATAAACGAACATGTTTCCTAAACAGTTTTAGCGTTTTTAATATTTAGTATGATTTAAGTACATTTTTACATTTTGTGGGATATAATGGGTATTCGTTGGGTGTTTCAAATGTTTGTATAGCTTAAGGGACTTAACTACGGGGTCATCAGTCCCTAAACTTACAAATACTTATGAATTAGCTAACACTAAGGACGGCACAAATATCCGTACCCGAGGGGGGATTCGAACCCCCGACCGTAGTGGCCGTGTAGACCGTGACTGACGCGCCGCAGTCCCCTCGGCCACCGCGGCCGGCACGTTGGGTGTACTCTGTTTCATTCTGTTCCTTTCCTTGTAGCTCTATGGAAGTAAACTGCTTTCGCTTCCAGCCGGATAGAGCAATTTTCCATGAGCGTTACTGTTTACGTACTCATATCTCATGAACTACGTGTCGTAATGTGATACAATTTAAAAGCTACATTCAACTATATATGTGTACACTGTCTGTAACATTTCCTGTCGCTACAATTTGTAGTGTTAAAATTATAAATTGTAACGTCATACCGAGAGCCGTAGTTTTACTCCATAAACAGCAGAAAAGTAGTAAGCGAGAAACTTTTTTTCCTTTCATCATTTTACTATGGTTGCCAGCGAGAAAAAGTTTAATAAAGGTTTGAAATTATGTTTAAAGTTTGTTGCAAGTCGCTAAGTTCTGTCATTCTCATACAGTGCTTTTCGAAAGTCTCGCCGCATTATATGTCATTTTTTGCGATTTCTGTTGGTTATGAGGTTATATCTTCTGAACCATGTGCCGTATGTGATTCTCAACCATGCAGCAATTGTGTACCTAATTCTGTTGAAACCGGCCAATGGTTTAGGAGAAACTGAGCAGCATTGTCGCCAAATGCAGCAGTTTTTCTCGCATCTCATTGTTTTTGACGTCATATCTCGTGAACTATGTATCGTACGTGATTCTTACACTTAAGGCGACCGTCCTCATGAATTGAAGCTTACGTGTACAAAATTTCATAAAGATTGGAACAAAACTGGAGATTTGTATGCAACACGTACAAACACACGGACACTGTGCTTTATATATTAGACTAGCTGGAAGCCCGGCGTCGCTCGGGTATTTATTGATTCCGGTCTTTAGTCCTTCTCTCTTCGCCTTTTCTCTTTCAGTCCACCTTTTTCCTTCTCTCTCTGTTCATCTACCTTCTCTCTGTTGACGAAGTTTTGTCGTAATCAGATGAACGTTATGGCAGCGCGTAAAAGACGAACAAATTTATATGACGTTTTCAGTCCATCTCCTTCTTTCTCTTTTCTCTGTCCACCTGCTCCCCCGAGTCCCCCTGTCCCTTTCTCTGTCCATTTCCCCCTCACGCTCCCTCTGTTTCCCTCCTTCCACCTTTACCACCTCCCCCATCACTTTCTCCTCCCCTCCCTTCTCTCTGTCCGTCTCCTCCCTCCCCTTTTTGTCCGTCTCCCCCTCAACCTACTCTCTCTCCTATATGTATGAAATCATACATCTATGTGCTAAATTTCATGGCGACTGTCCAAACGGTGTCAATGTCGCAAGGTACCCTACTCCATGCAAAATTCACTGTCTGGCAGATTGCTAAATCTTGTACCCTTGTCCATTCACCTTCATGGTATAAGCCATCTTCATTCCACATTTAATTCAATTCCATCCAGTCGTTTCAGAGTGAAAAGTAACAAACGTCTTAACCCACTGTAAGGTACCCTCCACCATACACCGTACCGTGGCTTACGAAAGGTAGCCCATGATTGTATGGCATTGTCGACTGGGAGATACCGCATGAGATTGTTCAGCCGCCTAGTGCAAATCTTTTTACTTGACGCCACTTCGACGACTTGGATGAATAAAGTGTCATTCAGATGTAGCATGATGCTACAGGTTTTCAAAATGTTCAAATGTTTGTTAAACTTAAGGAAATTAACTGCGGGGTCATCAGTCCCTAAACTTACTAACTACTTATGGATTACCTTATACTAAAGACGACAAAAACATCCATGCCCGAGGGGGGATTCGAAACCCCGACCGTAGCGGGGGCACTTTTCCGCGCACTTCATATCTACTGACATCTTTGTCGTATAGTCATTTAATGATGCCTATGACCATCGCGAAAGTGCAAGCAATATGTTGACAAAGTTTCATCACAATCAGTAGAACGGTACGAATGCGCATAAAATACGTACACACAAACATTCATTTTTATATAGTAGATTTAAAAATGTTTCGAGAACCATGACCTGTAATATGAAATATTAAGGTTTTTTTATCTGAATAGTAATGTTTCGATAATTGAATTTTACTTATCAACGGCAAGTAGGCAATTCCATATGATTAAATTTCCGTAAATAGCAATAGCTTCATTAACAAGCAGTTACTTCATTACTAAAATCAATAATTTAAGGACATTATATTAAAATAATGCATTTAAAAGGGTTTATGTTGAAATTGATTATGTAATAATGAAAAGACTTAGGCCAGGCACAACATGCCCACAACAGAAACGCCCGGATAATATTTCTTGAAGTACAATAGCCTCATTGACAAGTAGTTACTTCCTAAATAGGATCAATAGTTCACGGACATTATATTACATTATTTCAGCTAAATTAGTTTATGTCGAAATGTAATATATATTAATTTAAGGAGTCCAGCCAACAATACAAACTCAACGGAACTTTGGAGAATTGAAGATAATTTTCGTTTATCATGTACTCTTAATAACATCTCTGACCCAATGCTTTAAGGCTTGAGATACACTTGACAGGGAAACATATGTATCCTAGAGACCAGCAGTTACATACACCAGTTACAGAAACTAGTATTGCCTGTCGTCGAAATTCGACCAGTTGTGTTTGCAAAGTCATGAAAATAAAATAAAAAATTAATGTATAGGAATTTATTGAGCATTGTAAATTTATAGGTTTTATGTGAAAACTATGAGAACAGGTGAAAGAAAGTGCAAAGAGGATACATTAGAGAATGAAAGACACAAATGGGGGGATTAATTGATTTATTTCACAATTTTACAAAACTTCATTAAGAATAACATTTTTTGTAATCGCTAAATGTCGTTGTTCTCTATCTTCATAAATATAAAATTTCTAACCATCAAAGAAACGAATTTTACTTTCTAGAACATATTGCTGACCATATGTGATAACTGGTTTTCTACAAAGAATCTCAACTTTTTCAAATGTTTGTCCTTGAGACATATTAAAATAATGCGTTCATAAACCGAATTGTTTAATTATATTTAAAAACTACTTTTAAAAGTTAAGAATTGAACATTGTTGTTGTTGTTATGGTCTTCAGTCCGGAGACTGGTTTGATGCAGCTCTCCACCCTACTCTATCCTGAGCAGGCCTTTTCATTTCCTCATAAGAACGGCAACCCACATCCACTTGAATCTGCTTACTATACGCGTCTCTTGGTCTCCCTCTGCGATTTTTACCCCACACACTTCCCTCCAATGCTAAATTTACGATTCCCAGATGTCAAAGAATGTGTCCCACCAAGCGATCCCTTCTCTTGGTCAGGGTATGCCAAAAATTCCTTTTCTCACCAATTCTGTTCAGTACCTCTTCATTAGTTATGCGATCTACCCACCTAATCTTCAGCATTCTTCTGTAGCACCACATTTCAAAAGCCTCTATTCTCTTCCTGTCCGCACTGCTTATCGTCCATGTTTCACTCCCGTACAAGGCAACACTCCACACAAATGCCTTCAGAAACGACTTTCTTACACTTAAATTAATATTCGATGTTAGCAAATTTCTCTTTTTCAAAAATGCTTTTCTTCCCATTGCCATTCTGCATTTTATATCCTCTGTACTGCGACCATCGCATGTTATTTTACTACCCAAGTAACAAAACTCATCTACCACCTTCATTGTTTAGTTACCTAATCTAATTCCTTCAGCATCGCCTGATTTTCTAAGACCGAATTCCATTATTTTTGTTTTGCTCTTGTTAATGTTCATTTTATACGCGCTCTTCAACACGCTATCCATTCCATTCAACTGCTCTTCCAGGTCCTTTGCTGTCTCTGACAGAATTACCATGTCATCAGCAAAACGCAATGTTTTTATTTCTTCTCCCTGAACTTTAATCCCTATTCCAAATTTTTCCTTGCTTTCCTTCACCGCCTGCTCAATGTACAAATTGAATAACATCGGAGAAAGGCTACAGCCCTGTCTTACTCCCTTCCCAACAGATGCTTCCCTTTCATGCCCTTCGAGTCTAATAACTGCGGTCTGGCTTTTGTATAAGCTGTAAATAACTCTCCTTTCCCTGTATTTTACTCCTGCTGACTTCAGAATTTGAAAGAGTGTATTCCAGTCAACATTGTCAAATGCTTTCTCCAAATCTACAAAAGCTAAATATGTAGGTTTGCCTTTCCTTAATCTATCTTCTAAGATAAAACGTAAAGTGAGTATTGCCTCCCGGGTTCCTATGTTCCTCCTGAATCCAAACTGATCTTCCCCGAGGTCAGCTTCTACCAGCTTTTCCATTCTCCTGTAGATAATTCGTGTTAAAATTTTGCAACCATGACTTATCAAACTGATGGTTCTGTAATTTTCACACCTGTCTGCGCCTGATTTCTTTGGAATGGGGATTATTACATTTTTCTTAAAGTCTGAGGGCATTTCGCCTGTCTCATACATCCTACACACCAGTTCAAATAGTCTTGTCATGGCTGGCTCTCCCAGAGACTTTAGTAGCTCTGAGGGTATGTCATCTACTCCTGGGGCCTTGTTCTGACCTAGGTCTTTCAAGGCTCTGACAAATTCATCTCTCAGTATAGTATCTCCTATTTCATCTTGATCTACTTCCTCTTCCCTTCCTACAACATCGTCTCTCAGTTCATTTCCTTTGTAGAGCTGCTCTATGTACTCTTTCCACCTTTCAGCTTTCCCTTCTTTGCTGAGAGCTGGTTTCCCATCTGAGTTCTTGATATTCGTAGAGTTGCTTTTCTCGTCCCCAAATGTCTCTTTGATTTTCCTGTAGGCGGTATCTACTTTTCCCCTTCTTATACATTCTTCTACAGATTTGCATTTGGCTTCTAGCCACTCCTGCTTAGCCATTTTGCACTTCCTGTCAATCTCATTTTTTAGTCGTCTGTACTCCATTTTGCCTGTTTCATTTACTGCATTTTTATATTTTCTCCTTTCATCAATTAAATTCAGTATTTCCTGTGATATCCAAGGATTTTTTGTAGGTCTTGCCTTTCTACCTATTTTGTCCTCTGCTGCCTTAACTATTTCATCTCTCAATGCTACCCATTCCTCTTCTACTGTTTTATTTCCCCCTGTTTCTGTCAATTGTTGCCTAAATCTCCCTCTGAAATTCTCCAGAACTTCACGTTCCTTCAATTTACCTAAGTCCCATCTCCTTATTTCCCTGCCTTTCTGCAATTTTTTGCAGCTTCAGTCTACAGTTCATGACTAACAAGTTATGGTCAGAGTCTATATCTGCCCCTGGGTATGTCCTGCAGTTTATAACCTGGTTCCGGTACCTATGTCTTACCATTATAAAATCTATCTGATGCCTTCCGGTGTCTCCTGGTCTCTTCCACGTATACAACCTTCTTTTGTGATTCTTAAACCACGGGTTTATTACGATTAAATCATGTTCCGTGCAAAATTCTACCAGGCGACTTCCTCTTTCATTCCTCCTGCCCAGTCCATATTCACCTATTATTTTTCCTTCTCTTCCTTTTCCTACTACCGAATTCCAGTCTCCCATCAGAATTAAGTTTTCCTCTCCCTTAACTTTCTGAATAATTTCCTGTAGCTCCTCATATATTTCTTCGATCTCCTCATCATCGGCAGAGCTAGTTGGCATATAAACCTGTACTACTGTTGTCTGTGTTGGCTTCGTATCTATCTTGACAATGATAATGCGATCACTGTGCTGCTCATAGTAGTTTACCCGCATTCCCATTTTCTTATTCATTATCAGTCCTACTCCTGTGATACCCCCAACTGATTTTGTATTTATAATCCTGTACTCACCTGACCAGAAATCCTGTTCATCCTACCACCGAACTTCACTAATCCCCACTATATCTAACGTTAACCTATCCATTTCCCTTTTTAAATTTTCTAACATTCCACGCTCCGATCCGTAGAATGCAAGTATTGTCTTTCCTGATGACAACATCCTCCTGAGTAGTCCCCGCCCGGAGATCCGAATGGGGGACTATTTTACCTCCGGAATATTTTACCCGAGAGAATGCCATCATCATATTTCCAGTAGAGCTGCATGTCCTCGGGAAATGTAACGGCTGTAGTTTCCCCTTGCTTTCAGCCGTTCGCAGTAGCTGTGTGGCAAAGCCACATTAGCTGATGTTACAAGACCAGCTCAGTCAATCATCCAGATTGTTGCTCCTATAACTACTGAAAAGGCTGCTGCCCCTCTTCAGGAACCACACGTTTGTCTGGCCGTTCGCAGTAGCTGTGTGGCAAAGCCACATTAGCTGATGTTACAGCTCAGTCAATCATCCAGACTGTTGCCCCTATAACTACTGAAAAGGCTGCTGCCCCTCTTCAGGAACCAGACGTTTGTCTGGCCTCTCCACAGATACCCCTCCGCTGTGGTTGCACCTACGGTACGGCTATCTGCATCGTTGAGGCACGCAAGCCACCCCACCTCGGCAGTGTCTGTGGTTCATGGGGGTGGAATTGAACATTACGATGAATTAAAAAAATGGGGGTAGCGAGAATCGAACCCAAGACCTCAAGATTGAAACTCCAAGCGATAACTGACTCATTTTACCTGTACCATTATTCCACCTACAACTGGTTATAATATAGTAGAAAAATTTAGAGAATGTGTAGTGTCATCCTAAATTTTCTTTTTCTTTTTACCACTGTATGTCTCCATTCGCATGTCTCATGATGCCACAGGTTTTCAACCATATAATTGTTTATGACCTCATATCTCCTGAACTATATTTCGTAAGCAGTTTTTACGCCTATGTCAATTGTTACCTCAGGGAAGGAATATGTGTACCAAATTTGGTTGTAATCGGTACAGTGGTTTAGAAGCAGACGTCGCATGATGCACCTTTAGCACTTTTCCACTCACTTCATTGTTTATTACGTCATATCTCCTGATCTATTTCTCGTACGTCATTTAATGCTGCCTCTGACCATCGCGGGTATGGCCGCGCAGAAAATACGGACACACAAACATTCAATTTTATATATTAGACTAGTGGAAAACCGGGCTTTGCCCGGATATTTATTTATTTATTCCTACCTTCACTTAGTACTTCATCTATCCCTTCTCTCTCTCTGTACATCTCCTTTTTTTTCTAAAAACATGCTATATTTATCGGAGAATAAATAAGAAATAAGGCTGTCTCGCATAATGTACAAAATTAATATGTTGTACAACTGTATAATTTTTAGGTATGTATTCAATTGTATAAGTTTGTATATAAACAACAGTCTAGAGTGCAAATGTTTTTTTCGACTGGTTTCTGTGATGTTGTGGAGCTTAATTTCCTGAAGATGGTTTAAATAAATCCGAAATTAGTCGAAAAAATGTAAAATAAAATTGCACTCTTGACTGCTGTTTATATACAAATTTAAATTAAGAGTTCTGTTTCCCATAAGTGGAACAAAAATGTTTCCAAAAATTTGTGATTTGTTTAAGTGCTGTATTTCTGTAAAATCTGTTGTGAATACAATTAGTAGTAAAGAAGTAATAGGTTAGAACTTGGTGCATAATGGGGCCATTTTTCATAAGCGTTACTGTTTATATGCTCACATCGCATGAACTACGTTTCGAACTGTGATACAACTTCGAAGGTACATGTAGTTGTATGTGTGTATAGTGTCCGTAAAATTTCCTGCGGCTACAATCTAGTGTAGAAATCATAAATTTAATGTCATGCCGAATGCCGTAGTTTTAGTCCATGAACAGAGGAAACGTAGCACGCGAGAAAGGTTTTTCCTTTTATTATTTTGATGCGGTTGACAGCGAGAAAAAGTTTCGAAGGTACATTCAGCTTTATGTGTGTATACTGTCTGTAAAATTTCCTGAGGGCATAATTTGTAGTGTAGAAATCATGAATTGTAACGTCAATACAAATGCCGTAGTTTTAGTCCATGAACAGTGGAAAAGTAGTAAGCAAGAAAATATTTCCTTTTATTATTTTGATGCAGTTGTCAGCGAGAAAAAGTTTTATAAAAGTTTGAAATTATCTTTAAAGTTTGTTGCAAGTCGCTAAGTACTGTCATTCTCATTTGGTGTATTTATAAAATTTCGTCGCACTACCTGACAGTTTCTTGCAACTCTTTTGTTTACGACGTTATATCACTTGAACCATGTGTCGCATGTGGTTGGTACCCTATAACAATTGTTATCTCATGTAAGGAGAAAATGAGCAGCATTGTCGCTAAATGCAGCAGTTTTCCGCGCATCTCATTGTTTATGACGTCATATATCGTGTAGTGTGGGTTGCACGTAATTTGTACTTGTGGTGAACGTACTCATAGATTGAAGATTTGAAAATAATTGGAATAAAACTGTACATTTGTATGCAACAGTTTTACGGCATCTACAGCGAAATTGTTGAGAGTGGTAGACTACTTTTCGTTTCATCCATTTTGTGGGAGCGCGAGGGGGGGGGGGGGTCACTTACATAACGCTTCCGAAACGTCCGAAATTACATGCAAACCGCTCCAATTTCTTAATAATTGACTCATAAATTTGGGTATTTTCACGCGGTAGCCGCTCATTATATATGACGTCATATCTCCTGAGCTATGTATCGTGCTCTTTTGTTTTTGGGTCAGGAACGTTCGTGAGCGTACGGTGAACAGTTCACCAAAGTTTCATTGCAATCTGATGAATGGTTTATGAACATAGAGGACGTACAGACATACATTAATTTATTTACATACTCTTTCCAACGAGCAGTAGGCAGACTATCATATTACAATCAGCTTCTTTGCTGGAAAAATTGTCTGATCACTTAAACACCTCTTGTTACCAAGTATACTGTCCTGGTGTTCACCTTATTACAAGCAAGAAAAAAAAAACACCAAGACAGGTTAAAAAATTTTCAGTTACCGACATTTTAAGATCACAGCCTGCCGGTAAAGAGCCTACATGCAGCATACCATGGAGGCAGGCAACAAGAACAGTCACTCAAAATTGTAAGATCCCAATGCCGAGGCACGTACCTCCTCTAACTACGCCCTCAGACAACGATTCCCGTTGAAACAACTCTAGGGACTTAAAATCATCAATCAGGTCACCATAAAAAGATATCGGTTATGGAGGGAAGATGGGTATCTCACTTTAAAGCTTCGTGTGTACGTGTGTACGTGCAGCCCCAGCAGTTCGTGTCGTCATGGAGCAGCGTCAATAAGAACAACAAGCAAAGCTAATAGGATTCTACCGGAGGGCCCCCCACTGCAATGAAAAAATTTACCCAGACATAACAGAATTCATCATGAAACAACAATACTGATTCTCGCAGCTCTCCCCACCCAAACCGTATGTCAGAGAGAGAGGCAAATACAGGAGAAAAGGAAACTATGCTTCCCTTTGAATACACCCTTCAGCGTTGATGGTCACAATGCAGAACAAACCACTGTATTGCTTAATGCCCGAAGGGCCAAACAACAATCTGCAAATCACAATAAACACTGCAATAACCTTACAAATAGCGGCAACGGTCTAAACAACTAAGAGAAGCACTAGCAACTCCGGAGGACTACGATTCTAGAAGGAAAGCACCACCTACGGCAACTCTGCACATCTTACAAGGTTTAATACATCGGTATTTGTGCGGATCTAGACAGCATCCCAAACAAGTATTTACAGTCCAAGGCAATGACATGCTCGCACCGCTAACAGGCATTAAATAAGAACATGCTTCGACCGTCACCACTGCGTTGCGGGTCCCGATACAGCATTCCAATCAACACCGCGGTGCCCTTTTAGAACTTCACGCAAGCCTCCACTAGAACAAACTGACGGAGTGGCCCTTTCGTGAATCAGGTTTCACTCTAGCCCGCCTCCTTCCAGGAGGTGCTGCAGAGTGAAAGTTTCGTTCTGGAAACATCCCGTACGCTGTGCATAAGCCAGGTCTCCACCATATCCTTTCTTCCAGGAGTGCTAGTCCTGCAAGGTTCGCAGGAGAACTTCTGTAAAGTTTGGAAACTAGGAGGCCAGGTACTGGCAGAATTCAGGTTGTGAGGACGGGCCGTGAGTCATGTCGGGATAGCTCAATGGTAGAGCGCTTGCCCGCGAAAGGCAAAGGTCCAAGATTCGAGTCCCGGTTCCGGCACACGATTTTAATCTGCCAGTAAATTTCATATCAGCGCAGACTCCGCTGCAGAGTGAAAGTTTCATTCCTTCCAGGCTCTTGGACGGCACAGCACGTACCGACCCTCCGCACCATGCCCCGTCAAAGATTCCGGCGCAATGACTATCGATACAGCGCAGCGCCACTGATGGTGAAGGCTGTAACTAAACATCGAAACGCCTGAGCGCCAAAAGAATTACAAACAGAAGATACCAGGTAGCCAGCACGGCTCAAATATCTCATAAGACCTTTTTGTTGCATGAAATTCATCACAAACATTGTAAAATAGTCAACATACACCCTGTGATAGTTTGAGCCCTATATTATAGGTTTAATGGAAATAACACTTATAATTTAATAAATGCAAATGTAAGAAAGGATAGTTAAAAATCTGTTACCTGTTTAGAATACCCCAGCTTCATAGGATGGATTTTCAGGGTTTTCAGTCTCATCCAATATTTCTTTTCATACCTCTCTTCTGTTCAAATTTGTTGTTTGTAATCTTTCAATATTTCTTATTGTTTCAGAGCATATGTCAGCCATGAATTGTGAAGCAACCTAGGCAGGTATTAGCCTCCTGGAACGTCACACTTAATCATATTTCCCTTATTGTAAACAGCTGTTGCATCATAGATTAACAAGTGGTCGCAGTTGAGTGGTCGAGCGCGCTGTGGAACAACGCCGAACGGGACACGACAATTTTCTTATTTAACCATAAGAAACCATTGGTGGCAGTACATTTATTATGAATATTGAAGCAAATACGAAGATTTCGTTTAAATACAATGGCGTTGCCTTACCACCTGCGAGAGACTGTAGCCAAGACTGTGAAATAGGCTTACACAAATGAAAATAAATAAATAAGAAATAAAACACTGAAAGAAGTAAAAGGATAGACTTCGATTCTGGAAGTGTACGAAAGTGCTCGATTATCTTTTTATGTATATACAGATCCCGTACTGGTGAACAATATGTTAGAATCTCAATGAGGAATATCAGAGACACTTTATCCTGTTATTATGGGCAATGAAAGAAAGTGAATGAGGCAGTTGAAAATTCGTGCCCAGACCAGAGATCGAACCTGGCTGCAGGCACACAAATTTTCTACTGATACGCTATATAACTATCGTTTTGTTCCCATACTCCCGTTTACGCGGCTACGGGTAGCCAATTTCCGTTAAGAGATAGAGACTTGAATGCGTCCGAACTGAAATGTAAGGTTCTTTTGGCACATAGTCGCATTACTTACGCCTGTGTCCGGAAGAGCCGAAAGCACCCATATATGTATAACCGAAAATGTGCGAAAAGCAGCACGTCAACTTAATTCTGAAGAGCATTAAACCTGTCAGTGCTTAATAAAAAGTACCTTATCTCAAAGTGAATTTTCTGGATTTTTGTAGACGATGGGTCGGACTTGTCTTCGTACCGATTAGAAGTCAGTTAGAAACCGCAATATCGTCACTCACTGGAATAATATATCATTTGTATTGTTTATGCTAGAACGAAGAACAACTGGCTTCCCTCTAATGATACCATCAATCCGAGAGATCGACGATAGAGGACAAATATTTGTACTCGTAAATTCTAGGTTTTTCAGTTGTGGCTAACTTCCGACGAGAGCAGCGCAGCGACTTGCCAAAAGGAGATATGAAGAAAAGTATTCTCGGTCCTCCAGTTGCGTCGTGTGGTTATAATCCCGCGAGCTTTCGTTCAACTTCTCGTTGGGCACCGTCAAGTGCTAAATGACTGCCACAAAGTCGTTGCCTTGCCGTAGTGTAGCCGCGCTGACTTCACTGCAGCAAGCTTCCTCGCCATATATGGTAATGTTTACGTTACAGTCTAACAAATACAGACGAGACACTCACTGCTTTGAAAGTTGTATTAGTAAAATATCAAGAAAAGTACATAACTGGAACATTAATGTAAAAGCAGATGCATTTACGGATTGACAGGTAAAAAGAACAATTTCGTTGATGTTATATTCCGATAGTTCTTGGTAGAATATTTGATACATAATCACTAATAAAAACACGACAACTTTGCAATATTCCACAATATTTATTGTTTAGACCTCAGCACCACTAACGATTAAGGCGCCTCGGAATAGAACTGCCGCGGCGGAGCGGCCGAGAGCAATGAGGCGCTACGCCGTTCCCCGTCGGGGGTTCGAATTCCCCCTCGGGCATGAATGATTGTGCCGTCTTTAGTATAAACTAGTTCATAAGTAGTTTGTGGGTTTACGGACTGATGACCCCGTAGTTAAGTGGCCGAGGGGACTGAGGCGCTCCAGTCATGGTCTGTACGGCCACTACGGTCGGGGGTTCGAATCCCCCTCCGGCATGGATATATGTGCCGTCCTTAGTATTACCTAGCTTGTAAGTAGTTTGTAAGTTTAGAGACTGATGACTCCGTAGTTAAGTCCCATAGACTCTACAAACATTTTTGAACCCCGTAGTTAAGTCCCATAAGCTCTACAAACATTTGAACATTTTGAGTAGTCTAATTACGACTTCCCTCCACATCACAAACTTTAATTCAGCTTCTGTGTTCCATAGATAATTACCACTACCGCCAAGGCTCTCCATGAAGCGGAATAGCTTCACCTTTATCTTTAATGTCTTGTACATGTTTGAGACGAAGAACCGTCTCAGGGTTTCTGAATTTATAATTAAATTGATACTTCGTAATGTATTCGTCACTCAATACCGAATACATACGGTTTGCTACAGGTTTACTAACTGCAACACATCAATCCTTCAAGCGGCCGGCAAGCTACGTCTCTGAATATGTTATCAAATAAATGCGTTTAGTGTAATGGTAAGTTACTCGACAGTTTATTTACGATTTTCCTTTAATCTGAAGGTATTTACCGAATAATTTAACTTTCTACCAAGAACAGAAAAGGCTAGAAAACACCTGAAGAGATGAACCTTTTCAGTAAGACGTCGCTTTTTTATCGAGGAACGTTATGATTTATTCACTACTATTCCAGTCAAATCAGTGAGTGTCCAACGTAGGAAACTTTATTTCATGTATCAAATCAGCCACCACAGCTGTAGCTGAAGGAAAAACCACACAGACGTGGTAATAAAACTTCAGAAGCAATGAAACTGTTTCCCAACAAAGATGAAACCATTTCCTCAATTGTTCGTATAGCTGACTCAAATACGGAAAAAATTTTCAAGGCATTTGCTTTTTAAGCAGATGTAATGACATTCAAACGTATATGCTTTTATAAGAAAGACGAATCAAGAATAGAAGTTCAAGAATCATTAGAATCCATAACAAATTCTTAAGTGATGTAGCTCCACACTAGTGTGGAGAATGGGACAACAGCTAGTTGAATTTATGATCGAGGTATATTAAAAATATATTAGAACAAACAGCCATAAACTGTAATGATTTGAACTGGCAACTAGTTTCAGCACCTCATCAGTGCTATCTTCAGGTCCTAAATAAGTAGAACAATCAGCTGTGAATTTTATTAAGCCAATCACACATTGCATCCTACAAAAAGTGAACAACAACCAAAACTAACGTAGACAAAGATGACCCTGAAGTAATATAAAAGCCTAAGAATGACATACAATGAACACAAGAATTTACTTAAACAGCATAGTAATAAAATTACTAACTTCGACCAGTAATGATGTTGAGTGAAATACATTCAAATGTTTATATATATATATATATATTTATTTTTATTTCCTCTTTATTTCTTAAAAATATTGTATATACAGATTATGAACAACAAAGAATGATCTGGCTCGCCGTGGAGGTTCGAGTCCTCCCTGGGACATGGGTGTGTGTGTGTGTTGTCCTTAGGTTAGTTTACCTAGGTTTAAGTAGTTTGTAAGCTACGGACTGATGACCACGCAGTTTGGTCCGTTAGATTTACTAACATTAAAACATTTTGAAAGAATGATCTGTGGACTAAATACCAAGCCTGAATTATTCAAGGTATCTTAACGTGTCAAACTGTGAGCAAATAGAGTTAAAACTGACTCTATGTACTCATGCGAAGACAACATAGAAAACAGAGTGATCGAAAACGTATTTACTATGGGTGGAAGTGGAATACATACACAAGTTTGTCAGAATCCTCGTAGAATACTAAATTCACGTATGGTAATTAGAGGGGACAATATAACTACTTAGATCAAACATAAGAAAATAAATAAAGGTATAATGGTGTGTGGCCAGTACTTGCCAATACTTTATTCATCAAAGTCAATCCAAGTGTGTGGAGACCACTAAAAGTGGTGTTTAATTGACAAATTAGGCTACAAAAACTAGACCAGAATGGTATATACCTAAAAGGAAGTAGGACCCAAAGGTTAACGTGTGAGTGGCGGGGAGGGGAGGGGGCAGAAAGTATACTAACATAAGAGAATTCTATTCCGCCAACCTATGTTTTATACCTATGCAACCAAACAAAAGACTGATTGCTGAGTGTTAGAACATTACTACTACTGAGTACTTGGAAAGATATTAAGTACCAAAAGGAATAATTAACAATACGGTAAAACACTAAAATGTATAATGTTTTAGAATACGTGACCAATGAAGATGTATAAAGCAGACCAAAGTTGAACAAATTAAGGTACATACAGATTTGTCCTATGCCAGTCAAAGACTTTTCAAAATATTGCATTCTTTAGTAATTTACATACTAGAAATAAACGTTTTAACAATGAAAACCACGAAGTTGGGAATAACATAACACAATGCTCAACTATGATTAAAGGTCGATGGTCATTATTGCCTTTTAAACAATGTGAATCAAGGCTAGGTGGTGGCAATTAAAGGGAAGACAAAAGAGAAGAGATAAAATGGTAAGACTAAAACTATGTTTAGGGGTAAATAACAAACGTCTTTGTGGGAAGCGGAGGTAAGGGGGAGAAGGCGACAGTACTTATTAAAATATGAACAGATTATGTTGCGTATCTATACCACTAACTACGTAGAATCTCATACACTAAAAGTTTACTAACATTATGCAGTTGTTAAGTATTTAAATTAATAAAAAGTATCTCAACAATAGTCGTTCAACAATTCATAGTCGTGGTCTGATAAACGCATAAAGGACGAAACTACTAACGCTAAGTAATCGGAACGTGGGTTGAGAGCTAAGACATGGTAATCTATGATCCACTGAAAATTACTGTGGATTTCGCTTAGTACAAAAAAAAAAAAAAAGTTCAAATGTTTGTAGAACTTATGGGACTTAACTACGGGGTCATCAGTCCCTAAACTTACAAACTACTTATGAACTAGCGTAAACTAAAGACGGCACAAACATCCATGCCCGAGGGGAGGATTCGAACCCCCGACGGGGAACGGCCTCAAAGCGCTCGGTCGCTCCGCCGTGGCAAATTGTTACCACCTCGGCTTGTTTCATATTGTTTAATAGGTAACAATGACCATTAAATCGTAAGGGGACAGTGTGTTATGCACAACTGTGTGGTTACCAATGTTAAAAAAACATATATACCAAGTATGTGGATTACTAATGAAAGTAGCATTGCGAAACGTCTTTAACAAGCATAGGACAAATCTGTATGTACCTTAATTTGTTCAACTTTGGCCTACTTTACACACCTTCATTGGTCATATCTTCTAAAACGTTATAATTCTTATTGTTTTAACATAATGTTGGTATTTTATATCTGTCTAAGAATTCAACAGTGGTAAGCTTTTAACACCTGACAATCAGTCTTTCCGTTGGTTACATAGGTTCAAAACATAGTCTGGCTTAATAGTATTGTCTTATGTTAGTACACACTAGCACACACATTTGGGTCCTACTCCCTTTTAGGTATATACGATTCTGGTCTACTTTTTGTCATTTAAGCATCACTTTTAGTGGTCTCCACATTCTTAGACTGACTTTGTTTAATGGATTATAGGCAAATACTGGCCACTTTCTATTAGGATTTTAAACTAACTAGTATTATCTACCTTTACTTATTTATTATTTTAATGTTTTTTTCTAATTAGTTATCACCTTTCTGGCAGTAATGTTTGAATCAAAACGTTATACGTGAACTGTTAAACGAGGGTACTTTTCAAAATCTCAAGTAAAACAAAATAGTATATATACCTTGATGATTTGCAGTTGGAGGTATCGATGGCTAACACCGATATCTTTCATTAAGGTTATGGTATGTCTTCAAGTCACGTTGATCATGATTCAATTCTTTTTGAGACATTTTAATACAATGCTCATGAGCCCATAGTCACTTCCTTGTATTTATTAGATATACTATTAGTGTCGGCGCATAACATCGCAGTATTAAAGTCTTTACATCAATTAATAAAGTTAATCAAAAGTATTGAATTTCACAATTTGAGATTTTATGTGCAATAACGTAAACGTGAACGTCCACCGCCATGAACCACAGACGTTGCCGAAGTGTGTGTGTGTGTGGGGGGGGGGGGGGGGGGGGGGCTTGCATGTCTCAACAATACAGATAACCCTACCGCAGGTATAATCATAGCAGAGGAGTATCTGTGGAGAGGCCAGACAAACGTGTGGTTTCTGAAGAAGGGTAGCAGCCTTTTCAGTACTTACAGGGGTAACCGTCTGGATGATTCACTGAACTGGCCTGCCCTAGTATCATCAGCTGTGGTACATGGCGATGGTTAAGGCGACCGCTCGCGAAAAGCGGGAGGCCCGGGTTCGAGTCCCGGTCCGGAACAAATTGTCATGTGTTGCAGATCATTTGTCCATCTTTACAGGAGCAGCAGACGTCGGAAAATTTCGCGATTTGCGAAGTATATACAAGGATATATGTATATCTGCTGCGGACCAGCGCAAACGTCAGTTTCTTTGAAACCGACATCATAATATAGAAATGAATAGGTTAAAGTTAGACATGGTGGAAATTAGTGCAGTTCAGTGGCAGGATGAACAGGATACCTGGTCAGGTGAATACAAGTTTATCAATAAAAGTGTAAGATGGTTGAGCCGGCCCGGTTTCTGTTTCTTCGATTAACCCTGTCTTTGATTTAATTACTAGCGCAAGTACCATCGATCTGTCTGTTCGTCCACGGCACGTGGCGCTGTTTGATCTATCGCTCGTCGATTCTCTTCTGACTGGCTTCCTTGCCGCGGGTTGCGCTACGGTGCCGCGCCGAGGCAGTTGCAGAAGATTTCAGGCGAGGTGTTTGATACGATGCATGGCATCGCCAGGGTCAAGGCATTTTGATTAAGGAGCCGTTTGTGGCCGGGCCCCGCGTTTGCATCGAAGTTGTTCTCGGTAGCACTCTGTCAGTCCGTGGGGAGCCATGCATGCCATGAGCTGAAGAGGTTGGTTGGGAGAGACTTTTCTGCCAAGTTATAACAGCACCTCGGCGCGGGCTGTTTACTTCGTCTCCCGGCTAGTGGTCGCGTTCCTAGCGGCCGTGCGACACCGCGTCCGCCCCTCGCCAAGCGTCGGAGCTGTCAATAACTGCCATTCCACACTCAGCCCTAAGGCTCCAGATCTGACGCATCTGCCATTTTCATTCTCGTGACTCGTAAGTTAAACACACTGCGGTGCTATAAGTTTTGCGTCACTGCACTTTAGCACGACATTACGGATGGTTGTGTTGCCATAAACTGCTCAAAGCATTCCACAGGTGGCTACAGCACTTTTTCCCGAGAGATTCTAAGAGAAGAAAAAATGGATCATTAAATGTCGGCGCAAAAACTGGGAACACGAACCGAGCCCACAGTTATGTATTGTAAGTAATTAGTTATTATTATGACTGGAAGCAATATTTAATAGTAATATTTACTATTGAACTATTGAACTATTGAACTCACGGTTTTGTTTAGCTCTTCTGATGTAGGGAATTAGCAGCAGCAAAATATCATATTACAGCAAAGCATCCCAGAACATACTGTTTTAGTGTCTTATGTAGTATAATGAGAAATACACCTCATCAAAAAGTTTTGTACTTACATTGCACAAATTGTTGAAGATACTTCTGTTACGTTATTGCGAGAAAGTATTAAAAACACTAAAACGCAAAATATGAATATACTGGAAAAAAAGTTTCGTTACGGCTGTGGCAGCGTACTGTGCTGATACAGGTAACTACCGTTGAATGCTATTTGTGGTACTTCGAAATTTTAGCGTCATAACTTGTAGTATGCAATTTGACAGATAAGTACGGTACCTGATGTTTTATCATAAAATACACCCTCAATTCAATTTCTTTTTAGTAAATGCCAATACTGACGCTTATCTATAAGAGGCTGAAAAAAACTAGCAAGCCGGCCGCGGTGGCCGAGGAGACCGAGGCGCTCCAATCACGGTCTGCACGGCCACTATGGTCGGGGGTTCGAATCCCCCTTCGGGCATGTATATTTGTGCCGTCCTAGTTCGTAAGTAGTTCATAAGTAGTTTGTAAGCTTAGGGACTGATGACCCCGTAGTTAAGTCCCATAGACTATACAAACATTTGAATATTTGAACCTTAGAGAAGGAACAGAATCATTTACTTATTTTGCGGTCAACACATTCTATACGATTAGATTTTCAAATAGCATTCAAATGTTGTTGCCAACATCGGCACCGTGTGCTTCTACGACCGTACACTTTAGATCCTGTACACTAATATTCTTTTTAGTTTTAGCGTCCGGCCGCGGTGGCCGAGGGGACTGAGGCGCTCCAGACACGCTCTGCACGGCCACTACGGTCGGGGGTTCGAATCCCCTCTCGGGCATGGATATTTGTGCCGTCCTTAGTCTTAGCTAGTTCATAAGTAGTTTGTAAGCTTAGGGACTGATGACCCCGTAGTTAAGTCCCATAATTTCTACAAACATTTGAACATTTGATTAGTTTTAGTGTTTGTAATACATTCTGAAACATTCTCAGTAACATAATAGAAATATTTTCACCAATTTGAGTACAAAAATCCGATATGGTGAATTTGCCACAGCAGAAAACGCACACTTACTGCATGACGGCAAATACAACTCGTATATTGACAGTCATTATTCAAAATTTTATCCAGATGACCAGTTTCGGGAGCATTAAATGTAGTACGAGATTTTTATCACAGACATATGTTTCTTGCTCTTTTCTCTGTATTAGGACAGAATCAGCAATAAGTAAAGAAAAAACAAGATTTTGTGTTTCTAATCCACATATCGATGTAAACAAGAGCGGAATGCAAGCTCGAAGTAGCACAATCTAAGGCTTCAGGCCGGGCGCTTGTAAAATATTTCACTAAACGTAAATAAAACAACACTGTTAGTGTAAGCTGCGTGCAGTTTAGCATTCGCAGGAATGAAAATGGCGGATGCGCCATCCTGTGTTTTTAGGAGCTCTACTCAGCCCCGGCTGCGCCTCGCGTCGTTCCAGCCGCTTTTCATCTGGGATGTATCAAATGTTTCCGGGCGTCGGTTGACACCCTTCTCCTACACCATCGCAAAGATGCCTCCACTTGTCGTGGAGTAGGAAATAAATACCTAAGTTAACTGACTAATACAGTCCTGTTCTGCAAATTTGTGTCCTTGAATTTGTTGGGATCGGCGGTCGTTCCCCAGGAGCCGTCGTTGCCTGTGCCTACGTCTTTAGTTGTTTATTCATGTTATACCGCACTTTCAGTTCGGTTCAATTGAATTATATTTGTCTCTTTCCTCTGACTAGCAAGTACTCTATATTCATTAACCTGTTTAAAGTAACTGGGGAATTTCTCTGGTTTGTGCCCCTCTGTTGGCTCGCCTCTGCACGGGCGGTAGTTGTATAGCTTTATTTCTCTTTTTTTCTTTTTTTTCTTCTTGTTTCAGAAAATTTTCCCTACGTGAGGCATCGCCACCCCGCGGTTGTAATTTGGCGTTCTATTCGTTTGTGTAAGCCACTTCGTGTCAGAGCTGTAGTTCTTGTTGACCGTTGGGCACCTTATTCCTCTCCTTCCTGATTTGAGTCAGCTCATCTGTTTTACCTGTGTGGGGGTATTAAATTAACGAGTAGCTAACTCCCCACCTTTAATGTGGTATTGATAAGTAAGCTGGGCTGTTTTCATTTAAATTGCAGGGCTCATTTGTAAATTTTATTGTGTGTTATTTTATTGGCCTTCTGTCTATTGATATAATTGAGCAAAATTTCCTGTTACCAGCCCTCTATAAATAAACTTAGACGTTACTTGAATTTTTGAGTTCGTTTTTAGTGTGTGTTCGTAATTGTATTTTTAAATGGCTGTGTTCACTTCAGTTTTGGAGCCCCACTTTAGTGTGATTTTGATAAGTAAGTTGAGCTGTTTTCATTTAAATGGCAGGGGGCATTTGTAAATAATATTGTATTTACAAGGGTTTCTTTCGGCTAAGACTTTCTTTCGCTTAAATTGTTGGGCTCATTGTGTCTGTTATTGTATTTTTAAAGAGTTCTTTTCACTAAAATTCGAGCCTTATCGACTTATAAAAAAATTGGTTCTCTCAACTTGCCCTTCTGTCTTGCATCACTTATCTGAACTGTCTTGGTGGACCTTCAGCCACTGATTGTATACATGTTGAATCATGTAACACTTGCGCCGCAAATATTGCGTAAACGTAAAGAGCGATTGATGTGCGGTTTTCACAGAATGGATTGGTACTCAGGGGCACGTATTTTTAGCCAAGAAACAGATTGTAATATTAAAAAATTTTAAACATGGCTGCAATTCAGCAACGGTGGAACAACAATCCAAGAGTCAACACAGTTTCAGCCGACCAGTTGCATAAAATAGTTTACATTTATAAACCTTTACCCAGGTTTCGGCAAATTTATTGTATCCTTCTGAAGAAGGCTAAAATTAATTTTGCCGAAACCTGGGTACAGGTTTATAAATGTAAACTATTATATGCAACTGGTCGGCTGAAACTGTGTTGACTCTTGGATTATTGTAATATTACTTAGAAAGTGTATTTTTTATGCAAACATACAGTTTTTAAATGGAACAATGGCTGTTTCTATCATTCACTGGGATTTTTGACACCAGCTGTCTGGCTAGCCCCTGGGGCACGGCCCACTGTCTCATGAACACCAACTAGTCAGCCACGCAGTCGTAGCCTCCGCTCCAAAAATTTTAATGGTTGTAGCTGCCAAACTAAACATGATAAAAAATGTTCAAATGTTTGTAGAGCTTAAGGGACGTAACTATAGGGTCATCAGTCCCTAAACTTATAAAATTCTTATGAACTAGCTAAAACTAAGGACGGCACAAATATCCATGCCCGAGAGGTGATTCGAACCTCCTATCGTAGTGTTCGTGCAGACCATGACTGGCACGTTGCAGACCGCTTGGCCACCGCCGACGGCTAAAAATGTCATTCAAAATTCTTTGTACACAGCTGGTGTCATAAATTCCAGTGAATGATAGAAACAACAATTGTTTCATTTGAAAAACTGTATGTTTGCATAAAAAATACACTTTATAAATAATATTACAATCTGTGATTCTTCAGTTTCTCCCGGCGTATTTGATAATCAAAATATCCACGGGTGTACTGCCGGTCTGTAGTGTCCAACGGGCACAATATTTCGGCGATCATACATGTCGCCATCATCAGGTGAACTGACGGACTGAGCTCCCGGAAACGCGCCGGCACGGAGATCCGCACGCTACGGCTGCTCGAAGGGAACTGGGTTCTAGCCCGGTAGCGGGCGATTTAAATACCCTCGGCCCGCGGGGCGACCCCTCCGGGGTCCGCGCCCCGCGGCGCGGTCGCGCAGTGGAACCGATTGCGCCAGCATCTGAGATGACGTCGGTGTGAGGGCTCTGTCCGCCGTGGTCGTCACTTCGTTACGTTTGCTAGATTTACTCTTAATTAACCCAATCGCTGGTTCCCAAGCCTTGCTAAGATTATAGCCACAGTCACGGCTTATGAGGTCGTCACTTGTGGGAATTTCAATGGCCTCTCTAACGACGCAGTCCCAGTATCTCGACGTCTGTACCAGAATCCTAGTGCGTTCGTACTCCATCGCACGATTCTCCGACAAACAATGTTCAGCGACCGTCGACTTGCTCGGATACATCAATCGTGTGTGCCTCTGGTCTTCAACGCATCGATCCTCGACGGTACGCATCGTCTGTCCAATATATGACTTTCCACACTGACACGGAATCTGGTACACGCCGGCCTTCCTCAAACCGAGATCATCTTTAGCGCTCCCCACCAGTGCACAAATTTTATTCAGCGGACACAAAACAGTTACAACCTGGTGTTTTTTTCAGAATGCGGAGAGAATGCGAGAGTGCGCCGGTATATGGAACGAAGGCAGTGCCTACATCCTCCCTCGTGTTTTCATCCGTTTCCACAGGTTGTGTTGTAGTGGTTGGGCGGAGAGCCCGCTGAATCTGCCACTCTGAGTACCCATTCTTTCGAAATACAGTTCTCAGGTGTTCCAATTCCTGGGATAGACTCTCTGCGTCGGAGATAGTGCGCGCCCTATGTACTAGAGTTTTAAGTACCCCATTCCTCTGTGAAGGGTGGTATGACCGACATTACGTGGACGACACTTTCGTCTTCTGGCCATATGGTATGGATAAACTCCTTGACTACCTTACACATCTGAATTCCATACACCCCAACATCAAATTCACTATGGAGACTGAAACGGAGGGTAAATTGCCGTTCCTTGACGTCTTGGTCAAGAGAAGAGCTGTTGGCACCCTGGGTCATAGTGTATATCGGAAGACAACGCACACTGATCTGTATTTACACGTAGACAGCTGTTACCACCCTTCACAGAGGAATGGGATACTTTATTGTGCTTAATTTGGTCTCCCCATTTTTATTTGTTTGTTCATTTATTGAATAGGTGATAATTTGAAGTATCAAACTTCTGCTTTATAATTTAATGCTCCCCATTCCATGTTTAATTATCTATTACCTTTTTTAACATTTATTTTGTGTTTGTGGACACGTTAGCTGCTTCCTTAAGGAATGATCGGTTAGATAATTTTCCGCTGCTCAAGTACTGTGGCTACTCGTAAAGTAATTTAGAGCAGCAGTGAGCGCTTTAACTTGCATTTGCAGATCTCTATTGCCTGAGACCTTACTTAGAAAACTTAACAAGCTACTTTCACTCTAAGCTATGACTACACTTTCAAAATAAGTTTAGTAAATAGGAGGGGGTTCAAAATGTTCAAATGTTTGTAGAGTCTATGGGACTTTACTGCGGGGTCATCAGTCCCTAAACTTACAAACTATTTATGAACTACTTACAACTAAGGACGGCACAAATATCCACGCCTGAGGAGGGATTCGAACCCCCAACCGTAGTGGCCGTGCAGACCGTGACTGGAGCGTCTCAGTCTCCTCGGCCACCGCGGCCGGCAGGAGTGGGTTCTTGGAAAGTCTGAGAATGAATAAGTAAGCAGGAATGAGGGTAATTTACTATGAACAGCCTAGTGAACGCATTATCGTAGCAAAGAAAGGCATGAAGCCAATGCCATCCAGAGTAACACAAATTTCTATGCCAGCTAGCTCTGCCGATGACGAGATGGAAGAAACGTATGAGAAAATAAAAGAAATTGTTTATGCAGTTAAGGGAGAGGAAAGATTGTCATGGCAGGCTGGAACTTTGTAGTGGAAAAGGAAAGAGAATGAAATTTAGTAGGTAAATATGAACTGGGGAGAAGGACCAAAAGAGGAGATCGCCTGATAGAATTTTTTGCAGAGAACAATTATAACAAACACTTGGTATAACCAGCATGAAATAAGGTTATATACTTGGAAGAGACCAGGAGACACTATAAGGTATGAGATGGAATTTATAATGGTGAGGCACAGATTCTGAAACGAGGTTTTAAAAGGTAAGTTGTATCCAGTAGCAGATATAGGCTCTGACCATAACTTATTGGTTATGAAATGTAGATTAAAACTAAGAGATTGCAAAAAGGCAGAATATTAAGGAGATGGAATCTGGACAAGTTGAAGGAACCGGAGGTGGTTGAGAGTCTCAGAATCAGATGGAGGAAAGTAATACAGTGAGAAGAATGATTAGCTCTGAGATGTAGTGAAGTCTGCACAGGATCAAATAGGCGGAAGGACAAAGCTTAATAGAAATCCCTGTACAACACAGGACACACTGAAACGAGAAAATAAATATGCAACAAGTGAAGCAGGCATAAGGGAGTACAAATGACTGAAAAATGAGGTTGACAGGAAACGTAGGCTGGCTAGGAGAAGTGGTCAGGAAACAAATGCAAGACGGTAGAAGGGTGTATAACCAGGGTAAAGATAAATACCGCTTACAGGAAAATAAAAGGGACATTTGGAGACAAGAAAACAATCTGCATGAAACTCTGGTGGAAAACCAATACCAAGGAAAGAAACTGAAAGTTTGAAGTAATATATAGAGGGCCTATATAAGGGAAATAAATTTGAAGGCTGCATTCTAGGTACAGAAGAGGAAGTAGAGGAAAATGGGATAGAAGATACAATACTGTGAGAAGAATTTGACAGAACACAGAAAGATTTGATTCCAAACAAGACCCCTGGAGTAGATGACATTTCGTGTGAACTGCTGATATCGTTAGAAGAGCCAGCCTTGAAGAAATTGTTCCACTTGGTATGTAAGATGTGTGAGACAGAAGAAATACCCTCTGACTTCAAAAAGAATAAAGTAATTCCAGTTCCAAAGAAAGCAAGCGCAGACAAATGTGAAATTACAGAACTATTAGTTCAATAATTCATGGCTGCAAAATACCAACACGAATTATTTACAGACGAATGGAAAATTGGCATAATCAGACCTTGGGGAAGGTCAGTTTGGATGTAGGATAAATGTAGGAATATTGGAGGCAATACTCACATTACCATTTTTCTTGGAATATAGGTTAGCTCTTGACAATGTTGAATGGAATACTCTCTTTCAAATTCTGCAGGTATCAGCGGTAAAATATATGGAGCGAATAGTTGTATTCAACTTGTACAAAACCAAGGCAGCAGAGCAATTTAATGGAATAGACAGTGTCTTAAAGGAGGGTACAAGATCAACATTAACAAGATGAAAACAAGGGTAATGACATGTAGTGTCATAAAATTAGATGATGCTGAAGGAATTAGATTAGGAAACGAGGCAATAAAAGCAGTAGAGGAGTTTTGTAACTTAGTAGAAAAATAACTTAAGATGGAGAAGAAAATACAGAACGCAGAATGGCTATGCCAGGAGAAGCTTTTCTGAAGAATCGGAATTAGTTGATATTCAATATTAATTTAAACGTTAGATATTTCTTTTTGGAGGCATTTGTCTCAATTGTAGCATTGCATGAGAGTGAATGGTGGACGATAAGAAGTGCAGACAGAAATATGATAGAAGCTTTTGAAAAGTGGTGCTACAGGGGAATTATGAAGATATGCGCAGATTACGTAACTAATGAGGAGATGCTCAACAGAACTAGGGAGAAAATGAGTTTCTATCTTAACCAAGAGAAGGGACGCGTTGTAAGAGCACATTCTGAGACATCAAGGAATCGTGAACTTAGCATTTGATGGAAGTGTGTGAGGTAAAAATAGTAGGGAGACTGAGCGACGAAAGCAGTAAACAGATATAAGTTGCCGTCTTTATTCTCCAATGAAGTTGCATGCACAGGACAGGGTAACGCGGGGAGCATCAAACCAGTCCACAACAACGAAACTTATTTTATAGCGTGATGTTTATATCGTTTAAAAATTTCCGGTGTACCAGAACTGACTAGCCCATATGAAGCTGGCTGTTTTTTTAGTTAATGTAACTCAGTAAAAATAAAAAATAAAAACTACTATTATAAATACATACTACAGTTGCATTGCTCCCCCAGATTGGACAGTCTTATTCCACCTAGAAAATACACCGACAACTCTAAAATTCATGCTCTCCTAAATACTTATAGATCTACATAAAATATTTGCTTTCTAAATTCACGACAAAAGAGCAAGCACAGATGTTCTAATGCCGAACATGCGTAAAATATAAGTAACTGCGAGGAAACCATGTGCAGCAGAAGAGATACTTCAGATAATCGACCAAAGAAAGAAGTAGAAAATAATATCCAAGGAAATTAGGAAATACTGAAATACAAATGACTTCGCAATGAAATGAAAGTGCATGGAAAGAAAGGTAAAGTTGCTGAAAGGAAAATGTAAAGATATCGAAAAGAAATTTATCGTTTGTAGGATTAACTCAGCATGTTTGAAAAGTCGAAACAAACTTCGGTGAAATTAAAAGTCTGAAAAGTGAATCGCCCATCGAGTGAAAGTTTTCCAAATTTATGTAACTGACGAGATAATTTTGACATTTTTTAAATAATTTTCTATGTATCAGATTCACCATTCACCTATATGCCATATGTAATTTTCTGCAAGCTTACTGTATTGTGTATAAAATCTCAACTTATGATATTCAATAAGTTCGATTAACTATATTATTTTATGTAAAGATACAGACTCTATACTTGCACTTAGTGCGCCGAAACTAGTAGTGTAGCTAATAAATACAGAATAGTGACTGTTGGCTTGTGAACATAGTATTAATGTCTCAATAGTAAACAAGTCGTGGTCGACAATACACGGAGTTATAAAATTGCTCATGATTTTTATATGACGTGTTCTCTGTTTTGGGAAATAATGACACAAAAACTGGCAATGAAAAGTTATCTTGTTTCCTGCAAGATGGCAGTTCTAAAATACCACAATACACGAAAGCTTTTCATCAACAGAAAGCGAAAGAACATTCATATACATAGAAACTCTATTTCAGCTGGCTCCTATGACAATTACCGAGCACTGTGAAACAGTGCTAACTTTTGAGTCCTTTTTTTCCTTACTCAGATAGATTTTATGATTTGCGCTTCAGCTGCTGTGTGCGCGTTTGGGCAATGTTGCTTTCCCCCGTCGAGTCGTGCAGTCTGAGGGAAGTTACTGACAGCTCCCAATTACCGCGCTAAAAGTTATACGTTGCAGTAAAACCTCTGGACAGGCCCAAGTTTTCCGCATGACGCACGTTCATTCGTCGACTACCCGGTAGGACCTCGCAGGCTCCATGGCCGCAGCGAAAGGTATACACGTTTTGGTGAAAAAGAAAGAAACAAATATATGCTTCCGAAATTTCATGCTCCACAAACAAAGGCACGGAAATTAAATACAATTTTTGGCTGCTGTGTTTATTTACTGGTTTCTTACTTTTCTGCGTTATCCTACCAATCATCTTCATCAGATTGTTCGATATGTATAACTATTTCCATTCTTAAGCATGTATTGTCATGTTTTCATTCACTTCAGAAGCCTTTCGTCACTCTGCAGATTGTAAAATTAGTGCACATGAGTATTTCTTCAGTTTAAATAACTGCGACATTATATCCCGCTATTAAAAATGAGAATAACAGTCAAGTTCGCAAAAGGTTTTAACAATTTTTTTGATAGTGTGACCGCTTTCGATCTCTTCTCAAAACATCATCAGGCCCCTTCGTCTCGCTGTTGATGCCGAAGTGACGAGCGTGGTCTCAGAAGAGACAGAAACCGGTCACTCTATCAAATATATTGTTAAAATCTTTTCCCAACTTGATTGTTATTCTCATTTCACTGTTTTTCCGAAGGGGAATCCACACTCCTGGTAAATAAAAAAAGAACACCATTAATTCGTAGAGCCAGCAGAGATAAATTTTATTGACACATTCTTTAGCAAGTATACAACACACGATCACACAGATAGAGCCATACGCACGTGAGTACAGTCACCAGAGCGTACACAATGTCGACGGTAGTACCGTGTACACCCTTCGTTTACAGCAATGGAAGCTGCAATTTTTCCATGGAGACTATCGTAGAGGTGCCGAACGTAATCTTGCGGTATGGCTCTCCATGCAGTTTCCACCTGGTGCCTCAGATGGACGGGATTTTGTGCCCGTCGTGACGACCGTCGTGCTGACCCTTCATCCGGTTCCAAACATGGTCAATGAGGGACAGATCGGGGGATCGTATTGACCATGGTTGTTGACGTACACCTTGAAGAGCACGCTGAGTGATACGGGATAGATGTGGACCAGCATTGTCCAGGGGGAAAGGTATATCACCTAGTCCGTGTATAAATAGTAAAAAGATGGGCTGAATGTTGGTTTCATAGTACCGTGCAGTGTTCAATGTTCCCACGACGATCACCAGAGGAAAACGGCCATGGAAGGATATGGCTCCCCACGTCATGCTGCATGAAAATGTAATGCGGAAGGCAACTAGTTAGTTTGGTTTAGTGCCGCCATTAGCTACATAATTAACTATTTTTCCTCAGACATTATTCCCTTTTCGAACCTGCGATCTCATTATCGTTAGTTTTGTTGTCTGATTTCTTGTGTACTTTACAAAGTTTTCGTAACGTAATCCAGTTTTCACACAAGGATATACACGGTCTCAGACAATAAACCAAACTGTTTAAATTTTCGAAATTTGGTGCGAAATCATAAACTACGTCGGAAACTTGGCTTACTTTTCAGCTTCATAAGATGCGGAACCGCCAACCACGACAATCTATTCCAGGCAGTGATGTGATACAGCTTATAGTATGTACACAAGGACTTCGCCGGCTTCTAGTGTTGCGTTGCCCTCCGAATTTGCCAATCATTAAATGAGAACTGTTATCGCCGTACTTGACAGTCATTAAATGCGGTGAATTTTCCAGTACGAATCGGAATATGGAATTAAAGTAATATTCCATATTCTGTTAATATCATCCTACAGTAATAAAATGAATGTTTTGTCTCATTAGAACCACCCAGAATGCCATCGCACGAATTAGCATTGAAGATTGTATCACCGATGATGCTCATTCCCAAGTGCAACAAAGTTGTCCAACGGATCCAGATTCACAATTGAGAACAAACTTAATTGATGCAGCAGTCGTTGGCTGTTCCCCTCGTATAACTTCTCTTTGCGTCTCGTCCTTGTTCTTATCATCAGCAGGGCACAAAGACGTTCGTTGGCTTAAATTTGAATCATTCATGCGTTTCACACGGTCAAATTATTTGGCTTGTTCCTTACTTGACGCGCCGTAAAAATTAAACATTTTTACTCCAACAAGGCACCCATAGCAAGGCACCCTATTATACATATATCGGCTAAAACATCACCAAACTACTGGCATTAAATTAATGAAAGATATATAATTAGTGTTGAATACATTTTTCTTGTATCTTTTTTTTTTTTTTTGTATTTTTTTCTTTTGCTTTCTTGTACGTAGCAAGGCACTCTACTATACATATATCGGCTAAAACATCACCAAACGATTTCTCCGTCCATTCATTTTTACACATAGTCTCGTGTTAATTAAACTTTTCGCTAGTAACACAGAAGCTAGGTCTACTTAATTATTTTACGAGCCGATTATAAACACTCCATTTACACCACGATGTTCCTCTTCCACTTTCAAATTAATACCAGCCTACTCATTTTATTTCTTGTCCTACTGTTTTCGTGGTACAATTGGTTAAGGTGTGTCACAAGTGCTTCAGGGAATGACGGGTGTCGTTAGCCGATGATGCACGGTTTGGAGAACCACAAACCAATGACATGGTCCAGCTGGTTGATGCTCTCCTTACCCAATGCCGCCGAGTGCAGTAAAAGCCACAGCCACCTGAAATGTTTGGGCTTAAACTGGATATAATGGAAATTTCCTAGGACTAAAATCTTTCTTCATTATTTAATATTGCTTCTGAGTAAGAGTAGCACACATCGAATTTTGCTTGGAACTCAATTTTTCCAAGTATCTCTCTTAATTCTGAATGATAACGAATTTTTCATAATCAAAACATCGGACGGTAAACGTAACCACCCACTCAGTGTTGTTGTTGTGGTCTTCAGTCCATAGACTGGTTTTATGCAACTCTCCACGCAACTGTACATTGGACAAGCCTCTTCATCTCTGACAATGGCAAACAACATTCATTTAAATTGGCTTACTGTATTCGTCTCTAAGTCTACCTCTGCTATTTTAAAAATGTTCAAATGTTTGTATAGTCTATGGGACTTAACTACGGGGTTATCAGTCCCTAAACTTACAAACTACTTATGAACTTCTTACGAACTAGGACGGCACAAATATCTATGCGCGAGGGGGGATTCGAACCCCCGACCGTAGTGGCCGTGCAGGCCGTGACTGAAGTGCCTTAGTCCCCTCGGCCATCGCGGCCGGCTCTGCTATTTTACCCAAATACTTCCCTACAATACTAAATTGACGATTCTTCTATATCTGAGTATGTGCCCTACTAATGAATCCCTTCTTTTAGTCAAGATTGCCAGATATCTCTTTTCTCCTGTTGAGTGTCCCCTCTACCCATCTAATCTTCATTCTCCTGTAGAACCGAATTTCAAAACTTTTATCCTCTTCTTGTTTGAGCTGTTTAGCGTCCACGTTTTACTCCCGTTCAAGGCCACACTTCAGACAAATAACTTCTTAAAAGGCTTCCTAACACTTATTCGATGACAACAAATTTCTCCTCTGCAGTTTTACAAACATTATAGGCCAGTCACCAGGTATGTTTAGGTCCAAAAAAATTGCTGAATTTTTGGAATGTTATTAGGACATGTTAGAGTAGTGTTAAACCAAGTTTGCAGCTTCGAAATCCTTTAGCTCAACTTTTAAGAGCCAAAAACCTCGAAATTTTCGGACTTTTTTCTGGTTTCGGCTTAAAACTCGTGAAGGATGGTTTTTTTTGACGAAAAGTCACTCACACCTTTATTAATTTATTAGCTCTGTAAGTCAAATAGTTCATGAGATATTGGACTTCAAAGATTGACTTATTTCTCCAAAAAGTTCAAATTTCCGATTTTAGTCATCTTTCGGCTAGAATATTGGCTCTAATGTTCATCCCACGGGGAAAGTCATACAAAACAAAGTTATAGAGCAGTTATTTAGCTTTAATCTAAGTACAGAACGAATTCCATAGGCCCAATAGATTTCTAGTTATCATTAAAAAACGAAAAGTTGGAAAATTCGGCTTAATAAACTGACCCAGATGAATTGCAATCCTCTTACCCTATATATGTTAAAGAAAAAGGAGGAATTACTCATTGACTATGATTATTAACGCATTGTATATAAATAGGATTTTTTTCAACATTGTTTTCAGCAAATACTGAACAGAGAAGTTCCTTGAGTCCACTTTCTGCCATTATGGCACCGATGGCCCCCATGAATGACATGAGGAGGTGAAAACCTCGAAGCTGTGTTGACGAGCTGAGTATGCTGGTTTCTCTCCACAATGTCTCGGGCTTTAAAGTACAGTGGTTGGTCGTAGGTCACAAAACATGTTTCCTACCCGTAAATGCTTGTTCTTTAACTGGCTTCCAAAAGTGATGTTAAAAAATGTCGTAGTCGGTTGGGGGAGCGTGGATAAAAGGGAGATATACAATCTTTGAACGTTTGTAAGGAAGATCTTCTGTCACTTGCTTCATGAATCCATTCCATGCTGGGATGCCTGGCATGTTAGTTGCTTTTCCAAACAACCATAGCAGGTCTGGAGATTTTGACAAAATGTCTTCAGCGATTTTCACTTCGTTAATTGAAATGGCTGACAAGCCAGATTTCTTTCTAATAGAAGAATGTTTAATGTGTGTGAACCTCATAGACTCTGCAGAAATAGACTTCAAACGTAGTATGTTTCTGTCTGGGTGAACGGATGAATGAGGGGTCATGATCATTATACCACCTATTTCATGGAACGTATTTTCTCCATCAATTGTGTTAACTATCACATCTGCATTGTCGAACACAAGCTGCATAAAAGCTCCTTTGTCAAATAGTTGGGTCACTTCTCCACGGAGGATAGCGGAACTTTCAAACCGCATAAGCCTCCGTATATGTAAAAGAAATTCCCATACTGTGGAAAAGTTCAACAAGGTACTTAGATCAAAATTTTCAATACAAATAGGTTCCAAAGCTTATTTGAATTGAGGATAGGAAAGATTTGGGCCTCGTTGCAGCCATGACTCCATGAGCAAATCCTATGCTCTTTTTCCACTCTTCGAGAGAAGAACGTTTGTTTTTCAGGACAATCTGTTCAAGCAACAGTTGCAGAGAATCAGGAACTGATGCCCTTGTGTCTTTTAAAAAGGCATCTGACTGGGGATATTGAGTAGTGTCAAATGATTGGGAACGAATGTCTTGCAGGATAATCTCCGCTGCAGCTCCGACAACTCTAAGCAGCTCTTCAGCAGGATCTCTAAGTCTTTGATTGTACCACTTTTCATAAAGGATGTTATGTCCAATGTCTATGAATATCAAGACTGGGCTGTGATACAGACCAACATGCGCAAAAATAATTTTTTTCTTCATATCGCCTTTTTAGATGAGCTTGAACACTTGCAACTGTTGGTTTGTAATTACCTGTGAAGTTCTCTGCAATAACGTCACTTACGGAAAATTGGTTTTATTCTCTTGTTTCTGCAAGGTATGCATATATACGCTCCATATCCTCGATAAGGAGGGGATGTCCAGGACGCCCTCGTTTACCTCCTGTACCAGTAGATCGCGACAAGGAGTGCAATTTTAGGTAGCAATGTTTGTGGTACTTACCCTCAGCAGCAACAAGCTCACTTATACACGAAAGACGCTGAAGAATCTGTTGTCTCCATTCACCAGCTTGTCTAGCTTTTTCCACAATCGATTATTTCACTTCCAGTGTTTCCACTTGATGGAGTTCATCCCATTGATATTTAGGCTTGCTTTATTTTTATTTTATTTTTTTTTTAATTTTATTTTATTTATTTTTTTTTTTTTTTTGAAACATTCCTTTGAGAATTTTTCACCACAAGGGAAACAAAAATCTCCAATGATGTGACGCCTTGAACACGACACAGTCCTCAGCCTTTCCCCACGCGAAAACGATGGTTGAGCAGATGAAACATCTCCTCGCTGAACAGATATTTTCACATTACTTTCCACAGTGTACCTCTTCCTGCATGCGTCATGTACGGAAAATTCGTTTAAATTGCACAGAAAGCTCATGTTCCTTTCCAGCCCACGTTTCTGATACACTTTTATCAGCATCTAAATTCCACCCTTTTTCACTGTCACTGTTCCCTCTGTTCCCCGAAACAAACATCCGACGGGGTTCGCTCCGACATATTATAAAAAGCAAGTACTTAAAACATCACCACGATCGAGATTTAGACGGTTTTTGTTTGAAACGTTCTTCACAGATCCGAATACGGCCGTTTCTAAGGACAGACTGGGTGTAGTGAGGAAGGCCTCGGAGACAAGAAGATTGGGAGGGAGCACAGAACAGCCGCTGGGTCACCACTCGGAGTGAGGGCCTCGCTACGAACGAAAGTCCCAGTCCCTCAATGGCTGACGAATACTCCCAAACGGAGAGGCTTTCGTTGTTTTTACAGCAAAACCTACTTTCAAAAAAATATTGGTATGCACTAACACATAAATTACACCTATATATAATTCGTTAATAATCATCGTCAATGAGTAATTACTACTTTTTCTTTAACATATATAGGATAAGAGGACTACAATTCATCTGGGTCAGTTTATTGAGTAAGCCGAATTTTCCAACTTTTCGTTTTTTAACGATAACTAGAAATCTATTGGGCCTATGGACTTCGTTCTGTACTTAGATTAAAGCTAAATAACTACTCTATAACTTTGTTTTGTATGACTTTCCCCGTGGGATGAACATTAGACCCAATATTCTAGCCGAAAGATGACTAAAATAGGAAATTTGAACTTTTTGGAGAAATAAGTCAATTTTTGAAGTCCAATATCTCAGGAACTATTTGACTTACAGAGCTGCGGTTGTGCTTAAATTTTAGAATATTTTATCTACATTAATAAAGGTGTGAGTGACTTTTCGTCAATAAACCATCCTTCACGAGTTTTAAGCCAAAACCAGAAAAAAGTACGAAAATTTCGAGGTTTTTTGGCTCTTAAAAGTTAAGCTAAAAGATTTCGAAGCTGCAAACTTGGTTTAATACTACACTAATATGTCCTAACAACATACCAAAAATTCAGCTTCCTGCAATTTTTTTGGACCTAAGGCCTATTTTGTCTACGACGACTGGCCTATTAGTCCCAATGGCTTTCTTTCAGAACTGTGTTTTCGAAGTTACGCTATCCAGTTTGGACTAAATTAAATTATCAAATGATAATTATACAATGGGCACGACCTGGATAATTCATTCGGCATAGACCGACTAGGTAAACTATTATTACACGTGAAAGGATACCACTCATAGAAGTATCAAAATACACTAGCTAGACAGGTCCGAGGGGAAAAAGATTGAAGTGCAGCTTTACGTACCTATTTCAGATATTTTCACGTAGAGTAAACAAGTTAGTGATAGCAGAGCACATGCTTCAAGTTCTACCACCAAAAGCAAATAAGAACCAAATAAATGGTGAACTACGCTACAGCGATGCAGATGACCAGTGCAGGGTGGCCAGATTGGGCGAAAGATATGTCGTGATTTTAGCTGTTAATAGTAGAATTTAAAAATGAAATAAAATAAAATAAAAAAAACACGTCACCACTGTTCTTTGGGCGGTATTTCATTATTCACTGGGACAGTGTATTTGCATGTTCTGATTTTAATTTAATGTTATTTGTAATGATATATTATCACTCCACTGATTCGTGAAATAATGAAACATTTGCAACCCTAACTCCCACTATAACTCATGAATAAAGGTCAAACTACAGTTCTCAAACATTATTGGCGATACATGAATTCCGATTCTCACGGAATATTTGTTTCAAAGTGCGTAACAGCATGTGGAAGAAAGATGGGGCAACGAAGTTACTCCATTAATGCAGCTAGCATGACAGTGACAGTACTACTCTGCAGCGAAGTGTAAGTTTCATTCTGGAAACATCGCTTAGACGGCGGCTAAGCTATGTCTTTTTCCAGGAGTGCTAGTCTTGCTAGGTTCGCTGGAGAACTGTGAAGTTTGAAAAGTAGGAGGCGAGGTACTGGCAGAACCACGTGAGGTCGGGCCATGACTCGTCTCGGGATAGCTGAGTAGTCACAACCACAAGGATGGAGGTTCGATTCCTGCAGAAATTGATTTAAAGCCGGGCGCCGTGGCTCAGCGCGCCCGGTCCGGAGGCTAAATTTGTAATAAAATAAACTGAGCCGAATATTCAACGAACAAACTAGAACAAACTGAACGAACGACCGCGATGCATAGATCTAATGATATAAAGTCACACTAGGAAAAATTCCGATTTGCTTTCCCTCTCCCCTCTCCCTCCCTGAAAACATATCCTGCGTGTTCCCCTGGCCACAGCCGCCATGGTTGGACAACGACGTCCAACTATACGTGTCGAACTGGTTCACATCACAGCTATGGCCATTTTATGAGTCATTCACCACCTTGTGTTACAGTGGAACAATTGTCTCAAAAGCCAGGGTGAATAATTGTAACATACAGGTACTCGATTCTGTAATTACGCTTCCAGATCTTTTCTTTTTCAAAGCCCGTTAGCTTAGACCAGAAGTGGACAGAAGCTTTTCAAATGTGATGCTACAGACGAATGCTGAAAATTAGGTGGGTAGATCGCGTTACTAATGAAGAGGCACTGAACAGAATTTGTGAGAAAAAGAATTTCTGGCATACCATAACCAAAATACTGGATTGATTGGTAGGACACATTCTTAGACATCAAGGCATCGTGAATTTAGCACTGAATGACAGTGTATGTGGTAAAAATCGTAGGGGAGACGAATACAGTATGCAGGTTTAAATGGATGTGAGTTGCCGTTCCTACGAGGAGATGAAGCGAGTTGCTCAGTCTCCGGACTGAAAATTGAAACAACAACAAAGTATTGGATTCAATTCCTGAACAGTCTAGAATGCATTGCCAGTACAGCAGTCAGTCAGCGCTACATTTCCGAGCGTTGGAACCTGTTCTGTGTTCGCACATTTGTAGCTTGTGAACGGCAACACAGCAATAGGATAATGAGCGGCGACACAGTATTAAAGACTTCTCCATTACCAGTCGGGTGGCATACGAGATCTTCCATGAAATTAATGAGACTGTGTTTGTAAAACATGTTGATTTACAATGCATTACAAAACCCCATGATCACCTTCGAATTAGTTCCCTCGGGAAGCTACACGCCGAAGCAAACGTCACTCCCGCACATGGAAGCATTGCTGGGAGTCCTCAAGTAAAACACTTCGAAGTTATTGTATCACGACCCTTTCAATGTTTACTACGAACCCAAAATAGGAAAAGGGAGAAGTCACAGGGCCTGAGGAATTGTGCCAAAACAGGAATGTCGTAATTCGCAATATACTTAATAACAAAGAGAGCAGTGGGGCACAGCGCATTGTCGTGATGGAAGATCCATGTTTGGGACGTGTCTGGACGGACACGAATAACCTGCTTCCATAGTCTTTGGAGGACCTGGATGTGAATTTGTTGATTCAGTGGGGTTTTTTTTTTTTTTTTTTTTTTTTTTTTTTTTTTTTTTTTTTTTTTTTTTTTTTTTTTTTTTTAAGCAAATCAATATGACGTTGATTTTCAATTTGCTATTCCTGGCCTTCTTCAGTCGTGGTGAGCTTCTTGTGTGTCACTCAGCACTCTGTCTTTTGGTTTCAGGCTCATACACGAAAACACATGTCACAACATGTTTCGAAATGGCTGGTTCATTTTCAGTGCGGGTGATGAGGTCGCGACACACAGTCGTGCGGTGATCCTTTTGTTCAATTGTCAAGTTCTTTGGCACCATTATCGCACGAATTTTTCACATTTCAAAATCTTTAGTGAGAATTTCGTACAATTCTTGACGATTAATGTTCAATTCATCAGCGATCATCCTAACTGTTAAGCGCCCATCTGTTCTTACCAGGTCCCTCACTTTGGCAACATTTTCATCGTTTCTTGTCGTGCTTGGTCTTCCTGAACGTGCCTCATCTTCAACTTACTCTCCATAAATGTCTATGTCACCGAAACACTTGTGCACGGGACAGTGTGTCGTCCCCATACGCCTGTTTTTTTTTTTTTTTTCTAAATGTTTCTGCAGCATTGTGCTTGACTTTTCCACAACATTTTATGGCGTAGCATTATTCCAGTTTTGTTCTCGCCATCTCTCCAACGCGCAACAGTGACACAACCTCACAAACTAAATTATAAACTTACTCGTGGTCATCGTACGTTCTTCAAAGTTTCGCTGCGCGTAGCCACAGGATACCTCTGTTAGACCCAATGATTTCATTGTCCTACTGTGTGTAGTTCCTGAAAAAAAGAAACAGCCCCATACCTCTCGTGTCGGACCTCGTAGCTACGTCGGCCTCCCTACTGTCCGCCTCTTTCGCCTGTCGAACACATCTGGTCGATAATTGCGGAACAATTGGACCGGGATAGACCACCCGCTGCTATTTCGGATGAGTTCCAGAAGAATATGGAAACAGCATGGATTGGTATACTCCAACAATACATTCAGGTACTATATGACTGAATGCCGAAGCGTTTAGCAATGATTTGTAGCCAGTAACGGCTTAATTCTGGTATCAGAACCTTTCGAATTCATATAATGCCGTATTTTCAATCATGTGATGTTTGTATAACGTGTTACCTCGCGACTAAATGTTGCTCTGATACTACGACATTCCCGCATATTTTTGTTATACACTGTGACAGCAGCGCTCCAAGTGGCCGGCAAGCAATATTTCTGAATATGATATTGGAGGAATCCGAATAGTATATTTTATATTGATTCTAACAGACTTTTTTATATTAGGGAACGTATGTAGTGCCGTAAAAATAGGTAATAATTTAACTATAGTTCCGCATTTCTCTTTCTTAAGTTTCCTAAGATTCCTGACTAGGTACGAAACGGTACATTACACGACAGTTTATTTACAATTATCTTGTAACCTACAGGCTTCTACTGAATACTTTCACCTTCAATTAAAAATAAAAAATGCCTAGGAAACACCAGAACACATGACCTTTGGCAGAAAGACGGCGCTTTTTCTACTCAGGAACGTCAAGGTTTCTTCACTACATTTCCGATAAAATCTGTTGGGGTGGACCTTAGGAAACATACATAGAATGCAATAATTACAGTATTTAACCTACCGAGTCAAACACCACAGCTGTAGCTGAATGAAAAGTTACAGACGTGACAAAACGGAAAGAGCGAGCAAGACCCCAATTCCACAATTGTTGCTACAGCTGAACCACAAACGATAAGTATCTTCAAAACAATGGCTTTTCAAACTAAAGTAATTACACTCAAAAGAATATGCGCGTATAATAAAGACGAGTGAGGAGTAAAACTGTGCGAATCATTAGACTCCACACCGAATTGATAAGAGTTAAAAAAACTGCCTGTCATAGTAATAACAGACCACAGTAGAAATCTATGTTTCTCTTACGTTGATATTGTACTTACTTGCAGTGGAATAAGCTGCAAATATACATATATTCGTACGTATTCGTTAATGACGAACGCTCCGGATATCGTGTCCACAGGTGCGGTTCGTGTAGGGGGATGCTTGTCCACTGTTGGTCGAGCTGATCTCTACGAGATTACGAGAGTAACTCGGGCGTCCGATCCTTCATGGTTGTGAGTGCACTCGTGTTCTCTCGATAATCCATTTTTAGTCCGGGGTAAGTCCCGGAGATAAATTACATTGGTCCCATTCCCGCGGTTCCGAACAAGGTTTTCGGGAGGTTTTCCTTGGGTGTAAGGCGTATGCCGGAGCTGGTAAGCCCCTCCCACATATTTCCAATTGGGATCCCCCCTTTGCCCCACTATCAGCTTGTCTGATAATTGGCTGAATAGAACCGCGACTCTTTATGGGCCGGATCTCAAACAACCCGCTCAACTCCTCGGAGTATAAGTTTTTTTTTTCTTTTTTTTATGACGAAGTTGTTCTTTTTACCACTAAATCAGTTACATTCGGCTGTTTTTACATTAATTACCGTTTTAAGTACGTATCCTGAAATTTTACTAATGTTTGTAACGCAAAAATTACGCTAACCTTTCGGCGGTTTACCCACCGCCAGTAGCACTAGTATCGCTGCAATTGTTTGTCGGTAAAAATAGTCTCAGCAGTGACTGTCACGACTGTATATGTTAGATGGTGTCTGATACCTCCAGTGCTCATTGGTGTTTAATTTTGGATGTCTACAGTGTATAGCCGATTTTTTTAATGGTGAAAAAGTTGAATTCATTGTATACTCGGTCATAGCAGACATTGGGAAAAATAATTTTAAAAAAATGTATCGAGAAAACAATTAGCACAGGTTTTATTTCACCAAAAATACCGTTGTCTTCTTGCTATTTCTTTGATATTATAAATTACCTAAGTAACAGTTAAGAATAAAAAATTATTCTTATATTACTTTTATTCATTAGTTATTATAAAAAATGTTATATAGATTGCAAATCATATTCTGTAGCAAAAAATTTAATAATCGCAAAAACTTTATTTCTTTTGTAACACCAAGTTCATGAGATGTTGTCCCTAAGGATTTCCCTGTCTTTGCAACGCAATACATATTTGTATATTTCGCTTTCAAAAAAACTTTTCACTGAAGCATTCACAGAAATGTTTAGCAGGAGATCCAATTGGTCAAGGACTCTAAAATTAAAAAGATATTTTAGTAAGAAACTGGGAATGATTCAGGAAACAGGTAACTCAGATCGCATCTTTGTGTCACTGATCTCAACAGCATTGTAATAAATTTTTGGTGGATGAAATTTCTGAACAAAATTTGATCTCCAAAGAAGTAGTGGCCTGACATCTTCTGTGACACTGTGTGAACGCCTGTGCTCTTCAGGAACTTCTTCGGCACTCAGCTCATCATCAGACGAGTCGTCCGCCTACTGACTATTTGAAGGAGAAGAGACAAGCTCGTTGTCTTCATCTGACAAAATGCCACTTGTAACGAAGCCTGTTGGAATTTATTCCCATCTGCTTGCATTACTCAACCTCCTGATACCACTGTTGCATAATAATGGATATGAATGTAAGTAGTCTACTATCATTTTCTTTTCCAAAACTTTTGTTATTCTTTGTTGTAACGTAGCTAGCGTAAATCATTTTCTATTATTTGACGCCGTAGGAGTTTGTTTAATTAGCAAATATTAATTAATTCGTGCCAGAGGCATATTTTTGAAGTTCAGATAGTAAGGTAATTAGTATTTCTGTCAAAACTAACTAAATTCTTTTGTCATAATCTTAAAGTAGGTACTACTATATTTCACAAATAGTGTCAGGAACGTTTTGCCCTCTTTAGTTTTTGTATAATTATCGTTAATTATGAAGGTATTGCTGATAAAACTATTTTGTTAAATATGTAAATGAAATATTAATTTAACTGAGATTTGTATATTATTTCAATCAGTATTACGCTGTTGTTGTGGTCTTCAGTCCGGAGACTGGTTTGATGCAGCTCTCCACAATACCCTATCCTGAGCAAGCCTCTTCATCTCCACATAAGAACGGCAACCTACATCTGTCTGAATCTGCTTACTGTATCCATCTCTTGGTCTTCCTCTGCGATTTTTACCCCACACACTTCCCTCCAACGCTAAATTCACAATTCCTTGACGTCTAAGAATGTGTCCTAGCAATCTATCCCTTCTTTTAGTCCCGGTATGCCAGAAATTTCTTTTCTCCCCAATTCTGTTCAGTACCTCTTCATTAGTTACGCGATCCACCCACCTAATCTTCAGCATTCTTCTATAGCACCATATTTCAAAATCCTCAATCCTCTTCCAGTCCGCACTGTTTATCGTCCATGTCTCACTCCCATACAAGGCAACACTCCATACAAATGCCTTCAGAAAGGACTTCCTTAGGCTTAAATCAATATTCGATGTTAACAAATCTCTCTTTTTCAAGAACGCTTTTCTACCCATTGCCATTCTGCATTTTATATCCTCTGTACTGCGACCATCATTTGTTATTTTACTGCCCAAGTAACAAAACTCATCTACCTCCTTTATTGCTTCGTTTCCCAATCTAATTCATCAGCATCACCTGATTTTCTTACACTGCATTCCATTACCCTAGTTTTGCTCTTGTTAATGTTCATCTTATATGCACCTTTCAGCACACTGTCCATTCCGTTCAATTGCTCTTCCAGATCCTTTGCTGTATCTGACATAATTACTATGTCGTCGGCAAAACGCAATGTTTTTAATTCTTCCCCCTGAACTTTAACTCCTTCTCCAAATTTCTCCTTGCTTTCCTTTATAGCTTGCTCAATGTACACATTGAATAACATTGGAGAAAGGCTACAACCCTGTCTTACTCCCTTTCCAACCACTGCATCCCTTTCGTGCCCTTCAACTCTGACAACCGCTGTCTGGTTTTTGTACAAGTTGTAGATAACCTTACGCCCCCTACATTTTACTCCTGCTTGCTTCAGAACTTGAAAGAGTTTATTCCAATCAACATTGTCAAAAGCCTTCTCCAAATCTACAAAAGCTAGAAATGTAGGTTTGCCTTTTCTTAATCTATCTTCTAGGATAAGCCGTAAAGTGAGTATTGCCTCCCGTGTTCCTACATTTCTCCTGAACCCAAACTGATCTTCCCCGAGGTCGGCTTCTACCAGCTTTTCCATCCTCTTGTATATAATTCGTGTTAATATTTTGCAACCATGACTTATTAAACTGATGGTTCTGTAGTTTTCACACCTGTCTGCGCCTGATTTCTTTGGAATGGGGATTATAACATTTTTCTTAATGCCTCAGGGTACTTCGCCTGTCTCATACATCTTACACACCGTTGTTGTTGTTGTTGTTGTTTATAGGGGACCAAACTACAAGGTCATCAGTCCCCTGTTCCAGGCAGTGATGTAACTTGTAATAGAACGAAAACACAGAGAACAAGGATTAGAGAATTCCTTGAATGTAAAATAAAGACAAACACTACACTTATACACAGAGGAGTGCACAAAAGGGATAAAAGTACAATTTCACAGCAGAATGCTATGGCCGGCTGATCACTAAGATAATAACGGATGAGCGAGCCATGCTGTACACACTAAAAAACCACCTCAACCGAAAAGGTAGAAGCCATCAAGTAACTTAAAAACAGTGTAAAAATGAGGGTCTGTCAATCACTCAGAAGCGCCTTCCATTAAATGGAAGGGTAGAAACCAGATGCGCGAATAAAATTTAAAACAGTGGTAGCCAAGGAGGCATTGTCACCTAAAACTGATGGCAGCGAATCTGGTAGGCTAAAGGACTGCCGCAAAGCGGCTAAAAACGGACAATGCAATAGTATGTGGACCACAGTCAGCTGGGCGCCACAACGGCAAACTGGTGGGCCCTCTCGACGAAAGAGGTGTCCGTGTGTTAACCACGTATGGCCAATGCGTAGTCGGCAGAGTACAACGGACTCCCTACGAGAGGCTCGCAGGGAGGACCTCCACATTGCCGTAGTAGGCTTAACAGCACGGAGCTTATTTGGTGCGTTCGATTCAGCCCACTCAGTATTCCAAAGGCTTAATACCTTCTGATTGAGCACCGCCCTCTCCTGGAGACCGATTTCCAGCATAGTTGAGGTAGTAGCCTCCTTCGCCAGTTGGTCAACACGTTCAGTAAATGTAACACCCAGAAGATGGCCACTTGCAATAGTGGCCGAAACGTCGGTGAAGTGTTTGATATTTTGACGATGCGGTCCAACACCCAGAAGAGTTTTATATACCACGTTCATTTCCTTTTATTCCAACGTGGCCCGGAGTCCAAAGGAAGACCACAGTGCGACCAGATGTACATGGTCTGTATACAGCTTCCTGAATGGACCGTACCAAGGGATTTTTTGGGAAACAATGGTTAAGGGCTTGCAAACCACTCAGGGAGTCAGTACAGATTACCACAGACTCCCCGGGGCAGGCTCTAAGGTGTTCAAGGGCCCGCCAAATGGCGACAAGTTCCGCCCTAAACACACTACTCCCACAGGGCAATGAACGTTGTTCTATATGCCTGCCATGGGTATAGGCATACCCAACATGGCCATCGACTAGGGAGCCATCGGTGTATATAAATTCAGTGCCATGGTAGGAATCTAGAAGGGCCTGGAACTGTTGACGCAGAGTCGTCGGTGAAACGGAGGCTTTGGAGTCTCGCGACAAGTCCAACCGAAGCTGGAGGCGAGGAATGACCCAAGGAGGAGTACTAGGACGGTACTGGAAGGTGAGAGGAATAGGAAGGGATTCTAGAGAAGAAAGAAGGGAACGAACACGGACCGCAACTGGGAGGCCCGACCGCGGCCGTCGTCGTGGGGAAGGGAGTGCGACAGCTGGGAAGAGCAGCCTGCGATTTGGGTGGTGAGGTACGGCATGAATACGGGCAACGTAAGAAGCCATTAGACGTTGCCTTCTGAATCGCAGGGGGGGAACCCCAGCCTCAGCAAGAAGGCTTGTCACAGGACTGGTACGGAAGGCCCCTGTTGCTAAACGGATGCCACTGTGATGGACAGGGTCTAAGATCTGCAGTGCAGTTGGAGCTGCAGAATCATACACAAGGCAGTCATAATCCAAGCGTGACTGGATAAGTGCCTTATACAGTTGCAGTAGAGTTGGGCGAGCAGCTCCCCAACCTGTGTGGCCAAGGCAGCGAAGGATGTTTAGATGTCTCCAGCATTTTTGTTTTAATTGCCGAAGATGCGGTATCCAGGTCAGCCGGGCATCAAAAAGCATGCCTAGGAAGCGGTGTGTCTCCACAACGCGAAGGGGTTCATCATTCAAATATAGCTCAGGGTCCGGATAAGCTACCCGACAGCGACAAAAGTGCATGACGCGGGTTTTCTGCGCCGAAAATTGGAAACCATGCTCAGATGCCCAAGACTGGGCCTTTCGGATGGCTCTCTGCAGCCGCCGTTCCGTGACGCCAATGCTGCTGGAGCTGAAGTACAGGCAGAAGTCGTCGCAAACAAGGAGGAAGAGACAGACGTTCCTACTGCCGCAGCTAGTCCGTTAATAGCAATCAAAAATAACGGTACACTGAAAACGGAGCCCTGTGGGACGCCGTTCTCTAAAACATGAGGGGAGCTAAGAGAGGTGCCACCCGAACCTGAAAAGAGCGTAGCGACAGGAAGTTCTGTATGAACGTTGGGAGGGGGCCACGTAAGCCCCATTTATAAAGTTTGGAGAGAATGTGATGGCGCCATAAGCCTTACGGAGGTCAAAAATGACTGCGACAAGATGTTCTCGGCGAGTAAAAGCTGTACGTATGGCTGATTCCAGGGACACGAGATTGTCTAGAGTGGAACGGCCCTGACGGAAGCCTCCCTGTTGTGGAGCCAGGAGACCTCGATCCTCCAGTAGCCACATAAGCCGTCGACTCAACATACGTTCGACGATCTTACACAGAACGTTGGTGAGACTGGTGGGGCGGTAGCTCCCAGCGTCGGACGGATCTGCACCTGGTTTCATCACTGGGACGATAGTACTTCGCCGCCATTGTGACGGGAAGAGGCCTTCTGTCCAGAGACGATTATAAAGGGCGAGTAGCTGCCGTTTAAAGTCCGCTGAGAGGTGACGGACGAACTGGCTGTGAATACGGTCCGGACCAGGAGAGGTATTGGGGGATGCAGCAAGAGCAGTCTGGAACTCCCACTCACTAAATGGGGCATTATACGCTTCCTGTCGACGTGTATGGAAGGACAATTGCCTCTGCTCAACTCGCTCTTTGAGGGCGCGAAAGTGTGCACTGTAGGCCGCGGTCGCAGAGCAACGTGCGAAATGACCTGCCATTAGCTCGGCAATAACCGTCGGGTCAGTACAAAGACTACCTTCGATTCGGAGTGATGGGATTCCGCTTGGTGGGTTGTACCCGAAGAGGCGCTGTACCTGCGACCACACTCGAGACGTGGAGACGCGGGAGCCTATGGTGGCTACATATCGCTCCCAACAGTCCTGCTTTGTTGGATCAGTCGCCGGGCTCGGGCCCGGAGACGCTTAAAAGCGATTGGATGTTCAATACTGGGGTGGCGCCGTTGGCGTTGAAGCGCCCGTCGTCGCTCCCGGATAGCATCAGCTATCTCCCGCGTCCACCAAGGCACCGACTTCCGCCTAAGTGAGCCTGTGGTAGTCGGGACATTCGCTTCAGCAGCGGAAATAATGTCCTCAGTGAGTTGTTGTACTGCCATATCAATGTTATCTGGCAATGGAGCAGTAGCCACAGCTTTCGAGGTATAGCCATGCCAGTCAGCCCTATGGAGGGTGAAATTGTGAGAGCGACAAAAGGAGAGGAAAGTGGTCGCTCCCACAAAGGTCGTCATGGACCTTCCAAGATAAATGCGGAAGGAGACTCGGGCTACAAATGGATAGGTCGATGGCAAAGAAAGAGCCATGCGCCACGCTGAAGTGTGTGGGCGCCCCACTGTTCAAGATGCAAACATCAAGCTGTCTGAGAAGGTTCTCAAGGTCTCTACCACGGCCTGTGCTCTCATTTCCACCCCATAGAGGGTGGTGGGCATTGAAATCACCAAAGAGTAGGAATGGTTGTGGTAATTGGGCAACCAATGCAGTGAGGTCAGCAGGAGAGACGACAACATCCGGGGGAAGGTATAGGGAACAGATGGTAAATTCCTCTATTGCCCGGAGTCGATCAGCCACTGCCTCCAGGGTCGTGTTGAGAGGCACAGCAGCGCTTGGGACGGTTGCAAGAACATAGACACATACTCCGCCAGATACCCTGTTATAGATGGAACGATTGCTGTAATAGCCCCGATAGCCACGAAGGGCTGGGGTCCTCTGTGCAGGGAACCAAGTTTCCTGCAGGGCTATACAGAATGCTGGAAATCGACACAACAGTTGCTGCAGTTCGGACAAATGACGGAAAAAACCGCCACAGTTCCACTGCATGATCATAGAGGCTCCTGGTCGCTGTGACATGCAGATTGAGATGGTTCAGTGGACTCTGCAAGATTGTACGCCGTCGCTGATGGCGGAGGCAGAGCCTCAACGTCCATCGCGTTTGGGGACTCAGCAAAAGCCAAGTCCTCAGGGGACGTGAGGATTTCTATTTCGTCCTCTGAGGCTGACGTTTGTTGTGGTGGCTCAGAAGCCACTTGGTGTTCAGCCTTTTTGGGCCTCTTTTTCTTCCTGTCCCGTTTGTCTTTTGGTCTCTCCTTTTGGGAGGGCTTGTCTGCCACATCAGGGACAGAGGATACCCTGCGACCAGCAGGTAGTGGCTTTTTCAGCCACTCACTGGTATCTGCTGTACCAGCGTCAGAGACCTTAGCAGGAAGGGCATCGAGGGAGCCCTTCCTTGCAGGAGGAGCCAGAGATGGTTTTTGGTTCTCTGGCTCAGGGATGGGGACCGTTGTCCCCTGTGGTTTTGTATTCGTTGCTCCCAAAGTAGGGACCTTGGGGGCAACAGAAGAGGAGGCGCCCCATGACAGTATGGGGGCAACTGGTAACTGTTGGGCCGGAGGGCCCAGGATGGTAGATGGAACTTGAGGTGACTTTACCATTGATGTTGCTGTAGCATATGTCGACTTCATGCTGACAGGATGAATCTTTTCGTATTTGCGCTTGGCCTCGGAATATGAAAGTCTGTCCATTATCTTTCTCTCTTTTTGAAAAACTGTGCAGTGTGGCGAGCAGGGAGAGTGGTGCTGGCCACAGTTAACACAGACTGGAGGCGGTCTGGGTGTTATGCACGTCCGCACTCCCGACAGGTGGGGTTGGCATCGCAGCGAGATGACATATGGCCAAACCTCCAGCACTTAAAACAGCGCATAGGGAGAGGAACGTAGGGTTGGACGTCACACCGGTAAACCATCACCTTGACTTTTTCGGGTAATGAATCACCCTCAAAAGCCAAGATGAAGGCACCAGTGGCCACCCTGTTGTCCTTCGGACCCCTGTATATGCGCCGAATAAACTGCACACCTCTCCTCTCCAAGTTCTTCCGGAGTTCGTCATCGGACTGGAGTAAGAGATCCCGATGAAATATAATACCCTGTACCATGTTTAAACTTTTATGTGGTGTGATGGTAACGGGAACGTCACCCAGCTTGTCACTGGCAAGCAGTGCCCGTGACTGGGCTGGGGACGACGTCGTTATCAGAATCGACCCGGATCCCATCTTAGATATTCCGTCTACCTCGCCAAACTTGTCTTCAATGTTCTCAACAAAAAACAGAGGCTTAGTTGACATAAACGATTCGCCATCTGTTCGACTGCACACCAGGTATCGAGGGGCGTAAGCCTCACCTTGATGACGAGCCCGACGTTCTTCCCATGGCGTAGCCAGGGATGGAAACGATTGGGGGTCATACGATGCTGCATTGAACGAAACTCTTCCACGCTTTGAGACGCCGTTTTCGCGGCCGGCCACGCATTTGTTTGCTCGTTTCATGTTCTTCCCACGAGCAGCTAGGGAACTAAAGGTCCACCCAGGCAGAGCCCCGCTTGCCTGGGTAAGCCTTGTACAACTGAGGTGCGGCAAGTTCCTCAGAGGTTGCTCGCTAGCGGCTGTTCAACCTCAACAGCCATGCATCTCCTCGGCACGTAGCACACCTTGAGATTGAGGTTTTTTTTTATAGAGGTTTGTACCGTCCTCGCGACCCGGGCGATTAAGCCAAGATCCCCGGGCTCTGAAACGTCCAACGTTCCACCGTCGCGCCGAACGATGGTCGTTGAAGCATGCACAGAGCTTACGGTTTACCGGACTGTTGGCGCGACACAGCCCGCGGCTCAGGACCCCGGGTTCGCCAAGCCCGTACTCAGCAAACTAATGCTGAGCCCCTGAGGGGTCTTACACACCAGGTGAAACAGGTTTGTCATGGCTGGTTCTCCCAGAGACTTCAGTACCTCTGAGGGAATATCATCTACTCCAGGGGCCTTGTTTCGACTTAGGTCTTTCAGGGCTCTGTCAAATTCATCTCTCAGTATAGTATCTTCTATTTCATCTTCATCTACATCCTCTTCCCTTCCTACAATATTGTCTCGAAGTTCATTTCCTTTGTAGACCCCCCTCTATATACTCTTTCCACCTTTCAGCTTTCCCTTCTTTGCTGAGAACTGGTTTTCCATCAGTGTCCTTGATATTCATAGAGCTGTTTTTCTTATCTCCAAATGTTTCTTTTATTTTCCTATAGGCTGTATCTATTTTTCCCCTATTTATACATTCTTCTACTTCCTTGCATTTGCTTTCTAGCCCCTCCTGCTTAGCCATTTTGCACTTCCTGTGAATCTCATTTCTTAATCGTCTGTACTCCATTTTGCCTGTTTCATTTGCTGCATTTTTATATTTTCTCCTTTCATCGATTAAACTTAGTATCTCCTGTGATATACAAGGATTTTTTGTAGGTCTTGCCTTTCTACCTATTTTGTCCTCTGCTGCCTTCACTATTTCATCTCTCAATGCTACCCATTCCTCCTCTACTGTTTTATTTTCCCCTGTTTCTGTCAATTGTTGCCTAAAGCTCCCTCTGAAATTCTTAAGAACCCCAGGTTCCTTCAATTTATCCAGGTCCCATCTCCTTATTTTCCTACCTTTTTGTAGTTTCTTCAGTTTCAGCCTACAGTTCATAACCAACAAGTTATGGTCAGAGTCTATATCTGCCCCTGGGTATGTCTTACACTGTAATACCTGGTTCCGAAATCTATGTATTACCATTATAAAATCTATCTGGTATCTCCCGGTGTCTCCTGGTCTCTTCCACGTATACAACCTTCTTTTGTGATTCTTGAACCAGGTGTTTGTTATAACTAAATTATGTTCTGTGCAAAATTCTACCAGGCGGCTTCCTCTTTCATTCCTTTTGCCCAGACCATATTCCCCCACTATCTTCCCTTCCCTTCCTTGTCCTACTACCGAATTCCAGTCTCCCATAACAATTAAGTTTTCCTCTCCCTTAATTGTCTGAATAATTTCCTGTAGTTCCTCATATTTTTCTTCGATTTCCTCATCATCGGCAGAGCTAGTTCGCAAATAAACCTGTATTACTGTTGTCGGTGTTGGCTTCGTATCTATCTTGACAATGATAATGCGATCACTGTGCTGGTCATAGTAGTTTACCCGCATTCCTATTTTCTTATTCATTATCAATCCTACTCCTGTGATACCCCCAACTGATTTTGTATTTATAATCCTGTACTCGCCTGACCAGAAATCCTGTTCCTCTTTCCACCGAACTTCACTAATCCCCACTATATCTAACTCCAACCTATCCATTTCCCTTTTTAAATTTTCTAACTTTCCTACTCGATTAAGGGATCTAACATTCCACGCTCCGACTCGTAGAATGCCAGTATTGTCTTTCCTGATGATCACATCCTCCTGAGTAGTCCCCGCCCGGAGATCCGAATGGAGGACTATTTTTCCTCCGGAATATTTTACCCGAGAGCTGCATGTCCTCGGGAAAAGTAACGGCTGTAGTTTCCCCTTGCTTTCAGCCGTTCGCAGTAACTGTGTGATAAAGCCACATTAGCTGATGTTACAAGGCCAGATCAGTCAATCATCCAGACTGTTGCACCTGTAACTACTGAAAAGGCTGCTGCCCCTCTTCAGGAACCACAAGTTTCTCTCGCCTCTCACAGATACCCCTCCGCGGTACGGCTATCTGCATCGTTCAGGCACGCAAGCCACCCCACCTCGGCAATGTCTGTGGTTCATGGGAGTGGAGTATTACGCTATCTTTTACTAATTACTAATTAATAATACGTATCTTCCGGTAACATTGTTTGAAAGATATAAATCGGATGCGTTCGCGGCTTGTAATGGAGTATTGTTTCGTCAGTTGTCAGAGGCACAATCCACGCTACTTCATTGTTTCATCCTCCTTTGACCCACAATGTATGTCAATTCCGAGCATTGTTCATTGTTTCGGCCGAGATCTGAGGCACAAGCTACGCCAATTGGAACTTTTGAACAATTATGTAAACGTTCGTCAGTGTTATCCTTGCAAAAAGGGCATTTGCCGTGATTAATCTACATTTGTGCCACACTGTACACCTCAGACTTGAGTATTCTACACATGGGAAATGAAAAATAGTATTATTGATGTATGGAATATGCGTACTTGGTCTTAACGGCTGTAATTAATGAGACTTGTAAGCTGGGCATAACTGGGGACAACAGAGCATTTATGAATCATTGAAAGTGTCAAAGAACTACAATTTGTGTTGCCTTCGTCATTTGTAAGGAATTAGATTTCACTCCATAAGATTTCAGCCAGCCGCTACCTAGACCAACGATTATCAAAAAAATCGAAAATCATTGATCTACGACACACACTCAAATTCGAATCTTCTAATAGAGAACGAATTCTATTGTCTGATAAACCTGCATACAATAACGGAAATGTGCACAAAAACTTCCCATTCAAAACTGTGTGAAAAGCAGTAATAAAGGGAGGACAATTACACAATCAACAACACCCAGTGGAGGCTGAAGTTACACTGTCAACACCTAACCCGCACAATGGATCTAGTACAAATTTAACGCACTATTACGCAAAGATATGAAGTTACTAATAATTATCAATATATATATATATATATATATATATATATATATATATATATATCCAAAAAGTTACACCACAAAGATATAAATTTTTAAATGGAACCATAATTTTTTTGTCGTGTATTGGATTCGTTGAAACCAGCTGCGTACAAATCAATTTAAACTACATTCCTATCACTATTAGTTTGGGAGCTACAACCCTTGAAAGTTCCGGGGGCGGAGGGTGCGATAGCGTAGCTAACTGGCCGAGTGGCTATCCCCTGGGGCACGGCCCACTGTCTCTGACCACCAGCCAGTCAGATACGCTGTCGTAGCCTCCGCCCCCTAAACTTTGAAGGGTTGTAGCTCCCAAACTGTGATAGGAATGTAGATTAAATTGATTTGGACGCAGCTGGTTTCAACGAATCATATGCACGGTAGAAAAAACTATTGTTCCATTTAAAAAATTATATCTTTGGAAAATGATACAGTAAACTATGTTCATAGCTCCGCAGAAAGTGTAACATTTCTTGTGTTGACTACTGCATTAAAATTTCCCATCGCCTACTATTTTATAAGTTGCAGAGGCAAACACACTTAGTGAAACACCCTATATATATATAGTGCTCTTTTTCTGGGGGAACGCTGGGGGACGCGTAACCCTAAACTTTTTCGCTTACAAAGTAACTTTTTTGAGAACTTGGAAGAAAGTCAAAGATTTATATCACGGACGTAAATTTTTTATTTCACTTTTTCATGATGGTAATTGCAATACGAAACATACCAGTGCGGTTTTTCGCGGGAAAAGCGATGTAATTGACTGTTTCAAGCATTTCGCAGCTGCGGCAACCGTTCTTGACAAATGCATCGCAGTTGGACAAGCATGTAGTGCCCTCGCCCGCTACTAGTGGGCAATGGTAGTGCTAAACGGACATGCGTATGCTCAAACGCCGAGCTACCATAGACGTCTCTACGGTCCCGCTACCATGATCCTTCGCGATTCATTGCCATCTTTCTTTTGCTGTTCTTTATTCGTTTGCTGGTCCGTTCTTGTCGGTTTTGCGAAGTTTTACAGAGTGTCCTGTCTTTCGTTGCAACTTGTAAGTTAAGTTGGAGGTGAGAGATGAACAGAAAAATTACAAACGATTTTACTTGTTAAGTAAGAAGGCCTGAAGACTACAGCAGCCACGAACTCTAGTCAGTTGGGAAACTGTAGTAATGCTATTAATGTAAGTGTAAAGTTACACTTTATTTTATTACTTAAATAAATTTTCATCTGTATTAAAAATTGGGTCAGTTGAATCATGGGACACCATTCATCATCTTTGCCATTTCGGGAGCCAAACAAGGTTACGAAAGATTTTTATATTGTCGTTTTTATTGTTGTGGATGGCTTTTGTTTTATTGTGTCTTTTAATGGTGTTTTATTGGTCAAAATATTTGTTCGGTAATATTTTCTTGTATTGTTTTGTATCTCAGAGGGTTGATTGAATTCAGCTGTTTCATTTGAAGTGTAGTATAGCTCAATTGAAGTGTATGATACCATTGTCTTTTATTCTTTTGATGGGAATTATATGCTTCATTTGAGATGATGTAAACTGAAGTGTTCGATACCAAATTATTCCGTATGTTTGGGTGTTTTTTGGTATCCCCTGCTTCATTTGGGCTGTAGTAAAGTCAATTGAAGAGTCCGATACCTTTTTGTCTTTGACGTCATGGGTAAAAGTAAGACTGTTAGAAGTACGAGCTGACGCATCCGCCATTTTAATTCCGGTAGCTCTTAGCTTAAACATAATTTGGCGCTATAGGATTTTGCGTCATGGCACGACATTATGGGTGGTTGTGTTACCATAAACTGCTCAGATAATTCCGGAGGTGGCTACAGAATGTTTAGTTTCCGGAGAGATTATGAGGGAAGAAAAAATGAATCATTAACTGTCGGCCAAAAACTGGGGACTCGGACCGAGCCCACAGTTATGTATCATAAATGAATATTTATTATTAGGACTTGAAGCAATATTTAATAGTAAAAATCGTCTGTGATATTCGAACGTAAGTTTTTGTTTAGCTCTTTTGAAAGTACTACCTCTTAACAGGAAAAGCAGGCCGCGGTGGCCGAGGAGACTGAGGTGCTTCAGTCACGGTCTGCACGGCCACTACTGTCGGGGGTTCGAATCCCCCCTCGGGCATGGATATTTGTGCCATCTTTAGTATAAGGTAGTTCATAAGTAGTTTGTAAGTTTAGGGACTGATGACCCCATAGTTAAGTCCCATATGCTCTACAAACATTTGAACAGGAAAGCTGCCTGTAGGGAGTTAGCAGCCGCAAAATATCATAACACAACAAAACATCCCAGAACATACTGCTTTTGGAGCACAATATGTGTGTCTGTAAATACCAATATTGACGCTTATCTGTAAGAGACTATAACATAATTGACAAAGAATAATGGGTAAATTTTAGTTTCGACTGCGGTGGCGTAGTGTGCTAATGTTGGCAACGAAATGTTTGCTTTACAAGGATTATTAAATTACTGACAAGACAAGGGTACTGTTACATATATAAGCCTGTCAACCTAGAGAAGGAACAGAATCATTTATTTATTTGATTCTCAACACAAAGGATTATTCCCTTCATTCTATACGATTAGGTTTTCCAATAACATTCAACGGTTGTTGCCAACATCGGCACCATTTGCCTCTACGACCGTAAACTTTCGATCCTGTACACTAATATTCTTTTGCGTTTTAGTGTTTGTAATACGTTCTGAAACTTTTTCATTAACGTAATAGAAGTACATTCAGCAATGTGGGTGCGACGATCAGATGTGGTGAATTTGTCACAGCGGACAACAAATACTTACTGCAGGACGGCAAAGAAACCTCGCATATTGACAGTCATTATTGAAATGCAAGCCAAGATAACTTTAAACTTTTATCTAGGTGATCAGTTTCGGCAGAATTAAACCTAGTACACGATTTTTATCACAGAAATAATTTCCTGCGCCTTTTTCTTTATTTGGACAGAAAAGAAAAACAGCAAAAAGTAAAGAAAACGCGAGATTTTTGTGTCTAATACACAAATCGATGTAAACAAGAACGGACTGCAAGCTCAAAGTAGCCAAGGCTCTATGCCTGCACTTCCAAATATTTCACTAAACTTGAACAAAACAACACTGTTCGTATAAGCTACGAGTTGGGTTTAGCATTCGCACGGAATGAAAATGGCGGATACCCTAGCCTGTGTTTTTAGGAGCTCTAGGTATAAGACCAGTGTGGTATCCCATTGTTCAGTTACATCTAATTTTCGCTGCATTATATCTAATGTCGGAGTACCCCAAACTTTTTTTAGAAAAAGAGTACTGTTTCACTGTCCCCAGCGATGTAGAGGTCAGCGCAACTGCCTGGAAAGCAGGAGACCCGGATTCGAATCCCGGCTGGGTACACATTTTCAACACTGGACTCGCATTCGGAAGGGCGGTGGTTCAAATCCAGCTCCGGCCATACAGATTTAAGTTTTTCGTGTTTTCCCTAAATCACTTCAGGCAAATGGCGGGATGGTTTCTTTCAAAGGGCACGGCTGATTTCCTTCTCCCCCCCCTCCTTTCCCAAAAAACCGAGCGTCAGTTCCGTCTCTAATGACCAGGCGGCTGACGGGACGTTAAACTCAAAGCTTGCTTCCTTCCCACATTTTCAACTTTGCCCAATGGCAGATAATGTCATAGATTCCGTGTATGTGAATCATCAATATCACAACGTTGTACACATTATTACAATTAACCAGACCTAGCAAATCGCCGAAACAAGTCAATTTAACTTAATTACGAGCTACTAACTGACGCCGGCGTAATGCTCACTTCTCGATCAACTTAAACAACATGTGCTGCAAGCTATTGGCGCCGAATGGCGACATGAACATGAGGGTGGGTTCGTTGGTAGTTGGGAGCTCCAACGTAGGCGGGTGATGGAGCCCCTTAGGAAAATGGCTGCTAGGGAGGGGAAGAAATCCAATGTGCACTCCGTGTGCATACCGGGAGGAGTCATTCCAGATGTGGAACGGGTCCTTCCGGATGCCATGAAGAGCACAGGGTGCAGCCAGCTGCAGGTGTTGGCTCATGTCGGGACCAATGATGTGTGTCGCTTTGGATCGGAAGAGATCGTTTCTGGTTTTGAGCGGCTATCAGAAGTGGCAAAGACTGCCAGTCTTGCTTGCAAGATGAAAACGGAGCTCACCATCTGCAGCGTTGTCGACAGGACTGACTGCGGACCTTTGCTTCAGAGCCCAGTGAAGGGTCTGAATCAGAGGCTCAGACGGTTCTGCGACCGTGTGGGCTACAGATTCCTCGACTTGCGTCAAAGGGTGGTGGGTTTTCGGGTTCCGCTAAATAGGTCAGGAGTCCACTATAGTCAGGAAGCGGCTACACGGGTAGCGGGGGCTGTGTGGCGTGGACTGGGCTGTTTTTTAGGTTAAAGGGCCTCGGGAATAAACAAAATGGGTTTCAGTCTCAAAGGGGGCAGGTCAGACACAGAAAGAAAGCAAATACAGAAACCATTGGTATAACAGTTGTAAATTGTCGTAGCTGTATTGGGAAAGTTCCAGAGCTCCAAGCGCAGATAGAAAGTACTGAGGCACATATCGTTATAGGTTCTGAAAGCTGGCTGACGCCTGAGATAAGTTCGGCCGAAATTTTTTCAAAGGGCCAAATGATATTCAGAAAGGATAGAATAAATAAGAAAGGGGGTGGCATGTTTATTGCTGTTACTAACGGTTTATCCTGTAGCGAAATTGAGACAGATACTTCCTGTGAGTTGGTCTGGGTAGAGGTTATACCTGACATCGGGAATAAATTAATAATTGGATCTTTTTATCGGCCCCCTGACTCAGTCAATGCGGTTGCCGAAATGTTCAAAGAAAGCTTGAATCACATTTCAAATGGGTATCCGAAGCATTCTGTTATAATCGGTGGCGACAGGGAAGCGTTATAGGTCCCCTACTCATCCTCGCGTTTATAAACGATTTAGGAGACAATCTGAATAGCTCCCTTAGACTGTTCGCGGGTGATGCTGTCGTTTATCGGTTAGTGAAGTCAACAGAGGATCAAAAGCAACTGCAAAGCGATTTAGACAAAATTTCTACTTGGTGCGAAAATTGGAAATTGACACTAAATAAAGAAAAGTGTGAAGTAATACACGTAACCACTAAACGAAATCCGCTGAACTTCAATTACGCGATAAATCAGTCAAACCTTAAGGTCGTAGATTCTACCAAATACCTAGGAGTTACAATTACGATCAACTTTGACTGGAGAGAACACATAGAAAATATTGTGGGGTTACGTTTCATCGGCAGAACGCTTCGAAGATGCACCAGCTCCACCAAAGAGACTGTCTACATCACACTTGTGCGTCCTCTCCTGGAGTACTGTTGACCCTTGTGGGACCCTCACCAGGTGGGACTGACGGAAGACATTGAGAAGGTTCAGAGAAGGGCAGCTCGTTTTGTTTTATCACGTTACGGGGGGAAAGCGTCACAGAAATTTTGCACGAATTGGGGTGGAAATCATTGAAAGAAAGACGTTATTCATTGCGACGTGATCTGTTTGCGAAGTTTCCATCACCGACTTTTAGTTCTGAATGTGAAAATATTTTGCTAGCACCCACCTACTCAGGGAGACATGACCATCCCAATAAAATAAGAGAAATCAGATCGAAAACGGAACGATTTAGGTGTTCTTTCTTCCCGCGCGCAATTAGAGAATGGAACGGAAGAGAAAAGTTATGAAAGTGGTTAATGAACCCTCTGCCAGGCACTTAAATGTGATTTGCAGAGTATCTATGTAGACGTAGATGTAGATGAGAACCGCGTAGCGCACAACCTGCACGATCGTTGTAGGTCGGTTGTCGTCAAAAAATAAAAACGGAACCCGGCCGTTGGTGTTGGCTCGGGTGGAAAGAGATAATGTATGCGAGTATGATTAAGGTTTTAATAGGCAGGTCGTGGCTCCATTATGTCGATTAACTTCTCTGTAATGAGTCTGGAAAATATGTACCCTGCCTGGGGGGTTGATGGGTGAAGTTAGCGCTCTAGGGTGGGAGTTTAGCAGGGGGAGGAGGGTGGGCAGCAGAAAGAAGATCGCGCCGGCCCCCGGACAGCCATTATATTTGCAAGTGGCGGCGGCGGCGGCGGCGGCGGCGTGCAGCGGGCTGACGCTGATGCCACGTCACTGGCCATGAATAGCGGCGGCTGGCGGCTGGCGGCTGGCTCGGATGCGGCCGTCTGCGGCGGCCATAACACTATTTCAGGCGGCGGGCCGCGCCGCGCCGCGGGAATAATCTGCGGCCGTGAGTTATGCCGCACCCCCTGCCCCCGGGGAGGGCCGCGGCCACGCTGCCAGACGACCTACCAGATGCCTGCAGACGGACGCCGCAGCAGCGAAAGTGACGGCCAAGTGTTTCGGTAATCTGATCACTAACTGAACTGCAAGAGAGCAATGCAAGACAAATCACTGCCATCAGGGCGTGTGTGGAGGAGAATTTGCATAGGTGCTACAAAGATCGTAGCATCTATATCCATTCAGACAGCCAGGCAGCCTTGAGATCACTGGCAGCTCTTGCAACAAGGTCTACAATTGTTGCAGAATGTCACAGGGTTCTGGTGGAGCTAGGAAAAAGCAATAGAGTGAACCTATTGTGGGTCCCTGGCCACTCGGGGATCATTAGCGATGAACATGCTGACATATTAGCCAGGATGGGGGCAGAAATTCCATTTACTGGACCGGAAACTGTCCTGACAATCACGAAGGCAATGATCAAATTGGAGCTACGAAACTGTCTCAGAAGACAGCACGTAGAATATTGTACCAAAGTCCATCAACATAAACATGGCAAGGTAATGATGCCAAAGCCATGTTTTAAAAGAAGCTTTGCAATCCTGGGAGCCATACTCATCAGATCACATGTATATTAAATTCAAGGTAGAAATGGGAACCAGACAGACCATGGCCTATAGGAATCCCAGGAAAACGGACTGGGAGACATATAGGAGAAATCTTGACTTCAGCCTATCGGAAATTAAAACTTCGATAAGGAATCCAGCAGAGTTTGATGAAGTAGCAGAGGCTGTAACCTTTGCTATAGTGACCTCATACTAGGACAACTGCTAAATCACCAAGAAGTGCACAAATAGGAGTGTGCCTTGGTGGGATAATAACCTGGAAATGCAAACGAAACAGGTACGAAGACTGTTTAACCTTGCGAGGCGCGAAGGACAGTGGACAAAGTATCGTGAGGCCCTTGTCAATTACAACCCTGCCATCAGACGGGCAAAGGAGGCATCCTGGAAGGTATTCTGTGAGGAAGTGGAGAGCACAGCTGCTCAAGCGAGACTTCATAAAATCCTCACTAGTGTATCAACTAATCCAGGAGAAACATTGAGGAAGGAGGATGGGGAGTATACAAAGACAGAACGCTGGAACTGCTCCTCAAGACTCACTTTCCTCAATATACTCTGGGGGATAACTCAGACCAGAATGTGATTCCTGAGAGACAACGGTTCTCGTATTCGCAAAGAGGACTGTGATCTGGCCAAGGAGTGTGTGGATTTCAATAAGGTCCGATGGGCGGTGGGAACATTTCAACCGTTCAAGTCACCTGGCCCCGATGGAATCTTTCCAGCTCTCCTGCAACAAGCGGGAGAAAATCTTATTAGATTCCTATGCAGGTTATTCAGGGTTAGCCTAGCAGCAGGAATCATTCCCAATGCCTGGAGGGCAGTGAAGGTTGTCTTCATTCCTAAACCAGGGAGAATTGATCATACCAAGGCCAAGGATATGAGACCAATCAGCCTGTCCTCCTTCATTCTTAAGACATTGGAAAAGCTGGTTAATGTGCATGTTGGAGAAAGGAGGTTAAGTAGGGCTCCTCTACATTCAAACCAACATGCATATCAGCCAGGTAAATAATGTGAGACAGCTCTCCACCAACTCGTTGGGAAGATGGAGAAAGCACTACACTTTCAGGAAATAGCCCTCTGTATCTTCCTGGACATCGAGGGGGCTCTTAGCAACACGACCTTCGATTCCATAGTTAGGGCAGTAGAGTTGCATGACCTAGGGACCGCAATATGTAGGTGGACTAGGGCCATGCTCAGTGGAAGAGAGGTAGAAGCTACCATGATGAGTGAAAAAATGGTAATCAACACCACTAGGGGTTGCCCGCAAGGAGGAGTTCTTTCCCCTTTATTGTGGAATCTAGTGGTGAATGATCTCATTGGAGAATTAAACTCTAGGACGTACTTTTGCCAAGGATACGCAGATGATCTTGTCATAGTAATACTTGGCAAATTTGCTGACACAGTGAAGAATATGGCACAAGGTGCATTGAACATTGTGCAACACTGGTGCAGAAAACAGGATCTGGGGGTTAGTCCTAAGAAGACTGTTGTTGTACCATTCATAAAGAAGCATATACAACATTGTAATCTAAAACTTTTCAATGAAGCGCTACCTGTGAAGGGGACAGTTAAATATCTAGGGGTTACCCAAGATGAGAAACTGACATGGACCTCTCACATTAGGAATATTTGCTCCAAGGCAAAAGGTACTCTAGTAAGAACCAGGAGAGCTTGTGGCAAAAATTGGGGCCTGAGCCCCAAGGGTATGTACTGGATATACACCACAGTGACTAGAGCCAGGATCACCTATGGGGCGGTCGTGTGGTGGAAGAAGGTAGAACAGCAGGTTGCTGCTAAGGAGCTTGGTAAGGTGCAGAGATTAGCCTGCTTAGCCATAACAGGCGGAATTAGCAGCACACCATCTGCTGGGATGGAAACCATGCTGCATATGCCCCCATTACACCTTTGGGAGCAGTGGGAGAAAATAGTTCGACACCGTACGGGGGATATTGTCTGGTTCACTGACGGGTCAAAATCAGATCAAGGTGTTGGAGCTGGGGTAAATCGGGTGCAGCCAAGACTGGAGGCCGTCATCTCTCTAGGAAAACTGATGTTATGCCTTTAACTTCAAAATTATTCTGCTCCGAATGTAAGTACTTTCTTCTTGGTCTACATCGACTCCTCTTACCCTCCGATGCCGAGCTCATGAGTGTCTCAGGTAACCTTGCTTCTCATATGCGTGTAACATGACCTTACCATCGCAGTCTGTTCGCTCTAACTGCTTCATCTATGGTGTTCATTTCCAGTTTTTCTGATTTTTTTTCACGTTATTGGAAAAATAAAATAAAATAAAAAATAATAATTTTGAGACATTTATAAACTCCCTAGAAAGACACATACCCTGAAAAATTTTAATGATAGTAAAAAGGTTCACGTAGAAGTTATGATAAATTTGACAGAGCGGATAGGGGTGTGATGAGAAACGGTACAAGATATACTCGTATTGCTTCACACTGCCGAAAAAATGCAGGTTCAGTTTCCTTGAGTCTGTGTGTTCAGCGGGAAGCACCGGTTGCAATCGTAACGGTTATTTCTCGCATCTGCGAGCTTAATCTGTGTTAAGTATTCACATTTTACCTGTCAAATAAATTTAGGTATATATTAAGAGGATAATATGAATATTGTGTTCAATCTGACTTTGGTACTAAATTGATGCAGTATTGTGATCATTCTAAATAAATGACCTAAAAGTATTTGTAATTGGATGACGTATGATATAATAGCCTAATAATTATCATATGTACCTAGTGTATTCAACATTTAGAACACGGAAACAAGTTTTATTCCCTTTTAAATGCAAATATTTTAACATTTTGTTTCTTTCAGGCCAGTTTCCACATTCACAAGGACAGTTACATTTGGGATCTGTGGAAACTTCAGAAACACTCCTGATCTCGATGACATACAAGTTTTCTAGGTGTTGTACCGCGTCATGATGAAGAAGGCTATTACTTTAATAACCGACGTATCGGCCAATGTTACAGTGACCTTCATCTGGGTATACTGATGTGAGCTGATTGTTACTATATTTCATCTTTACTGGACATTACGTCATAATTAAAAAAATAATCAACGACGTTATTGGTGATTTTTGGCGAAAGAAAGGAAACTTTATTAAGATGCTGAGGAGGATAGAGTGGGGGTTAGCCGTTGCCTATTGCTTCTTGCACATCGAGACATGATTGGTCTTCATCGGCGAATGATGTGAGGGCTTCCGTTTCTCTCCTGCTGGCGGCGGGCCGCGCGGCGGCAGTTGCTTGCTGTTGACGCTCGCGTGTTGTCAGTGCGGTCTATTTCGCTGTGATGGCTGGTAGCCAAGAGGGGGCAAGCCTGAGTCCATCTTCTCTGTTCATGTTCCACCTTGTATACTCCTGCAGCGTGTAGTGTAGTGCCTCTATCTCGTCCATTGTGGAGCCAAATACATCCTGAGTCTTGTGACTACTATAGAAAAAAAGGCTGGACACCAACCAGGTGAAGCTTAGCAATCCGATCTCTGACGTTTTTTACGTACAGTATGCGTGCTGCTGGCTGCTTTTTATCGACTTCCTACCTATTGCAGTTTCTTTTATTTGTACCCATAGCGGCGTGAATCACTTTGTGGTGGTAGCCATTGGCCAGAAATGTTGTCTGTAGTTTTTGAACTCAGCTTTTTTTTGTCTTCATTACTTAGGCTAAGTTAGCAAAAATTTTAATTGTTCACAATAATAATGTAATCTGGCTGGAACTGATAAGGCATTTTGCAAAACGATGACATCAAACCTGAAAAAAATACTGTATTTGGGCTTAAACTAAAATAAATTTAGCACGTTCCTAATAAATTTTATCCCACCTAATGCGCTCCAAAGTAACCAGTGTACTTTTTCAACTGAGATAACCATTTTGAATTCGCTACTTTCATTGCGGGTCGATGTTAATATCGCTCCGTAATAGAACATGGTGGCCAAAAGTCTTTAGGCAAAAACTCATGCTAGGACTGCATGAAATTCGGAAAGGAAATCATACTGTTTGATTATGGGAGGGACCATCACGGTTTTGCCGCGGTGGAATGGCCGAGCGTTCTAAAGCGCCACGCCGGCCGCGGTGGCCGAGGGGACTGAGGTGCTCCAGTCACGGTCTGCACGGTCACTACGGTCGGGGGCTCGAATCCCTCCTCGGGCATGGATATTTGTGCCGTCCTTAGGATAAGCTAGTTGATAAGTAGTTTGTAAGTTTAGGGACTGATGACCCCGTAGTTAAGTCCCATATGCTATACAAACATTTTTTTCTAAAGCGCCACGCTGCGCAGCTCGCGGTTGCTCACCGTCAGGGTCCTCCTTTGGGCATGAGTTACTTTAAGTTAGTTCAAGTAGTCTTTAAGTGTAGGGACTGATGATTAACGTAGTTAAGTCCCTTAGATTTACAAACATTCTGAATCACGATACTCACCTTCAGCTCTTTAACAAACTGGCATAAATCCTAGGTATGAATGCTCTGACGGATTTTGAACTCAGCACATTCCAAAAAGAGTTTCACTTACTAACCACAACGCACCCAGTTGTTACTGTGCTTAGTTATTGGCAAAATCCAAGCCAAAAATCAGGTACAAACGCTCTGCTTCGTTTTTTATCTTTTCCAAGCGTTTGTTGAATGGATGATTTCTGTTCTTCATTTTCTTCTGATATTGTGAAAGCTACATGTCCAATCAGCCTTTTCATTAGTTACATGTTTTATCCAACGTGTAATCAGTATATTATATTGAAAGACAAAACTCTTACATGAATACAACTATATGGCAGAGAATGACATAAGAAGTTAATAATTCATCCAGTTTGCTGCTGTAAATATTTATTTCTAATGTACTATAGCTGTTTCGGCTTTTATACCCATTGTCAAGTACTTCTAGATGGCCATGACGTCCATATTGCATCAGTAGTATTCTATCATCTAACTGCCAAACTTATAAGATGGTAATTTTTATTTTGATAAATTACGTACTTTTAGACAGTTACGTAACTGTCAAAAGGTAGGTAATTTACCAAAATAAAAATAAGATTACCACCTTAAAAGTTTCACAGTTAGATGACAGATACTACTGACGCAAAATCGACGTTAGGCCCAAAGAGACGTACTTGACAATGGCTATAAAAGCAGAAACAGCTGTAGTACATTGTAAATAAATATTTATAGCAGCAAACTGGCTGAATTATGAACTTAAAATTTCGTTCTCTTACATATTTATTGCTGCGGGCTCGAAAGAAAAGAAACATGTATATGTATTTACTCTGCCTGGTGTCAAATGTGATGCAGCCAGTAGAAGTGGTACAATATTATCTCGTTTCGATATCCATGCATAATACTGATTTGTGAGTAAATGATTAGATTTACATGGATTTGTAATGTGTGAAAAGTTCACAGGTCACTGTTTTTCCGGAGATAGTACCTGTCAACTGTGAAGCATCCGCGATACATTGGAGTGGGATTAAAACATCGTTTTCAGCAAATGAATACATTTTACGGAGACCGAATCGCTGAAGGGCGTGGAGATGTGTGGTGCAGTCGTGCTACTGAGAAGCGTGTGGTCCATTCAGATACTACGATGGCCCGATGTTACTATCAATAGGTAGGGGATACCGGGGCACATTTTTCATAGGGGCAAGTTTTCCAAATCCGTTTATTTACGAAACAAACCGCTAGATGTTACCACCGGCGATACTGTAGGAAGTAGCAACAAAGCAAGCTTCATTTACGAAAGTTTCAGTGTTGTACCAGCAGTCACAACGTCGGCAGGGCTGTTTTCGTCATTTTTACAAATGTGAGTAAACTTTCGCAGTTTTATTGAAAATTAAAATAAACATTCTAGCGTTAAACTTATTATTTTGACATTGCACACACTAAAAGTGGGTTTCTTTCTTCACGTAACTGTGCATTTGTATAGTAAATAGCTTACACTGTTACTCATGGACGTAGTGTTATAGTTCCGAATATGGCGACGGGGCATGTTTTCCGAGTACATATGGGGCACATATTCCTTATTGCTTTGAGTCTTACGCCAAGTCTAAAGCAAATGAAAAGTGTGTGCAGTGCACGAAAGGGGCGCATGGAGACATTACGAAAGGGAATGTTCCATTTTTTGTTTGCTTACATTGTGATTCAGACAATCAGTATACGTATTGTTAAAAATGTATGTATTTGTAAAATATTTAACTCACATATTTTGTAAAACCATTAAATAGCATTTGTTTTTATTTAATGTGGCTATTTTTACTATCCTCTTTTGCAATGTATTGTAAATTCATGATAAAAATACGTATTCAGTGAAATCAAGATAATTATCTCTGTTTTAACATTAAAAGTATAATAGGAATATTTGCCCCTGTACATTTTAAGTAAGCTGGAAAACGGGGCAAATTTTCCAACGCAACATGGTCAGACAAAACCATTTGCTACCAAGAACGATATTTACTATTTTCAAAAATATCTGTACAAGACTGTAAATAAAGGTGCAGGAAATATAATGATCCGCTGTGTACCGCAAAATCGATAAAAATAAGAAGTACAAAAATAAAAATGTAAAATGGTGGAAAACGTGCCCCGGTCTCCCCTGCTCGAGGGAACTCAGTTAGGTCGTGAGGACTGTTTCAACCAAAAACACCACCAGAAGACAAAGGATAACATTGCAGCCCTCGGTCGCGAAGATGATATTATTTGACCGGGTTTCGCCAATAGCTAAGATTGCCTTCATCAGAAAGTATAAAGTAATACCTATAACGTGAAATTGCAAAATTTACAAAAGAGTAAGTTTTTATAAATAAAGAGAATGTAAGACCTAATTTGATGTAGAGCATTAGGCAGTACTTAAAAGTCACATAATAAAAGTTACAAAATCAGCGGTAAAGCTTACGTCACAAATTAAAAAAATACTATGGGCTTCACGGCTGCACGGAGGCCTCAGACTGGTGTGTGCTAAGTGGAGTTGTGAATAGGTAGCCGTTATGTCAGTGGTGCCTCCCAGTAGCCGAAATTAAACTCAGGTTACTGTACAGATCAAATTATTGAGAATAAAGTGTTACAAGAATCTACGTTTAACATGAAAGATGGCTGAGGCGTTATTTTGGCAGTACAATATTAGTCGAGAAAATTAAATTGTAATACGTAAGACATAGTTAAACTAGCTTTTTGGAAAACAAATTTTGGATCAAGTTGCAAGAAATATTTCGGACACTGCACGAAGTACAACATCAAACACCGAGTAATGGCTTAAGGTCGTTGAAAATGCTTCTATTACGGGGTTGTAACTGCTCATTTAGAATAAACTTGTCATTATGAGAAAGATGTTGAAATATTTGCAATTCCTCGAGCCCGTTTAATATGTTATTTTTTCCCCGGTGTGCAAAATGTTCGGATCATGAATGGCTTTAGGTGCGTGTCCTGTAATTAGAAGATGGTCATAAAAAGATGAATTCTGAGGGCTAGTGCAATTCTTTTTCAAAAGATGTTCTTTGAACCTGACTTTAAATGCACGTCCCGTTTTACCTATGTAGCAGGATAAGCAAGTATCGCAAATAATTTTGTGAACGCCAGAACTATCTAAGGCAGAACAGGTTTACTTTAAATTGTGAATGAAATTGTTTTTCAAATTACTATTAGTCGAAAAGGCAACGTTGCAGTTATACTTATTACGAAGAAGTCGTTGAATCCGATAGGTGATGGGCCCCAGAAATGGAATGGAAAAATAATTTTTCCTTCGGTCAGATTCAATGGAAGTTCCAAGCGTGCGTAGAAACTCTGTTTTCCTTTTAAGGATGTTGTCAACTATGGCAGGATCGTATTCGTTATTAACTGCTACGGTTTTAATCAAATTTATTTCTTCGTCGAATTTTTCTTTCGAGAGTGGGATGGAAATAGCTCTGTCGATGGCAGAATGAAAGAAAGCATTTTTATGACATTGAAGATGCATGGAAGAGGCGGGTACAATTTGATCGGTATACGTTTCATTTCGGTAGATATTGAAGAAGATTTTATTTTATTCTACTGTTAAGGTCAAATCGAGAAAGTTCAGTTGTTGTTGTTGTTGTGGTCTTCAGTCCGCAGACTGGTTTGAAGCAGCTCTCCCTGCTGCCCTGTCCTGTGCAAGTCTCTTCATCTGAGAATATGTTCGGCAACCTACATCCTTTTTAATCTGCTTACTGTATTCATCCCTCGGTCTTCCTCTACGATTTTTACCCCACACACTTCCTTCTAACGCTATGTTGACAATTCCTTGATGTCTAACAATGTGTCCAACCAATCTATCCCTTCTCTTAGGATATGCCAGAAACTTCTTTTCTCCCCGATTCGGTTAAGCACCTCCTCATTACTTACGTAATCTACCCATCTAATTTTCATCATTCGTTTGTAGCACCACATTTCAAAAGCTTCTATCATCTTTTTATCTGAACTCCTTATCGTCCACGTTTCACTTCCATACAATGCTACATTTCAGACAAATGCTTTCAGAAAGGACTTTCTAACATTTAAATGTTAACAAGTTTCGCTTCTTTAAAACGCTTTTCTTCCCAAAGCCATTCTGCATTTTATATCTTCTTTACTTCGGCCATCAGAAGTTACCTTGCTACTCAAATAACAAAATTCTTCTACTCCTTTTAAAAGAGTATTGGAATATATAAGTGGAAACGAAGCCCCTGGAGTAGACCTCTCTGTGAGAGCCAGCCATTGCAAAACTATTCCACCGGGTGAACAAGATATATGAGACAGACATAGTACCCTCATACTTCAAGAAAAATGTAATTATCGCAGTTGCAAATAAAGCCGGCAGAGATAGGTATGAAAACTACAGATCCGTCGGTTTAATAAGTCATGGTTGCAAAATTTTAACACCTCGACCTCGAGGACGATCAGGTTGATTTAGAAGAACTATAGAATATGCTAAAATGTTCAAATGTTTGTAGAACTTATGGGACTTAACTACGGGGTCATCAGTCCCTAAGCTTACAAACTACTTATGAAGTAGCTAAGACTAAGGACAGCACAAATATCCATGCCCGAGGGGGATTCGAACCCCCGACCGTAGTGGCCGTGCAGACCGTGACTGGAGCACCTCAGTCCTCTCGGTGTAGAATATGCGAGACAATACATTACAACAGCTAGAAGCTAGAATTAGAAAAGGCAAACTTATATTTCTAGCTCTTATAGATTTGGAGAAAGCTTTTGACAATGTTCACTGGAATAAACTCTGTCAAATTCTGAAGTTTTCACAATGTTGTACATCGAATAAACTGTGCAGGAAAGCAAGGTAAATTTTGGAGAACGAATTAAAATTCCATGTACAGAAATAAATACTTTACGATTTACCAATTACGCTGTAATTCTGTCAGAGATAGCAAAGCACCTGGAATAACAGTTGGACGGAATGGAATTTGTGTTATAAGATGATAAGTAACTACAGCAGAACAGGGATAATGCAAGGTATTTAAGAAAATCAGGCAATGTTGAGGAAATTATATTAGGTAAAGAATTAATAAAGATGGTAGATACGTTATGTTATTTGGGCAGTAAAATAACATTTGATGGTCGCATTACAAACGATATAGAACGCAGAATGGCAATGGGAAGAAAAGCTTTTCTGAAAAAGAGAAATCTGTTAACTTGGAATACTACTTTTAGCATTAGGAAGGCTTTTCTGAAGGCATTTATATGGCGTGCTACCCTTAACGGTGGTGAAACATGGTGATAAATAGTTCAGACAGGATGAGGATAGAAGCTTTCGAAATGTGGTGCTACAGACGAATGCTGAAAATTAAGTGGATAGATCGCTGTGAGGGAAGTGAGGTAAAAATCGTAGAAGGGGACCAAGAAAAGAAAGCAATAAAGATGTTCATATAGATGTGGGCTGCCATTCTTATGAGGTGATGTTCAGGACAGAGTAGGGTAGAGCAGCTGCATCAAATCAGTCTCCGGACTGAAGACCATAACAAGAGATTTTTAAAAGCTTTTAGTCAGTTGACTGTGCTGATATAATTTTATATCACCATCTGGAATTCGTTCTTAGGTCATTGTTAAATGGAACTAGAATCTGCCTTCAGGTCACCTCTAATCTTGCTTCGGCAAGTATTGACGGCACAGCGGTACGCGTCCGCGCGTTCTACCTTGATAACACAGCACCCTTGGTTAGTATTCCAACAAGATAATGCGCCACACACACACACAGCGTACCGCATGATGCGGCCCTTCAGCAGCATCCCCGGACTTCTCCGTCACTGAGCACGTGTGGGATGGTATAAAGGAGCCTTCGTCTCAATACCAACCCACGGGTTACGGAGGGACAATGGGCAGACTTCTCTTGGACGAGGATCAAAAACCTGTATGATACCACCCGAACCGCATGCTTTGCGGTTAGAGGAAATGCGGTGCCCTACTAACCTGTCGCCAGTGTTCCACCTGTAACTACCATAGGCATTGTCTCCTCCAGTTCAATGAGTTTAGTAAAGTAGCATGGTTTTTTATTATCATACTAGGAAACCCGGCAACGCTTCGCAGTAGCTAATGTGTACGGGCTATTCACCCTAATCTCTTTTTCTCCCAATACTGCGGTATTTTATGAACCGTTTATTTAAAACAATTTGTCAGAAGTAATTATCCCCACTCTTAACATTTTTATTAATATTCTAATGATGGTTTAGTGTTGTTAGCAGTAACTTCATATCTAAAGTTTCCTTTAATATTTTAAAATCTTGCTAGCAAACCTGGAAACGGTTCGCAGTAGCTAATGTGTATGGGATAGATACCCTAAGCTATTCTCTTTTTCTCCCTATGTCTATCTCTTCCTACATCCTTCCTTTGTCCATATCCTCCTCCCCATATCTTTATGCATCACCTTCACCCCACTCCCTCTTATCCCACACCATATCCATCTTCCCCCGTCACCTCTGCGTCTATATCATCCCCCCTTTTTAAATCCATTTCATTCGCCCATTCTCTATCTCCTCCTCCTCCCCCTCTCTCATCTTTGTTGTTGCAGTCGGGACCCTGATGGGGAATAGAAGTCAAAACGGATGGCTCCATGAATTGTAGACGGGTTATTAGAGAGACATTTCGAGCAGCTCTATCTGTGAGGTCAGTAGCTTCACTGGCCGTACTTTTAAGGGTTTTATTGTACGAACAGGTGTGATTATAAAATTAGGCATAAAAACAACAAAACCGCACATTTTTACAGCATAGCTTAGCATGTTTTTCTTGCAGTGAGCAGAACAGAAATGATTTTTATAACATGTTTCTTAACTGAAAACAATTTATTGGAGCGTGATCATACTTTCATCAAAAACATTTCATATGAAACGAAACAATTAATTGAAATACAATAAATAGAATGGAAATACAACGTTAAGTCTTTGTGTTGCGTTCATTGTAATGCTTGTTGATATAGGATAGTTTTTAACTCTCCACCCAGAGAAGAAACGAACAGTGCAGATGGTTTACCAACTCTCGAACACTTCACGTAAAACTGGAAAACACGGCGATTCAAGATTTAATCCACAAGCTTCCAACGACTGGTCATGCGCTTTATTAATCGTCATAGCGATGCAAGGTGAACTGGAAACCGGACTCGTTTAAAATGAAACGGCAAGTCAGTTGGAATCAGTGGTATTCTTGGAATCAGACCACCCTCCCCTTTAAACTTTCCTATCATTGCTTCCGTCACATTGATCATCTGCTTCTTCTCGTTTCATTGCATAGTTTAGACTGGCTTAGACTGCGTAATATGATTATCACAGTCCCGAACTTGAGTTGCAAATCGTGTGGTGGCATTCCTGCCAAATGTTCAAATGTTTGTTAAGCTTATGGGGCTTAACTGCGGGGTCACCAGTCCCTAAACTTACAAACTACTTATGTACTAGCTAATACTAAGGACGGCACAAATATCCATGCCCGAGGGGGGATTCGAACCCCCGACCGTAGTGGCTGTGCAGACCGTGACTGAGCGCCTCAGTCCCCTCGGCCACCGCGGCCGGCTCCTGCCAAATCCAATGACTTCAGGAATCTGTTGAACTTCATCATATCGGTAATGGAATCGATCGAAGTAAATGAATGCATTTGGCAAACGATTTGGCTTTGAATTTTCATGTTCAAATCCTCTACGTTGTTATTTTTCGCTGCGAAAATGGCTCGTTCGCTCAACCAAATATGGTTTTTGTAATACGCAGGAATATTCCGGAACACGTTCGTGATCAATTCTTCTTTTGATGTTGTGAACGGACAAAAATTAGGTGGAAACGAAATGAAGGTATTGGAAGCGACCATTACCTATGTCTAATAATTGCTTGGAAAACTCTTCAGCCGATTTGTCATCTGTTACAGCCTATATGGTGCTAGGCGAGTAGCGAATGAATAAGCTGATTGTTGGAGAATCTAGAAAATGATCCGAGTTGGAAACGTACTTTCAGTTTTTCTGAATCTGATATTTTCAGGTAGATTTTCCAAAAATATTCTTTCATACAAACAATGTCCTGAGAATTACGAACAGAAAAAAGAAAAGATCAACCAAATCGGTGAAACCATTCTCAAGTGATGCGCATTCATACATGCGGCAATTCCTTTTTATCAATATAGATGAGGTTCCATTCAGTTCCACACACTCATGCTGGCTGCATCACTTTTTTGTTTGGCAGTGCACGTGTAAGGAAAAGGAAGAATAACTTCTTTTTAATTCAGACTTTCTGAACCCTTTCTGAAGGACGCTGCATGAACCAAATTTATCAATGAGCAGAGCTCAACCTGTATAGCATCACTTCTGTAAAGGGGAGAAAGTAATATAAATGAAAGAAATACCTATACGTTAGTAATTAATGTAGCAGCTAATATTTGCACTCCTTCTCACAAAATGAAAAAATCCCTTTCCGCGTATCCGGAAACACACATTTAATAAAAGCTAAGTAAACTGCTGTTCGATGCTCTACAAAAATCCACATCTGGCCCGGGAAATGTGCTCAACAAACGCACTTCTCTTCATTCATTTGCCTCCTCTGAATGTCTGCATTCTTTATTTAGCAGCTTCATTATTCTTATTCGTCCTGTTTGTGTTATAAATCGATGTTTTGGACAGGTGTATTGTCAGAGAGTAGTATCTCAGAGAAGTTATTTAACACCCACGTATCACATATATTTAAAATGAGGGAAACAAAACATTTGGAATTTATATTTTCACAAAGATACTTTTTTTTCATACTACTGATCCTGTTATAACAAAACGGTAGAGAAAGAATCATTTTCAATACTTCTGTGTGAGTTTGTCGTATTCTTTGAAGTGATTGACCAAATACGTTGTTATAACTAGTGAATGCATATTATCTACATGCTGAAATTATCGATTTTCATACTTTGCCTAGGAAATGCATACTTCGCCAGTCTGTCTGCCGGGAAAGAGTATGATACGTGGAACAATGGCTAGATGACTCCCACCGCAGTCTGTTCACAGTCGTTATGAACGTGACGGAAGATGGCATTTACTGACTTGGAACTACTAAAGGAATTTTTGAGCAACTTTGTGCAAGATCAGAATATAACGTTTGTCCAAAGAACTGAATGAGAATTGTCGCTTCTGACCACGAGATGTCTCTCCGATTGGCAAGTATCTCTCAATCCACAGGAAGAAGCCAAGGATTCGTCTGGTGTACGTTATGATCTAATCACAGTTTTAGGCTTGGCTTGAAATAAGACAAAATTTCACAGTTTTGTTCATATGTTTATATGGTGCATAAAGGTATTACAGCAATGGTTGGATATGCTGTAAGTAGTCGCCACTTAGCATCTGGAGGAAGGAGGAAGGAAACTTATGGTTTAATGTCCCGTCGCCAGCGTGGTCATTAGAAACGGAGTTTACGCTTGGAGTTTTGGGGAACGATGAGAGGAGGAATTCGGCAGTACCCTTTGGAAGGAACCATCCCGGCATTTGCCTAGAGTGATTTAGGGATATCAAGGAAATCATAAATCTTGATGGCCGGAAGTGGGCTTGAACCACCATCCTCCCGAATGCGAGTCCAGTGTCTTACCACTGCGCCACCTCGCTCGGTAGCATCTACTTCAGCGTCGTTGAAAATTTGTCTGAAAGTTCTTTAGAATACGTGCTACAAGACCATTACAGCTCTTGTGTTCGTTGATGAAACGTAAGTGTTCAGGGTAATACCAGTTTGGTTTCAATAAACCTTTTAAATTCACGATTAGGGTAGGGAGGTGATAGTTGAGCATAATGGTAAGTTGGACATTTGAAATATCTCGGAAAGTATTCACCCCACACTAATGTATCAAGTTGCGGAAAGAAGCGATCGATGGAAGCGAACCGAACGCATGAACATCACTGGCGACTTGTCGATCGAGTCAAGTACATACAAGCATGGTTAATTTTGCGATCAAAAAGTAAAATAATAGTATGTCGTAATATTAATTCTGTACTAGTCAAGAGTTAGCCGATTTGAATCATAGTATATCTTCGATGTGTATAAAGGTTCTGGATTTTTCATTAACTTCACTGTCTGGGGTTAGTTGAGCAACAGAAAGAAAGTAAACCTGGTTCGACGCCATACTGGTGGCTGGTACAGCAAATGGTTATGAATATATCTCAAACGTCAGTCTCTCTTGCAAAATTTTTTATTTATTTCACGGACGCGTTTCACCCTTTTGAGGCATCATCAGATTATGTAAACATATGGTGAGCTATTTGTGATCATCGCAAATTAAACCATCTAGGAGGAAAACTACCATCATGGTTGGTTTTTTTTTTTTTTTTTTTTTTTTTTTTTTTTTTTTTTTTTTTTTTTTTTTAAAACAGGACCAGTCCAAAAAAAAAATAAAACTCCCCTTTTGTGGAACACTAAGTGTGGTGTCGCACAAGTACAAAGTGCGCGCCACCTACTTTCGCCGCGCGCCGCCATGCACGCACGGCGCGGCGTTCTTACGACGTCAGCCACGAGCGCCCTCTGTTACAACTCCGCTCGTGGCCACCACTGAACGACATCGTTCACTTGGAACTGAGATAGGAACCAGTTAACACTTCGGATTCAGATAGGCACTAGATAAGACTTGGCTATCGGATAGGCACTAGGCAGGCCTCTAACTCAACTATGTATCAGCACTCTGCAGTACTGAATTGTGTAAAAGTTAAGTATTGTATAAATTCTGTGCAATATATATCTCGTTCTAATTTACTCTAGTGTTTCTAGTTTCTGCTGTCCCACTGGCTGCTCACCTTCGTACCTGCACAAGCGTGCTACCTTTATTCCTGTGTCGGTCTTCCTACTCGGACACCGACACCTACGTCAGAAACGAGACACAAAAGCGGCGACGAGGCTGGGACACAAAAGTGGCGACGATGATGGGATACAAAACTAAGGCTTCCGAACCAACCTACTCTTTGGCAATATGAAAATTCTCCCTATTGTGCAGAAAGGGCGAAAGTTAAATTTACTGGAAGAATTTGAAATAGCGAACTCACTCATTTTCTATTCCTAAATTATCGGTTGGCATGCAAATATGAAATTATTATGCATATAATTATAACTCTGTTCCAATGGAAATATTGTAAATCCTTCTTTTGATAGACTGCATCTCTACTGAAGTGTTAAGTACTTCTGCAGGGAACTGACACCGCCGGCCGCGGTGGCCGAGGAGACTGAGGCGCTCCAGTCACGGTCTGCACGGCCACTACGGTCGGGGGTTCGAATCCCCCCTCGGGCATGGATATTTGTGTCGTCCTTAGTCTTAGCTAGTTCATAAGTAGTTTGTAAGCTTAGGGACTGATGACCCCGTAGTTAAGTCCCATAAGTTCTACAAACATTTGATTTTGAACTGACACCATGCATCAGGCAGGGCTGTCCATAAATCCGCTAGAGTAAGAGTCGCCTGTGGTCTCTTCAGAACAGCACGTTGAAGGAATTACAGATACGCTCAACATACCTGGGGAGTTAGAACTCAGAACAGTATTTCCGGAGCCACTTTGTAGCAATTCTGGACGCGTAGGGTGTCGCACTATCCTGATGGAATTTCCCGAACCTGTCGACATGCACAATGGACATGAATGGATGCGGATGATCATCCAGTATGCATACGCACATGTCCCCCATCAGAGTAGTATCTAGACTTATCAGGGATCCTGTATCACATGAACTACACACGCACCATGCTGTCACACAGCTTCCACCATCTTGAACAATCCCTGCTGACATGCCAGGTCCACGGATTCATGAGGTAATATCCGTACATCTCCATCCTCTCGATACAATTGTAAATGAGACTCGTCTCACCAGAAAACACCAATCATGAGCCCAGATAAAGCGTAGAGCTTTGTGTCGTGCAGTTTTCAAGGGTGCACAAGTGGGCCTTCGGCTCTCAAAGCTCACCTCGATGATGTTTTGCTGAATGGTTCACATGCTGACAGTTGTTGATTGACTATCAATGAAACCCACAGCAATTTCAGTACGGGTGGAACTTCTGGTCACACCTATGTTCAAGAAAGACAGTAGGAGTAACCCACTAAACTACAGGCCTATTTCATTGATGTCAATTTGTAACAGGGTTTTGGAACATATACTTTATTCAAATATTATGAATTATCTCGAACAGAACGGTATATTGACTCAAGGTCAACACGGATTTAGAAAATATCGTTCATGCGAAACACAACTAGCTCTATATTCCCACGAAGTGATGGGTGCTATCGACAAGGGTTCGCAAATCGATTCCGTATTTCTTGATTTCCAGAAGGCTTTTGACACCGTAGTTCACAACCGCTTTTAATCAAATTGCGTGATTATGGTATATCGCCCCAAATTTGCGATTGGATAGATTTCCTGTCAGAGAGGACACAGTTCGTAGTAATCGATGGTAAAGCATCGACTAAAACAGAGGTGATATCGGGCGTTCCACAGGGTGGTGTTATTGGTCCTCTGCTGTTCCTTATTTACATAAACGATTCAGGGGAAAATATAAGTAGCTCTCTTACGTTGTTTGCAGATGACGCCGTCATTTACCGTATAGTAAAATCATCTGAAGATCAAAACCAACTGCAGAACGATCTCAATAAGATATCAGTATGGTGTAAAAATTGGTAATTGACTCTAAATAATGAGAAGTGTGAAGTCGTCCACATGAGTACGAAAAGAAATCTGTTAATCTTTGTTTACAAGATAAATCAATCAAAAGTGAAAGCCGTAAACTTCACAAAATACCTAAGAATTACTTCAGACTTAAATTGCCGCGGTGGAGTAGCCGAGCGGTCTAAAGCGTCTCGCTGCGGAGCGTGCGGTTGCTCGCCGTGGGGGTTCGAGTCCTCCCTGGGGCATGGGTGTGTGTGTTGTCCTTAGGTTAGTTTACCTAGGTTTAAGTAGTTTGTAAGCTACGGACTGATGACCACACAGTTTGGTCCGATAGATTTACAAACATTTGAACATTAGACTTAAATTGAAAAGAACACGTAGTTAATGTCGTGGGAAAGACGAACCAGAGACTGCGTTTCATTATCAGAACCCTTAAAATATGCAACAGAACTACAAAAGAAACTGCATACACTACGCTTGTCCGTCCATTTTTGGAGTATTGCTGCCAGTGTGGGATCCTTATCAGGTGGATTTGACGGAGGACATCGAAAGAGTCCAAAGAAGGGCAGCTCGTTTCGTATTGTCAGGATACAGGGGGAGACAGCGTTACGGAAATGATACAGCATCTGGGATGGGAATCATTACAACAACGGCGCTTATCGCTGCGACGTGGGCTACTTACGAAACTCCAATCACCAACATTCTCCTCCGAATGCGAAAATATATTGTTGTCTCCCACTTACATAGGTAGAAATGATCATGAGAATAAAATGCCAGAAATCAGAGCTCGAACGGAGGGGTTCAGGTGTTCTTTCTTTCCGCGCGTAATTCGAGAATGGAATGGGAGATAAATAGTATAATGGTGGTTCGATGAACCCTCTGCCAGACACTTAAATGTATTTTGCAGAGTATCCCATGTAGATGTAGATGTATGTCACATTGAACGATTCTCTTTGATCGTCGTTGGTCCCGTACTTGAAGGAACTTTTTCCGTCCGCATTGCTCGGAGATTAAGGTTTTACGGGATTCATCAAATTGATGGTTCTCTCGTGAAATAGTAGTACAGGAAAATCCCCACCTCATTGCTTCCTCAGAGATGCTATGTCCCATCTATTGTGTCGAAACACTACGTTCAAACTCTATTAAATTGGGATTACTTCTCATTGTAATAACAGTAAGCGATCTGACGCCTCTGCCAGACACGTGCTACATAGGGTTTGCCTATCTCAGCGCCGTCTGCAGAATGCTTACATATTTTCCTGTTTACTTGAGCTTGCCTCTTCGGTGAAATTACTTATACACACAATGTATCAAGGGGGGACGTACACGAAAATCAAGTACAAATATATCTTGTCACAAAAACACAATTTTTGAGTTACATAAATGAAATTGTAAACAATGGTTGATAGTAGTTCAAAGCATGTACTGAAATTGTTTCCTTATTTTAATTGAAATTTTTTAATTGGTTGGAAATTTTTAAGTTATGAACTCGTGATCCGCAAAGGTACCATTTCATAAGAAAGTTTCTACGAAATTGCCTTGAATCTTTTGCAGTATAACCTCAACAATCATAAAAATAAACCCACGGAATCATTTCAATTTATTGATATTTAACGAAGTTGTGGGTTAATTATTTCTTAATTGAAAAAATTACACATAGAAATTCTACTTTCTTTATTCTCTATCTTGACATACATGAATGATATTAAATATTCCTTCTGTGTACACATTTCTTATATATAATGTAAAAGACGTGCGAAAAATCACAGTCAAATCTTTTCTTGTTTTGGAGAGAAATATACCTGAATAATGAAAACGGTAGTTCTGAGAAAATCCATTTATAGTTAAACATGCTTTTGCAGTGCTCTACCCAACTTCAAAAGCCTCCAGATCTGTGAATTAATGTCCTCATTTCCTTCAAGACTTCTCTTCTGGCTTCTTCTTTTCTGTCTTGTTTGCTCTGCAAGGTCTTCAGTGGATTTAATGTCTGCAAGTATACGTTGAATGTCAATCCCTATCAAGAAGTCGCGAGTGAAATCTCCGAGCTTGAAGTCCATCCTCCACAAGACTCTTATCATCTCTGAGCTGCAACCATTATAGACAATAATTGCATCACAAACAGCAATATCAAGTACCACTGATGAGAAACATGTAGTTGTGGGGCAACCTTTTTCAGATGAGGACCTTCAGAAGCTAATTAGGATTCTGCGTTTTACTATAAACACTTTTCTTAGCAGGGCTCGGCAAGACGTACTTAATCCGGCCTGTCTGTCCTACATATTCAGCTGATTACTGGAGACATTGATGTTTATATACTTCAGAGGATTGATATTGTGCATATTAGTTTCATTCACTGTGAGGCAGAATCTACTTGGAAGCTCAAAGCACGAAATTTTTAAGCATGTCAAAAGGAAGGGATGGGGGAGGGTTTCAAATGTTCAAATGTTTGTTAAGCTTATGGGACTTAACTACGGGGTCATCAGTCCCTAAACTTGCAAACTACTTATGAACTAGCTAATACTAAGGACGGCACAAATATCCATGCCCGAGGGGGGATTCGAACCCCCGACCGTAGTGGCCGTGCAGACCGTGACTGAAGCGCCTCAGTCAGGGAGGTTACAACTTCAAATGTTCAAATGTTTGTAGAGCTTATGGGACTTAATTAACTACAGGGTCCTTAAAGTTACAAACTACTTATCAACTACCTTATACTAAAGACGGCACAAACATCCATGCCCGAAGGGGGATTCGAACCCCCGACAGCAAACTGCCGCGCGCACCGCAACATGGCGCTCCAGTACGCACGGCTAATCCGCCGCGGCTTTAACAACTTCAAATATAATTTTTCGCTTGGTAAGTAAATTCACAAAAACTAAGGAGGTAACTAACTAACCGGCAATCAATCAATCATTATCATTACGCGTGCCGCGGCCCTGCATATCAGCCTCCTGCTGGCGCCAGGAAGGCAGCCGGCGTGTGGAGGTAGGCTGCAGTGGCCCCGCTCAGTGCGCGCCACCTCCTCGCGCCGGCTGCATTCCTGGCAGCACTGCGCGACCCGCCCCGCCCCAAGGACGCCGCCTCCGCGCCTGCTCTGCCGGGTGTAGAAAGAACACTTTTCGCCATTTCCGTCGTTACTATATTCTTGAAATGCGGTTCGCCCAATGTAACTAAAACGAACAGCTTTTAATATGCCACATGTGTTCCGCTTCTTTTTGTTTGAAGAGCCATTATTATAGTCGAGCCGAACGAAATACGATGATCCCTGGTGGTTGCACCAATCGGCTTCGAGCGCCGGCTGCGGTAGCAGATCATTGGAGCAGTCTAACGCGAACATTGCTCTGCGCATGCGCGTGACCGGCGGTGCTGTGCGCTTTTGCCAGTTCTGTTAGACAACATCGACCGTTAGCTATACTGTCCAACAGCGAACTATTTGGCAACATGGTTGTATTTCTTTCATAAAATGCATTTTTAAAAACCATCAGCTGTTTACTCAAAATCTTATATATCTACCAGTTTCGGCCATTGACCATCTTCAAGGTTAAAACAAGTGTTAAAACTGAATGGTAAAATGCATCAAATAAAATACATCTCGCTGAGACAAACAGGAGTCAGCATAACTAAAAGTGTTAAAAATACAGTGGTCATCTTAGATAAAACATATCAAACACACCATAAAAAAAGTCTGTTCTTATTTTTATGTTGTGTTTGACTAATAGGTTTGATCTACGATGACCACTGCAATTTTAACACTTTTAGTTATGCTGACTCCTGCTTGTCTCAGCCAGATGTATTTTATTTGATGCATGTTACCATTCAGTTTTAACACATTTTTATCCATGAAGATGGTCTATGACCGAAACTGGTAGATAGATATATAAGGTTTTGAATAAAGAGCTGATGTTTTTTAAAAATGCGTTTTATGAATTATATTACGGCTGTTGACACTCGCCTCACCAAAGCATTCATGGTTGTATTCCGTTTCTCCGAGTGGGACGGTCTCCAAGCCCAGTAGGCGGAGCCAGGGATCTTCATGTTCCGGCCCGACTATAGTGGATTTTATAACACACAGTTTTTGTTATATGATCATTAAAAATTTGTTACTTGCTCCTTTACAATATTTTCTTATTCTCTTGTTGTCACCTTCTGACTAGCACAGGTTTTCTATTGTTATGTAAACAATGCTCTTGTCCACTTTGTGTTAGCCACCCCTGTTATCCACTATTCGGCAAATATTAATATATTAATGACTTGCCATTCTATATTCATGAAGATGTAGAGGTGGTTCATTTTGCTGATGATACAAGTAATCACACCCGACAGACAAGAAGTAACTGAGGAAATTGTAAACGTCTTTCATAAAATCTTTAAGTGGTCCTCAGCAAATGGACCAACATTAAATTTTGTTAGAACACAGTACATACAGTTCTGTGCAGTAAATGGTATGACACCATTAGTAAATATAGACTTTGATCAGAAATCTGTAGCAAAGATAGAATATTCAAAACTCTTAGGTGTATGCATTGATGAGGGGTTGAAAAAAGAAGTACTTATGCTGTTAGGGTAATTGCAAATTTTGGTGATATAAATCTCAGTAAATTAGCTTACTATGCCTATTTTCATTCTCTGCTTTCGTATGGCTTCATTTTCTGGGGTAATTCATCACTGAGTGAAAAAGTATTCATTGCACAAAAGCGTGTAATCAGAATAATTGCTAGAGCCCATCCAAGATCATCCTTCAGACACTTATTTAAAGAGCTAGGGATCTTCACAGTAGCTTCACAGTATATATATATATTCACTTATGAAATTTGTTATTACCAATCCCACCGCATTCAAAAGCAACAGCAGTGCATGTAACTACAACACTAGGAGAAAGAATGATCTTCACTATTCAAGGTTAAATCTAGCTTTGGCACAGAAAGGGGTGAATTATGCTGCCACAAAAATATTTGGTCATCTACCAAACAGCATCAAAAGCCTGACAGATAGCCAACTAGCATTTAAAAATAAAAGAATTTCTGAATGGCATTTCCTTCTACGCCATAGATGAATTTTTAGATATAAAAAAGTAAAACTGAAAAAAATTGTGTCATGTAATATTTAGTACAAAGTAATAATTTTTAAAGACACCTTTCATTAACCTGACACCTTCCACATCATTACGTAGTGTCGTACTCATGAGCTATGGAATAAGTACTAATATAATCTTGCCTAATCTCTATTCTCAGCGCAAATTTCTGCCACCATGGAAAATCAAATCCGTTATCTCAGAGTAAGGTGCTACTGTATGGGTGACGTGCTCGGTTAAATTTTTTTATGTGCATATGTGAGGACGGAGGGTTGTGGAGAAGGATTAAACAGAGACATGTGGAACCCATCCTCCCATATAGTCTACCTTTCGTTGATCAAAATCGTGATATCCGTAGCCATTGCAAAATTTTCAGTCTTCCTATTCGAAAGTTGTTGAAGGTATGAGTCGCTCATCACTTAAATCATCCGGGCTGAGGTGATATTGTTCATAGATAAAACTTTCCCCTGACGTTTCACCTTCGACTGCAGAAGGCACACTTTCACGTAAAGCGGTGTACTGCTCTACCTCGGAGGATGCCTTCCGCAGTCGAAGGCGAAACGTCAGGGGAAAGTTTTATGTATGGACCACGGCATCTCAGCTCGGAAGTTTTAAGTGATGACAGACAGTAGCGGCCGTGAAAGTCTTCATTCTAGGATGAGTCGCTGTTTGGTCCTATTAACTTACCCGTCTACCCAACAGAACTACTGAACATAAAATCAGCTATCGACATGCACAGGTTTCCACCAACGTCGATGGCAATCCTTGTGGAAGAGAAATGTTCAATTTTTTGTAATTATATCTACCGAACTACCTTGGTCATCGGTCCCTAGACTTACAAACTACTTAAACTAAGCTAAACTAACCTAAGGACAAAATACACATCCATGCCCAAGGGAGGATTCGAACCTCCGACGCGGGAGGCCACGCGATTCGTAACATGGCGCTCCAGACTGCTCGGCTACTCCCGGGAGGCCGTCGAAGAGATTTATTATGGTTCTTGAAATCAAAGGAATCATCTCACAAAACTTAAGAAAGTAATATTTATCTTAAGTTTGTGAGGGTACGAGTCTTACGTGGGTGCCTGCTTATTTTTCTGTTCAAATATGTTGGCAACAACATAATCAGTTTATCTTTGAGGATGGTGTTGTTGCATCGCTGGTGGTGGGGAGCATGAATGCAAGACAGAGAGAAAGAGAAAATGTAGAGAGATAAATAATATGCTGTGACTGACGTGAGATTTAGTATTGGGTTAATGCGGTGCCGGGCCCAGTAACCATGAACGATCCCTATGAGTGCTCTGCGCCATTCTTCTTCTTTGTCCTGCAAATTTGATGTTTATAATTGTGTATTGTGTGGCTTGGTACCCACAGTGGTAGAGTGCCAGGACTATGAATCCAAAGGTCGTGGGTTCCATCACTACCAAGTTGTAGGATTTTAATCTAGCACTTCCTACTTCTTTCACCTCTGTCAGTGTTGCTGATGTGAAAAATATCGGTTAGCACCGTGGTTCGGAATCGACACTAAACTGTAGGTGGCCCTATAACTGACTGGGTAAGTCACTTCGAAGGTCGGAGGAAGGCAACGGCATACCACCTCCAAACAGAACCATCCTTGGCCTGCCGCGGTGGCCGAGGGGACTGAGGCACTCCAGTCACGGTCTGCACGGCCACTACGGTCGGGGGTTCGAATCCCCCTCGGGCATGGATATTTGTGCCGTCTTTAGTATTAAGTAGTTTGTAAGTTTAGGGACTGATAACCCCATAGTTCAGTCTCATAAGCTATACAAACATTTGAACATTTTGAACCATCCTTAATAAAGCACTGTGTTGTTCACTGCTTTACCTTTATCTATGTATTGACTGTCATGTTTAAGTTGTTATAGTCATGTAACGCCAACATCCCATGTGCTTCCTTACTTTCTGGATTCGACGGCAAGTATTTCTGGAGGACGACGCACTGGCGCTTTCTTTAAGGGAGGTTCGGACGTCCGGGGGCCTTCCGACCGCCCACCCGCCCAACCGCCACCGAAAAAATGAATATAAATAAAAAAAGTCAAGTACTTGTATCTGAATTATTTTAACGAATGATACCTGAAGGCATGGCCATGGTAGACGGACACACATTCCCGTATTGGTGACGGGAATGGGATGTTAGTGGTGTGAAGTTCATGCTAGATTTTTAATCGGTATATTTATTATGATTTAATATCAACAATATAAAAAGCTTCATCATAGTAAAGGGGCTACAGCGCAAAATATACCTTGAATATGCGCAGCAAAACTGGTAGAAAATATCTTGGAAGGTCTTCTTAAAATGTCTTACCTTTACATACCGCGCCCCCTCCCCTTCCCCCAAAAATGCTGTATTTGCCACCACTGATCAAAAGGTACGTTGTGGTGGGTAGCTATAGCATAGCCATTACACGCGACATTAATCTGCTGATCTACGGTTGCCATAAGAAAACAATAGGAAATGTATTGGCTAGCCAGAAGGGAAAATAGAGTTGCTTATATTTAAAGTAAGTTGTCCGTCAATTGTCAATAGACTATATCTCTGGCTAATTATCATTTGCTTCATGCAGACAATCTTTGCTCTCTCGAAACAAGAATATTTTAACAGCATGGGTAGTGCATTGTTTGAAAATTAATGACATCAATATGTCTCGAAGGATTAAAAGGCTTAGAACGTAAGCGTTATCAATGGAGAAGTATTATCTCACGTTTGGTATCCATGACTGAAGAGTCGTCAGTTGACACACCATTAAGTTATATTAAATGTTGCAAGGATCGTGAGGTTGTCACTTCTGTTAGATCTTGACATTCATCCTTCGGATGAGAAATAGATCGCAGGCATATTTCACTGCCACGATTATTGATGGCAAGGCAATACATACAATTTTCTTGTCCCTTGAGTTTATGCAGAAAAAAAACTGTGACCTTCCACCATGACACTATGTCTCTGGTTCATATACCTACGTTAACTAAGTTACCGTCTATTAAGCTCGAACTGTTCTCTTGAGACACTGAGACATGGTCTAGATTTTACTATCAATTTGAAGCTGCAAAGAAATATGACCATATAAAAGCTGTTAATATTTCCTCGTCACACTTTTGAATATATTCCGTTTTATACCTGCCAAGTAGCTAAAAAAAAAATTATGATAGGTACACGAAAGGCACAGAAACAAGGACAAGATGAAAGGATGGTTATAAGAGGATGTAAAATCTAGTCTCATACAGTGTAAAAAATCACGTGTAGTTTTGAAACTACACTAAATCTCTTAAAACAAAAATCGTGCAACATGTCAGTACGTATCGAGCAGCAAATATAATCATGTTCAGTTCTTCAGATTGCATTTAATTTCTGCTTTCAAAACGTTTTGGACTACATGAATGCGACTCGGGTATTGTGAACTGTATGAATTACTCTGCACTGATAATTCGTTATTATTGACTGCCATGAAGAGAAGCAGTTATATTACTTTAATGATGATTTGTATTAGAAAGTTCACAAAAACGTTTAGAGACTAGCAAATATGAAAGTAGCAGCATTATAAACGGCAACTTCTCAGTTTGTATCACGACATTCCACTGTTACTACCCACTGGCCACTTCGAGCGCTAGTATCGCTTCAGCTGCATTTTTTTCTCCTAGAGAGTTTCGCGACTGTCTGTGAGAAGACTGTGGTATAATAATGTCTCTCCTCATGGCGGGAATCACGCTAAATGCGCGCGAGCTCAAGGGGAAGTAGACAAGTGTAACATATGGAAGGTTGGGTCTGGCCGTGGAGCATGCACGGGTAGCCGAGTGGTGCACATCTCACAGTTGCCACATTGTATTAGATTGCACCTATGTAGCTGCACAGTGGCGGAAATTCAATATCCCCGACACCTTGAACCTTGTTTTAGCGGACAATACCTCCATGGTCGATATTGTATTTAATTTTATCTATAAGTGTGGATTGTACCATTTCTTAAAAGTTTCTTGATTGCCTCTTATTTCTCTGTTCTCCACTTTTAGGTGTGTGTTTTTAATGTGTAACAGAGTTGTTGGATGTCCTACTTTTATTTTTTGTGATGATTAGTCTCAACGCTCTGGTACTGTGTACAAGCCTTTTAAATGTTCAAATGTTTGTATAGCTTATGGAACTACAGGGTCATCAGTCCCTAAACTTACAAACTACTTATGAACTAGCTATCACTAAGGACGGCACAAATATCCATGCCCGAGGGCGGATTCGAACCCACGACCGTAGTGGCCGTGCAGACCGTGACTGACGTGCCTCAGTCCCCTCGGCCACCGCGGCCGGCCGAGCCCTTTTAATCCTTTCTTCATTTTTATTTGTTGCTTTTAAATTTTTGACATACTTGATTGCCTATACTTGAGGCAATAATTGTTTTGCCTCTCCGACTGGATCAGGGGACTGATAACCATTGCAGTTTAGTCCCTTCAAATAGCCATCAACAACAAGCGACCGGTTCATTGGCGGGCGCGGCGGCGTCCTTGGGGGCGGTCGCGTGGCGCCGGCGCTGACGGCCTCCACGGCCAGGAACGTAGCCGGCGCGAGGAGGTGGCGCTACCGCCGTGTTCATCAGTAGTCCACCTCCTAACGCCGGCTGCCATCCTGGCAGCAGCAGGATGCTTATATGCAGGGTTACAGGTTAGTTTGTATTTCTTTCTTTTTAAGCCCTCTTTCTATACGAGACGTGGACACGCACAAGGAAGTCGTCAGCTGCAGCGCCCCTTGTGATAGACCGTCGAACTACAAAGACACATTCAAATGGTACGCATTTGCTGAGTCTTCTGCTTCATGCGTCTACTTTTTTGTGAACTTACGGAAAATGAAAGGAATTAAAGTTCATGGTGAAGAAATAAAAACATTGCGTTTTGCCGATGACGTAATTCTGTCAGAGACAGCAAAGGACCGCCGGCCGCGTTGGCCAAGGAGACAGAGGCGCTTCAGTCACGGTCTGCACGGCCACTACGGTCGGGGTTCGAATCCCCCCTCGGGCATGGATATTTGTGCTGTCCTTAGTCTTAGCTAGTTCATACGTAGTTTGTAAGTTTAGGGACTGATGACCCCGTAGTTAAGTCCCATAAGCTTAACAAACATTTGAACATTTGAGCAAAGGACCTGGAGGAGCAATTGCACCGAACGGACAGTGTGTTTAAAGGAGCATATATGATAAACATTAATAAGAGTAGAAAAAGGGTAATGGAGTGCAGTCTAAGAAAATCAGGTGACGCTGAAGGAATTGGATTAGGTAACGAAACAATAGGTAGGTAGATGAGTTTTGTTACTTGGGCAGTAAAGTAACAAATGATGGTCGCAGTACAGAATGGCAATGAGAAGAAAAGCGTTTTTGAAAATGAGAAATTTGTTAACATCGAACACTAAGTTAAGCATAAGAAAGTCCTTTCTGAAGGCATTTGTGTGGAGTGTTGCTTTGTATGGGAGTGAAACATTTACGATAAACAGTGCGAACAGGAAGAGGATAGAGACTTTTGAAATGTGGTGTTACAGAAGAATGCTGAAGGTTAGGTGGGTGGATCGCGTAACTAATGAGGAGGTACTGAACAGAATTGGTGAGAAAAGGAATTTCTGGCATACCTTGACTACAAGAAGCGGTCAATTAGTAGGACACATTCTTAGACATCAAGGAATTGTGAAATTAGCGTTGGAGGGAAGTGCGTGGGGTAAGAATCGCAGAGGGAGACCAAGAGATGAATATAGTAAGCAAATTGAAATGGATGTAGGTTGCCGTTCTTATGAGGAGAAGAAGAGGCTTGTTCAGGATAGATTAGGTTGGAGTACTACATCAAACCAGTCTCCGGACTGGAAACAACAACAACAACAGCAACAACGGCAAATGAATCGTCGCGTTAACATCACTTTTCGAAACTGTATGATATGTTGTGATGATTAAAAATTTATTTGTGTTTTAGACTGCCACTGTGAAACTGTATGTTTTCGTGCAGTTCATGCGTAACTACGTCGCTCACATGTGTTAAAGTCCTCATTATAAAATGCGATTACATACTTCCAACCCCTGCGGTTTGAGGCGCTTACGTGTATGATGAACTAGCTCAGGTGTCTATTCATAGACCTTTCACTTTAATTAACCTTCAGATAATGCTCATCAAAAACAAATATTTCATCTGTTAACTACAGCATGTTTCAGGAAAAATAGCAAATATTTTAGAAGATGGTAATAAAGACGATTTGCATTTAATATTTCATATAACGAGTGTCCAATTTTTATTGCATACAGAGATACAGCTCTTGGTATGTACAACAAACTGATTTGGATGTTTTAACTGATGTTTTCGTCGGTTCTTGGTAGATCACCGTATTGACTTTTATTTAAATAACAGTTTCCGACGTAGTTTGAATATGTCCTAGTAAGCCGAAAACTGGGTAACTACATGGAAATGAACGTGTAGGACAGACACAAAATACTACTATTAAGTAAGTGTGATGTACTATCAACAACCGACGGATAAATCAGTGTAAATTTCTTGATTTACATTTGCTCTACGTATGTTTGGATTTCATATTAACAGGTATATCTCTGTATTCAATAAAAATTGTACACAGGTTATATTAAATTTTAATGCAATTCCTCTATAGTATCACCTCCTAAAATACTTACGACTGAGTCGAAAAACTACGTTCCTCTGAGCAGGAGACAAGTACACATTCTCAAGCAAATTCCCGACTTGGCTTCATTTGTCAGCTGGGTTCCCCATTCGGTCGTCTGCGCCAGCGCGAAGGACTTCCATACGCGTGAGAATAGGATCCATCCTATTTCGTCTACTAGCGATCGTATGCATGCAACTTGTGCAAGTGGACGCGTCTACACTTTACGCGGACGGCGTGACTTGTGCATCATGGGTAATCTCGTAAGCTCTCACTTCCCGTGTAGAAAGGGCTTTAATTCAGAAGTGATTGATAAATGTAACAGATCGCAAGAAAAGTGATTCATAAAGAGCGTTTCGGTCCGTCGTTTCATTGTCATTACAGAAACTTGCGTTTTAATTAATCAAAGTGCAGCAACTTGCACAAACGTCAAGCTTCCCACAATAGGAGGCGTCATAAACGTTCTGTTTCTGATTTGCTGTAGACTTCACTGACCGAAACCGGTCGTCAAAACGACGAGAAATTTTATTATCACTGACATGACGATATTGAAAATTATTATTATGTCACTTGGTGTCCTTTATGACGCTGCGGGCCCTATGGAATTCAAAATCTTTGATATATATTGAGAACAAATAAGTATCTGGCCAGTGAATTATTATCTTTAAAAAGTGGGGGGGGGGGGGGTGGCGAATAAATCTCACGAAGAAGAGAGATAAAAAAAATCGCACTGACGTGCCCACTTTAGATTTGTAGTTTTACAAGTTTTTTGCAAACATTTTGGACCAAAATAATAATCTAAATAATAAAAATTTCATTAATAATAGTGTCTGAAACCCTTTTAGGGAAAAAAATTAGGGAGAGGTGGGTTTCGAACCACTGACCTCCAGCGTCACAGTCCAACACATTGCCTACTACGCTACGGCCAACAGGTGGAAGGTCCCCTCTTTTTTTCATATTATTGGTGGCCGTTGTTACCTGATGCTAATATGGCATTTGTAGACACTAGATTATCATTTATCGTACAAAGAATGACGTGTTTTTGTTAATTCTTCAGTGCGCCATTGCCTTGAAATGACAACGTGTGAGTTACAATAAGAAAATCATCAAATACACAACGCAAGATGGCGTATGCCAGAGACAGTTTTGGGCGAGGAATGTCACGCGAAATCTGCGAACGGCTGGTTTTCGTTAATTTAATGGAGGGTGTCAAAACTCTGTTATTTTTGCAAATATCTCTCAAACGATACGGGATATGAAAAAAACATAAGGGAACAAAGTTGTAGAGAATTTTCTCCTCTAGAAATTCGTTTTTATTCAATTTTCACGTCAGATGAACAGTTTATTTTCAATTAAAATTACAATACAAAGGCTTTTTTTGTATTACTAACGTATTTCTTGTCCGAAATATTTCAAAAAGCGAGGTTCTGGTCTCTTGTTGCCAACAATTATGTCTGTAAAATTTGGTGCCGATCGGTTGAACGGTTCGACCTAAAAAGTGGGAACACGTTACTGCCAGACAGACATCGTCAAATCGCCGTTTTTTTGCAAATATCTCTGCAACGATGCAAGATATGAAAAAAACATAATAGAGCGAAGTTGTAGAGAATTTTCCGCTCCACCAATTAGGTTCTCTACCAATTAAGTTATTCAATTTTCGTGTCAGATGAACGATTCGTTTGCAATTACAATTATATTACAAACGGCTTTTTTTTCTTTTTTTTTATTACTACCATATTTTCTGTCCGAAAAATTTGAAAAAGGGAGGTTATGGTCTCTGGCGCCCTATAATTATGTGTGGAAAATTTGGTGCTGATCGGTTGAACGCTTCGTCTTAAAAATAGGGAAAACGTTACGGACATACAGACAGACATACATCCCAAAATCGCCGTTATTTTTGCATATATGTCTGAAACGATACGGGATATGAAAAAAAAAAAAAAAAAAAAAAAAAAAAAAAAAAAAAAAAAAAAAAAAAAACCATAAGAGAGCAAAGTTGTAGAGAATTTTATCCTCTAGAAATTCGGGTAATTCAATTTTCGTGTACGAATTAGGTTATTCAATTTTTGTGTCAGATGAACGGTTCGTTTGCAATTACAGTTATATCACAAACGGCTTTTTTTGTATTACTACCATATTTTTTGTCCGAAAAATTTGAAACAGGGAGGTTCTGTTCTCTGACGGCCTACAATTATGTATGTATAATTTGGTGCTGATCGGTTGAACGGTTCGTCTTAAAAACAGGGAACACGTTACGGTCAGACAGACATACATCCCAAAATCGCCTTTATTTTTGCAAATATGTCTGAAACGATACGAGATATGAAAAAAACATAAGAAAGCAAAGTTGTAGAGAATTTTCTCCTCTACAAATTCGGTTATTCAATTTTCGTGTCAGATGCATGGTTAAGCCATTATTTTATTTAAATTTCGAGCTGTCAGAAAACGATCGCAAAGACCCACTTTTAGTGTTACTACCGTAACCTAAAGTGGGCCAAAAATCGTCACAGTCGCATTGCGTAAGTAACGGACATCCCCTTGGTTCGCCATCCGAGTGACGTAATTTGCTGGCGCAATTCAGAAGGAGCTTGACTGTATAAATAATAAGACAATGCGTGCGGAGTCTGGACTCACCGTGCTGGCCGTTGCCGATGGGAATGTCGTCTCCGGCCTCGCGGCGCCAGGTGACGGTGGGCGCGGGCGAGCCGGTGGCGGCGCAGCGCAGCGTCACGTTGGTGCCCTCGCGCACCACCATGTCCGTGCTCGTCGGGTAGTCCAGGATGTCGGGCGGCACTGCAACAGCACCGCATCCGAGGGACTCAGCGCTAACTACTACTCTGTAGTTTATCACGATAAAATGCTCTAAACAGCTTTGTCGTTGTATCAGCAAAACTAGCTATACTTCGCTATATTTTTGCTCATTTATTGACATTTTAAGCGGGCCACACACTGCCTGTGATAATTTAGGCAAGTATTTGACCCATTTCTGGAGGGGATAAAAAAAATAAAAGAAAATAAATTGATGCAGGAACGTGGTGCTTCAGACCGCTAGGCTACACTCGCACGGCTATAAAATGGATAGATTTTAGTACATTCTATTCTATCACCACCTACAGGGAATACATCGGGTGTTAAAAAAAATCAGTATAAATTTCTGCAGAAAACACTTAATATCTTTTGTTAATAATTTAAAAAAGTATTTCTTAAAAAGTATAAAATGGATATGTTCGAATGTTTGTAGAAGCTTATGGGTCTTAACTGCCGGGTCCTCAGTTCCTAAACTTACAATCTACATGTGAACTAACTTATACTAAAGAGAACACAACCATCCATGCCCGAGGGAGGATTGAACCTCTGACGAGGGAGGCCGCGCAATCCGGAACTTGGCGCTCCTGACCGCTCAGCTACTTTCGCGCGACTATAAAATGGATATATTTTACTACAGCTCATTCTATTAGCATCATGTGACATACAGTGAATTTACTGGGTGATCAAAATGTCAGTATAAATTTGAAAACTTAGTAAATCACGGAATAATGTAGATATAGAGGTATAAATTGACACACATGTTTGGAATGACGTGGGGTTTTATTCTACAAAAAAAAAAAAAAAAAAAAAAAAAAAAAAAAAAAAAAAAAAAAAAAAAAAAAAAAAAGTTCAAAAATGTCCGACAGGTGGCCCTTCATCTTATCAGAAAAGAAATAATTAGCATAATAAATTAAGAGAAAGTAAAGATGATGTTCTTCACTAATGAATAATGTTTTGAACAGCACTCTAAAGCATGTCCGGAGTTATGGTGAGACATTGGCGTCGGATGCTGTCTTTCACCAGCGGTGGAGGAGTGGAGCCGTCTAAGGCGCCTCCCTGCGGAGCGCGCGGTTGCTCGCCGTCGGAGATTCCAGTCTCCCCTTGGGCATGGTTGTGTGTGTGTGTGTCTGTGTATGTCCTTAGGTTAGTTTAACTTAGTTTAAGTAGTTTGTAAGCTACGGACTGATGACCACGCAGTTTGGTCCGATAGATTTACAAACATTTCATTGTTGTCTCTCAGCGTTCTTATAGATGTCAATCGACCACGATACACTTGCGACTTTAGGTTACCCCAAAGCCAATAATCGCACGGACCTAGGTCTAGGGACCTGGGAGGCCAAGCATGACGAAAGTGGCGGCTGAGCACACGATCGTCACCAAACGACGTGCGCAGGAGATCTTTCACGCGTCTAGCAATAGTTTTTTTCTAATAAAACCCCATGTCATGCCAAGCATGTGTGTCAACTTTTGCCTGTCTATCTAAATTATTCCGTGATTTATTAAGTTTTCAAATTTACACTGATTTTTTGATCACCCGGTATATTCACTATATGTCACATGATGCTAATAGAATGAACTGTACTAAAATCTGTCCATTTTATAGCCGCGCGTGGGTAGCCGAGCGGTATGGAGCGTCACGTTCCGGATCGCGCGGCCTCCCGCGTCGGTGGTTCAATCCTCCCTTGGGCTTGGATCTTTGTGTTCTCTTTAGTGTAAGTTAGTTCACAAGTAGTTTGTAAGTTTAGGAACTGATGGCCCCGCAATTATGTCCCATAAGCTTTTACAAGCATTTGAACATATTCACTTTATGGTTTGTAAGAAATACTTTTTTTTTTTAATTTATTAACCAAAATATTAAGTGTTTCCTGCAGAAATTCTTTTTTCTGAACTTCCTAATGGGGGAATATTAATGAATGTAGCACCAGAGGTGGCTTTTCATGTTATGCAGAATCTCTGAAAATTTTATTCTTTTATCTATGATAGTTTCCGATATAATAGGGCATATGTACTGAAAATTTTTGTTTGCGGGAAATTGATTTTAAGGAAAATACTTTTGAAATTGGTTACAGTTAAACTGTCCTGCAGCATATGATAGACATTCTTTTGCCTCTAGCAGGTCTTCCAGCCTTTTTCTTTCGCTCCTTCCTGGATGTTTGTCTTACTTTCTTGGTCATATTAGATGCAGCTTGTCTGCATCGGCTATCCTCATTTTATCGCAATGTTGCAGGACAGTGATCATATTTTCACCAGCATTAATTCCCAGTTTTTTCAGTACATACCCTACACTTTCCAGTTTCACCACAAATGAATGTAATAACAGCATAATGAACTCCTCATTTCATTGTATACATGCCTACAAATACAGTTTTAGGAAAGCAGTTCCATATTATGCTGTTGAAACATTCATTTTGGTTCTGTGTCTGCCCATGCATACCACTTCCTTAGAAGGTCAGGATGTGCGAAGTCCCTGAAAAAAGGTTTAATTCCTGTAATAAAGGCAATGGTGGTGAGAAAAAGATTCTCCAGTTGCCTGAACAATTAGAAACATCGTTGCGAGGCGACAAAACATCTTGTACAGAAAGCTTTCTAAACTTGTTTCCTCTAAATTGTCGTTTCTTGAAAACGCCTTTACGTTTCGTCATCTTCAATAAACACAACAAAACACACGTAAGCAAGTTCTGCCAACGTAAGTATAACAACTACTCGCAATCACACTTGAACGAAACTAACCGCGTGTTTGAAAGCGTGTTGTTTACAAACAACAGAAACAAAAGAATACTGACTGTCGCATTCCAAGTTTAGCCAACACACTCGGGAGTAAAACATAAATCACTAACGTGCAGTGTAGGGGATATAAAGATCTAAAATATATGCAGAAAAGCGGGTGACAGGAAAGTGGGCGTGACACATAAACACACGCGAAAATGCTCTTTAAATGCTCGATTTATTTTTTATTTTTTATTTATTTATTTTTCTTTTTTTAGTAAAATCCTTTTCAGAATACTTAAATAAAACCTTAACCTATCGAAATATGATGTAAACGGAAAATCGATTTTTTTCGACCTGATCCACGGTGTGGTTCCCTTAAAGCAACTGTTGGGGCAAGGTGGCAGCGGTCTAAGCGCCACACTTCAGTCGATTAACAATCAGTAATTAAATTATTAAAACGGGAGTAAAAGGATTTAAAATACAAAGGTGAATGAAGATGAATTGAAATACCATAGAAATCAGACTGAAACAATCATAGCCTTAATTAAAACTGCCACGGTGGCTACAACAAACTAAAGTCAACAATGATAACGAGAATGGGGACGATACGATAATAAAAAACACATGACCACACTAATATTCTGCCTGCTCTGATTTCGCTGAAAACACAGCGATATGTAATAAACACTAGAAAACGAAGGACTGGCACACTGGTTAAAACTCTGTACTGTGAGCCGGAAGGGACGGGGTGAGGAGAAGAAGCGTGGAGAGGCGGGAACGGAATGTGGTGGAGGGGAGGAGGAGGACGAGGGAAGGATGTGTCTTAATGTCTCGGTGGAAACAGGAGAGGCAGGGAGGGCCAAGCGAGAGATGGAGGGATAGGGAAGAGAGGTGGCGTATCATATCCGGGGAGTGTTAAGGCAGGTAGGAGGGATATATGATGGGACGGAAGCAGTGGAAGCTGATGGAAGTAGAAAGGATATGGACAGTGTGGAGGTGGAGGGAAGGAGGGATAGGTTGGTAACGGTGTGGTAGAGGCCCAGGATTCGAGAAGAGGGGGGAATGCCATTTGGTGGCGGGATTGCATTTTTCGGGAAAAGTAAGAGGGTAAAGGTATGCTTTAGGATTATGACAAAGTGTGGGAAACGAATAAGGTCGTATAGGATTGGCATGGGGGGGGGGGGGGGCGGACGGATAGGATCAGAGAGGTGGAGGGCGTGGCCCTCAAGGATATGGATGGACTTGTAATAAGCAGGCGGAAAACTAGGAGGGATGGAAACTTCACAGGACATGATGCATTAGGGAACGGTAAGTATTTAGGATAATAGAGGGGTTCAGTCCCCATTTCCGGCCAGAGAGGAGCTGAAGTAAATTGACGCATGAGTTTGAAGGAGAGGGGGAGGTGAAGGGTCAAGGCCAAGGTACTTGATGGTAAAGATTTGAGGAATGAGCCGGTTATGGAGAGTAACGTAAAGGTGGCGGAAGGAACGGGTGGTGTGAGCTATGATGACTGCCTGGGATTTGGTGGGTTTCACGGTAAAGAGCCACTGGTTCGCTAAGAGACACAAAATTAAACCGCATATTTACGGAGCAAAGAACAAGATTTATATCTCGTAGTGAGTCTTAATAAGAAAGCCACATTATTATATATACAGGGTGATAGCAATTAAACTTTCAAAAAGCAGTAAAAACACCACTGGTAAGAATGACGTCAAACTGCAACTGATTATTATTGGAGATGGGGGGGGGGGGACGTAAAGCAGAAATATGAAAATTGATCTGTAGATGGAGCTACATGTCTCAGATTATATAAATGTAAATGCCTGTCATGCACACGACCCATTGAGGTTGGCATAAACACTGCGGGTACACGCCTCTTTCTCATTTCGCGTCTGAGAGGTTTGACATGACTGTTTCAATGCAGGTTCGCACTCTGCTTGTAAAGCAGTTTTACAACAATGATGATTGTGCTAAAGTCACTCCGCAGAAGCTCCCGACACTGAAGGATTTGAAAAAAGTGTTGGTCCTATGACTCCCATGGGTCTGGAGAAAAATGTATGAGACAGGAGAAATACACTCAGACTTCAAGAAAAATATCTTGATTTCAATAACAATGAAAGCAAGTGCAGAGAAATGTGAAAATTACAGAACTATCATTTTAATAAGTAATGGATGCAAAATACTAAAAGAATTGTTTAAAGACGAAAAACTGGTGGAATCTGACCTTGGGGAAGATCAGTTTGGCTTTGGGAGAAATATAGGAACATGCAAGGCAATACTCATATTAAGACTTACCGTAGAAGATATATTGAGGAAAGGGTAACCTACGTTTGAGCATGTGTGGATCTCGAGAAAGCTTTTGATAATGTTGACTGGAATACACGTGTTCAGATAAAATATTAGGAGCGAAGAGGTATATTGTAGTTGTACAAAATCAGACAGCAATTAAGAGTCGAAGGGCATGAAAGGGTCACAGTGGTTGCGAAGGGAGTAAGACAGGTTGTAGCCTTTCCCCAATGCTGTTCAATCTGTAAAATGAGCGAGCGGTGAAGAAATGCAAGGTGAAATTCGGAGATGGACTTAAATCCTGGGAGAGGGAATAGAAACCTTGCGGTTTACTGACGACATAGTAATTCTGTCAGAAACAGCAAACGGCATGAAAGAGAAATTAAACGGAATGGACAGTGTCTTGAAAGGAAGTTAGAAGATGAACATTAACAAGAGTGAAACGAGAGTAATGGAATGAAATGGCGGAAAATCTGGCGATGTTGAACGGATTAGATTAGGCAATGAGACAATAAAAGTAGTAGATGAGTTTTGTTATTTAGTTAGGAAGATAGCTTCTAAAGACCGAAGTAAAGAAGATATAAAATGCAGAATGGCCGTGGGAAGAAAAGGGCCTTCTGAAGAAGGGAAATTTGTTGACATCCAACATTCAACAAACCTGTGTGCACGGAGCGTAAAATCCGACGAAACATCCTTCTTTGCTGTCCATTCAAATTACCCGTGTACTCGAGTTATTTCCTGCTGACGTGCCGTCAAGAGAGATTTTTGATTTAGAATTTCTTGTTTGCATGGAAGTGGATGATGAATGGCCGTGGAAGATTTTGCGGCCAGAAGAAACCCACTTCAATCAGACAGGACAGATCAATATACAGAATTGTTGAATATGGGCAACAGAAAATACACACACAAATCAATCAGTAACTGAAAAGGTCAGTGTCTGCTGAGGGTTTACGGTATCATTTATCATATTTTTTGAAGAGTCAGGTGCCTCCGTTCCTTTTACCACTACCGGCACTGGTAAGCTCTGAGTCTCGTTTGCGCAACCACATCATTCCAACAGCGTGGATATCTGGATGGGATATATGGAACTTAAGCAAATATGTGATTACGTCCCTCACCGCTAATGCTCGATATACTATTAGCTATGGATCTTATAAAATTTGCAGTTCTTTAATATTTTAAATCTAGTTTTAATGTTTACACTGAGATGGATATTGTTGTATTGAATTATGTAGGTATAATAGACTTTTGACAGCACGAAAATGCGTCTTTTGAACTAAAATTAATCCCTAATGACTGGTATGATCGTTACTGCAAATTCAACATACGGCAGATGGGCATACATCTCGCAAGAACTGTACGCGATGTGAAATGCAATGTTTTCTTCCCCAGTGTTTTATACAGTTTACACACTACTTGCAACTACTTTAAGATGAAACGTACTGTAATTGTAAACAAAGTCTTAAAATTATAACTTGCCACGTGCAAGTACTCCTTTGGTCCTATTCTTAATACTTTCATAACATAGTTTTAAACTCTTCCAGTTACTATCGGTATCGATGTACTGCGAATCGGAATCAACAGAAACATCTTTCCGCGTCTGAAGTAACTTCTCCAATTTTTTATTTATTTATTTATTTATTTATTTTTTTTTTTTTTTTTTTTATTTTTTTTTTTTTATTCTTATATCGTCCCAAAGCGATTTCTTGAAATAAGTCGTTTTGTTCTTGGGAAAAGTTTGAAGATCGCTCTTATTTCTGTTTACTTTCTTCCTTCTTTCCACCATGAAAACTTCGATAACAAATATAGTGTATCGATTAATATCTGCGGTCTAAGCACAATAATCGTGTCGATAGCCGATTTTAGTGGTGTCGCCAAGCATTATTCGTACTAACTCAGATCGAATTCGAAACATCTTCGGCCGATATTGGTTTAGCGTAATACAATAGAGAGGAACCCTGAACTTTATTGAATTTCTGGACTGACGGCAGATTTTGATCCTGAATTAGCGATGTTTATACAATCTGCCCTAAGGATACCATGCACAGTAAGTAAAATTATGCGTGGAAACTTAGTGCACGAAGATCTGAAATGTTTTCAACTCACCTCGTACATTGGAGGCTAACTGATAATTTATTAACATAAGTAACACGATGGCCGAACAGTTTCACAAACAAATTGAATGCAACATTACGTTCTCGCGCTACAGCAAATATTGGGTAAAATAGCCCCCTGCGACACCTCGACCTGGTTGTTTAACGTAAATGACACATTCATTCCGAAATACTGTGTGACTTTCTCTTCCCTATGTGAAATACCAATTTTTTTGGCATACTGACAACAGACTCACTCTGCTCTTATAAGTGCAGAGTCAAAGCGCAATTTGGTAGATCTTTCTACATATATATCAACAGGTAGAAGGCGGAGGGTCCATAGAACCACTCTTATGACATTTTTCTACCGTTTCATTCTCTCCTACGGCGTGGGAAAATGGAACACCTGAATCTTTCCGTTTTAGATCTGATTTCTATTGTTTTATTAAGATAATCGTGTCTCCTTAAGGTTGTGGGTGCTAACAAAATATGTTCGCATATGCCAGAGAAAGTTGGTTGCAGAAATTTCGCAAATAAATCTCGCCGCAACGAATAATGCCCTTTTTTAATGATTTCCTCCCCAACTCGTGCATCATTTCTGTGACACTTTCTCCCCTATATCGCGATAATAGAAAATGGGCTGCCCTTCTCTGAACTTACTTTATCTCATACGTGAGCCCCATTCGGATGGGATCCCACAGTGGGCAGTAATACTTAGTGCTCATATGGATGACTTCAAACTTTTCATTGTTTAGGGTTAACTGCCAATGTTTGCACTATGCAGATATCTAATTCATTTTTCAGGTGTTATTTATCTTCTGCTGACTTTACTGACCGATAAACTATTGCATCATCCGCGAACAGCCTGAGGGAGCTGGTCACGTTGTCTCGTAAATTGTTTATAAATATTATGAACAGTATGGCCTCTACGACACTACCCTGTAGAACGCCAGATATAACTTCCGTTTTACTCAATAGCTTTCCGTCAATTGCTACGTACTGTGCGTGTCCTTTATGGCAGGAAATAGCGAATAGGTCGCAAAACTGTGGGATGTGCCACAGAAGGTGATTAAAAGACGCTTGTGAGGTACAGTGTCAAAAGCGTTCCGGAATTCTTTGAACAGACGTCGAATCCACTGCCAGTCTGCCCAGAGGAAAGGATCAGATAATAGTCACACTGTATGCAATAAACTTCCGTGGTCCGATACTTTTGACGATGCCTCACATTGTGTACCAATCTTTCACCTAACAAACCACGATTTAAAAAATCGTCAGTCATAATTTTTTTACTAACCTCTTATAAAATTGTTTCATATATGGTTTCGTATTCTACTCTTTGTTCATTCTCGTTCCGTAACGTAATGCTACTCCTGTCCGATCTTTGTCCAGTACCATATTTGGCTTTTTTTTGCAGAGAAAACTTTTTTTTATTAATATCTGTCACTATCTTACTGTCGTAACGGTTGCCTGGGCAACGGAAAACCTGACGCGAAACTCCTTTCCAATGGAAAACTATGGGTCTGTGTAATACGCAAAATTATTTTCGCCACCTAACAAGAGAGAATGTATCCAGAACTCTTCTAGATAACCACATCAGTGGTGGAGGGTTCCCTTGTAATTCTGAATAGAAATCTTTAAGTACGGAACACCTCATTATGTTGGATAGTGAAAAAAAAAAAAAAAAAAAAAAAAAAAAAAAAAAAAAAAAAAAAAAGCTGGAAGAAGTCATCCTCGGAGACCCTGAACAACAATGGTATGTGATCAACATTAGAAACTGGAATCGGTATTATTACATTTTTCTTAAAGTCTGTCTCATACATCTTACACACCAGGTGAAATAGTTTTGTCATGGCTGGCTATCTGAGAGAATTGAGTAGTTCCGAGGGTATATCTGCTCCTGGGCGTTGTTCCAACCTACTACTTTCAGGGCTCTGTCAAATTCTATTTCATCTAGTTACTCTTCCCTTCCTACTATACTATCTCGAAGTTCATTTCCTTTGTACAGCTCCTCTATGTACTCTTTCCACCTTCCGCTTTCCCTTCTTTGCTGAGAACCGGTTTTCCATCTGAGTTCCTGATATTCGTAGAGCTGTTTTTCTTGTCTCCGAATGTCTCATTTATTTTTCTGTAGGCAGTATCTATTTCCCCCTAGTTATACATTCTTCCACAGACTTGCATTTCCCTTCTAGCCACTTCTGCGTAGCCATTTTGCACTTCCTGTCAATCTCATTTCTTAGTCGTCTGTACTCCATTTTGCCCGTTTCATTTACTGCATTTTTATATTTTCTCCTTTCATCAATTTAATTTAATATTTCCTATGTGATATCAATGCCCGTATGGTGGCGCCGGCCGCAGGTCTTCCGCGCCGTGGCCTGCAGAGGACGCCGCTCTCGCTGGCGCATGCGCAGCACCGTACAGCCAGATAGCGCCGGCGCGGCCCGCGCACATAGAGTGCTTCCGCGACTCCATGGCAACCACGGCCGGCGTCGCCTCGCAATATAGCTCTCCGCTGAGGTCGCACCAATCGCAAGCTGACACGCCACAGCTGACTCCGTTATGGCGCGCGTATTCCTACGCCACCCGGCTTTTATAAGCCCACGCTCGACCGCATCCGGCAATCTCGTGCTGATCGTCCCCTTCCACGCTATCAGGACGCTACGCTGCTCTTCAACCGATTCTATTAGGACTTCAATATTCACAGAATATATGACATCAACTGCGATTGGGCAAAGCTGAAAATGTGTACCCAGCAGGGAATCGAACCCGGGTCTCCTGCTTTCTAGGCAGTTGCGCCTACCCCTACACCACTAGGGACACAGTGATCACCGCACCTGCAAGGATTACCTAAGCACGCCTCCCGTCAGATACAAATTCCCAGCTTCACCCTGCCCACAGTACTCAAACTCGTAGTTATGAATCTAATTCCCGTAAGAGTAAGGGCTTCAAACTGGCCCACCCCTCCCCACTAACGATAGGATCATTGCACGTCACCGGCATATTATATATATACATGTGGCGTCTGTTCCGAAAGAACAGACGTCACTTCTAATCCTGCAGTTGTTATTATTTACTATTCACAGAATATATGACATCAACTGCGATTGGGCAAAGCTGAAAATGTGTCCCCAGCCGGGATTCGAACCCGGGTCTCCTGCTTTCTAGGCAATTGGGATGACCCCTACACCACTGGAGGGACAGTGATCACCGCAACTTCAAAAATGTTCAAATGTTTGTAGAGTCTATGGGACTTAACTACGGGGTCATCAGTCCCTAAACTTACAAACTACTTATGAAGTACTTACAACTAAGGACGGCACAAATATCCATGCCCGAGGGGGGATTCGAACCCCCGACTGTAGTGACCGCAACTTCAAGGACTACCTAAGCACGCCTCCCGTCGGATACAAATTCCCAGCTTCACCCTGCCCACAGTACTCAAACTCGTAGTTCAGCTTTGCCCAATATATATGTCATATATTAAATAATAACAACTGCAGGATCAGAAGTGACGTCTGTTCTTTCGGAACAGACGCCACATTTATATCTATTAGGACTCTATTAGGACTCTATTATGGACTTCACTCTGCTGCCCGCCACCGACGAACCTTTTGTGTAACAGTGTGTAACAGATTGTGTTATCGCACTTGTTGGGAATAAATTATGTTTTGGTTAAGCCCACGCCTCATGTTAATTGTTGTGTGTCATATTAGATACATCCTGTGATATCCAACGGTTTGTTGTAGGTCTTGCCTTCTTACCTATTTGGTCCTCTGTTGCCTTCACTATTTCATCTCTCAAAGCTATCCATTCCTCTTCTACTGTTTTATCCCTCCCCCGTTTCTGTGTTTGTCAATTCCTGCCTGTAGTCCCCTCTGAGATTCTCAAGAACTTCAGGTTCCTTCTATTTATCCAGGTCCCATCTTCTTATTTTCGTACCTTTCTGTAGTTTCGTTTTCAGTTTTAGTCTACAGTTCAAAACCAATAAGATATGTTGAGAGTCAGTATCTGCCAGAGGATATGTCATACAGTTTATAACCTGGTTCAGAAATCTATATCTTACTATTATAAAACCTATCTGGTACCTTCAGGTCTCTTCTGGCCTCTTCCACGTATACAGACTTCTTTCATGATTCTTAACCAGGTGTTTGTTATTATTATATTATGTTTCGTGCAAAATTCTACAAGGCGGTACCCTCCTTCATTTCTTTTTCCCAGTCCATATTCAACTACTATTTTTCCTTCCCTTCCTTTCCCTACTACTGAATTCCAGTCCTCCATTACAATTAAGTTTTCCTCTTCCTTAACTTTCTGAATAATTTCCTTTACCTCCTTATACATTTCTTCAGTTTCCTCATCGGCAGAGCTAATTGATATATAAATTTGTGCTACTGTCGGTGTTGGCTTCGTATCAATATTGACTATGATAATGCTATCTATCTTCTGCTCATAGTAGTTTACCTGGGTTCATTTTTTTTTTTTACCTAACCAGGCAACGCTTTGCAGTGGCTAATGTGTATGGTGTATATACTGTTCTTTTCTTCTCTATACGCCTATCCCTTCCTCCCTCCTCTATTTCCCCATCTCCTCCTCCCCCTATCTTTTTCCATCAACTTCACACCCCTCCCTCTTAAGTGCCACACCATATCCCCCCTCTCCAACCCAGCGTCTGTATCATATCCCATTTTTAAATCTATTTTATTCTTCCATTCCCTCTCCCCTCTTCTTTATTGCAATCGGGACCTTGATTGTGAAAAGAAGTGAAATGAGTGGATAGGTACAGACCAGCCGCGGTGGCTAAGCGGTCTCCGGCGCGCCAGTCACGTTCTGCATGGCTACGACGGTCGGGGGTTCGGATCCCTCCTCGGACATGGATGTTTCTGCTGTCCTTAGTGTTAGTTAGTTCATAAGTAGTAGGCAAGTCCCGTAAGCTTAACAAACATTTGAACATCTTGGATGGGTAAATCAATTGGAAATGGCTTATTAGACAGACCTTTAGAGCTATTTTATCTGTGACTTTAGCAGCTTTAATGGCCGTACTTTTAATGGTTGTATTCTATGAACAGGTATAGTTATAAATTTAGGCATAAAAAATTTTCCTGTTTTATGTTAAAAATTACTGGAAAAAGGAAAACAAAAAAGAATTTTTACAGCACAGCTTAGCATGTTTTTCTCGCAACAAACAGAATAGAAATGCTTTTTATAACATGTTTACATCTTCTTGTGAGTTTTTGAACTGAAAACAAAATAATTGTAGGATACAATAAGTGAATTGAAATATAACATTTCAAAAGTCTTTTTGTTGAGTTCATTGTAACGCTTGTTTATGAACGATATTTTTTGTCTTTCCTCCGGAACTCCGGAAAGAAAGCGAACAGTGCAGATGGTTTACGAACTCTCGAAAACGCCACGTACAACTGTAGTAGCCGGCCGCATTGGCCGAGCAGTCTGCGGCGTGCCAGTCACGGTCTGCACGGCCGCTGCGGTCGGGGGTTAGAATCCCCCCTCGGGCATGGATGTTTGTGTCGTCTTTAGTATAACCTAGTGCAGAAGTAGTTTGTAAGTTTAGGGACTGATGACCCCGTAGGCAAGTCCCATAAGCTCTACAAACATTTGAACATTTTGAACAACTGTAGTAGTATTAATTGATGTAGTTTATCTGATTTTACTAATTTGTGATTGTAACTAATATTTCATATATTATTCAATAATGTGTGTTATTCTACCCACTGTTTTGCAAGAATATATATAATGTTCGCAGTAGCGCCAAAGGAGTTAGTATTTTACTCGTTTATTGGACGTCAGATCTGTATTAGTTCTTTGGAACATTCGATAAATCTTGGTAGTTATGGAAGATGTTTTGAGCTATGTTGTCGATCTTCTGAATAAGTGGGTCGAAATGGAATTTGTACGAAGAGTTGTTTCAAATATTTACATCTTTGTACGAATATCTCCACTGCATAATATTGGAAGAAAGCAGACATCCCCAAAGCTTCGACGAGATCAGAATGAAATGTTATAGTTTCTAGTTGTATCTCACATTGGTATTATGAATTGTGGTATTCTTATTAATGTTTACGATCATGCAGCAAAATTCAGCTCAGACCAAATGCTGCAAATCATTATAATACTATGAATTATATTACTCTGAAGTGATATGCACTGAATATAATAATACCTTTGCCTAACAATAATATCTGATAATTTTCGATGCGTTCTAGCTGATGAAAGATGACGAAAAGTATTAAATACCAGGGAAAAGACAGGAATGTACCCCCGACAGTCCAAACAAAATTATCTTCCGTGGCGCAAATAGATATCGCTTGGATGGGCTACATGTAACCGTACAGTAGCGTTCGACTACTTTACCAGTTCATTAGAATCGAAATTGCGTGTCCGTCTCTTTTTTCCACGCCGGTAGCAGCCTGAAGCGCGACCTAAATTGTACACAGCACGTCAGCCGTCACTGTACTGACGGGCAGAAGAAGGACTGATAGTGGCCAAATGAAGCCAGTTACGTGGCACTTACCGAACTTTATCACGTTTCGGAAATTATTGAGTACTGAGCTCCCGTACCATTATAGTTCGAATGTGGGTCACATTATTGACAAAATTGCATCTGCCCGTCGACGTTATCTATACACTCTATATTTCGTGCGTCCCGTCCTTTGTGAATGTTGGTGTTGTGTTCTTCAGTTAGCAGACTGGTTTTATGCAACCATCCACACTAGTATATCCTGTCGAAGCCTCCTTACCGTTGAGCAACACCGCAAGCTACAGCTCTTTGAAAGTTCTTACAGTGTGCACGTTGTGGTTTCACTCTCCATTTTTCACATTCCACACATCCTTCCATTACAAACTGACGATTTCTTTATGACTCAGAAAATGACCTGACAACTAACTCCTTTTTCAGTCAAGATGTGACAGTAATTTCTGTTTTCTAGAATTCGATACAGTCCCCTCCATTAGCCATTCTATACAGTGTGCAACAAAAATGTACGGCACACATTCCTCAGATGTAGACATAATGTTATATAGACATGAGTCCGAAAACGCTTTGTTCCCCTACACCCAATTGTCTCAAACGCAGTAATCAGGGCAAAACAGACACAGAAATACAACATGCAACTCATTCCCACAGCAGATGTTCCTTTGTTCCCTCAGTCGTCACTGACAAATGCCATCCTAGTAAATTTCGGATGCACTCAAATGTTCAAATGTTTGTTAAGCTTATGGGACTTAACTACGGGGTCATTAGTCCCTAAACTTACAAACTACTTATTTACTACCTTATACTAAGGACGGCACAAATATCCATGCCCGAGGGGGGATCCGAACCACCGACCGTAGTGGCCGTGCAGACCGTGACTGGAGCGCCTCAGTCCCCTCGGCCACCGCGGCCGGCTCGGATGCACTGATACATCCATTTAGTACTGCGTATGGTTTCTCAGACTTCCATAATATGGGCACTGAGAGTAAGCATTTTGTACTTGGGTACACAAGAGCTTGAATAAGCTTCCACAAATAACATTGGGTTTAGGTCTAGAGAACATAGACGACCAAGCAATATGCTTATTTGACTGATTTCTGGAAATCGTCTTAAACAGTTACCTTTGTCATTTTATGTTCATAACATGTTAGTTTTCCTTGTGATTTGCAGTATTTTGTAAAATAAAGAGAAATGGAATTCAAATAACTTGAAATACAGAATCGAAATATTGAAACATTTCGACCGTTTCGGGGGTTGAAATAAATTGAATGATAAAGTTGAAAATTTGTGCTTGACCCGGATTCGAATCCGGAATTCCCGCTTCGGGCCAACGGTCGTCTTAACCATTTAGGCTATCCAGGCATACCGCCCTTCCAACACAAATTCTCAACTTCTAGCCTCCCACCCATTTCTCTTGATCGCAGCCTATACTGGATTCCCGCAAGGGAGCGAGCGTTTGAATGCGTCCGCATTGAATCAGTCATTGCCTGTTGTGCGTAGATTTACAATTATTGATATGGTGTCTGTTCTTTTCGGACATGCCCGAAAAGATGCGGACGCATTCGATCGTTCTTTCCTTTGAGGAAAGGCCTAGCAAGAACAATCAATTGGCAGGAGGCTAGAAGGTGAGAATTTGGGTTGGAAGGGAAACGTGCCTGGATTGCCTAATTGGTTAAGGAAACCGCTGGCCCGACCGGGATATCCGTGTTCGAATCCCGGTCCAGCACAAATTTTCAACTTTGTCGTTAGATTTATTTCAACCTCACTCCCCCCCCCCCCGGCAGGGTCGAAAGGTTTCAATATTTCGATTGCGAAAAGCAGTTACTGACAACTAATGGTGTCTGTTCTTTTGGACATGTCCGGAAAGGATGGACGGCATACCAATAGTTTGGGCTACCGCTAAAACTCTCTATTTGGGACATGTAATGCCGCTGAAGTCAACTGACAGAATGCTACGCCTGCTGTCGTAAAATCCACAAACAGTGATATAATGTTGGACACATTCCTGTTAATGGTGTACAAATATTCCGCAGTACCACACCTCATAAATGCATCTAACAAAATTGCAGTAAATTTGCTTACGTACGTTCCATGCAATGAAAAATATGTAAATAATGGTTGAAACTCTTTCCCATAGATCTAAATTAGATTAGCGGTCACTTCATAAGTTTATTTTTGTAAGGTGTACAGAAAAAGCAGTCCGTCTTACAGCATTGACAGACACTGACAAGGAAAGTATATGGGCTCGAACAAACATATCTGTATGAACGTGTGGGTACAGGATCTCTACGTACACCTCAATGTGCTGGTGGGTGTCGTTTTTCTGCAAAGCTCTGCAACCATGCTCTAGATAGCACTGTAGATGTATTTGTAGACGCCATACGTAATGCAGATATCTTAACTACAACTTATGTAATAATCATCGTACATGTTCTCTAGCGAATTGTCATCAAAAGGGTGATGATAGTTGCAACTTTAACCTTCTTCCCGAAAGACTGTTGGTATTCACTGCCACTGCTTCCATCGCCTCTTCCCGCACTTACCGTAGCACTACCGCTTGCAATGAGTTGTTCGTCATTATCATCCCTATTATCATTATTATGAGTTTGTAACAACAGTATCTAACGTATGATCACATTTCTGTACCATAACAGATACGAGAAAGCATGCAAATGATTCATCTTCTACACTAATACCAGCTTCACGAAGAAGGGTTCTTCGTAACTTCATCTCAACTAATTACTACATTAGCAGAATTGATTAGCAATCGCCACCCTATCTGAGACTTCACCATACAAATAACATCACCAAACGCAACTTCGGAGGCACACTGCACCGTCCCTACTGGCGAAACGACAGGTCAAAGTGCAATGCGGCATGGCACACGCAGAGGCCTCTAACGGACGACTGCAGAGTTCTGCAGATGCGGGAGTATCATTAGTGCAATAAGGGATCTTTAATTTATCTATCATACGATTTTGGTGTATATGCGTTTGTTCGAGCCCAAGTACTTTCCTTGTGAGACTGCCTACACCCGAGTCTCTTGTAACCGAGAAAGTTTGACTCGGGTTAATTTTTCTGGTGGAGCATCAGACCGTCCGTCGTTTCGTTCACCTAGTTTCAGTGTTGTCTTAAGAGCCTGTGATTACTTTGTGAGCGACCTCTGATTTCTCGTCACTGCGTGGCCTCCCTCCAGCACACTGGCAGTCAGAGTGTGTTATCCAGCACGAGAATATACATTCTAAATTCTAAACTAAGCTATGAAGGGTTACATTTAGTAATTATTGAGAAGAGTGGTGTATTTCGTGCCCAGTTGCTGACTTACTGCTATTGCTATTAGTGTTGCTCCAGATTTCATGATTTGTCTCTGGGGTTTCTATTTTACTACCTTTCATTAAGATGTACTTTCTGACTTCATCTGTAACTTAAATTTTTAATGCTTTTGATTGCGTATTTTACGCCTTCCTACTAATTATGTCCACTCCCATGAACCACAGACATGGGGTGGCTTGCGCGCCTCAACGATACAGATAGCCGTACAGCGGAGGGGTATCTGTGGAGAGGCCAGACAAACGTGTGGTTCCTGAAGAGGGGCAGCAGCCTTTTCAGTATTTACAGGGGCAACAGTCTGGATGATTGACTGAGCTGGACTTGTAACATCAGCTAATGTGGCTTTGCGATGCAGTTACTGCGAATGGCTGAAAGCAAGGGGAAACTACAGCCGTTACTTTTCCCGAGGACATGCAGCTCTACTGTATGAACATATGATGATGGCATCCTCTTGAGTAAAATATTCCGGAGGTAAAATAGTCCCCCATTCGGATCTCCGGGCGGGACTACTCAGGAGGATGTGATCATCAGGAAAGACAACACTGGCATTCTACGCATAGGAGCGTGGAATGTTAGATCCCTTAATCGGGTAGGGAAGCTAGAAAATTTAAAAAGAGAAATGGATAGGTTGAAGTTAGATATAGTGGGGTTTAGTGAAGTTCGGTGGAAAGAGGAACAGGATTTCTGGTCAGGCGAGTTCAGGGTTATAAATACAAAATCAGTTGGGGGTATTACAGGAGTAGGTCTGATAATGAATAAAAAATAGAAATGCGGGTAAACTACTATGAGCAACACAGTGATCGCATTATCGTAGTCAAGATAGATACGAAGCCAACACCGACCACAGTAGTACAGGTTTATATGCCAACTAGCTCTGCCGACGATGAGGAGATCGAAGAAATATATGAGGAGCTAAAGGAAATTATTCAGACAATTAAGGGAGAGGAAAACGTAATTGTTATGGGAGACTGGAATTCGGTAGTAGGACAAGGAAGGGAAGGGAAGATAGTAGGTGAATATGGTCTGGGCAAAAGGAATGAAAGAGGAAGTCGCCTGGTAGAATTTTACTCGGAACCTAATTTAGTTATAACAAACACCTGTTTAAGAATCACATTAGAAGGTTGTATACGTGGAAGAGACCAGGAGACACCGGGAGATACCATATAGCTTTTATAATGGTAAGGCATAGATGTCGGAACCAAGTTTTAAACTTTAAGAGATACCCAGGAGCAGATATAGATTCTGACCATAACTTATTGTTCATGAATTGTAGGCTGAAACTGAAGAAACTACAAAAAGGTAGGAAAATAAGGAGATGGGACATGGATAAATTGAAGGAACCTGAAGTTCTTAAGAATTTCAGAGGGAGCTTTAGGCAATAATTGACAGAAATGGGGGAAAATAAAACAGTAGAGGAGGAATGGGTAGCATTGAGAGATGAAATAGTGAAGGCAGCTGATGACAAAATAGGTAGGAAGGCAAGACCCACAAAAAGTGAAGGCAGCTGATGACAAAATAGGTAGGAAGGCAAGACCCACAAAAAATCCTTGGATATCACAGGACATACTAAATTTAATCGCTGAAAGGAAAAAATATAAAAATGCAGTAAATGAAACAGGCAAAATGAAGTACAGACGACTAAGAAATGAGATTGACAGAAAGTGCAAAATGGCTAAGCAGGAGTGGCTAGAATGCAAATGCAAGTCTGTAGAAGAATGTATAAATAGGGGAAAAATAGATAGAGCCTACAGGAAAATAAAAGAAACATTTGGAGATAAGAAAAACAGCTCTATGAATATCAAGGACACTGCAGACAGGTGTTAAAACTACAGAACCATCAGTTTAATAAGTCATGGTTGCAAAATATTAACACGAATTATTTAAAGAAGCGTGGAAAAGCTTGTAGAAGCCGACCTCGGGGAAGATCAGTTTGGGTTCAGGAGAAATGTAGGAACTCGGGAGGCAATACTCACTTTACGGCTTATCCTAGAAGATAGATTAAGAAAAGGCAAACCTACATTTCTAGCTTTTGTAGATTTGGAGAACCATGTGGTAACATATCTTTATGTTGAAGTGTTGACCACCAAGGACAGATTTTAGGTTAATAAGAGATGAAAGTCGCTAGGAGAGAGGTCTGAGCTGTGTGGAGGATGATCAAACAGGTCCCATTGAAATTTCCGTAAGAAATGTTTGGTCACATTCGATGTGTGAGGTCAGGCATTATCGTGAAAAAAAAAAAATCTTTTGACCGTAATCCTCCTCTTGCATCTAAAATCTGTCCTTGGTGGACTACACATCAACGATGATGACGAGCTGAAAGAACATGTTACCACATGGTTGAATACACAGGCGGCAATATTCTATGAAAAAGGCACACAAAACCTTGGGCCATGCTATGACAATTGCCTACAAAATTTCGGAAGCTCTGTAGAAAAGTAGATTAACAGTTGTAGATTTTTGTACAATCAATACTTTTTCTGTATCTATACCCGTTCGTTTTATATAACCAAACGGAACTTACTTTCTGGACGCGCCTCGTATGTAATAATATTCAAATTCAAACCGTCGAAAAATTTTCAAACAAAAGTTACTGAATATTAAAATCCATGACATTCACTTGAAATTTCTTTTTCAATCCGATGCATAGTGCCGCTCTTCAGTTGAGTCCGGTTATGCCGCTACAGGCTGGCTGTTGAACGGCGAAACATAAAGATTGGGAGCAGTTGGAATGCAGATTTTGCGGCGATAACTGTGAATAAAAAGTTCTCGGGTTTTCGACCGCGTCAAGTGTATAAAATCCCACGAGCTTTCGGCCAAGCACTCCTTGGCCATTACCAAAATCAGTACTGCACTTTAAATCTACAACTAACTAATTATCAACTAAAGGACATAGGTTAATCATCTAACTACGTAAATGAAACAGGAAAGAAAGGTAAACTTTGTTACTTATTATTAATAATCACCATTTCATTATCTAAATGATACAACCATTTCATAATTACATGAAATGCTATTACCTTCGTTCCAGGGGTGGTACAACCTTTATATGAAATACAATATATACTTGCTGGCACTGCAACCTCTGCTCTACATCGGAGCCATGTACACAACACAACTGCTCTCTAAGCGAGCTGAACCACAAGTCTGACTCTCTGTCTCTCTGCACGAGCTACAATGCTATGCTATACATAATCTTTGCCAAAGATGAAACTTCACAGATTTATGTACACAATCTTATACATTTTCTTGCATGCAAGTTACACGACACAAAACAGGAGGCACAATATTAGACAGTTTCTTTCAATTCAACAATATACATTTTTATGTACACAGTTCACGCTGTAAGCACTGTATAAAAAACTCAGCCGATTTTATCGACCGGATCAACCATTTTCGTCTCAGTGAAACTGACATTATGGTCAGTTTCGATGTGGTGTCACTTTTTACCAATACGTCTATCAAGGACTCCTTGGACCTCCTCAGTTCTTTGTCAGTGACGTGGTCAATCTGTTTAAGCATACTCTTACGTCTTCCATGACAACAGATAATATCACCTGTATGTAGCTATGTTGTCAACGGATATGTTAGACGTAAATGTCATTGCACATTTCACAAAAATGCTGTGTTGAACTTGCTAACAGCACTGAAGGTGGTTTCTTGGAAAACTGAAATCGATTTGCCTGAATAAAGTAAAGGTTTTACGGCTAATGCTGCTCCTTTCATTATTGATAAGTGATTTTGTGGCCGTTGAGCACACCCCTCCAGATAATGAAATACAATTTAAAAAACAAATCATTATAAAATATGTATGTCGTATTTTGTAATTACTTTATTCATGTAACTAGAATGGGAATATCTCTAAGATTCCTTGCGAAAATTTCATGATTTCCAGAAACCTTTCATATTTTATCGTTCCAAAACTCACAGTGCCCATGTTAGTTGGTTCCAAAACTAAACATGTCTTTTCGTGCTTTCCAAAAGTCAACATGTCCGTTAAACATTTGCAATTACTTATGGAAATTTGCACTGTATTTTATAGCAACTACCCCTTATCTGTTTAAATAATTTTCCGCATTTAATTTTTATAGATAGGATGGTATTAGAAAAACGAATTAAAGTTAATAGAAAACCATACTTCACCTTTGTAGATTTACAAAAAGCATTTCACATGATTAATTGAAAATTGTTTTTCCGAACAATGAAGAAAATAAATCTTGATTCAAGGGACAGACGATTAATTAGGAACCGGTTTAAAAGACAGGAAGCAGAGATAGAAGTGAATTGTGTGAAGAAGAAAGCAAAAATAAGAAGGGAAGTAAGGCAAGGATGCCAATTATCACCATATTTTTTCAGCTTATTTATTGAAAAGTTGAAAAGAATAACCAAAGGAATTAAAATTAACGAGGAACGAATACACTGAATCCGTTTTGCAGACGATATAGTACTACTTGCTGACTCAGTAAAGTAAATAGCGTTTATGTTGCTAAAATTTGCCAAAATCCTAAGAGAACTTAATCTAAAAATTAATAAGAAGGAAACAAAAACTATGGTAGTAGGGAAGACTTAAGAAAATGGTAAAGTTAATATTAAACTAGAAGATTATGTTCTAGAGCAGGTTGAGAACATCTGTTATTTGGAGAGAACAATAACTGACGACAATAAATGTACCACAGATGTAAAGAGAATAATAGTTTTGGTAAAGCAAGCTTTCCAAAGTAAAAGGAATTTACTAGCAGACAATCATATAGGCCTAGAAAGTAGGAAAAAGTTTGCCAAAACCTTTGTTTGGAGTGTCTTAACGTACGGATGTGAAGCGTGGTCTCTGGGAAAGGCATAGAAAAAGAACTGGTAGCAATGGAAATGTGGAGATGGAGAAGAATGACGAAAATAAGTTGGGTAGATAGGAAAAGTAATGAACAGGTCTTAACAGAATGACAACAGAACGCTTCTAAATTACACTCCTTGCCATTAAAATTGCTACACCACGAAGATGACGTGCTACAGACGCGAAATTTAACCGACAGAAAGAAGATGCTGTGATATGCAAATGATAAGCTTTTCAGAGAATTCACACAAGGTTAGCGCCGGTGGGGACACCTACAACGTGCGGACATGAAGAAAGATTCCAACAGATTTGTCATACACAAACAGTAGTTGACTGACGTTGCCTGTTTGAACGTTGTTGTGATGCCTCGTGTAATGAGGAGAAATGCGTACCATCACGTTTCCGACTTTGATAAAGGGCGGATTGTAGCCTATTGCGATTGCAATTAATCGTATCGCGACATTGCTCCTCGCGATGGTCGGATTCATTGACTGTTAGCAGAATATGGAATCGGTGGGTTCAGAGGGGCAATACGGAACGCCGTGCTGGGATCCAACGGCCATCACAAGCACTCGAGATGTCAGGCATCTTATCCGCATGGCTGTAACATCGTGCAGCCACGTCTCGATCCCTGGGTCAACAGATGGGGACGTTTCCAAGACAACAACCATCTGCCCCAACAGTTAAACGTTTGCAGCAGCATGGACTATCAGCTCCATGGTTGCGGTCACCCCTGATGCTGCATCACAGAGAGAAGCGCCTGCGATGGTGTACGCAACGACGAACCTGGGTTCACGAATGACAAAACGTCATTTTTTCGGATGAATCCAGGTTCAGTTTACAGCATCAGGATGGTCGCATCCATGTTTGGCGGTATCACAGTGAACGCACATTGGAATCGTCTATTCGTCATCGCCATACTGGCGTATAAGCAGGCGTGATGGTATGAGGTGCCATTGGTCACACGTCTTGGTCACCTCTTGTTCGCATCGACAGCACTTTGAGCAGTGGCCGTTACATTTTAGATGTGTTACGACCCGTGGCTTTACCTTTCATTCGATCCCTGCGAAACACTACGTTTCAGCAGGATAATGCCGACCGCATGTTGCAGGTCCTGTACGGGCCTTTCTGGATACGAAAAATGTTCGACTGCTTTCCTGGCCAGCACATTCTCCAAATCTCTCACCAATTGAAAACGTCTGGTGACCGAGCAACTGGCTCGTCAGAATACTCCAGTCATTACTCTTGATGAACTGTGATATCGTGTTGAAGCTGCATGGGCAGCTTAACCTGTGCACGCCATCCAAGCTCTGTTTCACTCAGTGCCCAGGCGTATGAAGGGCGTTATTACGGCTAGAGGTGGTTGTTATGGGTACTAATTTCTTAGGATCTATGCACGCAAATTGCGTGAAAAAGTAATCACATGTCAGTTCTAGTATAATATATTTGTCCAATGAATACCCGTTTATCTGCAACTCTTCTTGGTATAGCAGTTTTAATGACTAGTAGCGTATATAGGAAGAAATAAAACATTATAGGGCACATAATGAGAGACCACCAGTTCCTAAAGAATGTATTTGAAGTAAAAGTTTTTTGAGGGAAAAAAATAGTCAGGACATTAAACAAGAGGCAGGCCGAGAGGAACGTATTTTAATAACGTGAAAGAAGATATGGGGATAAAATCGTATGAAGAAGAGGATGACAATGGAGAGAGGCACGTGGCTAAAACGACAAGGCATAGCCTATAGTTTCTGATGGATAGATTTTTAATTTTAGTATAAAGTGACGTAACAATTTTTTCCCACTTTTCTCCGTTTCTCTTCATACGGACATGTTCAGTTTTGGAATTGATCGCCTCAACGTAATTTAACATTGGCGACACTTCCCTTAAAGCAAAAGGTGAAAACGTAATCGATAGTTGTGATCAAAAGCTTTCATTACAAAACGTTTGTTATGAACAATATGAAAAAGTCTCTCCTCTTCATCTGCTATTGACGAACGTTATTAACTGCTACTTTTGATGCACGCTGAGGTGGTTGCGACGCCGTAGGTGTACAAAAAACTGGCAATCGGGGAGCTTCCGTCCGCAACACGAGAGGCAGCTGATGGCGGCACTTGTTGGCAGCGAGTGGTCCTGATTGACCGTCCGGCCCGGCACACTTGCTCGGGTCATTACGGGGCGCAGGGGAGCAGTCATTGGTCGGGGGGGGGGAGGGCCCCTCTCCTCTCCACAACAAGCAACATCGCCCTGGCGACCGCGCACGTGCAAGTGAAAAGCAATTAAACCGCCGGCAGCGGGCTAAGTGGGCCCCACGGAGGCAAAAAATCTATAAGGCCCATGGGTCGCCAATATCGCCCTCGTTGTCCGGCGACCAATAGAGGGGGGGGGGGGGGGGGGAGGGAGGGAGGACACAGGACAGCGGAGGGGGTGAGAACCTCATTAGCCTGAGTCTCTTCACTATTCGGACAGTGGGATTGGCCACTGCATATGTGAAGAACGCTGTCGTCCCTGGAACTGGCAGCAGTTGCCTGAAATCTAGTGACAGGCGACTCTGACGTTACGTGAATAGGGAGTGCGCCTGGTGGCGTGGGTAACAGACGCCAGTCCATCAGGTAGCCAGTGAATGAGCTGTTAGAGGGAACGAGGGGAGTTCCAGTTTTATCGAGACCCATCGCGAGAAGTTTAGCGACCTGTGAAGATGATTCCAAAAAGGACGTAAGGTCGGGAGGTATTAGACCATTTCAGGTTAACACTATAAGTACCACGTGTGTCATTTTTGAAACATGGACGTGTTTCGTGTACTCTACCCTCCCTCATTTTCATCGTAGCACCAAACCCTCTCTTGACTTTTAATCATTTTTGAAGTAGTAGCACTCACCAAAATTTCATCCCCTTAGGCCAACTAGAAGTAGGAAAAATTTATGTTATATTACTAGTTCCATGTGGGTCATTCTACATATACATCTACATTAGGATCACCGTACAATATCGATGTTTGAATTTTGTCAACGGGAAACCCGCAATGTGATCAGCCTTTGCAGATATTAAGGTAGTGAGTGTTTGAGCACGATTGGAGAATGTTAACCCGTGTCGCTGGCCGCTCAAAGTTACAAAAAACGCGGGTGGGTCGACTAGCGACATTTGCAGACAGTATCTCCGGAACTCCCCATTATTTCTCGTGATTTGTGTGTCAAATGCAATACTATTGTATGCAATGCATATTCTATATATACTTATTGCTACTTCTAGTAGAACATAGCTATAACAGCCTCACCATTATTATATCATGAGTGTCATGTAAACGTAGAGTTATGGAGACATTTTAGATAATTCTTTTCCTATATTATTTTTACATCTAAGTTCCGAAACCAATATTCTGTGGTAATGTACATTATTATCTTTTTTTCAGATTAAGAGGAAATAGTACAAGAATGGCTTTAACCTCAGTCATAAGAGGCAGAACCAAAGATAAAATTTCACTGCAGCCATCCGGCTCACCAGGTAACAGATTGTGAATTTCGCTCTAATCGTCAAGTTTTGTTTCTACAATTCTACAATTTTGTTTCTACAATTTGCGTACTGTGAAACAATCTAAGGGAATCTGCAAGAATTACCATACAAGAAGTACGTATTTTCTGGGGAAAAGCTCGGTTGCCTACACGAGAAAGATGCTATTACTACTGAATCTTCACGCAGAGTGGAGAAATGCTCAAAAGGACAAGAATAAAAATCAGAAGGCACAAAAAACAAAATCAAAGAGTTCGTCTCAGAGGTAGATGATCTATTTGATATCGCCCATCAAGATGCATTGCCCATGATGAAATGAGAAGAAGACAAGATGTTTCTTTTAAAACAAAGGGAGAAGGGTTGGCCAGCCTCTTTGGTTGGAGTAGATCTGAAGTTAGCTCGAGCTCAAGAAAGAAAACTGCAAAACGAACTTGCGAAATTTAACGAGCAAATTATCTGATCCCTCAATTTCAGATGAAGAAAAACTGGAAATGGCGAACAGAGTCCGAGACAGAAAATTTAAGAATTGTAAGCCCCAAATTTTGAGACACCAACTGGAAGACCTATGTACTTCAGGATTAACTGGTTTAATTACTTAGGGAACGATGAATTTCTTTGAGCGCTTCAAGATTAATGAAGATTTTCTAAGAGATCCCCTGAAACATTTTAAGGGTTAATGATGTGGCATAAAGAGGAGTGAAATTAATTAAAGACTTTAAATAACCTTCTGACGATAGATAAGTAACACAAACAATTGGTTTTATAAGTAGTACACAAATGCCGATAGCTGTATCATGACGTTTCAAAAAACAATTTCAGCAAACCTATGGAATAGATAAGTCATTGTATCCTTCTTAAAGATGGCAAACGATTAAATATCACTCTTTTCTAATTAAAATAAATTGACAAATGTAAAAATCAACGAACAGTCATTTTATTTCATCACAATTTATTTCATAGTTTTAAAGATCTCATACAATAATTTCGTTAATAGAGGTTCCTAGTCACGTATTTGATGGCAAAGGTTGTTATAGCTCAGTTGGACTATAAGTGGCAACAAACATTTATAGAGTATAAATTACTTAGAACAATACTGCCCTTCATTTGACTTAAAACCATGAGAAAATAATGGGGAGTTACGGGTGTACTACGCGTAAATGTAGCTACTCGATCCACACTTTGTAACTTTGAGTGCCCAGCGACACGGGTTAACGTTCTCCAGTCGTGCTCAAACTTTTACTATCTTAAAATCTGCAAGGTCTGATCATATTATGGGGTTCCCGTTGATAAAATTCCGGAAAAAGCGAATTAGTGTTTTACCACTACATCTACACCTACATCCAAGGGCGGATTCACGGTCCGCAGTAGCTCCTCTCAAAATAAGGAAAGTAAAGAGTTTTCAGTAAAGAAGATTTGTTTCAAAGTATCAAAGCTGAATAAGTGCTCATAGCATCATTGTATAACATTTCCGGACATGGGTTCCTTCGCAAAATGTGATGCACCAAGTCGCCTCTGCAACCCCTCTGAGTTTGTCGGTGTATTATAGAATGACATTACATAAGGCCATGGCCATATGTCCATACAGTATTACATTTGAGTCCATTGACGTTGCTAGCCGTGGTGGAGTCAACGAACTCTTTAAGGCGCCTTGCTACGAGCGCGTGGTTGGCCACCGTCGAAGGTTCCAGTCCGACGGCTCTTTTTGGAAATATCCTTCACATACTCATCGCAGAATTCAGTTGATGTCCCTTCAGGCCCAGTGGCCTTCCCCCTGTTCAGCGATTTGAACTGCTTTTGTATATCTTTCTCACACATTTCTGTAACTGCCATTTTTTGTTCATAGGCAGATTTAAAAAGGAACTTCAGTACGATGAACAAGAATAAAACAGTGTGACAGAATTAAATGAGAAAATACCGAGAGAATGAGAGTGGGAAAATAGTTTAACTAATAAGATACTAAATTAGTGAGTGAGTTTTCCTATTTGGGCAGTAAAATAACTCATGAAGTACGAAGATAGACTGATAGAGGAAGAAACGGCGTTCCGTACGAAGAGAAATACATTAACGTACAATTTGATGTTAGAAATTTTTACCTGACTTTATTTATCTGAAGTGTAGGTTTGTGTGACTCTGCAACGTGAACAATAAGAAGCTCAGACCATCTGCAGTTCGTTGCTACTTTGTCCACCTGCAAATTACTTAAAAGTAAAGCTAATAATTCATTGCCAGGGATAAAAAACAGGGCGGCTGTGTATTAATGATGAGATACAACATGTAGGCTGAAACTGAAGAAACTACAAAAAGTTAGGAAAATAAGAAGATGGGACCTGGATAAGTTGAAGGAACCTGAAGTTCTTAAGAATTTCAGAGGGAGCTTTAGGCAACAATTGACAGAAACGGGGGAAAATAAAACAGTAGAGGAGGAATGGGTAGCATTGAGAGATGAAAGAGTGAAGGCAGCAGGGGACAAAATAGGTAGGAAGGCAAGACCTACGAAAAATCCTTGGATATCACAGGAGATACTAAATTTAATCGATGAAAGGAGAAAATATAAAAATGAAGGATGCATGCAAAAACTTGTGGCACGCTATGACAAGTGCCTACAAAATTTCGGCAGTTATGTGGAAAAGTAGTTTAATAGTTGTAGAAAGTTGTGCAAAAAAAAAAAAAAAAAATCTTCTGTACCTGTGTACAATTTCATTTTATTACCAAACGGAACTTACTTTCTGGACGCGCCTCGTAGATTTAAAGATATTGTTCCTCATGTGGATGTACCATCATATTCTCAATCATTAAAAAACATTGATATTGCTATACATTTCATTCCATTCCATGATGGTGGTGGTGGTGGCGGCTGGTGCAGCAACATATTGCAACAGAGACTGAAATTTTTTAATTGATATTGCTATTTGTTTCGTAATTTCCAAACGCGTCTCCCACATATATGAATTTTCGCCGTGACGGAATTCCTTTGAAAAGTTCTTCCAGAAAGACCGAAAATTGTAAAAGTAAAAATCGCACTGGTCTTTAATTGATATTGCTATTTGTTTCGTAATTTCCAAACGCGTCTCCCACATATATGAATTTTCGCCGTGACGGAATTCCTTTGAAAAGTTCTTCCAGAAAGACCGAAAATTGTAAAAGTAAAAATCGCACTGGTCTATTTTTCGGTCCACTTATACAAATATTTCAGACAAAACTTACAAGAAAATTATAAATAATATAAATAATGTGCCAGGTTGGTTGAGCGGAGAAGTGGGCATTGGATTAAATGAGGAAGACGCGAAATTATGGTAACATCAAAATAGTCTTTATTGCCTTGTTACATGGTACTAAAGGGGACCCCTGGGGAGGTCGACACCTGTCTCTAGAGGTACATTTTAAGGGATAGTTGAAGAGTGCGTCCGCTCTTCAGGTTGGCTTTGAGGTCTGGGTACAGTACCCCACGTGACTACCAGTCTGGCTTGAGGTTGGTGGCTGGGTTTTGCGGATTCTCCGAGGGTGATGTACCCTCGTCAGCAGAAACGACCCACCATCAGGAGAGCACGTGTCGGGAACCTGCGTGTGGAAACTTACAGCCAGCAGGCACGCGCCACGGCCCATGATTCGGCCTGACCACTACCCAGAGTGGATTGTAAACACACACACACACACACACACACACACACATGTCGCTTCCTTGTGCACCACAGGGGCAGGCGTCGCCCTGGTACAACAATATCAAATTTCATACAGAATATTAATATTTGACAAAGTTAAGCTCAACCAGTTGCAGAAATATGATAAAAATCTCGATCTAGATTTCGGCACCATCTAAGGGTGCCTTCATCAGAAGAATAAAAATTAAAACATAAGACGGGCGCAATTACTAGCAGTGTGCTCAAGCCCAACAGACGAGTTGCGTTTATTTTATTTTTGATTCGCTAGCCTTTTGGTAGCATGTTGCATAATTTTATAAGTTTGGACT